>OZ004603.1:19694738-20967968 GCA_963924605.1 Malthinus seriepunctatus
ACCTATTACATATTATTGATTTGTAAATTATACGTTAAAAAATACCTTAAAAAGTAATCGATCAAGGTGAGAAAATATTTGTTTTGTTCTGTATAAATAGAATTTTTTTGTAAGTGGAAAAAAGGAGTGATATGACGATATTATTTGCTTATGATAGGTGGTTCGTGTGAGTGTACCTACCGAAAAAAGTTTTTTATCATATCGTTTTCAGCTATCGTTGAGTTGAGATTGATAATTTTGTTACCATCATCATGGCCAACTACAACGGGTTGGGTTTTGGTGTTATTTTAGCCATCTTTTTAGTTTTCTGCATAAATAATGGTGAGACAATTTTTTAAATTACATAATTTATTGCCCCTTTTTCTTTGAAAAAAATTTCAGTTACATAACTCCACTTTGAGATACATTTTCATCAGTTTTGCTAACCGTTTTAAAAATAATTTTTTATTTCAGCTTCATCGACAAATTGCTACCTGTGCGAATCACCACTTGGGGGTTATTGTGGAAATAATATCAATAATTTAACATTTACCAATTTGACGACAGTCAGTTGTGTAGGAGACACTTCATACTGTGTGGCCGATGTCGAGTTGGAAGCTGGATTTGGTAAAAATTGCATTTTTTTAACTCGTTACAAAATTTACAAATTTTTTTGGTATTTTAGGCAGTTCAAAAATTAGAAGAGGGTGCGGTAAATCCGACCATTGTAAAGAGATTAATGCAACCCTAATATCGCAGTGTATAATCTGTAATACCGATTTATGTAATTCTGCAATTTCTACTATACCATCAGTTGTTGCTGTTGGATTTTTAACTCTATTTTTGACAAAACTTGTAATCTAATGAAGTTGCTAGTTTATCCAGTTAGTTTTAATTAGAACCATAAGAATTTTATTGTGTTTTTTTATTGAATTAACTAGATATGTATTTTTCAAATAAAAATATTGATTTTATTTACTTTTTTTTGGTATTTACGTAACAAAAGATTTCTGAAACTCTACAAGTTAATAGTAATTTTTCTTAAACCATTAGCCCCAGTTGCTCACCTCAAGAAGGACCTAAGTATCGGAGTAAGTGCTAAAGGCTAGGTGAAACTGCTAGGAAACCTATAAGGTTAAAAGCAGGCGTTTTTGCGAATATTTCCAAAACTAAAAATTTTTGGAAAAACAGATAACATAAATAATCATTTTTATCGTAGAAGGTATAGTGTTTCTGGATAATTAGATTAGATTAAATAACCGGAATCGTTTTCTTAACCGAAAATACTGTGAGATAATTGATATTCATAGAATTGATATATTTACCAATTTTTAACTTTTTATTTTAATTTCACAAAAAATTACAAATTTTTGAAATTTGAACAGTCAAAAAATCATAACTTCGATCCTGGAAATTTTTGGCAGTCGATTGAGAACTCAGAGTACATTCGTACTCGGGTGCGAAATACATTTTTTCGGCCTCTATCTTGGAAATAACTTTGCCCAAAATTATAAAATCGGATTTAAAAAATTTTTGCGCCATTTTTTTACCTTCCCTTCGCGAACTTTTTACTAGGGAGACATTTTTTTGCGAACGTACCGGTAGAGCGCTAGGCAGCGACGAACTAAAAAAATTGTAACTTTTCAATCCCGCCAACACAAAAGTAAAAAAGATCGGGGTTTTTTGTATCGACGGGGTGTCCCAAACCCAAACCCTTTTGATAGAGCCTGTCGAAACCACCACCGTTTCTATAGGAGAGGCGCAAAAAAATATTTTTTAATGTCGTATTTTCTTAAAATGCAATACTTTCGATATAATTTTTCGATAAAAAAATACATAGATAAAATATCCAATTTTCGATAAAACTAGAAAACCGCCGATAAAGAATTTTAATGCTCGATATATAAATTAAACGTTCGGTATAAAAATAAACTTTCGATAAATAAAGAAAAATGTTCGATAAAAAGAGTAAACGTTCGATAAAAAGAGTAAACGTTCGATAAAAAGAGTAAGCGTTCGATAAAACGAGTAAACGTTCGATAAAAAAATGCAAACATTCGGTATAAAAACAAACGCACGTGAGGTTATATTTTGTTGAAATTTTATTTTTTTACTTTTCCGTATATTTTATATGCTTTGAAGTTTGAAATATTGAGGTCGAAAAAAAAGTTTTTAAATTGAATTTCTGTATGTTTTGAGTCTCAAAATGAAAAAAAAACTCTCTTAGCGGTCGGTAGAGTAGCAAAAACTACTGAACCGATTTTGATGATATTTGGCTTTACCCGCTTTAACAAGACTTCATCGGCAAATAAGTTTTTCAATGAAATCAATACAGGATGTTCAAAAATAAGTGAGTAATTTAGGGTTTTACCGGAAACTAATTTTCTTGTTTTAAATCTTTATGCTTAAAAACAGCTCTTTAATAGGCACGCAAAAGTGCTGTGAGAGCCACTTCACAGCTTTTATTTCTATACGTTCGATAGCAAATTTTTATATTTGTTAATTACTTTTTTTAATTTCGAAAATAAGATTTAGTTCAGATAATGTTTTATTGAGTTAGAAGTAAACAAAAATTAAGAAGGAAACAAAAATTAAAAAGTAAACCAGCAGCTGCTAACAAACTCAGAACAAGTATTAATTATATAAAGATTAATAACAAAATTATTTCTGTCTTTGTTCTCTCAGATGAAGAAATTTGTATTCTAAAAAATTGTAATTGTCATAATTTGAAATATATAAGAACATATTTTTTATATCGTGAAAAATTTATTTAAATATCGACCAACATTTATCGAACATTTCTTTTTTTTATCTTGCAAAATTCATAAACATTATCGAACATTTACTCTTTATATCGTGCAAAATTTATTTAAATATCGAATATTACAATCTTGCATTTGCAATATTTTACCAGATATTTGAAATATTATATTTAGCAAATCACATTTAAATATCGAACGCTTTATTCGCACCCTGCATTTAATTGCTTGTATAAGGCAAGACTATCTATTATTTGACTCTATTTTCAGTTAACAAAACGCTTGGGGTTAAACCGGAAATTTCAAAAATATCACATGTTTTTAGGAACAATTTGTGTATTTTTAACTATTTTGAAAGTGCGTACAATTAGATGTTACACACTATCAAAAACTTCACATTTTAACTTCCGGTTTAATCAGAAATGGAATCAAATTTCTTAATTTTAATAAAATACCCTATATATTTTTCAATATTTGGAAAGCTTGTGAAAGTATCTATGTGGAGACACCCAACACTTTATACTTTACTTCCGGTTTAACCGGAAATGGGAACAGTAGGTACGCATGAAATTATTATTATAATCCGTTTACTATTTATTTGCGCTATGGTTGTCCATAAACTTTTGTTTTTTAGTTTGCCAAAATAAAAAGTCCCTATTAAGTTGACTGACAGCTCTTGACAGTACCAAAAAAATGACAGACCAACTACTAACACAATAGAGCGTGTCACTTGTCATGAAGTTCAATTTTATTCCACGAGGTTCGCACAATCGACGGTCCCAAACGTCAAATTACAGTATTACCAAATTTTTTAATTCAAACAAATTTGAAAAAATTCCTATAATTATATACAATAAAAGTAATTTGGTAATACTGTAATTTGACGTTTGGGACCGTCGATTGTGCGAACCTCGTGGAATAAAATTGAACTTCATGACAAGTGACACGCTCTATTGAATAAAAGCCGCTACTCTACAGATTTTTTTCTAATTTATACCGGGTAGAATCTGTCACCCTAACATGGCCAACCATAGCGCAAATAAATAGTGAACGGATAATAGGTTGTTATTTAATTATTTTGAAATAGTGAAGAGGAAAGTAATTTTCGGTTTAAGTTTAAAATTGGTGTCCTGATTTTTTATTGGATTTTACATTTTACTAATGGAGTCTAAATATAAAGCAAAGTACAAAAGTACACATAGTTAGATAAGAAGAGACTAGATAAGGTATACACACACCTAAAGGAAAATTCAAATGTAGTACCGCAAGTTTACCGGTAAACACAACACATAAAAAATGAGCCGTAATTTGTATATTGCTTTTACTGTAGCATTTTTATTTGCATTATTCCACCAAGGTAAATTAAATTTTTTTTGTTTGAAAAAAATTATTTTTAAAATTGGTAAATTGTAGGTTACTTTTTGGACTGTTACCAATGTTCAGCTTCACGTAATGGTAGCTGCGATAGTCCCAAAACTTTAACTAATGGAAACGCAAAGATTCCTTGCCCAGAAAATCACACCGTATGCTTTGTTCAAAACGATTTAGCTATGGGTAAGTTACATAATAGTGTTATTGTACAACAAAAACTGAAAAGTGTAAATAAATTATGTACTATACTTTTCTCACGACCACAGTGTAAACACAGTGTATTATGAATGTTCATTAATTTTAAGACAGTTAGCACTGCGAGGTGTCTTGTATCGGTCTATGATTGGTAAAGCACTTTACTACGTGGTCGTCGGAAAAACTTAATTTTCTAATTTTCTAATTTCTTTTTTTTTCGAAAAGAAAACGATATTATTACAAGAGGTTGTGGTCTAAGCACAGTTTGTGAATTTATAAATCCATCCAACAACATCACGTGTAAAACGTGCGATAAAAATTTATGCAACACGAATGTTGTGGAAAGGGACGGCAAAATTGGAGAGCCCGATAGTTCGTCGTTAGCGCAACCCTTAAATTTATTTTTAATTTTAAATTTAATTTTTGTGTTTGTTTATGCGCGTAACTAATAATTACGTAAAATGTTAAATAAATGTAATTTTTATAAAATTCAATAATTGTATAATTGTAATAATAATTGTATTTTAAATGAATTTTAATTTATAGAAAAAACCGCACCTAATAATGGCGTCTTTAGATAACTATTATTATCTTATCTCTTAACAAAATATGTTAAATTTTAAAATAATATAAATTTTTTTTTGCATTTCTCGACGTTTTGAGTTACTCTGATTCCAAAAATGCAAAAAAAAATTTTTCGATTTTTCGAACCAAAATGTCTGTGTGTATGTTATGTATGTCTGTAACTCTGTGGAGCAACCTATACAGAAATCTATACAGGGTGTCCAAAAATAAGGTGGTTATTTTGGGCGCATATTTGCAAATTTGGACCAAATTGAATTTTTCTTGGCTATAAGATAGTACATGTGAGCCCAAATGGAAAAAAAAATTTCAAATTTTTTTATTTAAAATGGCGACCCATAGAACGATTGTCCCACTTTGTGGTTTTTCCCTTATAACTTGGCCATTAATTATTATTATAAAAATTTCAAAACGGCATTGTACAGGCAAAATATAGGGCTTTCGTCCTAATCTAGTCGATTTTCAAAATTGTTTTAAAATTGCCTACCTTTAAGGGGTCAAAGTAGGTCAAAATTTCATCCGTCATATTTTTTCTTTTTTGGATATGTTACAGACAACGTAATTCTCTATCAAAATATAAATTTTTATCAAAATCGCTTGAGCCGTTCTGGAGTAATGATTTTTGGAATGTCAAAACTTTAAAAATCTCTAATCTTTTTTGTATAATGTATTTGTTTTGTATCAAAAACATAGTTTTTGAATTAATATATATAATTATATAATTAAAATATGTGAAATATGTGAAACTTAACAAAATGTTTTAAATTCTTTAAAAAAATTTCTTATTCTTAAAAAATTTTTTGAAGTTTTTGAATAATTATTTCTATAATGTTTCACCAAGAGATAAGCGAGGAATCAATCAAAATTATCTTTTTTGTAATAAAAATGGAAACTTGAAAATGGATATATATATATATCAATCTCATGAATATCTATTATTTGACACTGTTTTCGGTTAACAAAACGCTTCCGGTTAAACCGGAAATTACAAAAATATTTTTATTTTTAGGAACGCCCTGTATATTTTTAAATATTTTGTAAGCTCGTAAAATTAGCTGTTACACGATACTAAACACTTTATATTTTGACTTCCGGTTTAACCGGAAATGGAATCAAAATTCTTAATTTCAATACAACACCCTGTATATTTTTTAATATGTTCAAATCTCGTAAAATTAGCTTTCTGAAGATATAAAATAATGTATATTTTGAACTTCATTTTATGCCAAATTTAACAAAATGAATGAAATTTTTGAAACAATTTATACCTAAAAATTTTGCTTACATACAAGTCTCAGGTTCAATCCCGGACGGAAGCAATTTAAAAAAAAAACTTTTTTTCTTTTTTTTAAATATTTTTTTAATATCTTGTAATTTACATTAACAAAAAAAAATTTAATACTAAAACATCGGTTGTGCATGGCCATACGAGGAACTTTTTCCTGTTGTATTTTTTTTGTGCATTTCTTTTTTTATTAAAAATTAATTTGAAAATTTTAAATTACCTATAAACTTTTAAAGAAATGCACAAAAAAAAACAACAGGAAAAAGTTCCTCGTATGGCTATGCACATCCGTTTATTTTTAAAATAGTGAAGAGGAAAGAAATATTTGGTTTAAGTTTAAAATTGCTGTCCTATTTTTTTAAATTGGATATTACTTATGGAGTCTAAATATAAAGCACAAAAGTACTCACAGTTAGATAAGAAGAGAGTATATAAGGTATACACACACTTAACGGAAAATTCAAATGTAGTACCCGAAGTTAGCGGCAAACAGAACACATAAAAAATGAGCCGTAATTTGTATATTGCTTTTACTGTAGTATTTTTATTTGCATTATTCCATCAAGGTAAATTAGATTTTTTCCCCTGAAAAATTTTTATTTTTAAATTTGAAAAATTGTAGGTTACTTCTTAGGTTGTTACCAATGTTCAGCTCCACGTAATGGTAACTGCGATAATCCCAAAAAAAATAATGGAAACTTAAAATTTCCTTGCCCAGAAAACCACAAAGTATGTTTTGTTCAGAACCATATAGATAGGGGTAAGTGTTTTTGTAAAACAAGTGCTGAAAAGTAAAAATAAATTATGTACTATAGTTTTCCCACGACCACATTAAAAATAATGTATTTTGAATTTTTATTAATTGTAAGACAATTGGCATTGACGTGTCTTGTAACAAACTATGATTTCTAGAGCATTTTACTACGTGGTCGTCGGAAAAACTTAATTTTCTAATTTCTTTTTTTTTCGAAAAGAAAACGATATTATTACAAGAGGTTGTGGTCTAAGCACAGTTTGTGAATTTATAAATCCACCCCCGAACACCAGGATCACGTGTATTACGTGCAATAAAGATTTATGTAATTCGAATGTTGTGGAACAGGACGGCTTAATGGGAGAGCCCCAGCCCGGTAGTTCGTCGTTAGCGCAACCCTTAAATTTATTTTTAATTTTAAATTTTATTATTGTGTTTATTTTTACGCTTAACTAATAATTACGTAAAATGTTAAATAAATGTGATTTTTATAAAATTTAATAAAGATTAAATAATTTGTATTTTAAATGGATTTTAATTGATAGAAATGGCCGCACCTAATAACGGCGCCTTTAGATAACTACTATTATCTTATCTCTTAACAAAATACCGAAAATTTTTTTATTTTACCTTCAGTTTTTATAAATAACTGTGCGATTACTAAAGTCACATTTTTAATCTCTATTTCTTTTGTATTAAAACATATTTATTTTTTTACATCTCTTCTACGAGGTACTTGAACGTTCTTAAAAATTTATCATTTTTTCTCAAACTTTGAATCACTCTATAATCATTTTTTTACTGTATACAGAGTGTTTCGAAATACCTAATACCAAAGTATTCCTTTAAATCTTCTACCAATTCCGTACTAAGAACCCAAAAGTCTTCCTAATTATTCTTCTTCCTTCCATGGTACTTATGAGCCACATTTATGGCACATGAGCCTTCTGGATCTCTTTTTACGCACCTTTTTCTCAATATGTTATTTTCGTCTTCTTCTGCTTTCTTTCTCGTGCATGTTTGCCTTGATTTTCAATCTTCCTTCATATCTTTCATTCCTCCCATGTTTCTTAACAGCCACATGGCTTGTTCAGTTGGAGCTTAATTAGACTAAATGAACTAGCTTTTTAAATCTCCACGTGTTTATAATTATTAAAACAAGCCAGATATCATTGAAAGGTTTACAACTTTTTAGTCATGCAAACAGTGAGATAGGGTGAGAGACAAAAGGTCAGAACGTTCAGACACGAGGATGGAGAACGAGCTGACAAAACGCAGGCTGTTGGAGGGAGTAAAGGACGAACAACATAATGTCAAAATTATCAGCTTAGAGCTTATCTGTTTTTGTATGTGTAAAAATGGGGTGGTACCCCTTTTAGTTATGTTTTTATAACAAAATATGCACGACTCAGATATACCATGTTACCTCCATGTTATTGCAGGGAATGAATACTAAGTTTACTAGATGGTATTTCGGTTTGCTTTTATCTTTGAACTGAGTGGGAGACCAATTAGATTGATTTTTGAGAAATTTGTTTTTTTCAAGTGCCTAACAGCTTATTCTACTGTATGCAAATTTTTAAAGAAATTTTTGGAAGAGAAAGTTTAATGTTATCATAAAACCACAATAATATAAAAGGTCGCTCAGGTAGTTAGTTCTTAATCCTCTCGAGTTTCAAACTTGGCCCAATTGTACGGTAGGTTTATAAAGGTAAAAAAAATTTGGCCCAACTAGAAGATCCCGGTTTTTATAACGATCGCATTAAATGGAAACCTTTACAAATTCTAACTTCCTGTGCACTTTTTGACTCTTTGGTTGCACTTGAGGATCTCAACTTTGGCAGGTCGATTCTACTCATGAAGTAGTATCTTTTCCCTGAGCAAAACAATTTTTGGTCGGTATTTGGTGCTTAAGAATTTTTTTTGCGGAAAGTACAAAACCAAACTACACGTTTTTGGTCTAGAATTGATCGTCAGTCTATTTCGCATAATCCTATATTTTTTTTATTACGATCCGATGTTTACGTTGAGTTGATGATGATGTTTACGTTGATGTTTAAGTTGAGAAATTAAATAAAACGTCAAGGAAAACGCGTCAATGTACTACAAAAGGCACTTTTCCGAAGAAAGCACTAGGAGATGGAAGTCCGAAAGGACCCCGCACTTTTTATATGGAAAAACGGTTTCGGTCAAATTTGATAAAATTATGGTAAGTTGTAGATTTTTCCCTTCTGAACAAAAGTCTCAATGGGCGAAAACATCTAGACCCCTACGTTTCTGAGATAGAGGCCGCCAAAGCTCTTAAGATGTCTATCCTTATAAATTATAATGTAGCACATATTTTTTGTTATATAGAAATATAAACTGTACCAGGTGGTTATTGAGTTCAGTGATTGAAAATGGGATCAAATTTCTTAATTTTAATAGAACACCCTGAATATTATTCAATATTTGTGTAGTGCCCTATTATAGTTATTAATATTTCATTAATTATTTGTTCATTATTAAATGGGGTTACTGCATTACTCTTTCAAATACACGCGGAATGTGCTGACTTTAGAATAAGCAATTAATGTAGGTTATATGGTTTAACAATAATGTAGTGTAATTATATGACATTAACTAATAAATCGTATAACAGAATAATTGATTCTTTACATGGCGATCCTGCCCGTACATTTAAATAATTTAATTAAAGAAGAATGATAAATTCAAAAAGAAAAATATCAAATAAAAATTTTCAAAAATTTCAATAATCGAAAATAATATTTAAATGGGAAACAATAAAAGTGAAGAAGAAGAAGTGATAATCGCACAAATCAAATCGCACAAACAAACGGCTAATGCAAAGAAGCCCCTTAAAAATTGGAGAAGTTTAAGATTATGGTTTTGGTCAAATATTATAAATTTTAGGCGTTAAAAACTGGATTATAAATATTTTATGTTTAAAAATTAATTATAAGTATTTACTATGGTTAAAAATGGTAGTTGAGAAAATATTTTTGTTGGATTATAATTTGGTAAAATAAGTGGATAAAATTAAAATGGATATGGTATGGATATGGATTTTTGGACAAACAAAAAAAAAACAGGGAAGAAAGAAGATTAATTTTAATAGGAAGATTATTTTAAAACAAGCGTAAGCGTTATTTTTAAGTTTATTTTATAAATGTTAGGTATTAAATTTAAGTAACTAATAATCTAGTATAAAATTTTTATCGTGGTCGAATGTCACAAAATTGGGATCAAATTGAATCACTGTTAAGGCAAATAGTAGAAGACACTCGCGCTCAAGCAAAAAGAGTTTTAAAAAAGGAAGTACCAAAAAGCGAATTAGTTAAAAAGGAAGTTACGGAAAAATTAGTGTCACGGTACAACAAATTTGCGAGTATTGTAGCATTGCATTGGGATTCTCTAGATTCAGATAGTAAGGCAGAAGTTAGGCATAAGTTTGTTACAGTCAGGGATAAAATACTTAGGGTTTTTCAAGTTTTAAACATCAACTACAAAATTCCTCCTATTGGTGCAGGGGAAATAGATATTAATATTTTAGAAGAAAGAGACGAAGAAGATAACGAATACACAATGACGATGACGGCAGTTGAATTTTTTAGTTTAGCAAATAAATTACTACCGGGAGAATTTGATGGCTCTCCTGATAAGTTACAGTCATTTGTAGATGCACTAGAGATTTTAAAACTATAATAGGGCACTACACAACTAAATTCATCCAAAACTAAATTCAGGTGAACACGTAAACAATGCCGTAGCTTATATTAAAACAAGATTAGTAGGTAAAGCTAGAGATTTTATAACAAACGAAGATACAGTAGAGCAAATCATAACAACACTAAAAACTAACATAAAGGGCGAGAGTTCAAGGCTCTTGTCGTCAAAGTTATTAAATTTAAAACAAAATTCGAAGGATGCAACAAATTTTTCATCTGAAGTTGAAGCGCTTTCAAGTAGTTTAAAAAGAGCTTTTATTAGCGAAGGTGTGCCTGTAGAAGTAGCTAACAATTACGCAACTGAATCGGCGGTTAAGGCATTCACTCTAGGTGCAAGTTCCGAAAAAGCTAAATTGATAATGGAAGCAGGTACTTTTAATTCGGTACAAGATGCTGTTGCTAAATTTGTTAGTACAAGTTCCCAACCTAACAATTTTAACGTAATGTTTGTAAAAAACCATACTAATTTTAATTATAGGGGAAACAGTAGAGGAAATGCGCAAAATTACAATAACAGGCAAAATTTCAATAGGACTTATAATAATAATTTTAATAATAATTTTAATAACAATCGTGCTAGAGGACGAAATTTTAATTATAATTATAGAGGACAAGTTAATAGGAACAGTAATTTTAGATATCCTAGAAATAATTATCCACCTAGAAATAATTATCGGTCAGTGAGGATGGCAGAAACCGAACCGAATTCGGGAAACGAGCAGGTTCCCCAACAGGCACCGTTGGGGGAGAGGTAAAAATTTTTCATATAGATTTAACACTTTCAAATTTTGTAGTACTTAAAACGGAGATGACAGGTACAAAATCTACTTTTATCGTAGACACAGGAGCTGATATATCACTTTTTAAAAGAACTAACGTTCATTCACAACAACTAATTAACATTTCAAGTCAAAGTAGAATCAAAGGGATAACAGAAGGGTTTATAAATTCGTTAGGGACTACTGAAACTTCTATTCAGATTAATCACTTTAAATTAAAACATTCTTTTCACATAGTAGATAGAGATTTTCCTATTCCTGCGGATGGTATCTTGGGAAGAGACTTTCTTTCAAAATTTAGAGGTATAATAGATTATTCTAATTGGACTTTAACTTTTAAGATTGGTATAGCAAAAACAGTTATACCCATATACAGTGGTCCTGAAGACGACTGGCTAGTTTTACCACCTAGATGTGAAGTAGTAAGGGAAATACGTAGTTTGAAAAATTTAACACACGAATGTTTAGTTTTAAATAAGGAATTAAAACCGGGAATATTTGTAGCCAGAACTTTAGTCTCAAAAGAAAACCCTCTTGTTAAGATAATTAATACAACAACAGAAAGTGTAATCTTAAAAAACGTAGTATTAGAAACAATAAATATCGATCAGTTTAATATTTATAAAATAGGCACAGATAATAGCGATAGATATTCTAATTTACTAAAACAATTAAATACGAAGGATATACCTGAGTTTGTAAAGGATGATATGCTTAAGCTTTGTAATGAATTTTCAGAGATTTTTGCACTAAAAACTGATAAAGTTTCTGTAAATAACTTTTATAAACAAAAATTAAGAATTTCGGATAATACACCAGTTTATATAAAAAACTATCGCACCCCTCATGCTCAAAAACAGGAAATTAACAAACAAATTGAAAGAATGATAGAAAACAATATCATAGAACCTTCAGTTTCAGAATATAATAGTCCAGTTCTTTTAGTTCCTAAAAAATCGACAACTGATCAAAAAACATGGCGTTTAGTCATTGACTTTAGACAGCTCAACAAAAAATTAATTGCAGACAAATTCCCACTGCCGAGAATTGACGACATTTTAGATCAGTTGGGGCGAGCTAAATGGTTTTCAGTGATTGACTTAATTTCGGGTTTTCATCAAATTCCTTTAGATGAAGAATCACGCGATGTTACTTCATTTAGTGTCGATTCTGGTTCTTACAGATTCACCAGACTACCTTTTGGACTAAAGGTTAGTCCAAATAGCTTTCAAAGAATGATGTCGATAGCTTTTGCAGGAATTGCTCCTGAAAAGGCATTTCTTTACATGGACGATTTAATAGTGATAGGATGCTCTGTAAAACACCATTTGCACAATCTTCGAAAAGTTTTTGAAGCATGTAGAAAATTTAATTTAAAACTAAATCCAGAAAAATGTAATTTTTTCAGAAAAGAAGTTACTTACCTAGGTCATAAAATAACAGATAAAGGTATTTTGCCAGACGAGTCGAAATTTGATGCTATTAACAATTATCCAGTTCCACAAAATGCCGATCAAGTAAAACGTTTTATTGCATTTTGTAATTACTATCGTAGGTTTATTCCAAAGTTTGCGGAAATTACTCTACCTTTGAATAATTTAACTAAGAAAAAATCAAAATTTATTTGGTCCTCTCAATGTCAAAATTCGTTCGAGACATTGAAGGAGTCGTTAATTAGCCCTCCAATTTTACAATATCCGGATTTTTCAAAACCGTTTACTCTTACCACAGACGCATCAGACGTTGCGTGCGGTGCTGTACTCTCGCAAAATTTTGAAGGAGAACAGTTGCCTATTGCATTTGCTTCTCGATCTTTTACAAAAGGAGAATCACATAAACCCACTATTTTAAAGGAACTTACCGCAGTTCACTGGGGCATCAAATATTTTCGTTGTTATTTATACAATCAAAAATTTTTAGTTCAATCGGATCATCGACCTTTAGTTTATCTTTTTGCAATGAAAGATCCGTCTTCTAAACTAACGAGGATACGACTTGATTTGGAAGAGTATGATTTTGAAATTGAATATATACGAGGTGTTGATAATGCAGCGGCAGACGCTTTAAGTCGAATAAATATAGACAAATTAAAAGAAATTCATAATAATGTCTCTCAAGTCCTTGCAATTACTAGGTCAATGTCGAGAAATGATAAAACAAAAGACCAAGATGTTAAATATAAAAAACCCAATAATCCTTCTCTAGTTACACAATTAAATGTTTATGAAACACTAAATAACTATAATAGGGCACTACACAGTGAAATATTTAGTTACACATTTAGTTAAAATTGCCCGAAGTAAAGTTTAGTATTAGACCAACATCTCTTAGGATGATGATTTGGCATAAACGGAAGAATATTGAAAAAACCGTTCAATTTACTAATGGTAATTTTGCATTAGAGCAAATATTGCCTGAGCTTGAAAAATTAGCCAGTAGATATGAGTTTGTTAAAACGCGTTTAATTACAAATGATGAAATTTTTAAAAAGTGCACAATAAATGAATTTAAAAATAAAGGGCAACGTTTACTTAAAAATTTGACTGTAGTTCTATGTTCGCCGCGGAAACGAATTACAGATCGACAGGAGATTAACAAATTAATCGAAAAATACCATAGGGATCCCTTGTTAGGTGGCCATTGTGGTCAGAAAAGGTTATTGAAAAAACTCAAAGCTTTTTTCACATGGAAAGGTATGTCACGTGATGTTGCTAATTACGTTAAGAAATGTCATAAATGTCAAGTTAATAAAATAAAAATTAAACTCCCTGAACCTATGACTTTAACCCCCACACCCCAAGCAGCTTTTGTTATCACGTGTATTGATACAATCGGACCTTTTAGAAAATCAAATAATGGTAATGTTTATGCAGTCACCATACAGTGTGAGCTAACAAAATATGTAGTTATTATACCGATACCCAATAAAGAAGCCATTACTGTTGCTAGAGCAATATTTGAGAAGTTCATCCTTGTCTATGGTCCTATAAAAGAAATTAGAACAGATATGGGAACGGAATATAAAAACGCAGTTTTTGATAATCTTACTAAGCTATTAAAAACTGAACATAAGATGTCTACAGCGTATCACAGTCAAAGTATTGGTGGTTGTGAGAGAAATCACAGAGTTCTCAATGAGTATTTGCGCTCGTATGTAGATGAGGCGTACGCGGATTGGGATACTTGGATCAATTATTACGCATTTTGTTACAATACTACACCCAGTGCTTACCATAATTACACACCTTTTGAACTGGTGTTTGGTAAACAAATTGAGGTTTATGATGCACTCAAAGAAGTACGCATTGAACCAATTTACAACTTAGATGATTATTACCAGGAAGTTAGATTTAGGTTACAAGTAGCTCATAAGAAAGCTAGGGAATACCTTGTAAAAGCAAAAGATAATCGTAAAGAGTGTTGGGACGAAACAGCTCGTAGTTTAAATTTAAAACCGGGAGATTTGGTAACAATTACTAATGAAGATAGGAAAAAATTCGATTCTTGGTACGACGGTCCTTTTACGGTTGTTAGTGTGAGTGACCCAAATTGTGTCATTCGAGACAATGATAATAAGCAAAAATTAGTACACAAGAATAGGGTTCAGTTGTACAATTCACCTTAACTGTTATGGAGTTTATATGTTTATATTTTATATTATATTTTTTGTTCTTTCTCAAATTTTAGTTAAGTTAGCATAAGTAGAATTATAACCCCGGGGATGGATGAATGAATAAATGGAAGAATGAATGACAGTCAGCAGCATTGCATAGTTGATTTTTATTTTTGTAAAATGCCCTTCACTACTGGCCATAGTGTAGGTCATTCTTTAGGAAGGGGAGGTGTAGTGCCCTATTATAGTTATTAATATTTCATTAATTATTTGTTCATTATTAAATGGGGTTACTGCATTACTCTTTCAAATACACGCGGAATGTGCTGACTTTAGAATAAGCAATTAATGTAGGTTATATGGTTTAACAATAATGTAGTGTAATTATATGACATTAACTAATAAATCGTATAACAGAATAATTGATTCTTTACATTTGGAAAGCTCGTAAAAGTAGCTATCTGGAGACACCCGGCACTTTGTACTTTGTCTCCGGTTTAACTGGAAATGGGAATAATAGGTATGAAAAGGAACAGTATGTCCACTTGTGGTTTTAACTTTTTCCAATCCTAGAAAAAGTTGTTATAATCGAGTCAAAAAATAATAGAAATAATAAAAAAATTTTTTTTGCATTTCTCGACGTTTTGAGTTACGCTGATTCCAAAAATGCAAAAAAAATTTTTCGATTTTTTGAATCAAAATGTCTGTGTATGTAATGTATGTCTGTAACTCTGTGGAGCAAAAACTGCTGAACCGATTTTGATGAAATTTGATTTTAGCCACTTTAAAATTATTTCATCCGCAAACTAAGCTTTTATAAGAAATCTATGCAGGGTGTCCAAAAATAAGGTGGTTATTTTGGGCGCATATTTGCAAATTTGGAACAAATTCAATTTTACTTGGCTATAAGATAGTATAAGATAGTAAAAATATAGGGCTTTCGTTCTAATCTAGTCGATTTTCAAAATTGTTTTAAAATTGCCTACCTTTAAGGGGTCAAAGTAGGTCAAAATTTTGAAATGGATTTTCTCAAAATTTCATCCGTCATATTTTTTCTTTTTTGGATATGTTACAGACAACATAATTCTCTATCAAAATATAAATTTTTATCCAAATCGCTTGAGCTGTTCTGGAGTAATGATTTTTGGAATGTTAAAACTTTAAAAATCTCCAATCTTTTTTTGTAATAAAAATGGAAACTTGAAAATGGATATACAGGATGTATCAAATTTCGTGTTAAGTACAGGGATCTCGCTTATTAGCGTAGATAGAGAGTTGGTTAAATGGACAAAAATGATCCTTGCAATATGCCTAAACAAAATCAATAAAAAAAATTTACCCCTTCCATAAAGTTTCAGAAATATGGCGGAAAATAACAAAATTGGCGTTTTTAATTTTTGGCTCTAAAATCGTTATTTTAAAAGATATTTTAAAACGGCAACAAATTATATGACCATCATTTTAAATTTATTTTGCACTTGTAAATTGCACTGTAAATTGTGTTTGGTCTCCTAAAATCTTTAACTGTGCATTACAAATTACAAACGATAGGATTTTAAATAAATTTCATTTCTACTACTTAACCTATCATTATAATGTATTAACGTTTATTTAGGTTTGTGTTATTTGCAATTAAGAAAAGATATACAACAATGTTAAAATAAATATGTTGTAAAACTATTCAGTAAGCAATAACATAACTGCTTTCAAAAATTAAACGCTTTGAAATAAAAATTTAAAACCGTCAGAATTATCAATTTTATTCTAGTAAAATTAATTTAGTCTCGCAAATATTAAAGGCATTGTAAAGTATCAACTTTCGTAAATTTATAAAACAAAACGGCACGCTCCTTATTTTAACATGTTCCTTATCAGTTTTTCTTAAATTTGCTGAATCAAATAATATTTTATACCTACAAGTAGTAGGAGTAGAAATCCTTGTGTTTGGCGCGTTTTTAGACATTTATGCGTTTCTTACAAATTAGTATGGCAAGGATTCCCAGTACTGTTAATAGGAACAACCGATCGCAATAGAAAATTTCATTTTTTATCACTAGCTGTTTGTTCTAACGAGCAAACAGAAGATTTCGAATTTATTTTTGGAAGTTTGAAGGCCATAGTCAAAAAATCTTTAATTTTGATTTGAAACCCGAAGTATTAGTAGCTGATGCAGCTTCTAGTATTAGAAATGGATTTATGAAAGTTTTTGGAGATTGTCCAGTACGAATGTGTTGGGCCCACATGCGTAAATGTGTACAGAAGAAAGCTCTAATCTTAGCTCAGAAAACAAGCGTTGATAAAATATTATCTGATGTTGATTTTCTACAAGTAAGTGAAAATAGTACTGCTTTTGCAACTGCATATAAGCTGTTTTTGATAAAATGGTCTCATGAAAAAAATTTATAGACTATTTTAAAGAAGAATGGAATAAACAAAATCCTTATTGGTATGAAGGCTTTTGTCCAGGTACCCCTAGCACTAACAACGCATTAGAATCAACAAATTCTATAATGAAAGACGAATACACTCTCAGAGAGAGATTGCCGTTAGCACGTTTCTGTTATAGTATGCTCGAGATCATTCGATCGTTTTCAAAAAGGTATTCGAATAACGGTATCCACTTTTCTGAAACAGTAACTCTCGATTTAAAAATTTGGACTTCCGCCTATAAATGGGCACGTTTAAATAAAAAAGTGCAACCTATTAATGACACTGATGAAAGGGTGTTATACGTTATTCCAGCTGGACAGGATCAAGAAATACCTGTATATAGATACTTTAATAGAAGGAGAATGACGGCAGCGATTTTGAAGAATACAAAAAAAGAAAATTGTCATATTATGAATTGTATTTACCTAAAGATGGCACAAACTGGAGGAATGAACACTGCACTTGCCCTCATTATTTAAAAAAATATAAATGTAAACATTTGATAGGTGTCCCCATTAGGTTTAAGTATGTAAAGGCTCGAGTTGAAGTGTATTATCTTTGGTTGAAGCTAAAAATATAGAAATTGGTAAAAAGAGGAAACGTGGCCGGCCATCTAAGGCCAAAAAAGCTTTAGTGATTCATAATTTCATTTTAAAAAGTTTCATTTAGAAATTATGTTAATTTTGTTAATGTGTTAATTTTTGTAAGAAAAAATATAATCCTTTTATAATAAATACTTTTTTTTTAAATTAAGGGTGTTAATTCTTTCAAAATAAATTACAAAAGATTTTTTAATTAAATAAACTAAAATATTTTGGGACACCCTGTACTGATCCAAAACAAAATCCATTTAATTTACTTCTTAACCTTGAATATAATACACTACAAAGTTAACTTTTGTTTTCATATTGCTTTTTTTAATTAAATCAAAGCTCCTCACATATCGCTGATTTATGCATTTCCTATTGTGACAATTAATTTACAGAATATACACTTTATACATTATGTAATGCAACTTTTAATAATTTTTTATTGCAAATTCTAATGCACACATCACAATATTTTTTGACAAATTACACTTTCCTAATGTACGCTTAAATGCGACCCAATAGAAAATAACTTCAAAATTACTTTTAATAAAGTTTTACAATGATTAAAATAAGTAGGTGTAAAAAGCACCTTAAAATGTATAAATAAAAAATAACTCGAAAATTAATTTTGAAGACTGTGAACAGGAATTTGAATGTGAGGAAATTATTAGGGACACCCTGAAATTTTTTAACATGTTTTTTATTTATTTTTTAAAATTTGTAATTTTGGGTTTGGTTTTAAATTTGATTTTTTAATGTTTTCACCATACCTCCATTTACAGTCTTTAAACAATTTAACTCTTATTAATAATTCTACAAAATAATTTAGATGGTCTTGACAAATTTCATCCTTCTCAAAAAAATCGTGTTGGTTTGCAAATATTTTATTACATTAAGGGTGTTAGGATATTCCTTGGCCAACGGCTTACAGATGATTCTTCAGGTCAAAATAGTACTACAAGTTCCTATAACAAAAAGTCCAAAGCCCACTAATAACAAAGTTGTGTATCCTCAAAGTTGAGTTTTAAAATTTTTATTTTTGCCACAGTTACTTTAGATGTTAACGAATTTTTTTCATATGTGGCACATTTGATAAGTATTATAAAGCCTCGCATAAGAAGTAGAAATTTTGAAGATATGTCATCAATAAAGAGCACTTAACCTGAAACCTAAATTTAATTTTTGCCCTAACTTTTTTGTTTGTTCTATTTTCGATTATTTTTCTATGAAATTTGGAAGATTAGATAAAATTATAAAAATAAGGTACTCTTCTTTCAAGTTAATAAAGTTAATCATTTCATCGGAAATCGCCTTCAAAAAATTTAAGTTTTAACCACTTTTACTCAATTCTTAATAATCCAGTTGCCACGATTAACTAAAAACGAATAAAACAAAATTTACAAACTTTATTTTTTAATATTCAATGACGTAAGTAGTTGCATACTGATAGGCGCGAAATCTAGCGGTGACTTGCTCGAATTAAGGTACGAGTGACATAGAGAAAGAAGGTCTGACATCACTGCATGAAATAATGACGGATAATAACTGTCATTGACTGTCAAAAACCGAATTTGGCCAATGAAAATTTCATAATTATTAACTTTTTTTAAAAATTTAAATATTCGCGTCACTTCAAATTATGCAGCGTTGCCGTTAGATTTTAGCTGCTGACATTTTCATACAAATTTAAAGCCGTTTTCTGTCGATCAAAACGGTGTAAGGGGTTGAAAACGGTTCAAATATATCGAATTCTCGCGTTCTAACGGTGACGTCACTAAAGATACCGGTTCAAATACTTGCAATGTATTTAAACTATAGGGGTCCCATGTATTTGAACCATTAAAACACATTTAATGCATAATCCGTCAAATTTGTTGGCGTTTGTTGGTTATGTTTATGTCATTAGTCCGTGTTAGTAAATTTTTAAAAGACAACGCGTACAAAACTGAATGCTTGTATGATTGTCACGATTGTCACTTATCGCAGATGTTAAACTTTTTATTTTTTTTTAAATTAATTTAAAGATCTTCGACAGTATCAAGACTAAGTCAAGTCGTTAACTCGTTTTATATATATTATTTATTTATTTTTGAATTAGAGATTATTTTTTAGTTGAAAACAACGCGCGTAACTGGGGGGGGGTCCCGAAAATCATGCTGGCTACCCCACGAGAAAACAGACGATCCTTCTCAACCTATTTTAAACTTTTATCTACAGAATAATGTTAGTCTCACTAAAATGTGTCTTTTCCGCCACGTCGGCTTGACTCTAACCGAAAACGGAGCCGGGGGGGGGGTCGATGTGGTAAAAAGAAGGATTTGGTAGTTGCTGGTGGATTATGTACGAGCCATTTTTAATAAAAAAAGTCGGACATGAAAAATATGTTAATTTTTCCCGTATCAGAGGCAGAATCTTAAGGATTCGTAACACTCTGACACGTGTAGAAAAACGCATCGTTACACAAAGGCTCTTTGAATTTTTTACTATATCAGGAAGTAGGTAATGTTCAGCGGGATTTTGTGTTGAACTCTTTGTTGATCATATTTTTTATATTCCCTTAGGAAATGTTTCACTGTGATAGGTGTATCACACCGTTTACACCTATAGGTGTATATCACCTACCACCCACTGGCTTAGGTTTCCTCGTGATACGGTGTACATTATAGTTGTGTAGATTAGTGTGGCATATTCTGAGTCGGCATAGCTTCTTGTATTTTTTTTAGTTTTTTTACGATAGTAGATACCTAATTGAAGGTCATTTTTCCAAAATTCGTTTAATCAAAGAAATTCTGAGATTCTTTTCTTTGACGATATAGGCAAGAAATGCAACTTCCAAAGGAATATATTAATATCAATATCTCTCTGTATAACATTAGTACAATTTTTGTTTTATGTCTACGTTGAGTTGAAGTAAATTTTTATTTGTATAGGTTATGTTGGTGACGTTGGTGTTGACAATTTTATTACGGCGCTAAAATTTCAAATTAAGCCACGCGTACAAATTGGTGACGTTTTTAAACTTGATATATTGTTGACGTCATCATTCAAAACGGTTCAAAATGACGTCATTAGTTTTAAATACGTTGCATGTTACAGTTGAAAACGGTGCATCGCTAGAAAACGACTTAAGACTTTGGAGTGTTCTAACTTTTATACTAGACGGTTAATGTTTTTAAAATTTTGATAGGTGTATATTGAACTATTTAATATTATATTAGTTTTTGAAACAAAACTGTCTATTGTGATAGAATTGGGAGCGAAATATAGGCCGAGTTTGAGCGTTTGTCCTACCTCACCTGTGTATAAGGGTCCAACTTTAAGAACTGATTACTCTGAAACTAAACGGACGATTTTGTTTAAATTTAAAATCTAAGTGTAAAATGCTTTTATCTACGTCTCTGCTTAATTTTATTCAAAACTGTCTATTTTGATTTTAGTATGCAACTACCTTAAATTTTCGTAATTAGGACTCAGTCAAACTTTTATTATGTTATACGACATTGTCAATGAGAGAAATAAAGAAAACTACCATTAATAATAATAGTTAATAATAATATAATAATAATTCGAATAAAACGAACTTAAAACTGATTATGTGCAAATCTCACACAGTTCAACACCACTAATAAACCTAAAGAAGTTGTTCAAACAAACCACCATTCAATTCAATACAACTTCTTATTCGCCGAAAGAATGAACGACGAGTACGATGAAAAATGCCAAGTTTGTTACGTATGATATTACAAGACTCTATTATTCTAGCTCTCAAATCTTCGATGTTGTCTACAAGGGTTCTGTAGACAACAGCTTTTAAATACCCCCATAGAAAAAAATCCATGGGAGTTAAATCTGGGGATCGCGGTGGCCATTCTATCACCCCTGATCGCCCGATCCATCTTCCTTCGAAAATATTGTGGAGATATTGTCGGACATTAACACTGAAATGAGGTGGAGCACCATCTTGCATAAACCACATTTTCCCCCGAAGATCTAATGGCACATCTTCTAACAAATTTGGCAACTCGTTTGTGAGAAAATCCAAATAATTAGCACCATTTAGCCTATTTGGGAGAAAATATGGCCCTATAAGAGATCGCCCACTATTCCAACCCATACGTTTAACGAGAACTGTCGCTGGTTTCGTGTACAAACAGTTGCATGAGGATTATTATCGGCCCATTGGTGGGTGTTACGTAAATTTACAATACCGTTTCTCCCAAAACCAGCTTCATCGGTGAATAAGATAGTGGAAAAGAAATCCGCAACTTCGGCTTGCTTTCTCATCATTAAGCGAAAAAAATCCAGTCTAGCTGGTAAATCCGTCGGCAAAAGCGTCTGGGTTTTCTGTACATGAAAGGGATGGAGCAACTGTTCATGCAAAATTTCCCAAACTGTTGCGTTTGAAATATTTTGTTCCAGCATCGCAATTTGTCTCGTACTTAAATTTGGATCATTCTCCACCGCGTTCAAAATTCTTTCTTCTACTGCAGGAGCACGAACCGTTCTGGGCCTTCCACAATCTCTGCGTGGGTTGACAAACTGGCCAAATTCTCCAAGTCGTCGGTAAACGTTAGCAAAAGTTTGTCTGTTGGGTGCCGTCCTATTTGGAAACGCTTCTTCGTACAAACGACGAGCTCGTCTGGAATTTCCTCGTGCCATTCCATAATAATAAATCATATCTCGTTGTTCAATTGAAGTATAATTATTCATTGTTTAAAAAAAAATAATAAAAAAATTTTTCTTTTGAATCTTTTATAATTGCTTTGAAAAAAATGAAAAAAATGAAAAAAATTTTTTAATTAACTTGTCAAAAAAATTTTTATATCCGTTAATATTAATGATAGGAGGTCGGTTAAATTGGTAAAGCAGTATAACTTTTTCCGCTGATTGCAATGGTCATCAAAAAAAAAAGAATTGAACATCTAGTTTTCAAGATATTCACAAAATAGATTTTTTTAATGGAACACCCTATATATTTTTATATATTTGAAAAAGACACTGCATTTAGAGTATAAAATGTCATATGAATTTTGTCCCAAAATGAAAAATAAATTACCGATTTCCTATCTTCAGTATTGAACGGATAAAGCAATAGTGGCTCACTTGGCATCAACGCCCGGTATTTTTGCTAATTTAGTGTCTACATTTTACCAGGGATCTAAATTTGTATAAAAATACAGGGTGTTTGTGCCAAAGGGCCACTATCGCTGTATCTGTTTAATGCTGAAAATGCGAAATCGGTAATTTATTTTTCATTTTAGGACGAAACTCGTATGACATTTTATACTCTAAATTCAGTGTTCTCTTCAAATACTTAAAAATATATAGGGTATTCCATGTAAAAAAAAGTTTTTTTGTGAATATCTTGAAAACTAGATGTTCAATTATTTTTTTGTGTTGACCATCGCAATCAGCGGAAAAAGTTATACTACTTTACTAATTTAACCGACCTCGTATCTTCAATATTAACGAATATAGCAATAGTGACCCACTTCTCGCGAACACCCTGTATAAAGAAAATCTAAATAATTTCATTTTAAGGAAGATTTTTAATCAATTTTATTAATGTGATTTGTAAGTTTGTTAATTTTTAGTGGTTATTATCGTTCATATATCTAATTTTATATTTTTTACAGAAAAAAAATTTTTATATTTAATATTCTGAAGAAGCTAATATTTTAGCGAAACGTAAATAAATAAATAATTAAATAAAAACTTGTAAATATTCTCCAAATATAATTAAAAAAAAAAAATTATTCATTGTGTTTAACAAAAAAATTCTTTAACAAAAAAGTTTAAAAACCGATTGTTGACGTTTTGGAAATTTTGTTTTAATCGTTTTTAGTTGATCGTGGCAACTGGATTATTAAGAATTGAGTAAAAGTGGTTAAAACTTAAATTTTTCGAAAGCGATTTCCGATGAAATGATTAACTTTATTAACTTGAAAGAAGAGTACCTTATTTTTATAATTTTATCTAATCTTCCAAATTTCATAGAAAAATAATCGAAAATAGAACAAACAAAAAAGTTAGGGCAAAAATTAAATTTAGGTTTCAGGTTAAGTGCTCTTTATTGATGACATATCTTCAAAATTTCTACTTCTTATGCGAGGCTTTATAATACCAAAGACCATCTACATAAGACTTGCAAGCCTTGGTTAGAAATTGAGCGGTGCAATTGCATACCTTTTAGGCGTATTTGAAATATTTTTTGAATATCTATGTGAGAGTAACAAAGAAAGGGATAAAAACAGGTTAACCGTTTGTGTAGTATTATATCAGTTTTTACCTGAATACCATTAGTTTACTCAGGAGGTTTCCTCTTTTGGAGTAGAACCCTTTGCTATTGTTCTTTTATTGTTATTTTGTTACATTGTGAGAAAGATTTATGATGATCCCTAAAGTTCATACCTTTAATTTTTAAGTGAAAAATAAAGAACATAATTTTAATAAAAAAGGTAATAATTATTAACATCTATCAATTTATTACAATTGAATTAATAATACTACAACGATTTAAATTACTCGTATATATGCGAACATCTCAAATCTAACCGTGGATCCCCTTCCACAACCATCGTCTTCATCAATTCCGTCTGCGTATTGCAGCGGTGAAGAAGGTGATAACAATTATTGCGAAGAAATAAATGTGGAAGAACAAAAGATAAATACAGAAGTTCTAAAACCATCAGCTGAAACCTTGGAAAATTCTGCTATTGCATATTTTGTAGGATATGTTGTAATGTATAAACTTATAAAAAAATATAATTGCCATGACTGCGAAAATACTCTAGTTCAGCAGGAAATTCTAGGGAATTCTAAAGAACTTCTAATTTTACATAGAGATTATGGGCTACAAAAAGACCTTATCAAATATTTAAAAATGCAAAAATTATTTTTTTTCATTGAAAGATGAAGTTTATAAACCTAAAAATTAGGAATAAAGTTGAAGAAAAAGGAGAGAAAGAGGCTTTATATAAAATGAGACAGACGTCTAAAAATATTAAAAAAATGTTAATTTTTGGCCAAGTCCTTCTAATTTAATGGTTTTTTTATCACATCGTTTATATATAATTTTTATTGTTTATAAATAATTATTATTATATAACGCACTCAGTCCGCAGAAATCCTACTTAACAGGTAGTACGCCTCTGGAGTATCACGTGCACACTTGAAAGAAACGGGAGTCCCCCTCGTCCCTCCATCACTCAGTGGCTTGTCTATCTCATTCGTTTTTGGTGTGTCAAAGCAAGTGCACTACTAGAATTTCATCATCACGGTTAAGTTTTTGTTAAAAAGGATTTATACGCTTTTTAATACCGTATGTAAAATTCGTTTGTTTTATTTCATTTCAACGTTAATTAAACGTTTTTGTTCCTTTTGACACAACTTACAAATTAAATTAAATTAAGTTTCAAGGCTGACGCCTTTAACATTTTATGAATTTTAATTTTATGACTGAACGCATTTTCTGTATTCGCACTTTTACAGGTTATTTTTAGCATGGAAAGCATTACGTTTTCGATACAAGTGACTCAGACGCAGTGGCGTCCCGTCGGGTTTTTCGAAAAATCATTAAGTTGGAGGCAAAGCTACGTAAAGCCAAACATTTGGCTTTTTTGTGCTTTTTATAAGCCTAGGCTTTCTCACTTGCGAAACCGTGTCGACCGCGGTTCTAGCAACCCGGCGTCACGGGTGAGTGATAGTCCTTGCCGTACCCTTACGGGGTAGGCATTCTCACTTGCGAAACCATGACGACCGCGGTTCTAGCAATCCGGCGTCACGGGTGAGTGATAGTCCATACCGTACCCTTTCGGGGTCGGTGGTGGCTTCTGGCACCGCTGAATTCTTCAAGGGCGCCGCCCCAGTTCCGCCTGTACTTCCAGCGAATCCGGAAATTTTACTTCTGGATCACGAGGAGTTACCAGACGCAATTGTGCAATTTTTAGGTGCCAAGCCTTCGACAAATTCTGGCAGTACTTACTGCTTGCTTCTGCTATTCTCGCTCGCTTGGAGCTCATATTGGGCTTCCCGGCACAGCTGTTGAGAAGCTTACTTCACGTAGTCGCACTCCGTCCACTTTTGGACTACTGCTCCCGCATTAAATTCTGAAATTATGGCGATTTTATCAAATCACCTGCGGGATGCAGCTTATCTGAAATTCCAGACCCAGTTGGGCTGGGGACTAAGTACTTAGTCCGAGTGTTGACTTCTGTCCTCTCTTTAGAGGACGAGTTTCCGCTGCTATTGCGTGAAACTCTCTTATTTCCTCTCGACGCTGCTCGCCTTCTGGCTAATCTATTTAACGACATGTTTAACACCAGGCGGCTTTTAATAGTTACTATTTTAAGTCCACAGGTACGAAAGAATTAGCCGAAAAAACTGACTCTCGTCAGAGTTGCTGTTTGGAAATAATTTAGCAGAGTTAATTCGAGCGGCTAAGAATTTGGAATCTGCGGGCAAACCCTTATATATAATAGTACCTAATATAAAATACATTCGTTTGAGTTGAGGCTAAAAAGCCTATTTCACTCAAACCATTTCCCCAGGTTTAGGAAGCCGCCTTCAAACAAGGTTAAGGGCAAACAAACGGTGACGCCTGTGCCTCGCCAGTCGTTAACCTCTCACCGCCCGGTTTGTCGGCATGCTAGACTGGCAAAACCATACCAAGGGAGAACCTCGAGAACAAACTGGAGTCAGTCTTGGAGACATTAGCGGTAAGTATCTTCGCTGGTAGCTTAAAATTTTTTCTACCACGCGTGGAAACAGCTACCTTCCAACCCAGTTGCTTAAGCTGGATTAAAAGTTCTAAATTACCTTTGGGTATACTTCCCAAACAATAAGTTCCTGTCGTCTCATCCTTTTCTACAAAGGAAATTCTGACATAAAACCTATGATTGCCCATCGTTTATCGCTGCATGCCGTTATTGAGTCCCCTAATCGGGCTCATAATCAAACCGACAAGCCAGCCCAATGAGCAGAAACGCTTATCTTAAATTTTTCAACCACTGAATAAATTTATTCGAGCTCCTCTTTTTAAGATGGAGAACATTCACTGCGAGTCTCTCGAAAGATAGTTATCGTTTCACGAATAGATATCTTATTCCTAAATGTTGGAAACCTGGTTTCAAACTTGGGAACTAGTTAAGTTATGGAACGTTATGGAACCATAACGTACGAGAAACTCGCAATCACACCGTTTCGAGACAGTTCTAGAAACTGTTTATGGCGTCTACTGATCTCAAAGACGCATATTTCTTGGTTCCTGTCAATACAGCCGACAGAACTTTCCTTTAAGGGAATTCCTTATTGTTTTTGTATTCCCTTTGGAGTTTGCTCGGCCCCATTTATCTTTACCAAACGGCTAAACCCAGTAGTAGAGACGCTTCGAGAGTCAGGTATCTCTCATGTTAATTATCTCGACGATTTTTTTTTTAATAATTGGGTCTGACGAAGCCGATTGCTTGTCTAAGGTAAAGACCACAGTAAAACTCATCATGGGTTTAGGTTTTATTATAAATGAAGACAAGTCCTTCTGACACCTACCCAATCTTGCACCTTTTTGGGTTTTTTGGTTAGACAGTCGAGATAGGTCTATCCGACTTTCGGAACTGAAAGTCGTTACTATCTGCCACCAACTCAACCTTTGGCTAGCTAAGAAAACCTGTAAAATTCGGATGTTTGCTCGTTTTGTGGGAACTTTGATGACGGCGTGCCCGCCTTTAACTTGGACGGCACTGCACCAAAAGCTGCTAGAGAGAGAAACTTCTCGCGCCATTCCAATCGGAATGAACTATACCGCTCCAATGTCTTTGCCTTCTCGCATTTACCCCGATCTAGACTGGTGGTTGAATTCAGTTAGTTCTGCCTTTAATAACATCAAACACGCCGCGTTCCACTTGACCGTTTCCTCAGATGTTTCTTTGTCTGGTGGAGGAGCATTCGCAAATGGCGAACGAATTCACGGCTGGTGGCCCGTGGAAGAGCGCATCAATCACAATAAAAATTTTAGAGCTCTTAGCCATTTTTTTTTACGGCCTTCAATGTTTCGCCCGTTTTACAGGAATATAAATATCCTTTTACGGCCGGACACCACAACAGCCATCTTCTATATCAATTGAATGGAGAGCCTGCTTTTTTCCCAGTTAAATCCTCTAACCAAAAGCATTTGGCAGTGGTGCCAAATTTGGAACATTTGGCTGTTTGCTAGTTATATTAGTTCACAAGACAACTGGCAGGCGGATGAGGAATCGCGGCACTCATCCGAAACAGAATGGTCACTAGCCCCTTTATGCCCTTGATAAGATCATAACGTGCTTAGCGAAACTCCTGAACGAGTTAAAATGTTGCATGTACAACTTTTGGCTGAGAGGCCCAAGCTCTTTCGCAGTAGATGCTCTTACTTTATACTGGGAAAAAATTTTTACTTTACGCATTCCACTTTTTTCTTTGATCTTAAGATGGCTTGAAAAGTCTCCCAGGATAAAGCTGAAGGATTTTTTAGTGGTACCCCTTTCGGCGCTCGCAGCCATGGTACCCCCCTCCTTTGTAATTGTCCGTGGAACTTTCGTATTCTTAGAACCAAACAAAGATTTCTTGTTCTCTGTTTTCACGTCACCTCCTCACGGAACGCTTTTACAATGAAGAAATTGTATGTGCCAATTAATGTGCCCTCAATACGGTTACAATGCTACCTTTGTCCAAAGCTACTCTTAAACGATACAGTACCACCTACAAACTCTGGTGGCAGTTCTGAGCAGAAACTACCCTCAGTTCATATCACAGACAGGCAGAGCCGGTTTTACATTTTTTATACGCTTGCTAGACAACGGTAGTTCAAAATATACAACCTTAAACGCTCACCGCTCGGCTCTTTCGTTATTTCTTCCTGGAAAAGTGGGTGAGGATTGAGGATCCTCGAGTTAAGTTTCCTGAAAAGAGTGGCCCGGCTAAGATCTTCCGGGCCCAAAAACGAA
Organism: Malthinus seriepunctatus; assembly: GCA_963924605.1. Taxonomy (NCBI): domain Eukaryota; kingdom Metazoa; phylum Arthropoda; class Insecta; order Coleoptera; family Cantharidae; genus Malthinus; species Malthinus seriepunctatus. The sequence goes on from OZ004603.1 coordinate 19,723,780, forward strand.
GTTCCTTGCGATCCGTCTTTGGTAGTAACTTACCTCGAAAATACCGCAGTTCTTCTAACTTCTAACATCATTAAACTCTCACTAAATTTGGAAGATATTCGAACACTAGAAGGCGATCTACAGATCTTCGTTTCCGAACCACTTAAATCTTCAGGACTAGGTCGCACTCAGCCGGACATAGAGCTATCGTACTACACAGAAAACCCTAAGCTTTGTGTAGCATCCATCTTACAGCTTGGTCCGAAAAACAGCCTCCTGGTGGCGAAATTCAACAACGTTCGCTACTGTTTTTAATCGACCTTTACATATATCGGAAAGCTTTCCTTCCTCAAATCTGAGCTCTTCGGCACCTACCTGGCGCTCCTTTTTTACTTATTGTTTTTTCAATTTTATATTATACCAGCCATAGTTATAGCCGTCGCGCATAGTACAACATATAAGCGACGTGTAACTTAATTTCGCATTGAAAAACAGGTGCTTGCACGCGTGTAGTTTACACTCCAAATACACGCTGACTATAACTACTGCTGTAAATGTTTTAATTTAGAATGCCAAACATTTCGTTTTTTGTTTCTTAATGTTCTTAAGAAATTGTTGTTTTCTATTGGTCCCTTCGATTAAGGATTGTTTTATTCTTGTTCCTCGATTACCAATAATATAGTAAGGTTAAAACCTTTGTTCCAGAGGTTCCTCCTCTATGGAACTGATTGTAAGGCTGAGATTGTTATGTTTTAGAATACTTTTCTGTTCACCTTACATGTTCTTCTTTCAATACTAAAGAAGCGGGCTTTATTAGAAAGTTCATACGAGTTACTTTCCTTATAATCGTAACCTTATCTTTAAACAACTATCTGTTAAGTATGATTTCTGCGGACTGAGTGCGTTATATAATTCTACAATCAAACGAACTTACCTTAGTGAAGTTCGATTGGAATTATATTAGCACTCAGTCCGCAGAAATCATCTCCCACCCTCCCATCTGCTGACTCGGTAGTGCATCAGATCTCTACCCTCAGTTACGATTATCTAGAATTTAAACGAATGAGATAGACAAGCCACTGAGTGATGGAGGGACGAGGGGGACTCCCGTTTCTTTCAAGTGTGCACGTGATACTCCAGAGGCGTACTACCTGTTAAGTATGATTTCTGCGGACTGAGTGCTAATATAATTCCAATCGAACTTCACTAAGGTAAGTTCGTTTGATTGTAGAATTATGTACCTATTTAAAATTCAATTCTATACCATTAATTTTTTACAAATAAGTTTTTCATATTCGAATTATTCGGGAAAAAATAATTGGATTAATTAAACAAGCCTTTTAACAAAAATTAACGCGAGTTCTTGTGAAGATCTATCTTTTAAAAAAAATTCTCATAATATGATTTCCTTCAATTTAATTATTTTATTCACCGCTGAAAATATTTTTTTGAATTTTTTTTTATTTATTATATTTTTTTAATAATCTTCCAATTGATAAAAATTTTTGCAAAAATTAGCATTTTTGCTCTAAGTAAATGCAATTGCGATTGTAAAGATTCAAAACAAAGTGATTCTTTTTTCCGAAAAATTTTTTTCTAGTATTAATAATTTATTCTAAAAAGTTCAATAATACTAATTTCAAAAAAAAATTATTTTAAAGATCTTCGCTTTTTACTGAAGGGTTTTCAAATATGTTTTTAGAATAGGTAAAAATAAATACCAAAATTTTTATACCTGCATAACAATAGGTTTACCTATACTTATTTAGCAAGTCGCAAAATAAAATCTCTTTAAATACCGTTAAACAAACACATTCTTCGGTAGTAAAGCTTCGACTCACTATGAATGTCTATTTCAACTTCTTGTTCACTCCGAAATCTCTCCGAGGACCAGCGACATCTAACTTCACGGGGATTTTTGGTATTAAAACTTGTCTCAATCGGCCCCGTTCACTTTACCAGTCTTATGTAGATGGTCTTTGATAATACTTATCAAATGTGCCAAATATGAAAAAAATTCGTTAACATCTAAAGTAACTGTGGCAAAAATAAAAATTCTAAAACTCAACTTTGAGGATACACAACTTTGTTATTAGTGGGCTTTGGACTTTTTGTTATAGGAACTTGTAGTACTATTTTGACCTGAAGAATCATCTGTAAGCCGTTGGCCAAGGAATATCCTAACACCCTGTATATATTTTGCTAAAAACAATCGTTCTGGTTCAACTGTCAGTACTTTATTGTAAATTTTTAAACAATTAATTGTTAGCAAATGAAACTATACGCGATTTTGGAACTTTTAAACCGCCACTACCACAACGTGCATTAACATAACACTTATTTAAAATTAAAAGTTCATTTTTGTCACTCAACATTCCCTTTTCTTTAATTAATAATCGTTCACACTTAACACATTGAAACTTGTCTATTGTTTTTTTACACAGATAACCTACAAAGTAAGCCACTGCACAGTCTTGCAATGTAGGAGCGTTAGATTGTTCTATTTCCGCATTTTCCGAAGTGCATTCAAAATTTGAGCTATACTAGAGCTAGAAGAAGCATTAAGTGGTTAATTGTTGCACTTCTGAAACTTAAGCAAAAAGCTCGTGCTGTTGGATTTAAATTAAACCCTCCTTTCTGCCTTATTATTGAAAAAAAAATTTCTAGAGGATCTTGGTTTAATCGAGATGTTAATATATAATCAGCACCATTTTCCAATTCCAAATTATACAACATTATAATTGCAGTTATGCTCCACACTAAACCGTCAAACGATGGTGATCTTATTGTTTTATTTTTTGACGGAATTTTAGTTAATCTTTTCATAACTTCTCTTGTTTCCTCTAAAGTTTTTAAAACAATTGGAGTTTTTGGAGAAATGGCACAGCTATAGGGATTTTTTTCAAACCTGGTTCTGCTATTGAGGCAATCAAATGAATTGTTTAATAAATATATAAAGTCTGCTGTATTTAATGCGGTTTTGCTGTTGATTTCAGTAGACGCTGTTTTGATGGCCGAAGCCATACTATGACATGACTAAAAATTTGTAGTGCCAATTTACAAGACATTTTTTGAAATGGTGTAGGATTAATATGTGCATCCGTAATTTTGGGTAGGGCTCTGGCGGTAGTGCTTTTTTTGTCTAAATTGTAAGTTGATGCAATTATGTCGGAAAAAGAAATTATTTTATTGTCATAACCTCATAACAGAAATCTTGTTTGATTAAATTGTTTCTTAAACTTTTATAAATATGGGGGATGTCATATACTATGAAAATGTCATTGTTATTGAGTTTAAAAAATGGATTTTCCACAGTTGCTCCTAACATTTTAAACGCAGAAACATTGCTGGTTCCCTGGTCTCCCACCACAACTTTGATTATTAATCCGGTGTTATTGATTACTGTTATGGCTTCCTTTATCAAATCTGCCAACGTCTTATATTGTACGCCGGCGTTACTTAAAAAATATGCGATTGGAAGTTTCCATTTGACATACATGCCTCTTACCATAAAAACTAAAGCTTTTTTTGCTAAATTATTGGTCCGGCCGAACGTTCCTAAATCTTGAAATCCTTCAATAATATCTAGGGCTTTGGAATATTCTAAAAGTTGTTTTATCGACATTTCGTCCAAGAGCAAAACACAATTTTTTTCGAGCGATGTCATGGAATCCGCTTTAATTTTGATTTGATTTAGTAATCTTCTACTGAACCCTGGCATAAATTTTGATCTACCTATCCAACTTTTCACTGAAGATAATGCAGGAAGATTTATTTTAAGACGCCGAAGAAATAAATATGCAGAAGGAAATTTGTAGTACAACGCCATTGCCAGGTTCCTTTCATCTTTTTGCCACTCTGATTTTTTTCTATGAAATAATTGCATTTTGACTAAGCATTTTCCATGAACAGAGTCAAAATTGTAAGATTCAATCATTTGGTATAAAGTTAATTTTTGCTTATGAAGTAATCGTAGTTTTGAAATTTGAGATCTTTTATTTTTTAACAATTTCTGTTGCTTTGCTATTCTATTTTTTTGCTTTTCTATTTTTATCCGCTTTGGAGTTAACTCATCGTGAAAGAGCTTTCTTTTAGACGTTTTAGACGTTTTAGAAATTGGAGATGGAAATTCTATAAAAAAATTACCTGACGGTGAAGTATTTATTGATGCCTTATTGCTACTTTCTTGAGAAGTTGATGGGTAAAATCGATGTGACGGAGATTCTGTTGGAAAAATTTCACTAGCAGTTGGATATCAAGGTTCGAAGTCTTTGGTTGAATTATTATTGAGAAAATTATTTACACGGAGATACGTCCTTCTGCCAATGGCAGAAATAGACTGATTTTTAGCGTTCTAAACCGGCTGTATTTATAGTAAATGAGCTCCGGTCATATTGAATTTCTGTATATTGGATTTTGACCTTTATTGAATTTCATCTGCATTTTTAATTAAATTGTGAAGGATCGGAGGTTTATTGGTATCAAAATGATCGGAAAATTTTTATCTACCTTTATCTAATTTTGGTTTTATCCAAATAATTTTATTGAGTTTGTTTTGAGCAAAGCATCTTTATACCATAACTACACTTTTTGTTGAGAGCTAATTTTATTATTAAAACTAACTTTTTAGGTATTGGAGCAATGAATTGGGTTAATTGAAATGTGAAAATAATTAAGACAGCTGTTGTACATGTTTTTAACACCTGGAAGGATAATTTTAAGGAAAATTTAATGTAATTTGTTCATCGAATGAGATTTTACGTAGGATGAAAATTCGTTTCGTTACACGGTTAAACCGGAAATTACAAAAATATTTTTATTTTTAGGAACGCCCTGTATATTTTTAAATATTTTGTAAGCTCGTAAAATTAGCTGTTGATACTAAACACTTTATATTTTGACTTCCGGTTTAACCGGAAATGGAATCAAAATTCCTAATTTAAATACAACACCCTGTATATTTTTTAATATGTTCAAAGCTCGTAAAATGAGCTTTCTGAAGATATAAAATAATGTATATTTTGAACTTCATTTTATGCCAAATTTAACAAAATGAATGAAATTTTTGAAACAATTTATATACCTAAAATTTTTGCTTACATACAAGTATCAGGTTCAATCCCGGACGGAAGCAATTTAAAAAAAAAACTTTTCTATCTTTTTTTTTAAATATTTTTTTAACATCTTGTAATTTACATTAACAAAAAAAATTTAATACTAAAACATCGGTTGTGCATGGCCATACGAGGAACTTTTTCCTGTTGTATTTTTTTTGTGCATTTCTTTTTTTATTAAAAATGAATTTGAAAATTTTAAATTGCCTATAAACTTTTAAAGAAATGCACAAAAAAATACAACAGGAAAAAGTTCCTCGTATGGCTATGCACATCCGTTTATTTTTAAAATAGTGAAGAGGAAAGAAATTTTTGGTTTAAGTTTAAAATTGCTGTCCTATTTTTTTAAATGGGGAATTAGACTGTATCTGAATTTTTAATTTTTGACAATACCCATGTATAGAGCAAGTAAAAGCGATTAATTCTGTTTTTTTAATTTCTCTATAACTCGTAAATTAAGCTCAAAAATAATTTTTAAAAGTGCTTGTATGGAAAATCGTCGTTTTTATTCATGTTGCAACTGCGCCTACAAAGCGAGTGAGATATAACACAATCGAAAGTAGTTAGACAGAGATAGGCAATATGGTAGTTTTTTTCAAAAATGTAATTAAAAGAGATGTGTAAAATCGAATTTTGTTATTTTCTTATTCAAGTTGTCAGAAAACTGACGGTAGTGTTACATAGGTTATGATTTTTCCTACACTTTTAATAAAAAATACGGTTTTACATTGTCTCTTTATAATCAAATTCGAAAAAACAGTGGAAAACTGCATTTTTTCTGAAAACTGTCAGAAAAATCATAACCTATGTTATGACTTTCGTCAGTTTTCTCACAACTTGAATAAGAAAATAACAAAATTTGCTTTTACACATCTCTTTTAATTACATTTTTGAAAAAAACGACTACATTGTCTATCTCTGTCTAACTAGTTTCAATTATATTATATCTCACTCGCTTTGTAGGCGCAGTTGCAACATGAATAAAAACGACGATTTTCCATAATAATAATAATAATATTTTTTTTGTACTCACTGCTTCGAAAGTGACGTTTGATGCACTCTGAGGTCGACTGGGAAACAGTATTTCCCGGTCTACTACACCGGGAAGTAAACTGTCAAAACAACACTAATAAATGGTAATAAAATAAAGTAATGTGTATTTATTAATGTAAGGAAACATATTTTAGAACATTTAAATTCGCAAACTAAACTATTTCGTTACATCTAATAACAATTTTTAACAACTTTTAGAACAATTAACTGTCAAAGTAAGAATTTGTTTGACGTAAGAATGAAGTTTGACTATGAAGTCATAGGTTGCTTTGTATACCTAAATTGTCAAAACTAATCAAATAAAACTTTTATTTAAGAATTATGATAACGGTTTTGTTCGTTACAAAAAATATTGTACAATCCTTATGCGTGAACAATTTTCCCGCGTTCACGCAATGATAAAAGCACTCGCTCCTACGTCGCTCGTGTTTTCAAACAGCGTTCACGCGGGAAAATCGTGTTCCCGCATATGGTTCGTAAATAACTATTATTAGCTCTTACGCCGCTTTGTGCGGATTGAGCACGTCAAAAAAATACATGTGTAATAAATCAATAATTAAATTACTCACAAGGCAAAATCCTCACAAAAGGCATAAAAAAAGACATATGCGTATAATCACAATTCACATCCACAATTCAAATCTCGCAGATAAGACGCAACAAACACTTATACACTAATACAAACGACCCACAGTAGCCACAGGCTCCCAACACAACAACAGCAGTCAGAGGCGAGCCCCCGAGAAAAAATTCCGAAACTCCGCCAGGACATAGAAGCCTTGTTTAATTAAAATAGTTTTCAATTCTTTTTTAAACGTGTTAGTTGACTTATCTTTTAGATCAGCGGGTAGGACATTGTACAAATTTATACCCGTATACATAAAAGATTTTTTGTAAGAAGACCGATTAGGCTTTTCGGCCACCATGTCCAAGCGGTGCCTCGTACTGTAAGAATGATTATCACAGTGTTTGAGGAACCTGTCCCTGTGGTGATGAATATAACACAGTAGTTTGTACATATAAATAGACCGAACAGTTAAAAGTCTTCTCGATTTGAAGATCCCCCTACATGACTCCAAATGCTTCATCTTGAAAATGAGCCGCAGAATCTTCTTTTGGAGAATGAAAACACGCTCACAGCCAACCGCCTGGCCCCAAGCTAGTATATTATAGGAGATTACAGGATAAACAATCGAATAGTACACACTCATTAACGATGGCTCATCAAAACAGTTACACAAATTACATAACAAAAAGTATGATCTACTTAGTTTATTACATACGGAGTCTATCTGATCACCCCAGTCGAGGCAACTATCAACACTAAGACCAAGAAACTTTATATTAGTCGACATTTTAATTGGCACTGAATCAATTATTGGGTTTAAATAACTTTTATTAACACCTCGTTTCATTTTGGTGGTGAACTCAACACATGTGGTTTTCTTATAGTTCACCAAAAGATGATTTTGCCTGCACCAACCGTCAAACTCCCTCAGTATTGTGTTAACTTGATCGCTCACTATTTGGGGTGATGGATCGGCAACGACGACGGTGGTATCGTCGGCGTACATAAACAGTTTACCGAAGGTGAGAGCACTCGGAAGGTCGTTAACGTACAACAAAAATATAAGGGGCCCCAATATACCACCCTGAGGAGTTCCGAGGTCGACATTAAAGTTGTCGGAATAGACATCCCCAATCTTCACAGATATCCTGCGGCCAGTCATATAAGAAATCATCCAATCGTTCGCTACACCTCGTATTCCAATTCCGCTAAGCTTACTCGATAAGATTGTAGGGTTAATTGTATCGAAGGCTCGCGATAAGTCGAAGAACACTCCTACAACACAGTCGTTCCTGTTAATTTTTTCTGTTACATGTTGAATAAAAAGAGCAGTTGCACTCTCGGTGGAGCGGCCCTGGCGAAAGCCGTGCTGATTCTCACAGAGAATATCATTTTTACTTTCAAATTGTATGAGTCTCTCATGAACTATCGATTCGATGATTTTGGAGAAAGGACTCATTGTGATAATTGATCTATAGTTCTCTATTTCCTGTGGATTACCTTTTTTGAAAACTGGAGTGCTTTTATTTGTCTTCAACGCTTCGGGAAATATACCTGTGGACATTGAGGCGTTTATAATGTAGGTTAGATAATAAGCCAGGTCAGAGCTGCATTCTTTTAACAGAACAGCAGGTACCTCGTCAATTCCGGTTGATGTTTTATTTTTTAACTTGCTAATCGTGTCTTCCACTTCCGTCACTGTAACAGGAGACAAAAATATGGATGATGAGATCACATTGGTGGATATGGGGCACACCGCGCCGGCCAGGCTTCGCTTCGCTAACAGGCCGCTAACTTCCGTTGTAAAGTGCGTTCCGAAGTGGTCGGCAACCGCTTTCCTATCTTCTACCTTGGAGCCGCTGTACATCAAACAGATGTCACTACACTTACGACCCCTATCAAGTTTACTGTTCACTATCCGCCATAGCGTTTGCGATTTGTTATCCGAATTCCTGATTATTTGATTATATTGTTCCTTTTTGTGGTTGTCCAACTTATCCTTAAAAGACTTTTTTAATGATCTGTACGTCGAGTTAGCCTCGTCCGAGTTTAAAACTTTTCTTATTGTATTATAAAAACAGAGCATTTGTGATTCCATCCTTAGCTCGCTGCTGTGTCTGGCAGAGAACCCCAGTTTATCCTGTCGCTTTCTAATTTTCTGTTTCTTAGGGAAGGCAACCTCGAAACAATGGTAAAAATGGCTCCAAAAAGCCTCGAACATTTCATTTGGGTTTGTAAATGCCTGCATATCGATTGGCTCCGAATTTAGGCGTGATCGGAACTCGTGTATGGAATGTTCGTTGACCTCACGAGATGTATATTTGTGTGGGACGCCCGGCACATCGCGACCACTCCACTTCAGTAGCTGAGCCATATGGTCAGACAGTCCCGGCTCGAAAACTTTACAAATCTTTACATTAGACAGATTAGTCACGACGTAGTCGATTCCCGACGCTGTCACTTTATTATTGTAGTTACATACCCTGGTTGGCTCATTTACGAGAGAGCGCAACTGGAATGATGCGAAAATGTCGTTAAGCAACTTTGCTTTTGGATTAGTGCCTGACCGCTCTATATTTAAGTCACCACACACGATTACTCTTGGGTATTTTTTGGTAGCTCGCAGCAAAACATCCGCAAGTCCACAAAAGAAGATATCGTGGTCACCTGTAGGTGATCTGTATAATGTCAAGATGCATATCTCATTGCACACGGCCGCAGCCACCTCGAAGTGAACCTCCGTACTAAGGTTATTTAGATGCATTAATTTTTTACACTTCATTGCGACGTTTTTTCTTCCATAGATGGCAACGCCACCATGCCTATGGTACTTTCTGCTGAAATGCGACACAATTTCGTAACCTTCAATGAACAAATTATTAATTTGTGCTTCTTCGAGCCAATGCTCAGAGAAACAAAGAAAATCAGGATCATACTCATGCATATTTACCTCAATCAGATTTATTTTATTTGCAAGACATTGGATATTTAAGTGAACTAATGTGGTTGTTTCATTATTTGTCCGTTGGGACAGATCTGCTAAAACCGGCTCCAGCAATTGGATTTGATTTCTAGTGATACCTTGTATGTTAGGATTCACAGTCCTTGATGTACAGCTATTGAAAATTTCCGATAGTTTTTTTTCGAAAAAAAGTAAACCTCTTTATTATTACACCTTCTGGCCAATTTTTCGCACTGTTCAGTTCTTCTATCAACCCCATATGAGCACCCACTTTGAACGCTAAGCTATGGGCATCATCTCTCTTCGGGAGTAATTCCACCGAGAAAGAGTGACCGTTAAAACGATTCTGCAAATAGTTATTTATTTGTGCAGGATCCGTATTCAACTTGACTTTGCCGACATACAGCCAAGCCCTCCTTGCAGCCGATGCGAAGGAATATTCGGGTGCCACCCCGTTGTCATTCTTTACTTCACCTACAATCTGCTTGTTAACGGTTTTTTTATTAACGCTTCTCCCGTTTCCATTATCCTTGTGTATGTTTATGTGAGTTTTTGTGGCTGCGGTGCTAACCGGTGCACCCGCCGCCGATAAGGCGCTGTCGTTGTTCACAGCATCCACGTGTCTATCCACTTTATCTTTCACGCTCTCTTGATCTCTTTTTACTTGCCTAACATTAGCATAACCTTCCTTTTCCTTTATCATCACATCCAACCTACACTTAACCTCACTTATTTCCTTTCTTAAAGACTCCGTCGCGGATTTAACTGCCTTTTCAACTATGTTTCTCATAAAAACGTTAAAATCGTTACTATTCAGCACCTCCTTAAATATATCAGAATAATTAACACCGCTATCTTCCCTATTTTCACAATTATTTTGTTTACTACGTGTCATGACGTTCATGGTCAACTATTCATATGGTGATACAAGCACTTTTAATAATTATTTTTGGGCTTAATATTGAAGATTGAGAAAAATTAAAATAGCCAAAAAAGTATTCTTTTTATATCTATTTTCATAAAATAAAATAATAAAAAAACAGTCTAATTCCCCATTGGATATTACTACTTATCGAGTCTAAATATAAAGTACAAAAGTACACACAGTTAGATAAAAGAGAGTATATAAGGTATATTCCGAAGTTTAGCGGCAAACAGAACACATAAAAAATGAGCCGTAATTTGTATATTGCTTTTACTGTAGTATTTTTATTTGCATTATTCCATCAAGGTAAATTAGATTTTTTCGCCTGAAAAATTTTTATTTTTAAATTTGAAAAATTGTAGGTTACTTCTTAGAATGTTACCAATGTTCAGCTCCACGTAATGGTAACTGCGATGATCCCAAAAGTAATGGAAACTTAAAATATCCTTGCCCAGAAAACCACAAAGTATGTTTTGTTCAGAACCATGTAGATAGGGGTAAGTGTTTTTGTAAAACAAGTGCTGAAAAGTGAAAATAAATTATGTACTATACTTTTCCCACGACCACATTAAAAATGATGTATTTTGAATTTTTATTAATTGTAAGACAATTGGCATTGACGTGTCTTGTAACGAACTATGATTTCTAAAGCATTTTACTACGTGGTCGTCGGAAAAACTTAATTTTCTAATTTTCTAATTTCTTTTTTTTTCGAAAAGCAAACGATATTATTACAAGAGGTTGTGGTCTAAGCACAGTTTGTGAAATTATAATTCCACCCCCGAACACCAAGATCACGTGTATTACGTGCAAGAAAAATTTATGTAATTCGAATATTGTGGAAAAGGACGGCATAATTGGAGAGCCCAGTCCCGGTAGTTCGTCGTCGTTAGCGCAACCCTTAAATTTATTTATAATTTTAAATTTTATTTTTGTGTTTATTTTTAGGCGTAGGTAACTAATAATTACGTAAAATGTTAAATAAATGTAATTTTTATAAAATTTAATAAAGATTAAATAATTTGTATTTTAAATGGATTTTAATTGATAGAAATGGCCGCACCTAATAACGGCGCCTTTAGATAACTACTATTATCTTATCTCTTAACAAAATAGCGCAAATTTTTCTATTTTAGAATTTGCGTGTAGGAATCAGAACGTGGGTCATCAATTAGAAGTGTTGGTTCTTGATCTAAAAAAACTTCTACTATAAATATGAATCAATTAATTCGAGTCCAGGTGATAAGAAAACTCTTGTTAGTGTTATGTCGAGATTAGATAATGACATGGAGGTTTTCACACCTGCTTGATGATGATTGATGATTATTGTGGATAATTTACAATCGCCTCGTGCAAAAAAAATTCTAACATGAAAGAGAAATTCAACTACTCGAAGTCAGTTTTTACTCTCTGTGGATCTATCGTTGGCTCAGTGAGTTAGAGAATAACAATTCTCTAAAAACTACTGAGCAAACCAGACATTTCTACAACAGTCAGCTTCCAAAATTGACTTTACTCGTTACAGTGCATAGAAGGATGTAATGGTTCTTTCAAACCTCTAAACACTGGTCCCGTTCAGAACATAGAGCAGCTTCCAACAGCTGATCGATTGCTCTGTCTAAGCGTTGAAACAGACAGAGAGAAAGTACAACCGATCGTTTGTTGAAAGTTTTTCTGGTTCCTGATTGATGCGATACACGAACGAGCGCGAGCGGAGAGATGTTGATGAGTGCACAAGTACTCACTAATGTTGTAGAAAATTTTCCTCATACAGAGAAAGAATAGAGTTTCCATGTCATTTTTGACTAACATTCATGGGAGTATTTTGTTGAGCTTGAGCTTACAAGGTTACAAACTAGTCCCTAAAGCTGACAATCATTTCAGAACCACCATGCATGGTGGTTCTACTTGTAGATTGTACAGTCAGCCTCACAATTATTGGCCAATTATACGCCAGGGTTGTTGATTTACTACTTTTTGGCAAAATAAAGTTACCTCTTAATTTAAGTAGGGGGTGTTTTGATGGTTTCATCTACAATTCGTGCTAGGCTTATAGCCAGGGTGGCCATTAATTATGAAGCTGGCTATACATAATAATGATAGTCATACACACCGTGTGTTCTGAGAAAAATTAGTCAGAAATCATTCCTTAAAAGCTTAATGCAATAAGCAAGGTAGGTAATAATCAAACAATAGCGTGATAGAGAATTTTGGTGGGATTTTTTAACAACTTTTTCTTGTGCAATTGAATAGATAAAAGTATAAATCTCGTATTTTTGTTAATTTATTTAATTAAAATGACTTATTAAATTTTTTTATCATTAATAAGCAATGAGCAAATCATAGAACTCATAGTAAATCATAGAACCTCAGGTGCAACGAGTTTTGACTTTCACCCTTTTAATCCGTTTTTAAGGGAAAAAAATCTATCAAAATCGACCTTAGCATTTGCCTTTCTAGAAATTTTTAATTACATTGCTTAAGTAGATGGACTAAGTCCAAAAGCATTAAACAAACAAAAAATTACGAAAATGGCAAGCCAAAAACAGGCAGTGGGGCTCATTTGGACCCCACTCAGCATTACAAATATTATATAAGAATAATTATAGGTAAAAGAAGACTTATCATTATTTAAATACGGCTCTGTAAAAGTACCTAAAGTTTCATAACCTAACCAATCTCTTCTCACATTCATATCTCGTCAATAGATTACATAGTAAATACAAATCAATCGACAAAGCTTATCAAAAAACGTGAATATTAGTAAGAATGAGGAGCATTGCTTTCTTAACAATATTGGCATTTTCTAGCGTTTTAGGTAAGCCCATTTTTATAAATAGCCAAAAATTCAAAATTATTTTTCTAGTGAAAGCTAAAAATGCTCAAGATGACACGAGCCATTTACGCTGTTACGTTTGTGAAGGAGAACAAACAAACGCTTGCCAAATAAATCCTGATGTAACGACACTTTCGTCGATTCAATGTAGCGAATTGCAATATCGTAAACCTAGAGAAGGCGAAAGCCAAAATATATCAGATTCTGTACTAGCAAGGTCGATAGATGGGAAATTTCGTGGTGCACCACTCGTTGGGGAAATTTTTCAAGGAAGTTCGCGAACTCAAAGGAGCACAGATGAAAATTACGTCTGCATCACTTTAGCACTATCATCAGGTATTTACAAATTAACTTTTTGTTTCTACTAATAAAAAAAAATGTATTTTTAGGTGATATGAAGGGCGTTAGTCGATTATGCGAAAGACATCCAAAACATGTCGAAAATGTTTGCGATTTCATAAAACAAGAAATTCCGTCCAATTTCAAAGTCGACAGTTGTGCCGCTTGTTACACAGATAACTGCAATTCAACACAAAGCGTTTATATTTCATTTACATTACTATTGATTGTTTTTATTTGTCATGCTTTTGCAAACTTTAACAATTATCAGAAAAATATGTTTAGGGTGCGATTTTTATAAAATAAAGTAAACGTTGAATCATACAAAAGAGGTGTTCCTTATTGCTTTGTATTAAGTTTATATTTGCTTTTTGTTAACAAATTGCTTAATTAGACCAAAATAAAGATAATAAATGATTAAAAAATGTTGAAAAATATATAAAAAGAGAAAATTAGTTAAAAGTTCCATTTACAAGTTTTTCTTCAAGTGAAGCGTTTTTAGTGTTTGTGACCACCACAAAGAAAGAATGGATACAAAAATTTTTTTAATCGGATTATTTTTAATCGCTGCCTATCCAAGTGGTAAATTTCTAAATTTTCGGATAAATTTCCTTCTGATTTTATACCTTTTTTTAGCGAGTGCTTTGACATGTTATACGTGCAGATCGCAAAAACCCAACGAAACGTGTTTTGAGCCAATTGACAAAACCGAAGTACCGGCGTATGAATGTGGAAAGGATACAACTATTCCTCCTGAAACAAAAGCTTTGTACGAACAATCAACTTACGCCGACAATGGATTAGAATATGAGTGTGTTTCTTATGAATATGTTGGTAAGTTGTATTGTAAACTTTGGATATCAGTTTATGAAACCAATAAGGCTTTAAAAGTTCATTTTACCAAAAAATTATGTTTCGGAAGAATGAAGAATAAAACATTTTAAGCTTCTGAGCCCCCTCTCACAATCGTCCATTTTCAAAAATAACGGACTACACCAGGATGATTTTTTAAAGTGGTGGGTTAAACATTGGGATCTAAGAAACCGCGAGAGTTACGAAATTGGTTAACTGAGCAAAAAGTTGCATATTTTAACGAGCTTTAAGAACCCGTTTAGAAAATTTCAAAATTTCAAACGATTACTGAGTGAACACAAAAAAACTGACAATTTAGTTTCTCGACTATAGTTTAAAAATGGTTTACTTAAGACAAAAAATTCTCAGAAAATTCTTTTAAGGGCCAAAAGAGCTATCAAATGATACTAAACTCGATATTTTATCATATCGACGCTAAGCGTCGCGACGTTCAACTTAAAATTTTTTTATGGAAACCTCTGTTGTTTTTTTGAAGAAAATTACTCAATTGGCTTGTCTAAATTCGGATACCAAACGCGAACTTGTTGTCTTATACTTTTCTTAATTTACACAACGTCGAGATGCCTAGCGTCGATATGATAAAATATCGAGTTTGGTATCGTTTGATAGCTCTTTTAACTTTCTAAAAAATTTCTCAAGAATTTTTTTTTCTTTCTAAAAACTACTAAAGAAATATGGTAGCTATGGTAGCAGACAGGCAAATAATCAAGGATCAGTCAACTTGGCCCCACGAATTTAGAAATTTTGACAAAAAAATATTGCGCCAGGTCGGGTTAAGCTAGTGCCACAAATATTATAGCTAGCGCCTTATTGGTTATCAAAATATTGAAACTTCTAAAAACTAATCATTGCGGTAGGTTACCCTTAGCTAGCGCTAGCTAGCGCCAGCTAACGCCTTATTAATCAAAAAGTTACATTGGATCAAAGTTTCGGAAGGCCAAGTTTTAGGGACTAGGTTCGGCAATTTGGCCCCCCGAAATTTTGAGCCTCTGTAACTTTTTAATTGAAAAGGCGCTAGCTATAATTTTTGGGGCCATAGCTATCGCTAGCTGTCGCTAGCTCAGGCTAATCTAAAGCAATGATTAGTTTTCGAAATTCGACTTTTGGGGGGCTCGATTCGTTAACTTAACCCCCCGAAACTTTGACCTTTTGTAACTTTTTAATTGAAAAGGCGCTAGCTATAATTTTTGGGGCGCTAGCTATCGCTAGCTCAGGCTAACCTAGCGCAATGATTAGTTTTTCGAAATTTTAATTTTGGGAGGCTAGCGTCAACTTAGCCCCCCGAAACTTTGAGCCTCTGTAACTTTTCAATTGAAAAGGCGCTAGCTATCACTATTGCGGCGCTAGTTATCGCTAGCTGTCGCTAATTCAGGCTAATCTAGCGCAATGATTAGTTTTTCGAAATTCGAGTTTCGGGGGGCTAGATTCGCCAACTTTGAGCCTCTGTAACTTTATAACTAAAAAGGCTCTGGCTATAATTTTTGCGGCGCTAGCTAGCGCTAGCTCATGCTAGCCTAGAGCAATGATTAGTTTTTCGAAATTTGAATTTTGGGAGGCTAGTGTCAACTTAGCCCTCCGAAGCTTTGAGCCTCTGTAACTTTTTAATTGAAAAGGTGCTAGCTAAAATTTTTGCGGTGCTAGCTATCGCTAGCTCTCGCTAGCTCAGGCTAATCTAAAGCAATGATTAGTTTTCGAAATTTGACTTTTGGGGGGCTAGATTCGTCAACTTACCCCCCGAAACCTTGAGCCTATGTAACTTTTTAAATAAAAATGCGCTAGCTATAATTTTTGGGGCGCTAGCTATCGCTAGCTGTCGCTAGTTCAGGCTAATCTAGGGCAATGATTACTTTTTCTAATTTTGACTTTCGGGGAGCTAGATTCGTCAACTTTGAGCCTCTGTAACTTTTTAACTAAAAAGGCTCTGGCTATAATTTTTGCGGCGCTAGCTAGCGCTAGCTCATGCTAGCCTAGCCCTAGCGCAATAATTAGTTTTTCGAAATTTGAATTTCTAGAGGCTAACGTCAACGTAGCCCCCCCCCCCCCGAAAATTGAAGTTTCAATATTTTGATAACCAATAAGGCGCTAGCTATAACATTTGTGACACCAGCTTAGCCCGACCTGGCGCAATGCTTTTTTCCAAAAAAAAACTAATTTCGGGGGGTCAAGTTGACCGACCTGATAATCAAGCAAAAAGTCTAAAGAGTGGCGGATTTATTAATCAAAAAATTGATAGATTGATGAAGACACAAACAAAAATGCAAGTCGGCATATAAACAAAAGACGATCAACTCACTAATTGACAATCTGAGACATTCAGGCCGGTTTGCACCACTTTCTTTTAAATTTAACTTGTAGTTAATTGACGTGTGCATCGTACGTGCATCATATCCACATCAACTGAAAAACTGTCACAAAACACACATTTATGTTATAGTTGAAGTTAAAAGAAAGTGGTGCATACGGGCCTTATTGACAGATGGACAAATGAACATACTGATCGACATGTACGCAAGTAGCTAGGTAGTGATTGAGACAGGTATGCGGGCTAATAATAATTGAGCGACAGACTGTCAGAACGACAGAAAAAAAAGCTTAATTAATAAATACAGTGTGTGCAGTATGATAGGTAATTTTCGAAAACTTGAAATTTGCTTCTCCAAATAAATATTTTTTCTCTACTTTGATGCTCTTCCCCTAAATTTGAGAGTAAAAGATTGTAAATTCTATGACTGGAAAAGAGGAAATAGCATTTTCTTTCAAATCCATAGCCAACTTCGGCTTTAAATTATTTTTTGGTATTTAAAAATCCAAAGTTCGTACATTTTAATTTTGACTCGAATTTTGACTTTATATGATGGGCCTATGGCCTGAAAATTTTTTAACTTACTTTATTGCATTAAACTTACAAATTTGCTTCAATTAGACCAACTTCGTATTTATTATAGTTTCCAAGTCTCCACCTCATGTACTGCACACATAAAGTGTGTTCAGCGAAGAATGGGACAATCTAATATCTCAGGAACGGATTAAGATTTTAAAATTACGAAAATGCTCACTTAAGGGTACATATTTTGTAGTAAACAAATTTAAATTAACATTGATCATCGCTAGGTGGCGCTATCTCACTTTGGTTTTCTACATGGGACACTCTATATATTATTGCATATTCAGATTCTCCTTTTGCTGATGACTAAAGTAATATATGGGTTTTAATCCGTTAATGGGTCTGCAAGGGCATTGCTCCAAGGGCGGTTTTAAACAAAAAGTCTAGGAGAGGGGGGTAATGAACGGTGAAAACTGTTGACTGAGGTGGGGTATGAAAATGTTAGTAAAAATAATAATACGAAGCTTGACAAAAACTAAAACCAACTTACACTAAGACAAATATAACTTTTAAAACGTCATTATCTCGGTTTGATAAAAATGAGGGTTGGTTCCTTGTTGCATAACACCGTTCAATTGCCAATTCGGTACCCCATAATGGCAAAGCAAAGTAGGCTTGTTTTAGTCATAATATGTACACTTGGTTCACACCCATTGTAGACCCATTAACCCATATATCGTTTTAATCATAATCAATACAATATCAATGATATTACGAGTAGGTATCCCATTTAAAAAATGAAAGTCAGAGAGCGCCACCTAGCGATAATGAAGACTGAAAATTTTTTACCAGAAAATATCCTCAGCGGGATTTATTAAACCATTTACATAATTTTAAAACTTTTTTCCATTCCCAACATGCCGTGATATTGGACTGTCCCACTCCTCGCTGAACACACTGTATATAGAAACTGAATCACCCACAGCCACACCTTGTATTTAGTATCTACCGAAATGCATAAATAATAAATATTGAAGAGTTGTTTACAACTCGATCTGTCTAGCAGCTGTATGCAGATTGCAACCACATTGGTATTTGTTTACATTATTACAAATTACACTAAAAAATTAATACAGGTCCGTATTTAATTTTTTTTTCTTAGTGGCGCGGTGGACCCAAATTCAAAATTTAAAATTTTTTGTTTGTGCTTTCTTTGGCATCCAATTACACAACTTTGTTTCTTTTTAAGGCAATTATATTACCCCCCCCCCCCATTAATTATAGTATCTAAGCAACTAACTTGACAAGAAAATTCTAAGTTTAATTTTTTTTCTTTTAGAAAGAAATAGCGACAAAGCAATTTACGAAAGGTCTTGTTTATTGCAATCTGCGGAAGTAGACGCATGCAACGTCCTCAAACTTTCCTTAGGAATCGTATCGTCCAACTTAACCCATTGCGAAGTTTGCGACTACGACTATTGTAATGGACCAAATAACAGCAACATACTAAAAGCAACATTCAACATGAGCACTATCTTTTTAATAACATTTTATTATTTTTTAATGTAATGAGTATTATTTAAATAAAAATATATTTATTTAAGAAAAAATTGCAATAAGAAAAACCCGATAACCGTCCTTGAGGGACCCCACTCTAAAAGAAGCGATTTTTTCCCTCTCGGCGCGCAATTTTTGCGAAAACGTAAACAACAATAATTTTAATAATAATAATAATAAGAGAATTTAAAACTTGTCATAAAGTTGGTCGATTGTTTAATTTGCACGAAAGAGGCACGTGATCAAAGAAAAATTAAAGTCGACGAAAGATGTTTTTTAATTCAATTAATTCTCCTTGTTGTTACTGGTGTAGGTTGAAGAATTGATCGAGTTAAAGCGATTTTGTACGCCTTTAAAAAAAATATAGTTGTACACATTGATTGTGCGTTAGAGTAGTGTTTTGATTAGATTTAAAGAAATCGAAAAAATCATGTTTTTCACAAAAAATAAAAATTTATTCTTGGTAAGATAAAAAATTTCCTCATGAGATAATTTTATTTAACTATTTTTATAATTATTTTTTTTCCAGAGACTTCACTTTTAAATTAAGTGTCCCTTAGTGATTATTTTTTAGCAAAATGTATAAAATTATTATAATTAGTGCAATTTTGTTAATTATGGCTGTGAATGAGGGTAAGATACTATATTTTTTTTAAATAATTAACAAATGTGTCATAAGTTTTATTATTTTTAATTGTTGCGACTTTATAAACAATTCACCTGATTAATACGTGATTGTGTAAAATAATGAGTATAGGTAGCAACAAGGAATATTAATCGTTTATTTAAAACGTAAATTAATTGACAAATATAGTAAATAGTAGATAAAGAAAATAATAATAAAAAATAAATTAAAGCAAAGAAATATTCAATTGGAACTATCCTGTATCTACACAATAAAGACAATTAAGGGGCCCCTTTAAATATTTTCCGTTAAATAAAAGCATCCTTTTATGATTAAACTAGTTGATTAAATCCAAAGCCGCCCATTTTTAAAAAAAGATGGACGTAACTAGTTTTGGTAAAAAAATTTTTTTGAAAGTAGCTTGGAGCTACTTAAATTGGAATAGAAGGGGGTTAGAGGAGTCAACGAGTCATTAACCTAAATTTTTACTACGAACAACATTAGACCACTTTCGTAGAATGTTGTGCCTTATTTTGAGCCAAGCCCACTATAGTTTGAAAATTTATTCGGCAACCATTGACCAAATGCTAAAATTTTCCCAAGCCACTCTTTGAGAGTCTGCAAATCTGCAAATATTCTTAAAATATCTGTCAGTGCAATGACTATGATCGTCAGGCAGGCCCTTGTCCTTCAGAATACTTGAAAATGTTTTTTGACCAATCGATAAATTTGGAATAATTCTCAAATGCTCTACCAACTTGCGTACCCTTTGTTTAAAAAATTTCATTTGAGATTTAACCACAAAGGCACAACCAACATTAGAATTCCAATTGGAGATTGTGTCTCTAGTTGGGCAAAGGTCGTTCAAAGTTTAAATTGGGACAAAAGGTAATAAATTATCAAAAATATCAAAAAACATCCCACACCGGTTATGACGACGTCCTACGACTGCCACGTCCATCTTGATTGATGATATACGATGCTGGCCGTGACTTTAGTGAAAGAACGACCACAAGGTCGAAGGAATAAATTACGTAACGTTGAATAATGCAAAAACCAACACTAGAGGACATACTTGGGTAAACAATGGCAATTAACAAACAACAATCTGAAAGATGATCTCAATACTTCTACTGTGAACTTAATTTTGGGAACTCTATTACTACCCTAACCTACGCCTAATATATCAATGCTAACCTATCGACTTTCGCCCTTAGAAAAATAATAGAAGAAAAATTATAAATAACCCAAAGACCCATGAAACGAGTCATGCTAGAGATAGCATTAGCACTCATGGGTGGAAGACATTTACTTATCTAGATAAATTCGCAGATAATTGCTTTACGAAACTGTTGATAGACGTGGGGACGCTGAGAACGTGATCAAATTGGACAGAATACGTGGAAGACGAAAATGAATACAACGAGCACAAAAAAGAAAATGGTGTGAG
This sequence comes from Malthinus seriepunctatus, assembly GCA_963924605.1. NCBI lineage: Eukaryota > Metazoa > Arthropoda > Insecta > Coleoptera > Cantharidae > Malthinus > Malthinus seriepunctatus. Next base: position 19,744,885 of record OZ004603.1, read on the forward strand.
CTTGTGAGGTTTGGGGGGAGGGGGTTGATACAGTCGATAATTGATGAACAGCTGAAAATGAAATTTTGGATGTAGGTCGGTGAGAAAATTTAAAAGTATGAATTTAGCACGTGGCAGTGGCACAGGAATGAGTGGGAGAGGGGGGGGGGGTAAGATCGATATGAAGATGAACCATTTCATTAACAAATTGACCAGATGCCCCTAAATTGCTCAATTAGAATTAGGGCCACAAAAAGAAAATAAAGCGAAGAAGTTTAAGAGCAAGAAGACGTAATGAATAAAAGCAGGAGAGGGACGATGGTTGTCAAAACTACCACATTCAGTGTTTAATGATGGAATGCCACAATTAAAAAAAAAACAAATTATTTAGAGGACGTCCACATCTGAAGCAAAAGTGAAGAAAATCCAATAAAAGCGTGTAAGATGTAACTAGACCACCAAGATCATGTAGTGAAGAAGGCACTGTAAAGCCTCTCTATGAGAAGTAAAGATGTAATAAAAGTAGATCAAATTTTTGTGTACAAAATGACATGAAGGAACGCTGACAAACCAGAGAGGCAAAAGGGGCGATGCATTGAAGAAAAGGAGTAAGGCCAAGAAAAAGTTGTTGTATGGACTGGAGATAACAGGAGCAATGAAAACGAAACAAATGGAAAAACTGATTACAAATAGAAAGGAATGGGTGTTAGGGTGTGAAAAGGGGCTCAATGAGGTAATTGTGATGATGTCCAAAAATTAAGCTAAACACTTCCTAGCATGAGATTTGAAGGAAGAACTTGGATCTTCCAAAAACACAACTCATATTCTCTAAACGCAAAATAAAGTCATAGGGTTGTACTTATATAGAAGGATTATCTCCAGATATGACATTCGTCTAGATTTTCTAGATTTTTACGAGTCGAAAATAATCCATTTTTAAAGACACTCTTAAAAATAATTCCAAGAGCAGTTCTATTATGTAGGAACAACGGGAATAAATAATGCCCTATTTAGCCCATTAACAAATGATACAAAAAGATGTCTAAAAAACCTGAACCATCTGGGAGACTTTTCTTTTTTGTGGTATTTTGAAGTGCATTGAAGGGTAGGCAACACATTATACAGGCCGCAGTATTTTGCTTAGATTTCGAAGAAAACACGTGTTGTAGGGATAAATTAATGAACCATGAAACAAAATTTCGATTTCTTTTGATTCGTTATTTACTTTTTGCATAATTTGAACTGATTTGAACTCAAATTTTAAATCAATTTAAAGCGCCATGTTGGAAATAAAAAAAAAGTTCTCTGGATGATTTAATTCAATTTTTATTTAAATTAAATAATTAAAACCGTATACTATACAGCCTGTTAACTTATTAATTATAATCGTTGTTATTATAATCATCATTAATAAAATAATTACATATTTTATTAATTTTAATTTTGACATTAGTAGTGGCGCCATCTAACGCTTTATTGAATAACTACATCACAGTTATCTACTGCTAGTTTCGTAATTTTTGTGTAGAATGCGCACTATATCAAAAGTACTTTTTAAATTAATATTTAATTTTTTGCAGCAACAAGCCTTAATTTTTACTACACATCTCAAATAGAAGAAGGAGATCGTTATTTATCATCATTTTCCGAAGATAGAAATTCGTCTCGCACCTTAAATCATTCGAAATCGCTAATTACTACACTCCTCGCTTTAGTAAGTTTAATTTAAAATCTATTAGTTTTATTAATTAATTATTTTTGTAGATATGGATATTATTTATTAAATTAATAAACAACTCTTAATAAGAGCTCATTAGTTAATTATTTGGAAGATTTACGAGTTACGACGATGAGGCACTAATTAATATTTTCTCAGCTCAGAGTCGGACTAGTGCATAATGGCATTATAATTTATAGATAATTTATTGTAACAATGAAGCGGAGTTTAAATTAATTAAATTATATATAAAATCTTGTGTTGTTTGAGTCCAGATCCACTGTGAACTGAGCCTAGAGATGCATCATGCATCTCCACAAGTCCTCAAATGTCATTTTGAATTTAAATTTAAACCTGGATACCTACCCACCTTCACTCTTCAAAGGAACGAGTCTCAGCATGGAGACTTAATTGTATACATGAATACCTTTGGGTTAATCATCTTATTTTAATTTCAAGAATCTGTAGTTGATAGCATTGTCCGTACATTTTGACCCCTCCCATCTCCCATATCACTATGTAATTTACATAAATAAGTAGTGAACGCAACTGCTCGAAAAAATTCGTATACAAAGAATTTTAGAAAAGCTCGATATTAATATTTTAGGCCAAGGCGAATAGGTGATTGATAACAATCATAGGCTGTTGAACTGGAATTTTTCATTGAATTGGAACCGCGATTAAAAATGAAGTATTTAGGTAGTACAAAGGAGACGTTTGAATGAATGTGCGAAAGCAGAGTCGGATTTAGCCATAAGTAATTCAATTATTAATCAAAAATTACTATTTTGGACATAAGAAACCAGAAATACCTATACTACAAGAATCTTTTTCTGATTTCAAAAACGTAAAAGTATTGAGATGGAGATGGGTCGGGAAAGGGGGAGTTATTTTGGTTTTTGTATGAGCTGCTATGCGTACTAAGGCCGCACCTGAAAGCGCCGGACCTATTGACCCAAATATACTTCAAACCACCCCAAAATAATCCAATTAAAGTTGTAAGATTTTATATAAGATTTTGCCAAACACGCAACGTAGTAAATAAATTTACATTTATGTAGTATATTTGGCTACACTATGAGATATTAAACAAAATTATTTAATCTTTTAAACAATTACATAAAAACCTTTTGCAAATACATTGCTTCGTTATTTAGTATTTACCTTATCCGAAACATACCTTGACCTACTACTGCACTATTTTATGTTTTTTTAAATGAATGGTAATTAAATGGAATAACGTAATAGATATATGTAACAATTAAATAATTTATGTACTAAATAGTATGTTTAAATAATTAAAATACGTTAATTTATTTAAACTAAAACTTGCGTGATCAAAACTGACTTTAAAAGCGCATTCAAAGATCTATGATCCATTTATAAAAAGACAGTAGGGAAGCAAGTCAAGAGACTACAATTTATTTGTCTTACATAAACATCTATAGCGACTGACTCACTGGAGTTGCTCACTTGTCATAGTTGTCGAATCGATTAAAGACATTTAACGATAATTAACTAATTTGCAACATTTCGTGAAATAGAACTTTACTCGAAAAAGTAGGCGGTGAAACCAATGAAAATTGTTTGTCCATTAATGCTAACATTAGCTAATCGAAAGCTTTATAGTAGCTGTCAACATTTGTGTTTGTCTTTACCGCTCAAATTCACTTCAAACTGTCAAATTGGACCTCAGCTCTTGTATAAAACATTTGATATCAAGTTTTTGTAAGCAAAAATCTCTTATCGATAATCACAAACATAATATTTATTTGGTTCATATTAAATTTTTCATGTGAATTGGTGCACGCTGTTAGTCTCACCGACAGTGAACCTTTTTAAAAAAATTTAAAATCATGAAACAAACGTCAATTTATAATGTGAGAATAAGAGGGCCATGTTCTGATATTATAACTGTAAATATGCTGGGGAGTGCCCCTATGTACAGCGATAGCTCCATCGATGTTACCTTTACAGAGAGGTGAGGTTAAGTCTCGGGGAGCACGTAACCGTCTTCCAAGCAGAAATTTATGCCATCTTAACATGTGCGCAAATGCTGTTAGGTAGACGATATCACAACCAAAGAATCTTCGTACTATCTGACAGTCAAGCAGCCAGTCCTAAAAGCTCTAAAAGCCTGTGAGGTGAGGTCCGGACTAGCAAGGGACTACATCTTCATACTGAGTACGCTAGCGGGAGAAAATTTCGCCAACCTGGTATAGGTGCCAGCTTATGCTAGCATACCAGGGAACGAGAAAACGGCCAAAGAGATCTGGCCAAAGGGAGCAGCAAAATAAGACCCATTGGACCAGAAACAGCCTTTCTTATAACCGGCATTTTTATAAAATGGCAAAGAGAGAAATAAAGTCACTTCTAGTGCCTTTCTAAAGTGCAATTCTAAAAACCTACTGGAGAAAACCTCTGACAAAAGAACTCACTCTTTACTCAGAACGAGCAAAGACGAACTACAACTATAGTGCAATAATAACGGGCCATTGCCAGCTTAAAAAGCACCTGTATACGATAGGGCTAGAAGAAGACCCACTATGCAGAGGATATGCTCCAATTCATCCTTTGCTACACTGTGAGGCTTTCCCAAGAAGTCGTTACAGCATTCTCGGGAAAGAGAAGATGCTCCAAAGAGCACTTATCAATAGGGAAAATTTTTACCTTTATTAAAAGCGCACAGAACTCCCATAAGGGAAGACCAAATCCGAGGCGCACAATAGATCCGAAAGGTCGCGATGCAAGGAGCCACTAAGGACCAGCTTCAGAACTACAATTAGTAATTAAATAATTAATAACAGCTACCGGGCTCATCAATGCATTTTTGGAATGTTCGTGCCCTTATGTACAGTCAGCCTCACAATTATTGGCCACCCTGGATATACACCAGGGTGTTCATTAGCGACAAAAGCGACAAAAGAACAGAAGGGAAGGTTGTTGATTTATTACTTGTTGACAAAATAAAGTTACCCCTCAATTTAAGTAGGGGGTGTCATGATGGTTTCATCTATAATTCGTGCTAGGCTTATAGCCATGGTGGCCATTAACTGCGAGGCCGACTGTACAGTGATGACTTCATGCATGTCATCCTTACAGAGAGATGAGATCCATGTAGCGACCGCACTCCTCGATGCATCTTTCGTATGTTCGTACCCTTATGTATAGCGATGGCTTCATGGATGTCACCTTTGTCACCCTTACCATTACCCTTAGAAAGGCGAGATCCATGACATGAACTCCCATAGGGGAAGACCAAATTCGAGGCGCACAATTAATAGATCCGAGAGGTCGCGATGCAAGGAGCCACTAGGGACCAGCTTCAGAACTACAATTAGTAATTAAATAATTAATAACCGCTACCGGGCTCATCAATGCATTTTTGGCATGTTCGTGCCCTTATGTACAGTCAGCCTCACAATTATTGGCCACCCTGGATATGCACCAGGGTGTTCATTAGCGACAAAAGCGACAAAAGGACAGAAGGGAAGGTTGTTGATTTATTGCTTGTTGGCAAAATAAAGTTACCCCTCAATTTAAGTAGGGGGCGTCATGATGGTTTCATCTACAATTCGTGCTAGGCTTATAGCCATGGTGGCCATTAACTGCGAGGCTGACTGTACAGTGATGATTTCAAGCATGTCATCCTTACAGAGAGATGAGATCCATGTAGCGACCGCACTCCTCGATGCATCTTTGGTATGTTCGTACCCTTATGTATAGCGATGGCTTCATGGATGTCACCTTTGTCACCCTTACCATTACCCTTAGAAAGGCGAGATCCATGACATGAACTCCCATAGGGGAAGACCAAATTCGAGGCGCACAATTAATAGATCCGAGAGGTCGCGATGCAAGGAGCCACTAGGGACCAGCTTCAGAACTACAATTAGTAATTAAATAATTAATAACAGCTCCCGGGCTCATCAATGCATTTTTGGAATGTTCGTGCCCTTATGTACAGTCAGCCTCACAATTATTGGCCACCCTGGATATGCACCAGGGTGGTCATTAGCGACAAAAGCGACAAAAGGACAGAAGGGAAGGTTGTTGATTTATTACTTGTTGACAAAATAAAGTTACCCCTCAATTTAAGTAGGGGGTGTCATGATGGTTTCATCTACAATTCGTGCTAGGCTTATAGCCATGGTGGCCATTAACTGCGAGGCCGACTGTACAGTGATGACTTCATGCATGTCATCCTTTCAGAGAGATGAGATCCATGTAGGGAACGCACTCCTCGGTGCATCTTTGGCATGTTCGTACCCTTATGTATAGCGATGGCATCATGGATGTCACCTTTGTCACCCTTACCCTCACCCTTAGAAAGGCGAGATCCATGACATGTAGTAACAGCGACCGGGCTCATCGACGTATCTTTGGAATGTTCGTGCCATTACGTACACCACCCTTGCACCTGCAATGACAGAGCACAGAGATCAATGTGTAGCGACCGCGCTCATCGATGCATATTTGGCATTTTTGTACCCTTAATGGTCGTCGTCCATGGGCTTGTCGACTCCATTACCAACATCTTGAAAAGTACGGTTACAAAAATTTTTGAAAATACAGTTGAGAAATTTTTTATTACTTAGTGTAATTTCAAGAGACCTGATATACCTACTTATTTAGTTTACTCGTTGTATCTCTTTGGCGCCATGAGCTTATCAGTTAAGTTACCTTACTACCCACACCTGGCTAGTGGATTTACACTGATGTAACAACCGCTTTGCTTACAATTTTTTTTATCTGCATTACTTATTGTTATAATTAGAAATAGGGGAAGTGATATAAGAATTTTCGAGAATTCGTTAGGACTTAGGGCCGTTTTACATGGACTAAATGTCATACTAACTTGTTAGTACTGAATCAACTCAAGGAGCAAAATCGTTATAGCTTAGATTCCCGTAGTTTTGTTCCTTGAGTTGATTCAGTACTAAGAAGTTAGTAGGATATTTAGTCCATGTAAAACGGCCCTTAGGAGAGCTATATTATTATACGCCCATGGCCAACTATCGAGAATGCAATGATAAAACTTATAGCATTTCTGTGATTTCTGTTTATAATACATATACATACTTCCGTTCCAGCTTCCTTTATCGACTATCAACAAAACGAATATCTCGTTGTATCTTAGTTATTATTTTTTAGTCATTATAACAAATAATACTCTTCTTTATCTTGTTTTTCTAGACCTACACTTCTTTTCTTTTAAATTAAGCAGCAGATTTTAAATATAGATGATTTTTCAAAAAAAAGCCTCCTTAAGGACTTCGTTTCTGTCGCCTATATAATTGTGCTCAAAATTATCTATTAAAAATTTCTCTTGGACTTTTTTGTATTTTCAATAAGTAACGAGATAAAGGCAGTTGAAAATTTAAACGATTTTTAGTTTTCTTCAAATAACTTGGAAAGTTGGCAACAGTGTTGAATTTTCTTAATGTAATTTAAATCTGCCCAATTTCTCAAATTTAATCGACTTCGGATCTCTTATAATAACAAAGTTGCTCATAAAACGTAGGTAGATTGGTAGATCTTACTTTATATCCTTAATAAAATTTGATAAAATTTAACACCCTCTTATATTAACAATGACCTATTTTAAAAGTTACATCCCCATTCCATAACATTTCGAATTATGAGAAAATCAATAAAACATCGCTTGCAATAAATAATTTTATATTGAAAGGAAGTGAAGACTTAATGGTCGGAGATTAAAATTCTAGAACAGATTATAAAAGTTTTAATTTGCGAATTACAACTCGTGTCACAAAACAGTGCTGAGCAATATACTTTTCAATTTCATCGACTGGATGTTTTATAAATCATAGCTTTAAAACTTTTATTTACAACAAACTGTCAAATTGTATTAATTTATTCAAATATAATTACTGGAATTATGCCTCGCATAATGTTTAAATTACACTTGGATGACTGTAACACTCGTCTCCGGCTCGTGTTGTAAAATTCATCATTGTGTACTGCAACACAGATCCCTGATGGCGAGCGGTAGGGATAAGTTCGCGCAGATTTGGCCACGCCCCTTTAATAATTCAAATACCTTTACTACTGCGTTGATGGGGATAAATATCAATTTAGGTATCTGCGCATTCCCACCGCTTGCCAACATAAATCTGTCTTGCAGTAATTATGAAATTATACTTGTTAGATAATATACTATTTTTTCAAGAGAAAATCCTGTAGGGCAGTTTTCAAAACAGTAAGTTAGAGTGAGATTACAAACGAGCTCATTTGTGGCTCAAAAATTGTAAAATGTCGCAAGAGAACTGATAGCGGAGCTATAATACTGAAGCTTCTTATAGCCTCGCCCTTCAGTATTGATGGGTATAGTATATCCGAACTCAAAGTACCTACTCTAGAAAAAATAAATAACATATTAATTTAATCATTCTAATTTGATTCTGAAAGAAGGAAAGGAAAAGTGTAAAGCGCGTAATTGTCTTTTAAACAAAAAGTCGTCTTTTGCATCTTTAAAGTCAATTTTTGATTGAGCTACGAAAAGTTTAAACTCTAAAAGGGAAGTTATTAAAGCGACGGTTTTAGAGATTGTCATAAATCAGCGAAAAAATATTTTTTAAAGGTCTGAGGTCTAAATATCCGTTTAAATTGTGGTTTGGGATTACATCTAATACGTCTGCAAAATTTTATCCAACTCGTTGAGGATGGGGAAGATCGGGAGTAACTCATTTCTGATTGCTGAATTGACAGGAAATGACTCTATTATAAATTTATTCTTGGGAAATTTCAATTTATTGTATGCATTAATGGCCATAAATAAGACAATAGTTTTCTACTATCACCAGATGTAGATATGATATGGCTTACTATGATTACTACCTTAATAATAAAATGTGAGGGATGTATTTATCTGTTTATGTTATCTATTTGGCCATGAAAAAAGACATGTATGTATATCACATTAAGAACCCTTCATATTTTTTTTACATAACTACCTTCACCACTCACCCACCACTTAAGCCAGTCCCACATTGTATTTATTTCATAAATATTTCTTAAATATTATCATAAAAATTTTTATAAAAATTTTTCGTTATGTTGGTATAACTGTCATAATTTGCTAAAAAAATTTACGGGATGTAGAATGTGTTGCGTAAGCTGCAGAACTTCCAAGGTCCAAGAAATACATTTACCCCCAGTATTATCAACCTACCTTTAACTTTAAAGGACCTTTAGTCAAATCTGTCAAAATTAAATCTTGTTTTAAATGGCTATTTCTCATTATTTTTGCCTTGAAATTAACTTTATATTAAATAATTTGGCAGATAGCAACTTCTCCTTTAGTTTAATTCATAATACACTCATGTAATATGAAAATAAAATTCGACTAAAGGGCCCTTTAACTAAAGGGGCAGTTAAATTGGTTGATAATACCGGCCGTTAAATACGAACATGTGCCACCAGACAACAAAGCAAGGCGCACGCTCGCATCAAAAACCAATAGAATTCGTTCTTTCGTCAACAAATTTAGAACCGTCTGTATTTATGTGACGTCACGTCAAAATATTTACGTGACGTCGCATAATCTCATAAATACAGTTTTTATAAAAATTAACTTCGTAAATCCGAATGGTCAAAACCATTTTTATGAATATTTTTGTCATAATATTTTGTGCTTTTTTTACAGTGTGAATTCGCTTTAATGCACTTATTCCATCGTTTTTCTAATTGTGTCCAAACCCTCAGAACGCTGAAAAATATCTTCGTCTTCTCCTGACAGGAACGAACCCATAGGGGGGGATGGGGGGGGAGCTCCCCCCCCAATGTTTGAAGCAGTTGGAAAAATTTGTCGGAGTTGGCAAAATTTATAAAGTCAAAACAAAATCTGTCTACTTACAAAATCATTAAATACTTTTAAAATTAAAATTGAAAACAATGTTATTTGATTCAACAAAAGAGATATTTTTATTTACACATAACCAGGCGCCTCACGGTAACTGGATCGCTCAGGAAGTTTTATCAGCGGCCGGCTTTCTTTAACTTAATAATTAATCTTTTAGCATTTTGTCTGGACTTGATAAAAATTTGCTTACAGGGAATACTTAATGTTCTTAAATTTCTTTTTATGTTTATACAGGCCAATTAATAGTTTGTGGTTTCTTGTAAGGCTGGGCGATACCTCGAATCAGGTATCAAGTATCGATACCACGACGGTATCGATACTATTCAAAAGTATCGAAGTATCGAAAGTATCGAGGTATCGAAAGTATCGAGGTATCGAAAGTATCGAGGTATCGAAAGTATCGAGGTATCGAAAGTATCGAGGTATCGAAAGTATCGAGGTATCGAAAGTATCGAGGTATCGAAAGTATCGAAAGTATCGAGGTATCGAAAGTATCGAAGTATCGAAAGTATCGAGGTATCGAAAGTATCGAGGTATCGAAAGTATCGAGGTATCGAAAGTATCGAGGTATCAAAAGTATCGAGGTATCGAAAGTATCGAGGTATCGAAAGTATCGAAAGTATCGAAAGTATCGAGGTATCGAAGGTATCGAGGTATCGAAAGTATCGAAAGTATCGAAAGTATCGAGGTATCGAAAGTATCGAGGTATCGAAAGTATCGAAAGTATCGTGGTATCGAAAGTATCGAGGTATTGAAAGTATAGAGGTATCGAAAGTATCGAGGTATCGAAAGTATCGAGGAAAGTATAAGGCATTTAAGAAGCTACACTTTATGGGACCATTTTGTGATGATAATAATAATAATTGTATGTTACGAGAGCTGAGAAAGTTATTGTCGTTTCTACGACAATTTGCATTAAATGTTGTAATTTTCAAAAATGAGTGAATCTTTTGAATGCGACCATCAGTTTTGATAAAATTTGTTTTAAATGAAAGCTAATATAACAGGTTACCCAATCCATATATTTTATAAGTTGAAATATCTCTCTATTTCTTATTAACTATACCAAAACTATCATTATTTTGCAGTATTTTAGATGCTAAAAAATGTCGAAGTTTGTGATTTTTTTTGGGTACTTAGAGAATCTTAAGGACTTTGAAAAAACATGCAATAGGTAGATAATTTTATCTAATTTATGATAGAAGTTTTTCAACTTGATCGTTTAAAAAATGCGGAAGATTAACTCATTTTACTGACCGCATGTTTCCCTATATACTCAGTATAGGCAGGACGCGCACCTTAAGAAATCATATTGTTGATGTTGCGTCTCGCGATAGCACTGTGTTGTTTCAGTTTAATGTTTCGTTACTTTTGATACCTCGATACTTTCGATACTTTCGATACCTCGATACCTTCGATACCTCGATACTTTCGATACTTTCGACACCTCGATACTTTCGATACCTCGATACTTTCGATACCTCGATACTTTCGATACCTCGATACTTTCGATACCTCGATACTTTCGATACCTCGATACTTTCGATACCTCGATACTTTCGATACCTCGATACTTTCGATACTTTCGATACCTCGATACTTTCGATACCTCGATACTTTCGATACTTTCGATACTTTCGATACCTCGATACTTTCGATACCTCGATACTTTCGATACTTTCGATACCATGATACTTTCGATACCTCGATACTTTCGATACCTCGATACTTTCGATACCTCGATACTTTCGATACTTCGATACTTTCGACCCTCGGTATCGGTATTCGATACCACCTAAGGTATCGATACTTCGAATAAGTATCGATACTTTGCCCAGCCTTAGTTTCTTGTGACATCTTACATTTTGTGTTCAATTCAATTGAGCTCGGCGTTGCTAAATTGTTTTGTCCATATTTGTTTAATTAATTAAATTAATTTCTTTTTAAATTAATATGAAGCCGACTTCGCGTCGTTAGGCCGTTATAAACTTGAGTGATGTGTGTGTGTGTGTGTTGGAAGTACGTAATAATAATGATTATAAACAAAAACAAGCTCATGAAAGAAAAATGCATGGTGGAAAATATGTGCATGTGAAAACAGTTGGTTCACCATTAAATCCATTTCAGTCATCAAAAAACCGAAAAGTGGACGACGTCGCGAGGAAATCATTTTTGAAAGAACAGGTATTTTAAGCAGGAGCGAACCCATGGGGCGGGAAGCTGCCTCCTCAATGTTTGAAGCAGTTGGAAAAATTTGCCTGAGTTGTAAAAATTTTAAAGTCAAAACAAAATTTTTGTTTTTTGAGAAACACTGCCTGAAGAGAACAGTGTCGGATTAACCATGTAGCAGAAGTAGCAAATGCTACGGGCCCCGCGTCTCAGAATTTAAACATCCCGCGCACAAATGAGCTAGTGATGTTGGAACTCGCGCACTTAATTAGTCTAGTGTTATCTGTTAGCTCTAAATTTGCTCACATTAAAAATCCAGAAAAGTTTGCTTGTAAAGGAGACAAGGGGCCCAGTGGTGTAACTATAATATAATGGTTCCGAGGGTTCAGTAAAACTAAAACCAGGCCCGTGAGTTTCAGGGGCCCGGACGAGCGGCCTCTTGTAAAATATGCCCTCTTTTTTAATGAGGTGAACATGTAAAAATTACAAATATTTTATTTTTATGATTTTATGAACAATAAGAGCCTAAAACAATTATCAAATAATCAAATAAATAAATTATTGTCAGATAAGTTTTTTTACGATATAAAAAATTGGTTATTTTCAGAGTACAGAAATGTTTAAAAAATTCCTAAAGTTGATCTAAGCTCCTTTGACCTTGAAAATTCAAAAAAAATTGCCTGCGGCGCTTGAGGGGGCGCGTAAAAAAATTTTAAAAAATTGGTGGCATTTTAGGGGCTCACAGTTGGCAAATTTCAGATAGCTCCCCCCCCAAAATTATTCCTTAAGTTCGTCCCTGTCTCCTGAGGACCATTTTTAAGTTTTTGAATAAAATTAAGTCTTGCAGAGTTAGGTTAACCCTGATCTAACCAAGATGGGTGCTTTAACTTCCACAGTCAGTCATTATACAGGGTGTTTCAAGAAAACCGTTAGTTAGACGTTTTGAAGCTTTGAATGGTACGATGGGTCTGAAAATTTCAATTCTTGTATAATGGCTACAGATCTGTTCATTAAAAATGTTTTTAGAACCACAAAGCTTCCGGTTAAACCGGAAGTAGCACTAACTTTCTTATTTCAAATAGAATGCTATATATTTTTTTACATTTCTGGATTATACGAAAAATTCTAAATCTAAGTTTATGGCTTATTTACATACCTATTTGCAACCGTTTTTTAGAAAAAATTATTTTCTAAAAAGAAGTGACGTTCGCGCGCCTCTCTTCAAAATTGGATAGTCACGTTAAGATGATAACAGGAGCTACGCGATTTTCAGATATTTCTCTAAGAACCTTAGCCTGAGCGCTGATGCAATTTTCTCTAATAATGTACAGGGTGTTCAAACAGTAATGCATCCTGAACTGTAAAAACATACAGTGTGTTTCATTAAAAATGAAAACGTTTTTAGGTTTGAAACTTTCTCTAAAAGTCATCACTTTTTGAACACCCTGTATCGCATTAGAGAAAAATTGTAAGATCAGAGCTTAGCCTAGGGCCCCCACCATTTTGATTTTTGGATCCAAAATAGCCTCGTTCGTTTGTACACGTTTGTGCTCATCTCCCTCCCAAGTTATTTCTTCATTTGAAATAATTTTGGTTTCTAAATAGGCTTCATCGTTTGTACTTCGTTTTTGTGCTTCCAATCTTGTCGTTTGTACTCGCCTCACGGGGGCTGGAGACATTCCAAAACCCTCCCAGGCCGGTAAAATTAGCAATAACTCTTTGAAAATTAAAAAATTAGCATGTTAATCTTTATTAAAATAAATTTTTTAGAAAAATATCTGAAAATTGTGTAGCTTATACTATTAAGTATGCAATTTTGAAAAAACGCGCGCAAAATTCACTTTTTTTAGAAAATTCGATTTTCCTGAAAAAACAGTTGTAAATAGGTATAGGAATAAGTCATAAAGTTGGATTTAAAATTTTTCGTAGAATCCAGAAATGTAAAAAAAATATAGTAATTCCGTTGAAATAAAATTTTGTGTGTTGCTTCCGGTTTAACCGGTGGTGATGTGGTTTTTAAAATACTTTTAATGGAGAGATGAATAGCCATTATGAAGTGAAGATCTATCGTACCAGGAAGCTCCAAAACGTCTAACGAACGGTTTTCGTGAAACACCCGGTATAATATCCATGTAATCTAATAGCTCAAAGTGGCCTATCAAGGATATTTAAGGTTTTAAGTCATTACTGAACCAGTGACGTCATAGACTAAAATCTCACCAGTTTTTGGACGTCCTATCAGGACATAGTGTTAACCGAGTAGAGATGGAGTTCAATAACAACAGGGAAAGGAAATGACAATTCTGTCTAATCATAGACTAACTAATAGAACATCTAACCGAGATATAAACATTTTTATCTGATGGGCGCCAGGATGTGGCTTATTGAATCCTCATACATTATCTAAAGCTGTGGCTTTATTATTTTGATTTTAAGTTTCTTAAGTCGTTTTTTGGTCAGCGCCATGGCAGACCAAATCTCATCAGATCACGTTTAGACGTTACGTTACGACTCGAATAGAGATTAAAGCTGGAATCTCATGCTAAGGAGTAACCACAAGAATGAAAATTACCTCCAACAAAATTTAAGATTTAAACGAAACCAAATCCAAGCGTATTTCTGTGCATTAGCCTCAAAGTTGAGAAGTCCAAAGACTGTCAGAGAGGACTGGATGGGGAAAAAATTTGTACTGGAAAATCTGATGGTTCAGGTTTATAATTTTGATTTTTGCAATTTATCTAAATTTTTGCAACATTTCTTTCATTACGGGAAATTCTCGGTAGCCCCTCGGGCCAGTTCAGCCCTGCTGTCAACCGATATAGTCAGGGCTGGGCAGAGAAAAAAATTAGTACCGGGAAATATGATAGTCCAGATTTATATTTTTGATTTTTTCAGTTTATCTAAATTTTTGCAACATATTTCTTTCATTACGGGAAATTCTCGGTAGCCCCTCGGGCCAGTTCAGCCCTGCTGTCAACCGATATAGTCAGGGCTGGGCTGAGAAAAAAATTAGTACCGGGAAATATTATAGTCCAGGTTTATATTTTTGATTTTTTCAGTTTATCTAAATTTTTGCAACATTTCTTTCATTACGGGAAATTCTCGGTAGCCCGTCGGGCCATTCAGCCCTGCTGTCAACCGATATAGTCAGGGATGGGCTGAAAAAAAAATTAGTACCGGGAAATATGATAGTTCAGGTTTATATTTTTGATTTTTTCAGTTTATCTAAATTTTTGCAACATTTCTTTCATTACGGGAAATTCTCGGTAGCCCCTCGGACCAGTTCAGCCCTGCTGTCAACCGATATAGTCAGGGCTGGGCTGAGAAAAAAATTAGTACCGGGAAATATGATAGTCCAGATTTATATTTTTGATTTTTTCAGTTTATCTAAATTTTTGCAACATTTCTTTCATTACGGGAAATTCTCGGTAGCCCGTAGGGCCATTCAGCCCTGCTGTCAACCGATATAGTCAGGGATGGGCTGAAAAAAAAATTAGTACCGGGAAATATGATAGTTCAGGTTTATATTTTTGATTTTTTCAGTTTATCTAAATTTTTGCAACATTTCTTTCATTACGGGAAATTCTCGGTAGCCCGTAGGGCCATTCAGCCCTGCTGTCAACCGATATAGTCAGGGCTGGGCTGAGAAAAAAATTAGTACCGGGAAATATGATAGTTCAGGTTTATATTTTTGATTTTTTCAGTTTATCTAAATTTTTGCAACATTTCTTTCATTACGGGAAATTCTCGGTAGCCCCTCGGACCAGTTCAGCCCTGCTGTCAACCGATATAGTCAGGGCTGGGCTGAGAAAAAAATTAGTACCGGGAAATATGATAGTCCAGATTTATATTTTTGATTTTTTCAGTTTATCTAAATTTTTGCAACATTTCTTTCATTACGGGAAATTCTCGGTAGCCCGTCGGGCCATTCAGCCCTGCTGTCGACCGATATAGTCAGGGATGGGCTGAAAAAAAAATTAGTACCGGGAAATATGATAGTTCAGGTTTATATTTTTGATTTTTTCAGTTTATCTAAATTTTTGCAACATTTCTTTCATTACGGGAAATTCTCGGTAGCCCGTAGGGCCATTCAGCCCTGCTGTCAACCGATATAGTCAGGGCTGGGCTGAGAAAAAAATTAGTACCGGGAAATATGATAGTTCAGGTTTATATTTTTGATATTTTCAGTTTATCTAAATTTTTGCAACATTTCTTTCATTACGGGAAATTCTCGGTAGCCCGTCGGGCCATTCAGCCCTGCTGTCAACCGATATAGTCAGGACTGGGCTGAGAAATAATTAGTACCGGGAAATATGGTAGTCCAGGATTATATTTTTGATTTTTTCGGTTTATCTAAATTTTTGCAACATTTCTTTCATTACGGGAAATTCTCGGTAGCCCCTCGGGCCAGTTCAGCCCTGCTGTCAACTGATATAGTCAGGGCTGGGCAGAGAAAAAAATTAGTACCGGGAAATATGATAGTCCAGATTTATATTTTTGATTTTTTCAGTTTATCTAAATTTTTGCAACATATTTCTTTCATTACGGGAAATTCTCGGTAGCCCCTCGGGCCAGTTCAGCCCTGCTGTCAACCGATATAGTCAGGGCTGGGCTGAGAAAAAAATTAGTACCGGGAAATATTATAGTCCAGGTTTATATTTTTGATTTTTTCAGTTTATCTAAATTTTTGCAACATTTCTTTCATTACGGGAAATTCTCGGTAGCCCGTCGGGCCATTCAGCCCTGCTGTCAACCGATATAGTCAGGGATGGGCTGAAAAAAAAATTAGTACCGGGAAATATGATAGTTCAGGTTTATATTTTTGATTTTTTCAGTTTATCTAAATTTTTGCAACATTTCTTTCATTACGGGAAATTCTCGGTAGCCCCTCGGACCAGTTCAGCCCTTTTATCTAATTTAGCCTAATTTATCGTAATTTTTGCATTATATTTAATTCTCTGTCACACCACGGGCCACCGGGAAATTCCCGACAGCCCAGCGGGCTGGTCCAGCCTTGCAAAGAGTCGTTTATGAGATAGCCGCAAGCGCTGAGATCTACAATAATTCTTAATTTTTGTCCTATGAAGAACTGAAAAAAAAATTTATAATTCGAAATCGTCAACATTGAAAGTTTTTTTAGAGCGTTTCTAAAGAAGCGGTTATCTTTTAGGCTCAACTTTAAGGCCCATGCAGCAGAGTGTTGATAACAATATTGCAAAACAACAAGTAAAAATTTCCACAAAAGGAAGGAACTTCAGGAAATTTCCACAAAAAAACAAAAAATTAGAAACCCCAGGACTCCCAGGAGGCAAAAATCTAACAACACAGCATCATTTTACTAAGGAAATGAAAACGAAAGTGTTTGGGTTTGTAGGTCAAAAAATGAAATTAAAAGTAGAAAATTTAAATTAATGTACATTTTTAACGTTTTTAATTTGCAATTATTATTATTGTGCAACGCAAATTCAAAACAAACATCCCCGCCCAAAGTTAGCATCCCTTACGCCGGTGCCAGCTGGTCTTGGATATATTGACCGAATGCTTGTGACCTGAATCCTGGGTGGGAGCTGAGTTTGACCTTGAAAAGTGAATCTTTGTTTAAAAAATTTATAATCGAACAAGTTACGTCATAAAACGATAATTGTAGATGAAACAATAGCTGTTTTCATACCTTGTTTAATACAACAAATTAATATTGTTGATAACAGTGAAAAAAGATAATTATCGAATAGAAAAAGAAGGCGATATCAAGTACGTTTGGTTGCTATAGAAGTGAATCATCTCGACTTCGTACTGCACGCAACCATTCAACCGAAGCATAGTTTTCTCTGCATTTGGCATTTTGCGCGCGTTCGTCGAAAGAAGTGTATTGTTTTTGGGCGTCGTTGAAAAATACTCAATTTGTTTATTTAATAAATTAGAAAAAGGGGGTGAATTATTAATATTTAAAAATGGCATCTTATGGAATTTATTTGGGTGCATTTTTGCTCTGTATAGCCACCGGTAAGTTGATTTGAATTATTTTAACTAAAAATTTACATTTCTCATCCACATGCACGACTTGTATATTGTATTTTTGATAAGTAAACAAGACAAGATAACAATTTATCACTAGTGTCACATTGTTTATTTTTAAATTTAAATTTTAAGTGTAATAATTATTTATAAATTTTATAATTACTTTAACTAAAAAGTAAGTTTCGAACGAAGCTATTTGAACGAGGGGGGTCAGGGGGTTAATTTGAAAACTAGTTTAATTTTTAAAAAATTTTATTTCTGATCCAAGTACCTACAATGCTACAATCACCAATGGAGGACTCACACCTGCTTTTATAGCTTACGTTAGAAATGTCCCAACGACCCCTACGAATAACGAGGGGGCTGCTTCAATTTAATAAATTATTTTGTTTTTTTTATTAAGCTTGGGGACTGGGGAGCCTTAATGGTCTTAATAAAAATTATTTTTTAACAAATTACAATTTAGTTTAGCAACAAGTTAATTTGTAAGCATATACAAAATGTGTTAGTCAACGTGTAAAACTAATTAGCTAATTAATTGTAATTGAATTAAATTTCGAAATTCTAAAAATAATAATAAGCAGATTATTTCAAAAAAAATTTTTTTATCGATTAGAACTAATTTAATAATTGCTTATTACAAAACAAAATGATTCATTTTAAAACCCTTCAAGTTCAACCCTTGGGGTTAAAAAGTAAAAACTGCCACAAGTAGAAAGAGTTGCTACGTCCTTCATCCTTGTCAATTATTAAAATTTGTTATTGTAATTTGCCAATTTTAACTACCTAAATATTAGTCATAGTTTTATTATTTTACTGCAATTTCCTGCAGGGGAATCCCCTTTAATTGCTAAAATTTTTATTAGTGCGTCTTTATATAATTTTTTTTCAAATAGACTGGCACAACGTCGTGGTATTTTATATGCTCAAAAGATCTGTTGATTTGCGTATTGAATAAATAAAATTTTAAATAGAGTTTGCATCCTGCCAAGGACTGCTAAGGAAGCTGGTGTTAGCGAGCCCCACGTTTTGAGACTTACTGGTCTATACGTTTCCTCGTCTTGTCTTTCTCCTTTTTTTAGCTTCGTGAGGGAAGGCCTGAACACTTCGTCCAAAGCAACCCTTTGTGTTATCCAGAGGGGTTAGTCCCGTTTCCTCAAAGAAGAGCCTACATGGATAGATTCTTTGAATGTCTGCTGGTTCCGAGTAGACGGCATCCAGTGTTTTGAGTCTCAGTTCCACAAAAGCACTGATATGTTGGGCGAATTCATCTTCACCACAGTCTCTACATCTAGAGTCATCGCAGATGCCAATAGTGTGTAGGTTTTTATTTAGGGGGCAATGACTTGTTAGTAGACCTGTCACCGTCCTCAGTTGAAGCCTGCGTAGATTCAGCAGTGTTTTGGTTTTCTCACAGCAAGGTTCTTTAATAAAAAACTTCGAATTCCTGATGAGATTTTGGTTTTTCTTTTGTGTCTTTTGTGTTCCCTGGAGATCCATTTGACCGGATCTTGTTTCATGAGGCTATATAGGGGATTCCAAGTGCGAGTTCCGGTCCGCATAATGGAATGAGAGTGTCCCTCGTTGTTAGCTCATACGCTATTTCGTTTACCTCTATGCCAGAATGATGTTGTTCTATTAAGTCTTTTACTCGGTCCTTTATTACAGTTATGGTGGCCCTACTTGTAATAACTATGCATTTTGCCTAACTGGCATCTCAATCCACTATTTCGGAGGATAAAAAAACGTTAGTGAAGGATGGGTCTAGGAATTCTTGGATGCAACGATACATTACAGCACCTAATTAATGTCCTTTTTATGTTTTTCTGTGTTCTGAGTATTTCGATCAGTTTTTAGCTTAACATTGAGCACATTCAGACAATAAAACAGTTCCCAACATCCACCAACAGCTAACTGATGGCCTGTTTTCTATCTTTGTTTATTTCATGGCTAGGATAGGGGGAGCGATCCGAAAAGTATTCAATTCGGCCCATGATGCTACAACTGCGCCAATGTATTATTGGTTGTAGAAATCGTAGAATCGAATAATCAAAGAATAATTAAAAAATTTATGGATTACTTTCGCAAATATTTCAATTTTATTTGATAACTTTAACAAATCAGTGTTTTGATTCTACGATTCTTCGAATAATAAATTCTTAGATTAGTCGATTCTTCGACTTTTAAAATTCAAATTTATTTAAGTACATATTCCGATTAATCGACTCTTAAATTTTTAGATTCTTCGATTTTTAAAATTCAAATGATCGCGATTTTCGATTAATCAATTCATGGATTAATTAATGGATTGCTTTCGCAAATATATCTATTTGATTTTTTTAATTTAAAAAACTGGATTTTTGATTCTACGATTCTTGATAATAAAATGATTCTTAGATTAGTGGATTATTCGATTTTTAAAATTCAAATGATCGCAATTTTCGATTAATCGATTCTTGGATTAATTAATGGATTGCTTTCGCAAATATATCAAATTGATTTTTTAAATTTAAATAATTGGATTTTTGATTCTGCGATTCTTTATAATGAAATGATTCTTAGATTAGTGGATTATTCGATTTTTCGATTTTTAAAATTCAAATGATCGCGATTTTCGATTAATCGATTCTTGGATTAATTAATGGATTGCTTTCGCAAATACATATATCAAATTGATTTTTTAAATTTAAGTAATTGGATTTTTGATTCTGCGATTCTTTATAATGAAATGATTCTTAGATTAGTGGATTATTCGATTTTTCGATTTTTAAAATTCTAATGATCGCAATTTTCGATTAATCGATTCTTGGATTAATTAATGGATTGCTTTCGCAAATATATCAAATTGATTTTTTAAATTTAAATAATTGGATTTTTGATCCTGCGATTCTTTATAATGAAATGATTCTTAGATTAGTGGATTATTCGATTTTTCGATTTTTAAAATTCAAATGATCGCGATTTTCGATTAATCGATTCTTGGATTAATTAATGGATTGCTTTCGCAAATATATCAATTTGATTTTTTAAATTTAAAAAATTGGATTTTTGATTCTACGATTCTTTATAATAAAATGATTCTTAGATTAGTGGATTATTCGATTCTTCGATTTTATAAATTCAAATAATCGTGATTTCCGATTATTTATCGATTATTCGATTCTTTGATTTTTTAAATTCAAATAATCGCGATTTTCGATTAATCGATTCTTGGATTAATTAATGGATTGCTTTCGCAAATATATCAAATTGATTTTTTAAATTTAAAAAATTGGATTTTTGATTCTACGATTCTTTATAATAAAATGATTCTTAGATTAGTGGATTATTCGATTCTTCGATTTTATAAATTAAAATAATCGTGATTTCCGATTATTTATCGATTCTTAGATTCTTCGATTCTATGATTTTTTAAATTCAAATAATCGCGATTTTCGATTAATCGATTCTTGGATTAATTAATGGATTGCTTTCGCAAATATAACAATTTGATTTTTAAAATTAAAAAATTGGATTTTTGATTCTACGATTCTTTATAATAAAATGATTCTTGGATAAATGGATTATCCGATTCTTCGATTTTTTAAATTCAAATGATCGCGATTTTAGATTAATCGATTCTTGGATTAATTAATGGATTGCTTTCGCAAATATATCAATTTGATTTTTTAAATTTAAATAATTGGATTTTTGATTCTACGTTTCTTTATAATAAAATGATTCTTAGATTAGTGGATTATTCGATTCTTCGATTTTATAAATTCAAATAATCGTGATTTCCGATTATTTATCGATTATTCGATTCTTTGATTTTTTAAATTCAAATAATCGCGATTTTCGATTAATCGATTCTTGGATTAATTAATGGATTGCATTCGCAAATATATCAAATTGATTTTTTGAATTTAAAAAATTGGATTTTTGATTCTACGATTCTTTATAATAAAATGATTCTTAGATTAGTGGATTATTCGATTCTTCGATTTTATAAATTCAAATAATCGTGAATTCCGATTATTTATCCATTCTTAGATTCTTCGATTCTATGATTTTTTAAATTCAAATAATCGCGATTTTCGATTAATCGATTCTTGGATTAATTAATGGATTGCTTTCGCAAATATAACAATTTGATTTTTAAAATTTAAAAAATTGGATTTTTGATTCTACGATTCTTTATAATAAAATGATTCTTGGATAAATGGATTATCCGATTCTTCGATTTTTTAAATTCAAATGATCGCGATTTTCGATTAATCGATTCTTGGATTAATTAATGGATTGCTTTCGCAAATATATCAATTTGATTTTTTAAATTTAAAAAATTGGATTTTTGATTCTACGATTCTTTATAATAAAATGATTCTTAGATTAGTGGATTATTCGATTCTTCGATTTTATAAATTCAAATAATCGTGATTTCCGATTATTTATCGATTATTCGATTCTTTGATTTTTTAAATTCAAATAATCGCGATTTTCGATTAATCGATTCTTGGATTAATTAATGGATTGCTTTCGCAAATATATCAAATTGATTTTTTGAATTTAAAAAATTGGATTTTTGATTCTACGATTCTTTATAATAAAATGATTCTTTCCAGAATTCCAATGATCGTGATTTCTGATTATTTATCAATTCTTGGATTAATTAATGGATTGCTTTCGCAAATAAATCAATTTGATTTTAAATTAAAAAAATTGTGATTTTGATTCTACGATTCTTGATAATAAAATGATTTTTAGATTAGTGGACTATTCAATTCTTGAATTTTTATAATTCAAATAACCGGTGATTTCCGATTATTTATCGATTCTTAGATTCTTCGATTCTTAGATTCTTTGATTTTTTAAATTCAAATAATCGCGATTTTCGATTAATCGATTTTTGGATTAATTCATGGATTGCTTTCGCTAATATGTATATCAATTTGATTTTTCAAATTTAAAAATTGGGTTTTTGATTTTAGGATTCTTTGTAATAAAATGATTTTAGATTGGATTATTCCGTTCTACGATTTTTAAAATTCAAATGATCGTGATTTCTGATTATTTATCGATTCTTAAATTCTTCGATCAATCATTTCTTAGATTCTTTGATTTTTAAAATTCAAATAATCGCGTTTTTCGATTAATCAATTTATGGATTCCTTTGCAAATATTTTATTTGAAAAGTTTTAAGAATCGGTTTTGCGATTCTACGATTCTTCGCATAATAAATTCTTCGATTAGTCGATTCTTAAATTACTAGATTCTTCGATTTTTTAAATTCAAATAAACTTTTGATTTTTTATTAATCGATTCCTAGATTCTTTGATTTTTTAAAATTCAAATAATCGCGATTTTCGATTTATCGATTTAACAACCGCTGCGCTGTCTGGTAAAAGCCGAGTGAGCGTAGTGTGAATGGGGCTTTAGTTATAATAGAACTTATTTATATTTTCAAACCACCCTTTCCATGACGGAATGTGAACTATTTTTAGTTTTTCAAAGGTAGTGAAGTTTTAGTTATAAATAGTAATTGAATTTACTTATGTATTTACAACCCGAATCGAAAATACAAACAACTTGTTAGCTATTAACCAGTCAACTCGCTGCATATACTATAACTTTTTAATCGTCGTTTCCCCACGCATACGTGATCTAAAACTATAACCCCGTTAGTACTACTACGACCCTGAGAAACGCCCTTAATAAAAAATAAAAGTTTATCAAACACGCAATACGCTTTTCCTCATCTAAATTAAATTTATAGCTAATCTCGTCCTGGATGTGCCCTGGTTATAATACAGGGTGGTTCATTTAGGTGTCCTGCTTGGATATCTCTCATCCTGTTTGAGTTTGAATTACTATATGCGAGAGCTTCTTGAAGAATTGAAAGAAGAGAGATTGAAAATGAACATACAAATGACTCACCCTGTATAAATTTTTAAATTTGCTGCTTCAGTAAATGTAATTTTGTCGTTAAAAGTTTGCCAATATGAAGTTTTTAACGCTAAGATTACGGTGGATGGTTACATAATTTGAAGGCAAATAGACTTGCGAACATTTTTAAAAGCGTAAAAAAGGAACAATGTCGAACACGTAAATGGAATTAGTACATTCTTAATGGATTGATGGTTGTTTTTCTTTCGAAAAATACCCTTAAATCTCATCAAATCTTACATAAAAGCCTAACGAGATTTTCTCCCAAACAATTTTTTATTCTCAACGATTCTATAGTTCTTTGTGTCTTATTTGTTAATGTTAATCAATTAAATAATTTGTGGTTATACTTGAAATCTTCCAATACCCATTCCACTCAAGGTCTCTTCAGATTGGATGGCAAATCTTTTCAATAATGTATTTTTAATTATTTCCTAAACGTAAACCTTCATAAAGCTATTCAAATGTCGAAACGTACCCCTTAATTAAATTTTAACGAATTTTAAGGTGAGCGCTTCTTTTTACGAAAATCCATTTTTCCACCCTTGTCGAATCGATAAGTTACATAGACTTGGAGACGCTGATTTTTAGAAATTAATGGTCCGCCTCTAGTCGCTTGCGAAATGTTGTTACAACCCATTTGATTTTTATTGTACGAAACGATAGTGTCGTTTAGCCATCAAAAATGTAATTTTGCATTATTAAACCTTGATGGTTACCACGATGGTATTGAATTACTGCGAATTAACCTCGGATTTATTGCTTGATTTACTTTCAACAAAACTGTTAAAACTTAAATTTGCCACGTTGAAGAAATTAAATAACATCAAGGTAAGAGCAATGTACAAGTAGATAGTCATTTGAGGAGATCTTCTTTCGTGTTTTCCAATGGAAGATTTCACCTTTCTCGTATAGATAAAGTTACAGAGCTTTATCGCACAACCGATAACGAGGTAGAAATCATTGAATTACATGTTTTTGCTCGTTGGACCAATGTAACAATAGATAACAATATGAAATGTGCCCAGGGAGCATTACCGCCGCCACTGTATTCTCACCGTGCAGTTGAAGTTCTTGGGCACTTCTTTGGCTTCCTTTTCAACTTCAGTCTCTTTGTATTCTCTGTACGTAAGATTTCGTAAAATTTTCTTGTTTATCAGAACGTTGAGCTGTATTGACGTTCGGCGTCATTCAGGAGGTTTTCTTCGTCTTATTGTCTTATTAACGATTTTTGCGGACGGATATCTCAAAAACTATAAGGATTAGATAGAAAATGAATAAAAAGAATCTTGTAGGAAATTTGGTAAGCTTTCATTTTGCTAAGAATAATTTTTTCCCTAAGACCCGCCATTTTCGAGATATAAGCGAAAACAAATAAGCGAGATATAAGCATCAGCACTGTTTTTTGCAAAGTTAAAATTAAAATTTATATTTAAACCAAACTCGCCATTTTAGCTGTAGAGATGCCCCAGTCTTCTGAGATCAATATTTATTGAGTTATTTCTACTGGAAAACTATAGACCGATGGTTTAGTCCACCCAGTGCCGTCCGTGCTTGAACTGGACTGTTATCGCTTGTATATTCATTTTTTTTAAATAATCACACTACTAACTGCCCAGACGCAGACACTGAAGTAATCAAATTACTACCTTGTGACCTACAACTAACTAGGAATTTTATTACTTCACAACGTATTAAATTTTATTGCACTATTTGGGCTCGCTTCAGTGGACCTCGTGGTGAGAATGAGAAAAAAACACAACGGGGTAGTTCATACGAAAGAAAAATTCAGTGACGAGCTGATCAGGCCCAACAGTTGCCTCATCGGCATAATCGTTCATCTTCTCTTTCTGTCCATCTTGTTATTGCGAGGATGGGGAAGCGACCGAGCGATCCGAGAAGTCTGTCATTCAGGCGGCCTAATCACTCAGCTGTTTTCTTGTCTGAATGGGCCTACGAAAAGACTGTAGTTTGGAATTAGTGGCCAAAATTTGAACTAAATTTAAAAAAGTGATTATTTTAGTGTCCACTTTCCAAGAGCTTTTCAATAATGTGCACAATTTTGGGGGTGGGGTGGCTCACGCTTTGGAGTAGAAATTGCTGAAATAGCATTTTTCAGAAAGTATGTCCCCCTTCCGTATCATTTGCGACAAGGTTTGTTGCAAGGTAATAAATAATATATTCATTCGTATTTCAGACATTTGAGGTGAAATTTTACCCTGTCACACTTTATATAGAGCGTCCCACTTAGCATGTTCACCGTGGGGAACTCCTAAACCGTAAGAGAAAAATTTGAAAATATTCATTTTTTTTAAAATTCCTATAACTTTTTTATTAATGACGATAATTTCACTTTTCAAAAAATAGGTAAGAGGCACTACTAGAACTAATAAATTTAATGAATAAATATAAAATTTTATTGCGCCGTTTTGGATATACGATGTAAAGTTATCATTTGGTGTTATTTAACAGAGCTCGTGTCTCTTACGGTTACGATTTAGCTTTACGAGATCCTCAGGAGATTGCCAGGATGAGCTTGTTAAGTGACCCTGTATACTATACAGGTAATAAATTAAGGCCATAAATAACTCGTTTATTTTAAGCCACCCTCTATAGACTTCATTTAAAAGCTTATTTTGTCGATGAAATTTTCTAAAGTGGCGAAACCAAAATTTATGAAAATCGATTCAGTAGTTTTGATTTACATGTGATTTACAAACAGACAGGCTGTTTCTACGTTTTTTTAGATATTTCTGCACTCGGTCAAACGTTGAGAGGTTGAGAAATTAAATTAAAAAAAAATTAAGGCTAATGAAAGGTTGGCTAAACGTCGCATTTCGGTATATGACCTGTTGTAGACCTATTTTATTATTGATTGCCAAAATGCGGTTACGTTAGCAAGGGGGAGAGGGTGCACCAATTTAATTTATCCCAATTAATGTTTTCCATAAAACGAGCAATTTGAACTAACACACCTTGCATGAGTTACATGAAATGGTCCTCGTACGAACAAGTTGAACTCATTTTCAAAATTTTCGATAAACCTCTGTGATTTTCTTCGTCACTTTCAGTTTAAAAAATAGAATTACAAATTAAGTTTTTTTTAAAGAAACTACCCTAACTGCCGTACTATACACTTATACAGAGTGATTAAAAATACCCTGATTTTCTTTCGAGAAGCTATTGAAGACTATTATAGTGTAGCACGACAAAAATGTTAAAAAAATAATTTTTTGAGGAACTACCACAGATACTGACTATTTAACTTCTATTCGACGTTTTTGAATCAATAATTATTCTTTTTATTACGATTTCCAATGCAAAAATTTGATTTTTTGTCCAAATGTGTCGAAAATTGCATTTGAAATGCGCCCTACGTTGTAGGAACCATTTTTAAAAATTACTTTTCCATTTACTCCACCAGCAGTTCCCAATAACTTTTCATGAGGAAATCTGCGATTTTTGAATCACCCTGTATTGTACCTAGGTACGTTTTATTTTTCCACGCTTTTTCCTTTTTCTTTTCCTCTAAAATAATTTATATCTTCTTGAATTCCTTAAAAAGTCTTCTTGAATTCTTAATTTTTTGAAAGAAATGAAGTCAAAATTAATTAATTAAAGGTAATGGGATTAACTGGTGCATACAGGCTGGAAGAAAAATGACACTGGGATACATTTTTTTATGCCCTGATAATCCGGATGCTGCAAAATTTCGATTGGCTCGATTTGA
The DNA here is from genome assembly GCA_963924605.1 of Malthinus seriepunctatus. Taxonomy (NCBI): domain Eukaryota; kingdom Metazoa; phylum Arthropoda; class Insecta; order Coleoptera; family Cantharidae; genus Malthinus; species Malthinus seriepunctatus. Next base: position 19,772,308 of record OZ004603.1, read on the forward strand.
ATCGATCCAAACCATATCATTAGGCTACTCACTAGCTATTAGAATTTTTTAATTTTTGACCGACTCAAAGAGGCCAATTTAGTAAACCTCCAAATCTTCTATAATGTGTCAGATTTCCACGTATTGGGCAAGAATAAATAATCCCACTTAAAAATATAATTTTCGATTCTTAGAAACTATAGAAAATGCAATATAAATAAATGATGACCTTTGCGTTACCACTTATTAATTAATTAGCAAAATAATTTAAAATTCGTAAACAAATTATATGTACAAAATGGAATACTAAACTAGTTGGGTTTATTGCTAGTTGGCTTCGCTTCTAATTAATAAGTCTAATGAAATTTTGAGGCTTCATTTCAGTTATTGTTTGCCTAACACATGTAATAAACTACATACGTGTTGTGTATTTACCTAAAGCTACAACACGCAAATGCAATTACATGTATGATTAAATTAGATTTAAATATAGAATCAGGCCCAATTGTACATTTTAGGATATTTTTCGGAAAATAATTTTTTCTACGAGTTTTTTTTTTATGTAAATAAAAGAGCAAGAACAAACTAATGTAGTTCGTAATTCATAATAATCCCATTATCGCCGTAGGAGGTTTTGATTCGAAAATTCATATTAATAGCTACTAGGATTATGTAATCATCGCCATTTTATCAATTGTGAGCTCACTTTAATTCATGTTTATCAACTTACGTAGAGTATTCAATTTTATCAGATTTATCGATTCGCCTAGTTGAGCTTCGGAAGCTTCTTTTTCAGGCACGTAACTAGCTTCCTAAAATCAGGTGGGCACTTGTTGGCCACAAATTATTTTGGGTGGGCAAAATACATAATACGAGACTCATAAAACTTTTTAAAGATGAAATATTTTTTGTGGAATTCCGATTACATTGTAAATATCTGAATTTTTGCTTATTATTGTCATTTTATCGGGGTGGGAACAAGGGTGGTATAACTAAATTGTAGATGGGCCTGGGCTCACCCTGCCCCTTCTGTAGTTACGTGCTTGCTTTTTTTAAAATCGCTCTTTCTAAAAATCGATAAAAATTTGCCATTGGCTTATTCTGCTCGGAAGCTTCACATCCTTTAAATACAGGATCCTCTCAGATGCCTGTGATAACGTGATAAATATAAAAGGTTTGCTGTATGTGGTCCCAAGGCCAGATCGGTCTACAAAAGGTGCTATGAGAAGCTTTCATTACCAACCCCATCTCCATCTTGTTCTCTTTAATTCATGGTATAGAGTATTTGGAATTTGAAGAAAGTAATAAAAGTTCGACTCTTTGGCTTTGATTGTAACCCTCACAATGGAACTGTAATAAATAACTCAAAAGCTTGACATTGTTCCCCTAAAATTTGTCTAGCTTTTGAGTTATTTATTACAGACCCATTGTGAGGGTTACAATTAAAGCCAAAGAGTCGAACTTTTATTACTTTCTTAAAATTCCTTATAGTCTATACTTTGATACAGTCAAAAATGCCTGAACTTCTGCCTTCTTGGTTCTATCAAGGAAAGGATTCTTGATTCTATCCATGCATTGTAAAACAAGCCATTTCCAAAATATGAAACAACGCTCCAATATTCGCACTTTCTTAATTTCCAATTTAACTAAAACGCAATAAAACTGCCACTTTTCTCAGTCTAATTTATTAAATCCACCTAATAAAATGATCGATTTGTTCCAAATTCCAGATCGGCCTACAAAAGGTGCTCTGAGAAGCTTTCATTACCAACCCCATCTCCATCTTGTTCTCTTTAATTCATGGTATAGTGTATTCGGCATTGTATGAAAGTAATAAAAGTTAGACTTTCTGGCTTTAATTGTAACCCTCACAAATGGGTCTGTAGGTAATAAATAACTCAAAAGCTTGATATTGTTCACCTAAAATTTGTCAAGCTTTTGAGTTATTTATTACAGACCCATTGTGAGGGTTACAATTAAAGCCAAAGAGTCAAATTTTTATTATTTCCTTTAAATTCCGAATATTCTATACTTTGATAAAGAGTCAAAAATGCCTAAACTTCTGCGTTCGTGGTTCTCCTCAAGAAACGATTCTTGGTTCTCCTCAGGAAATGCTTCTTGGTTCTGTCCATGCATCACAAAACAGGTTATTTCCAAAATAAGAAACGACGCTCCAATATTCTCATTTTCTATCTTCCAATTTAACTAAAATGCAATAAAACTGCCACTTTTGTCAGTCTAATTTATTAAATCCACCTAATAAAATGATCGATTTTTTTCCAAATTCATTTATGTAATGGTATGTAAATTACTCTATACGTGTGGCCACTATAGCAAAAGAATTTCCAATTGGCGAAAAAGGTTTCTAAACTTGGAAAATAAAAAGTGAAATTTTCACTAAATAAATAATTTTGTTTTAGGAGGGATTTGAACTCTTTTGGGAGTTATACAACTTTTAAGGTGTGCCAAATAGTAAAATTGATTTACCCTGTTTTTTATTCTACGTAAAAGATACTTACTACCCTTGTATAAGAAAACAGGAGCGTTTGATGGAAATGAAAATTGAGGGCAATGACTTTTTCCTTAATTTAACTCGTGTATCGTAATTTGTCATTATAGTAGTAAATTCAACCCCTTGTAGAAAATATTGAACTTTTTGTAATATGATCGTTAAGGGTAAACATATGTTACTGATAGTTAATAGGTGTAATTTAACTGAATTTATTATTATACGTCGTGGATTTATTTTTATTTACGATAAAAAAAGCATCGAAGACACTTTGATATGAAGTAACATAAATAGAATGTTCTAACAAAACAAGTGACATACGTCTGATCCTGATGGATTCTATTTTTTCACCCTGAGTGTACCTACTACCAAGTTATTTGACTTCAAGCAATAAGAGTTCAGAGATTGGTTAACTGAGCAAAAAGTTGCATATTTTAATGAGCTTTAAGAATTGGTTTAGAAAATTTTAAAATTCAAAATGGTTACCGAGATATTGGAAAAAAACCAAAAAATTGACAATTTATTTTTTCGACTGTACTTTGAAAATGGTTTACTTTTGAAAAAAATTCTTAGTAAATATTATCAGGGGGTTGAAAGAGCTATCAAACGATACCAAACTCGACTTTTTATCACATCGACGTCAGGCGTCGCGACGTTCAACTTTTCCTTTTTTTATGGGTACTTATTGTTTTTTTTGCCAAGACAAGCCAATTGAGTAATTCTCTGCTAGAAAAAACTATAGACGTACATAAAAAAGATTAAAGTTGAACGTCGCGACGCTACGTTGACGAAGCGTCAATGTGATAAAATGTCGAGTTTAGTATCATTTAATAGCTTTTTTGATCTTATAAAAAAAAATTCAAATTTTTCCTACTAAAGTGAATCATTTTCAAACTACAATCGAAAAACTAAAATTTCAATTTTCAGTTTTTTTACGTTATCTCAGTAACCATTTTGAATTTTTAAATTTTGAAGAAATTGCCCTGTATGTTACGTAAAAATCTACTATCTGAAGGATTCTACTCTTGATTGTATTAAGTCTCCCTTTATATGAAAAAATTTTTAATAATCATGAAAATTGTCGACTTTTCACTAAACATATTTTATATTTTTCAGCAACCGCCCTAAAATGCTACTCTTGTAGCGGCTTCTCATGCAGTTATCCAATTCTCTCCTTCACCTATCCAGAAGTACAGTGCGAGGCCAAAACCGGAAGCAATTTCCTAGACACGATCGCTTCAGCAATACCTACTCAATGCGTGAAAATAACAGGAAAAGGTAAAAACTATTTTTTTTTAATTGCAACAAAGCTTTAATCAAAATTATCCTTTTAGATGACAGCGGTAGCAGTTTCGTCGCACGAAATTGCACAACTTACACGTCGCAAGTCGGCTGTAATCTCATAACGAGCGCAATGGAATTGGGCTCGAATTTAAAAGAAGTCGAATGTTTTACTTGTACCACAGATTTTTGTAATTCGGCTTCGAAATTTTCGCCATTGGCAGCAATTGGCTTAATTGTTGCGTGCTTTGTATTTTTGTTTTAAACAATTTTTCTTTTTATTATTATTACTGTAATTCATTTCGATCGATGTTGCTTAATTTTCATAAATGGATGTTGTCATCTCTCTGTGTACGTGTATAGTTCATAAAACAAAATATATATTATAAATATTAATATATTAATAGATATTACAGTATTTTTTTAAATTTTTTGCTGTGAACAAACCTCAAGATTGTTATTATGTTCATGCTCCGTTTTTGAATTCGGTGTTAGTTTCGGATTTATTTGTAAAGATGTTCGTTACCATTGAATTTGAAAAGTGAGCTTTAATTAAAAAAAAATGTTATTTTGATATATTGTATAGAATGTAAGGCTTAAATCAAAATGTAACACAATTTTTACTGCTTTGCTCATGCGAACTTTTTATGCTATTTTTTTTATGTAAATCAAACATCATTATTTCATTTTTTTTACAAATCGAAACTTCATAGTACCAAAATGACATGAGCTAACAGTATTTTTGAATAAATTTCTAATAAAAATTACCGTAATCGCCTTTTATTGAAATTTCACGGATTGTTTTGAACGGTTGAGTAGGCAACCCGCAATACAAACGTGTTGTGTTAGTTGCAGCACTTACTATAACAACCTACGTATTCGTGCGCTTTTTAAAATTTTTAATTTAAATTCAAATGACTACATTTATTATTAACCTACTGACAATATTCAAGTGCAACCTACAGAAATTATAACACCTACTCTCTTTTTAATAATTTCTTATACCTACGTATGGCTTGTTTTAATAAAAATGCATTTTAGTGCAATGTCTTTTTATAAAGTGTGATTTGTTGCTATTAATCCCCTGGAAATATTATTTGGCCACACCTAAATACATAGTTGACCTTAATAATACAATAAACATTTAATTTATTTAAAGTAGATACTGTAAAGAATTTAATAATTGTTGTTAATATCTACCAGCGTCCACCTTATCTTGGAAAATTTAAATTTATTGTTGATTAGTTAATCAAAATTAGTTTCGTAATGTTGAATTATGAATTGTTATCTAATCTATTAGTACAAGAACTGTTTTTTGAATTTTTACAAAACTATTTTGAATTTTTTTCCTCTAAAATCTTCTAAGACACGTTTTGATGTTTTGAAGAAAGATTAGAATTTCTAAACATAGTTCACTCAACGAATGCTCAAAAAAGGGGTGTAGAGAGCATGGAAGAGGGTGGTTTTTTCTTCAGGAATATGTTTGAAGTAGGTAGTTAGAAGGTGAAAATACTAAAAGTTCCCGGTCCTAGCTATATCACTAAGGGTGGGAGAGGTGAAAAAAGTCCCGTTTTTTGGATTTTTGCTTATATCTCCAAAACGGGGGGTCCTAAGGGAAATTGTTTTTAGGAAAATGAAAGCTTATTAAATTTGCTATAAGATTATTTCTATTAACTTTTTCTCTATTCCTTATAGTTTTCTAGATATCCAGCCTCAAAAATCGTTAATTAATGGAAAACATTTTTTGCCTCACGATAAAATAGATCTTTGCGTTTGCGGGTGGATATCTCGAAAACTATAAGGAATAGAGAACAATTGAAAACAAATAATCTTATAGGGAATTTAATAGTCTTTCATTTTGCTAGGTATAAGTTTTTCCCTATGACCCACTGTTTTCGAGATATAAGCGAAAATCTCAAAAACGGAACCTTTGCACACGTACAGTGATACAAGAAGTCCCCGAGGGTTCCGTCTCCTTCCGAGTATCTAGTTTCAGCATCTTCTCGAGAATTTGAAGTTCCGACAAGATGAAAAGGCCGTAACCTGTACTCGAATATATCTTATGGATGATGCACCCTGCATCATCTGATGGGATCGTTGAAAGACTATTTCGAGGCTGGTCTCTCTAAAGCTGATTAAGAGTTCATGTGAAACTGGAAAAGGAGATCATCTTTAAAAGACTTAATGAAAGGTAGAGTAAAAGGGATAAAAACATGGAAACCATCCAGAGGGTTCAGGAGGATTAGAACCAGTTGTAAAATGGATGGACCACCTCGAAAACATTATGAATGATGTGATGAGCAAATACTTCACAGCAAAAACTTAAAACGTCTTTTTCATTTCCATTTGTGCTTTTATTATTTTTTTATTGGAATTTTTCTATGAGGCGGTATCGATTTCTATTTTTTTCTCGAATATTGCTTTTTACATTGCACTTTTGTTACTTTTAATCATTTCAGTACAATTTTAATTTAGTAATTGAAATTGCGGTCAGCGACTAAATGAAATGGAAGTTTGTTTTGTAACACATTAACAAGTGCATTGATGAATGCATTTATTAATTATTAATTTTAAAAACTTTCTATAAATTAATTTTTTAATAAAACATGAAAAATATTACAAAAACAACGGATGGGGCCGTACGGGGAACTTTTTCGTGCGTACTATTCCCATTCCGGTTAAACCGCCAGTATTATTAGCGTATTAAGTGTCGGATGTCTCCAAATAGCTAATTTTACAAGCTTTCAAGATATTTAAAAATATACAGGGTATTCCATTTAAATAAAAAAATTTGATTCCACTTCCGGTTAAACCGAAAGTCAAAATTTAAAGTGTTTGGTGTCGTGTAACAGCTAATTGTACGAGTTTTCAAAATAATTAAAAATATAAAGGGTGTGCGTAAAAAATTTTTAATTTTTTTAATTTCCGGTTTAACTGGAAGCGTTTTGTTAGCTGAAAATAGTGTGAAATATAAATATTCATAGGATTGATATACTCACCAATTTTTAAGTTTTCATTTTTATTACACAAGAAATGAGAGATTTTTGAAATTTTGACATTCAAAAAATCATAACTCCGGTCCTGCTTCATAGAAGTAAATAAAATAAGCGGCGTTCGATAGAGAATTTCGTTGTCTATCACATATCCAAAAATGAAAAAAACGACATGAGCAGATTTTGAAAAAATCAATTTCAAAACTGAATAAATAACTTTTTCGTTTTCCTTAAAGTTGCAAAATTGAGCCCAAAATAACCACCTTATTTTTGGAAGAAGTTAAAATGCATATTCTTTAAATTTTATAAATTTGCATTTATTAATAATTTATTTGGTAATAATTATTGATTAATTTTTAACGCTTTGACGCTTTGACGGTGTTTATCTTTTTCCATAAATTATAAAAAAAAGTAGTAATATGTTGATAATATGAGTAATACTGTTGAATTTTGTAACTTTCTGATAATGAAAAATGTTTATGACTAACCAAGTAAAAACAACAATATTGTTTTGATGTTACATACCTCACGATAATCATAAAATAAGAGCAATTAACATTCATGTATCTGTAAAAATTGAAATAGCAATGTTTCAGAAATGTGAGCATTGCTGTTTTCTTCTAAGGGTACACTGAGTGTTTCCTCTTGGATGTTCAATGGGTTAAAATCCAAGAGTTGAGGGTCGAAATTGCATAACTCCAAAAGCGAAGAAAAAATAAAGTGAAACACCCTAAACCGAAGTGATCGAAGGTTATAAGAGAGTAAACTAAAATTTCGTTTATAAATTAGCAACAAATAACGTCATAAGGTTAAGTTAAATAGCAATTTTTTATTGTCGACGATCGATCATCCACGTTACGTGATTAATAAATTTTTCTTTGAATTATTCGTAAAACTGGTGTAATTTAAAACAGTTGACGGTAAGATGTTCAAGTCCGGTTCTGAATGTACGATACCATCATCATCGCAAATATATTATTATAAAAACAAATCGGCAGTCCGTGATGTAACTATTGGCCTTGATAACCATTATAACAGTTTCCAATTAGAATTATTTACCTTTCGTAATGAAAACTTCCAACAGTTTTGATTTAAATAGCATTTTTTGAATTTTTGAAATAATTAAAAATTTTTTGGATGCATTTAGATACAAGTCAAGGTAAATAGGCCGCGGTAATTTTCTAATAGCATCAGGAAAAGAAAACTTTTGTTGATGTTTTTTATGTTTACTCGTAAACAAATTATTTTAAACGATTTACTCCTTGTACTGTATGCCGGTTGTTCTAAAAACGGCAAAACTGGAAACCCCAAGGGCGCCCCAATGCCACAACATAACATAACCTATAAAAATTGTTTAAATTGAGGTAGGTATAAATCAAGGGCAATACAAAATAGAAAGTTCTCGTTTGGTATCTGAAGTTAGACAAGCCAAGTGGGTAATTTTTTGCAAAAAAAATAATAGGTTTGTAAGAGGTGAAAAGAGCTATCAAACGATACCAAACTCGACTTTTTATCACATCGACGCTAGGGCGTCGCGACGTTCAACTTTTTATTTTTTTACGTGCTTCTATTGTTTTTGTTTCAGAAAATTGCTAAATTGGTTTGTCTTGGCAAAAAAACAATAGGTACCCATAAGAAAAAAAAATTGAACATCGCGACGCCTAGCGTCGAAGTGATAAAATGTCGAGTTTAGTATCGTTTGATAGCTCTTTTGATGTCCTAAAACGTTTTCCCAAAATTTTTTTATAAAGTAAACAATTTTCAATGTTTTGTGTTTTCCTAAAGAAGATGCTCTTAAGAAAGTTTTATCTCTATTTTTGTTTCGGCCTCTTAGGTTAATAAGTATCAATAATAGCCTAATAGAGCCTTCGTAAATTAACTTAGAGTTATCCAAATTATGACAAACAATTTATAATTTTTATGATGAAACATATTCTGATCTGCACTAAAAAATAAAAACAAATCGATCTGTAATAACATAAACAAATGTATCATTATTTATCCATACTTATCATTAAATTTTACTTGGGTTACAAATATTGTGAAAAATTTGTATATTTTTGGAAAGTCCATAGATCAAGGGCAACGCTGGTAGAAACAAACAGGCAGGTGTAAAATGAATACTATTTACGTGACTACAAAATGAAAAATTTGATTACCTTTTCATTTTGTTATCGCTAAATTTGAATAGTATTGTTCACCAATTTTCTTAGTAATAAAACAATTTTCATAAATAATGCTAACTAATATTCAGAACTTCCAAAAAATTTTCATGTGGAATGATCGTGCTGGTAGGCTCAAAAGAACCCTCACGTTTTGGGCCACACTGTATTTCGATTTAAAAGTTTATTTTGTCCACGAAATTTTCTTCCACAGTGGCTCAAATCAAATTACGTCAAATAAAAGTGGTTCAGTAGTTTTTAATTTACATACATGTTACGTACAGGGTGTTTCAAATTGCTTGTCATGGGTCATCTCAGCTAATACAAGAGTTTGGAAAAAATAAATAACACATTTTCGATCTAGTTTTTTTAAGACAAGATCAATGGTCAAATAAAAAATCTGATACCTTCTTTTGTTTTTGAGTTATAGTAAAGATAATACAGTGTAAGACTGTCATAGCTTATGGGCGAAATGTGACCAAAAATCCCCGCTAAAGAAGATGTCGCTAGTCACTAAGCATTTTTCGGGTGAATAAGATAGCTTGTCGAGGCGGGAGCAACGAAGAAAGAGATAAAACAAGTTTATCCTTCGAGGAATTTTAAGCGATTTTTACCTTAAAAGCCTTTCACATTTATTAATAATATCTCCCTTATTTCTCAAGATTTTTGAAAACTGGAAAGACAGTCTTAAGACACTTTTTAACGTGCAGTGGCGTAGTAAATTTTTTTTCTGATAGGACATTTTCAAATTATTTACACAAACTTCACAACCAAATATCTACAGAGAGACGAACGTTTTGGAATTGGTTTTACATTTTTAGAAGTCGAGGTTTGTAAAGACTTGTAAAATTGTTAGTAAAAACAATTTAATTATTCTGTAGGCTTATCAAAACTATTTTTCAAAATTTTAAGTACCGAAACTAATCAAATAAGGTTATATTATAAAATCGTTAATTAATATTATTAACAACTATAATTGAAATAATTGTTATCTATGATATAAATAATTAGTGCAACCTATACATAAAATTTTCCTTTGAACTTAAGATACGTTAATATTTACCAATGCCATCGAATTTATTTATATCAATTATAGAATTACATCCAATAAATATGCGCTGAAACTAAATTTAAAACTTTTTGATCTTGTTCATGATCCATTAGGAGATTATAAGGTGAGGTGATGATTACTGCGACCTTTAATGAAACTATTGGCATACGCTTCTCCAAATTTAGCTGTTTTAACCCAATCGGACATCGGAGACTTCTAAACAAGTTTAAAATCATTCTGGGGGCTGGAAACGACCAATTTAACATCAGTTCGCTCTGATTACATATTTTCTCGGTTATGCAACTTTTTAATAGATCTATTGGAATATTCCCCTCCATAGCTAGCTGTCCTAGTCCAATAGTAGATCTCTAAAGAAGTCTGAGATCGTTTATGGGGTGAAGGGTACTGTTTAAATAATCTATGGTTCTGAATACATCTTTTCTAGGTTGTGTAGCTCTTTAATAGATCTATTGCAATATGCTTCTCTAGATCTAGCTGTCCTAAGCCCATTCGTAAACTTCTTAAGAAGTCTAAGACCATATTCTGGGGAAAGTAGGTCAAAAATGAGGGGAGCTTCTTAATACGCTATGGCTCTCAATACATCTTTTGGAGGTGCTGATATGCAGTTCATAGTCACAGTTTACCTTTAAAAGATCTATTGGAATTATTCCCCTCTAGAGCTAGCTGTGCTAGTCCAATAATAGATCTCTAAAGAAGTCTGAGATCATTTATGGGGTGAAGGGTACTATTTAAACATTCTATGGTCCTGAATACATCTTTTCTAGGTTCTGTAGCTCTTTAATAGATCAATTGGAATATGCTTCTCTAGATCTAGCTATTCTAGTCCACTCGTAAACATCTTAAGAAATCCAAGACCATATTCTGGGAAGGGTGGGTCAAAAATGAGGGGCAGCTTCTTCTTAATACCATACGGCTCTCAATACATCATTTTGAGGTGCTGATATGCAGTTCATAAACACAGTTTACCTTTAAAAGATCTATTGGAATTATTCCGCTCTAGAGCTAGCTGTGCTACTCCAATAATGGATCTCTAAAGAAGTCTGAGATCATTTATGGTGTGAAGGGTACTATTTAAACATTCTATGGTCCTGAATACATCTTTTCTAGGTTCTGTAACTCTTTAATAGATCCATTGGAATATGCTTCTCTAGATCTAGCTATTCTAGTCCATTCGTAAACATCTTAAGAAACCTAAGACCATATTCTGAGAAGAGTGGGTCAAAAATGAGGGGCAGCTTCCTCTTAATACCATACGGCTCTCAATACATCATTTTGAGGTGCTGATATGCAGTTCATAGTCACAGTTTACCTTTAAAAGATCTATTGGAATTATTCCCCTCTAGAGCTAGCTGTGCTAGTCCAATAATAATAGATCTCTAAAGAAGTCTGAGATCATTTATGGGGTGAAGGGTACTGTTTAAACATTCTATGGTCCTGAATACATCTTTTCTAGGTTCTGTAACTCTTTAATAGATCTATTGGAATATGCTTCTCTAGATCTAGCTATTCTAGTCCATTCGTAAACATCTTAAGAAATCTAAGATCATATTCTGAGAAGAGTGGGTCAAAAATGAGGGGCAGCTTCTTCTTAATACCATACGACTCTCAATACATCATTTTGAGGTGCTGATATGCAGTTCATAGTCACAGTTTACCTTTAAAAGATCTATTGGAATTATTCCCCTCTAGAGCTAGCTGTGCTAGTCCAATAATAATAGATCTCTAAAGAAGTCTGAGATCATTTATGGGGTGAAGGGTACTGTTTAAACATTCTATGGTCCTGAATACATCTTTTCTAGGTTCTGTAGCTCTTTAATAGATCTATTGGAATATGCTTCTCTAGATCTAGCTATTCTAGTCCATTCGTAAACATCTTAAGAAATCTAAGACCATATTCTGGGAAGAGTGGGTCAAAAATGAGGGGCAGCTTCTTCTTAATACCATACGGCTCTCAATACATCATTTTGAGGTGCTGATATGCAGTTCATAGTCACAGTTTACCTTTAAAAGATCTATTGGAATTATTCCCCTCTAGAGCTAGCTGTGCTAGTCCAATAATAATAGATCTCTAAAGAAGTCTGAGATCATTTATGGGGTGAAGGGTACTGTTTAAACATTCTATGGTCCTGAATACATCTTTTCTAGGTTCTGTAACTCTTTAATAGATCTATTGGAATATGCTTCTCTAGATCTAGCTATTCTAGTCCATTCGTAAACATCTTAAGAAATCTAAGATCATATTCTGAGAAGAGTGGGTCAAAAATGAGGGGCAGCTTCTTCTTAATACCATACGACTCTCAATACATCATTTTGAGGTGCTGATATGCAGTTCATAGTCACAGTTTACCTTTAAAAGATCTATTGGAATTATTCCCCTCTAGAGCTAGCTGTGCTAGTCCAATAATAATAGATCTCTAAAGAAGTCTGAGATCATTTATGGGGTGAAGGGTACTGTTTAAACATTCTATGGTCCTGAATACATCTTTTCTAGGTTCTGTAACTCTTTAATAGATCCATTGGAATATGCTTCTCTAGATCTAGCTATTCTAGTCCATTCGTAAACATCTTAAGAAACCTAAGACCATATTCTGAGAAGAGTGGGTCAAAAATGAGGGGCAGCTTCCTCTTAATACCATACGGCTCTCAATACATCATTTTGAGGTGCTGATATGCAGTTCATAGTCACAGTTTACCTTTAAAAGATCTATTGGAATTATTCCCCTCTAGAGCTAGCTGTGCTAGTCCAATAATAATAGATCTCTAAAGAAGTCTGAGATCATTTATGGGGTGAAGGGTACTGTTTAAACATTCTATGGTCCTGAATACATCTTTTCTAGGTTCTGTAACTCTTTAATAGATCTATTGGAATATGCTTCTCTAGATCTAGCTATTCTAGTCCATTCGTAAACATCTTAAGAAATCTAAGATCATATTCTGAGAAGAGTGGGTCAAAAATGAGGGGCAGCTTCTTCTTAATACCATACGACTCTCAATACATCATTTTGAGGTGCTGATATGCAGTTCATAGTCACAGTTTACCTTTAAAAGATCTATTGGAATTATTCCCCTCTAGAGCTAGCTGTGCTAGTCCAATAATAATAGATCTCTAAAGAAGTCTGAGATCATTTATGGGGTGAAGGGTACTGTTTAAACATTCTATGGTCCTGAATACATCTTTTCTAGGTTCTGTAGCTCTTTAATAGATCTATTGGAATATGCTTCTCTAGATCTAGCTATTCTAGTCCATTCGTAAACATCTTAAGAAATCTAAGACCATATTCTGGGAAGAGTGGGTCAAAAATGAGGGGCAGCTTCTTCTTAATACCATACGGCTCTCAATACATCATTTTGAGGTGCTGATATGCAGTTCATAGTCACAGTTTACCTTTAAAAGATCTAGTGGAATTATTCCCCTCTAGAGCTAGCTGTGCTAGTCCAATAATAGATCTCTAAAGAAGTCTGAGATCATTTATGGGGTGAAGGGTACTGTCTAAACATTCTATGGTCCTGAATACATCTTTTCTAGGTTCTGTAGCTCTTTAATAGATCTATTGGAATATGCTTCTCTAGATCTAGCTATTCTAGTCCATTCGTAAACATCTTAAGAAGTCTAAGACCATATTCTGGGAAGAGTGGGTCAAAAATGAGGGGCAGCTCCTTGTTAATACCATACGACTCTCAATACATCATTTTGAGGTGCTGATATGCAATTTACAGTCACAGTTTACCTTTAATAGATATTAATGGAATATAGAATATAGATAGGAATATTCCCCTCTAGAGCTAGCTGTCATAGTCCAATAGTAGATCGCTAAAGAAATCTGAGATCATTTATGGGGTGAACGCTGCTGTTTAAACATTTTACGACCTTAAATACATATTTTTCAGGAAAATTTGAACTTCAAAATTTCATAAACTGAAAAGAACAAAGGAAAACTGTGAACTGCAGTAAACAGGCCAACTTGGTACACTAATGGATTTTAAACAAGGAAAAGGGAGATCCTCTACCTCTCTACTACGTCTTTATGTTTTTTGTTGTATCTCATTTACTCGGAAGAGTTGGTAAGAAAATAATTGCTTAAGGAGACTGATTTATCGCACTTGTGCTTTGACCCCTCGGTGGGGCCAAAAAGTTCTAAATAAAAAAAGTCACATAGTCTAGTAAGCAAGTTCGCTTATTGGACCAAACCGATCTTTAGTACCTATACCTCCTTTAATACCATTCGGGGTCAAAACTGACGAATCCGGCGTCCAAAATGAGCCCCTGACAAAAGAGATCTCAAGTTTTGGGTTTTTTCAAGTTGTAGACGACGTCTCCAAAAATCGCAGCTTAACCACCGAGCAAATCGTAGCAATGCCGAGCAGGGGTCTTTTTGACGACCCTTTGAGCTACGACAGTGCCTAGTTTGGGATCGAGCGGGGGATTCCCCTGATTTTTAAAACCAGAAAAACCACCGAACAAAATGAAAATCCACCAATCGAGTTGAAACTCGGCAGAGGTGTTGAGGAGGTGTTGAGGAGTAACGACTACATTTTCGTTTATTAAAAATCTATAAGTTCAAAAACAAAACAAAATCCCCAGAAAAGTGAAACGTGTAATTTTAAATAGACAAAATATTAACATTTTATTTTTTGATTGCTGTTTACATAATTTGTAAGAAAAACTTCACTAAAAGTAAAGTTTGTATTTGTAGAAGTTGTGGTATTTATTTTTCTAATTTCGCACCAAGCACTTGCTTGATCAATAATTTATTTATTTGTGTAAAACAACTTTATAATTTTACTTTCATCATTGCACTTTCTGCTATGTTGTGTCAATGACCTGCTGCAATAATCAATTAATATGTAAACAAAGCAGGTATAAAATTTCTTTGTGTTGTAGTAAAACCGTTATAGTTTTGTTGACAGTTAATTTGGTGAATATATATTTGTTCAACCATAAGATAAATTTATGTTATTATTGCGTACATACACTGTATATAATTACACATTGGTTATCCTTCTCAAGTATGGATGTTGATATCGTTGATCGCTCCAACAAACTTCAAAAGGGATCAAAATATCTCTCTTCCCTCCATCTTTATTTTTTTTTGAAAAACTGAGCTTTTGATTGACACACATTGGTTATCCTTCACAAGTATGGATTTTGCTATCGCTGATCTCTCCAACAAACTTCAAAAGGGATCAAAACGTTCATCTTCTCTCCGTCTCTCCTTTTTGTGAAAAATTTAGATTTTTTTTGTTGGTTTTACCCTTACAGACCACCATTGGCCACATTTTGCTATTGTCTTAAAAAGTTTCTCAGATTTTTGCTCGTCCCACCTCTTCGCATAGCTCACTAAACAGGAATCCATGCAATAGATCCATAAGAAGTCCACAACTAGAAGAAGAAGTCAAATACAATTTCCTGAAAATACCTGACAACAGTTTTCTGAAAAGCTGAAGGAAAGTAGTCTTGCTTATTGAATAGATGCCGAAGAGGTCCACCATAAATGCAGACATGGAAAGGTCTACTAAAGATCTAGGTTTCTAAAGTGCCTTTGGAAATAACCTCAGCCCACGTGACCAATTTGCTAGGCAACCATCAACGAAACTTAATGAAATATGGTGATTGTCTAGCAAATTGGTCACGTGGGTTCAGGTTATTTCCAAAGACCCTGTATATAAACGAAATTCGACCTGGTTTAGAGCTCTTTTAGATTTCTTTTCCTTCAAAAGCTTAGAAAGAACCTCCAGGGAAGTGTTTTGATGCTTCTAAGAAAATTTTGAAGAATATTTCCAGGGTTGTCGAATGACTTTTTTCTGTGAGCATTACAATAAATTAATTAGAAATGTCCCTTTCTCCTGAACTAATTTTTTTGTATAAAAAAGTCAATTATTTCATTATTAATTCATTAATTTCACATGTAGAAAATTACCGATTAATTGATTTTTCCATAACCTATACTGTGGAAAATTCATGATGCGTAAATTAAAACATAATGACTTTTATAAATAACAACCAATGTTGAAAATTTAATTTTTCTTATAAAAAACTTTTTTTCTGGCATTACAAAAAAAGCGCATTTAATCAATGAAGCAAAAATCCTTTTTAAAAAGATCAATAACCTATCGAGGAATTTTTTTACAAATTTAGAACAAATTGAGGAAGTTGTGTATGGTTTTCGAAAATAAGGCAATAAAATAATTTTCTTATTAATTTTTTTCGCTATTTCAATTAATTACGTGCCCGTATTAAATAAGCGCATTTACTGTATTTTACACCACAACATTCCTTTTTTCAACCTAAACAACAGTTACCTACATGATTTAAATGTTAACCTGTTATCAGTGGCGCATCGGTAATTTTTAAACAGTTGTAAAGGGGCGGGACAATACTTTACGACCCCCCTAGTTCAGTAAAATTTTGAATTACATAACAAGCGGAAACGGGGGTCTACAGGATCTCACTTAAAAAAATCAACCTGTATTACCCCCTCCCTTGACATTTCAATTATCTCAGAACAATTTATTCTGGATATAGGCTTATAGGGGGGGGGTCAATATATGACTATTCACCCTAATAGTTCCGCCACTGTTACTCTATTTATTTACTGTCTTTGTCCGTAGGTACAAAAGTTGTAACGATTTTCATTTTACTTTGGAAAACTTGTGGGAAAACTTTAATTTTATACATGAAGTAAAAAAGCTGTTCAAATAAGCTAATGATTGGCACCCACATAACTAGATAGTTCAATATTTGTAATATACAAATAAAAGAGCTTTCCAATTTCCAATTATAGAAAAATTTAATAACGTCGCCATTTTTGTAAAAAAAACTTTAATTGCATTTATGCAAATTGTTAATAAATTCACAGAGTTGGATTAAATAAATTCCCCAGTGTCTTTCAATACTAACTATTTTTTAGTTTCATGGAATCGAGTAATATCAAGTATTACTTAGAAAAAAATATAAAAATAAGTCTGAAAGAGATTCAAGTACATCTGTGATTTAATAATTATTTTTTTCTATAAAAAAATATTGTTAATAATCGAGGTTGTAATTATTCACAACTTAATCTGCGTGAACTTGGACCCTGAGGTGTACAATTTAATTTGTGGATAACTCATATGACTAGATTGTACAGGAGCGGCTTTGGAAATGATATTTTTATGGGCAAACCCAATCGAAACTTTTATACAGGACGATAAGGACCTTTGAAAGCCTTTCCATGCTCAATCGCTGCTCTTCAAAGGATTTTTAAAATGGGTGGGTACAAGGGTGGATCTAGAAACTCTTCTTTGTGAGAGGTCTAAAAATAAATAATTATTAGTCTTGCTAGTGGCATGAAGACCTTATAAAGAGGGGTTTTAATGCTGAATCGTCCTACTCCGCCAAATGCATGGGTATATGACTATGTAGTGGAAGTGGTAAAGCTTTTGTACTCCACATAAGGGCATAAGCACAGAAATTTGTCTTAGTGGCGTTTTCTAACCTTCGGAGTACCCCAACTTCAGTTTCAGTGATTCAGGAGCTGTGGAGTATAAGGGGGGAAATTAAATACTAAGCACACTAAGGCCATAGGATTTCCCCCATAAATAAACAACTTTTGAAGATTTTTTTTGGTATTGAGAAAGAAACCCTTTTTAGGGAAGCCTTGATATGAAATGATTGGTGCTGCTTCAGCAAGCGACCTACCAACCTAACCTAAGCCAACTTAAACTACCCTAACCTAACATTTTTTTGTTGTGTGAGGAGGCGAATTTCAAAAAACACTTTACAATTTTTTCTATCTGCCAGATAGTGTAGAATTCACTTAGGAAGGTAATCTAGAGGCCTACCGTCTAATTCCCAACCTAACGTACATCTTCTTTCGTTAATCGTTAGGAAAAAATCCTTGAAAGACACCCGACAATGTTTCTATGTGCCGGATTGTGTCGGATTCATCTGGAAAGGTGGTTCAGGCGCTTACCGGCTAAAACGCCTTTTCACTGGGAATTTCCCGGTGGTACGTGATGAGGCAATGAAAGAAATATATTGCAAAAATTTAGATAAATTGAAAAAATCAGAAATATGAACCAGGAGTCAAAAATCAATATAACTGTAAAGGCCTGTCCACACAGACAGGCTTGCCTTCCGTGTAGACAGTGTTTAGGCGGCCTCCACAGGCCACACCAGAGCGTCTGGACAGCGTTCAGGTCTCCTGCACAGGGCAAACCGGAAGGTAAGGCCTGTGTGTGTGTGAACGGGTCTTAAAAAGCCGCGCCACACACTCACAGGCTTACTTTCCAGTTTGACCTGTACAAGCCGATCTGCACAGGCCAAACCAGAGCCTGAACGATGTCCAGACGCTCAGGCGTACCAGCCGATAGAACAAATCCTGATTACACCCTTGGGCTCAGCTCCAAAGTTCAATCGGTTTCGGCATTAAAGCGACAATACCTTCCTTGTATAATAATCACCCTGTTTGTATCTAAACATTTTTAAAAAGTAGGTCTAATGATGACGTATTACCATGCCAAAATTGGTTTTGATATCTCGAATACTTCAGAAGAAATCCGTCCACACAGTGAACACCCACCCTGTATAAAATCTTATAATAAATGAAATTCAGAATTTTTTGATTCCCCCCCCCCCCCCTACAATGACCTGCCTACAAGTGGCCCGAACTATCAGATTTCTCGGTACTTTCCCGCGATACAGCGAGTAGTCCATCTGGACCGCTTGATTCCACGATTGACGATATTCCTGTGCAACACGTGGGCCTAGAACGAGTCCTGGACGCTTGCCTGCTGTCTTCTGGACTTGTTTTGGCTCATACCATAGGGGCACTTGTCACATCTGAACTTAAGAACTAAAGTAACTGGCTAGTTGCGCATTATCCCTTAGATTTTTCACAAAGGTCTACAAGGAGCAATCAAGTCCTTTGCATACATAATGGTTAGTTATGGATCCATAACATTCCAAAACTTAACCATTTCTATTGTTTGAAACCGGTTTTTGAACACAGGGAATAGATATCTATTCCTCAGTAGATCTTTTGAGAAACTCGCAGTAAATACCACTTAATTTACTTTAAAAAATCAAATTTTTAAACGGAACGGTGCAACAGGGTGTCGTCCAACTCCAACCGAATGGTCGTGCCATACGTGAATTCGCAACAAGTCTAGACACGGCTTTACGAGTATTTGATGAAGTAAAAAAATTGTTATTTTAGAAAATATAAGCGAAACCTCGTTAATTCGGACTTTTTAGTTTAATCGCGAGGCGTCATCCGAACTATTGAAGCACAAAGCACAATATTACAGTAAGCAAAATCAATTTGGAATGCGATGAGTGAGTGATCTGGGCTGAGTAGTAATAAATAAGAATAGCCATGTTTAGAGGTTTTATATACATACTTGAATTTCGTTTCTTTACCGACACACGACCAGCTTAATAAATAATGTATAAATTTATATGAAAAGAATGTATTGTATGTATTGAATTTGTTTATTATTAAATTTATTATTAAATTATATATTTATTAAGTTTTCTCAAAGTCACGTGCCGGTAAAGAAAAAAAAATCAAAGTTTAGGTTAATAAGAATTTAAATACTCGGTAACTAAATGCCTATGAAAATTTTTATGTTTTATTTCATGAATGTGACTAATCGAAGATTCAAACGGGGTGCACTGAGAGGAGAGGAGGAGGAAAATATAAAAAGTTTAAAAAAAGTGCATTTAATTATTAGTTTAAAACTGTTCAAGTCAAAGCTTGAAAATAATTGATAGTCCGGTCCTAGTTGATAAATCCATGTTCGAAGTATTCACGTGACCGTAACTCGTCGACAAGTTTGATCCAACAGAAAAATAAAGAGACTTCACAGAGCTTTAGTCGAAGGCGGTATTTTGAGTAACAAACTTCATTTGAGCGCAAAGTTTAATTTTTTAAATTATTTAATAAAAATGGCAAAAGTTGGGTGTATGTTATTATGTTTAGCTGTTGTTATAAGCACAGGTGAGGAAAAAAATTTTTTATTTTAAAATTTTTTAAATTTAAAGAAAATTCCAAGCAGCGGTTTTCGCCGAGCGTTACATAAGTGCGAAAGTCCTTAAATGGAAAAACAATTTTAATGAATAATTGAGTAATAAATTAAAATAAGGAGCGCCTCTTTGAAATTTGAAACACAAGGTGGTGCGATTTTTTTTAAATTTTTTAAAAAAAGAAGCGCGTGGAATTTTGTTTAAATTTCGGGTGCGCTCAAAGAAATTTTTTTTGCGCCAAAAAATGGGGTCACTTTACAATAAGTTCAAAAATACATTTTTGGCAACTTTCTAAAAACTGTTGCTGAAAAAAAAATTTTTCTAAAATTAAAATACGTAGTAGGCTTGACCGACTTAATTAATTCGTTGTTTTATGTGTTGGTAGGTTAAAATTAAGTTCATCGTAGGGCGTTTGCTTTTTAATGTCATTTGGACAGAGACGTATTTAAAAAATTTTTAAACTAAAAAAAATTTTTGACTCAAAAAATTTTTTGCTTTTAAATTATGTCATTTGAACAGGGACGTATTTAGGAATTTTTTCAACTCAAAAATTTTTTTACAACTTAAAAAATTTTTTTTTCAACTTAAATTGTTTTTCCTTGTTTCAGCTTACAGTTTAAACTGCTATAGTTGCAGTACAGATAACACAGATGGTTGTACCAAACACTCAAAACCAAAAGAAGTAACGTGTCCAGCACCTGCAGATCCAAAAGGATCCAAAAATGTTTGTTTATACAAACACATTGTTGGTAAGTGCTAAATATTATTAAATTTCATTTATTGTATTGAAACAAAAAAATTAGTAAATAGGCCCCAAGCTCCCCAAAAATAAATAAAATTTTATATTTGAAATGCAATTTTTAGTAATAATACCTGGTTTGCGTTAAATTCGTTGATAAATAATCGAATTAAATTGCTAGTATCATCACCAGGTACGCTATTAAAACAAAATTGTTACAAATTTAGTTTACAAGGCCAACCGCAACTCCCAAAATAATTTTTAAGGAATACTTTGTAATAAAAAAAATATACAGGAAGCTCCGAAGGTTATTTTATCATAATTATTATTTAAAAAAAATTTACGACGACTTCCAACTCGTTACATTTTTGTAATTAACCAATTTAAGTAATAACAATCGTCTCAAAGTAATTTTCTCGAGCTAATCCAACGTTTGTGTTTGAAAATACCACCTTTTCAACAACTTAAGTAATTTCTATTTTTGAATTTCATTTTAAGTTTCTATTTTTAAAAATCACGCCCAAATCAAAATAGAAAAAGTTTTCCACCAATTTCAAGGAAATTTTTTTTTAAATTTTCATGTATAAAATTAATAAAAATTTTATTGTTTTAAAACTGGTACCATATTAAGTATTTGGCCTCGAATTCGTCTTCGTATGTATTTTTAAGTGCCATTTTCTATTTAAACGATTTAAATCAAGGACGTTCTATTTTTTAATCGAATTACAATCACTATGCAAGACGTGTGTGTTTCTTACACCATTTTACAACTCGATTTTTTTTAATTACATATTCAAACTATTAAATGATTGTTAACATGTTATGTAACTAGATTTGTTGTTAAATGCACGTAAACATGTGCAAAATTTCTCGGAAAGCCTTCGTTAGTGTTCAGAGGACAAAATTCATTTTTTGAGCTTTTGTTTTGCAAAAATATGTGTAAATCTGATTTTTTGAAATGTAAATGTCACCTGGGCCACCCTGTATTGATAATAGTAATCTCGAGCCCCTGTAACTTTAACACCAACTGTCAAAAACCGAAAAAATTTCCCTCTGGAGATGAGGAATAAATAAATAAAGTACAGGACTGAAGTGATCACCAATTTTTCTAAAAACGTTGTCGTTTTTTCATCCACAGTCTCGGGGGTTGGAAAGGGAGAAATTCGTATTTTTCCAAAAATTGACAAATGTTTTGGCCTATGTAAAATTTTTACGTGTCGCCTTAGAAACTTGAAACCTTTAACACTTTTAACCTGGTAAACTTTACACCCTCCCCAAGCACAGTTACGCTTCAATTATGTTAAATGTTCACAGTAGGGGCTCTGGAAAGCGTTAAAGAATCAGAAGCTTAGCCAAACACGTTTTCAGATACAATAAAAGGGTGGAAACCACCTTATTTTTCGGATTATAAGAGCCGGTTTCACAATGTCGGATTAAGCTCTGGTTTAAGGTTCTAAGTCAATATGTGTCGATACTTTCAAACGTTATGCTTAATTAAGCTCAAGTTTAAACCAGTACCGTGAAACTGGGCCTAAGACGCATTTTTTTAAGTCGCTAAAGCGATTTGGAATTCGGGTGCGTCCTATGGCCCTAAGAGAAGTGATTTGGATCGGTCTTGGATTTTTCGTATTATAAGGACCGGTTTCACAATGTCGGATTACGTTATGGTTTAAGGTCTAAACCAATATGTGTCAATACTTTCAAAAGCTAAGCTTTTAATTAAGCTCAAGTTTAAACCAGTACTGTGAAACTGTACTGGGCCTAAGACGCACTTTTTTACGTCGATCAATCGATTTGGAATTGGGGTGCGTCCTATGGCCCGAAGGGAAGCGATTAGGGTCAGACTTTGATTCATAAATTAATGTTCTCGATGCAAACTAAACATTGCAAACCTTAGGTTAGGTTGTGTTATGTGAGGTTAGGTTAGAGTTCAAAAAATACGGCAACCGTTTTATATAGAAAGCGACAAAGTCTGCGTGGCGCAGCCCTTCTTTTCTGTCTAAAAAAAGAGCTCGATGCTATATTTTTGATGACAAAAGTCGAATAAATCACAGTTTACTATAGCTCTGTCCCTACACATCTCCAAAACTGCCCAAAACTGCCCAAAACAGTCGATGCATGCGCACTTTGATTAAAATCATGGCGTGCTTGCTTCAGGCAGTTTTCGACAGTCTTGGACTAGTGCATGAACAGATATAAGTAATATGCGATATTCCCTTTACATTTAATTTCAATTGCTCACTGTATGTGTCATAGGGCGACGTCTCCAAGTGCTATCCACTAATTTTACAACTCCAAATAAATCGAAAAATCGTTAGAGAGAGGCTCAAATATTTGTCAAAAATAAATCCCCACCAGATTTAATCCTAACCATTACTAGACTATTTTATTCTTGGTGAATGGCCATAGCCTTCCGAGAGGCTATTTTTTTGAAAATATGTGATTCGTGACCCTCCATCCCTTAAAATTTAATCTCTATGCAAGAGAAAGTAGTAAAATGTTTCTAATTGTCTTCTAATGATTATTTTTATTTTTTCAACAGATAAGGACACTAAGAAAATCCAAATAAACGCAACCTGCGAACAAATCCAAGCATCATTACCAGTTGAAAGTAAAAGCCTCAACAAATGTACCAATTTAGCACCAAACGTAGAACTTAAAGAATGCAACGTTTGCGCATCCGATTTGTGTAATTCGGCAAATGGATTCAGTGTTAATTATCTTTCACTTTTATTGGCACCAGTTATGTATTACATTTCTAGATTAGTACTCCATTAAATCCCTTTTTTGTTTAAATTATTATAATAATTTACATACACACTACTGTTTAGATAGATATTTGTGCTTAATTGTGTAATTTGTAAAATCTAACACGTTAAATGTATGTAATATGTCCTTTTACCATCAGAAAAAAATTATTCGAATTGTTAACTTTTTTATTATAACAACAACAAACGAGAAAAAATAAAATTTTTAGTACTTACCTCTACAAACAGTTATTTTTTTAATTTTCAAAATACAAACGTTAAGTTTAGGGTTTTTTCTACTACAACACAGTTTATGTAATAATTTCAGGGTGTAATATTATTTTGTATGTAATATATTATTATGTATGTTATATATTTATACTGTTTATTATTATAATTTTCTTCTTAAAAAATAAATAAACTGATAATTGTTTTTATACACTTTTGTGATTTTTTTGCGCAAATCGAGAAATTTATACTTTGTGATTTTTGGAAAATTAAAAATTGAGCTTTTTTATGTTTATAAATTTGTTTTATTTCCACCGTAGTCAATTTTTGCCTCTTCCACTAGCCTTGGTTAATTTTGGGTTGGCCTTTTTAACGTACACCACCCGCTTGGTTACATGACTGAAGTCAAAAAGTTACTTTGATTTTGCTACACTCCATACAATGTCTTAAGTCACATGGTCATAAACCACCAGTCAACTATGTTTAAAATAAACGAAAACCCCCGGTGATGGACGAATATGTACTCATTCACATTATTTAAGTGAAAATTGGAAAAATTTTACTTCTATCGACGTTATTTGTTGTGATGTTAGAAAATTGCTTCAGAAAGTACATGAACTTGCTGTATGTATTGTTAATTACACCATTTCACATTAATGACGTAAGAGATTGGCAAAGTTACGCCACGTTTAGGTTATGTCGGTTACAGTTACGTTACGTGCGTACGTAAAGGGTTCTTCGCTGATTGAATGAGCTATACCTCGTTACTTAAAACAAAATTACATTTTATGATTTCATCCCCTCCAAAAAGGAAAACAGTGACGCAACGATCACAACAACTTGCCAAAAATGTTTTTTTGTGGCCGAAAAGTTGTCATCAGTATTACGGAGATGATTATCTAAAATGGAAAGTACCGTGTAATGAGCAATTTTGACCTTTAGGAGGGTTTTACAAACTTTTCAGCCTTTTCATCTGTATTTTTTTTGTAATCACTTTTCGCGGACCATCAAATGATCAAATGTGATCAAATGAAGAGTAGATTACATCGAGAGTTTTCGGTACAGCATTATGAACAATCGTTTGTATTCGGATCCACTACTACTACCAGAATTCCTTGAAATTATAGTAAAGGACGTTATGCTATTAAAGCGTCACGTCTTTTCTGCATTTATCTCAATAGAAGCCTCTCTATAGTTAGCTAAACCTTGTGAACCCCAATTAGGAATGAGTCACTATCTACAATTTTGGGTTTGGAGAATAGTGACCCTGTCATACCGTTGTTGTGTCCCAATCGACCAAATTAACGAGTGAGACAAACCTCAGCGTCAGTAGCGTAAGTCGCGCGTTGTGTAAGGTCCCCAAGATAAAAAGGGGCCCCAAAACATCCTTTCGTATCAAAATTTGTTATAAAATCGATTTGTGATCAAGTAAAATGATTATTAACGGTAGGTAGATACTGTACACTGGATTTTGCGGGACCCCAATCTCTTAGTTGCGCCACTGCTCAGCGTCGTAAGAGTCACAGGCCGACTCATCGACAGAATTAGATTTTTAGAAAGAATTATTTTTTCCCTAAAGGGCCTGGATCGTGGACCAGTTGTAAAAACCTTTTTGTAATTAGATTTATTTCATTATCGAACCATTTCGGATTTCGTAGGTGCCGAGTATATTAGCAAAGGAGTCCCCACTACTTTTAACAACTTCATATCACGCCAACGTAAGTTATGTTCTTACCTAATGTAATGAAGACACGAAGTCACTAAAACGATTGTCCTACAGTGGTTAGCTCATTATTCGCGATATACTGATTCTGTTTTGGTTAGAAACTTTATTCCTTTAAAGGCAAATACTAAAGGGCTAGAATCAAGGATAGAATCGAGCGATGTACCCCCTATGAGGGTTTTTGTCCCAGAGAGCAGGAAGGTACACAACCAAAACGGAATCGGTTTACCTGGAGATTTAGGATTAGGATTCTTAGGAAGGGGAGTCGATAAAGGTTAGGCCCGGATTGGCCCAGTCGGCTGACCGGCGATCGCCGATCGTTGACCTTGAAAATATCAAAAATTTCGTCAGTGGCGCTATGAGGCCTGTGTGAATTCTTTGGAACCTAGACTCGTGGTAGTGTCGCTACTACTCGTAGCTACGCCACTGCATTTGGAGCCAATTTATTTAGTTGCCAATGGAGCCAACCACTAGACAGTCCGGCTCTGATAAAGATCACTTATTAGGTTTCACTGTTCTACCTCCTTCTAGCACACCTTCTGTTCTTGATTAGGCTTAAAAGTCCATACTGGTCCATACTAATTTTTAGGTGAATTTTAGATAAACAGGGGAGAGCGTTACAGTACGGGGCATCGGAAATGGCCCAAAGTTAGCACATCCCGATTATTGACAATGCACTCCGAACTCGTTTTTTAAATTTGCTTTTAGAAATGAAGTAGTAAGCGTTCGGCATTGAAGGCGGTACTTAAACGACCACGACGCTGCTAAATCCCCACTGATCTTGGGCCACGTCTAAAAAATGGCCCTGTACAAATATTAGAAAAAGAAGCTAGGTAAATACTTTTCTTCCGTTGTAAAGTTACACAGGTTTCGACAATAAGTAACAAGTGGGTCGGTTGTAAAAGTTTTAGAAATAGTCACAAATAAACTCTAAATTCGGTGGCGTAAATAAAAGGCCCGCAGGGCCCGCGTTGTGTTAGGTTAGAATTGCGATTAATCCCGTTAATGATTATTAACGGGAACGGGTAGGCGCCCCACTCTGGATTTTGCGGGTGGGCCCCTAAACTCTTAGTTACGCCACTGCTGGTATGTTTTCTTTAACTCGGCAAAGTTTGAGCTCATTATCTGTCGATAGTCAAAGCACTGAAGAATTGCAGCACCGATTCACTGGTTACTTTCTATGGTTATTTGAATGTAGAAAATACTGAGCCATCGACTGGTTCTGATCCATGAGTGTGACATATGTATGTATGCGAGGACGAAATTTAGGGGTCTAACGGTCAGGAGGGATGGTTACACTGCGCTTAAATATATACTGGTACTCTGTAGATCCCGAATACCCTGGTCGTGTAACTTCCCGAGGAGAGCATGTGTGGGTGCAGGAGGAGGCATTCATTCAACGTCATGTGCTCAACCCCTGAGCGTTAATAACGCCTTGTTGAGGGTTTATTGTTTAAATTTGTGTTTTAATTTGCTTTATTATTTATTTTTATAAACAAAAAATCATTGTTAACTATCTTGTAGATGTACTATGACAAAGGGAGATTGATTAGCGATAGATGGAATGACAATAGAACGCTCTAAAGAGAACATTCAATGTTCATCTAAAGCCAAATTCTTGGGACTTGTCAAGATTAGGCTATAAAGATGCATTTTTTCCCTAAATAGTTGTAAATTTTCTTATGCCCTAATCCGCAATGACAGTAGCAACCCACCTTTCCTTTTGTTACGATTTCTGATGAATTCTGTGTAGGAGGTACCTATGGACCTATGGTAAGTATGTTATTCATTCATGAGGAAATTGTGAACCTTTCAATGAAAATCAAAAATCAAAATAGCTCTAAAATGTGCTGATTTATTCAAATGTTAAAAACATGATGGCCAAAACCAAATCCAAGTATAGGTAAACTAAATAAATAAAGTTATCGAAGTAGGACTCGCGTATTTTTTTATTGGAAACAAACAAATTAGCAACGACTCCACTGTTAATGCGATTGTCGATTTTCTGGATTTATTTTTAAAGTGCACATTAGATCCCCTTCTTGTGGTACCATTTAAAAACTAGGTAAATAATTTATGTATTCAGTTTTAAAGTACTTAGTTAGATAATTAAAGTATAATTTCTTTAAACTACGCCATTTAAAAACAGAAATATTTGAGGGTTTTTTTTGTGGTATGTATTGTAATTATGTGTAGTTAATTTATTCTAAAATAATTTAACTCAAGGTTTTGCACATTTAATCTTCTATCTCACAGAATGGTATCATCCTCTTCCATACTAATGTTTAATGGAACAATGATCGAGAAAATGAGCACTAAATGTATAACATTGAAACTATTTTTGAACGTCAGGGTTCATGATTTTGTTAACTTAGGAGTGATCAAAAATTTAACTATAAACATCTATAAATAAATAAAAGTTCTTTTTTTAAATTTTCACATGGAGGAATCCGAAAATAAAATTTAAGGGCCCTTTTTTGCAAAAAATTTAGTAATTTGAAACAATTTATTTGTTATATTCTAGAAATTAAACGAAAATGTGGAATTGGAATTAAAAGTCCTTAAGGACAACTAAATTTTATTTTATTTGGAGCTGAACCCAGTTTAATTAGTAAATTACAGTACAACCGTATTTAATTTATTATGTATTAAGTACGCATTATTTTACATCAGATAACACTATCAACTTAATTAATTTATAAAATAAGGGTAGAAACTCGAGGGATAGATACATGAGAACTGGACTTTATAATACTGGCCTTAACCGAAGGTTGACTCAACCGTAGGTCGAAATTTCAAATAAATGCCAATTTCACTATTTTGTCTAATTATGTCAAACTAAAATGCCAGCTAACCTTAGTTGAGTTTCAACCGTAAGTTGAGTTTCAACCTTCGTTTATAATACTGGCCCTCACCAGGCTTTATAATACTAGCCCTAAGGCCCAGTATAATAAACGAAGGCAGAAACCAAACCTAAGGTTGACTGTTATTTTAGTTTGACATAATTGGACATAATAGTGAAATTGCCCTTTATTTATAATTTCAAGCTACCCGTTAACCTTCGGTTAACTAGGCTTTATAATACTGGTCGTTAACCGAAGGTTGACTCAATCGTAGGTCAAAATTACGAATAAACGTCAATTTCACTATTTTATCCACTTATGTCAAACTAAAATGACAGCTAGCCTTAGTTGAGTTTCAACCGTAAGTTGAGTTTCAACCTTCGTTTATAATACTGGCCCTAACCAGGCTTTATAATACTAGCCCTAAGGCCCAGTATAATAAACGAAGGCAGAAACCAAACCTAAGGTTGACTGTCATTTTAGTTTGACATAATTGGACATAATAGTAAAATTGCCCTTTATTTATAATTTCAAGCTACCCGTTAACCTTCGTTTAACTAGGCTTTATAATACTGGCCTTTAACCGAAGGTTGACTCAACAGTAGGTCGAAATTACAAATAAATGCCCATTTCGCTATTTTGTACAATTATGTCAAACTAAAATGACAGCTAACCTTAGTTGAGTTTCAACCGTAAGTTGAGTTTTAACCTTCGTTTATAATTTTGGCCCTGACCAGGCTTCTTAATACTAGCCCTAAGGCCCAGTATAATAAACGAAGGCAGAAACCAAACCTAAGGTTGACTGTTATTTTAGTTTGACATAATTGGACATAATAGTGAAATTGCCCTTTATTTATAATTTCAAGCTACCCGTTAACCTTCGGTTAACTAGGCTTTATAATACTGGCCTTAACCGAAGGTTGACTCAACCGTAGGTCGAAATTTCAAATAAATGCCAATTTCACTATTTTGTCTAATTATGTCAAACTAAAATGACAGCTGACCTTAGTTGAGTTTCAACCGTAAGTTGAGTTTCAACCTTCGTTTATAATACTGGCCCTAACCAGGCTTTATAATACTAGCACTAAGGCCCAGTATAATAAACGAAGGCAGAAACCAAACCTAAGGTTGACTGTCATTTTAGTTTGACATAATTGGACATAATAGTAAAATTGCCCTTTATTTATAATTTCAAGCTACCCGATAACCTTCGTTTAACTAGGCTTTATAATACTGGCCTTTAACCGAAGTTTGACTCAACCGTAGGTCGAAATTACAAATAAACGTCAATTTCACTATTTTGTCCACTTATGTCAAACTAAAATGACAGCTAACCTTAGTTGAGTTTCAACCGTAAGTTGAGTTTCAACCTTCGTTTATAATACTGGCCCTAACCAGACTTTATAATACTAGCCCTAAGGCCCAGTATAATAAACGAAGGCAGAAACCAAACCTAAGGTTGACTGTCATTTTAGTTTGACATAATCGGACATAATAGTAAAATTGCCCTTTATTTATAATTTCAAGCTACCCGTTAACCTTCGGTTAACTAGGCTTTATAATACTGGCCCTTAACCGAAGGTTGACTCAACCGTAGGTCGAAATTACAAATAAATGTCAATTTCACTATTTTGTCCAATTATGTCAAACTAAAATGACAGCTAGCCTTAGTTGAGTTTCAACCGTAAGTTGCGTTTCAACCTTCATTTATAATACTGGCCCTAACCAGGCTTTATAATACTAGCCCTAAGGCCCAGTATAATAAACGAAGGCAAAAACCAAACCTAAGGTTGACTGTCATTTTAGTTTGACATAATTGGACATAATAGTAAAATTGCCCTTTATTTATAATTTCAAGCTACCCGTTAACCTTCGTTTAACTAGGATTTATAATACTGGCCTATAACCGAAGGTTAACTCAACAGTAGGTCGAAATTACAAATAAATGCCCATTTCGCTATTTTGTACAATTATGTCAAACTAAAATGACATTTATTTATAATACTGGCCCTTAACCGAAGGTTGACTCAACCGTAGGTCGAAATTACAAATAAATGTCAATTTCACTATTTTGTCCAATTATGTCAAACTAAAATGACAGCTAGCCTTAGTTGAGTTTCAACCGTAAGTTGCGTTTCAACCTTCATTTATAATACTGGCCCTAACCAGGCTTTATAATACTAGCCCTAAGGCCCAGTATAATAAACGAAGGCAAAAACCAAACCTAAGGTTGACTGTCATTTTAGTTTGACATAATTGGACATAATAGTAAAATTGCCCTTTATTTATAATTTCAAGCTACCCCTTAACCTTCGTTTAACTAGGCTTTATAATACTGGCCTATAACCGAAGGTTAACTCAACAGTAGGTCGAAATTACAAATAAATGCCCATTTCGCTATTTTGTACAATTATGTCAAACTAAAATGACAGCTAACCTTAGTTGAGTTTCAACCGTAAGTTGAGTTTTAACCTTCGTTTATAATACTGGCCCTCACCAGGCTTTATAATACTAGCCCTAAGGCCCAGTATAATAAACGAAGGCAGAAACCAAACCTAAGGTTGACTGTTATTTTAGTTTGACATAATTGGACATAATAGTGAAATTGCCCTTTATTTATAATTTCAAGCTACCCGTTAACCTTCGGTTAACTAGGCTTTATAATACTGGCCCTTAACCGAAGGTTGACTCAACCGTAGGTCGAAATTACAAATAAATGCCAATTTCACTATTTTGTTCAATTATGTCAAACTAAAATGACAGCTAACCTTAGTTGAGTTTCAACCGTAAGTTTAGTTTTAACCTTCGTTTATAATACTGGCCCTCACCAGGCTTTATAATACTAGTCCTAAGGCCCAGTGTAATAAACGAGGCTGAAACTAAACATAAGGTTAGCTGTCATTTTAGTTTGACATAATTGGACAAAATAGTGAAATTGCCCTTTATTTATAATTTCAAGCTACCCGTTAACCTTCGGTTAACTAGGCTTTATAATACTGGCCTTAACCGAAGGTTGACTCAACCGTAGGTCGAAATTTCAAATAAATGCCAATTTCACTATTTTGTTCAATTATGTCAAACTAAAATGACAGCTAACCTTAGTTGAGTTTCAACCGTAAGTTTAGTTTTAACCTTCGTTTATAATACTGGCCCTCACCAGGCTTTATAATACTAGCCCTAAGGCCCAGTATAATAAACGAAGGCAGAAACCAAACCTAAGGTTGACTGTCATTTTAGTTTGACATAATTGGACATAATAGTAAAATTGCCCTTTATTTATAATTTCAAGCTACCCGATAACCTTCGTTTAACTAGGCTTTATAATACTGGCCTATAACCGAAGGTTAACTCAACAGTAGGTCGAAATTACAAATAAATGCCCATTTCGCTATTTTGTACAATTATGTCAAACTAAAATGACAGCTAACCTTAGTTGAGTTTCAACCGTAAGTTGAGTTTTAACCTTCGTTTATAATACTGGCCCTCACCAGGCTTTATAATACTAGCCCTAAGGCCCAGTATAATAAACGAAGGCAGAAACCAAACCTAAGGTTGACTGTTATTTTAGTTTGACATAATTGGACATAATAATGAAATTGCCCATTATTTATAATTTCAAGCTACCCGTTAACCTTCGGTTAACTAGGCTTTATAATACTGGCCTTAACCGAAGGTTGACTCAACCGTAGGTCGAAATTTCAAATAAATGCCAATTTCACTATTTTGTCTAATTATGTCAAACTAAAATGACAGCTGACCTTAGTTGAGTTTCAACCGTAAGTTGAGTTTCAACCTTCGTTTATAATACTGGCCCTAACCAGGCTTTATAATACTAGCCCTAAGGCCCAGTATAATAAACGAAGGCAGAAACCAAACCTAAGGTTGACTGTCATTTTAGTTTGACATAATTGGACATAATAGTAAAATTGCCCTTTATTTATAATTTCAAGCTACCCGATAACCTTCGTTTAACTAGGCTTTATAATACTGGCCTTTAACCGAAGTTTGACTCAACCGTAGGTCGAAATTACAAATAAACGTCAATTTCACTATTTTGTCCACTTATGTCAAACTAAAATGACAGCTAACCTTAGTTGAGTTTCAACCGTAAGTTTAGTTTTAACCTTCGTTTATAATACTGGCCCTCACCAGGCTTTATAATACTAGCCCTAAGGCCCAGTATAATAAACGAAGGCAGAAACCAAACCTAAGGTTGACTGTCATTTTAGTTTGACATAATTGGACATAATAGTAAAATTGCCCTTTATTTATAATTTCAAGCTACCCGATAACCTTCGTTTAACTAGGCTTTATAATACTGGCCTATAACCGAAGGTTAACTCAACAGTAGGTCGAAATTACAAATAAATGCCCATTTCGCTATTTTGTACAATTATGTCAAACTAAAATGACAGCTAACCTTAGTTGAGTTTCAACCGTAAGTTGAGTTTTAACCTTCGTTTATAATACTGGCCCTCACCAGGCTTTATAATACTAGCCCTAAGGCCCAGTATAATAAACGAAGGCAGAAACCAAACCTAAGGTTGACTGTTATTTTAGTTTGACATAATTGGACATAATAATGAAATTGCCCATTATTTATAATTTCAAGCTACCCGTTAACCTTCGGTTAACTAGGCTTTATAATACTGGCCTTAACCGAAGGTTGACTCAACCGTAGGTCGAAATTTCAAATAAATGCCAATTTCACTATTTTGTCTGATTATGTCAAACTAAAATGACAGCTGACCTTAGTTGAGTTTCAACCGTAAGTTGAGTTTCAACCTTCGTTTATAATACTGGCCCTAACCAGGCTTTATAATACTAGCCCTAAGGCCCAGTATAATAAACGAAGGCAGAAACCAAACCTAAGGTTGACTGTCATTTTAGTTTGACATAATTGGACATAATAGTAAAATTGCCCTTTATTTATAATTTCAAGCTACCCGATAACCTTCGTTTAACTAGGCTTTATAATACTGGCCTTTAACCGAAGTTTGACTCAACCGTAGGTCGAAATTACAAATAAACGTCAATTTCACTATTTTGTCCACTTATGTCAAACTAAAATGACAGCTAACCTTAGTTGAGTTTCAACCGTAAGTTGAGTTTCAACCTTCGTTTATAATACTGGCCCTAACCAGACTTTATAATACTAGCCCTAAGGCCCAGTATAATAAACGAAGGCAGAAACCAAACCTAAGGTTGACTGTCATTTTAGTTTGACATAATCGGACATAATAGTAAAATTGCCCTTTATTTATAATTTCAAGCTACCCGTTAACCTTCGGTTAACTAGGCTTTATAATACTGGCCCTTAACCGAAGGTTGACTCAACCGTAGGTCGAAATTACAAATAAATGTCAATTTCACTATTTTGTCCAATTATGTCAAACTAAAATGACAGCTAACCTTAGTTGAGTTTCAACCGTAAGTTGAGTTTTAACCTTCGTTTATAATACTGG
This sequence comes from Malthinus seriepunctatus, assembly GCA_963924605.1. Taxonomy (NCBI): domain Eukaryota; kingdom Metazoa; phylum Arthropoda; class Insecta; order Coleoptera; family Cantharidae; genus Malthinus; species Malthinus seriepunctatus. The sequence goes on from OZ004603.1 coordinate 19,806,055, forward strand.
CCCTAACCAGACTTTATAATACTAGCCCTAAGGCCCAGTATAATAAACGAAGGCAGAAACCAAACCTAAGGTTGACTGTCATTTTAGTTTGACATAATTGGACATAATAGTAAAATTGCCCTTTATTTATAATTTCAAGCTACCCGTTAACCTTCGTTTAACTAGGCTTTATAATACTGGCCTATAACCGAAGGTTAACTCAACAGTAGGTCGAAATTACAAATAAATGCCCATTTCGCTATTTTGTACAATTATGTCAAACTAAAATGACAGCTAACCTTAGTTGAGTTTCAACCGTAAGTTGAGTTTTAACCTTCGTTTATAATACTGGCCCTCACCAGGCTTTATAATACTAGCCCTAAGGCCCAGTATAATAAACGAAGGCAGAAACCAAACCTAAGGTTGACTGTTATTTTAGTTTGACATAATTGGACATAATAATGAAATTGCCCATTATTTATAATTTCAAGCTACCCGTTAACCTTCGGTTAACTAGGCTTTATAATACTGGCCTTAACCGAAGGTTGACTCAACCGTAGGTCGAAATTTCAAATAAATGCCAATTTCACTATTTTGTCTAATTATGTCAAACTAAAATGACAGCTGACCTTAGTTGAGTTTCAACCGTAAGTTGAGTTTCAACCTTCGTTTATAATACTGGCCCTAACCAGGCTTTATAATACTAGCACTAAGGCCCAGTATAATAAACGAAGGCAGAAACCAAACCTAAGGTTGACTGTCATTTTAGTTTGACATAATTGGACATAATAGTAAAATTGCCCTTTATTTATAATTTCAAGCTACCCGATAACCTTCGTTTAACTAGGCTTTATAATACTGGCCTTTAACCGAAGTTTGACTCAACCGTAGGTCGAAATTACAAATAAACGTCAATTTCACTATTTTGTCCACTTATGTCAAACTAAAATGACAGCTAACCTTAGTTGAGTTTCAACCGTAAGTTGAGTTTCAACCTTCGTTTATAATACTGGCCCTAACCAGACTTTATAATACTAGCCCTAAGGCCCAGTATAATAAACGAAGGCAGAAACCAAACCTAAGGTTGACTGTCATTTTAGTTTGACATAATCGGACATAATAGTAAAATTGCCCTTTATTTATAATTTCAAGCTACCCGTTAACCTTCGGTTAACTAGGCTTTATAATACTGGCCCTTAACCGAAGGTTGACTCAACCGTAGGTCGAAATTACAAATAAATGTCAATTTCACTATTTTGTCCAATTATGTCAAACTAAAATGACAGCTAGCCTTAGTTGAGTTTCAACCGTAAGTTGCGTTTCAACCTTCATTTATAATACTGGCCCTAACCAGGCTTTATAATACTAGCCCTAAGGCCCAGTATAATAAACGAAGGCAAAAACCAAACCTAAGGTTGACTGTCATTTTAGTTTGACATAATTGGACATAATAGTAAAATTGCCCTTCATTTATAATTTCAAGCTACCCGTTAACCTTCGTTTAACTAGGATTTATAATACTGGCCTATAACCGAAGGTTAACTCAACAGTAGGTCGAAATTACAAATAAATGCCCATTTCGCTATTTTGTACAATTATGTCAAACTAAAATGACATTTATTTATAATACTGGCCCTTAACCGAAGGTTGACTCAACCGTAGGTCGAAATTACAAATAAATGTCAATTTCACTATTTTGTCCAATTATGTCAAACTAAAATGACAGCTAGCCTTAGTTGAGTTTCAACCGTAAGTTGCGTTTCAACCTTCATTTATAATACTGGCCCTAACCAGGCTTTATAATACTAGCCCTAAGGCCCAGTATAATAAACGAAGGCAAAAACCAAACCTAAGGTTGACTGTCATTTTAGTTTGACATAATTGGACATAATAGTAAAATTGCCCTTTATTTATAATTTCAAGCTACCCCTTAACCTTCGTTTAACTAGGCTTTATAATACTGGCCTATAACCGAAGGTTAACTCAACAGTAGGTCGAAATTACAAATAAATGCCCATTTCGCTATTTTGTACAATTATGTCAAACTAAAATGACAGCTAACCTTAGTTGAGTTTCAACCGTAAGTTGAGTTTTAACCTTCGTTTATAATACTGGCCCTCACCAGGCTTTATAATACTAGCCCTAAGGCCCAGTATAATAAACGAAGGCAGAAACCAAACCTAAGGTTGACTGTTATTTTAGTTTGACATAATTGGACATAATAGTGAAATTGCCCTTTATTTATAATTTCAAGCTACCCGTTAACCTTCGGTTAACTAGGCTTTATAATACTGGCCCTTAACCGAAGGTTGACTCAACCGTAGGTCGAAATTACAAATAAATGCCAATTTCACTATTTTGTTCAATTATGTCAAACTAAAATGACAGCTAACCTTAGTTGAGTTTCAACCGTAAGTTTAGTTTTAACCTTCGTTTATAATACTGGCCCTCACCAGGCTTTATAATACTAGTCCTAAGGCCCAGTGTAATAAACGAGGCTGAAACTAAACATAAGGTTAGCTGTCATTTTAGTTTGACATAATTGGACAAAATAGTGAAATTGCCCTTTATTTATAATTTCAAGCTACCCGTTAACCTTCGGTTAACTAGGCTTTATAATACTGGCCTTAACCGAAGGTTGACTCAACCGTAGGTCGAAATTTCAAATAAATGCCAATTTCACTATTTTGTTCAATTATGTCAAACTAAAATGACAGCTAACCTTAGTTGAGTTTCAACCGTAAGTTTAGTTTTAACCTTCGTTTATAATACTGGCCCTCACCAGGCTTTATAATACTAGCCCTAAGGCCCAGTATAATAAACGAAGGCAGAAACCAAACCTAAGGTTGACTGTCATTTTAGTTTGACATAATTGGACATAATAGTAAAATTGCCCTTTATTTATAATTTCAAGCTACCCGATAACCTTCGTTTAACTAGGCTTTATAATACTGGCCTATAACCGAAGGTTAACTCAACAGTAGGTCGAAATTACAAATAAATGCCCATTTCGCTATTTTGTACAATTATGTCAAACTAAAATGACAGCTAACCTTAGTTGAGTTTCAACCGTAAGTTGAGTTTTAACCTTCGTTTATAATACTGGCCCTCACCAGGCTTTATAATACTAGCCCTAAGGCCCAGTATAATAAACGAAGGCAGAAACCAAACCTAAGGTTGACTGTTATTTTAGTTTGACATAATTGGACATAATAATGAAATTGCCCATTATTTATAATTTCAAGCTACCCGTTAACCTTCGGTTAACTAGGCTTTATAATACTGGCCTTAACCGAAGGTTGACTCAACCGTAGGTCGAAATTTCAAATAAATGCCAATTTCACTATTTTGTCTAATTATGTCAAACTAAAATGACAGCTGACCTTAGTTGAGTTTCAACCGTAAGTTGAGTTTCAACCTTCGTTTATAATACTGGCCCTAACCAGGCTTTATAATACTAGCCCTAAGGCCCAGTATAATAAACGAAGGCAGAAACCAAACCTAAGGTTGACTGTCATTTTAGTTTGACATAATTGGACATAATAGTAAAATTGCCCTTTATTTATAATTTCAAGCTACCCGATAACCTTCGTTTAACTAGGCTTTATAATACTGGCCTTTAACCGAAGTTTGACTCAACCGTAGGTCGAAATTACAAATAAACGTCAATTTCACTATTTTGTCCACTTATGTCAAACTAAAATGACAGCTAACCTTAGTTGAGTTTCAACCGTAAGTTTAGTTTTAACCTTCGTTTATAATACTGGCCCTCACCAGGCTTTATAATACTAGCCCTAAGGCCCAGTATAATAAACGAAGGCAGAAACCAAACCTAAGGTTGACTGTCATTTTAGTTTGACATAATTGGACATAATAGTAAAATTGCCCTTTATTTATAATTTCAAGCTACCCGATAACCTTCGTTTAACTAGGCTTTATAATACTGGCCTATAACCGAAGGTTAACTCAACAGTAGGTCGAAATTACAAATAAATGCCCATTTCGCTATTTTGTACAATTATGTCAAACTAAAATGACAGCTAACCTTAGTTGAGTTTCAACCGTAAGTTGAGTTTTAACCTTCGTTTATAATACTGGCCCTCACCAGGCTTTATAATACTAGCCCTAAGGCCCAGTATAATAAACGAAGGCAGAAACCAAACCTAAGGTTGACTGTTATTTTAGTTTGACATAATTGGACATAATAATGAAATTGCCCATTATTTATAATTTCAAGCTACCCGTTAACCTTCGGTTAACTAGGCTTTATAATACTGGCCTTAACCGAAGGTTGACTCGACCGTAGGTCGAAATTTCAAATAAATGCCAATTTCACTATTTTGTCTAATTATGTCAAACTAAAATGACAGCTGACCTTAGTTGAGTTTCAACCGTAAGTTGAGTTTCAACCTTCGTTTATAATACTGGCCCTAACCAGGCTTTATAATACTAGCCCTAAGGCCCAGTATAATAAACGAAGGCAGAAACCAAACCTAAGGTTGACTGTCATTTTAGTTTGACATAATTGGACATAATAGTAAAATTGCCCTTTATTTATAATTTCAAGCTACCCGATAACCTTCGTTTAACTAGGCTTTATAATACTGGCCTTTAACCGAAGTTTGACTCAACCGTAGGTCGAAATTACAAATAAACGTCAATTTCACTATTTTGTCCACTTATGTCAAACTAAAATGACAGCTAACCTTAGTTGAGTTTCAACCGTAAGTTGAGTTTCAACCTTCGTTTATAATACTGGCCCTAACCAGACTTTATAATACTAGCCCTAAGGCCCAGTATAATAAACGAAGGCAGAAACCAAACCTAAGGTTGACTGTCATTTTAGTTTGACATAATCGGACATAATAGTAAAATTGCCCTTTATTTATAATTTCAAGCTACCCGTTAACCTTCGGTTAACTAGGCTTTATAATACTGGCCCTTAACCGAAGGTTGACTCAACCGTAGGTCGAAATTACAAATAAATGTCAATTTCACTATTTTGTCCAATTATGTCAAACTAAAATGACAGCTAACCTTAGTTGAGTTTCAACCGTAAGTTGAGTTTTAACCTTCGTTTATAATACTGGCCCTAACCAGACTTTATAATACTAGCCCTAAGGCCCAGTATAATAAACGAAGGCAGAAACCAAACCTAAGGTTGACTGTCATTTTAGTTTGACATAATTGGACATAATAGTAAAATTGCCCTTTATTTATAATTTCAAGCTACCCGTTAACCTTCGTTTAACTAGGCTTTATAATACTGGCCTATAACCGAAGGTTAACTCAACAGTAGGTCGAAATTACAAATAAATGCCCATTTCGCTATTTTGTACAATTATGTCAAACTAAAATGACAGCTAACCTTAGTTGAGTTTCAACCGTAAGTTGAGTTTTAACCTTCGTTTATAATACTGGCCCTCACCAGGCTTTATAATACTAGCCCTAAGGCCCAGTATAATAAACGAAGGCAGAAACCAAACCTAAGGTTGACTGTTATTTTAGTTTGACATAATTGGACATAATAATGAAATTGCCCATTATTTATAATTTCAAGCTACCCGTTAACCTTCGGTTAACTAGGCTTTATAATACTGGCCTTAACCGAAGGTTGACTCAACCGTAGGTCGAAATTTCAAATAAATGCCAATTTCACTATTTTGTCTAATTATGTCAAACTAAAATGACAGCTGACCTTAGTTGAGTTTCAACCGTAAGTTGAGTTTCAACCTTCGTTTATAATACTGGCCCTAACCAGGCTTTATAATACTAGCCCTAAGGCCCAGTATAATAAACGAAGGCAGAAACCAAACCTAAGGTTGACTGTCATTTTAGTTTGACATAATTGGACATAATAGTAAAATTGCCCTTTATTTATAATTTCAAGCTACCCGATAACCTTCGTTTAACTAGGCTTTATAATACTGGCCTTTAACCGAAGTTTGACTCAACCGTAGGTCGAAATTACAAATAAACGTCAATTTCACTATTTTGTCCACTTATGTCAAACTAAAATGACAGCTAACCTTAGTTGAGTTTCAACCGTAAGTTTAGTTTTAACCTTCGTTTATAATACTGGCCCTCACCAGGCTTTATAATACTAGCCCTAAGGCCCAGTATAATAAACGAAGGCAGAAACCAAACCTAAGGTTGACTGTCATTTTAGTTTGACATAATTGGACATAATAGTAAAATTGCCCTTTATTTATAATTTCAAGCTACCCGATAACCTTCGTTTAACTAGGCTTTATAATACTGGCCTATAACCGAAGGTTAACTCAACAGTAGGTCGAAATTACAAATAAATGCCCATTTCGCTATTTTGTACAATTATGTCAAACTAAAATGACAGCTAACCTTAGTTGAGTTTCAACCGTAAGTTGAGTTTTAACCTTCGTTTATAATACTGGCCCTCACCAGGCTTTATAATACTAGCCCTAAGGCCCAGTATAATAAACGAAGGCAGAAACCAAACCTAAGGTTGACTGTTATTTTAGTTTGACATAATTGGACATAATAATGAAATTGCCCATTATTTATAATTTCAAGCTACCCGTTAACCTTCGGTTAACTAGGCTTTATAATACTGGCCTTAACCGAAGGTTGACTCAACCGTAGGTCGAAATTTCAAATAAATGCCAATTTCACTATTTTGTCTAATTATGTCAAACTAAAATGACAGCTGACCTTAGTTGAGTTTCAACCGTAAGTTGAGTTTCAACCTTCGTTTATAATACTGGCCCTAACCAGGCTTTATAATACTAGCCCTAAGGCCCAGTATAATAAACGAAGGCAGAAACCAAACCTAAGGTTGACTGTCATTTTAGTTTGACATAATTGGACATAATAGTAAAATTGCCCTTTATTTATAATTTCAAGCTACCCGATAACCTTCGTTTAACTAGGCTTTATAATACTGGCCTTTAACCGAAGTTTGACTCAACCGTAGGTCGAAATTACAAATAAACGTCAATTTCACTATTTTGTCCACTTATGTCAAACTAAAATGACAGCTAACCTTAGTTGAGTTTCAACCGTAAGTTGAGTTTTAACCTTCGTTTATAATACTGGCCCTAACCAGACTTTATAATACTAGCCCTAAGGCCCAGTATAATAAACGAAGGCAGAAACCAAACCTAAGGTTGACTGTCATTTTAGTTTGACATAATTGGACATAATAGTAAAATTGCCCTTTATTTATAATTTCAAGCTACCCGTTAACCTTCGTTTAACTAGGCTTTATAATACTGGCCTATAACCGAAGGTTAACTCAACAGTAGGTCGAAATTACAAATAAATGCCCATTTCGCTATTTTGTACAATTATGTCAAACTAAAATGACAGCTAACCTTAGTTGAGTTTCAACCGTAAGTTGAGTTTTAACCTTCGTTTATAATACTGGCCCTCACCAGGCTTTATAACACTAGCCCTAAGGCCCAGTATAATAAACGAAGGCAGAAACCAAACCTAAGGTTGACTGTTATTTTAGTTTGCATAATTGGACATAATAGTGAAATTGCCCTTTATTTATAATTTCAAGCTACCCGTTAACCTTCGGTTAACTAGGCTTTATAATACTGGCCTTAACCGAAGGTTGACTCAACCGTAGGTCGAAATTTCAAATAAATGCCAATTTCACTATTTTGTCTAATTATGCCAAACTAAAATGACAGCTGACCTTAGTTGAGTTTCAACCGTAAGTTGAGTTTCAACCTTCGTTTATAATACTGGCCCTCACCAGGCATTATAATACTAGCCCTAAGGCCCAGTATAATAAACGAAGGCAGAAACCAAACCTAAGGTTGACTGTTATTTTAGTTTGCATAATTGGACATAATAGTGAAATTGCCCTTTATTTATAATTTCAAGCTACCCGTTAACCTTCGGTTAACTAGGCTTTATAATACTGGCCCTTAACCGAAGGTTGACTCAACCGTAGGTCGAAATTACAAAGAAATGCCAATTTCACTATTTTGTTCAATTATGTCAAACTAAAATGACAGCTAACCTTAGTTGAGTTTCAACCGTAAGTTTAGTTTTAACCTTCGTTTATAATACTGGCCCTCACCAGGCTTTATAATACTAGTCCTAAGGCCCAGTGTAATAAACGAGGCTGAAACTAAACATAAGGTTAGCTGTCATTTTAGTTTGACATAATTGGACAAAATAGTGAAATTGCCCTTTATTTATAATTTCAAGCTACCCGTTAACCTTCGGTTAACTAGGCTTTATAATACTGGCCCTTAACCGAAGGTTGACTCAACCGTAGGTCGAAATTACAAATAAATGTCAATTTCACTATTTTGTCCAATTATGTCAAACTAAAATGACAGCTAGCCTTAGTTGAGTTTCAACCGTAAGTTGCGTTTCAACCTTCATTTATAATACTGGCCCTAACCAGGCTTTATAATACTAGCCCTAAGGCCCAGTATAATAAACGAAGGCAAAAACCAAACCTAAGGTTGACTGTCATTTTAGTTTGACATAATTGGACATAATAGTAAAATTGCCCTTTATTTATAATTTCAAGCTACCCGTTAACCTTCGTTTAACTAGGCTTTATAATACTGGCCTATAACCGAAGGTTAACTCAACAGTAGGTCGAAATTACAAATAAATGCCCATTTCGCTATTTTGTACAATTATGTCAAACTAAAATGACAGCTAACCTTAGTTGAGTTTCAACCGTAAGTTGAGTTTTAACCTTCGTTTATAATACTGGCCCTCACCAGGCTTTATAATACTAGCCCTAAGGCCCAGTATAATAAACGAAGGCAGAAACCAAACCTAAGGTTGACTGTTATTTTAGTTTGACATAATTGGACATAATAGTGAAATTGCCCTTTATTTATAATTTCAAGCTACCCGTTAACCTTCGGTTAACTAGGCTTTATAATACTGGCCAAAACCGAAGGTTGACTCAACCGTAGGTCGAAATTTCAAATAAATGCCAATTTCACTATTTTGTCTAATTATGCCAAACTAAAATGACAGCTGACCTTAGTTGAGTTTCAACCGTAAGTTGAGTTTCAACCTTCGTTTATAATACTGGCCCTCACCAGGCTTTATAATACTAGCCCTAAGGCCCAGTATAATAAACGAAGGCAGAAACCAAACCTAAGGTTGACTGTCATTTTAGTTTGACATAATTGGACATAATAGTAAAATTGCCCTTTATTTATAATTTCAAGCTACCCGTTAACCTTCGGTTAACTAGGCTTTATAATACTGGCCCTTAACCGAAGGTTGACTCAACCGTAGGTCGAAATTACAAATAAATGCCAATTTCACTATTTTGTTCAATTATGTCAAACTAAAATGACAGCTAACCTTAGTTGAGTTTCAACCGTAAGTTGAGTTTTAACCTTCGTTTATAATACTGGCCCTCACCAGGCTTTATAATACTAGCCCTAAGGCCCAGTATAATAAACGAAGGCAGAAACCAAACCTAAGGTTGACTGTTATTTTAGTTTGCATAATTGGACATAATAGTGAAATTGCCCTTTATTTATAATTTCAAGCTACCCGTTAACCTTCGGTTAACTAGGCTTTATAATACTGGCCTTAACCGAAGGTTGACTCAACCGTAGGTCGAAATTTCAAATAAATGCCAATTTCACTATTTTGTCTAATTATGCCAAACTAAAATGACAGCTGACCTTAGTTGAGTTTCAACCGTAAGTTGAGTTTCAACCTTCGTTTATAATACTGGCCCTCACCAGGCTTTATAATACTAGCCCTAAGGCCCAGTATAATAAACGAAGGCAGAAACCAAACCTAAGGTTGACTGTTATTTTAGTTTGACATAATTGGACATAATAGTGAAATTGCCCTTTATTTATAATTTCAAGCTACCCGTTAACCTTCGGTTAACTAGGCTTTATAATACTGGCCCTTAACCGAAGGTTGACTCAACCGTAGGTCGAAATTACAAATAAATGCCAATTTCACTATTTTGTTCAATTATGTCAAACTAAAATGACAGCTAACCTTAGTTGAGTTTCAACCGTAAGTTGAGTTTTAACCTTCGTTTATAATACTGGCCCTCACCAGGCTTTATAATACTAGCCCTAAGGCCCAGTATAATAAACGAAGGCAGAAACCAAACCTAAGGTTGACTGTTATTTTAGTTTGCATAATTGGACATAATAGTGAAATTGCCCTTTATTTATAATTTCAAGCTACCCGTTAACCTTCGGTTAACTAGGCTTTATAATACTGGCCTTAACCGAAGGTTGACTCAACCGTAGGTCGAAATTTCAAATAAATGCCAATTTCACTATTTTGTCTAATTATGCCAAACTAAAATGACAGCTGACCTTAGTCGAGTTTCAACCGTAAGTTGAGTTTCAACCTTCGTTTATAATACTGGCCCTAACCAGACTTTATAATACTAGCCCTAAGGCCCAGTATAATAAACGAAGGCAGAAACCAAACCTAAGGTTGACTGTCATTTTAGTTTGACATAATTGGACATAATAGTAAAATTGCCCTTTATTTATAATTTCAAGCTACCCGTTAACCTTCGGTTAACTAGGCTTTATAATACTGGCCCTTAACCGAAGGTTGACTGAACCGTAGGTCGAAATTACAAATAAATGTCAATTTCACTATTTTGTCCAATTATGTCAAACTAAAATGACAGCTAGCCTTAGTTGAGTTTCAACCGTAAGTTGAGTTTCAACCTTCATTTATAATACTGGCCCTAACTAGGATTCATAATACTAGCCCTAAGGTCCAGTATAATAAACGAAAGCAGAAACTAAACCTAAGGTTGACTGTCATTTTATTTTAGTTTGACATAAGTGGACATAATAGTAAAATTGCCCTTTGTTTATAATTTCAAGCTACCCGTTAACCTTCGGTTAACTAGGCTTTATAATACTGGCCCTTAACCGAAGGTTGACTCAACCGTAGGTCGAAATTACAAATAAACGTTTCACTATTTTGTCCAATTATGTCAAACTAAAATGACAGCTAACCTTAGTTGAGTTTCAACCGGAAGTTGAGTTTCAACCTTCGTTTATAATACTGACCCTAACTAGGCTTTAAAATACTGGACCTAAGGCCCAGTATAATAAACGAAGGTTGAAACTCAACTTACGGTTGACTGTCATTTTAGTTTGACATAAATGGACATAAAAGCGAAATTGACGTTTATTTATAATTTCAACCTACCGGTTAACCATCGGTTAACTAGACTTTATAATACTGGCCCTTAACCGAAGGCTGACTCAACCGTAGGTTGAAATTACAAATAAACACAATTTCACTATTTTGTCCAATTATGTCAAATTAAAATGACAACTAACCTTAGGATGAGTTTCAACTTTCGTTTATAATATTGGCCCTAACTAGGATTTATAATACTGGCCCTTAGGGCCAGGATTTTAAACGAAGGTTGAAACTAAACCTACGGTTGACTGTCATTTTAGTTTGACATAATTGGACATAAAAGCGAAATTGACGTTTATTTGTAATTTCAACCTACCGGTTAACCATCGGTTAACTGGACTTTATAATACTGGCCCTTAACCGAAGGCTGACTCAACAGTAGGTTGAAATTACAAATAAACTTCAATTTCACTATTTTGTCCAATTATGTCAAACTAAAATGACAATTAACCTTAGGATGAGTTTCAACTTTCGTTTATAATATTGGCCCTAACTAGGATTTATAATACTGGCCCTTAGGGCCAGGATTTTAAACGAAGGTTGAAACTAAACCTACGGTTGACTGTCATTTTAGTTTGACATAATTGGACATAAAAGCGAAATTGAAATAAACTTCAAGTTCACTATTTTGTCCAATTATGTCAAACTAAAATGACAACTAACCTTAGGTTGAGTTTCAACCTTCGTTTATAATACTGGCCATAACTAGGTTGGGTAGGTAAACGTTGACACTCAACCTAAGGTTGGCTGTCATTTTAGTTAAACAAAATACTGAAATTGACGTTTATTTAGAATTTCAACCTACTTGAGTCAACCTTCGGTTAACTAGGCTTTGTAATACTGGTGCTAAGTGTATGTGAGCAACACCACCGTCTCTATCGTAATACAAAATTCAGAAGGCAGAAGGCCTTACTTGTAATTTTTGTAAAATTTAATAAAATCCTCGCCCGAGCTAAAAGCAGCCTCTTACTTAGGCACAATAATAACAGTATTGAATTTACGTCTTTTATAAATTTACTTTATATCAAATTTATAGATAGAGCAACGTTAAATTAAATATTAAAAGCCTGTCATATTCTCAAACACTAACAATTCTATTATCTTTCTATAATATTCTACGATAAAGGAACTTCTTAATGGAATTATTACTATATTTCCTCTTCTTAAATTATAATTTAAAAATTAAAACACTCTAATGTGGTCATCACAGGACTTTTTTGTATGCATGAAAGTTGATTTTAAAATGTTTAAAAAATATATAAAAAAAACAGGGTGCCCCTAAAACTTATTGTGATTTTTGACTCAGAGGACTCAAAACTTTGAAAATTTTAATAAAATTCCATTTTAAAGTAGACAAAGTCTGCGAAAAAAGTAACACAAAAAATAACCATCAACACTTAACCCAGACGAGCCACTGTCGGATTTTGCCAGTGAGAACTGGAGCAGGTTATTCGATGAATAATTCAGATTGTGTGTTTGTATTGTTAATTATAATTAGTCTACAGAGTATCAAGACACCAAAGGAAGATTGTATCAAGAAGGCTATGTAATGACAAGTTGACAACACAAAAGAAACAAAAGTATAATAAAAAGTGCTCAATGAATGGTGAGAGTGGAGCTACGATTAATGACGATTACTACATTAAATACAACTGAAATTCCTTATGCGAGTAGGAGCATGTGACTAGAAGAAAATGGGGTAAGACGTAGTTGGAAAATTCGATAATTGCGTTTGAAAAATTCCCTATTTATTTTCGTTTGTAACCCCTCGCTTGTAAACTTCTGTAATTATAGTTTTCACAATTTTCTTTTGTAGACAAAAATTGGAAATTTCACTGTCAACTCATTGATTTTTCTTCTAGACACATAAATTACGAGTCGATTTAGTGACGCAACGATCATACATATATTTATAAAAATTTGCATAACTAGTTAATTTGATGAGTTCTTTTTAATATAAATAACTAATATTGAAAGAAAATACGCCCACACACAATTATATATTTTTTTTGTTACAAATGTGTCAAAATAACATTTAACAGACTAATTTAAATTATATTCCAAGGTTTTTTATTTTAACAAACGAGGTTAATTTATTTAATTTTATTAATATAAATCCAACTAGCAATCAATCACTTAACGGCATTTTAATTAAAAATTACAAAAATCAAAAATCGATGAAAAAGGTTACCTTAAATTAAAGATTGGCAGGAGCAGAAGGTGTTAAGAAAGGAGGAACCGAAAAGTGCCAATTAAGGGTACCCATGTTGAATTTTTTGATATTTTTGACCTCATGCACCAGTTGATAAATCCGCCTCTGCATCGACATCTAAACAGTATTTACAGCGGTAAAATTTTAAATTTTAAAATGTTATACAGGGTGGGTCATCGATTACAAACAAAGGGTGTTTTCTCACATTTAACTTAATTTTTTCAAAAATCGCTCGGACCCGTCGATTTTATGTTAGAAGAGCACAATTTTAATTGCTACTCTGAACACCGCCACTTCAACCCTTCAGCGGTGGTGCAATCAACCCCAAAAATTTTATAAAGGAAAGGGGGTCGAACGGCACGTCATTTTAAAGCCCTTTAAAATCTCTTTTCAACGATGTCAAAATTTTTAAATTTGGACCAATAATTTTGAAGATATTTGCTTTTTATTTACGCTAGCGGTTAACTATCAAGAATTACTTAAAGTACTTTAAGTAAATTAAAAGAAATTTTAACTTTACTTATTAGTAATAATTTGTAAACATTTGTATTACAAAAAGTTACTATAGTATAATTTCCTTGTCGATTGCTCGCTAGTAGTTGTCGGACTCGCCTTCGGCTCGTCTCATCAAACCTGCAGCTCGCTCACACTACCTGCCACTTTTACTCTTTACATTTCTACAAAAGAATATGCTAATTCTAAATGTATCAAAAACACCTATTAAATACCCTCTCTAATAAAAATTGGTGTGTCCAGAAGACAATGCCGTAGCTCTTTAAATGGGAATTGCTAAAAAAAATAGTGCTGTGCCCACACCTACGCTCTTTTTTTAAATAAATCATTATAAATAATTCAAAATATAGAACTACACGCGGACTTAGTTAATTTATTTTTAAATCGCAGTTCTAATAGGGCGTTCGCGTTGGATAAAAGTAATCAAAAACAATGGAAATTCAATCGATAAGATGAGAAATTTGAGTAAATTAACGAAGCGATTGCTTTTCAAATTGGATTAAACCGTGTTATTAGATTAGAGGTAATTTAGGATAATTAATAAAAATTTTAGTTTTAACAGCCGCTTGCCACTATACTAATATTAGTACAAAAATCGGTTCAAAAAAAAAACGTTTGACTTTTTTTGACCGTTTGACGACATTTTTGACGTTTTTTAATAACGTAAATTGGAACAATAATTATTATTGTATGTAAAAATGTCAAAGAACGTCAAATTTGAAATTTCTTTAGTACTGTTTTAGGCATAGAATTTTAATAGTGTCAAGCGGCTCTAAAGAAATTTTTTATTTCTTTTTTAGCTTCGTAGATTTAAAAAAAATATTTTCATTACTTAGTTTTTGGACCCTTTGAACTCTTCCGAGTTCAAAAAGACAAATAAAGTCTATCTGTCTGTCGATATGTCCGTATCTAACGATATGATCATAACTCAAAAACTACTAAACCGATTTTAATGAAACTTGGTTTGAAGCAGTTTCATCGAGAAAATATGCTTTTAAATTAAATCTATACAGAGTGGTCCAAAATAAGAGGTTTATTTTGGGCGCATTTCATCAAATGTGCATTTTAATTAAATAGTTATTTAAAAAAAAATTCAAAATGGCGGCCAAGATGTATAACGGTTGTTCCATTTTTTGGTTTTTCTACTATAACTTTTACAGAAATTATCATTAAGTAAATCTAAAATTGGCATTTTATAGCCAAAATATGAGGCTTTAGTCTTAATATATTCAAATTTTTAAAATGCTTCAAAATTGCATACCTTCAAAAGGCCATAGTTGGTTAAAATTTTAAAATGAATTTGCTCTAAATCGGCTACGGCATTTTTTTTAAATTTTTAGATAAATATTTTAGAAATTGCAGTTCTTAATCGAACGACGCTTGTTTTATTTGTCAAACTATTCAGGACCGGAGTTATGATTTTTTTAAAGTCAAAATTTCAAGAATTAGCCATTTTTTTATAACTAAAATAGAACTTTGAAAACCGGCATAGATGTTAATCGTATGAATATCTTTAATTTGATGCAATTTTACATTTATGATGTTTATGGTTTAGAAGCACTTCCAGTTAAAGCCGTAATTATAATGTTTTTTGGAAAACCCTGTAATTTTTTTGATTATTTTCAAATCACGTAACTGTAATAGGTATGTAAAAAGTCCTATTTTGACCTCATCAGAGGTTTTTTTATGTGCATATTGGACAATAAACGACGTAATGAATCCTTGGTGGAGACTCAACCATAGACTATTAAAATTATATATTTTCTACCTTCCTATAGGAAACACAATAATAATTAATAAAAATTTTAAAATTCTGTAAAATTAAAAAAAAAGCATAAAAGCAAATTAATGGTGTCAAGGATTATAAGAAAAATATATTCTATTATTATAAAACTACATTAATTTTTAAAAACTTTTCTCTTAAGTGACAGGACTTGAAATTAATTAATTCTTCTTTATTCTATGATTATTTTTAATTTCTTCGCATACTTTACATCTCCATTGTTCTTGCTAACAAAATTAAAATTTTATTTGGATTGTTAGTTATTTACAGTGTAGCATTATGTTTTGTTCCTACTTCCTAGTAGATTTGGTACTCCTAAAAAATATAGAAAATTGATATTTACCCCCTCAAACCGCAAACTGTCACTTTGTGATCATCAGAAGGGGGATACTCGCAAATGTTTCAGACAATTCGCAACATTTGCAAAGTTCTGAGTACCTTGTAGAACTGCTTAGATCATTTTATCACTTTAGTTCCGTTTAGACCCAGAGGTGACTACCTACGTGCATTTTTTTCTATCCACAGAAGCACATTTTGTGGTGAACCATTTGCTATACTTTCTAGACGTAATAATATCAAAAAATAACTTTTTCTATCCCCAAAGTAATAAATAAAAAACATAAATTTGTAGTAGGGTATTATTAATGAATAACGAGTCCAATTTCATAACACTTTCTCACCCTAAAAGTACTTTGTGCTAAAATTTTAAATTATAATACATCATCATCATCAATCATTCGTATTGGACAATATTCTGAATTCTTACACCTGCACCTTAAAGCGCTTACAAGAGCACACCCCCAATTAATGTATCTCTTGCTTTCCTGTATTGTAATATTTACACAGGGACGGACTTCTGAAAAAGTACACATTTTAAAAAATTAAAAAATTATGTATTTTATTTCTAATCTATACGTAGAGAAGAACAAAGGGAATAATGCGCTTCTTCAAACAGTTTTTGAAGATACTTGTTTTGTGCTTGGGTTACTATTAATTTATTTTTGATTTTGCCAGCATCTAGCTCCAGGTTTTTGAAGGCAGAGTTTTGATAGTCAATGCTGGTATACAATAAAACACTAATACGCTCATTCCGAGGGGACAGTCCATCCTGACTACAGTTGTCTAGTGGTAGCGTCCCACTGAACACAGTATATTCGTAAACCTGTCGATTAAAGAATGGATGTTCCAGCTAGAGCTGTTACCAGCCAAGAAACTTAAGCATGTGTAATGCCACGTTCCTAAAAATCGAAGGATCCATGTTAGGGAAATTTATACATAAT
The DNA here is from genome assembly GCA_963924605.1 of Malthinus seriepunctatus. NCBI lineage: Eukaryota > Metazoa > Arthropoda > Insecta > Coleoptera > Cantharidae > Malthinus > Malthinus seriepunctatus. Next base: position 19,823,000 of record OZ004603.1, read on the forward strand.
CAATGTTCCATATGGGACTGTTACCAGCTCTGAAACTGGGGCATATGCCATATCACTTCTCTATGGATCAGTGGGTCCCTGTTAGAAAAATATGTACAGATTCAATGTTTCCGCTAGGAATGTCAGCAGTCCTGAAACTGGAGTACGTGCCATATCACTTTATTAATAATCAAAACATCCATGTTAAGAGAACCTGTACAGAATCGATGTTGCAGCTGGAGCTGTAACCAGACCTGAAACTGGGATATATGCCGTGTCATTTCCCTAAAGATCAGAGAATCTCTGCTAAGGAAATTTGTACAGAATTAATGTCTGGGGCTGCAACCAGCCCTGGAAATGTAGCATTTCCTAAGGATCAGATAATTCATTAGTAAAGCTTTGGTTTCCTAGGATAGCGGTACCGTCAAATAGCGTCCGTAATATGACGGTGGTGACGTCACGTAGCGGTGAAGTCGAAAATATCCCTAAAAGCGGTGAGACAGCACCGCTATCTAGGAAACCATGTACATTTAAATATATATGGAAACGCTGTTTGTGACGTCATTGGCCGTCATATTACGACCGCTATTAGACGGCACCGCTTTCCTAGGAAACTCAAGCTTTATGAAAATTTGTACAGATTCAATGTTCCCGCTAGGGTACGCCCTGAAACTGAAGTACGTGTCATTCACTTTCCTAATAATTAGAACAATCATGTTAAGAGAACGTCTACAGAATTGATGTTGCAGCAAAGGCTATAACCAGCCCTGAAAATATAGAATGTGTCACATTACTTCCATAAGGATCAGATGATCCATGTAAGGGGAATTTGTACAGATTCAATGTTCCCGCTGGGGCTGTGAACAGCTCTGAAATTTGAGTACGGCCTACATCACATCCCTAATGATCAGAACATCCATGTTCCAAGAACTTGTACAGAATAGATGTTGCAGCTGGGGCTGTAACCACTCCTGAAATTGAGCATGTGTTTACATCACTTCCCTAAGGATAAGACGATCCATGTTTTGGAAATTTGTACAGTTTCAGGGTTCCCGTGGGGCTGTCACCAGCCCTGAAATTTAAGTACGTCCTATATCACTTCCCTAAAGATCAGAACATCCATGTTAAGAGAACTTGTACAGAATAGATGTTGCAGCTGGGGCTGTAACCACTCCTGAAATTGAGCATGTGTTACATCACTTCCCTAAGGATAAGACGATCCATGTTTTGGAAATTTTTACAGTTTCAGGGTTCCCGTGGGGCTGTCACCAGCCCTGAAATTTAAGTACGTCCTATATGACTTCCCTAAAGATCAGAACATCCATGTTAAGAGAACTTGTACAGAATAGATGTTGCAACTAGAGTTGTAACAAACCCTGAAAATGTAGAATGTGTCACATCACAGATTCAATGTTCCTGCTGGAGCTATCACCAGCCCCAAAATTAGAGTACGTGCCATATCACTTCCCTAATGATCACAATATCCATGTTAAGAGAACTTCTACAATAATCGATGTTTCAGCTGAAGCTATAACCAGCCTTGAAATGTAGCATGTGTCAAATCACTTCTCTAATCATCAGATAATCCATGCTAAGGGAGTTTGTACAGATTCAATGTTCCCTCTGAGGCTGTCACCAGTCCTGAAACTTTAGTACGTGTCACATCACTTCCCTTAGGATCAGATGATCCATAGTAGGGGAATTTGTACAGATTCAATGTTTCAACTGACACTGTCACCAGCCACGAAACTAGAGCACGCGCTATATCACTTCACTAATGATCATAACATAAATGTTACTATTAAGAGAATTTCTACAGAATCGATGTTGCAGCTGAGGCTTCCTTCTGGGGCTGTCACCAGCCGTGAAACTGGAGTACGTACCACTTCACTTCCCTAATAATAAAATCATCCTATCAAGAGAATTTGTAGAGATTCAATGTTCCAGCTGGGGCTGTCACCAGCCCTGAAACTGGAGTACGTGTCACATCACTTCCCTAAGGATCAGATGATCCATATTAGGGGAATTTGTACATATTGAATGTTCCCGCTGAGGATGTCATCACCCCTAGAACTGGAGGACATGCTACTTCACTTTCCTAATAATCAAAGCATCCTGTTAAGAGAATTTGTACAGAATCAATGTCCTAGCTGGGGCTGTAACCAGCCCTGAAACTGGAGCATATGCCTTGTCACTTCTCTAAGAATCAGATGATCCGTGTTAGGAAAATTCTGACTTAACATGGCCAGTATCGACCTCCAACTTCACCCTCCAGTCTTTCTGTTATTTTTTCAAATATTAGGATGGATTCAGGATCAAAGAGACGGGAAAAGTCGATATGAGCACAATGGATTCAATTTGGAACTTTATTTTGTCTTCCATCGAGGGTAATAATTTTAATCCTAACCCTAACCTACTTTAATTTTCTTTCTAATATTCTCTCAAAGTGCTGAAAATATTATTCTCGCCATGAGGTAAACTCTTGAAACAAAGTTACAATAACAACGCGACGACTATAATTAATTCAAGTCTAACTCCACTCCCGATTTAAAAATTTCTATTCAATGACATCACTTTATTATATTCTTAATGCAATTTCTATGTCAAATATTTTCGAAAAGTTTAATATTTCAGCGAGAGTGCAACTAACAGTTTTGTGTTTGTTTTTCTTCAATTAATTTTATTGATGGAGGATAAAAGTAGGATCGGTAGTAGATTTAGGTGTGGCTCATCCTCTATGGACTTTAAATTAGCACAACTTTTACCCTTTTTCGTTCTAAATATCCCCTTTAATAAAATTATCATCCTTTAACAGTTTCAAGAAGACCGTGACATTAGAAAATTGTTTTAAATTAAATTAATTACTGAACCTTGTACTATGGTGTTATGTATTCAAAAGAAGTTGTAGTTATACCGTATGATTATGATGACAACAATAAGTTATTTTAAAAACAATTATTGTAACATTACTTGTCACATTGTCATCCTTGAAATAATTTTTACTATTTTTGACTAAACCAATTTTCAATTATTTTGGGTACATCAACGACTGTTGAATTAAATTTTTCGTGCGGTTAGACAATTAAAGTTCTCCTACGCACAAAATTCCTTCAATTTGCCCTTTTTATTTATTATTGTTCACGTAGTTGTTAGATCGATATAAATCAATTCCACCCTAAGTTTAAGTGTGTGATTATTTTTAAAGGGTGGACTAATGTCAACGTCCTATTAAAAAGACCAACAAAACGCACAGACACGAAGTTTCCAGAATTTTCTATTTAGAAATTGCGTTTTAAAAATAAGCCATTTTAAAAGGAAATTATTTACGAGAAAATTCTACAGTTGATGGATTTTTTTACGATTTTCCAAAAATAAAATTTCAAAAGATAAAAATACTTTGAACCATTTCAATTTTTATTATAAAGAAAATTAATCAAAGATTTTTTGTTGTAAATAAGTGTAGTGGAAAACTCACATTGTGTATGAATTGAATTTTCTTTCTGTTTACGAAATTGTGTCGCAGGAGGCCCGACATACAGACGCCTCCGTAACCGCTATTATTTACTCCCAATTCCTTAAAATCCCGAGTTAAAGTTCTAAAACAAGGTCAATAAAATTTTATTATACAACTAAAAATAATAAAATTTTCTAATTTATAAATAAACTTTTTGATGTTCACATAATCCTTTTAAAAAACGAGCTTGACATGAAATTATTTAATTTGGATACAGAAGTGGGATGCTGTGTAAATTACATAAAAGTGATTCTTAAAACACTTTAAAATAGGAATTTTTAAATCAATTGATTATAATTAAATTTTAATTTCAACCTTCGTAATTTTGAATTAAATTTTATTTTTTTACAACCAGCGTCTTACGACGTTAGTTTGCTGAAATAATTCAATTAGTGTAGTTGGTATCTGTTTTATCAACAATAATTGTGTTTAGAATTTGATACAAGGTGTCGTTATTTAAAAATAAGTTAAAATTTTGAAAACAATAAAAATCAGTACGTAAAAGCAGTAAAATTCCAAAGAATTTGTTCATAACTATCAGAATTCAATAAAAATTCTAAGTCCGGTCCTGACAAAATTAAGAAATGAAACAAACGTCGTTCGATTAAAAACTTTGATTGCTATAACATCTCTAAATAAAGAAGTATAGCCGTAGGCGATTTTGAGAAAATCCATTTTAAATGTAATTTAAAATTTTGTGCAATTTGGGTTGCCTATACCGTAGGCGTATTATTTCAATCAAAATTCTTTTTTTGTAGAACTTTAATCAAATTTGAAATACGAATGGTAAATTATTTTTAGAAATTAATTCTTTTCATCTGTTTTTAATAAAGTTTGAGTGTATATATAATAAAAGTGTGGGATTTGTTAAGGTGATGAAGTGATGATACTTCGTCTGCGCTCATCCGGAACTTCTTACCACTGCTCAAATATTATTTCGAAAATTATCTGAACTTGTATGAACTTTTTGTGCATTTTATTGTCTCAAGTGGTTACACCAAAAATATTTTTCAATTGATAAATTTTTTAGGGAATTCATCAAACTGTAGAATTTCCTTTGTAATAATTAGTTCAGCAGGCGTTGAGTAATAATTACTTCTGTTTTAATGTAACTTTCATATGTTTGAGCACTAAATCTAATTGAAGCAACAAAATTTGAATATTTTTTACGCTTGGTTTAAATTAATGAAGGATTATTCGATAATCAAATTGCTACTTTTTGAAATTAAAATAATCAAGTCGATCTTCAGCGTAACCAAAAATAGCTTCAGATGTTTAGTTATTCAGTATCGAATTTAAAAATAAAATTTTCGAAAGCTTCACTGTTGTTCAAATGTCCCGATTGAACGAACAATTAAAATGCAAAAGTTTGTTTATTTTTACCTTTTAACGTTAATTAGTACAGGTGAGTATTAAAAATTAATAATTTTGGTTTATGTTTTAGTAAATAATTATTTTAGGTTCTGCTTTGAAGTGTTATGAGTGCGAATCAGAAACCCTTTACGAATGTAGACAAGGATCCGTATTTGTGCGGCAGGTTACTTGTGGGCTAGAACATCCTAATTTTTTTAGATTTTGTTTAGAAAGAGTTATTTATGGTAAGGATTAAAAATTAATGTTAGTAAATTCTAATCCAAAGTTGAACTCGACAGCGTATTTTTAATTTTTTTCAAGTTATAAAAATTTTATAATTTAATTTTTCGACATTTTGAGTCCCCCTGAGACCAAACATGCAAGACAAACCTTTTAAAAAATGTCTGTCTGTCTGTAATGCTCTTTAAGCAAAACTAGAGCATGGATTTTCATGAAATTTGGTTTGAGCTGCTTTAACAAAATTTTACTGCAGGGTGGCCCAAAATATGGGGGTTATTTTGGGCGTATTTCCTCAAATTTAGACCTACTTTATTTAAGTTTGGCTAAACTAGCCTAATTAAGTACATAATCGTTGAAAATTTAAAATGGCGACCAGTTTAACGATTTTCCCATTTCTTGGTTTTTCTATTTTATAACTTTTCAAGCAATAATTATATGAAAATAATAATTTTTCATAATTCAGAATTTTCATAATTCATACATTATGAAAAGTATGAGGCGCCGTGCCGTACGGCGTCAGTCCTAATACTTTAAATTGTTTCAAAATTGCCTACATTTAAGGGCCAAAATTGTACAATGAATTTTCTCAAAATTGGCTTTGGTCATCTTTTTAATTTTTGGATATGTTAAAATAGGCGTAGTTTTTGATCGAACGACGATTGTTTCATATGCTAAATTTTTTAGGGCCGGATTTAAGATTTTTTGAAGACAATTTTTTTTGTACATAATCACGTTACCAATGCAAAAAAAAATTGTCTTATCGAATATAATTCGACCTCATTTTTCAATCTACAAAAAATTGACATTTGCACTCAAGTGCCAAAATGCCTAAAGGTAATTTATTTCGACCTTTTTGAGCATTATTAATGCAAGAAAAAAGCCCTCGCGCTGCGCGCTCGAGCTTTTTTCAGATTAATAATGCTCAAAAAGGTCTCAATAAATGTACATGCATTTTGGCACTTTCATGCAAATGTCAATTTTTTATCGATTGAAAAATGAGGTCTTGTTATATTATAACTGATAAAAATTTCAAAAACCTATAATTTCTTTTGTAATTAAAACGAATATTTAAAATTTAGGAAATATATTAATCTTATCAATATCTATTATTTAATGCTATTTTGGATAACAAAACCCTTCCGGTTAAACCGGAAATTAGAGAAGTATCAATATTCTTAACTATTTTGAAAGCTTTTATATTTATATCAGACGACACTAATTATTTTATATTTTGATTTCCGGTTTAACCGGAAATGAGACCAATTTTCTTAATTTAAATGGAAACAACATGTTATTTTTGAATTTAGACAAATTCTGAACGTAAAGTTTCTGAAAATATTATAAATCGACTTCTTGACTATTCTAGTTAACACATGACGAGCTCAGCAGCACACGATTGTATACGAACTAGCCTTGTTGGCTCTTTAACTATTGGTCCAATTGTGAGCGAGCTTCAATATCTGGTACGTATGTATGGGCCAAAGCATAGTAGAATAGTTTTACTAGTACCTGATTATGAGAAAACATTAGATATAATAAGAGCTTTAGAAAGATAACAAAGATGGATGTGTCCAGGATAGGCAGTCATAAGTGCTGATCTTAATTTCGAATTTGACAATTAAATTTCGTTCGTTCCATGGCCCTTTTGTATTTTTGAGGAGGGGAATCTTTGAAAACACCTGGCAATGTTTCTATATGACAGGTAGTGCTGGATTCGCTTTATAAGCTAACCCAGGCGCCTACCGGCTTAGGATCCATCCTCAGTGTGAAGACCCTGGTTACTTCAGAGCCTTCATCAGAAACGTTGTTATGCAATATGTCTCTCTTGTTGCTCACTATAGATCTGATACTTGGATGAGTTCGTAAAGTGGTGCCCAGGGCAGTCATGGCGCTCTGGTTACCGTTCTTCCGTCAAGTCTACCTGACGTAGGCACCTGAGGCACTTTTCTGTAAAGGTTGCTCCTGATGTAGTTTTGTTCATGTCATAATTGTTGCTGCCCACAACTCGTATTGCCAGTTTGGTGCCCATTCTGCTTGCAGGAAAGGTAAAAGTCTGGATTTGGACATTCCTATGCCCTGTAGCCGTCTTTACAGAACTTTATACATACTCTGTCTCTGCCATAGCCTAAGTTACTAGAGAGCTGCTTTGGTACGCCACAGAATACTTCAAGTTCCACGATGTCTTTTGCTATATGGGCAAACTAATTGAGATTCGACTTTACATAATTTTAGAGCCTTTGGTGCTTTCTGTTTGTTTGTGAGGGGCCCTAGAGTCCCAGTAGGTATACACGTTGATTTTTCGACTTTTAGAAATCTCAATCAATAGTCAGATTTGTGGCCAACAATGGCTATAATAAACCTTTACCAAGATGATCTATAAGGAAAATATTTTAAGAGTAAGCTCCGTGACAATTACACTATAAAAATTCCATACTGCTTTACTAACATAATGTGCCAATTAAAACTTTTAGAAAATGTTCCAAAATCAAACTTAAGTCGACTTTGTTTTGTTTAATCAATATCTATCGATATTAGGACACGTACACTTTGCTTTATTTTTCAGATAAGCTCCTGCTTAAAACAAGCGTACATATGGGGTGCGATTTGCTTGGAAAACATGCAAGGATAGCACAAGTAGAGACAATTCCACAATGTACCTATAATAGGACGCGTTACGAATTAAGAGAGTGCAAAATGTGCGATACAGATTTGTGCTCATTTAATGGCGCAACTAAACATTATTTAAACATTTTATACTTACACATTTTTAGTTTACTCATTTACTTGTTTAAATTTTAATATTTTAAAAATAAATTATATTTTATTTACTTTGTAATAATAAATAAAAAAACTAAGAAAATTGGACAATTGTTATATTGGCCACTATTTTGAATTTAAAAAAATTATAGCCATATTAAAGTAATGGTAAAAAGTAAAACTGGTTTTGTGGGCAAATAGAAAAATTTTATTTTTCTTTTATACGAAATCGGAAGAAAAAGTGGTCTAATGTGATTGTTTTTGTTTTCATCTGAAAGAGCGTTAAATTTCTAACATTTCAAGGAAAGAATTATTACGATACCACCAATTGCTCACAACAAATATGAATTAGAAAATTTGAACCAAAATGCAAATTTTAGTCTTTGCTCTCAATATTTTTGGACTGAATTTGCAATATGGGTTTATTACTATAGCAGCTACAACTTCCTAAAGTTTCATACTATAACATTAATTATTACTCAAGTTATCTATAAAAAACTACGATCCACCATGACCCACCGATTAAGAAAAAAAAATTGCTGTTACAAAAAAAGTCCAAAAATCATGATAAAATTTGGTTCGTTGACTACACTATATAATTTTTTTCAAAATGATACTTTCAATTACGAATTAAAATTAAATTTTGATGATCAATTTGGGATTTTTAGTGCTTTTTTAGAGCTTTTTTTGACTTTTTAAAAGCTTTTTTTAGACTTTTTTTAAGCGCTTATTTTGAAATAATAAATGCTTATAAATCCGGGCTCTAGTTATAATAGTTGCATGCACAATTCGTGCTAAACGTATAGCCAGGGCGGCCATTAATTGTGAGGTTGTACGTAGAAGTGCCAACGAGTAGTTGTTAAATATTTAGAATTTAGACAAAAAATCGTATATCCGGTCCTGAAAATATTTAAGAAATGAAACAAACGTCGTTCGAATAGGAACTTTGATTTCTGTAAAGTCGTCAAAGAAGGGTTTAACCTCGAAATGAAAATCAGAAAGCTACATATTTGCATAAAATTATGTTTTGACTTTCTAAAGATTTGCTAAAAAGTCTCACTCAATCTCGTGTCCAAGTGTCAACATATTCAAGATCAAAAGTAACAAAAATCGTTTTCTTGCAAATATCTCGTTTCTTATGCATCATACGTCATTAGAGGTTATTATAAAATTTGTAGATCATAAAATTCTCTACAAATTTTATCTAATACATTTTTCTGTGCGATCAACCGTTCTTGAAATATAGCGCGGAGAGTGGGAGTGAGTGAGAGTATTAAGTGGAAAAACAGGACCTTGCCACCCGTTTTGGAAACTTTTACCCTGGGTTGCAGAAAGCTTTTAATGGCTTGTTACAATTGATGAGAGTTTTGAATGTGACGTATCAGATGTCAAAATGTAGTGGCTAAAGTCACATTCAAAACTCTCATCAATTGTAACAAGCCGTTAAAAGCTTTCTGCAACCCAGGGTAAGTATTTTTACCTCCTCACTACTCTAAACACATTCTTTAAGAAAACAATAACACCCTTATCCACGTCCGTCACCATTGCGTTATCTCGCCCCCCCCTGGCGTCGCCACTGGCTGCGATCTTAACCTGAGATCCCTATAGAGTATTTTTATTTTACAAAAGTCTGGGCCACAGCCCTTAATCCCGGTCGTCACACATATAAAGTAGGCGAGAATAGCAATAATGAGCAGCAAATCAATTTGGTGTAATTTGGGTTGCCTATACCGTAGGCGTATCATTTTAATTTTTGAAATAAACTTTTTTTGTGGAACTTTTATCAAATTTGAAATACAAATTAATGGTAAATTCTAAATTATTTTTAGAAATTAATTATATTCATATGGTTTTAATTAAGTTTTAGTGTAAATATAATAAAAGTGTGGGATTTGTTAAGTGATGAAGTGATGATACTTCGTCTGCGCCTCTGGAACTTCCTATCACTGCTCAAATATTATTTCGGAAATTATCTGGACTTGCAGAAACTTTTTATGCATTTTATTGTCTACAGTAGTTATAACAAATTTATTTTTTATTGGATAAAATGTTTAGGAAAGTCATCAAACTGTAGAATTTCCTTTGTAATAATTAGTTCAGCAGACGTTGAGTATGGTAATAATTACATATTTTTTAATGTAAATTTCGTATGTTTGAGCACCAAACACTAAATCTAATTAAAGCAGCAAAATTTGAATTTTTTTAACGTTTGATTGAAATTAATAAAGGATTATTCGATAATAAAATTGCGACTTTTCGAAATTAAAATAATCTAGTAGAACTTCAGCGTCACTAAAAATAGCTTTAGATGTTTAGTTATTCAGTATCGAATTTAAAAATAAAATTTTCTGAAGCTTCACTATTGTTCAAATGTCCCGATTGAACGAACAATTAAAATGCAAAAGTTTGTTTATTTTTTTAACGTTAATTAGTACAGGTGAGTATTAAAAATTAATAATTTTGGTTTATGTTTTAGTTAATAATTATTTTAGGTTATGCTTTGCAGTGTTACGTGTGCAAATCAGAAAAGCTTTACGAATGTAGACAAGGATCCGCATTTGTGGGGCAAGTTACTTGTGGACTCGAACATCCTAATTTTTTGAGATTTTGTTTACAAAGAATTATTTTTGGTAAGGATTAAAAATTAATGTTAGTAAATTATAAATAATCCAAAGTTGAACTCGACAACGTATTTTTAATTTTTTTAAGTAAAAAGAAATTTTTATTTTTTAGTCATTTTGAGTCCCCCCCCCCTGAGACCAAACATGCAAACAAACCTTTTAAAAAATGTCTGTCTGTCTGTAATGCTCTTTAAGCAAAACTAGAGCATGGATTTTCATGAAATTTGGTTTGAGCTGCTTTAACAAAATTTTATTGCAGGGTGGCCCAAAATATGGAGGTTATTTTGGGCGTATTTCCTCAAATTTAGACCTACTTTATTTAAGTTTGGCTAAACTGGCCTAGTTAAGTAAACAATCGTTGAAAATTTAAAATGGCGGCCAGTTTAACGATTTTCCCATTTCTTAGTTTTTCTATTTTTTAACTTTGCAAGCAATAATTATTTTTATGAAAGTCATAATTTTTCATAATTCAGAATTTTCATACTTTATAAATTACGAAAAGTATGAAGCGCTACACAAGGCGCCAGTCCCAATACTTTAAATTGTTTCAAAATTGCTTATCTTTAAGGGGCAAAAAATTCTAAAATGAGTTTTCTCAAGATTGGCTTTGGTCATCTTTGTAATTTTTGGATATCTTAAAAACCTCGTAGTTCTTAATCGAACGACGCTTGTTTCATGTGATAAATTTTTTTATAGCCGGAGTTACGATTTTTTGAAGTAAAATATTTCGAAAACCTATAATTTCTTGTGTAATTAAAATGAAAATTTGAAATTTGGGAAATATATTAATCTTAACAATATCTATTATTTAATGCTATTTGGGATAACAAAACCCTTCCGGTTAAACCGGAAATTAGAGAAGTATCAATATTCTTAACTATTTTGAAAGCTTTTATATTAGCCATCAGACGACACTTATTATTTTATATTTTGATTTCCGGTTTAACCGGAAATTAGACCAATTTTCTTAATTTAAATGTAAACACCATGTTATTTTTGAATTTAGACAAATTCTGAACGTAAAGTTTCTGAAAATATTATAAATCGACTTCTTGACTATTCTAGTTAACACATGATGAGCTCAGCGGCACACGATTGTATACAAACTAGCCTTGTTGGCTCTTTAACTATTGGTCCAATTCTGAGCGAGCTTCAATATCTGGTACGTATGAATGGGCCAAAGCATAGTAGAATAGTTTTACTAGTACCTGATTATGAGAAAAGATTAGATATAATAAGAGCTTTAAAAAGATAACAAAGATGGATGTGTCCAGGGTAGGCAGTGGGTCAGTGTTGATCTTAATTTCGAATTTGACAATTACATTTCGTTCGTTCCATGGCCCTTTTGTATTTTTGAGGAGGGGAATCTTTGAAAACACCTGGCAATGTTTCTATATGACAGGTAGTGCTGGATTCGCTTTATAAGGTAACCCAGACGCCTACCGGCTTAAGATTCCTCCTCAGTGTGAAGACCCAGGTTACTTCAGAGCCTTCATCAGAGACGTTGTTATGTAATATGTCTCTCTTGTTGCTCACTATAGATCTGATACTTGGATGAGTTCGTAACGTGGTGCCCAAGGCAGTCATGGCGCTCTGGTTACCGTTCTTCCGCCAAGTCTACATGATGTAGGCACCTGAGGCACTTTTCTGTAAAGGTTGCTCCTGATGTAGTTTTGTTCATGTCATAATTGTTGCTGCCCACATCTCGTATTGCCAGTTGGGTGTCCATTCTGCTTGCAGAAAAGGTAAAAGGCTTGATTTGGACATTCCTATGCCCTGTAGCCGTCCTTACCAAAGTTCAGGTTCGACGATATCTGTTGCTATAAGAGCAAACTAATTTTGATTCGACTTTACATAATTTTAGAGCCTTTGGTGCTTTTTGTTTGTTTGTTAGGGGCCCTAGAGTCCCAATACGTACACTTTCATTTTTCGTCTTTTCTAAATCTCTGTCAGTAGTCAGATTTGCTTCACTAACACAATGGGGCAATTAAAACTTTTAGAAAATGTTCCAAAATCAAACTTAAGTCGACTTTGATTTGTTTAATCAAAATCTATCGATATCAGGACACGTACACTTTGCTTTATTTTTCAGATAAACTCCTGTTTAAAACAAGCGTACATATGGGGTGCGATTTGCTTGAAAAACATGCAAGGATAGCAGTAGTAGAGACAATTCCACAATCAGCCGTGTGCTGTAAGAAGTGGTTATAAATAACCTCAAAGTTGAGTCGTTAAACGAAACAGGATATATGTCTCTTGCATTGTGTTGAAGAAAGATAAACGAGTTAATGTTATATTATACCTGGTCGCATACAGCACACGACTGAATGTACAGTCAGCCTCACAATTATTGGCCAAAAACGATAAAAGGACAGAGGTGTTATGATGGTTACATCCACAATTCGTGCAAAACGTATAGCCAGGGTGGCCATTAATTGTGAGGCTGACTGTACCTATAATAGGACGCGCTACGAATTAAGAGAGTGCAAAATGTGCAACACAGATTTGTACTCATTTAATGGCACAACTAGACATTATTTAAAGGTTTTATATGTTAAATTTATTAAAAATAAATTATATTTTGTGATAATAAAAAAATAGAAAAACTAAGAAACCTGAACAATCGTTATATTGGCCGCCATTTTAAATTTAAAAAAATTATAGCCATATTTAAGTAATGTAAGTCTAACGCTCGGTTGCATAAAGGCGAATTATATTTAGAGGAAGGTTTCTAATGAATGGGCGGGATTGATATTTAGACATTCCCCTCGTAACCTTTAGCGATTTTAATATCCGGTTGATATCGCTAATATTTATAATTCCTGATAGGGTAAGGTTCAAAGAAGGCAATGACATATTTCAATATAGAATATGAGGGTCTAATTAGTGAGAAAAGTCCAATTGAACTTGATGTAATTAAAAAACATGAAGGATATTGGGTAAAAACCAATTTTTTGAAATTATCAAGTTCAATTGAATTTTTCTCACTAATTAGACCCTCATATTCTATATTAAAATATGTCATTGCCTTCTTTGAACCTTACTCTATTAGGAATTATAACTATTAGTGATATCAACCGGATATTAAAAGCGCTGACGGTTACGAGCTGAATGTCTAAATATGAACTTTCCCGCCTATTCGTTAAAAGTTAATGGCTATGCTATGAGTTTTCATATGTTTTTCTGATTTATTTATTTATTTTTAGATAAAATGTTACTTAAGTTCAAAGTACACATGGGATGTGATTTGATTGGAAAACATGAAAGAATAACAGAAGTCGATGCAATTCCGCAATGCGACAGCTGGAATAAAACGCGTTACGAATTACGGGAGTGCAAAATGTGCTTCACAGATTTATGTTCTTTTAATGGCGCACCTAAGCACTCTTTAAAGATTTTATTTTTCCCCATTTTAATTTTCCTCAATTATTTCTTGTAGTACAACTTTTTTTTTTAAATAAATACCCTTTACTAATCCACCTCTGGCATGAATAGACTGAAGCCAACCAATGAAACGACGAGATGAGCGCATGCGGCCCCACGTTACAACTTTCCAATTAAACTATATCGTAATGAAACAAATTTTCTTCTTGCAACTATTAAATATAGCACTAAAATCACGTGATGTGAAACAACCTTTTTTCTCACTTAAAAAAAACTATTCACTCTCTTCAAGCTCTGGCAGCACTCGATATTTTTAGCGCGCCCAAGTTTATTTAAAATTTAATTTTAATCTACGTACTTACTCCCAAAAAAATTGCAAAATGCACAAATTAGCAATTTTATTCATTTGTTTGTGTTTTTTAATTAAAACAGGTGAGTTGATTTCATTTAAATAAATTATTCAATATGTTTCTGTCAATTAAAAATTTCACTTTTTGTTTTTATTAAGTGGCACACTTTGAATTTTTTCAAATGTTACAACATACTGCGTGTTTAATTTTTTTAAAATTTTTTTAGGTATTGCCTTAACGTGTTACAATTGCCAATCGTCTGATGCTAACGATTGTACGGATTTAAAGACAGTTCAAACGTTAGAATGCGAACCTTCAAAAAGAGATCAATTTCCTCCAGTATGCATCAGGAAAGTACTTAAAGGTGGGTTTTTTTGAAAAAATTAGAGAGGCGCGAAATTTAAAAATTTTAAATTTTACATAACTCACTCAAGGACATATTTAATAATTTTTTTATTTAAATGTAATTATCGATGATGAAACTTTTCTATTGTTGAATTTTAATATTTTTGTGACTTGAATTAATTTTTTAAAATTTTTATCTATCAATAATTAGGTCGTGTGAACGTGAGGCTAATAAATAATAATAATTGAGTAAATTGAAGAATTCAATAAATTATTAAGTACATGTTCAATTACATTTGGTATTTACCATTTCCTTGTATTAAAATTGACCTCTGTTCCGATTAATTTCTAACTGTACTTGAATTCCTTAATTATTTTGAATTTGTTAATGCGTGTCAATGTTTGGTCGAATTTTTAAATTAATTGGTAATTTAGATAAAGTCCTTTAAAAAGTAATATTTATTAATCAAAAATTGACTTTTTCCCCCAATTAACGATTTAATATATCTTAATTATAAACTTTACGATGACATAAAGTTTATGTTATTGTTTCTTTCTTGGTCGGGTTTACTTCAAGAAATTTTGCAATCAAATTAACTGAACTTTTGATGGTTATGCCTCATTTAATAGTTTCAATGATTTATTATGTATAATTAATAAGTAATCAAGTTAAGTATAAGTACATACTATTTTTGATATTGATTGCATTGATTACTGCATCACTAAAAAATGATGGAATTAGTCAAAATTAAACTTTCAATAAACCATTGTTTAAGATTAATATACAGGATGGGTGCAGGACCGGACTGGCCCAACCGGTTGACCGCCTTGTAAGAAATTTGATAAGCTTTCATTTTGCTCAGAATAGTTTTTTCCATAGGACCCACCGTTTTCGAGATATTAGCAAAAACTCAAAAAACGGGACTTTTCAACCCCCTTCCACCCTAAGCTATACTGGCTGATTTATTAGCTCACAACAAACTTTGACATGAGAAAGCTACTGTAATTTTAAGAATAAAACATTATTTGAACATGTGTCCGATTTTGCTTATTTAAGGAATTAGAAGACTTCAAAGTTTTCTGCATAATAAAGATGACCTCTATCTCAGAAGGGTGAGGTCCGCTAGCTACGGCGTTAGTTACTACCGACTACTTAACACTTAGAGTACCAAGAAAAAAACTATGCGAGAAGTACCAGCCGGGTCCAACGGACCCGAGTGTACATTAAACGCAGTAATAATAGGTCTAGGTATTTTCATTTTTTTGAAGTTTTTTTTTAATTTTCATTTTTATGCATTTATTTTGTTTATATGTTGATAAAAAAAATTGATAATTCAATATCGCCCTTCCTGAATTTCGCTTATTTCACTATCACTCTGAGTATTTATTTCTACTATTAATGCGGTTTACACGTAAAATGATACTGCACTTTTGGTTAATGGAATAAAACTCGGAACATAGTTTACTGGAACCATATAGGTTAATTTTTTCCAATGAGAATTAAAAAATATTCGATGGGGGCTGCTGTACACCCCCTTTAATGAGGGCTCTGAAGGCTATACATGGCGAATACCTCAGCTACGTTGCACATTTTGTTAATAAATGGAATGAAACTCGATACATAATAGTTTACTGGAACCATGTAGAGTAATTTTGTTCAATAAGACCAAATAAATATTCAAGGAGGCGCTGCACACCCCCTTTTTTCAAAATCTGATATTTACCGTACTTTCTTGTAAAAAGATCTGATATTGGCGGATATTGGCGGCATCTTATCGTGAAAAGTATTGTTACCCCACATTTTAAGGGTGTCGAATCGATCTTTGACCATTTGGAATCCATTTGAGCAACTCCATGGGCTTAAAATCGCCATTTTTGCCTCTATAGTGCTGTTAAAAACAATTTTTCAAAAATTTTGCAATTATGCCAGTAAGGCATTGTTTATTAATATTTTTTTATCTCATCGTACAGAATATGGTTCCAGTAAACTATCTACCAAGTTTCATTTCATTAACCAAAGGGGCAGTATTATTTTACTGGATCCCTTTTAGAAGAAGATTTTTACAACGCCGAGGAGGAAAATAAGGGTTTTGCACCCAAAGGATGCTCAAATGAATTCATTATGGTTACAGATCGATTAAGCATCCCCGAAATATACGGATTCATCCAAAATACTCAAAAAAATAACGGCAATTCCATAAAATACAACGCATTTATATATACGGATCCGTCGGACCCGGCTGGTACGCGGCGCTGCTTTTTTTATTACATAGGGAAGGAAGTTGATTAAATGAAAAAAATTAGAAATGGTTATTCAAAATAGGAAGTTAGAAAAAGTCACAAAATAGCAACTCATAATTTTCAAATTTGAATGACAAAAACTGAATTGAAAGTGCGATTCGGGTCCGATGGACCCGGCTGGTACTCTAAGTGTTAATTACCGAAAAAACCTTATAGGTTTTTTTGATAAATCTAGCCCCAGGCCGGCCTTGACGGCTCAGGCGTTATTTACTACCGTCGCGCGTCGCTAGCCTTAGGTTTTTTCTTAATCCAGCCGCAGGTCGGACTTGCCGGCTCCAGCTTTTGTTACCACCGACGCTAGCCTTAGGTGTTTTTTTATTAATTCAGCCCCAGGCCGGCCTTGCCGGCTCAGGATTTTGTTACTACCGACGCTAGACTTAGGTTTTTTTAGTAATCGAGCCTCAGACCGGCTTTGGTGTAAGTTACTACCGACGCTAGGTTTTTTTAGTAATCCAGCTCCAGGCCGGCATTGCCGGCTCAGGCTTTTGTTACTACCGTCGCTAGCCTTAGGTTTTTTATTAATCCAGCCGGAGGTCGGTCTTGCCGGCTCCGGCTTTTGTTACCACCGACGCTAGCCTTAGGTTTTTTTTTTATTAATTCAGCCCCAGGCCGGCCTTGCCGGCTCAGGATTTTGTTACTACCGACGATAGACTTAGGTTTTTTTAGTAATCGAGCCTCAGACCGGCTTTGGTGTAAGTTACTACCGACGCTAGGTTTTTTTTAGTAATCCAGCTCCAGGCCGGCATCGCCGGCTCAGGCTTTTGTTACTACCGTAGCTAGCCTTAGGTTTTTTATTAATCCAGCCGGAGGTCGGTCTTGCCGGCTCCGGCTTTTGTTACCACCGACGCTAGCCTTAGGTTTTTTTTTATTAATTCAGCCCCAGGCCGGCCTTTCCGGCTCAGGATTTTGTTACTACCGACGCTAGACTTAGGTTTTTTTAGTAATCGAGCCCCAGACCGGCTTTGGTATAAGTTACTACCGACGCTAGGTTTTTTTAGTAATCCAGCTCCAGGCCGGCATTGCCGGCTCAGGCTTTTGTTACTACCGACGCTAGACTTAGGTTTTTTTAGTAATCAAGCCCCAGACCGGCTTTGGTGTAAGTTACTACCGAGGCTAACTTTAGGTTTTTTTAGTAATCCAGCCCTAGGCCGGCATTGCCGGCTCAGGCTTTTGTTACTACCAACGCTAGACTTAGGTTTTTTTAGTAATCAAGCCCCAGACCGGCTTTGGTGTAAGTTACTACCGAGGCTAGCTTTAGGTTTTTTTAGTAATCCAGCTCCAGGCCGGCATTGCCGGCTCAGAATTTTGTTACTACCGACGCTAGACTTAGGTTTTTTTAGTAATCGAACCCCATACCGGCTTTGGTGTAAGTTACTACCGACGCTAGGTTTTTTTAGTAATCCAGCCCTAGGCCGGCATTGCCGGCTCAGGCTTTTGTTACTACCGACGCTAGACTTAGGTTTTTTTAGTAATCAAGCCCCAGACCGGCTTTGGTGTAAGTTACTACCGAGGCTAGCTTTAGGTTTTTTTAGTAATCCAGCTCCAGGCCGGCATTGCCGGCTCAGGATTTTGTTACTACCGACGCTAGACTTAGGTTTTTTTAGTAATCGAACCCCATACCGGCTTTGGTGTAAGTTACTACCGACGCTAGGTTTTTTTAGTAATCCAGCCCTAGGCCGGCATTGCCGACTCAGGCTTTTGTTACTACCGACGCTAGACTTAGGTTTTTTTAGTAATCCATCCCCAGACCGGCTCTGGTGTTAGTTACTACCGACGCTAGCTTTAGGTTTTTTTAGTAATCCAGCCCTAGGCCGGCATTGCCGGCTCAGGCTTTTGTTACTACCAACGCTAGACTTAGGTTTTTTTAGTAATCAAGCCCCAGACCGGCTTTGGTGTAAGTTACTACCGAGGCTAGCTTTAGGTTTTTTTAGTAATCCAGCCCCAGGCCGGCATTGCCGGCTCAGGATTTTGTTACTACCGACGCTAGACTTAGGTTTTTTTAGTAATCGAGCCCCAGACCGGCTTTGGTGTAAGTTACTACCGACGCTATGTTTTTTTAGTAATCCAGCCCTAGGCCGGCATTGCCGGCTCAGGCTTTTGTTACTACCGACGCTAGACTTAGGTTTTTTTAGTAATCCAATCACAGCCCGGCTTTGGTGTAAGTTACTATCGGCGCTAGCTTTAGGTTTTTTTAGTAATCCAGCCCTAGGCCGGCATTGCCGGCTCAGGCTTTTGTTACTACCAACGCTAGACTTAGGTTTTTTTAGTAATCCAGCCCCAGACCGGCTTGGTGTAAGTTACTACCGACGCTAGCTTTAGGTTTTTTTAGTAATCCCGTCCAGGCCGGCTCTGGTGTTAGTTACTACCGACGCTAGTCTTAGATTTTTTTTTATTAATCCAGCCCCAGGCCGGCATTGCCGGCTCAGGCTTTTGTTACTACCGACGCTAGACTTAGGTTTTTTTAGTAATCCAGCCACAGCCCGGCTTTGGTGTAAGTTACTACCGACGCTAGCCTTAGGTTTTTTTTATTAATCCAGCTCCAGGCCGGCCTTGCCGGCTCGGGCTCTTGTTACTACCGACGCTAGTCTTAGTTTTTATAGTAATCCAGCTCCAGGTCGGCTTTGGCGGCTCTGGCGTTTGTTACTACCGACGTTAACCTTAGGTTAGGCGGAGGCAGGTTAGCTAAGGTTAGGGGCAAGGAAATTAAGAAAAGATATTTTTATTTTTAAAAGACTCTGAGTTTAATTTCCTCTACGTCTACTCGTGTGCTAACCTTAGGTTCTTTATTAATCCAGGCCCAAGTCGGCCTTGCTGGCTTCGACGTAAGTTACTACAGACGCTAACTTAAGGTTTTCTTTATAAAACTATTTTTTTGTCTTATAGATAATATCTAACTTTTAGATGTATTAAAAAACAACAAGTAGTTAAATACAGTAGAACCCCGTTATAAAGTGACATCAGGGGCCGAAAAATTTGATACGTTATAACCGGAGCCCGTAATAAAAAAATAGACAAAAAATTAAAATGAGACCAAAGATTTAGTCCGTTATAAAGGGGTACTTTACATCGGGGTTCTACTATAATTTGCATTTCTAATTATTAATTTCCAAAATTGATTTTAGGTAATTGTGCAGTAAATATAACAATGCAGTGTACCGATAAACAAACTGGAAACGAATGCGAACCTCCCAGCAGCAATTATACTGTAACGGCTTGTAAAATATGCAGAGAAAATTTGTGCAATGCTTCCAATAATTTTATAACACAAATCGGCCTTATAAGTCTTTTAAGTCTTACCCTAATTTCATATTATTTCAATTAATAATATAAGTAGACTGTAATAATTAAACTATAGAAGTGTTCAAATATGTACTCGTACCTCGATGAATCCAAATGTTACCATATTTATTATTATTAGTGTAGATTTAATTTAAAATAATTTTCTTTTGTCTTTGTGAAATAAAAAATGTACAAGAATTACTATTATAGCGTAGAACGAACATGTTAACGATTTTCATAAATAATATTTAGGGAGTTAGGGAGGACTCGCCCTTAAAATGTCAGGAAATATAAAAGACACACCTATGAATTATCGACGTAAAGATTTAGAAAATATCATTTAATAATGTTAAGTGTAAAAGGGCAAACCACACAACTTTTAATCTAACCGAAAGATTTAAAATATCAGGAAATGTCGTGTTTTATTTGATGTGACCACCAAAGTTTTTGTAATGAAAAAAAATGTATACCTGAATTTTTGTAATAAAGAAATAATCGTTTTTAGGAATTTAAAAATATATTTCAAGTAACTAATCCACGATTTATGCATAACACTGGCAGAGTCGGACTGGCCTCATTTGGCACCATCGGCAACAACTCCAACTTGGCCCCATATCCGATTCCGTTTGGCCCCGTCGGCAATTGCCGACGTGTAAAGTCCGACCCTGAATAGTGGAAAGAACCAGGGGTTTACTGCAAAAAATCCACGTCTTGAATGAATTTTGATGAATTTTTTTAATTCAGTTCTTAATACCCTAAAGATCAAAGCTTATACTGTACAAAAGTGTGCATTTGCCTCATCATTTTTTAAACCAGATCTTGGGAATTTAATTTTCAAAATCTTAAAAATTAGCTGAAAAGAATCTTTCTTTCATAAAAAGGCCCGATAAAATTCTTATTAACATTTATGTGTGTCAATAACTAATTAGTAATTAAGCAGCCATGCTTTTCATGAACTTCAAATTTGGCATGACTGTATATATTATATGTATGTCTCAAAGATTTATAGAAAAGTCTTCAAGTCCGGAAAACTCTTCGGAGGTCGATTGAGGGCGTAGGGGGGTGCCTCCGTATATTTTAGAGGAATTTAGACCTTTCTAGGGATCTTTAGAGTGTGACGTATAATGATACCAAATTTCAAGTTCTTATAGGATGCTTAAAGTGCTTGTAACTCAAAGTTTATACTGTAAAACAGTATAAACTGTCCATTTGCCTCACCATCTTTTTAACCAATTTTTGTAATTTTGTTACTTTTGACTCACAAGCACTTTTAAGCATCCTAACAACTTTAAATTTCGTGTCATTGTACACCACACTCTAAGGATCCCTTGAAAGGTCTAAATTCCTCTAAAAAATACGGGAAGTGTCACCCCTCGCCCTCAATCTGTCCCCGAAGAGTTTTCCGGACTTTAAGACTTTCTATAGGATTATTTTTCTAAGATTGCGATTTTGAAGTTTCATAATGACAGCGCAGGGTTGCCACATACCAACAAATCAAGCTAAAAAACATTGAATTTCAAACAAATTAAATTGTAATGTGACAACTCTGTACAGGGATGCCAAATTAAAATAGTCCCCAACTGCATTGTATTTTCACATTTCTAACTAACTTTAGGTTTGCTCCGGTAAGTGCCAAAATCGCAATCTTAGAAAAATAATCCTATATAAATCTTTAAGACAGTTATATCAAATTTCAAGTTCATAAGAAGCCTAGAAGTACTTTTTTCGGTAAACTTAATTCTCAATTACTCATAATAATTATCAAAAGTGTAAGCATTTGCACCCAAATAACGAACATTTATATAAGTTTTTATTAAATTTTTATTTCAATTCAATAACATTATTTAAGATGAAAAAAAAATTAGTTTAAACTTCAGTATATAAAAGTCAGTATATTATAAACAGAAGTACAACCAACAAAAAATAACCTTAATTTTGTGGTTACTCCACTCTCTTTGCTCGTTTCGTAATCTTCTCCACTCACAAAATAAAACGTCCCTTTTAACACGTATATCATAAACTACTATTTCACACATATGCCTTACATTAATTATTATATTTTCCCCCTGTGTGTATCATCATGTGTCTCGTTAAATCTTTTATTTTGTGCTTATTGACTTTTTACCTGTGTGTATTCACATAGGGTGTACGGAAATTCTTGGGATTATGTAGTCAACCAAAAGTTTATTTGCCGTCTAACTGAAATGCTGAACTGAACTAAATTCTAACCTATAAATGAATGAAACAAATAAATCACAGTTGTTCTTTATTTTTTACTTTTTTCTGTCAAATTCTTTCTTTCTTATAAACCTACAATGCAAAACAAACTTAAAAATCATACGAATCGTGCTTAAAATCACAATAACATAGTCGGTACAAACAGGTCGATAAAATCGGTAACTGTATTTTTCTTATTTCGATCATTTGTTACTTAGACTCGCCCGAAAAAAGGGGTGGAAGGTACTTTTTTTCTGTTACATAATACCAAGAATTAAAATACACCCGTACATTGGTACGGCTTTTCACCTGTGTGTTTCTTCATGTGTGTCTTTTAAAGTACTACACCGTGCACATTTATACTTGCATATACTACACTGGTGAGGCTTTTCACCTGTGTGCGTCATACTGTGTTCCTTGAGAATTTTTTTTTGCGCACATTTATATTCACATACATTATTACATTCATGTTTTAACTGAATGTATTGCAATGCGTCTCTTTAAAAATCCTTTTAAAGTTTTATATTCACATATATTACATTGATACGGTTCTTTGTCTCTATGTTCGCGAACATGATTTATTAAGCTCAGCTTTTCTAAGCACTTAAAACTACAAAAATTCATTTGTCGAATTTGAAAAATACTCTGCTCTGATTGGCCAACGAGCTATGAACCTAGCTTAATTAGATGAAAATTAAAAATATTTACAACACATCTGCTTATCTATTTACTTTTATTTTCCATTTTAGATAAAATATTTACGTAACTCATTTCTTCTATTTATTTTTATTTACAAATTTAGATAAAAATTAAAAAATATTTACAAAATATCTGCCCATACTTACATATATTTATTTTTATTTTCAAAGATATCTATGTGTCATCATGTGTCTCGTTAACTTTGACTTCTCTACACATTTATATTCACATACAGTACACTCATGCGGCTTTTCACCTGTGTGTTTCATCATGTGTCTCTTTAAATGAGCTTTCACTGCAGTATTATATTCACACATAGTACACTGAAAAGGCTTTTCACCTGTATGTATCCTCATGTGCGCCTTTAAATTTTCGTTCTTTGCACATTTAAATTCACATACAGTACATTGATATGGCTTTTCACCAGTGTGTTTTACCATGTGTCTCTTCAAACGTGCTTTCACTGCACATTTATATTCACAGCTATTACATTCGTAAGGTTTTTTACCTGTGTGTAGAGCCATGTGTCGATTTAAAGTGTCTTTTCGTGTACTTGAATATCCACATACATTACACTGATTAGGCTTTTCACCTGTGTGTATCATCATGTGTGTCTTGAAATGTCCTTTTACTGCACATTTATATCCACATACTTTACATCGATAATTTTTTTTGGCTCTATGTCTCTCTTTCTTTGTATACTCCTCCTCTTCCTCTTCTTTAATATTTTCTGTCAGATCACATTCTTCTATTTTAATTGTACCTTAAAATATTTATAATTAGTATTCAAGATATCTGAGCGTTAGGGCTCAGGCCTGAAAGGCTTGTTTTTATTAAAATAACCTATGCAAATGATATAAAGGCTGGTTGAAGTTCTAGTGTATGCTTATGGATCTCGGAAACTGTAAGAGATACAATACCTTTGTAGATGTAATGTTTTCAGAGAATCTAATAGTGAGCACCTATATTAAATAAACCCTATGTATCAAACAAATTACTTTGTATTTTAAAATGTCGAAATTCTATTAATACCGATGTTCTTGATACCTTTTTTAGTATCGGCCACACCTAGTTATAGGTTACACTTACACTGTCATGATCGTATACCATAGATTTAATTAATATTGAACATGGTACTTAGTTCATGAAAACGGATATCTATAGCATCAATAAACAAACAATTATAAGCATGTTTTTGAAAACTCAAGTGAACAACGAAGAACTCAAACTTACAGCCCGTTACTATTTATAACAAACAAAAATGTTCTTACCAATATCATAAAGATCATTATCACAGGATTTGTTAATATCCTGTATTACATCTGGAATTTTATTAGTTACAACAATAAATTGATAATTTTATAATTATTTGACGCTTACCAAAATTAGTGAGGTTATGAGAATTATTGTCAAGCTCCAGAGCGTTAACTTCGATTTCTTCTTTAATGGTCGTTTCCATTACTTGTTTTTTAGATCACTTTTGATAAATGATTTAGTTAGTGATTGGTAAACGTGCAGTTTTGGTACTTTGTTTCGCTGTTGCAATCGTAAAACTAAACCAGAACCACAACTAAACGTATTTGGTGGGAGCATATGTGCATGCTGATTGGCTGCTACCAGTTACAAAGCGCGCGACATTTGAAATGGGGTGACGCTTGCCAACATGTTTTAAAAACCAGATTTCTTCCTGTTGCTTTCAGCAATCCTGCGACCTGCGAGTGGACGGAGTGGACATTTAATTCCTAGAACGCTAGAATTTTGATTTAAGATGGGGGTTTCTAACGAATGGGCGGGAAAGTTGATATTTAGAGTTAGACATTCCGCTTGTAACGGTTAGCGACTTTAATATCCGGTTGATATCACTAATAGGCATAATTCCTAATATCGTGGTGTTCAAAGAAGGCAATGACAATATTTTTATAGGAAATAAGAGCCTAATTAGTGAGAAAAGTTCAACTGAACTTGGTGGAATTTAAAAAAATAAAGGAAGTTTTTACCCAAAAACTACTGAACCGATTTTAATGAAATTTGATTTTAGCCACTTTGAAATTATTTCATCGGCAACATAAGCTTTTATGAGAAATATATACAGGGTGTTCAAAAATCAGGTGGTTATTTTGGGCGCATATTTGCAAATTTGGGCCAAATTCGTTTCTACTTGGCTATAAATTAGTAAAGATACTATAAATTAGTAAACATAAAGTTTTGAATTACCTAGTTTGAATTAATTAGTTTTGAAAAGTCTCATAACAATAATTAGCACTTGGATACACAATAATAGCTGATCAAAATATTTATTGCTCTAAAAAATAAGAATTTTATTGAGGAATTAGTAGGTAGGTACAATTTTTAAGTAATTGGCCATCAAAACGAAAAATGGAACCACTTGTTTATTAACTCATTTTATAGCAAAAAGTTTCGTAACAATAATTAGAATAAGAATAAGGGAAAAACTAAATATTAACTGTTTCAGAAAATATAAGAAAATTTATTGAGCAATTTTACTACAACCTATTAAAATTAGTGTTTCACAAGACAAGATTTTTTTGTCTTGTCTTGTATAGAAAGACGACCATTCCTTCGTCTGAGAGTGAGAGTTTTTAGAAACACATCAGTTACTGCAGTTAACGTCCATATTGAGTTCCAAGACGTACGAGGAGTAGCAGTTCCTGAAAGAACTGTAGAAGAATAAGGTTGCAAACACTAAAACTGGGTATTAATTGACAAATGTAGGCTAATCCCTTTCATCGATGAGTCCAGGTTTTGTCTGAACTCTTCGAACAAAGAATATGACAAAGGACTAGCGAGAGGGGTGTAGGGTGACATAACTTTAACAGTTCGTACTGAACTAGTCGTGGCAAATGGAAGAAATATAATTGCAGACAGGTACATTAAGGACATCTTAGAACCCTACGTGGTACATTTTGCCGCATTTGTAGAAGACAGTTTCACGCTAATTCATGATAATGGTCGTCACCACATTACTAAAATCGCTCATGAGTCATGAGTACTTGGATGAAGTTCAAATACTTCGTCTGATATGGCTTGCAAGAAGTCTTGATCTTAACCCTATCGAACATGCCTAAGACGTGGTAGGAAGACGACTTCGATCCCGAATTCCTGATTCTGCAAACTTACAAGAGCTAAGAGCAGCTGTACCTAGTACAAGAATGGGCAGAAGTATTCGGATCACCAAACACTCGGATCATCAAGGTTCTACTGTACTAGAATACTAGTAGGTACTAATTAAGTAATTACCTACACCGTGGCTTACATTGTTATAAACAATTTAGAATGAAAGAGCACATAAAATAAGAAACTTGTTTATATTTATTAATTCTTTAAGCAATTATTGCATTTCTCGTTAAACCATTTAACATAATTTGAAGAAAGGCGTGAGTAGATATTAGGTATTTTTTTACCCTCTGTACGTCCCCCATAATCACCTAAAAGACCAATTAATACAAGTTTGTCTTCTTTACGTTGCACTAAAAGACCACCATAATCAGATATATCTTCACCCTCTTTTACTGCTGTACAAATCTTTGTATCCCAACTGAGCTTCTTCGTAGGGCGTACTTGATTTTCGCAATCTTTATTTGTCATTGTTGTAGATTGAAGTTCTCTTAATTTATCTTTCGCCTGTGTAAGGGATGTCGAAGGGTCTAAAAAACCAAAACTCCACCCTGTAAGAATTACTGAAACATCAGCTCCAACATATTCAGTATTTATTTTAATTTTCGATACTTTAGCGTCGAACTCAATTGGAGCGACTTTCAAAATTGCAACGTTGTCCTGATATTTTTCATTCTCTGGGTAAGAATAAACCTCAAGTACTGGATAACGTACTCCTGGTTCACTGATAATTGAATTTGATCCAACAACTATATAAGATGTGTAGTTTGGGTAAGCCCTAAAATAATTGCTATTAGTTAAACATTTCTATGAAAATTCGAATTATATACTTATAAAAAGCTTGGGCAACTGTGACAACCCATTCCTTATGAACTATAGCTCCAGTGGCAAAATGCATCTTTCCACGATCCATTACATGTTGAATAGAAACTTGATAAGGATACATGCCATCTTTAGCCTCTTCTAATGATCTTGCATAGGCTAATTTATAAAATTTTATTTTAAATGTAATAATTGAAATTTCAAACTTACCCAAAATTGCAAAAAAATTAAAAATAATTAAACGTAAAGACATATTAAATTAATTATTAAATATTAGGTACTTTATAAAATTGAAACACTATATCTTCACTTGAGTACGGATCTCGTAAAGAAATCTAATTGAAGTAATCGACATAGCAAAAAGTTTCATAATAAATTAGCACTTGGATACAATAATTATATTTATCAAAAAATGGGTTAATCAAAATAGTAATTGGTTCAGAAAATAAAAATTTTATTGAGCAATTAGTATAGGTACCAGGTACGATTTTAAGTAATTGGCTATCAAAACCAAAAATTGAACCATTTGTTTAACTGTATTTAACAACCTTGTTAAAGGAAAAAGTTTCGTAACAATAATTAAAATAAGAATAAGGGATAAACGAAATATTAATAAATTGTTCTGAATTCTTACATAAAATAAAAATTTTATTAAGCAATTAGTATTAGCCATATGGCCAAGTACATTTTAGCTGACGAAAGGTCATATAATTTTGGATTTTGGATATGTTGTATGTACCTAAGCCCTTATTAGAAATGCAAGTTTTCTAATTTAGCGTGCTTGAGCGCGCGACACTTTTGTGTCATTTTTTTAGGTTTTTGATCGATAACTCTTTACTAGTGCGTTTTACAAAAAACATTATTCTTCCTTTTTTTGTAGAGCATAAAATTTTCTACAATTTACTTTATTAACATGTTTTTATAAACCTTATAGTTACCGAAATACAGAACTTCAAAGCTCAATTTTTTTCTAAAATTAGAAAAAACTATAACAAAAAATACAATGTCTATCATCTGAACAGTGCATTGGGTCAATTAAAAGACAAAATGAGTAACATTTTGTAGCTATAATGATAGATATTTGCATAAAAAATTACAAAAAAGACCACAATTCCTATGGAATATAATATACCGTTCATTTCCAAAAAAGGGCCCCAGCTTACCCCAGGGGGTTTATTTGTAACTTTCGACAAATAAAACTTTATATAAAATTAAATAAGACGATCTTTTCTACAGCTAAGGCTGATGGCGTCTTCGTAATTTTTTTTAAATTGCACCATATACATTTTTTAGTCTCATATGATAAAAAATTTTTTTCTCTTTCCAATAAGGTTTATTCATAGAGTTTAATAAGAAAATTAAAAAAAATTTGTAAAAGCTAAATCTACATTATTTTTCATCAAGCAAGCGGAGTGTTAAAAAACAAATGATTTTCAATTATTTAGCTAACTGTATATCTCTAAGCTTTTTCACTCAAATTTAATGTTTTATTGCACCACGGCCGCTGGATTGGCTACGATAAGCTTGTTACGAATAAATTAAAAGAAGAAAAAATTAATTCATTAATTAAATAAATAGTGAATGGATTCTTCTAACTACTAGAATGAAATATCAGGTAGAATTAGACACTTTATTAAAGTATAAAGTAGTACAACATATTTATTTTTTGTTTAAACAGTTATCGCATATTTTGTTAAACCATTTAACATATGAAGAAACACGAGAGTGGACATTAGGTTTACCTGATGCACACTTTCCATCTGTACCCATAAACATACTAAAAAGACCAATTAAAACAAATTCGTCTTTCTTACGTTGCACCAAAGGATCACCGCTATCAAATACACACCCTCCTTGACCCTCTTTTGCTACTGTACAGATCTTAATATCAAAAGGAGGAGGCTTCGTAAGACTTATTTTATTTATTTGGTTTTTGCAATCGA
The DNA here is from genome assembly GCA_963924605.1 of Malthinus seriepunctatus. Taxonomy (NCBI): domain Eukaryota; kingdom Metazoa; phylum Arthropoda; class Insecta; order Coleoptera; family Cantharidae; genus Malthinus; species Malthinus seriepunctatus. The sequence goes on from OZ004603.1 coordinate 19,851,939, forward strand.
CAGCTGTCATTGTTGTAGTTTTAAGTTCTCTTAATTTATCTACCATCAAGGATATCGCTGTTTTACCACTCATGCCCCACCCTGTAAGAATTGCTGGAACATTACCTCCGACATCTTCAGTTTCTACTTTAATTTTCGATACTTTATCGTTGAATTTAATTGGTTTGACTTTTAGAATGGCTACGTCGTTGAGGAAATTTTCATGCTTTTCGTGAAGATGAGTTTTAAGTACTGGATAAGTTACTCCTGGTTTACTGAAGATTGAATTTGATCCAGCAACTACAAACAATTTTGCATTTTTGGGCAACCTAAAGTAATCATTATTAGTCAAATATTGTTATTAAAATTTTAATTACACATAGAAACACAATGGGCAGCAGTGACAACCCATTCGCTATGAACTATAGCTCCGCTGCAAAGATGAAGACGTCCAATTTTTCCTGCAATGTTAACATCAGATTGAATAGAAACTTGATGAGGATACGCAGCATCTTTAGCCTCTTCTCCTCCAAAAATCTTCAAGTCTAATGATCTTGCAGACGCTAATTTTAAAAAACAATTTTTAAATGTAAAAGTTGAAATTTCAAACTTACCCAAAATTGCAAAAATGTTAAAAATAATAAATCGTAGAGACATTTTAAAATTATTTTTAATTGCCACTATTGTTTGATAAAATCGAAACACACAATCTTCTCTTGAGTAAGGATCTCGTACAGTAAATAGAGTTGAAGTATATTCACCTTTTTATAGCAAAAAGTTTCACAACAATTACCACTTGGATACAATAATTAAGTTTATCAAAATTTATTGCTCCAGAAAATATGAATTTTATGGAGCAATTAGTTAAGTACGAATTTTATGTAATTGGCCCTCAAAACGAAAAATTAAACGATTTGTTTAACTGTATTTATTGTCCAAACAGTAAAAGATAATAAAACTATCCCCTTAGAGCGTCTTGCAATAATTATGGGACTTGGTAACTACGTATAAGTACAGAAAAAGATAAGAAACCGTTCTTCTGGTAAAAAATTGTAACTGGATGACTTAACTAATTACAAATCTCTCATGGTATGACTCGACCACGGGGATTGTTTTCCACCAGACCCTCAGACCTCTTCATGAGATCTAATCAAACCTCAAAATTAGACTAATGGATCTGATAGAAAACGAACGGGACAAAAAAATTATCTCAGATCCTGAGACCTCTTCTTGAGATCTAAACATACCTCAAAATAAGATCTACAGACCTGATGAAGATTCGACCCAGTCCATCGAGTTACCCAGACTACCAGACCTCACAATAAGATCTATCTACAGACCTGATGAAGATTCAACCAAGTCCAGCGAGTTATCCAGACTACCAAACCTAAAAAGACCTCAAAATAAGATCTACAGACCTGACGAAGATTCTATCAAAACCAGCGAGTTACTCAGATCACCAGACCTAAAGAGACCTCACAAATCTAATGTTTCATTAAGCCACGGCCTCTGGTTTGGCTACCATCAGCTTGTTACGAATAAATTCGAAGAAGAAAAACTTTTTTATATGGAGCTACATAAAAGACTTAGTATTTTGAACAGTGCCTGCTAATCTAAATGGGTTATTAAATGTTGCCAATTGCCAACTTTGTGTAGAAAACAACAGCTCTCACTTTGAACAATTTTTGTGAAAATCTATTATTTTAAATGTTGATCGTCAATAACTTTAGTTGAAGCCGCCAATAAATTATAAATAAATAATGTTTTACGAGTTTTTACGGCCGTGGCGCAATGGAACATTCAATTTGAGTGAAAAAGCTTACACAGTTAGCTAAACAATTGAAAATCATGTTTTTTTGAACAATCCGCTTGCTTGATGAAAAATAATGTAGATTTAGGTTTTACAATCTTTCTTTAAAATTTTCTTATTTAACTCTATAGATGCTTTACCTTATTGAAAAGAGAAAAAAATTCTCTGTCTTATGGCCAGTTTCTGGTACATTTTTGCTTAGTTATGAATCCCTAACATTCCAAAACTTAACCATTTCTATTGTTTGAAACCGGTTTTTGAACACTTAGGCCACTTAGGGGATAGATATCTATTCGTCAGTAGATAAGTATCGATAGAACAACTGGCCATTAAGAGACTAAAAAATGTATATGGTGCAATTTAAAAAAAGTAACGAAGACGCCATCAGTATTAGCTGTTTGGAAAATAATAACTTTTTTTCGCTAAAATTGTAGAAAAGATCGTCTCATTTAATTTTATATAAGGTTTTATTTGTCTAAAGTTACAAATAAACTCCCTATAAGCTGGGGCCCTCGCGATTCGCAGCCGCAGCACGACACGAGCACGACACGAACACGGCACGAGCACAGCCCTATATGTGAAAACCAGCCTTTTTAATTTGTTATTTCGTCTATGCATTACGCAATGCCAACAGCACATACTGCATTATTTAATTTTTACTACTAATTCCCTACACAATAGCTTACATTTTTATAAACAATTTAGAATGAAAGAGTACGTAAAATCAGAAACTTTATTAACGTTTATAAAGTTATAATAATACAACATATTTATTTATTGTTTAAACAATTTTTGCATATTTTGTTAAACCATCCAACATGTGCAGAAACAAGAGTGTATATAGTAGGTATACCTGTTGCACACTGTACATCTGCATCAATAAAGGAACTAAGAAGACCAATTAATACAAATTCGTTTTTCTTACGATGCACTAAAGGACCACCGTCATCAAAGAAACACCCTCCTTTACCCTGTTTTTCCTTTGTACAAATTATAGGGATCTTAGTATTATTGAAAGCGTTTTCCGGAGGCATTAGTTTCTTGCAATTTTCAATTGTAATTGTTGATGTGTGAAGTTCTTTTAATTTATCTACTGGCTGTGGTATGGATTCCGGATCGTCAATATCAAGACCCCACCCTGTAAGAATCACTGGAACACCACCTCCAACATGTTCAGTTTCTATTTTAATTTTAGATACTTTATGGTTGAACTTAATTGGACCGACTTTGAAAATCGCAACGTCGTTCACAAAACGTTCAATGTCTGGGTGAAAATGAAAGTCATGTACTGGATAAGTTACTCCAGGTTTACTATAAAGTGAATTTGATCCAGCAACTACAATTAAGTTTGGATTTACGGGAACACTAAAATAAATACTGTTAGTTAAACATTTAGAATTAAAATTTTAATTAGAACAAACTCTCCAGGAAGAAAACATAGGCTGCGTGCAGTGATAACCCATTCGCTATGAATTATAGCTCCACTGCAAATAGGCCTATAAATTCCGGGTGTTTCAGTTTCAACTTGAATAGAAACTTGATAAGGATACATGCCATCTTTAGCCTCTTTTCCTCCCATAATCTTCAGGTCTAATGAGGTTGCATAGGCTAATTTAAAAAAAATATATATTTAAATTCTAATAATTTAAATTTCAAACTTATCCAAAATTGCAAAAAAATTAAAAATAATTAAACGTAGAGACATTTTAAATTATTTTTTATTGCGAATATTACTTTATAAAATTAAAACACAATCTTTACTCGAGTAAAGATCTCGTAAATTAAATCAAATTGAAGGATTCGCCTTTTTATATCAACAAAATTTATAACAATTTGCGCTTATGAATACAATAATTATATTTATCAGAAAATGGGTTAATCATTAAAGGCTCTTATTCTTCGACTTTAGTGTAAAAGTTTTTTCTAGAGAACTTGGGTTTTAATTAATGATATGGTATGAAACTTTAGGAAGTTACAGCTGATAGAGTAACAAATCCATATTACCAGTTGGGTCCAAAAATATTAAGAACAACGGCTAAAATTTGAATTTTGGTTCAAATTTTCTTTTTCATATTTGTTGTGAGCAATTGGTGATATCCCAATAATTCTTCTCTTGAAATGTAGGAAATTTAATGCTCTTTCAGATGAAAATAAAAACAATCACATCAGACCATTTTTTCTTCCGATTTCTTTGAAGATAAAAAGAAAATCTTTTAACTATTTGTCTACAAAACCAATTTTAATGGTCGAAATTTAATTCTTCTTTTATGTATTTTTGAAAATTAATCATAAAGAACTCTTATAAATTATTTTTGAACATTAAAACTGGTTTTAAAGTCAACCATTTCGACCACTAAAATTGTTTTTGTAGGTAAATAGTTGAAAAATTTAATTTTTCTTTTCAACGAAATCGGAAGAAAACGTGATCTAATGTGATTCTCTTGAGTTTTATCTGAAAGAGCATTAAATTTCCAACATTTCAAGGGAAGAATTATTACGATACCACCAATTGCTTACAACAAATATGAATTAGAAAATTTGAACCAAAATGCAAATTTTAATAATTGTTCTCAATATTTTTGGACCCAATTTGCTATATGGATTTGTTACTATATCAGTTACAACTTCCTAAAGTTTCATACCCTAATATTAATTATTACTCGAGTTCTCTATAAGAACTCACTAATGACGGCAGTTGTAAATTTTTTGGATTAGGAAATTAATATAGATTATTTTAATCCAGGCAGTTTTAAAGAGAATCTCTCTTTTATTACAAACAAAAGCAAAATTTTTTGGTCCCGATCCGACCAATACAAGCGAAGTAATTAAAAAAATAGTGAAAAGGAAACTTGAAAAAGTCAAACTTTTACACTATAGTCGAATAATAAGGGCCTTCCGGTCAAAATTGAGTTGAGACATTTTTTATCCAAACATACAGGAATGGTTTCGACCGATTAAGGTAAAAAACTCGCTATTACAAAAAAAGTCCGAAAATCAGGATAAATTTTGGTTCGTTGACTACTAGTCCGGTGCACTACTGAAATTTTACATAGTGCTCGTGGGACAAATTAGTATAAAGCTGGAACCTTTGATATTGTATTGTACTTATAGCCCTTATTATAGTACTAAAAGTCCCCACCCTTCCGAGGGCTGGAACACCCCCAAAATTGCGTTTGAATCTCAAAAATTACACTTTTTATCATATTTTAGCAATTATCTCGAAAACAAGGTAGTAAGCGAAAAATTATAAAGAGTCAAAAATTGAAGAGGATAAAATTATACGGCAGAAATCTCATTTGCAATTTTTCAAAATATTTAATAGTTTTTGAGAAAAATGTTATTGAAAGTTAACCTATTTTGCGCGTATTACAGTACTCATGGGTTGCGCGATCAAAGTGTTGCTGAACGCCCTATTTTACATTATTGAAAATTTCTCATTATCTATCAGATTTAGAAAAAAACAAAAAATATGTAGTTGAAGAGGACATCTTCAGCTTTAAATTACATGCAAAATATTTTGATTTTAAGTAATTTATCATGGAGAAAAAAAATAATGAATGTAAAATAACCTAATTTTTCTTAAAATTTAAAAATCTCCTAAAGTAATTGAGGAAATATAAAATCTATGTAGGATTACTATCTTCATGATGTATACTTTAATGTCCTAAGAGCAAAATTTTTTTCGAGTTCTATTTTGACAAAAAATTGGACTTTGAAATTCATAATTTAAAAAAAAAAATTTTCTTAGATATTTTTCTATCTTTAAAGGACTCTCAAATAATAAAGAAGAGATCTAAGGCCATAAATTTTAGTTTGTAGAAAGCCTATAGTATACTTTTTAAGAAGCCATCTTAAAAATTTACATTATTTAACGTTTTCATCAAAAAATTTTCAACAATATGAAGAAAGATCGAAATACGTAATTTTTTTCCGAAATTGGTTATTACCAGAGCTGGGACGATTACAGGTAAAATGTAATCGATTACTGATTACAATTACTTTTATAAAGTAATCGCCGATTACAATTACAGATTACAAGCAGGAAAATGTAATCGATTACAAATTACTTTTGTAATCGTGATTACAATTGGTTTGATTACAATTACTTTTTAAAATTCAAAGTAAAAAGAATTAATTAGTTGTGAATGCGTTTAAGCTTTGGATCAATTATTTTTTATTTTTAAACAATGTTTGAATCAACCCAGTCAATCAAAGATTTTAAATCAACCATTTTTTTAATTTTACATTAATTTTACTAGTAAATTTTTTAATTAGCATTTTGTACAAACAAACACATGCCTTTCAGGCATGTTCTGTCATGTCTTCAGAAAGATGTTTGGGTAGTTGGATCGGTCCAAGATTGGTGTCATAATTCATCACAAATTTTTACCAAATTTTACCCCTTTAACTAACACATTGTGTAAAAGAATGTTATGATTTTTAGAATAAAAGATACAAGCAAAGTTGGTTGTTTAAAACTCACATCACACATCAACATGGAAACAAATGATTTTGACCCTAAATTTGATATTTTACATAACTGTAGAAAAGAGGTTCTACCACAAGGCGACTGAATCCATTTGCTTTTTATGGAGATTTTTGTTTTTTTCAAGTGCCTAATAGCTTATTCTACTGTATGCAAATTTTTAAAGAAATTTTTGGAAGAGAAAGTTTAATGTTATCATAAAACCACAATATTATAAAAGGTCGCTCAGGTAGGTAGTTCTTAATCCTCTCAAGTTTCAAACTTGGCCCAATTGTATGGTAGGATTATAACGGTAAAAAAAATTTGGCCCAACTAGAAGATCCCGAGTAGTAGGTACAACAAGTGCAAAAACGGAAAGTACAGAATTTTTACAATGATACCTTTACTAACAATGCTGTTGAAATGCCGACAAACCAGATGTGAGAATGCAAATTTGCAAAGAATGAAAACGAGCAAAGCCAAGAATAATAAACTATTAGTTCAAAATTTACTAGTTCGTTTTTTAAGAAAATACCGGAGAAAAGCGAATAATAACCTTACTTGTTACCTATTATTATACACATCTCTAAAGCAAACATACAAAAGAATATTACAATTACAGAATGACACCTCCGGGATATCATAAAAATTAGCAAACGGTGTTTGTAATAAACTGACAAGAAGTACCAATATTACCAATATTATAAAGGTTAAAAATAAGTTATCAATGTACCTACTTTGTTTTATTTTATTTTCTATTTGTTACTTTTTTCAACTAAATAATTTTTCTATCAATTGATTTTTTATGGATTTTATTAACCAATAGGAAACTGATCGTTTATACCTTAACCGTGGCATATTACGCCTACGTGTTAACGTAGGCGACGTATTAACGGTCTAAATTCATCTGGAATTTCGAATTTTAGTTAGCTGAAATAGTGTAAATCGCATATCGACATAATTTTGCTCGTTTTGTTGTTGTAATCGCAAAAGTAATCGCAATTTGTAATCATGATTACAATTACTTTCGAAAATTCTTATGATTACAATTACAAATTACTCTTGAAAAAAAGTAATCGATTACTGATTACAAATTACTTTAAAAGTAATCGATTACTGTAATTGATTACAATTGTAATCGATTACTTCCCAGCTCTGGTTATTACTCGCTTAATTTTTGAGAATTCAAACTTTTTCTTGAACAAAAATAAAGGTAATACTCTAAAGGTTTTATATCTGCTAATCGCATCTTGATAGGAATTCTACTTTAGAAACGACAGCAGTTTGTACGATGAAGAAAATGAGCAAAAAAATTGTAGTTCACTGCAGTTATGAAATTTTACATATGGTGAACCTGGAACAAAATTATCTAACTCTAAAATTTTTGCTATTGTTTAGTACTTATAGTCCTTATTATCATACTAAAATTCCCCACCCTTCCGATGGGGGAAACCTTAATTGTTCAAATTTGTGTGGAAAATGTTTAGGCAATTCCTGCAGCAATATATTTCAAGAACTGGAAGAGAGCGTCGAATTATTAGAAGATTAGTTTTTATTTTATTTCGTTTGTGTTAATACAGGGTGAGTCTGAGCGATGTGTCTATTAAGTTCAAATCGAGCTGTGTTAATTTTAGAAGAAAACTATCAAAACATTAGTTATGAGTGTTATGACGACATGCTCTACAATTTAAAAATATTTTGGAGTGTACAGAGTTAAGTACATCAGGAAACACCCTGTATATTCCAAAATATTTTGGATTACAGAGCATTTCGTCAATAGTAACTAAAGTCTTGATAGTTTTCTTCTAAAATTAACACAGCTCGATTTAGACTTAATAGGCCCATCCCTCAGACTCATCCGCTATTTAAATTATAAATTATTACAATATTAATTTGTGTCAAGTACCTATACGTTTTATCTGCGTATGTAAAAGAATTTATAATTTTCCTCTAAGATTGGAGGGCTGCATTAGTTACGATTTTTGAGTTCAAATAAAAATGGTGAATTTTTTATAGGCTTAAATTTTTATCTCTTTATTATTTTCCTAGTTTTCCCGATAATTTCATAAATATGCGTAAAAGTGCAATTTTGGGGGGTTTCCCCCATCGGAAGGATGGGGAATTTTAGTATGATAATAAGGACTATAAGTACTAAACAATAGCAAAAATTTTAGAGTTAGATAATTTTGTGAACTACAATTTTTTTGCTCATTTTCTTCATCGTACAAACTGCTGTCGTTTCTAAAGTAGAATTCCTATCAAGATGCGATTAGCAGATATAAAACCTTTAGAGTATTATCTTTATTTTTGTTCAAGAAAAAGTTTGAATTCTCAAAAATTAAGCGAGTAATGACCAATTTCGGAAAAAAACTACGTATTTCGATCTTTCTTCATATTGTTGAAAATTTTTTGATGAAAACGTTAAATAATGTAAATTTTTAAGATGGCTTCTTAAAACGTATACTATAGGCTTTCTACAAACTAAAATTTATGGCCTTAGATCTCTTCTTTATTATTTGAGAGTTCTTTAAAGTTAGAAAAATATCTAAGAAAATTTTTTTTTTAAAATTATGAATTTCAAAGTTCAATTTTTTGTCAAAATAGAACTCGAAAAAAATTTTGCTCTTAGGACATTAAAGTATACATCATGAAGATAGTAATCCTACGTAGATTTTATATTTCCTCAATTACTTTAGGAGATTTTTAAATTTTAAGAAAAATTAGGTTATTTTACATTCATTATTTTTTTTCTCCATGATAAATTACTTAAAATCAAAATATTTTGCATGTAATTTAAAGCTGAAGATGTCCTCTTCAACTACATATTTTTTGTTTTTTTCTAAATCTGATAGATAATGAGAAATTTTCAATAATGTAAAATAGGGCGTTCAGCAACACTTTGATCGCGCAACCCATGAGTACTGTAATACGCGCAAAATAGGTTAACTTTCAATAACATTTTTCTCAAAAACTATTAAATATTTTGACAAATTGCAAATGAGATTTTTGTCGTATGATTTTATCTTCTTCAATTTTGGACTCTTTATAATTTTTCGCTTACTACCTTGTCTTCGATATAATTGCAAAAATATGATAAAAAGTGTAATTTTTGAGATTCAAACGCAATTTTGGGGGTGTTCCAGCCCTCGGCAGGGTGGGGACTTTTAGTACTATAATAAGGGCTATAAGTACAATACAATATCAAAGGTTTCAGCTTTATACTAATTTGTCCCACGGCTAATGCTAAATGCACTGTAGTATACACTATAAATTTAAAACTTACCCAAAATTGCAAAAAAATTAACAATAATCAAACGTACAGACATTTTAAATTATTTTTTACGCGAGTAAGGATCTTGTAAAATAAATCGAATTGATGTATTCACTGTTTTATAACAAAAAAAATCATAACAATTTCCATTTATGGAAACAATAATGATTTTTATCAAACAATGGGTTAATCAAAATAGTAATTGGCCCAGAAAATAAAAATTTTATTGAGCAATTGAAATTGAAATAGAAAGAATGAAATTTTATTTCTTCATCTTTTAATTCCTGAAAAAATGATTAGATTAAGAATATTAGTTATTGTTGTTACTTTTCTTTTATTTTATACTTATTACGTTAGCTTTCGAAGTGTATTAAAAAAAATTTTTTTATTGTTAACAAATGAAAAATTCTAAAATTTAATTGTTTAAGTAGTTTTATCATGCCCGCCCCCAACTTAAATTAATTGAAAAAATTATCATTTTGTTCCTTATTCTCTTATCTTTAAAACTCATTTTACAAAAAAGTGGAGTCTCTATTAGATCGGAAGTTATTAAATATTTTCAAGCACAAATCACCCAGAGCGCTCCACATGCGGGAGCGTCAGAGATCTCAGACGCAACAATAGCTTGATTACAAGTTCTTGCGCTCGAAAATATTTCTTCCGATCTAATAGAGACCCCACTTTTTTGTAAAATGAATTTTATAGATAAGACAAGGAACAAAATTATAATTTTTCCAATTAATTCAAGTTGTGGAGCGAGCATGTTAAAACTATTTAAACAATTAAACTGTTATTCGTTTCTCTTGTTAATTTTTTTCCTAATTTTTTTTCTAATTTTAATTAATTACACCTTTTGAGTCTGTGCTTATCACGGATATCACCCTCCTTGATCTCACCCAGTAGTTCGTGTCCGCCAAATTCTTTTAATGCCGTTTAAACGATTATTTATGCTAAAAATATGGGACAAACATGAGACGGAAGCTATTGTTAGCGCGTATCCATTTCTTATCAAATATTGTTACAATTTCCATTAATTAAAATAATATTAATTAACCGTGTGGTTGATAAGTCTTGCGTTGGTACGCGCGATGCCGACTCTTCCCACTCCCATCTCACCCGACAAAGCACTCTCATTGGTCTCCAGCTTTGAAGTGGTGTTGAAGCTATAAGTAGAAGTCGCGTACAAAGAAAAGATAAGGGGTCGTATTTGGACATCGAGTCCATAACAGACTAACGTTTATCGTCAGTGACTTCGGACACGTTTCAAAATACATTTAATCATGTTTTTATTTCAGATCCGACCGATGAAGGAGGTACGGGGCAGAGCCCAGGCACCCCAAGAGCCATTATCAAGATTCTAGATGGACATCGAGTCGTCTGGTGTGATCATCGTGTGGAGTGTCAACCTCGCGTCCTGGGTGATCGCTGAAGCGTCTTGTCTGATCTTCGTGTGGTCCACCCACGTAACGCTCTTCAAGCGAACTTCGTTCCTAGTGTTATCATTGTGACTTTCTTAGCTGAGTGTACGACGTAGTGGTAGCTGCTTCACTTCGGTTTCTAGAGCCGTCGTGGGGTTAACGCATCCGCTTGTCGCCTTGTTAAATTGCTACCTAGTGGTAGCTACTTTGCGGTGGTTCGTAGCAATCGCTGTGGCATCCCGGCCTCCGCTTGTTACCCATGTAGCCCCAATCGTCTGGAGTCTAGGCCTTCGCTGATCATCGTAGGCTCCCATTCGTTGTTTTATAAACAATTTAGAATGAAAGAGGACGTAAAATGACAAACTTTATTAAACCACTCAATATACGAAGAAATACGAGGATAAATATTAAGTTTACCTGATGCATACTCTTTATTTTCATAAACAAATATACTAAGAAGACCAATTAATACAAATTCGTCTTTCTTACGTTGCACCAAAGGATCACCGCTGTCAAATACACACCCTCCTTGACCCTCTTTTGCTACTGTACATATTTTAATATCAATAAGAGTCTTCGTAAGACTTCTTTTATTTATTTGGTTTTTGCAATCGACAGCTGTCATTGTTGTAGTTTTAAGTTCTCTTAATTTATCTACCATCAAGGATATCGCTGTTTTACCACTCATGCCCCACCCTGTAAGAATTGCTGGAACATTACCTCCGACATCTTCAGTTTCTACTTTAATTTTCGATACTTTATCGTTGAATTTAATTGGTTTGACTTTTAGAATAGCAACGTCGTTGAGGAAATTTTCATGCTTTTCGTGAAGATGAGTTTTAAGTACTGGATAAGTTACTCCTGGTTTATTGAAGATTGAATTTGATCCAGCAACTACAAAAATTTTTGCATCTTTGGGCAACCTAAAATAATTATTATTAGTTAAATATTTTTATTAAAATTTTAATTATACATAGAAACACAATGGGCAGCAGTGACAACCCATTCGCTATGAACTATAGCTCCGCTGCAAAGATGAAGACGTCTAATTTTTCCTGCAATGTTAACATCAGATTGAATTGAAACTTGATGAGGATACACAGCATCTTTAGCCTATTCTCCTCCAAAAATCTTCAAGTCTAATGATCTTGCAGACCGTAATTTAAAAGAAAAATTAAAATATAAAAGTTGAAATTTCAAACTTACCCAAAATTGCAAAAATATTAAAAATAATAAATCGTAGAAACATTTTAAAATTATTTTATGTGATTGGCCCTAAAAACGAAAAATTAAACGATTTGTTTAACTGTATTTATTCACCAAACAGTAAAAGATAATAAAACTATCTCCTTAGAGGGTCTTGCGATTATGAGAGTTGGTAAGTACATACAAGTACAGAAAAAGAAAAGAAACCGTTCTTCAGGTAAACATTTATAACTGGATAACCAACTAATTACAAATCTCTTGTATGTCTCGACCACGGGGATTGTTTCCACCAGACTCTCAGACCTCTTCATGAGATCTAATTAAACATCAAAATTAGACCAATGGATCTGATAGAAAACGAACGGGACAAAAAAATTATCTTAGATCCTGAGACCTCTTCTTGAGATTTAAACATACCTCAAAATAAGATCTACAGACCTGACAAAGATTCAACCCAGTCCAGCGAGTTACCCAGACTACCAGACCTCACAATAAGATCTATCTACAGACCTGATGGACATTCAACCAAGTCCAGCGAGTTACCCAGACTACCAGACCTATACAGACCTCAAAATAAGATCTATCTACAGACCTGATAAACATTCAACCAAGTCCAGCGAGTTACCCAGGTCACCAAACCTAAAAAGACCTCAAAATAAGATCTACAGATCTGACGAAGATTTTACCAAAACCAGCGAGTTACTCAGATCACCAGACCTAAAGAGACCTCAAAATAAGATCTACACACCTGACAAAAATTCAATCAAAACCAGCGAGTTACTCAGAACACTAGACCTCAAAATAAGATCTACAGACCTGACAAAAATTCAACCAAAACCAGCGAGTTACTCAGAACACCAGACCTCAAAATATGATCTACAGACCTGACCAAGATTCAACTAAAACCAGCGAATTACTCAGACCACCTGACCTCAAAATACATTCTACAGACCTGACGAAGATTCAACCAAAACCAGCGAGTTACTCAGACCACCTGACCTAAACAGGCCTCAAAATAAGATCTACAGACCTGACGAAGATTCAACGAAAACCAGCAAGTTACTCAGACCACCAGACTTAAATAGACCTCAAAATAAGATTTACAGACCTGACGAAGATTCAACCAAGTCCAGCGAGTTACCCAGTCCACCGGACCTCGCTCTGAGAATTCAAAAAGGACTTCTAGCTTCAGCACTACATTGAAGTGCAGTTTTAGATTTTCACATGAAGGGCTGGGTTGCGTCCGTGCCGTACTATTATGCGACTGAGCCGTTTCGACGGTAACAACGCGATCACATCATTGCTACAACCCATTGGTCGCTTCTTATACTTTGAAATTTAAAGTTTCACGTGACAATAACTCTGTACAGGGTAAGTGTCCAATGTGCATATTTAGATATAAATCTACCTATAATATGAACGAATAACGGTTAATTATATTAGTGCAAGATTATTAGTGACAACGACATGACCACAGCATGAACACAACACAGCCTTATATGTGAAAATGCTCGCGATTCGCAGCCGCAGCACGACACGAGCACGAGACGAACACGGCACGAGCACAGGCCTATACCGGGTGTCCCGCTTAGCATGCTCATGCTCACCATGGGGATCTCGTAAACTGTAAGAGATACGAAGTCGGTTAAATGACACCAAATGTAGCCTCTTTCATAGCCAACTCCATCATACTTTTGTTTTTTGAAAAATATTATTAGCATTCTAGATATTTAGAAAAAACTGAAAAAGTTCATTTTCTTTAAATGCCTATAACTTTTTTATTACACAGATAATTTTTATTTAAAAAAAAGGATAATAGGCACTACTAAAACCTATAAATTTAATATAAAAAAAAATTTTTTATTGGGCCGTTTTGGAGATATGATGCAAAGTTATATTTTTTTAAATGCAAACCTAGTATTAATATTATGTTATTGCATATCTAATTTTTTTCTCTTTTCAAAAATATAAGGGTTGATAGGCTAATTTTTCAAATTCTTGTTTGGTAACATAAAATTAAATAATAAATTTTTTTTAACATATAGGGTGATTTTTTTAAGTAGTACTAACATTGGGATCTAGGAAACCGTAAGAGTTACGAGGTTGGTTAAATTAGGAAAAAGTTGCACATTTTAATGATCTTTAAGAATACGTTTAGAAAATTTCAAAATTCAAAATGGTTTCCGAGATAATGCAGAAAAGCTGAAAATTGTCAATTTCGTTTTTCGACTGCAGTTTCCAAATGACGTACTTTAGAAAAAAAAATTTCAGGAAAAATTTTGAGGAGATCAAAAGAGCTATCAAATGATACTAAATTCGACTTTTTATCACATCGACGCTAGGCGTCGCAACGTTCAACTTTTTATTTTCTTATGAGGGACATATCAGTTTTTTGAACTTTTTGAACTTTTGAACTTTCCGTAATTTTCACAACTTTTCGGGTTATGTTATGAACGTTATGTCAATATTTTACTTTATGTTATTTTTTACGATGAAAAATAACGATTAAAACTTAGCTTTAAATTTTTAAAAAAGAATTTGAGCTGGAAATAAAAATAAATCAAATTATTATTTATTAAATCTTAGTAATGAAATTTTATTTCATGATTAAATTACTGCTCTAAAACTTTAAAAACTAAGTTTTAGTCGTTATTTTTTATCGTAAAAAATAACATAAAGTAAAATATTAACATGACGTAACATAACAAGTTTTGAAAATTAAGAAAAGTTCAAGATAGAAAGTTGTCGTTTGGCATCTTAATTTAGACAAGCCTACTGAGTAATATTTGCAAAAAAAATTATATGTCCCCCATAAGAAAATGAAAAGTTGAACGTCGCGAGGTCTAGCGTCGATGTGATAAAAAATCGAGTTTGGTATCATTTGATAGCTTGTTTGATCTCCTAAAAAGTTTTCCCAAAATTTTTCAGTCGAAAAACTAAATTGCCAATTTTCAATTTTTCTGCATTATCTCGGAAACAATTTTGAATTTTGAAATTTTCTAAACGGATTCTTAAAGACCATCAAAATATGCAACTTTTTGCTAATTTAACCAACCTCGTAACTCTTACGGTTTCCGAGATCCCAATGTTAGTACCACTTAAAAAAATCACCCTGTATGTTAAAAATTTTTTTTTAAATCAAATATTCCTTGAAACAATCGAATAAAAAAAACAATTGAAATTAAACGTAAGAATATCAAAAAAAAGTGTAAAAAAAATTCCTTAAAAAAATAGAAAAAATTAAAAAAATTTAAAAATTTAAAAACGTATATTTTTGAAAAGAGAAAGAAATTAGCTTTGCAACAACATAAAATTGAGGTTAGGTTTGCATTAAAAAAAATGTAACTTTGCATCATATCTCCAAAACGGCCTTATAAAAAAATTCTTGTGTTTATTAAATTTATTGGTTTTAGTAGTGCCTATTATCAGTTTTTTGAAAATGGAAGTTATTTTGATTAATAAAAAAGTTTTAGGCATTTAAAGAAAATCAACTTTTTCAGTTTTTTTAAATATGTAGAGTGCTAATAATATTTTACAAAATACAAAAGTAGGATCGCGTTGGCCATAAAAGAGGCTACATTTGGTGTCATTTAACCGACTTCGTATCTCTTACAGCTTACGAGATCCCCATGGTGAGCATGCTAAGTGGGACATTCACTTGTATGAGAAAATCGGCCTTTTTAATTATTTGTTATTTCGTCTATGCATTACGCAATGCCAACAGCACATACTGCATTATTTAATTTTTACCACTAATTCCCTACACAATAGCTTACATTTTTATAAACAATTTAGAATGAAAGAGTACGTAAAATCAGAAAGTTTATTAACGTTTATAAAGTTATAATAGGTATAATACAATATATTTATTTATTTTTTAAACAATTTTTGCATATTTTGTTAAACCATCCAACATGTGCAGAAACAAGAGTGTATATAGAAGGTATATTACCTGCTGTACACTTTGCATCTTTATCAAAAAATAAACATAGAAGACCAATTAATACAAATTCGTTTTTCTTACGTTGCACTAAAGGATCACCTGAATCAGGGTAACACCCTCCTTCACCCTGTTTTTCCTTTGTACAAATTACAGGGATCTTGGGGATCTTAGTAGTATTGAAAATGTTTTTCGAAGGCAATAGTTTACGGCAATTTTCAAGTGTAATTGTTGATGTGTGAAGTTCTTTTAATTTATCTACTGCTAGTGGTAGATTGGTTTCCGGATCGAGAGTCACCCGATCAACACCCCACCCTGTAAGAATTACTGGAACACCACCTCCAACATGTTCAGTTTCTATTTTAATTTTAGATACTTTATCGTTGAACTTAATTGGACCGACTTTTAAAATCGCAACGTCGTTCGCAATACCTTCAAGGCCTGGGTGAATATGAATGGCAAGTACTGGATAAGTTACTCCAGGTTTACTATAAAGTGAATTTGATCCAGCAACTACAATTACTTTTTTGGAATCACTAAAATAAATGCTGTTAGTTAAACATTTAGAATTAAAATTTTAATTAGAACAAACACTTCAGAAAGTAAACATAGGTTAGGTGCAGTAATAACCCATTCGCTATGAATTATAACTCCACTGCAACGAGTCAAATAAACTCCGGGAACTTCAGTTTCAATTTGAATAGAAACTTGATAAGGATACATGCCATCTTTAGCCTCTTGTCCTCCAATAATCTTCTGGTCTAATGACGTTGCATAGGCTAATTTAAAAAAATATATAATTTTATTAAATCTAATAGTTTAATAGTGTAGTCAACGAACCAAAATCTTTCCTGATTTTCGGACTTTTTTTGTAACAGCGAGTTTTTTTCCTCAATCGGTCGAAACCATTCCTGTGAGTTTGTGTATAAAATGTCTCAACTCAATTTTGACCGGAAGGCCCTTATTCTTCGACTTAGTGTACTTAGTGTAAAAGTTTGACTTTTTCAAGTATCCGTTTCACTATTTTTTGAATAACTTCGCTTGTATTGGTCGGATCCGGACCAAAAAATTTTCCTTTCGTTTGTAATGAATCTCTCTTTAAAATTACCTGAGTTAAAATTATTTATATTAATTTCCTAACCCAAAAAAAATTTCAAAACTGTCGTCATTGGTCGGTTGTAGTTTTTTCTAGAGAACTTGGGTTTTAATTAATGATATGGTATGAAACTTTAGGAAGTTACAGCTGATATAGTAACAAATCCATATTACAAGTTGGGTCCAAAAATATTAAGAACAACGGCTAAAATTTGAATTTTGGTTCAAATTTTCTTTTTCATATTTGTTGTGAGCAATTGGTGATATCCCAATAATTCTTCTCTTGAAATGTAGGAAATTTAATGCTCTTTCAGATGAAAATAAAAACAATCACATCAGACCATTTTTTCTTCCGATTTCTTTGAAGATAGAAAGAAAATCTTTTAACTGTTTGTCTACAAAACCAATTTTAATGGTCCAAATTTAATTCTTCTTTTACGTATTTTTGAAAATTAATCATAAAGAACTCCTATAAATTATTTTTGAACATTAAAACTGGTTTTAAAGTCTACCATTTCGACCACTAAAATTGTTTTTGTAGGTAAATAGTTGAAAAATTTAATTTTTATTTTCAACGGAATCGGAAGAAAACGTGGTCTAATGTGATTGTTTTGAGTTTCATCTGAAAGAGCATTAAATTTCCAACATTTCAAGGGAAGAATTATTACGATACCACCAATTGCTCACAACAAATATGAATTAGAAAATTTGAACAAAAATGCAAATTTTAATAATTGTTCTCAATATTTTTGAACCCAATTTGCTATATGGATTTGTTACTATATCAGTTACAACTTCCTAAAGTTTCATACCGTAATATTAATTATTACTCGAGTTCTCTATAAGAAACTACGACTCACTAATGACGGCAGTTGTAAATTTTTTTTGGGTTAGGAACTTAATATACATTATTTTAACCCAGGCAGTTTGAAAGAGAGATTCATTACAAACAAAAGCAAAATTTTTTGGTCCCGATCCGACCAATACAAGCGAAGTTATTCAAAAAATAGTGAAAAGGAAACTTGAAAAAGTCAAACTTTTACACTAAAGTCGAAGAATAAGGGCCTTCCGGTCAAAATTGAGTTGAGACATTTTATACCCAAACACACAGGACTGGTTTCGACCGATTAAGGAAAAAAACTCGCTATTACAAAAAAAGTCCGAAAATCAGGATAAATTTTGGTTCGTTGACTACACTATAAATTTAAAACTTACCCAAAATTGCAAAAAAATTAAAAACAATTAAACGTACAGACATTTTAAATTATTTTTTACTCGCGTAAGAATCTTGTAGAATAAATCGAATTGAAGTATTCACCTTTTTATAACAAAAAAAATCATAACAATTTGCATTTATGGAAACAATAATGATTTTTATCAAACAATGGGTTAATCAAATTAATTATGGGTCCAGAAAAAAAATTTTTATTGAGCAATTGAAATTGAAATAGAAAGAATGAAATTTTATTTCTTCACCTTTTAATTCCAGAAAAAATGATTAGATTAAGAATATTAGTTATTGTTCCAGAACATAAAAATTTTTGTAATAGGTAATTTAAGTAGTTAATTTAATTTAAAATTTTTAAGTTATTGTTGGGCTTTTCGAAGTTATCGTTTTTTTAAGGGTGGAAGGTACCCGCAATAATTGTAGACCTTAATAAATTTTTTTCTGGCTTATAAAAATTTATTTTAATAAATTGATGATGTGAGGAATGTTAACTAGGGCTGTACTTAATATTTGTAAAATATAAAAGTCATAATCGTTATAGTTTAAAAGATATTTTATTAAAGTTCTCTAAGACATATTTTATAATTTTATTAATTATTTGGAAACTTGTATATCGCCATTTTATAAATTTTATTATGACTACTTTTGTATTATTGAGGCGTATAAAATTGCATTATATAAGTTTCCAAATAATAAATAAAATTATAAAATATGTTGTACCATAGAATGAAGGATTGTCTATAATAACATGGTTTAAACGCCGATTTAATTAAACGGATATTAAGGCCGTAAATATCTAAATAACTTTAATAAAATATCTTTTAAACTATAACAATTATGACTTTTATATTTTACAAATATTAAGTACAGCCCTAGTTAACATTCCTCACATCATCAATTTATTAAACTAAATTTTTATAAGCCAGAAAAAAATTGATTAAGCTCTACAATTATTGCGGGTACCTTCCACCCTTAAAGAAAAAAATAAGATGAAAAAGAACAACTAATTACTAACTTTTATTTATTCAGACTGCTGTTATATTTCGAATGAACATAGAATTATAAATCTGCAAGTTAAGCATTAGTTTCTGGAATATGCAGTCTGGATAATGGTTTTTGGGGTGCCTGAGCTCTGCCCGTACCTCCTTCATCGGTCGGATCTGAAAAAGAAAAACCATGATTAAATGTATTTTGAAATGTAACCGAAGTCACTGACGATAAACGTTAGTCTGTTATGATGACGGTAACGAGGTTCGTAGGCTCGGTCAAGAACCAACTTGGGTCTCTTCCGAAGCCTAGACTCGTTGATGTCGTATTCCCATAGTCCTCGGATGGTAGGGTTGTCGTGGTCCAGTGTTGTGTCTTAGAACTTGGAGGCTGCTTCTCGGATGAAATCCTGGATGCTGATCATCTGTAGGTCCCTGTTACAAATGAACCATGGTGCGTGGACGATGGCCCTCGGGATCTTGTGTTGTACGGTCTGCATCTTCTTGATGTTGGACGGTGCGGCGTAGCCCCAGGCTGGTGCGGCGCGCGTCATGATCGGTCGGATGACGGTCTTGTACAGAAGCAGCTTGTTCCTGAGGTCCAGCGTCGTACCTGAAAAAAGTGGATATAGTAACGAATATGCAGCTCGTGCTCGGACGATAGCTCCCTCGATGTGTGGTTTCCAGGTCGGTCCCTTGTCGATGGTTAGTCCTAGGTATCGGGCTTCCTCTTTCCAAGGAATGGCTTCGCCAAAGATCTCAATGTTTGGGATGAACAAAATGCAATGTTTGAGAAAGAAATTAGCCCAGAAAGACAACCTGAGTGACATCTGAGTGATTTTGCAATTATTCTCGATATTTGACGCTGTTTATCGACTCTTTAGGTAATAAATGCTGGATTTTTTTTAAGTATTTTAATTATTTAAAAGCTTTATAATATTTAGATAATATTGTACATTTTGAGTGCTACATTAAAGTGTAATGAAAATTGTAAATGTGTACTTGATCAATCGAATGTGAACTGAAGAAGTAGTGGTGGTTTTGCAACTGAACCTTTTCAATAAACTTTAACAGAATTCAAGTTTTGTGTTTCTTCTACTACTTTAAACTTCTTAAAAATGTTGTGGTAGAGAAAGCAAATTGGAGAATCTATAAAATTCAAAAAAAATCAAGAAATTCGTAAATAAGGACCTTACTATAAGAACAGCAAGTCAATACACTTCCAATAGAACTTGATTCCCATGCATTCGAAATTCAATGATACCATATAATTAGAAAGGGCTGCTAATAGTCAAACTACGTATTTTAAATCAACGTGACGGGTCGTAATTCTCTCTATAGCAACACTTTCAGATAATGGTATTTTTGGAATTTCGGATTCTCAAAATACAGAAAAAATAAATCTTTACATCTACACTGAAATACCTTTAAAATGGAGTCCAAAAATACCGTGTGCCTAACTTTTTGAGTATTAAATTCACCTCTTGCTTTGAGAGGATCAAATTTTATACTTACATCCACTAATGTCGGAGGGTTCATATCAATTAAACCCCAAGCTGTGAAACGAATCTCTTGTTGACCTTGTTGTATAATCAACAATGTTCCTTTCTTCAATTTCAGGTAGTGCTTAGAGTACCAATTGGAATTATACATTGCAGTTGAAACAGATGTTACCTTCAAGTATTTAAAAATTGGAATAGTTTTAATTAATAACATTTTTTGGAACTACCTCTTCTGACAAAGTAGCTAGAGGAATACAATAGAAAGAAAGTTGTAATATTAAAATTAATGCCCCTACTCCATATTGAAGTTTCGGTGCTATATTTGGACTAAAACAAAATTATTATTTTAATAAAATAGAATTTGATTCAAGATTATTGATTTATACCTTTCACAAGTTGCATAAAAATACATACAAATTAAAGGAGCCGAAGTTACGTATTGAACCATAAACGTTGAAGAGTAGATATCTTGGAACGCATTTACGAAACTGAAATGTAAACGTTAGATAAAAAGAAAGTACTTACGTTAAAAGTGAGTATAAAAGAAATTTTATCAAGAAATTGGGCATAAAACATTTAAATTTAGATTTTTAATAAAAGAAAATTTGGTCTGGGGCACTTCCTCGACACCCCTGCCGAGTTTCAACTCGATTGGTAAATGTTTCATTTTTTTAGATTTTTCCTTTGTTTTTTTGGCCTTTAAAAATCAGGGGAATCCCCGATCGATTTGAAACTCGGCACTGACGTAGCTTGGACTATCGTCGAAAAGACCTCCGCTCGGGATTGCTACGAATTGCTTTATGCCCCAGCTACGATTTTTGGCGACAAAGTCTAAAACCAAAAAAATTACACAACTCGGACCCTATTGGCCGTAGCTCATTGTTGACCTCGGATTCGTCAATTTTGACCTCGAATGGTATATATGAGATATACTATAGAGATCGGTTTAGCCCAATAAGCGAACTTGCTTACTGGACTATGTCAATTTTTGTTTAAGGCCTTTGTGGCCTGCCGCCAGCGGCAAACGATGGGACTTGGTCCAATAACGATAACTAAGCGAAAAAGTCGGCACTTGAATTCCCGATTGTGCTCACGAATTTTTTGAATGTTTCACTATGAATGCTTCGAAAAATTCCCGGCGGCCTACCGAACCAAATCGGGCCCTCCCTTTCTGAGAGCAAGCGGTATGCCGTGAGCCTCCGCGTTCTCTCACTATCCCCAAATTGTGGCTAAAAATAGACACTTTTTGGAAAAATCATAGCGCCCTCTGTATGGGAATCGTAGAAATGATCTCGTGAACGGTTTTAGGAGAAGGTTCGAGCTAACTTTTAAGCCCCGTCCGAGAGTTGTAGATGCCATAAGAAAGACCCTGGGTTTCTCGGCGCAAGGGCAATTTTTTATGCGCCCCATCCTAGGGCGGCTATGGAAAATGTGGAAGAACCGATACCGGAACTACGATCTGGATCTCCAAAGGACGCCAGATCCAAAATTTAACGCCGAAATTCCGTGACGGGCTTACACGCGACAACTGCCGATGGGATCGGCCCGAATCGCTTGCCAGACGGTGGTCAAAGGTCCCAACGTTTGCCACTAGCCCCTCGATTTTTGACTTTTTGCGTACTTTTGTCTCGGCGATTTTTCAAACTTCTAGGACGATTTTCCGAATTTTTGTCGTGACCGCTGTGCGGCCATTTTGTGTGATTTTTGGAAACTAATTACTGGGCATTTATGGGGACTCGCAAGAGTACCCCGATGTCGATTTTTGCATCGATTCGGCCATTTTGATTTTTTGGCCAATTGAAACCTATAAACAAATTTCGATTGTTCTGATCGGTTCAAAATTTGGGGAAGGGATAGCGGTGGGTGTGTCTTACGTCCCTCCCAAATTTGGACTCTTGCAATCCAAGGACGGCTTAGTTGCTAATTTTTTTTATTAATGTTTGCATTTTTCTCACTTTCAAAGCCCCCCACGACTCTCCCTATTGTCTCGGATCGTTTTCGATCCTAAATTTCGAAAACTGCAATTAAACTCTATCTATTCCATAATTTTTTTTTTCAAAAATTCACTCACATACCGTACTCTCTTACCGACTTATTGGTTTTTAAAAAAAACGACTATGATCCAATCAGTAGAACTGGAGATAAACAATGTCAAGTATGAGAAGATTAGAGAAAATCCTGCAAATTATCGAAAATTCATAAGTGAATATTTTCTGAAAATTTCTGAAAATTATTGGATGATTCTTAAATGTCAAGTTTAAATTGGTGTGCGGTTTGTAAAAGAATGACCCGTCTCTATCTATTTGTTTTAATTAATTATAGTTAGAAGTTAATAATTTGTTATTTTCGTTAATGACATTACCAATTTTCATATCAAATGTTTGGCATTTATCTATTCTAAACTTTAATGCAATAGTAGAGGAGAAAGTGCGTTTACTAATTTTTAAAAGTACTACCTACCTACACAAAAATCTGTGGTGTTCGACGTAAACTTTTAATTCCGAATAAAAATTGTTAGGGTCTTGCTCTGATTCGATATCCTCCACATCCATTCTTTCTAAATGATCACACAAAATCTTAAATTGAACTACGGCTGCATAACAAAATCCAAGAAATAGGCCGTCTAAACAATAAGCAAAAGCAGCACAAAATAAAAGGCATAACGAATATGCAGGAAAAGCGACTTGATACAATTTTGTATATTCGATCATACTCCATGTTCCTATTGGTACTTTATTATTAGCAATTATAAATGTAGCAAGTACACTAAACACGTCGTAGAAACCAAGAACATAACCGAACAACTTTTGTAGCGCTATCACTGTTGATGAAATTTTATCAGCTTTATTCTTCGTATTATTTGTAGTTTCATTGCTGTTCCAAAAATTCTCATGGAGCTGAATTAAATTTGAAATTTTGTGGCTATTAATCATCGTAAGTATTATTTTTAAAAATATCTACAAATACCAAAATATTCTCTAAACATACAAAGATTCGTTAATTCACATTTACCTGTCCAACTCCAAAAACAGGTTGTGCATTATCAATTATTTCAAAAATTCCACTTTCACAATAAAAAAATTGCATAAATGCAACAATAAGGACAAAAATGAATAATAACACAATCCCTGTTTTAAACACAATATTTTTGACAGAATTTGGAACCAAATATCCTATTTTATTAAAAACTAATAAAGGCCCATTGATCAACTCTTTTTCCATTTTTAAACTTCCAACTTTGAAAGATTACTTGATAAGAGCAATACGCACTGTCACCTAAAGCTTTCAGAATGAACTGAAAACTAGACTATTTTATAGACAGAGATTGTGACGTATTTACAAATAATAAAATACAATTCCCTTTGGCTAGAAAAAGATAGAAGTTACTTCAAATGTCTTCGATTTGTTCAGTTATCAGTTATCATTTTCAAGGTATTATATGCATTGCACTTGCATCATACGTGAAGGTAAGACAATCAATAACAATCAATAAGTAAGATATTCAATAACTCTTGAATAAATCACGAATATTGTATTTTAAACTTAATAGCACCAATTAGATAATTAGATAATTAGATAATTTAATATTCACTTCATACAAGATAGTAAAATTCAATTAATGGCCAATTAATAACAAGGGACAGGAAATAAACATAGTGCAATAAAATCAATATGAGATGCATTCTAATTTCGTTTTTCAGTTCGGTGTTTTTTTATAAAAATCTTAATTAAAGTTACTTTAATTAAAAGGGTTCCCGAGATTATTACGAGTTTGCTTTTGTGTCATGTTCCGATTGAGTTCAGGTTAAATTCCGAAAATAATTTTTTATTTAGCTTCTCATCTTCTACAGTCTATACAGGGTGTCCCTGAATAACTCCGACAAACGATTTTGAGTTCCTGGGACCAAAATAGGACTTTTGGCCTTCTTTAAATTATGCTCAAGAATGTCCCCCTACCAAAAGTTACACGCTCTCGAAGTTGTGTTAAAAATTTTGAAAAATCGCTTTTTATCTCCAAAAGTACTCCAAATATTTTAATGATTTCTATTGTGATGTTTTTGTTGACGTATTTTTTTATATCTGTCTCTCTCGAAGAAAGGGGTAAAACAAGTTTACCATTCGAGGGATTGTAAGCGATTTTGATTTTAAAAGTCTGTAACGATGCAGAATTTTATCCAGATGCTGGACCAAAATACCTTTTAAAGCAGCTACTTGTCATTTTGTTCTTTAGTTTTCCCCTAGCGCCGCTCCTGAGATCAAAATGGAGATAAGTTTTACCTTCCCTTGTTCAGCTCTTCAAGCGATTTCATTTGAGTCCAATCTCGAAGAGATTGGATGAGAATTACTCAATTTCAATTTTTATATTTTTATTAACAGTCTTATCATTCATAACACAGCTAATTTCGGTTAACTTCCGAACCAAACCACCTAGAGATTCCATTTAAATTTTAGTGTGACTCTGGGGTCATTTTTAACCTTTTATAATTTAATTCAACCTTATCAGTTGATTAATTCGTAATCTAAACTTTTTAATTGGACGGTCTCAGGGTAAAAGGGAATAAGTCAAAAAAGTAAGTTTTTCAGAAATCAAAAAAAACGTATAGAATCTATGTTTTCTTTTTATAGTTTTTGCAAAGCTACACGTTTTCTATGTTTTCATAATACTAAAAATAGAGAAGTCCATTTTGTCACTTTTTCACATATTTCGGATTTTAAATGACTTATTCCCTTTGATACAACTCTGATGTTGACTTATTCCTTTTTGATCTTTGACATTGTAAGTAGAAAAGAGCAAAAAACATCAATTTTTACTGTTCTAATAGAAAATTCAAGTTTTATTTAATACGAATTACAGTATTTTATAAAAACATTAAGTTTAAAAAAAGATAACCAAATAACTCTGCATGTAACAAACTAAGTAACATAATATTTTAAATTCAAAATTGTAGAAAATTTTAATCTTCGTCAGAATCTGATTCCAAAATGGGGTCCATTGCTACTGAGTTTGAAGTAGGTAGATTTCTATAGAAGTCATGGAATACTGGTGGAATAAAACTAAGTAAACTTATCAAATCCTTCTTCTTTTCTTCGGCAATAGGTACCAACGCTTTGTAGCAAATAGGGGGTAGAAATTGTGACTCGACTTTGTTACGTCTCGAAATATCCATAACAGAAAATGATTCATCTTCTCTAAGAGATTTTTTATAAAATACCTTAAGCGACTGATCCTTTATAAATTTTAGCCACTTTACTTCCTTCCAAACAAATTTCTCACCATTTTCATTGAATCTATTATTTAAATTCATGTCAGTTTTTAGTAAACTTCCATAATCAAGAAAGTCATTTTGGCTCATCTCTACGACAGCAAATGGATTTTTCTTCCCCACAAGCCGGATCATTTGGGCCCAGTCATGTGGATGACTGATTGGCGTACCATGTCTTTTTTTAAACTTCTCTATTTGAGCGTGGTCCGAGTCACACTCCATTCTGCTATGTCCTGAAACCATAAACTTGTGTTCTAAAGTTTCAATGTGTGTATTTTTCACAATGGAACAGCACATTGCTAAAAATAGCGAATTTTTATTTTGGCCAGGACAAGTATCACTATAAAATATGACTTTTTTGATATCTTGTGGAAGATTTGATACAGCTTTAAAAACGCAAGAGCCAATTTCGTTTGCGCCTCTCTTTGCTATGGATTCATACCATATAAAACAAGTAGCCTTGTCAGTTTTCATATTATGGACTGTTAAGTTATAAGTCCACAATTGCCTCTTGTAGAAAACCACTGAGGTTTCTATACTTGGCGTTGGCAGACATTGTTGTAAGTCAAAAGCAAGCACAGTCATATTTGTTTCTGTTTTTGCTCTCTGCTTATCTGCTTTTTTCATTTGGTATGCTATCTCAGCCTCAGTGTGATGCTGCTCTTGCTGCTGCAAAACTTCATTTCTTTTTTCATCAACAACAAAAGTAAGCTGCATTTTATATTTGTCACAAGCTTGACAAGTGTCCTTCTTTGGCTGTTTAATAGCTATATTAGATTTGTGGAACAGCTCTAAATATTTTGTATAGCTTACTGCATTTTTAACTTCTTCGCAATACAACTGATATATTTTAGTTACAGTAAAATGTGGAGGCAAATACTTTTTTGAAGTCTCTTTTCTACAATAGTGACTCTCATACGCTGGTAATAAATCAAGATGTTGTTGCACCGTATTAAGTTTTTCTTCAGTTATTTTATTCGGTGGAGAATGTAGACCCCTCTTGTCGGGTGTAGAGGAATTAGTTGGACACTGTAGTTTCTGCTTAGACAAAATCCAAATAAACTTTGGTGTTTCATCAAAGACCCGTAAAAAACATTTTTTGCATACACTGATTTGCTCACCATCAACAGGTATATGATAGGTGAATGTCACTTGACGATTTTTTTGCTTTTCAGGAGTGTTTCTTCTCTTTCTTGATACTTTTGTCGAACTAAAACTTATTAATCCCGAAAGAAATGTGGCTCTTCTGTTACGATCAGACATTTTCCAATACTTGTCAAACAAGGACTTCTGAACATTTTCGTTAATTTTTGTGTAACATTTATTACGACAATTTTCCAACATTTTACAAGTTTTTTCTGGTATCTTTTTTCCACTTTCTGTCTGGTACGCTTTCCCAGCATTTCTACAAATTTTTCTGTGTCTACGAACTTCTCTAGATCTTCCTTTTGCACCTCGCTTGTCAGTCTTATCTTTTACATTGATTAACTGCTTTGTTTCATTAGTTTGGTGTTCAACTACTACTGGTAATTCTGATTCTTCATCACTATTTAATTCATAGTTTGGGTCTGCTATACTATCGTCACTGTCGAAGTCTGATAAATCATTTTGTGCTGTATCTTCAACATCCGAAATTATATCTTCAACGATTAAAGTGGAATTGTCGTGAATTAATGAAGTACTGTTAGGTTTATTTTCAAAATCTTTTGAAGTAGAAGGTTCTTGAAAATTAAATATGTTATCGTCACCTGTAGTAGGAATGAATAGTTTTCTTTTTGCTGTTTTTGACTTTTTACACTCTGGTTCTATAAATAATAAATACTTGTATTAGGTACAACAATATTATTTATTCACAATCAGTCAACAATGATTTCATTTCTCTCGATTTTATGGCATATTACAGGTTAACAATGATATTCATTTCCACCCAGAGGTTAAATAAAATTCATTACTGCCCGAAAGGCCGTTTTAGGTTTTCCTTACGTAAATGGCCGCACACACAACATAGGTGTTTGTGGCTCTTTACTGAAAAGATTGAGAACCTCTGTATGGTACTCAAAAGATAAAATGACTCATTTGCTGTATAACAGAGCCACCAAACGATTGAATAGAATACACAGACAGTTGTGTTACCGGACATAAACCGTCGGCGGACAAAAACACAAATGGTGTGTGTGCGGCCATTTACGTAAGGAAAACCTAAAACACCTATATTGTGTGTGCGGCCATTATAGTGTTAACTCTACCTACTTATTCATAGTCCAATAGTCGTAAAGAACGGCCAAGTAACCTTAGTAACAATAGCAAGATATTTGAAATAATAATTTGTTAATTAAATCGAATTAAAATTACCTATTTTATATTTATAGTATTTCTCTAATATTAAACAATTGTGAATAAAATAGTATGTCAACCTCGGCGTGCCTCGTAGAAAATGACGTTCATTTCCAACTCGCAGTAATTTTTATGTAATTTCAAATTGAAACTAACCTAAAATTTACTAGTGGCTGCTGCCAGGTTACTTACCATTGTCAGATACTTCAGTCAACTTGATTATTTTCCTAGTTCTATCAGAAATCATCGTCGTATATATTATTTATTATACCATACACAGAAACTATCACTAACACAATTTATTTAAAAACAAAAATATAAACACTAATTTCAATGATTAGTGCGGTACACGTACTGTGTAAAATGAAATAAGTCAACTTGATTCTCGAGTAGCGTAGCGGAAATTTACGATACATATACGAAGTAAAAAGGAATAAGTCAACTTATTTCCTTTTACTCAATTCAAAATTTTTGCTAGTAACTTATTGCATTTTGTACAACGGTATTTTATACTGTACTAACCATGTGTAGACTTATTTCTTTTTACCCAGTAAAAGATATTCCAACAAGGGACTTATTCCATAATAGAACTAAAAACCGTTAAAAACTGACATATTCCCTTTTACCCTGAGACCGTCCAATTATAGGTTTCA
Source organism: Malthinus seriepunctatus (assembly GCA_963924605.1). NCBI lineage: Eukaryota > Metazoa > Arthropoda > Insecta > Coleoptera > Cantharidae > Malthinus > Malthinus seriepunctatus. The sequence goes on from OZ004603.1 coordinate 19,881,090, forward strand.
AAAATTATTGAATGTTTAAATTCCATTTCAAACACGTGAAGTGTCCTAATTAGTGATACGATGTTATTAGTGTTTTTTTTCTTTTACTTTCTTAATTAATTAGCATCTCTAAGTAATTTCCACCCTTTAAATAATTTTTATTAATTAGTTTAAACATGAAATTTTAATTGATAATTACAAATTATATACCGATGTTCTTGTAATTTTAGTGCGGTTCCATTGAGCTAATTTTTATACTCGAGCTCGCACTAATTACAAAGTTATTAATTTATTTTTAATAATTAACTGATAGTCGCTCTTTGATTCAATTCCTTTTTCTGCGTTCCTATTGGATTTCCTAAATCCGAGTTGGTCGCCGGGTTTCCAATAAAAGCTCCCACTCCATTTTGATCTTCACCATCGTGGTGAGTGGATGCGCGCTTTTGTTAATTTTCCCTCATTCAATTTTCTCTTGCCTTCACCAAAGCCGTGTTCAATAATTAACTTTTATTCATTTTCCCTTGCCTTCAGCAAAGCCGTGTTCAATAATTAACTTTTATTAATTTTCCCTTGCCTTCAGCAAACCCGTGTTCATTAATTAATTTAATTTAATTTTTTTTTAATTATTTTTTTACCGTGTTAAATTAATTAATTAATTTAATTTTATTAATTAATTTTTATTTAATTTTCCTTTGCCTTCAGCAAACCCGTGTCCGTGTTTACTCTAAGGTCTAGTGGTCTTATCTTGAGGTCTGATTAGGTCTCGAGACGAGGTCTGTTGGTCTGGAGAAACACGCAGCTTCCGTGTCTTGTTAGTTAGGTCTGTTGGTCTCACTCACAGGTTCTTTCTGGGTCTTAGAGTGAGGTGTAGTGGTCTAGCAACAGGAATTCAAACCCGTGTCTTGTCCGTTACGTGTGTAGGTTTCACTCAGAGGTCCTTTCTGGGTCTTAGAGTGAGGTCTGGTGGTCTAGCGACAGGAATCACCCGTTCAACTTGTAGGTGTCCTTTTAGGTCTGTTGGTCTCACTCAGAGGTCCTTTCTAGGTCTTAGAGTGAAGTCTGGTGGTCTAGAAGGGAGCCAAGTCCGTGTTCCTTTAAGGTATGTTGGTTGGTCTCACTCAGAGGTCTGTTACTGGGTCTTAGAGTGAGATCTGGTGGTCTAGAAGGGAGCCAAGTCCGTGTTTCCTTTTAGGTCTGTTGGTCTTACTCAGAGGTCTGTTATTGGGTCTTAGAGTGAATTCTGGTGGTCTAGAAAGAAGACTGTTACCGTGGCTGAGTCATATTCACATCATAGAATTGTATTTTGTTAATTAGCCCAAACGAATTATTTTTTTTCTTACGAAAGGTTTTTTTTATATTTTATTTTGTACTTGTACAATTTAGGTACTTAGAACTATTTTTCTTTTATTTAAGAAATACTTTGTTTTTATTTCCATCCGCAGTGTGTTTCATTTCCAGCTACGAACTTTATTTGAAGTCTCCTACTGAGCGATGCTAGAAGGATAATTAGTGCAACACCCGATTTTAAGTGTTACAAGTCTTTAACATATTTTAATATAAGTTTCGGTAGTCTCTTACTGTATGATTTTTGCCTAAACAGACCTCAAAATAGGATCTACAGACCTGACAAAGATTCAACCAAGTCCAGCGAATTACCCAGACCACTAGACCTAAACAGACCTCAAAATAAGATCTACAGACCTGACGAAGATTCAACCAAGTCCAGCGAGTTCTCCACCACACCTGGAGAACTTCCTGTACCATTCTTCTACTAGACCACCAGACCTGTTCCTACAGAGAGAGACCAACGGACCTAATGACCAAACGTTTTGCTTCTTTCTTCCGATACATAGATTACATAGAAGAATCTCTGCCGAACACAAAATCGCGAATGCAGGGCTACAATAATTGAGGCATTGTCGCTCATTGAAAAGTTATTAATTTTTTATTTCGTCTATGCATTGCAATGCCAACATCACATAGGTACTGCATTATTTAAATTTTATCACTAATTCCCTACACAATAGCTTACATTGTTATAAACAATTAAGAGTGAAAGAGTACGTAAAATCAGAAAGTTTATTAAGGTTTATAAAGTTAATACAATATATTTATTCATCGTTTAAACAATTATCGCATATTTCGTTAAACCATCCAACATATGCAGAAACAAGAGAGTATATAGTAGGTTTATTAGTTGATGGACAATTTTCAATAAAATAGTGACTAAGAAGACCAATTAATACAAATTCGTTTTCCTTACGTTGCACTAAAGGATCACCTGCATCATATAAACACCCTCCTTTCCTAAGTATAAAAATATACTTATACATATTTAAATTCTAATAATTTAAATTTCAAACTTACCCAAAATTGCAAAAAATTTAAAAATAATTAAACGTAGAGACATTTTAAATTATTTTTTATTGCAAATATTACTTTTTAAAATTAAAACACAATGTTTACTCCAGTAAAGATCTCGTAAAGTAAATCAAATTGAAGGATTCGCCTTTTTATAGCAACAAAATTTATAACAATTTGCGCTTATGGATACAATAATTATATTTATCAAAAAATGGGTTAATCAAAATAGTAATAATTCGTCCAGAAAATACAAATTTTATTGAGCAATTAGTAGGTACGATTTTTAAGTATTGGCCATTAAAAGAAACAATAAAATTCTATTTCTTCACCTTTTATTGTAGATAAAAACAATTAAGAATATTAGTTATTGTTCCAGAAACTAAAATTTTTTGAAATTTAGTTATATCCTTTTTATAGTAGATACCGATCGATTTTCAAGAAATATTATCAAAATTATATCATTTCTGGTTAAATCGGGAGTGACACTAAAGTTTGTTATTTTAAATAATATAGTTACTTATTATATAAGGACGAAAAGTATAATTTTTCGGACGAATAGGTGAAATTGCTGGAAGAGGGGAAGCCGAGTCCAGCAAATGTATGAGTCCGAAAAACATTTTCGCCCATGTGTCATTTTTTATTCGATTGTAAGAAATTCTAAAAAATACTAATAATTTTTTTCTACAGCTATTATAAGTTTTTCAGTAACAAATATTACTTACATCTGTGTATTGAGTTTATCCGAGACCGTCGCGTTATACCCATGCAAATGCAGCAAAACCGGACACACTAAATACCAAACGTTCCCGATAAATGAAATGTTTAATTCCTTAACATGCATTTTTACTATTTTTCAGCCTTTCGGGCATCCCCAAATTAAGTTTACTACCTCCTTGAAATTGTTTAGGTCCTTCAGAAGCATTTAAAAATTATTTTGGAAATTGCTTGATTATTTATTCAGTAGCTAAACCTCTTGTTAATTTTTTCCCTAATTTTTTTTTAAATTTTAATTAATAACACCTTCTGAGTCTTAGTGGGATCGAAATACCGTTTGACACTAAACTTTTGCTGATAGAAATGTTATGATTGAATATTGTTTAGAACAATGTCAGGAATAATGTGGTAAGTTTTGGACTTCGAACTCGCGCGGCGTCCTTCCGAAAAAAGCATTTCAAAGAACATTTACCCGTTTTCTTTGACGTTTTATTTAATTCCTCAACTTCTAAACATCGGATCGTAATAAAAAATTATGCGATTATGGGAAATTGACAGACGATGAATTCTAGACAAAAAATGTATAGTTTGGTTCAGTAGTTTTGGAGATAAAACTTCTTAAGCACCAAAAGCGAACCAAAAATTGTTTTATTCAGTGCATTGCAAAGAAGTAATCAAAAAATCTTTTGTTTATGTAAAAGATACTACTTGATGAGTAGAAAGGATTTGCTAAAGTTGAAATCCTCAAGTGCAACCAAAGAGCCAAAAAGTGCATAGGAAGTTAAAACTTGTAAGCACTGCCATTTAATGCGATCATAATAGAAACAATTTTTTTTTTTCAAAAAACATTTCTTTTCGAGCCTACTCTTTTGTGAAAGAAATATTTTAGAAATTATCGCCTTACATAGTTCACTTTTGACCCTTTTTTCGAAACACACTTTTCTAAATTGCCAAGAACTTGGTAAATATTTGTTGAAAAGAAGATTCATTATTTTAGCTTGATAGATCTTTTAAAATACGTTTGATTTCAAAAAACACAATTCCCGATTCATCAACTTGGAGGCTAATTTTGGATATTTTTGTATTTGCTACTGCAGGTGGCACGCTCCCCCACTCCTGGCTTTGGATTCGTTTAGATGTACTTTTATGCGTCAGTGTCAAATTTAATATAAGAAACTCCATGGCTGTTACTATTTTGACGGGATTTTCGATAGTTTCTTGTCTAATTTCTATAGTTACAAAGCACGCACCATTAATTTTATTTACTGACTTCTTCTTTTTATTCTGGTGTTGAATTAGAAGATGCATAACATACTTAGATATCATATATCAACAGTTAGCCGTTTAATCACTGCAGTTGTAAATACAAAAATATCCATATTTGGCCTCCAAGTTGATGAATCGGGATTTTTGTTATTTGAAATCAAAGGTTTTGAAAAGATCTATCAAGCTAAAATAATGAATTTTCTATTTAACAAGTATTGACAAAATTCTTGGCGATTTAGAAAAGTGCGTTTCTAAAAAAGAGTCAAAAGTGTACTAAGATTAGCGAAAAATTATAAAATTTTTCCTTGAGCAAATAGTATGTTCAAAGACGAATGTTTTCATAAAAAAAAGATTTTTATTCATCGCGATCGCATTAAATGACAACCCTTACAAATTTTGATTTCCTGAGCAGTTTTTGGCTGTTTGGTTGCACTTGAGGATCTGAACTTTGGCAAATTCTTTCTACTCATCAAGTAGTATCTTTTACATGAACAAAAGATTTTTTGATTACTTCTTTGCAATGCACTGAATAAAACAATTTTTGGTTCGCTTTTGGTGCTTAAGAAGTTTTATCTCCAAAGCTACTGAACCAAACTATTACATTTTTGGTCTAGAATTCATCGTCTGTCAATTTTCCATAATCCCATAATTTTTTATTACGATCCGATGTTTAGAAGTTGAGGAATTAAATAAAAGGTAAAAAAAAACGAGTAAATATTCTTTGGAATGCTTTTTTCGGAAGGACGCCGCGCGAGTTCGAAGTCCAAAACTTACCACATTATTCCTGACATTGTCCTAAACATGATCTAATCATAACATTTCTATCAGCAAAAGTTTAGTTTCAAGCTATTAATTCCCGTAATTCGACGCCACTATCTGTGCTTATCAACTGTAATAACCCTAGGGCATTGATAACAACCGAAATAATTTTGTCATATCTTGAAAGTACATTTTTAAAAACACCCCGACGCGAAGCGGAGGGGTGTTTTTCCAAAAAAATGTACTTGAAAGATAGACAAAATTATGAGGATTCATCAATGCCCGAGGGTTATTCAACAAGATAATTTTTTTTAAATTTAAATTTAACGTCAAAAGTGACAATTCGTTGAATTTTATACGATATCGCGTCGGCAGAGCAATTGAAAATTACCCTAAGGTGATTGTCAGTTAAAGTTTTATGTGATTGGGTAAAAATGAACATGTGACTGAAAATTGTAAAATATGATTGGCTTTGTGTTTGAAAAAAAATTATCACGGATATCACCCTCCTTGATCTCATCCAGTTTTAATGTTTAATGCCGTTTAAACGATTATTAATCGTGCTAATAATATGGAACAAACTTGAGACGGAAGCTATTGTTAGCGCGTATCCATTTCTTATCAAATATTGTTACAATTTCCGTTAATTAAAATAATACTAATTAACCGTGAGGTTGATAAGTGTTGCGTTGGTACGCGCTATGCCGACTCTTCCCACTCCCATCTCACCCGACAAAGCAATCTCATTGGTCCCCCGCTTTGAAGTGGTGTTGAAGCTATAAGTACAAGTGGCGTACAAAAGATAAGGGGTCGTATTTGGACATCGAGTCCATAACAAACTAAAGTTTATCGTCAGTGACTTCGGACACGTTTAAAAATACATTTAATCATCGTTTTTTCTTTTTCAGATCCGACCGATGAAGGAGGTACGGGGCAGAGCCTAGGCACCCCAACGGTCATTATCAAGATTCCAGATGGACATCGAGTCTGGTGTGGTCTGGTCACACGTAGACGTATTTCTTCTTTTTTAGTTTCCAATTAAATAGAAACTTGATAAGGATACATGCCATCTTTAGCTTCTTCTTCTCCAATAATCTTCTAATCTAATGAACTTGCATAGGCTATTTTAAGAAAAATATATTTAAAATGTAATAATTGAAGTTCCAAACATGTAAATATTAATATAATGTAGGTAAATATTATTTAATAAAATTGAAACACAACCTTCACTTGAGGAAGGATCTCATACAGTCAATTGAGTTGAATTATTCACCTTTTTATACCAAAAAAATTCATAACAATTTGCACTTATAAATACAATTAATAATTATATTTATCAAAAAATGGGTTAATCAAAATAGTAATTGGTCTAGAAAATAAAAATTTTATTAAGCAATTAGTAGGTAAAAAAACATTTAAAATTAAAATTATTTATAATTCTCGTACCCCCTTGAAACCTATACCATTCGATGACTCGTTTAAACCTGCATCTATCGCCACCTACATAATCGCATAAAAAGCATTTATGTAAGCGTTTGGTGATAATCGTAAAGATATGAGTACGAAGCGTACGGAGTAAGATGTAAGTTCCCACGTCGCGGTTAATTCGCAAGCTTAGTTCTGATTGGTGCTAAGAACTTGGTGATGGAGAATTAATAAATATTCCACGTGCATTGATTTCAGAAGAGTCCGTGACCGTCCATGTACATCTACTACACAGGGTGCATTATTGTGTTAAGTAAGATCATCTTGTGCTGCGGATAGTTGATAGTTTGGTGTCTCTGCAGCAGCGGTTGAAACAAGCTGCAGTTGTAGTGTTTAAGCTGATCGTGTCTACCCCCGTATATCCTTCCTGTTGGTCAGACATTTGGGCTAACCACAGGTCACTAGCAGGTATGAGGGCACTTGGCACCGCCAGAAGAGTTGGGTTAGGCCCCGCCCCTCGCCCAGGGGTGGGGGGTAAGCCCCGCCCCTTGACTTTGAAATGACCTCTACCATGAAATGGTCTTGACCTTGAAATTACCTTGAATTACCTTGACCTTGATGATCTTGACCTCGAAATGACCTTGAATAAATTTTCTAAACTGTCGTCTTTTATATCGTTACAAGATCCGCTTCGAGTTTCAAAAAAAGCCGATTTCCATGATAAACGTCGATAAATAAAATGATAAACGTTCCATTCGTCGAGACGAACCCATAATATTCGTCACAATAGCTTTCTTTAGCGTCTAGACTTTTAATATTTTTCAACAACAACAACAACAATTAATTTTGCATAATCGCCAAACTTAAAATGTAACCACCTGTTCAGACAGAAACCGTCAATCCGCGCAAACGTTCATGGTGGCGGTACGGGGGGGTCGGGGATTTAAGGGGAGATCAAGGTCATTCAGGGTCAAGGCCAAGGCCGTTCAAGGTCAAGGTCATTTCAAGGTCAATGTCATTCAAGGTCAAGGTCATTTCAAGGTCAATGTCATTTCTAAGTCAAGGGGGGCTTACCCCCACCCCTAAACGAGGGGCGGGACCTACCCCCACTCTTCTGGCGGGCCGAAGTGCCCCCATACCTACTGTCACTGTCCAGGGTCTTTAGATTTTTGGCCAATCGTCTAAGACTCGATTACAGGTCTTTTGGCCTGACTGTTGATCAGATTGTAAGTGGGGTGGCCTATTGGCCAATCACTTCTCAACGATCTTTTTTTTTCTCTCAAATATTTTTTATTTGAGTAGAAGTGTTTGTTGTTGCTTGTTTTTCGCTATACTAACTATACTACCATGCAAAATGGTTTATATTTTTATGCCTGCGTCACATACACAGATTTGCCTTGCTGGCCACCTATACAGGCCAAACCGGAGCGTCTGGACGTCGTTCAAGCACCGGTTTGGCCTGTGCAGGTCGACCGACGCCTTTATATGTGGCGCGGCCTTTAGAATGAAAGAGGATGTAAAATCAAAAACTTTATAAAGTTGTAATATATTTATTCATTTTTCAAACAATTATCGCATATTTTATTAAACCACTTAACATGCGAAGAAACACGAGAGTAAACATCAGGCTGGTCTGAAGTACAAACCACTTTGCCCTTTGAGTCCTTTTTTATAAAGTAAGAAAGAATACCAGTTAATATAAATTTTCCTTTTTTACGTTGCACTAATGGGCTACCATCATCGAAGAAACATCCTCCTTTGCCATCCTTTCGTAAGGTACAAAGAGTACTGTCAAGAACCTTTAACCCTCTAATGCACCGCTCCGCTTATAGGCGGACTTTACTTAGTCATCTTTATTGCTCAGATATAAAAATTTTTTAACATTTACGCCACATAACCGACTACAGGTAGGGTTCAAAAAATACACTGGTGTTAGTCTGGTTGCTGTAGCATGTATAGTTTGGTGGCAATCAACAATTCAAATGAAAACTTCTAGCATAACGCATGAAAAATTGTTAGAGTAGAAAACGTTGATTTAAAAAAATTACTAAAAATAGTTACGCCCTTCGTATCGACTTGAAAAATTTTTGGTAAGTAGCTGATATCTTAGATTATCTATTTTTTGTGTTGGTTGGCCCAAATAAAATCAGGGACTCCTACGTACTTCCCCATAATATCGCACCGCCTGTAGGCGGACCTATTCAGTACAGTCTAAAATTTGTTTGATTGTTAGGTATATTTTACTTGACTGATTAGATTATTTATTGTATATTACATATTTATCCTATATTTCCGAATCTGTATTAGTAAACTTAAAATAATAAAAATTTTAGTCATGGCTCATCAACGCCAAATTTACAACTTGTCGAAAATGACAGAGGATGAAATCAGAGAATTGATGGATTCAATTCCCACTGATGATGAAGGCACCAGTGAAGAAGAAGACGATGATTTGGATACAGCTGATGATCCCGTTGCATTGTCGAATTCCAATGTGGTGACTGCTGAAGACGAGTTACTAATAGACAATTGCTTAGAAGAAATGACAAGAGAATCTTCGGCAAAAATTGTTGCAAAAGCAGTTATGACCAGTATCAACGTCAGTACTTTAGGCAGTTCTTCATCAACCGATATGTTGCCAATAATTGAGTCAACTGTTCCACCTGCTACTCATATTGCCAAATCATTGCCTGCTCAGCCTGTAATGCCTTCCACGGCTGTTGAAATAAATCTACCACCTACTAAAACTATCAAACGTTCGAAACGATCGCGATCTCCAGAACTGATTGAAGAAGAAGATGGGCCAAACTTTCCTACTGCAGGAGTATTCACGGGAAACGTTATGACAATGAAGAATGATTGTAAAGAATTCAAATCAATTGTCTGGAGAAAAAAAAATCTTCAGTTACACGTGAATGAGCTGGTATTTAGAGGACAAAGACAATTACCAACTTATTTGAAAGAATTGGACACTCCGTACAAATGCTTTCGGTACTTCATAAATGACCAAATAATTAAGCACCTTGTGGAGCAAATCAATTTATACGCGCATCAAAAAAACATTCAAACAAAAATAAAGGTAGATCAAATTGATGTTCAAAAATTTGTTGGTGTTCTGATTTATATGTCCGTTTATCGCCACCCGAATGTGCGATCATATTGGGGAAAACATGCACACGAAGCAATTCGTCAAACAATGCCAGTACTGAGATTTGAGGCAATTCGACGAGTTTTGCATTTCAATGATAATTCTGTGGCAGTAGAAAAAGGTAAACCAGGATATGATCGTTTATACAAAGTTAGGCCGCTCATAGATCATTTGAACGAAAGGTTCTTGTCGGTCCCAATGCTATCCCGACTTTGCGTGGATGAGCAAATGTGTCCTACCAAAATGACGGGAAGCTCTATTCGTCAATACATGCCGAATAAACCTCACAAATGGGGTTTTAAATTTTTCACTCTTTGTGACTCAACTGGTTTTTCGTATGCCTTTGAAGTATATACGGGTGCTGGTGATAATATTATACCGGAAGACGCCCCCGATCTTGGAGCATCATCTAACGTTGTCATCCGGCTGTCTAAGCACATACCAAATTTTGTGAATCACATTGTTTACTTTGATAATTTTTATACGTCGCTAGGCCTGCTTGCATATCTTCGGAAACGAGGAATCTACTCCTTAGGTACTGTGCGAACAAATCGTGTTCCAAATTGCAAACTTTCAAGTGATGCGATTCTTAGTGCAAAAAAAGTGGAACGCGGATTTTCGGAAGAATACGTTGGCAACGCATTCGGTATAGACATATCTTCTGTTTTGTGGAACGATACTAAAACTGTACGACTTTTGTCTACCTATGTTGGCATAAATCGGTTTGCGTCCAATACTAGAGACACACAGCCCCAGAAAGCAACTCGGTGGGACAAGAAAGAAAAAAAGTATTACGAACTTGATTGTCCTCATATCATTAAAGAATATAATCGCCATATGGGAGGCGTTGATTTGATGGACGGATTACTTGGGCGGTATCACATTCGTATGAAGACTAGAAAATGGTCTAATCGAATTTTTTACCACCTTATTGATGTGGCAATGGTAAATGCTTACATACTGTATCATCGAGTGCATCCTGAGAAGAAAAAGATAGAGATTCCAACTTTTAGATCAGATGTGGCTGAATCGCTCTGTAGATGTGGAACTGTTGCGCAGAAAAGAAGCGTTGGTCGACCAAGCTCTACATCATCGTCACCAAGGGATTCTCCAGTACCAATAAAAAGGGCATACTTGCCAACGGAAGACATCCGCTACGATCAGATTAGCCACTGGTGCATTTTTCGAGACCGATCTGGAAAGAAACAATGCAAATTTCCAAAATGCACTTCTGAAACACAAGCATTTTGCGTGAAATGTAATCTCAGTTTATGTAATTCGCCAACTAAAACGTGTTTTTTCGATTTTCATAACAAATAGGCCTATAATAGATGCATTTTATTCTTGTTTTTTTCTTTATCATCTTTATTATAACCTATTGTAATGATTGTAGTGATTATTACTAATGAATAAAATATAATACACATTTACTATTAATGCACAAGTCCGCCTACAGACAGGGTTCCTATTTTCACCTACAACCCCTGAACGCATTACCAAAATTATTTTTTAATATCAGATTCGTGTTTTTTAGCATACAATTAACACATTCTGAATTTATTAACCCAAACAAAAATTTATGCATTAGAGGGTTAAATCCTTATGTTTACTTTGGCACAATTTATTGGTAATTGTTTTAAGTTGAAGCTCTCGTAAACTATCTGCGGGCTCTGCATCTGAGATATTATCAATCGTAGCACCCCACCCTGTAAGAGTTACAGGAACATTATCTCTAACATCTCCAGTTTCTACTTTAATTTTAGATACTTTAGCGTAGAACACAATTCGTTCAACTTTTAATATGGCAACATCGTTTGTTATTGTAGTATTATCGAACATTGGGTGTATATGAGTTTCAAGTACAGTGTAAACATCTCCCCGTACACTAAGTTTATTCGATCCAGCATTTACAATTAGTGTGTTACCTTTTATATCAGGACTAAAAAATTACTCTTTTTAGTTAAACGTTTGTAGTAACATTGCAATAGAAACAAACTTAAATAAACAATGGGCAGCAGTGACTATCCATTCCTTATGAACTATGGCTCCACCACAAAAATAGGATACATCTCCACTATGGAATTGGATTAAAATTTGCACTTGATATGGATACATACCATTCTTAGCTTCTTGTCCTCCAATAATTTTTGAATCCAAATTGTCTAACGACGATACATAGGCTACATCAAATAAAATATTATTTTATAATATCAATCGAAAGTAAATAAAATTCTACGTCTGCTAAGCATTAGGAAAAATAGATCGTAAACCGCTACTTTGACATAGTTTTGATGTATGACAAAACAATGCAAATCATAGTGGACTATAACACTTGATACTTCCATTATGAATTTGCCAAAGAACGGTCTTTTTGCTCCTACAATAACAGAAAAAATAAATAAGAAACTCTGTGTCAAAGTAACGTCGATACCCGGGGCTACATTGACATAATCATTTTATTTTTATTTTTTAGAGAGACAAAAAGTGGCTTTTTTATTACTTATGTCTATATGTATTTATTATTTGCTTATTAACGTTTCGTTTATACCAGGTGTCCCACTTAGCATGCTCACCATGGGGATCTCGTAAACTTTAAGAGATACGAAGTCGGTTAAATGACGCCAAATATAGCCTCTTTCATAGCCAACTCGATCCTACTTTTGGTTTTTGAAAAATATTATTAGCACTCGAGATATTTTGAAAAAACTAAAAAAGTTCATTTTCTTTAAATGCCTATAACTTTTTTATTAACCTTTTTTATCCTGAAATACGGGTCAAGTAATTTTATGAATATACGCTGTAAAAAAACGTGTGGGCGATTCTAAAATGTGAAATTGGTGTGCGGTTTGTAAAAGAATGACCCATATCAGTGTTGCCAAAGTGGTCCCACTGCATGTCAAAGTAGCCTTCAAAGTCAAAGTACTATTCTAATTAGGGTTGCATATAAATTTTTTAAGAAAAATAGCTTTCAATTCCATACTTTTGAAGCACCCTCTGCATCGAGCAACATTTTATACAGCACTATTAACTATTTTCTTGTTGTAAAATTAAAGGAAATTATCAAGCATTTACGCTTTACATGATGCAAAACCTATTTTATTCCTATCCTTTACAATAAAATAATTGAAACTTCAAACTTACCCAGAATTGCGAATAAACTGAAAATAATTAAACGTAGAGACATTTTGAATTATTTTTAATTGCGACTATGGTTTTATATAATTGAGACACAATCTTCTCTTGAGTAAAGATCTCGTCAAGTAAATCGAAGTGAAAAGTATTCACCTTTTTATAGCGAAAAGTTTGATAATAACTATAGCACTTGATGGATACAGTAATTATGTTTATCAAAAATTGGGTGAGTAATCAAAATATTTATTGCTCCAGAAAATATGAATTTTATTGAGCAATTAGTAGGTAAGATTTTTAAGTAATTAGCCATTAAAAGGAAGAATAAAACTCTATTCCTTCACCTTTTTATAGAAAAAAGTTTCGTAACAATTAGTAGAAGGGATAATCAAAATATTAATTGCTCTAGGAAGTAAGAATTTTATTAAGCAATAATTGCTAATTAACATATATTTCGATTTTTCTTGGTAATTGGCCCATATGCAAAAAGTGTACATGTAACTGAAGTACAGGGTGTATTTTAATTCTTGGTATTATGTAACAGAAAAAAGTACCTTCCACCCCTTTTTTCGGGCGAGTCTACGTAACATATGATCGAAATAACAAAAATACAGTTACCGATTTTATCGACCTGTTTGTACCGACTTTGTTATTGTGATTTTAAGCATGATTCGTATGATTTTTAAGTTTGTTTTGCATTGTAGGTTTATAAGAAAGAAAGAATTTGACAGAAAAAAGTAAAAATTAAAGATCAACAAACTGTGATTTATTTGTTTCATTCATTTATAGGTTAGAATTTAGTTCAGTTCAGCATTTCAGTTAGACGGCAAATAAACTTTTGGTTGATTACATAATCCCAAGAATTTCCGTACACCCTGTAGGTATGAGGTCAGATAGCCGAGGAAAGGAGTGGGGGTAGGCCCCGCCCTTGCCCCGCCCCTTTGACCTTTGATCTTTGACCTTTAAACTTTGACCTTTAACCTTTGACCTTTGACTTTTGACCTTTGACCTTTGACCTTTGACCTTTACCTTTGACTTTTGAACTGTGACCTTTGACCTTTGACCATTACGCCCCACTCCTGCCCGTCTAAGAATGCGGTTACCTTTGGGCATGCAAAGTTATTGTGAAAATTAAAAAGTTGAACATGAAGAATTATAAAAAGGCGATGACATTTGGTTATGCAAATTAATAAGAAATAATAAAATAAAGGTGAAGACATTTGGTTATGCAAAATGGTATGGAAATTGACTTGTTGTGTTTTTAGAAAGTCGTTATTTTGTCGTTTGGTTGTTGAAAATTAAAACGACTTTTTTTTTGGTAACTTGACTCGAAGCTTTGAAAGATTTATGAAGGGGGACTTGTTAGAAAAATAAGACAGTGTCCAGTAGTGTGCCTTCTGCTTCTCATCCAACCAAAAATGTAAGTAATAATAATAAGAATAAAAGAATGTAATAATAAGAATGTAGTAATAATTATCATAATAATAATACAATGTAGTAATCGTTATTAAGAAGAAATGAATAATCCACTCGCAAAAGAGCAGCAGCAGATAGCGAGTGCTGTGGCTGCTGCCAGTGTGTCCCAGACGTCGTCGTCGTCGCGTGCATCACAGCTGTTACACTGTTACACTGCGAAAAAAAACATTAGCAGGTCGCCGATTGTAACAGTTAGCGACGACGATTCCGACTCGAAAGAGGAAGAAGATCGCCAGCTAGATGCCGCTGCCCTAGCTGCCGTCGCTAATGTAGCAGCCGCCGAGGCCGCTCCCCCTCACGTAAGTTTGATTAAAAGTTATACATGATGTGGGGTGTATGTGTATGTTGTGTAGCTTCGACAAGAGATATTGAGAGCGCAGGTACTAAAAAGGAAGATCGGCGAAGTAGGAAATCAGCAGTCGAGGTGCCTGAGGCTGCTAATGAGGGCGGGTGCAGAGTATAAAAAATACTCGGGCTCAATAGGTAAGTGTGCGTTATATATAGATAGAGTACCAATGATATTTGAATTATTATTTCAGACGATCTGATGAAATTATATGATATATTCTTCATCTTGGCCTCCAGAACAAACCTCTAGAACTGCATCCTTCTAAAATAGAAAGCGTCAAAGTTATCAGGATAGCCATCCTAACTAACCTAAAAAATAACACAGTATAAGGGTTATACCACACGAGCGTGAAAAACGCGGCTTTTGAACTGTAAAAAAATAATTTTTTTTGCCACATAATAATTAATATTTCTAGTAAGACAAAATAACAAATATTTTAGTTTTTAGCAGTGTAAGCGTTAAACGCAGCGTTTTACACGCTCGTGTAGTTTCTCTCTTAATACAGAAAAGTAAATTTTAATTTTTTGGGCACAAATTGAAAGTTGTTCGTGACCAAATCTGCGTAAAGCGCGGCTTTAGAGCCTAGTCGCAACAGTAAAAAACTACTGTGCAACTTCAACGGTAATCACGTAATGGGTTTCTCTTTCGTTGGGACTACTCTAGCTAGTAGCTAACTATACAATGGGCGAAGTGAATAAAAATAAGTATTTACTTATAAGCTTTAAGGTATAACTTTTACTTATAAGTAAAAGCTTATAAGCAAATACTTATTTTTATTCACTTGGCCCAATGGCTTACAGTTCTATACTAAATTTAAAATGGAAAAGCAGGTAAAGCAGAAGGTTTAACAATCGAATTTTGTACTTTTTTCTATAAAAAACGCAAAAAACTAAACAAAAAAATTCTCACTTTTTTAAATTTTTAACTCGAATTAGCCCAAAATAAATTTTTTAAAAACGCTATGACGTAGGCTGTAACAAATGCACTAACCGGCAATCTCACATAGTAAGAAGAGCTGGATATATACATATTTCTTACATGTGTTGAAAAAAGAAAGAAAAAGAGTAAAATATACAGAAATATTAGTGTGTAAAAAATAGTTATTTGTTTTATAAGGAGACAAAGTGACGTTTTGTATGACAAGACTATGTTTGGCTGATGAGCGAGCGTAGCGAGCGAGTCCGGCAATAAAGGCGAGTCACACAAAACTACATTGACTCTGTATAAAACATTTAATTTTTTCTGCAAACGTAAAGCGTAAAACTGAAAGTTCTGATTTTTGAAAGAGCTCCATCTCTTGTCAATTACTTGTAGTTCAATTGTCAAATATTTTAAAAAATTAACTTTAATTTGTAAAAAGAAGCTAATTAATAAACGCAACGAACTAATTATAAAGGAAAATTTAAAAAACATTAAATTTTTTACATTACAAATGCTTAGAAAACATTTTTTACGTTATAAAAATCAAAATTAAGTTGGGTTAAGATTTTCCTTTGTCTGTCTAGACAGAGAAAAGTACTTTGCTGACAATTTTTCCTGCCTCGGCGGGAAAGTTAAACTTCACCGTTACCTATTGAGTGACACAAAGGCGACTTTTTCTGACGTTTAAACAAACTTCTAAAACAGCTGTCTGTGACAACATAACCTAGAACATATTTTTTGTTTATTATCAGTTTTAAGGTTTTAGATTTTAATTATGCATTTGAAAAAAACAGTGCTTTTCCGAACACATTAAAGGTCGCGTACATGTAAGGATCTAGAAGTATTTGTTTTCTTATAGCAAACAGTTTCATAACAATTAGCACTTGGATACAATTAATAATTAGGCATGTTTATCAAAAATTGGCTTAATAAAAATAGTAATAGATGCAAAAAATATAAATTTTATCAGCAATTACGTAATTAACCATATAACGATTTTTGTAGGTAATTTGGCCCACATTTCAAAAATTGTAACTTATTATAATGCAATTTTGATAAATTAATGTTGTAGATCTCCGTTGGCTTTCTAAACAAACTCCTAAAACTTCCTAACTCTTTCTATCCATTATAAGAAGGAAATGCTGTGTCAGTAACATGAATTTGTCGTTATATGACTAGACTAACCCCAAAATATACCCTAAATCGGTCAAGAGGTTTAAAAGATAACTAAAATCAATAATTTCTACGATCCATTTCAGCCCCTCTAAAGTCCTAACTTCTTCTATAGGTTATACCGAAACTCTTGTTGTGTCAATATCTCATAATTTGTTGTTTTATGCTTACCCTAAAAGTTTCAGCTAAATCGGTCAAGAGTTTCGTCGGTTTAGGTCATCAGTCATCGGTCATCAGTTTAGGAGATATCTAAAAACACTAATTTTTACGATCCATTTGAGCCCCCTACAGTTTTAACTCCCTCTATAGGTTATACCGTAACTTTTATGTCAATACCACATAATTTGTTGCTTTATGCCTACCTCTAAAATTTCAGCTAAATCGGCCAAAAGTTTAAGAGATATCTAAAAACAATCATTATTTGTAAAATCCATTTATAACCTCTAAAGTCTTAACTCCCCTATAGGTTATACCGAAACTTTTGTGTCAATATCACATTATTTGTTATTTTACGCTTACCCCAAAATATCATCTAAATTGGTCAAGAGGTTTAAAAGATATAACCAATAATTTCTACGATACATTTCAGCACCTCTAAAGTCCTAACTTCCTCCATAGGTTATACCGAAACTCTTGTTTCAACGAAATCGGTCAAGAGGTTTTAAGTGTCAGTTAAATCGGCCAAGGGGTTTGCGAGATAGAATATCTCCAATGGAGAATTAGACTGTTTTTGTTTTAATTTTTTTATGAAAATAGAGCTAAAAAGAATAATTTTGGCTATTTTAATTTCTTTCGATCTTTAATATTAAGCCCAAAAATAATTTTTAAAAATGCTTTAACCGAAAAAGGTCGTTTTTATTCATGTTGCAACATCTAGAAAGATGTTGTCTAGAAAGCGAGTGAGATATAATACAATCGAAAGTAGTTAGATAGAGATAGACAATGTGGTTGTTTTTTTCAAACATGTAGTTAAAGATGATGTGTAAAATCGAATTTTGTTATTTCTTTATTCCAGTTGTCAGAAAACTGACGGAAGTATTACATAGGTTATGATTTTGCTGACAGCTTTTAGAAAAAATGCGGTTTTACACGTCCTTTTATAATCAAATTCGAAAAACCAGTGGAAAACCGCATTTTTATTAAAAACTGTCAGAAAAATCATAACCTATGTAATACTTTCGTCAGTTTTCTGACAACTGGAATAAAAAATATAACAAAATTTTTGAAAAAAACAACCACATTGTCTATCTCTATCTAACTACTTTCGATTGTATTATATCTCACCCGCTTTGTAGGCGCTGTTGCAACATGAATAAAAACGACCTTTTTTGGTTAAGGCATTTTAAAAAAATATTTTTGGGCTTAGTTTAAGAGTTATAAAAAAATGAAAAAAACAGAATTGATCGCTTTTATTTGCTCTATACATTGGCATTATCAAAAGTTAAAAATTCCGATACAGTCTCTCCATTAACGTAATATGTTATACAACCAATTAACGTAATATACGTGCGTGTAATGTTGGTTGCCTACTCACTGTCTGAATTACGGGCGTTACTTTTAAGTTTATAAAAAAATAATTATGAATGAATAACGGTTTTCTCGCATTGTTTGGTAGAATAAGAAGTCTCCGGAATAACTTTTTCAACGATCAAGAGGTTAAATGGTTAATTTGTAATGTGGGGGCGTAGAGATCAACTGCATTAACCTTTTTAGTCTACTGGAAAAAAATATGTATTTTAATGTACGTAATTTTTACATTACACAACAATGTAAAAGTAAAAAAGATCAATGACTAATTTACAAAATTCAACTCGAAACAAGTTGACTTTTAATAGTGAAGTCATGAAAATGCAAAGCGATAAAGGTGTGTTCGCTCGTTCAAAAATCAAAATTTTCTACTGTGTCGCTAGTTATTGAATTTTGAATGAATTATTTTAATTTAACAGGAAATGGCAAATTTTTATTTACTTAAAATAATAAGCCGAGTCTAATAAGTTGTAGTCCCTTGAATTATTTTTTTAATTGCATCGGATAACTCGTGAGACATGGGAAAAGTAATTGAAATTAACAACTATTGTTTTTTCTTATTAAAAGAAAGTTTTTCCAAGGTTAAAAACTCTCTTTACACTTACCTTTACAACTCACCCACCCAGTAACCCAATACCTTCACTTACAAAAGAGAAGTTTTTTTTTTAATGTTAAAAATTCGAATAATTATGTAAAATTATTTATTACTTTTAATTAACACAAATGTGTTATGTATGTATTAACATTTTTTTCTTGTTACTTTTTCAATGTCAGTTCTGAGTCAGATATAATAAATAAATAGGTGAGTGAATATCTACATCATTTAGCACAAGTGTAGTAGGTACACTCATTGTCATAAATCGTATTATTTAACGACAAATAATCGAATTAATTATTGTTTATTTATTTGAGCATAAATGCACCTGTTATTGCGTATTGTTTCAATTTCAAAGAGCTGTGATTAGAATTGATAAGGAAAATATTTGGTTCAACTACAATAATTGGTTGTAATGTGAGCAAATGTAAACCCTTGGTGTCATACTTTTGCTTTAATCTACCAAGTAAATTTAATTGGATCCTTTTGCTTGAATTTTAAAAATTAAGTCCGATAAGTTCGTGGCCCTCGTTCACAATGGGTCTCCAAACAACATGATCTGCTGGGACTGGGCTGGGAAGTCAGCAACTACTGAAAAACATTGGATTTTAGAGTACAAATTGCAATTAAAACCTAGAGAACATCAAAAGTAGATCATGATTTATCAGTTGAGTGTTATATTAAATTTAATTTGTATGTAACTGATGCGAGGCGAAGATCTAGGACTTATTCTGTGCTTATGGTTGCATGACTAACCTAACCTTGTACTCTGGTATAAGGCAAACCACATTGTAGGGTTACTCTGTGGACCTAATCTAATGGCATTAATTTGTAATATATTTGCCTACATTTACCAAAAGATTTGAAATGAGTATTTTATTTAAAAAAATGCAAATGTCCTATTCTTCCAAACGTCAGTGGCACAAGCAGTAGAAAAAGAGCCACAAGATTAGTATAAAAAATAAAAAACATTAAGGCTGAATTCTACATTACACATTTATCCCAGGATTTAATTTGAGTCTCAGTATAAACCGGTTCACGCTATTATTAAAACCTCTTCATACAGGGACTAAAATTAAATCCTGGGGATAAATGTGTAATGTAGAATTCGGCCTAAGTCATTAAGGATTTCTAGAAGAGAGATCTCGAAAGAGTTCTTCGAAAGATTCATTATTCTCAGCTCAGTATAAACCGCTTCACGCTATTGTTAAAACCTCTTTATACTGGTACTAAAATTAAATCCTGGGGATAAATCTGTAATGTAGAATTCGGCCTAAGTCATTAAGGATTTCTAGAAGAGAGATCTCGAAAGAGTAAGTAATTCATTATTCTCAGCTCAGTATAAACCGTTTCACGCTATTGTTAAAACCTCTTTATACTGGTACTAAAATTAAATCCTGGGGATAAATGTGTAATGTAGAATTCGGCCTAAGTCATCTAAGATTTCTAGAAGAGAGATCTCGAAAGAGTGGGTAATTCATTATTCTCAGCTCTGTATAAATCGCTTCACGCTATTGATAAAACCTCTTTATACTGGGACTAAATTAAATCCTGGGGATAAATTTGTAATGTAGAATTCGGCCTAAGTCATTAAAGATTTCTAGAAGAGAGATCTCGAAACAGTGAGTAATTCGTTATTTTCAGCTCAGTATAAACCGCTTCACGCTATTGTTAAAACCTGTTTATACTGGGCCTAAAATTAAATCCTGGTGATAAATGTGTAATGTAGAATTCTGCCTAAGTTATTAAAGATTTCTAGAAGAGAGATCTCGAAAGAGTGAGTAATTCATTATTCTCAGCTCAGTATAAACCAGTTCACACTATTGTTAAAACCTCTTCATACTGGGACTAAAATTAAATCTTGGTGATAAATGTGTAATGTAGAATTCGGCCTAAGTCATTAAAGAATTCTAGAAGAGAGATCTCGAAAGAGTGAGTAATTCATTATTCTCAGCTCAGTATAAACCGATTCACGCTATTGTTGAAACCTCTTTATACTGGTACTAAAATTAAATCCTGGGGATAAATGTGTAATGTAGAATTCGGCCTAAGTCATCAAAGATTTCTCGAAGAGAGATTTCGAAAGTGTGAGTAATTCATTATTCTCAGCTCAGTATAAACCGATTCACGCTATTGTTAAAACCTCTTTATACTGGTACTAAAATTAAATCCTGGGGATAAATGTGTAATGTAGAATTCAGCCTAAGTCATCAAAGATTTCTCGAAGAGAGATTTCGAAAGAGTGAGTAATTCATTATTCTCAGCTCTGTATAAACCGATTCACGCTATTGTTGAAACCTCTTTATACTGGGGCTAAAATTAAATCTTGGGGATAAATATGTACTGTAGAATTCTGCCTAAGTCATCAAAGATTTCTAGAACAGAGATCTCGAAAGAGTGAGTAATTCATTATTCTCAGCTCAGTATAAACCGATACACGCTATTGTTAAAACGTCTTTATACTGGGCCTAAAATTAAATCCTGGAGATAAATGTGTAATGTAGAATTCGGCCTAAGTCATCTAAGATTTCTAGAAGAGGGATCTCGAAAGAGTGAGTAATTCGTTATTCTCAGCTGCTCATTATAAACGGATTCCCGCTATTGTTAAAACCTCTTTATACTGGGACTAACATTAAATCCTGGGGATAAATGTGTAATGTAGAATTCGGCCTAAGTCATTAAAGATTTCTAGAAGAGAGATTTTGAAAGTGTGAGTAATTCATTATTCTCAGCTCAGTATAAACGGATTCCCGCTATTGTTAAAACCTCTTTATACTGGGCCTAACATTAAATCCTGGGAATAAATGTGTAATGTAGAATTCGGCCTAAGTCATCTAAGATTTCTAGAAGAGAGATCTCGAAAGAGTGAGTAATTCGTTATTCTCAGCTGCTCAGTATAAACGGATTCCCGCTATTGTTAAAACCTCTTTATACTGGGACTAAAATTAAATCCTGGGGATAAATGTGTAATGTAGAATTCGGCCTAAGTCATCAAAGATTTCTCGAAGAGAGATTTCGAAAGAGTGAGTAATTCATTATTCTCAGCTCAGTATAAACCGATTCACGCTATTGTTAAAACCTCTTTTTACTGGTACTAAAATTAAATCCTGGGTATAAATGTGTAATGTAGAATTCGGCCTAAGTCATCAAAGATTTCTAGAACAGAGATCTCGAAAGAGTGAGTAATTCATTATTCTCAGCTCAGTATAAACTGATTCACGCTATTGTTGAAATCTCTTTATACTGGTACTAAAATTAAATCCTGGGGATAAATGTGTAATGTAGAATTCGGCCTAAGTCATCAAAGATTTCTCGAAGAGAGATTTCGAAAGTGTGAGTAATTCATTATTCTCAGCTCAGTATAAACCGATTCACGCTATTGTTAAAACCTCTTTATACTGGGCCTAAAATTAAATCCTGGAGATAAATGTGTAATGTAGAATTCGGCCTAAGTTATTAAAGATTTCTAGAAGAGAGATCTCGAAAGAGTGAGTAATTCATTATTCTCAGCTCAGTATAAACCGGTTCACTCTATTGTTAAAACCTCTTTATACTGGGCCTAACATTAAATCCTGGGGATAAATGTGTAATGTAGAATTCGGCCTAAGTCATTAAAGATTTCTAGAAGAGAGATTTTGAAAGTGTGAGTAATTCATTATTCTCAGCTCAGTATAAACGGATTCCCGCTATTGTTAAAACCTCTTTATACTGGTACTAAAATTAAATCCTGACGATAAATGTGTAATGTAGAATTCGGCCTAAGTCATCTAAGATTTCTAGAAGAGAGATCTCGAAAGAGTGAGTACTGAGTAATTCATTATTTTTAGCTCTGTATAAACGGATAAATTACGACTTTTTAGCTACGAAAGAATTAATAATATTTTGGAACGAATTTTCTGTTTTTATCTATCTACTACGTAGTAATAGAAGAGCGTAGCAGATTTTAACTTTAGTAAAGACGTAAAAAGTTGTATTAAAATATCAAACCCTTTGTTTGCTTGCACGCGTGCCACCTTCAATCAATATTTTTGTAGGCAATTTACCAACTACGCCTTGATGACAAAATAGAGGGTCCCGTCCCGTGATCTTTCTTCTATTATAAATATCGAGTCACGTAAAAACTTCTAAGTACTAGTGTGAGTTGTTTAAAATATCTAAGAACATTGAAAGGATGTTGGTTACAGTCAGATGTGAATCATAATCTTAAAAATTTTTTTTTACATTAACGTTTTTTGTGGGCGGATATCTCAAAAACTATAAAGAATAGAAAAAAAATTAATAGAAACAATCTTGTAGGAAATTTGATAAGCTTTCATTTTGATGAGATTAATGTTTTCCCTACGACTCACCGTTTTCGATATATAAGCAAAGACCTTAAAAACGAGACCTTTCCAGTTTTCACTGCCTCCATTTCTAAGCCATACAGCTAGGACCGGGGACTTTTAGTATTTTTACTCCTAACTACTCCAAACACATGCCTAAAGATAAAAATTTCACCCTCCTGCCCTCCTCCATATATGTCCTCTATAACCCCTTCGTTGACTCTAGACGAATAATATTTTAGAACACACGACGAAATGACTGCTAAAATATGCATAAATGTACCTACTGCATTTGTGCAACCAGCATCTGTTTTTTAATGGAAAAATAAATTTCATTTACTCACTCATCCGCTTTTTGAACCTTTACATGCGAGCTTGTTGTAGGTTACTAGCTAATTTTAAATTATCTATAATTAGATCTACTTATAAATTAAATTAATTTGATTTAGTAATAAATCAATCTTCTTCAGCTGCAACTTTAAATAATTATAAATTACTTTCACTCCAGTTTGTATTTATATACTTATAAGTACTTTACAACTTTCTAGTTGTTGTTGTACCTACCTACAATGAATGAATGATGTTTAATTGTAATAAAAGTTAAAAAAAAGTAGGTGATAGGCATTTACAGTAAATGGAACAAATTGTAATAAGAAAAGAGTATGTCAAGTTTAAAATTTTAAATGGGCAAGAGAGAAAATGCAGATCATGTATACAAAATAATGCACAAGAACGTCAACATTTTAGTAGCATTTAATAACAGTATATTGTTTTATAAGGAATAAAAGTGTCACCTTTTTTCGACGAGTAAGTAGAGCACTTGCACCACTACTGACGAGTCATAAAAAAGTACTTCTACTCCAGTCCAGATGAAACACTTTATATTTTCTTCAAACGTAAAAATTAATTAAAACTACAAATATTTTGTGTTACAATTTGTTGTAAATAAGTAAGGTTAGAATTTACTTTTACATCCTATAGGAAATAAAAAGTTCATTTGGACCTTCTAGGATGTATGGCAAACAACAAAATGTCAACTTTTTTGATGTTTGAAGAAAAAATATATTTTTATTCGCTTGTGTCAAAAAGTGAAATTATGGTTAAGTTATTAACCATAATAGAATTTCTTACAATAAATAAATAATTTTTTATATAAGTAATTATTATTAAATTTAAATTTTGTTAAATAAATAAAAAATATTGTATGACACACGAAAGAAAATGTTTTTCGGACTCATACGTTTGGTGGACTCGGCTTCGTCTCTTCCAGCAATTTTACCTATTCGTCCGAGAAATTCAACTTTTCGTTCTTATATCATAAATAACTATTATACATTTTTTCTATAATTAATGTTTGTTATTTTCCCCATTTTTTTAAAATTACGAAAACTTGGAAAATCCACTGAAAATCAAGCAATTTAATTTAACCTGTTAATTCAACAACGAAAACCTTGATGTTCTATTGTTAACAATAACAATCAAATTTTTTTAAATCACCATAAAATTCTATAAATTCAGAATTAAAAAAATGTTATTCATGCATGATTTAACTTGCACTAGTTTAGTATTAGTAATTATAGATTATTATAATAATTTATAAGAAGTGGAGGTACTTGTAAAAGATGACAAAATTTAGGTTATTATGTGCTAATTTTTTAATACACAAATTATAGTATTTAACATTACAAGCCAGGTAAAACTGTTTTAACTGGCGCAAAGAGGATTATGACTGGCGAGCCGTCCCGGCGAGCCTGTCACCTCTTTGAGCCTGTTAAAATAGTTACCTGGCGTGTAATGTACAATACTTTACTTGTTACTCATTCTTAATTCACTTACAAATTAATTAAATTACAATTAAACAATTTCTGTCAGCTGTCAGTAGCGTCAAAAATATCCCTAAATTATTTTTAGAAAGCTTTGAAAGTCAAACTTGTAAACATTGATTTTCAAAGTTTATAGACAGCTTGGTTAAATGACGTTTCACAATTGAGTAACAAGTAAAGTATTTTAATTTTAATGTGGTTACACTTATTAAAAACGTAGCTAACTCTATTTTTAAGAGCTATAATATGCAACAATGATTAATCAAATTAAAGTAATTTTTTTTAAATAACACAAAAAGGGGGCCGACATTGAACTAAATTTTTATTTTTATTTAAATTTATTAAAATTGAACGTATAAGTAATAATTTAAAATTTTTGAAAAAATAAAAAAAATATGTTGGTTATATGACGTAATATTTAAATTATTTTAAAAATTTTCTTTGAGGCAGTCGATAAGTCAATGTTTATAATTTTTTTAATAGGTATCTAATTAAGATAAAATTGTAAATTTTGGCATTTGATCAAAAGCGGTTTATTAAAAATACAATTAATGAGCTTTATTAAGCTATTAATAGTGAACTTCTTGTGTCTCTGTGCGGGGGGACCTTTACAAAAACAACAATGTTCTTTTGCTGTTTTTGGTAATGGTTTCTCTTCCAGGTTTTTATTTTTTTTATAGAATCAGCTCATCTACTAGCTCCTGTTGGCCTTCATTCAAGTGATCTTCGACAATCAAAAATCTGATCTGACACTACGTTCTTGCTAATTGTCTGTTAGCTTTTACCAGTGTAAAAGACTATAATTTAACTCTTCATTTGGTTGTAAAATCACTAAAAATAGGATAAAAAAAATTCAAAAACCGTTTAAAAAAACCATAGTTTAAGATTAACTTATTAAAGATGATAAACTATGAGGCCTTATAACAGAAAAAGAGATGTGGCGCAGCTAATGGCCCATTTCCAGTCGAAGTTCCTTAACTGAAATTAAAAAAGAGAGAGAGAGAAAGAGAGGTGATAGTATTCGGCCCCAGCTCTTGGGGGTAATTTATTTCAGTGCCACCAACAAAAACAAAATCTGATTAGGCATATCAGGCACTGACACTGACGACACGGGCAGTTGTTTTGTCTTTCTTCCATTCTTATAGAAAGTATAAAAAGACGATGGCTACTCTCTACCATATGGCTTTGGTTAGCTGCGCCGACGTTCATCAAAGCGACCCAGTGTTACTCATTTTCAAATGACCATAACTCG
This sequence comes from Malthinus seriepunctatus, assembly GCA_963924605.1. NCBI lineage: Eukaryota > Metazoa > Arthropoda > Insecta > Coleoptera > Cantharidae > Malthinus > Malthinus seriepunctatus. The sequence continues at coordinate 19,907,312 of OZ004603.1, forward strand.
TTATTTTCAAATGGAACACCCTGTATATTTTTACAAATTTACTATCTAAATTTTACCAGGAATCCAAGTATGTAAAAGTAGACAAGATGTTTCATTTAAAAATACCGAGTTATGGTCATTTGAAAATGAGTAACTTTGAATCGCTTTAATGAACAATTTAATCGAACTTTTTAAATGTCATAGCATAGAAGATAGTCATAACTACTTAGGAAAAAAATTTCGTTATTTTTCCTTGGACAACGGCTTTAGTACGATTTTATAAAGCAACACGTGTTGCGAAAATTTTTTAGAGAAAAAAATACTAACTTGGCAACACCGCGGAGAAACTAAAAAAAATAGTATGGCCATGTAAGCGACTTAATTACAAGTCGAAATATAGAAATTGACTGTTTCATTGAATCACCCTATATACAAAAAGCCAAAAAGGCATATTTTTACTACGATACCCGATGATACGAGTCTATAACTTGTAATAAATTGTCAATAATCAAATTCTTTTGTTTATTACTCAATTACAGGTCATAGTATTTCAGTGTCTTGGCAATTAGGTAATTATTAATCACCAATCAGCAATTTAAATGTATACGGACTTAAATGTATACAAGGAATACGAACAGAGACACAACATCAAACTACAATTTTCCATTCTGTTACATATTTTGGGATTAACGTCCATTTTTAATGTCAAATGTAACACTCAGTATACGTCGTTCATAAGTTAATAATTGGGCTTTTTGAGCACGTCTAAAATAATGGAAAATTTAGGGACTTCCACCAAATTCATATCTGGTACAAATTTAAATTGTTTTCTAAGCCTCGATGACTCGATTCAAATCTACTTCTTCTTCAGGAGTTTTTCCTTGTGCCTTTCTGTGTTTCTCCTCTTCTACTCTCGATCTTTGGTGTAGTCTCTTCATTTCTATTATCTTGATAGTATCTGGCAAAGCATCCTCGTTATTTCTACTATAAAAAAATTACTAAACTTTGTCCACCGAACAGATGCAACCAAGCCACTCCCGAAAAATTTCTGTCAAATAAAGTTGACTCATGTCAATTCTTGTGTGAGTGTTGTCAACCGAATTTTCTAAAGTCGACCAATAGCAAATTTCTATTCGAAAATCGCGCGCTTATTTTGGGAGTGGCTTAGCTGCATCTGTTTGGTGAACAGAGACTAAAACTGACGCTTCATATATTTAGTTCAAAAGTCAAGAATCTCCATATCACCGCCAGCTCATAAAACCGTTATGTTTGAGCTCGAATCCAGTTTTAACTAGTATTTGCCTATTTTTGGTAAGACACATTTATAATTAAGTATAACAAATTACACGAGTTTACCCGAAGGCATTATCTAAACATCAATTTGGGTTTAAAATTACTCTGATTTTGAAAGAGAATAATTGTTCAAAAATGTTGATGAGTTACTCCAACACGGCTTGCGTGCGTATAAAATTTTTTGTATTGTATTATTGTTTCACTTAATTGTCGGTTTCACTAATCGAGCTTACACAGAGCGATGATGTTTTCGTTTATTTAATTAAATACGTTTTTGGTATTGTTATTTTTATTATAATTACAATTATAATTATAGTTTGTATGAATCAGGGAGGAGTGGGCAAACAAGGATGACTTACCGTGTTATTATTTAAACTCGTTCATGTAGGTTAGGTTCACTGGAAGAGGGGAGTGGTTTTGGCGTGTTGTAGCTCCCTGGAGAGGAGCGAAGTCCCAAACTACCCCTGTCTCGGGGAAAGGGGACCTTAGGTTAGGTAAGGTTTTAGGTTAGGTTAGGTTAGGGGTTCGAGATTCTCATACACGGAGGGGATTTTAGTAAGCAAAAACTTCGCATGCACGCTGGTATCGGCAAGTGTCGTGTGTGTATCTTCCCTCTACTCTCGTAAATTAGCAATTAGCCTAACTTAGGCTATGTTAGACTTAGATAACACAAAGGCAAAATCCAAAGATTGGCCTGCCTAGGAATTACTGGAGCAATGCGTACTACGCCTACATCAGCAATGGAAACAATGCTGAACCTTCCACCCTTACGTCTGGTGGTGAAAGCCAAAGCATTAAGCGATACCTCAATCCTAAGAGAGATGGAAGAACACCCATACACTTAGTATGATGTCTGACAGAATAACCAAAGCATATACCATAGAAAAAACTTACGAAATTGACATTCCGACAAGGGATGAATGGGAATGAAAGTTAGTCATGAATGGACTTGTATTCTACAAAGACGACTCTAAAAACTCAAGAGGTACAAGAGCTGGAATTATCGGAAACTTGAGGCAAGGGGTAATCTTAAGCCTCGGGAAACACGTAACCGCCTTTCAAGCAGAAATTTACGCCATCTAAACATGTGCGCAAATGCTAGATAGAGGATATCACAACCAAAGGATCTTCGTAGTATCTGATAGTCGAGCAGTCCTCAAAGTGCTGAACGCCTGTGAGGTGAGGTTCGGACTAGTAACGGACTGCATCCGCAGACTCAATGCGCTAGCGGGGACAAATTTCGTCAAGCTGGTATGGGTGGCAGCTCATGCCAACATACCAGGGAACGAGAAAACGGACGATCTGACCAAAGAGGGCAACAAAATAAGACCCATTGGCCCAGAACCCGCCTTTGGCATTTCTTATGAAACGGCAAAGAGAGACATAAAGTCACTTCCAGAGAAGTGGCATATTAAACACTGGAGGGAAACTCCTGGACAGGGACATTCTAAAGCCCTACTGGCGAAACCCTCTAACAAAAGAACTCGCCCTCTACTCAGAATGAGTAGAGATGGACTACAATGTCAGCTCAAAAAGGACCTGGGACTAGAAGAAGACCCACTATGCATAAGATGTGCAGAGGAGGAGGAAACTCCAATTCATTTTCTGCTACACTGTGAGGCTTTTACAAGAAGTAGTTACACCATTCTCGGGAAAAAGAAGATACTCCAAAGAGAACTGTATAATTTATCAATAGGGAAAATTCTGGACTTTATTAAAAGCACAGAACTCCCATAAGAGAAGACCAATTTCGAGGAGCTCAATAGATCCGAGATGTAAGGGCCACTATGGACCAGTCTCAGATATGCAATAATTATTAATTTTAAGATAGGCTAGGACAGGCTAAGATTAGCTAGAATAGGTTAGGATAGGTTAGAATAGGCTAGGATAGGTTAGGATACGCTAGGATAGGCTAGGATAGGCTAGGTTAGACTAGGATAGGCTAAGATAGGTTAGGATAGGCTAGGGTAGGCTAGCATAGGCTAAGTTAGGTTAAGATAGGCTAAGATAGGTTAAGATAGGCTAAGGTAGGTTAGGATAGGTTAGGATAGGTTAGGATAGCTTAGGATAGATTAGGATAGGCTAGGATAGTCTAGGTAAGGCTAGGATAAGCTAGAATATGCTAGGATAGACTAGGATATCTTAACTAGAAGTCTACTTTAAAGTATTTACTCTTATGAATGAATCTTTGTGCGCACTGAATAATGATGATGATGACTTCAAGTGAAACTCAATAATTACGTCGCTTTTGTGTTAGGTCAGTAATGGTTATCTCTCTCCATCCCACCTCTGATACCCTTTTGAGACCTTCTGAGTGAATTTTTTCCGTAAATACAAAAGAAAATACATTTTTAGCTATTAGGAACCAATATTGTTTATAAATCGATAAATTAAAATGTAATAATTTTGCGTAACTCAAACTTATTTGACGGTCAACTTAAAAACCACAACCTCAATTTTTTCCAATAAAAACGCAAAAATAGACAAAATATAGTAAAACATTGTTTGAAATATCAAAAAAATAGTTTTTAACAATGTAAACAATGTTTATGTAGTTTTTCACGGTCTTTTAAATAATTAAATGTAGGTAAGTTAATAAAGTGGGGGGTGGTATTAAGTTCGTGTGTACCATACAACCATTACGTTAGTTGTGAATAAACCATCGGTGAATTAAGCTCGTTTGGCGCGCTCTGAAAAAAAAAGTGAAATTATAAACTCGTGGATTAATTTAGAAAGTGTTACAAGATGAATACATACGCATTTTGTGCAACAATCGTTTGTTTTATCGCTTTAATTAAAACAGGTAAATTGGTTAATCTGAATGTAAATAAAAAAGTTTCTGAAAATGCAAACTTTTAAAAAATAACAGTAACAATTTCAAAAATAAACAAAAGAAATTTTCTGAAAGTTCTCGTTTTTAGAGCTCAAACTTTATACAAAATTTGATAAATACCCAAAAAATTTTAATTAAAATGTTAAAAAGTTTAATACTGGATTAATTTGGAATAATTTCAAGGTCTGATTATTACACAACACCTTCTTTTAAATATTTGAAAATTCAGGTGATGTCAGGTTTTGTTTCTCTCGAGTCGCGAGTTTGGGGAGCGGATACCGACCATTTGTATCTTTCGATTCTAAGCGCAATTTTTTAACATTCCAAAAAACGAGTTTATCAAGGCCAAACATACGAAATAAACAGTAAATTATAATTTAAAAATTTATAGTAAACAAAAAAATTAATTATGGTGGGGGTGGGATCCATTTGTAAAAATATCCAATTTTTTACATTTTTTAGGGGAAGCCTTACAATGTTGGGAGTGTTCGTCAACTACTGAAGGGCGTTGTGCGGATTTCTTCAACACCACAATCTTTCCACGAGCATCCCTTGTATATTCGGCAGTGAGCAACAGCCCAAGATTGGTAAATTGTGATAGTCCACAAGGATATGGGTACCAAAAACAAGTCTGCATGAAGAGAGTCGAAACTGATAAAAGTAAGCACGTTAACGATGGTAAAATTCTTTTTTAATTTGAACCAATTTTAAGGATTCCACAGGACGACCTATTCGAGAAGTTGTCACACTTTAGTTGGGGATGAAAGAGTCGGCACTTGTCCGGAACATCCAACTTATAATGACGTAACTGTCGACTTTTGCGAATTTTGCGATACGCACGAATGCAACGGAGCCCAAATTGTACAAACGAACGCCTTATTGATGGGCCTTTTGAGTGCCGTAGGTGCCTTAATTTTAAGTAAATAATTGAAAATTCCAAAAAAATCACCTTTTGATTTCTTCTAACTTTAAAAAATGGACGGAAATTGTAAATATTTATCATCGTTAAGAAATTAATTTTTGTTGGCTTTTATTAAAAAGAAATTTGCATTTTTGATTTGTACAATTATTTAACATTTAATAAGTAACTTATAAGAAGAAAGAATGTACCAGCATGACTGAATTAATTTAAATTTTTCGATAGTTCCCCTTTGGTAATTGTGTGACATTTTAGCCCTTTTGTAATCGTCAACTAGAAATGTAAGATTGTTTTTAAATAAAATAGTTTGTAATTTGTTCGTGTACAAATAATGTAATAAAATAAATATGTTTCTTAAATTTTCCATTGTTGTGAAGTTGTGAAAAACTACAATTTTTACTATAAAAAACCACACCTTTTTATCAAGAGTTGTTAATTATTTGAGTCACCAGAAGTTATATGGTCACGTATAACAATTAACGTAAATAGTGTATTATTATGTGAATGAGTAGGTACTACATACGAGAGTAAAAGATGGAAAACTTTGGTGGAAATTACGCATTATTATTACATAATGACACGCACGAATGATTGTTGGATTGTTCGTAGGGAAGATAGGCATTTTTAATGTAATTAACTCGAAATTATGAATAATCAACCTTTTTAACAATGTAATAAGACTAATGTTTTTAAATTATTTAAATTTTTTGTTTAAAATTAGTCGGAGAGAGATGGAAAAGTTGTTTTTAAAAAATTACATAATTAATCCTTGTTGTTATTTTTGAATAATTATTTAAATGTTTTAAAGTGACAACTAAGTATAAGAAAAGGTCGTAAACAAGATTATTTTTTAATTTTACGCTTATTACTTCAAGTAAATTTTCAAAAAACACTTAATATTATGTAGGTAATTTTCAAAAATGCGGAAATAGCGCAAAATTGCGACTCTTAAATACCTTCGATTAGTTACTTTGAAGTTTTTATAAATTAGTTATTACTCCTGTTCTGAAGAATACAAATTTAAGTTTTAAAATTACCTTTGAAAAGTCAAAAAAAATTATGGCGTCGGAAGGCATCGAACAAGCGACGCCCAACAAAAGCGCGACTTTTCTCTAGTCGCTCAAGATAATCAGCATTGTCGAGTACTACCTGAGTATTACCCTTGATCAGAAACTCAATTGGGAGTGTTAGAGTATAGAATAGAAAAACCGCGTGCTGCTCTAAAGGTTTAATCTGGTACACAGATAGAGCTTAATCTGCATTGGGTTCAGGGGCAGGAATTTACGACGTACAGTCAAAAACAGAACTCAGTCTTGCACTAGGTTCATACCTATCTGCCATCCAGGTGGAGATTTTCCCTACATCCACCAGCGCTAAGCTAAACCAAGAACAATCTAACCATGGTAGGAAAATTCACCCAAAATTCACCCAAACAGCTCTGAGGGCTTTTCTCAATAATAAGAAAACCTCTAAGCTCGTTCTTGAATGCTGGCAAACCTTACAGAACCTAACGACACCTAACAACCATTTATTGCACTGGCTTCCAAACATTCTGGTATAGAGGGAAACTAGATAGCGGTTGGACTAGCAGTGACAGGCACTCAGACCCCTTTCTTCCAACCCGAACCCTCACTTGGAATCTCATATAGTTTCATGAGACGATGCCTTGCCAAATTGGATCTCTAGGGGACACAAAAGATAATTGAAAAATAAAAATTTCAGGCATGTGAAGCTTTTTATTAAAGAACCTTGCCCTGAAAAGGCAAACACAGTGCTAAATCTAAGTAGGCTTCAGCTGAAAACGGTGACAGGTTTACTAACAGAGGTCAGTGCCCCCTTAATAAAAACCCACACACTATGGGAATCTATGAGGACCTTACAGAACCTAACGACACGTAGCAACCCTTTATTGCACTGGATTCCAAAGCATTCTGGTATAGAGGGAAACTAGATAGCTGATGGACTGGCAGTGACGGGCACTCATACCCATTTCTTCCAACCGGAACCCTCACTTGGAATTCGTTTCATGAATTGAGTTTCATGAGACAAGGCCTTGCCAAATTAGATCTCTAGGGAACTCATAAGACAATTGAAAAATCAAAATTTCAGGTATGTGAAGCTTATTATTAAAGAATCTTGCTCTGATTAGGCAAACACAGTGCTAAATCTAAGTAGGCTTTAGCTGAAAGAGATCACAGGTCTACTAACAGTTCACTGTCTCCTTAATAAAAACCACTAGGGGAATCTGTAAGGACCTTACAGAACCTGACGACACGTAGCAACCCTTTATTGCATTGGGTTCCAAAGCATTCTGATATAGAGGGAAACTAGATAGCGGTTGGACTAGCAGTGACGGGCACTCAGATTTCTTTCTTCCAACCGGAACCCTCACTTGGAATCCCCTATAGTTTCATGAGGCAAGGCCTTGCCAAATTGGATCTCTAGGGGACACAAAAGATAATTGAAAAAACAAAGTTTCAGGCATGTGAAGCTTTTTATTAAAGAACCTTGCTCTGAGAAGGAAGCAGGCTTCAACTGAAGACGATGACAGGTCTACTAACAGGTCACTGTCCCTTCAATAAAAACCTACACACTATGGCAATCTGTGATGACCTTACAGAACCTAACGACATATAACAACCCATTGCACTAGGTTAAAAATCCTTCTGGTATAGATGGAAACGAGATAGCGGATGGGCTAACAGAAACGGGCACTCAGATCCCGTTCTTCCAACCGAAAGCCTCACTTAGAAGTCCGTAGAGCTTCATGAAACAAGACTTTGCCAAATTGTATCTCTAGGGAACTCAAAATACAATTGAAAAATCAAAATTTCAGACATGTGAAGCTTTTTATTAAAGACGCTTGCTCTGAGAAGGAAGAAGGCTTCAACTGAAGACGATGACAGGTCTACTAACAGGTCACTGTCCCTTCAATTAAAACCTACACACTATGGTAATCTGTGATGACCTTACAGAACCTAACGACATATAACAACCTTTCATTGCACTGGGTTAAAAATCCTTCTGGTATAGATGGAAACGAGATAGCGGATGGGCTAACAGAAACGGGCACTCAGATCCCGTTCTTCCAACCGGAACTCTCACTTAGAAGTCCCTAGAGCGTCATGAAACAAGATTGGATGTCTAGGGAACACAAAAGACAATTGAAAAATCAAAATTTCAGGCATGTAAAGCTTTTTATTAAAGAACCTTTCTCTTAGAAGACAAACACAGTGCTAAATCTAAGCAGGCTTCAACTGAAGACGATGATAGGTCTACTAACAGGTCACTGCCCCCTAAATAAAAACCTACACACTATGGGAATCGGTGATGAACCTGAATGTAGAGACTGTGAAGAAGAAGATGAATCTACCGAACATATTTTATATCAGCGTCCTGCTTTTGCGGCACTGAGATTAAAAACACTGGACGCCGCCTACCCGGAACCAGCAAACATACAAAGAATCCACCTTCTTTCAGGAAACGAGACTAAGATTCTATAACCCCTCTGACTAACACAAAGTATCCCTTTGGCCTAAGTGTTGGGGTCTATAAGAGGTCCTCCAGGAAGGAAACAAAATGTGCTGTTTTCTGGTCATTTTTAGACCTAGCTACCATAATCAAAATCTCACGTGTACACGAAACAGCTTAACCACTGGTCACAAGAGTAATGAAAACAGCATCCATTGCTGCCTTAGAGACACCTGTGTGTGCCTTCGTCCACTTAATCATATGATAGGCCATTTTCAGACCTAGGTAACACAAAGTGATCTTGTTTGATGACCTAGGTTAAAAAAAAAGCTACCATAATCAAAATTTCACGTGTGCTCGAAACAGCTTAACCAGTGGCCACCATGAAAACATAATATTCAATCATATGATAGCCATCGTGATTGGTTGTTCATTCAAATTCACCTCATGAACTCAAATATTTTTTAAATATAAAAATCTAGTAAGAACCCATCATTAATTTTATTAATTCACTACAGAAACCACTTTTATGTGTAAACAAATGTAAATAAATTCACTGAAAAGTCATTTGGGCATAAATTTTTCTCTCTTTACCAGTCTTTCATAACTTCCAAATAATGGTAATTATTAACTTTCCAAATTTATTTTAAATTAATTATTAATTTTTTAGCGTGAAATCCTGTCAGTTCACGTTGGCCAAGCTGGTGTTCAAATAGGAAACGCGTGTTGGGAACTTTTATGCTTAGAACATGGAATACAACCAGATGGAACAATGCCATGTAGTTCACCTGGTGACGCTAGTTTTACAACGTTTTTTAGCGAAACTGGCTGCGGCAGATACGTTCCTAGAGCAGTAATGATGGATTTAGAACCAACAGTTGTCGATGAAGTTCGTACGGGAACGTACAGACATTTATTCACCCCAGATCAATTACTTACTGGTAAAGAAGATGCTGCAAATAATTACGCACGTGGACATTATACGGTGGGAAAAGAAATGGTAGAGTTGGTTTTGGATTGTTTGAGAAAACAAGCCGATAAAGCTGGTAGTATGCAAGGCTTTTTAGTTTTTCACTCTTTCGGAGGTGGAACTGGATCTGGATTTGCATCTTTGTTAATGGAACGACTTTCGGTTGATTATGGTAAAAAATCGAAGCTGGAATATGCACTTTATCCGTCACCACAGATATCTACAGCTGTAGTCGAACCGTACAATGCAGTTTTAACAACGCACACCACCTTGGAACATTCCGATTGTGCTTTTATGTTCGACAACGAAGCACTTTACGATATTTGCAGACGTAACTTAGACATCGAACGTCCAACTTACACCAACTTAAACAGATTGTTGGCTCAAATCGTGAGCTCAATTACTGCGTCTTTACGTTTTGAAGGAGCTTTAAATGTGGATTTGATCGAATTTCAAACCAATTTAGTACCTTATCCTCGCATCCACTTCCCGATAGCCTGTTACGCGCCAGTTATTTCTTGTGAAAAGGCGTATCACGAACAATTATCAGTTCCTGAGATTACGAACGCTTGTTTTGAACCTGCTAATCAACTTGTAAAATGTGATCCGAGACATGGTAAATATATGGCTTGTTGCGTTTTGTATCGTGGAGATGTGGTGCCTAAAGACGTAAATACGTCCATTTGCATAATTAAAAGTAAACGGACTATTCAATTTGTCGATTGGTGTCCTACTGGATTTAAAGTTGGAATTAATTATCAACCACCTACTCTCGTACCCGGAGGCGATTTAGCCAAAGTACAAAGAGCTGTTTGTATGTTGTCCAACACGACGGCTATTTCTGAAGCTTGGCAGAGGTTGGATCACAAGTTTGATTTGATGTACGCGAAACGCGCCTTTGTTCATTGGTTCGTTGGTGAAGGTATGGAGGAAGGTGAATTTTCAGAAGCTCGCGAAGATACTGCTGCTTTAGAAAAGGATTATGAAGAAGTTGGTACCGATTCGGGAGACGGCGAAGGAGAAGCAGGAGAAGAATAACTACATGGATACGAAAGATAAGCCTGCCAGCGGATTGTTTCTTATTGGAGACTCGTTTTAAGGTTTTATCATCGATCGGAACTATATTTGCTATTGCAAGAACTCTATTTCTTTGGGGGGAGGGGGGAAGGTTTATCGCTCATTCACACACAGTAGCACAGTTTCGGAAAATTTTAATTTGCTTTCAAAGGGCATTTTTATGACAGTAACATCATTTCTGTCTTATTGGCACATTTTGTGTTTCTTAGGAATGGAAAAAAAATCAAAGTTGCCGTAACTGTGAGGAGATTGGCTATAGTCCATGAACCACATTTAAGGATGATTAATGGTGTTTGTTAAACAATCCTTACGCTTTCATTTTATACTTTTACATTTTATTTGTACTTTATTATATTATTTGTTAATTTTATACAATAAATTATACAATTCTAAAAAATGAAATTAATTTCTTCGTCTGCGGAAAAAATGCCCAGAAAGCTAGATTTTTGCTTGGATTTGACCTTGAGACAGTTGTTCTAAACAATATCTCAAAAGAGCCCATCTATATCACCTTTTACGTCGGCTAAATATTTTATTTGAAAGGTAAAAATAACAACTAAAGTAGCACCAGGTGGTCTGGTCTGGTGGACCTACATTTCGAAAAATTCTTGTGTAGCAGCGATCGCTATGCACTTACTCAGTCCAATCATTTTCAGTAGAAAAAAAACTATTACTACAGTCAAATAAGATGAAATTAAGGGCTTTCCTCGAAATGAAAGTCAGAAAGCTAAATATTTGCATAAATTTATATTTTGAAGTTCTAAAAACTTACTCAAAAGTCTCATACAATTTCGTGTCATCATATTCAAGGTTATAAGTCACAAAAATCGTTTTTTAACAAATATCTCGTTTCCTATGCATCATACCTTATTAGAGGTTCTTACAAAAATTATAGATCATAAAATTGTCTACCAATTTCATCTGATTCATTTTTATGTACGATCAACCGTTCCTGAAATATAGCACAGAGAGTGGGAGGTGCGCTAACACTAACGTCAAAGGTCACAAAAATTATTTTTTGCAAGTATCTCGTTTCCTATGCATAATACCTCATTAGAGGTTCTTACAAAAATTTTAGATCATCAAATTGTCTACAAATTTCATCTAATTCATTTTTATGTACGATCTACCGTTCCTGAAATATAGCGCAGAGAGTAGGACGTGCGCTAGCACTAACGTCAAAGGCCCAAAAAATCATTTTTTGCAAATATCTCGTTTCCTATGCATCATACCTCATTAGAGGTTCTTACAAAAATTATAGATCATAAAATTGTGTACAAATTTGATCTAATTTATTTTTTTGTACTATATTCCTCAGAAAAAAAACGCAAGATCTTTTTACTATTTTACATGTTCGATATCCGGTACTTTTATTTCTTTCTCCCCTTCAACTAAAAGTTTGATATGCTTGATGGCTTTTTATATCCGAGGTTCGTAACCCCCTTATGTAATAGAAATGTGAACTTTCTTCCCCTATTCCTATTATAATATTATGTAAACTAACTTCTCCTTTTGTGATTTAATCAGTTACCACAATCACTTAATTTCTTAGCGTGTAGTTCCAATTTATGGAAATGTACATTTGAAGGGTTTTCAAGACAAAAAATGTACGTACAAAAACTTTGATGTGGTCCTATCAGGACTTTTTGATATAGCAAATTTCAAAAATTCCATTTAATATAAGCAAGTTGGTACCGTTTCCGGTTAAACCGGAAGTTAAAGCATGAAGTTTTTGGTATCACCTAACAGATAATCATAAGAGCTTTCAAACGATTTAAAAATATACCAAGTGTATCTAAAAACTTTAGATTTTTTTATAATTTCCGGTTTAACCGAAAGCATTTTGTTGACCAAAAATAGTTTCACATAATAGATAATTATTTCTAAGAATAATAGATGTCCAAGATTAAAGTTTTTATTTTTATTATAAAAAAATTTCCGATTTTTGAAATTTTGATTTTAAAAAAATCATAACTCCGGTCCTGGATATTTCTAACTAATGAAACTCACAACATTATTAAAAAACTGCGATATCTGTAACATACCCAAAAATTATAAAAAACTACCCAGCCAATTTTGAGATAATCTATTTCAAACTTTTGACTAACTTTGGCCCCTTAAAGGTAAGCCATTTTCTCAAAATTTTAAAAATTTATTGGATTAGGACGAAATCGTTATGTTTTGACTATACAGTGCCGTTTCCAGATTTTCATACAAATAATTGCCGGTTAAGTTACTAGGGAAAAACCAAGAAATGACATAATCGTTATATTCGCCGCCATTTTGAATTAAAAAATTTAAAAAAATATGCATTCAATTAGGCACAAGGTACGCGGGTACGCCTTAGCAAAGTTAAAAAGTAAAACTACTTTAGTAAAACTGTTACACCCAAATATTGTTTGAAAAACTATATCTATAACAATTTTAATTATTTTAAAGAGCTTTAATTATTTTCATTCTTTTATTGGCCACTAATATTTCACCCCATTTAATCTTTTACGGTTATTGACTTATATCACTTGAAGTATAACTATTATAACAACCCTAGTTTAGTATTAATAGAACTAATTTAAAAGTAATATCACTTTTGAACCCTTATTTTATTATAGTGGTAGCGTGGTAGTCTGCTACTAGAAAATAGAAATGGTAGATAATATCAAAATAACATTATCTAAAATGATCTTTTTCGTACAAATTAAAATCTAATTTTACATTAAAATTTTGTAAACAAAAATTCCAAACACCTTGTACATTAGCATGTTTACCTTTTAGTCACGTGACGCAACACCAATGACGTCACCTCAAAAAATTAGGGTGTAGCAAATAAGCAAATCAAAATTATAAACTTTTTTTAAATATATAAATGTTGAATTATATGTGAAAATGGAACTGAATATCAATCTAATAGTGTTAATTTTTACAATTTTAGCAATTCACAGAGGTATGTACAAGTTAAAATTTTAATAAAAACAAAATTGTTAGGTTATGTTAGTTTAATTAAAAACTTTTTTAATTTCATCAGCTTATTCTATTAAATGTTGGGATTGTCGTTCCGATATCGATCCAAGATGTGCAGATCCATTCGATAATCGTACATTTTCTATGACCTTTTGTCCCGATTTTAAGTCGAAATTTTTAATACACGAAGAAGCTAAATTGTGTCGAAAGATTAGACAGAAAGGTAAGGTTTAAATTTAATTATTTGAAATAATAATTATTTTTAATCATTTTAGTACATGGGGTGTGGAAGTATTTTAGAAGTTGTGCCTTTTTGGGTGAACCTGGAATCGAAGGTGACGAACGGTACTGTTTATTAAGAACCGGAACTTACAACATATTTATGGAATATTGTACCTGTAATAGCAAAGATGGTTGTAATAGTTCAACCAAATTGTCCATATCAACAGCTTTAATTTTAGGATCTGTATTTGTTATTAGTATATTTTTGAGAAACTTTCGATAAGTGCTAACGTAATGTTTTTAAAAATTTTTACAAAGCTGTAGTTATAGTTTAGTATTTTAATATTTAAAAGACTTGTAAAATAGTTTGAAAAGCTTGATCTGTATTTTTTTTAGTATTTTTTTTCATTTGTATGTTGCATTTTGTATTTTATAAGTATTAGGGATCGATATTCCGTCCATTTTATTGATTGTGTATGTATTTTTAATAAATTTTTACTTTTAATAATTCTGAAATGTTCTAATTACGATTTTAAAAAAATTAAAAATTTGAATTACCCGCCTAACCTCAAAGATCAACGTTAGTCATTTTGCAAATGGCCGCTAATGTGTTGATTAATTTGTCATGAAAATGAGTTTACGTTTCTAATTTTACCATTTAAACTTTTTTAGTATTTTAAAAATGTGCAAAAATAACGAATTACTCTTAAGTTTAGCTTTTTTATCATTAATTGCTGCAGGTGAGTTCATTTAAGCAAATATTCGGTTTGTTTACAAAGTTTTAAATTAAGTAGGTGTGGTTAATTTTGGTTTAAATAGTTTAAAATACAAAATTAACGTTTATTTTTTTTAGGAAGTGCAATTAGATGTTATCAATGTAGTTCAGGACAAGATGCAGAAGATGAAGATAATTGTGGGGCGTATAAAACGTTCGATCGAGTTCAACACATTGCGGTCGAGTGTACGAGCGAAGAAAGTCATATGCCTGGTTCGTTTTGTATGAAAGTAACACAACAAGGACCTATAGGATTTATTTGTAAGCTTTAGTGATTTATTCGGTTGTATTGTTGACTATAATTGTTGTTTTAGGGGATGGTAGGTGGCGTCAAGTTATACGACGTTGTGCGTCCGTTGCTGAAACTGGTGTAACAGGTGTTTGTAATTGGGGTGTATATGAAAATGGTGTTTATTGGGAAGAATGTTATTGTGTCGAAGATGAATGTAATTCTTCCGTACTAAATAAATTTAATTTAAGTCTATTGACGTGCACCTCAGTATTATTTTTGTACAAATATTTTGTGTAAGCACAAAACGTAAATTTAGGTGTACAGAGGTTAGTTGTGCCTTTATAAATACTGATTAGAATTTTTTGTACTAAGAAGAGATATTCCATTGCTGATAGTGCCGATGTGTTATTTAGTTCCGTCCATTTTTATTTATATTTGATGTATTTATAAGCTTTTTATAAGATCTTTTACAATTTTACTGTTTAAAATTTTTAATAATTACATAAAATATTATAATCGTATTTTTATTTATACGAGCTTAGTTATACGCTTATACAAACCTCTTCCTGTACTGTCTTTTCAACAGTTTAATGAAGTGTAGGTAAAAGAAACTAGGAAGTTTGTAAATAATGTACATATATTTTTTTACAAATATATAACAGATTATTCTACTCCTTTTTTAAATTGTACAATCATTTATCTAATTCACAATTGTAACATTTTGTAGAAATTTTTATAATTACGATATAAAGCAGTACACGAATAGGTACATTTATCATCCACTGAAAATTTCTACATTGTAAGAATTGCCATCGAAAGACACTTATTGCAATGCAAAAATATTTTAAATTAAAGAAAAAGATGGAATGTCTTAACAAGCTGGAATAATTAAAATTAAATAATTAGTACAAGTATTGTCGTCCATTGAATATCTAAATTTTTTATATACACAGTGTAAGTTTACACAAAATAATTTTTTTATCTACTTTCTATCACATTTACTTTTTTTTTTCTCTTCAGCTTATATATTAAAAACCTGAAACATCACACTTAATATATTTAGCAGAAAAATATTTCATTTCAAGCTTGTATTTATTTACAATCAAACACAAATGCATTGAAGTGAATTTAAAATTCGCGCTTAATATGAAATGTACCACTTGGCGCGAAATTTAAATTCAAATATTGAATAACTTGCGGTTTAGTGTGTTTAAACAAATAAAAAGTACGTGAGTGCTTTATAAATAAACTAAAATGTAAAAGTTTATAAAAAATAAGGCAAGCATAAATAGACTAGGCGCAAAAGTTAAAGTATTGTATTCAAGCGGCATTTCATATAACATTTTGGTAACCGATGTTTTCCCAGTATTTCAACCCTGCTGAATACGAAAATTGCGGTTATCAAAGCGAAATCTTAACCGGAAGCGTGATATTCAAGATGACACCCAAGATGTCAGCTTTGTTATTTTTGATGGAATCATTATGGACAATTAAGACAAATATTTTTATTGGTTCGGATAGATAATTTTATACCCTACAATTTTTATTAGAAGTAAAATTATCTTCAGATCACTCCTAAAAGAGCTAGAGTCGATAAAAGCACCAGTGTTGTATAAACCGTCTTAATACATAAAGCAGTATATGGAAGCATCTTGGTGAGTTCAGCGAGGTAGCTTTCCCAGTATCCAGCTAGGATGTATCTGTTTAAACATCAACAGAGCAAATCAAGTCCATTAAAGTCGATCATAAAGAGGATATTGCGTCTTCTGTTTTGACAACACACGGTGCTTCTCCCGACTCTCTAGACCCTTAAAGAGTGATTTTACTGTAATTTTTTGTAGACCATAAAATTATCTATCCGAGCTAACAAAAATATTTGTCGTAATTGCCATAATAATTAATCCATCAAAATAAATAAAAAGAGCAAACATGTATATTACGACGATTTTTACGCACACGATGTCTTTAGCTGGCTTTCGCTCCTTAATAAGCAATCTTATGGTACTTTTACATTTAATAATAATTGTAGAGAACCTTGTATATCTAATTCAATCAAAACAGTTGTCCAAGTTTCAATAATAATTCTTCCATCCAAATAAATCTTAATTAATAAAGCAGACAACCTAGTCGCCATCTTGAATATCGCGCTTCCGGTTTAAATTTCACTGTGGGTAACCGCAATTTTTGGATTCAGGGGGGTCGAAATATTGGGAAAACATCGGTTACCAAAATGTTATATGAAATTCCTCTAGCATTTCGATACTGGGATTTTGTTCCAGTTTCACGGTGCTTCTTCCGACTGTAGCTCCTTAAGGAATGATCTGAAGATAGTTATACCTCTAATAAAAATTGTAGAGTATAAAATTATCTATCCGAACCAATAAAAATATTTGTCTTAATTGTCCATAATGATTCCATCAAAAATAACAAAGCTGACATCTTGGGTGTCATCTTGAATATCACGCTTCCGGTTAAGATTTCGCTTTGATAACCGCAATTTTCGTATTCAGCAGGGTTGAAATACTGGGAAAACATCGGTTACCAAAATGTTATATGAAATGCCGCTTGTATGGCTAAGGATACGTTTTTTCCGATAACAGTCCTAGTCTAAAAGTATATAAGAGCAGTCTTCTTTTGAACAAAATTGTTTGTGCGCATGCTCGTTAATTTTGTATGTGTATACCAGGCTTAATTCAGGCCTGGTTGCACCAAAAAATTAATTTTTTTATACAGTGTGTCGTGAAATGATGGAAAACATTTAAACATTACAATTGACTAGTTTCTTAATTTTAAAACTACTATTAAACATTGAGTGCAGTAATGAGAAAAGGTTAGGATAGGTTCATACACAGTGTTTTTGAAAATGTGCGAATATTAAACATTTAAATGAAAACAAGAAACATTAAATGGAGATAGAGAGAGAAAGATAGATATAGTGATTTAAATGATACATCAAACTTTTATATAAGACACATTTAGTATTAAAATACGTAATCACAAGTTTCTTGCAAAGAGACATAAAAAAATAATTCTTGTTTTTTGTTTTATCAATTTTTTTTCAAATATTAACAATTATAATAGATAATATAAAAACTTAAACAAAGACTGGTTTACGCGTATCCTTTTCACTACCGTGTCTTCCTAACCTATACCACTCTTCACTACTGCTACACATTAGTCAAAGTTCATCGGGTGCTTTTGTTAAAAGACAACCGGGTCTTGCCAAAGGACTTTGTATCATAACAGGCGCATTTAAATTACTAAAATAACTGCCACTTTTCGGTTTTAAATGTCTATTGTGCACTTCCATGTGAACTATCTTCATAAATTCTATTTGAGCAGCCATCTTTTGTATCTCCTCCTAATTAAATCAACAAATTTAATTATTATTAATTAGCCTATTATAAGAAGCTTATCTGAAAGGTTAGGTTTGTTGGGTTTTAGATACAGCGTGTTCCAATTTTCACATATTCTTCAGATTTATGAAATAAGTACAGAAACCAATATTTCATAGATCAGGCTGTAATAATTTCCGTGGTTCTATACCACCGTCAACTATAATATGGGTTGGAGATGAAGAACAAATTGGAGTTGTTCTCCTGATTGGACCAACCGCAAGACAGTTCTAAAGACTTCGCTCCACATTAGAGGGCTTTTAGTTCTCTAGTCTTCTTGATATATCAAATACATACAAACCAAGACGAAGACAAGTACTATCTAGAATTTCGATTCGACTAAAAATTACCTTTTTGTTACAGAAGAGAGTTTCAGTTCTTCTGATGGCAATAAGAAGACCATATGATCTTCTATTCCCATTAAAATGTATCCTTTCTCATTACACACACAACATAGAAACTTCCCAACCGTTCATGATTTCCTTAGGTTCAAGCATGGTTCAAGGTTTTGATAGAGGGGAAATTTTTTACATGTCATACATTCGAGTTTTTCAGCCGTCTTGATTTATCAGAATTTCAATAGAGAAGATTCCATCTCTGACTTTCAATCGATTTGCAAAGGAAAAAAAACGAAACATGTTGAAGCGATAAAAGAAAATAATACAAAACAATTTAAACACTTTCAGCATATGATGGAAAGTTTGTTAAGCAAAAGAAAAATCGATATCAAAAGTTTTCCAATTAAAGAAAATTTAAACTCGTGTTTAAAAAGTTTGTATTGTAATACAAAAATTTGAGAATTTTACTTATTTTCTTACAGTTTATTTATTTTTATATTTCCCAAGAAATGCATTTTATGTAAGTATAGCAAATTTTCTAAAGAGTTCATTTAAAATTACAAGAAAATTGCAGCATAGACAGAGAAAAATACGCCAAGCGGACTAATGAATAAACGGAAGACATACAGCCAAAGATACACACATACAACACTATTTCGACAACCATCGGTTAGCTCGGGGGCGAAGCCTCCTTACTCCGCTCCGCGGAGCCATTCAGCGAGATGGAAGCCCGCTCTGACTTTCGTCTAAGCCCACCAAACACCAAAGATTTATGTTTTTTCTTTGGAAACCACAGCCAAGAGGAACATCACCAATCCTCCACGCTCCTAAAAATTTGCGAGAAACTGTTAATTATCTGGTGAATACTGAATAGCAAATGAGTTCGGCTAAACGGGTTTAGGCCTGAGTCGGTTGCTCCTACCGCCCGCTTTGGCCCCAGAATTTGAGCATGTAATAAGGGTACATCCTATGTTCGTGAGAGAAAACGGTAGTGCCGAACCACTTCCCTTTTAGTCCATCATCTTTCACTATACGAGGATAGCTTCGGTTCATAGAAGTTGAGCTATTAGTGCCCGATTAGAGAGCGGCGCGACTCCAGATAAAGGCCAAACCTTTAAAACCTTCGGCAACCGAAGCATTGTCAGGGATAATCCTAAAACTAGTCCAGTTGTGACTATTTAAGTCAACTGGCAGAAGACCAAACAGGTCTTTGGCACCAGCAGCTGTGATAGGGTATTCTAGCAGTAGCACTGCTTGCTGCGGAGGTCGGACTAGGGTGTTCTCTTTTATGAGCACTGATGAAGCCAGCGGAAGGAATTGAATCATTAAAGGAGGAAAAGTTGCTGGTTAGGACTACCGCGATAAACGGAGTAGTCTTCATTCCAACAGTGATAATTAACTGAAGTTGAAATTGAAGAGCTCCAAAACTCGTAAGAATGGGCACGGAGGGTGTTTGTCACCGAGACTGATGATCTCGACAAGCAGACATCCGGTCTACGCAAGAGGTATGAATGCGAGCCCTGAAGGCTGAACCGTTCGCGAAGACATGCGTCGCTGAGTGTTAGTATTGCGGTCAAAGTCGGAGTCATCCCCAGTCGCCGTCAGTACCAGGCAGGTTCTTCTGAATATCCGAGACCTCAGGCTGAGACGTTCCCAGGAGGCCCCGAGATGCACACATACAGACAGGAAGACATATGGGAAGGGAGTCAAATGAGGGACCAATAGAAGACGGGCAGAGAGGCTAGTAAAGAAGCGAGAAGAGTATCAGATGCTGCAAACAAAAAATAAACAGATAATAATGACGAACAAGTAAAGTGTGATATCTGTATTGAAAAAAGGCTATCAAATGGATTTGCCAATAGACAGGTAAATAGGTCAAAAAGCGACCAAATAAACGGACAGATAATCGGACCGATAGACAGCGGAACAACGAGATGAACAAATTGAGGAATGAATGGATGAGGATGAGCTGGTGGGCTAGCAAATAGATAGACAGGTAGAAGGACTTGCAAATCAACATTTGGGTAAACTGACAGATAAATGTAGGTACTAATAGGCCGAGAGACAGATACACGGGCAGACAGATGGCTAGAGGAGTAGGTAGGTTAGCAGATAAGTGGGCGTGTGGAAAGATCTACTAACATACCAACAAATGGCATTAAAGCAGGCTAACAGACGGATTGGCAGGCAAACAGAATAAACGAACATATAATTGGATCAATAGGCACAGAGACCAAAAGGGTGGATGGATGGAGGAGCTGGCTGGTGGGATAGCAAATAGACGGACTTGTAGAAAGACTTGCAAATCAACAGAGGATTAAGGGACACTGAACAGACAGGTCAATAGGCCGAAAGGTAAATAAATAGACGGACAGATAATCGAACCGATAGACAAACAGATAGGCAGATTAAAGGACAGAGAGGTAAATAGTCCAATGTGCAGAGAGATGGAAATCTGAAGAAAAATGGTGTTTGATTTAAATTAATATTTGATGAGGGGGATTAAAAGACATTTCTACTAAAAAAATTGAAAGTTTTCTGGTTTTTTAAATCCTAATTCCAAGATGAGCAAAACATTTTAGAACACACTGTACGTTATCGATATATTTCACGGTGGCGTCTTTTGTTCCAGTGTTGGATGAAAAGAATAAAATTCAATTTATATTCCAATTTCCAGTTTATGATTATTAAATTTCGAATTCAAACCCGCCAAATAAATTTATTTATGTCGCAAGTATTTTTTTTTCAAAACTCGAAAGACATTAGGCATTTTATAAATATTTACGAAAAATTAAAAAATAATTTTAAATGTTTACGAAACAAGTGAAAAATGTATTTATAAATCCAACTCTAAACTTCATAATATAATTAATTAATTACTCACCTGTTGCCAATCACAGAGTGATTAACCTAACAAACCTTAATTAAAGCCTAAAAGGGGACACTAACAACAAGTTAGTTTAAAACAACCCTTAATTTTGCTCAAATTTAAAACTCAAAACATTCTTAATTGAAACAAATTAATTTTACCTTTAATTCTTCATTTTCTTGATATAAATCTGGAGCTTCTTCGGGTACTAATCCGATACCGTTTAAAGAAAAAGAAGCGGTTACACCACGAGATCTTGCCCTATTATCCCACTGATCTCCTTGTCCACGAAGTACTCTCAAAACCTAATTAAAAAGGCAAGGAAAAAATTGTTACGAAAAAATTGAAAACTCACCTTTGGACCAAATACAAAACCAACTGTAACAGACGTTGATAATTGCGTTCGTATAAATCCCAATAAATATTTAATATCAGGTCCCGCTTGTGGAAAAATGAACAAACTGAAACACAACAAATTGTTGAGTTTAAAAAAAATAGTAGATTGTTTTATTGAGAGTAAAAGTGTCACTTTTTTCGGCGAGTCATTAAGTTAAGTCTGACAACTGCTGACGAGCCAAAAAAGTACTTTAACCTTACTTATTTAACAAAATTTCAACTTTTTTTTACGTTTGCAGAAAAAAATTAATTTTTTACATTAAAATACTTACTGGAATGCTACCATTGTGGTATTAACGAGTGCTATATTATAAATTGCGTAACTTATCAGTCTTGCTTCGTTATATAACGATTCTGCATTTCTAACATTGTAACAAACCCTTACACCCCATGCCAAAAATAATACTTCACCTGTAAAAAGAGAAAGAAAATTTTAATTAAAATCTCACGAATGTTGAGGTACCAGCCGGGTCCATCGGACCCGAATCGCACTTTAAATTCAGTTTTTGTCATTCAAATTTGAAAATTATGAGTTGTTAACAATCAAGTGAGACCGAAAGTCTGGTCAAAAGGCAGAATGAACAAACACAAAAAATAAAACTTACCAATCGCTAAACTATGATCCCACCAATTATAAACACATTGTTTAAATTTCAATCCCACAGCATCTTCAATAATTTCAGCCGTAGGTGTGTCAGATAAAGTCCACGTACTTAAATATATTAACATTACTAATAAAATTGGCACCATCCATTGAAGAAGTTGTTGATCCGTAAGTTTAACTTTGTGCGCTGATTTAACACGATATGTCAACGAAACTCTAAAAGAAACAAAAAACAATTAATAGGAATTTCGTGCAAATGCGTGCAAATGCGTGCAAATTCAAAATACGATTAGTCAATTGACTAGCTTTTTTTCTGCAGCTCGTATGTTCAAAGCTTTGGCATTCTTGATGTCTTCAGAGGTTTCCAACTTGAAGTCGGACCTAAACGTGCAACACGTTCTTTTAAGCGAGTCGAAATAAACAACGATGTACAGTCAACCTCACAATTAATGGCCACCTTGGCTATACGTCTAGCACGAATTGTGAATGCAATCATCATAACACCCCCTACTTAAATTGCGGGGTAACTTTATTTTGCCAACAAGTAGTAAATCACCCTGGTGTGTAGCCAGGGTGGCCAATAATTGTAAGAGTGTACACTGTACACATAACCTAGTCAATTGACCATCCGTATTACATATTAGTTAAATCGTAATGTGTTGGCACCATCACACGATAAGAAGCAAAAATAGATGAGTATTTATCGATTTCGTTACATCAAGTAAATAAGAAAATAGAAAAGAGAAGTAATTAAGAGTTGGAAGTCTCAAGACAGACATATAAATTAATGTTTTGTCGTTTGTACCTCTCTTTATACGTTTAAAACAAAAAAAATATTTTTTTTTGTACATTTACACAAAGTAAAGATTATTTTCTTTCTTTATGTTAAAAGTTAATGATCAAAAAAATTAACAAGCGAATTTATATATAAAACAAAAGCAAGTGAAAAATCGGATTTATAATGAATGATAAATGAACAAAAAGGTGAAGGTAAAACATTAACATTTGATACTTTTTTTTATAATAAATAGTACGTCGTCACTAGAGCTAATTAGAGAGGAAGAGCTGTAATCATTCGGGATAAAACGAAAAAGACTGTTACTTTGATAAAAACGAAGTAACTGAAGGAACTTCTTTATGTACACTGTCACGAATGCACAAAACTTTTGTCATAGATTAGGAAAAGCTCATTATGGTTAGCATTATTTTTCTTAAGACAATAGGACAACCATTACGTTTTTCCATTGATAATGAGGATGTCTCTCTCCCTCTCGCCCTCTCATCGTCTCATCCTCTCTAGCTACCTTGACTAATTGGCAATTTCGTATTCCGACTGTAGTTTCAAAATGGCTTATTTTAGAAAAAAAATTTTAGGGAAAAATTTTCAGGAGATTAAAAAAGCAATTGAACCATACCAAACTCGACTTTTTATCACATCGACGCTAGGCGTCGCGACGTTTAAGTTTTAATTTTTTTACGGAGGACTTATCACTTTTTTCGCAAAAATTACTCAGTAGACTTGTCTAAATTCGGATTCCAAATGTGAACTTTTCTTAATTTACATAACTTTTCAGGATATGTTATGTTACGTTATGTTACTTTGCGTTACACTGAAAAATGACGACTAATACTTAGGTTTTAAAGTTTAGAAAAGTACGTTGATCAAAAAATAAAAATAAATCAAATTATTATTTATTAAATCTTAGTACGTACCTATACTAATGTAATTTTATTTCTTATTTAACTTGCTTTTCTAAAACTTTAAGAACCAAATTTTAGTCGCTATTTTTCATCGTAAAAAATAACATAAAGTAACAGATTAACATAACTTAACATAACATAACCTGAAAAGTTGTGTAAATTTAGGAGTAATTTTTGCAATAAAAATAATAGGTCCCACCCATAAGAAATTGAAAAATTGAACGTCGCGACGCCTAGCGTCGATGTGATAAAAAGTTGAGTTTGGTAACGTTTGATCCTTTTCTCGAGAAATTTTTTTCTGAAGTAGGTAAGCCATTTCGAAACTACAGTCGAAAAATAAAATTGCCAGTTTTCAGTTTTTCTGCGTTATTTCGGAAAACATTTTGAATTTTGAAATTTTCTAAAGGAATTCTTAAAGGCCATCAAAATATACAACTTTTTTCTAAATTAACCCATCTCGTAACTCTTACGGTTTCCGAGATCCCTACAGTCGGATACAGGGCTTATAACATCAGTTTGAAGTTTTTTGCCCAAAGTTCAACCCTGACGTACCCCTTGCTACGGCCCTGGTCGGATAATACTTACTTCTCTTCCAGTCGTTGCTTTATATTATTTGTCATGTGAAAAGGTACTTGTTGAAGTATCACTTTAAATCAAATTGACTTCTTGCGTTCTCACCCATTATTATAGGTCAAATGTTTATTTTATACGAATAGCTAAAGTTTAAATTAACGGCTTTATTAATTTTGTAATGAAAAGAGCTTCTCCATCTCTATGAGTTTTGTAATTATAACCGAAATGTATGTAATAATTGATAATAAAATGTGTAAAAGGCGGTATAAAGGTAACATTTTATTAAAGTTTAATTAAAAAACTAATTTCAATTTTAAGCGTCAACGTGTATAATACCTAAACAAGGAAATAATTTTACATGCTTATTTAGATAAATTTCCTCATCTTTACATTTAGTTTCCTCGCATTTAACCCTCATAATATAATAAAAGTTACCTAATAAATTTTAATTTTGTTATTAATATTAAAACCAAATTATTTCCAGTAAGAAAAAAATTTAAATTGATGAATAGGCGTGCGGAAGAGCAAACAAACGGACAGATGGGTGAACAGATCGACTGAAGGGCAGGAAGCTAGATTTACATGTGGGCATACTAGCAAAAACGGACAGACTGACGAACAGAGACGGGGACGGACGTGTAGATCGGAAAGAACAGCAGACAGACAATTGAGCAAATTAGATGGTAAGTACGAGCTGGGCAGACGAACAAACGGACGGAAAGATAACCAAGTTAATAGCTGGTATGCACGTGGACTAAAGGATGGATAGAAAACAAATTTAGAGATATTATACTTGTGTAGTACTTAAAAACAATAAATAAAGCACATATCAAGTTAGTAAAAAATTTATAAAGGGCTCTCAATGCCATCTTTGTCCACAAAACCGGTATATTAAAAATAAAAATATATTATCTTTAACGCGCTCAAAAAATAAAAGATCTGAAGAGCAGCATAATTTTTTGATACATTACGGAAATTTTCTTTATGTTCAAAGTTCTGAAAGGTTAAAAATGGTGAAACAAATTTCACACGTATAACGTGCACACCGACATAAAAAAGAAGGAAAAATCTTAAGGTTTATAAAAATAGAAAAAAAAGAATGAGTTACACACATAAATTTCCGTCGGATATAAAGTGCAATTTTGTTTAAAATTATAAAACGACTGTCAAATCTTTCAATTAAATCTTATATTCTTGACCTACACAATGATACATCTCGAGTATAGTATTATTATCAGACTTATAGCTATTAAAATGAAGACGTGACTTAAAAGAAAAGATTATTAACGTCTGCATTTCTATAATTTGTAAGAATCGAACCCGAGACCATAATATGTGGGGTATACTCTCAAGACGTATGACCGCACTGGCAAAATTCTTACATAAAATAATCAAAGCTTACAATTTATTAAAACATAAAAATACACATGCGTCCGCTTTTAAGG
This sequence comes from Malthinus seriepunctatus, assembly GCA_963924605.1. Taxonomy (NCBI): domain Eukaryota; kingdom Metazoa; phylum Arthropoda; class Insecta; order Coleoptera; family Cantharidae; genus Malthinus; species Malthinus seriepunctatus. The sequence goes on from OZ004603.1 coordinate 19,933,362, forward strand.
GCAAGAATTGATCGGTTACCAAAGCTTGCTAGGCCTCACAGTTTTCGAGATAATGATAACCGGACTGAGGATCTAAACCGACAATTATACGTATTTTAACCCCTAGCCCAGAAGAAAAATTATGATTACTAAGGTATTCACACACCCTTTTGTGTATTAACTGATGCCCTACTAAACCTAAATTTGCTAGGCCTCACAGTTTACGAGATAATGATGACCGGACTGAGAATCTAATCTGACAATTATATGCACACTTAACCCCTTGAAGAAAAATTCTAATCGCTAAGATACTCAAACACTCTTTTGGGTAAGAACTGATGCCCTACTAAACTTCAAGTTGCTAGGCCTCACAGTTTTTGAGATAATGATGATCGGACTGAGGATCTAAACTGACAATTATACGTACATTTAACCCCCTGAGGAAAAAATCTGAATACTAATGTACTCACGCACCTTTTGGGTAAGAACGGATGCCCTACTAAACTTCAAGTTGCTAGGCCTCACAGTTTACGAGATAATAATGACCGGACTGAGAATCTAAACTGACAATTATATGCACACTTAACCCCTTGAAGAAAAATTCTAATCGCTAAGATACTCAAACACTCTTTTGGGTAAGAACTGATGCCCTACTAAACTTCAAGTTGCTAGGCCTCACAGTTTACGAGATAATAATGACCGGACTGAGAATCTAAACTGACAATTATATGCACACTTAACCCCTTGAAGAAAAATTCTAATCGCTAAGATACTCAAACACTCTTTTGGTTAAGAACGGATGCCCTACAAAACTTCAAGTTGCTAGGCCTCACAGTTTACGAGATAATGATGACCGGACTGACAATCTAAACTGACAATTATATGCCCACTTAACCCCTTGAAGAAAAATTCTAATCGCTAAGATACGCAAACACTCTTTTGGGTAAGAACTGATGCCCTACTAAACTTCAAATTGCTAGGCCTCACAGTTTTCGTGATAATGATGACCAGACTGAGAATCTAAACTGACAATTATATGCACACTTAACCCCTTGAAGAAAAATTCTAATCGCTGAGATACTCAAACACTCTTTTGGTTAAGAACGGATGCCCTACAAAACTTCAAGTTGCTAGGCCTCAGTTTACGAGATAATGATGACCGGACTGACAATCTAATCTGACAATTATATGCCCACTTAACCCCTTGAAGAAAAATTCTAATCGCTAAGATACGCAAACACTCTTTTGGGTAAGAACTGATGCCCTACTAAACTTCAAATTGCTAGGCCTCACAGTTTTCGTGATAATGATGACCAGACTGAAGATCTAAACTGACAATGGTGCGTTTATTTTCACCATAAAGAAAAATTCTGATCGCCAATTCTGATCACGCACCCGTTTGGGTAAGAGCTGATGCCCTTATAAACTTCAACTAGCTAGGCCTCACAGTTTTCAAGATACTGTGGACCGGAATGAGTGAATTTAACCCCCTGAAGAAAAATTCTAATCGCTACGGTACTCAGTGCCATTTTGGATAAGAACAGAACTGATGCCCTACTAAACTTCAGTTTGCTAGGCCTTACAGTTTTCGAGATAACGATGACCGGACTGAGAATCTAAACTGACAATTATATGCACACTTAACCCCTTGAAGAAAAATTCTAATCGCTAAGATACTCAAACACTCTTTTGGTTAAGAACGGATGCCCTACAAAACTTCAAGTTGCTAGGCCTCACAGTTTACGAGATAATGATGACCGGACTGACAATCTAAACTGACAATTATATGCCCACTTAACCCCTTGAAGAAAAATTCTAATCGCTAAGATACGCAAACACTCTTTTGGGTAAGAACTGATGCCCTACTAAACTTCAAATTGCTAGGCCTCACAGTTTTCGTGATAATGATGACCAGACTGAGAATCTAAACTGACAATTATATGCACACTTAACCCCTTGAAGAAAAATTCTAATCGCTGAGATACTCAAACACTCTTTTGGTTAAGAACGGATGCCCTACAAAACTTCAAGTTGCTAGGCCTCACAGTTTACGAGATAATGATGACCGGACTGACAATCTAAACTGACAATTATATGCCCACTTAACCCCTTGAAGAAAAATTCTAATCGCTAAGATACGCAAACACTCTTTTGGGTAAGAACTGATGCCCTACTAAACTTCAAATTGCTAGGCCTCACAGTTTTCGTGATAATGATGACCAGACTGAGAATCTAAACTGACAATTATATGCACACTTAACCCCTTGAAGAAAAATTCTAATCGCTGAGATACTCAAACACTCTTTTGGTTAAGAACGGATGCCCTACAAAACTTCAAGTTGCTAGGCCTCAGTTTACGAGATAATGATGACCGGACTGACAATCTAATCTGACAATTATATGCCCACTTAACCCCTTGAAGAAAAATTCTAATCGCTAAGATACGCAAACACTCTTTTGGGTAAGAACTGATGCCCTACTAAACTTCAAATTGCTAGGCCTCACAGTTTTCGTGATAATGATGACCAGACTGAAGATCTAAACTGACAATGGTGCGTTTATTTTCACCATAAAGAAAAATTCTGATCGCCAATTCTGATCACGCACCCGTTTGGGTAAGAGCTGATGCCCTTATAAACTTCAACTAGCTAGGCCTCACAGTTTTCAAGATACTGTGGACCGGAATGAGTGAATTTAACCCCCTGAAGAAAAATTCTAATCGCTACGGTACTCAGTGCCATTTTGGATAAGAACAGAACTGATGCCCTACTAAACTTCAGTTTGCTAGGCCTTACAGTTTTCGAGATAACGATGACCGGACTGAGGATTAAACTGACAATTATATGTACACTTAACCCCTTGAAGAAAAAGTCTAATCGCCAAAGTACTCAAAACAGTCTTTTGGGTAAGAACAAATGCCCTACTGAACTTCAAGTTGCTAGGCCTCACAGTTTTCGAGATAATAATGACCAGACTGAAGTTCAAAACTGACAATGGTGCGTTTATTTTCACCATAAAGAAAAATTCTGATCGTTAAGGTACTCACACACACTTTTGGGTATGAACTGATGCCCTGCTAAACTTCATAATGCTAGGCCTCGCCATTTTCGAGATAATGATAACTTATAAATGATAACTGAGGATCTAAACTGACAATTATACGTACATTTAAGCTCCTAAGGAAAAATTATGATCACTAAGGTACTTACGCTCTCTTTTGGGCAAGAACTGATGTTCTACTAAACTTCAGTTTGCTAGGCCTCACAGTTTTCGAGATAACGATGACCAGACTGAGCATCTAAACTGATAATTATACGTATATTTAACCCCCTGAAGAAAAATTCTAATAGGTAAGGTATTCAGTACCCTTTTGGGCAAGAACAGAACTGATGCCCTAATGAACTTCAGTTTGCTAGGCCTCACAGTTCTCGAGATAACGATGACCGGACTGATGATCTAAACTGACAATTATAGGTACTTGTAATCCCCCGAAGAAAAATTCTGATCGGTAAGGTACTCAGTACACCCTTTTGGGTAAGAACGGAACTGATGCCCTACTAAACTTCAATTTGGTAGGCCTCACAGTTTTCAAGATAACGATGACCAGACTGAGGATCTAAACTGACAATTATACGTACATTTAACGCCCTGAAGAAAAATTCTAATCGCTAAGGTACTCAGTACACCCTTTTGGGTAAGAACCGAACTGATGCCCTACTAAACTTCAATTTGCTAGGCCTCACCGTTTTCTAGATAACTATAAGATTTGATGCCCAACTAAGCTTTGGCTTTTCAGGTCTTACAGTTTTGTAGATAATTGCCTTCTCGGAAAACTTCAAGTGGTTACGGTACTTTTGCGTCATCTTGGGGTGAGAACTGATTAATTAAAAATGTTTTAAGTTTTTTTAGTTAAAACAACAATTTATTCCCACACCCACCTAGGCCATTCTGCGTATTTCATATCGTTGATTTTTTAATGTGATTATACCTATAAGCAATTAAGCAAGTTCTAGAAATATTTTTCAGATTCCCGCAGTTTTCATTATTAATATTGATTTGTAGATTGTAGGTATACAGAGAGATAAAATAATTAATTTTTACAAATGCCCATCATTCAATATTCAATCACCTGCCGCTGTCTATCTAATTCTTTTTTTATTTACAAATATTCACGCAATTTAATTGAATTTACAATCTGGAATATGGTACAAATATTTTGAAAATTTATCAGAGTGATTAAATTGTCATTTTCATATCAAATAATATAATGTGGATAAAAAAATAAATGTTAAGATTTAAAAAAAAAATAATTATATCTTAAATCTGCTAACGCAGTACACCTACGTCTCTATCAGAATGCATAAGCATCGGTGGTTCAGTGGTAGAATGCTCGCCTGCCACGCGGGCGGCCCGGGTTCGATTCCCGGCCGATGCAAATTTTTATTGTTGGTTATTAAAATTATTTCTTAATTTTTTACATTGTTACATTATTGGAAAAGAATTTTTTTAATTCTATGTGAGAATTGGCCAAAGAAAAAAAATTTTAATTAAAAAAAAACTTACATTTAAACATTATGGAATCATCCAACAACATTTTAATCAAATATTGTATTCTCTATGCGTAAGTCTTGAGGACTTGAGGGAATATATTAAATGCGCAACAATCCAAATAATAAGAAAATATAAAAATAAAAGTTTTTTTATCGAGACGAAAGAAAGAAATGTACAAATTACTTATGCAACGTGTGTACTAAAAGTAATATAAGAGAAATTTTTGCACGTACATAAACGTAACATTTTTAAGATTTGCATCGTAAGGCACGAGAGATGATATTCTGGTGCTACAAAGAAAATTGAAGCATTTCGAGTGTGATGCCGTTACGTATACGTTGGCGGAATTTGGAAATGTTACACCGATTGGGTTTAAAAGCAAATGCGAAAACAAACAAAACACCTAAATATTCTCCTCATATTACTTTTAGTAAGACTCCTTGTAAACGTTTTCAAAAATAAATATTTTTAAGAAAGCGAAAGTACTCACCTCCAAGTTTTCATTAACAAGGCAGTATATGTAATACAAAATCCAAGATGGCGTGACCATTTAGTCGCTATACAAGAATACTGATCCAAAACAGGAAAAATCGCAGCCATCTAAATAAATGACGCTAGTAAATTATATGATTGGTTGTATGTAATAAATTTTACCTCTAAGTACATAAGTCCACATCCAACAAGAGTAATTGCCAGAAATATTGGACTCGCAACTTTAAAAACTTTAAGCTTTTTATGTCCATACATGTATACAATTAACACTAACGTACAAAATGCACATATAACGCTTATACTTAACAATGTTATCCTAAAAAAATATTTTTTTTATTCAGTAGTCATTCACAAATTGACTTGGACTGATTATTTAAAATTGGCGGCAATGGGGTGTGTCAATTTAAAGCCTCCTTCCTTACTATTACACTTGGATGTAGAGTCCAATTCGGAAGGTAAGACGACCTATTTGAAAGTCCAAGGTCCCCTTCTTTACTATTACAGTAAGACCTCAGACCCCATTCGGAAAGTAAGAAGCCCCATTTGAAAGTTTAAAGCCCCCTTCTTCAATTAGATGTAGTAGTCATTTTCGTTCTAGATTGTCACTTCTCATTTCCAGCCATTTTGACATCCCCTTAATCAAATTTGAACCAATAGTTTGGACCGCCATCATAAATTTTTAAATTAACACGCCCTCTTACCGCCAATTTTGAATTTCGCGCCATGCGACGTCACATCCGGTCAAGAACCCCCATAGTATTACTACTCAAGTTTTATGAACCCGGTGTATACGTGGGTACCGCTTTGACTTATTAAAATTTGCTTACCTAAAGGGCCAATTATATGTTGCCAAACACGGTGCTGGTCCAGTACAGTAAGTACAACCAGGAGCACATTGTTTACATCTAAAAATATTTATCCATGAATTACTATCATTAGTTTCCTTCTCCTGCCAAGCAACTGAAAAGAAAATGTTTGAAAAATGATTTTTTTTAAAGTGATTTTATACTTTCAACAATAGTTCCATTAAAAATCCCTTCGTGATGTGGCGAATAAAAACCAGGTCTACACTTACATTGATAGCTTCCTCTCGACCAAGCAGAACTAGCTAATTGTCGTCGATATAAACACTAAAAATAATTTCAAAAAGTTAATTATTTGGCAATTAAAGAAAAAATACGGACCTTAGATGTTAAATTATCACATTTGTGAGTTCCATGAAAAACTGATATTTCAGTAAACGATTTATACATATCAATCTCGCATTGGTTTACTTCTAAATTTGACACGTCAACGTCTAAGCTCAAAAATCCCTTCATTCTACAAGAAAAGAAAAAAAAAAAGTTAAATAAGTTTAAAAATTGAATTTCAAGTTAGGTAAAGTAGACGATATTTTATTAAAGGAAAACCTTTACATATAAGTCAATTTTGTTGTAAGTTGGAATTAGCTACTTTCATGATGGTCTTCGCATAAAAGGAAACTCAAGTTGGAGGAAAATTGAAGTTTAAAGGACTTTAGATGTTTAATAATTTATTTTCAAGTTTTAAAGAATGTTTGTAGGTTAAAATTGTTCAAATAAGGAAATTTAAATTTAAACAACTTTCCGACTTTTTTATTTTTAAACTTTTTTTTGTAATTAAAAGATAAAAGTGTAGAAATGTGATTTTTAACTGCTTTTTAAGGTTTAAATGTTATAATTCTGAAATGTGTTCCATTTTTTATTTTTTAAAAGAATTAGGTTCATTTCAGTTTAGTAAAAACCGAAATGGCTGAAAATTAACCAAAAATTGCAGCAACTTAATGTAATATGTTTTTGAACCAAGGAAATTTCCTCGAAAGCAGGCCTGGCGAGGCCTCCTTAAGGCAAGGATCTAAAACTCTAGGCGAAATTAGGCAGGTGATGGTTCAGGCTAGGATGTACCGAGTTATGGACCAGGTTATAGCTGGTGCGTCATTCTTATTCTTAGAATAAGAACTTTACAAAAATGCCAATAGATGGCGCATCCGTCTAAGCATACTTAGAGATCGTAAAGTGGTTGCCATAGTAACGAAATTAAAATAATGATATTGTGTTGATCAAAAGACCGATTTTACGTGCAATACCTGATTCTAAACGTAAACTGTCTCTTTTGGAAAATTAATTTTTCCAACAAGCCACTTATAGTAGGTACCTACAAATAAACAAAATTTAAGTCAAACACATTCCAGTAGCCAACATCAATAAAATAGTATAAAGTACCTGAAATAATTTACTGAAAAATACATTTGTTCAAACGTAATACAATAAGAGATAACATTTTATCACAAACAAAGCGGAACTATCAAAGAAAAATTTGTCGATATTAGATTAGAAATTCCACAAGTGCTTTTATCGTGTGATGGATGTTTAAATTTTGATCAATGCAAAAGTCTAGAAGCAGTCACTACGTAGATAAAGTCCAAATAGATGAAATTGGAGACATTGGAATTTCTAAACTGTTTTAATAACCGCCAAATTATAAATTTAGATTATTTTAAACCAGGCTTAATTTTTAAGTATGGATTAGCTATTGTACACTAAATTCAAAAAGCTGGAGTACAGTAGAGATTGGATTTATCGTGAGCGTTTTATCTATTCGCTAGTGCACTTCATAGTGATATTGTATTCTTATCCAAATACTTTTCCCTAACTTCGGGTAGTATGAATTAGGTCTTCCAGGCCCTGAAAGTCAACCGAGGATATATTTGCTAAAGTACTTTATTATTAGAAAAGAAAGCAATTGTACCGAAGCAAATAGAGCGACTTTAGCCCGCTACAAACGCTTAGGTTTTATCGCAGACCTTTGCAGGCCAAAACTGTGAAGGCACGCCGCGGAACTATCAGTTTGGTTCCACATGTAGCGACTTTTACTACGGCAGGCCTATGCAGGTCAAAACATCTCAGGTTGTGCGATGATCTGTAGACACTCCTGTTCGCATCCCTAGACTGGGTTTATAGCGGTTTCAGCCCGCTTAAAAGCTCAGGTTTTATCGCAAGCCAAAACTGGCAAGACTTCCACACATAGGCTTTAACTACATATGCATGTGCAGGACAAAACTTCTCAGATCGTCTGATGATCTACAGGCGCCCCCGTTCACCTCAGCAGATTGGGTATATAGCGGCTTTAGTCTACTACAAACGATAAGGTTTAATCGCAAGCTAAAATTTCCAAAACTGCCCAGGCAAGCCAGAACTATCACTTTGCTTTCACATATACAGGCTTTCACTACGGCAAAGCTGTGCAGACCAAAATTTCTCAGGCAATCTGAATGATCTAGAGACGCCCCTGTTTACCTCAGGAGACTGAGTTTATAGCGGCCTTGGCCAGCTACAAAAGCGTAGGTTTTATCGCAGGCCTGTACAGTCTAAAACTGCGCAGACAAGCCAGAACTATTACTTTGCCTCCACACGTACAGGCTCTAACGATGGCGCCCTGTGGAGACCAAAACTTCTCAAGCGGTCTGAATGACCTACAGACGCCCCTTATTACCTCAGCAGACTGAATTTATAGCGGCCTTAGCTAGCTACAAACGCTCAGGTTTTATCGCAGGCCTGTACAGCCTAAAACTGCGCAAACAAGCCAGAACTATTACTTTGCCTCCACACGTACAGACCTTTACGATGGCAGCCCTGTGGAGATCAAAACTTCTCAAGAGGTCTGAATGATCTACAGACGCCCCTTATTACCTCAGCAGACTGAGTTTATAGCGGCCTTAGCTAGCTACCAACGCTCAGGTTTTATCGCAGGCATGTCGAGCCTAAAACTGCTCAAACAAGTCAGAACTATTACTTTGCCTCCACACGTACAGACTTTTACGATGGTAGCCTTGTGGAGACCAAAACTTCTCAAGCGGTCTGAATGATCTACAGACGCCAAGACGCCAAGACGATGTACAGGCCAAAACTGCGCAAACAAGCCAGAACTATTACTCTTTTTTACAATGGCAGCCCTGTGGAGACCAAAACTTCTCAAGCGGTCTGAATGATCTACAGACGCCCCTGTTTACCTCAGCAGACTGAGTTTATAGTGGCCTTAGCTAGCTACAAACGATCAGGTTTTATCGCAGGCCTGTACAAACCAAAACTGGGCAAACAAGCTATTACTCCTTTTTACAATGGCAGCCCTGTGGAGACCAAAACTTCTCAAGCGGTCTGAATGATCTACAGACGCCCCTGTTTACCTCAGCAGGCTGAGTTTGTAGCGGCCATAGCTAGCTACAAACGCTCAGGTTTTATCGTAGGCCTGTACAGCCTAAAACTGCGCAAACAAGCCAGAACTATTACTCTTTTTTACAATGGCAGCCCTGTGGAGACCAAAACTTCTCAAGCGGTCTGAATGATCTACAGACGCCAAGACGCCAAGACGATGTACAGGCCAAAACTGCGCAAACAAGCCAGAACTATTACTCTTTTTTACAATGGCAGCCCTGTAGAGACCAAAACTTCTCAAGCGGTCTGAATGATCTACAGACGCCCCTGTTTACCTCAGCAGACTGAGTTTATAGTGGCCTTAGCTAGCTACAAACGATCAGGTTTTATCGCAGGCCTGTACAAACCAAAACTGGGCAAACAAGCTATTACTCCTTTTTACAATGGCAGCCCTGTGGAGACCAAAACTTCTCAAGCGGTCTGAATGATCTACAGACGCCCCTGTTTACCTCAGCAGGCTGAGTTTGTAGCGGCCATAGCTAGCTACAAACGATCAGGTTTTATCGCAGGCCTGTACAAACCAAAACTGGGCAAACAAGCTATTACTCCTTTTTACAATGGCAGCCCTGTGGAGACCAAAACTTCTCAAGCGGTCTGAATGATCTACAGACGCCCCTGTTTACCTCAGCAGGCTGAGTTTGTAGCGGCCATAGCTAGCTACAAACGCTCAGGTTTTATCGTAGGCCTGTACAGCCTAAAACTGCGCAAACAAGCCAGAACTATTACTCTTTTTTACAATGGCAGCCCTGTGGAGACCAAAACTTCTCAAGCGGTCTGAATGATCTACAGACGCCCCTGTTTACCTCAGCAGACTGAGTTTATAGTGGCCTTAGCTAGCTACAAACGATCAGGTTTTATCGCAGGCCTGTACAAACCAAAACTGGGCAAACAAGCTATTACTCCTTTTTACAATGGCAGCCCTGTGGAGACCAAAACTTCTCAAGCGGTCTGAATGATCTACAGACGCCCCTGTTTACCTCAGCAGGCTGAGTTTGTAGCGGCCATAGCTAGCTACAAACGCTCAGGTTTTATTGTAGGCCTCTACAGCCTAAAACTGCGCAAACAAGCCAGAACTATTACTTTGCCTCCACACGTACAGTCTCTAACGATGGCGCCCTGTGGAGACCAAAACTTCTCAAGCGGTCTGAATGACCTACAGACGCCCCTTATTACCTCAGCAGACTGAGTTTATAGCGGCCTTAGCTAGCTACAAACGCTCAGGTTTTATCGTAGGCCTGTACAGCCTAAAACTGCGCAAACAAGCCAGAACTATCACTTTGCCTCCACACGTACAGACCTTTACGATGGCAGCCCCGTGGAGACCAAAATTTCTCAAGCGGTCTGAATGATCTACAGACGCCCCTTATTACCTCAGCAGACTGAGTTTATAGCGGCCTTAGCTAGCTACCAACGCTCAGGTTTTATCGCAGGCATGTCGAGCCTAAAACTGCTCAAACAAGCCAGAACTATTACTTTGTCTCCACACGTACAGACTTTTACGATGGTAGCCTTGTGGAGACCAAAACTTCTCAAGCGGTCTGAATGATCTACAGACGCCAAGACGCCAAGACGATGTACAGGCCAAAACTGCGCAAACAAGCCAGAACTATTACTCTTTTTTACAATGGCAGCCCTGTAGAGACCAAAACTTCTCAAGCGGTCTGAATGATCTACAGACGCCCCTGTTTACCTCAGCAGACTGAGTTTATAGCGGCCTTAGCTAGCTACCAACGCTCAGGTTTTATCGCAGGCATGTCGAGCCTAAAACTACTCAAACAAGCCAGAACTATTACTTTGCCTCCACACGTACAGCCTTTTACTACGGCAGGCCAAAATTTCTTAGGGCGTCTGAATAATCTAAAAACACCCCTGTTTACCTTAGCAGCTATAAAGTTGTATTCACACACAACTGTGATGCTTCAGTGCCGTGACGTATCCGTTGCGTGAAAAATGTGATAAAAATTAACGGATACGTGTTTCGAACGCTCATGTTTTTATCACCGAGTGATCTACAGACGCTCAGGTTTACCTGCGCAGACTTGGTTTGTAACGGGCTCAGGTTGTAGATATGAATTACGAATTAAGAAATTCTTCGTCAAATCAGGTCTGGACGTCTAGATTCATATTTCCTAAATAGAAAATAAAAATATAGATTACCATAGATGGTAATCTAAATGTCGTTATCGTTGATATTTGATAATTGTTCTTTGAATAAAAAATACCATAAAAATACTGTGTGTAGTTGTATAATTACCTACATAACCTCATTTGTTTTTATGTTTAAGGTACCGTTATTTACGATCCCTAATTTATTATGCTTAGACGGATGCGCTATCTATTGACATTATGTGAAGTTCGTATTCTATATAGGTAGGTTTTACGCCCTTATATCATAATATACTATATTGAGTTGTCGAAAATTCACGTGCCGGTAAAGAAAAAAAATCGTATAGTTGTAGCTACCTCTTGTAACTAGTTAAGTACTCATACGCAAGATTTTAATTGATGCATTCTTTCATTCTTTCCACTTTGTAGCCGGTCACAAACTACACTCTCCTTAAAATTACCCTAATGATGCACAAAAGCTATTATACATAACATGCATTGTGTAATAGATGCCGATCTATTTTAAAGCAAAGTTGCTACATAAAAGCTTATGAGGTCAAAAAGAAACGATAGTACCTCATATGAAAAAGTGAAGAAGATACAAACACTATAGAATTTAGAAATGCTTTTAAATCGTTCTTGTTAACATGTTATTGATTCCACTTGTATGAGAGATATAAGTAGCACTCAAAACGTATAATATACAAACGATCAACTTTTTAAAGGTAAAATGTAAAATGAAGTTAACTACTGACGTCTACCGACTACTTTTGAAAAGTTGCATTTTAATAATCGTCTACTAAAAGTAAATTTCAAAAACGTCTACTTTTAAAATCTTTATTTGGATTTCAAAATCAATAAGCTCTTTGAAAAACAAAAAAAAATTTTCACGAGTAAAACATTTTAATCCTAAACGCAGAAAGTTTAATTTTAACTGAAAATGACAGATGAAATAATTTCCATATTATATAATGTCTTTGTAACTAATTAATTTAACATTTTAATTAAATACGATTAATTAATAAAGTTATTTTAATTAAATATAATTTACTAACCCGTGTCTACCTGGCGATGGTATTGGCACACTGTACGATATTAACCATTTTCTACTAACGCAAGAATAATAAGGATATGTCCACCATCCTCTATAAGAGACGTTCGCAGGACTATTTATAAATTTTGGTGAACGTAAGCCAGGACTCGAATCCGCATCCTCGTACCTAAAAAATGTCAAGTTATTGAATTGCCCTAAAGTCTGCTTCCAATAATGTTTGAAAGTATTTGACCTTTTTTGCTATTTATTATGTAGATACACAGGCATGGGCGTCGCCTCCAAAAATTTCAGGAAGGGGCAAAATTTGTTTCCCCATGCGGGGGAAATTCCCCAAAATTTTTGTCATCTCAAGGTCAACGTATTTTAAGAAAAGTTAACAAATTTTGTTCTTCGATAATTTTATTTTTACTCCCTCGTGTCAAAAAGTGACATTTTATGGTTAAGTTATTTAGACGAGAAAGTTAACCTTTTCATAAAAGTACCATCTTTTGCTGTGTTGCAAGCATGTTGCTAGGTAACATTTTTCGTCCTAGGACGAAAACTATTTTTTCGGCGTGTAAAATTTGTTAATTGACAGACTTGTTAATTATACAAAATGTCAGATTGACATTATTAAATTAAAAAAAATATTAGTATTTTTGAGAATTTCTTACAATCGAATAAAAATTATTGTATGAAACACGTTCGAAAATGTTTTTCGGACTCATACGTTAGCTGGACTCGGCTTAGCCTCTTCCAGCAACTTCACGTATTCGTCTGAAAAATTCAACTTGTCGTCCTCGTATCATAAATAACTATTAGCTCATAACAAAATTAAATTTCTAAAACTAAAAAAATCAACCGACAGCAAAAATTCGAACGCCTTAATAATTGTATCGGGACATTGCCCAGGGGAGGGACTTCCCTTCCCCCTGCCCCCCCCCTCCCTGGCGACGCCCATGGATACAGGGTGATCTTTTTAGATTTAAACCCAATACTACTCGTAACATAAAAAATTTAGCAAAGTCTTGCTAAAATGAGTTATGTTACATTCAATAATTTTTTTCTCCATGATAAATTAATGAAAATTAAAATATTATGCATGCAATTTAATGCTGATAATGTCCTCTTCAATCACGTATTTTTTGTTTTTCCTTTTTCTAATAATGTAATTTAAGGCGCTCAGTGTTACTTTTCGCAACTCATGGGTACAACCTGCAGTGCGCACAAAACAGGTTAACTTTCAATAACATTTTTCTCAAAAATTATTCATTTTTTTGAAAAATCGTAAATAAGATTATTTTTGTAGAATTTCACCCTCTTCAATTTTTGACTCTTTATAATTTTTCGTTTACTTGATAGTTTTCAAAATAATCGCAAAAATATGTAAAAAAAGTGTAATTTTAGAGATTCGAACACGATTTTCGAGGGGTTCCCTTCTTGGAGGGGTAGAGGCTTATAGTATGAGAATAAAGGCTACAATAAGTACTAAACAATAGCAAAAGTTTCAGTTTTAGATGATTTTGTTCCGGATCCACCGTTTAAAATTTCATACCTGCGCTTATACAGGGTGTGGTGTTTACTGTGTGGGCGGAGGATTGCTCCATAATCATTCGAGATATCAAAGCCAATTTTGGCGTAGTAATACATGATTATTGGACCTACATTTTTAAAATATTTAGGCACATACTCATTCACATAAAAATGCCAACCCAAACTTGTGCTTATTTAACGGAACATCCTGTATATTTTTAGATATTCGGATCATTTAAAAATAAAAAGTTCGAGACCTTTTTCTATCTAAGTTACCTACCAGTACCTGGCTGTTCTGGAGATATTGTCACTAAAATGCTGAAACAGAGCCAACTTTGGAGCAATGATGATTTTTAAAATCTGTTTATGCCACAGACTTTTCGCAATAGTCGACTTATAAAATACGTAACAAATTTTTTCGAAAAGTGTAATGCTATACAGAGTGATCACTTTAAGGGACTTTACCGATCCGAAAAAAAAATTTTTTTGGTTACACCGAAATTGCTAGGTTTCCTTACGTTTGGTAACCGCCAAAACGATCGGTCCAAATCGTGTCTGAGGCGATAGGCAGATGACGGCTAACGTTCAACCATGAACTACATTTTTAAATTTTGCCCTAGATTTCTTTTTACAGATTTTCAAAGTTGTACGACGTTTTTTCGAAATTTTATCTCGGCCGCTGCGCGGCCATGTTGTGCGATTTTTGGAAACTAATATCAGGGCATTTATGGGAAGTCGCAAGAGTATCCGAATCTCGATTTTTGCATGGATTCGGCCATTTTGATTTTTTGGCCAATGTAAACCTATAAAAAACTTGGATGGCTCGGATTGGTTCGAAATTCAGAGAGGGGATAGCGGTGGGTGTGTCTTACGTCCCTCCCAAATTTGAACTCTTGCAATCCAAGGATGGCTTAGTAGCCAATTTTTTTATTATGCTAGCTTTACACCATCAAAGAAATTCATCAATTTATTCACGAAGAAATTCATGAAGAAATTGACGAATCTTCTAACGTCGATTTACCTGCAAATTAAATTTTTATTTACAACTGATACTAACTCTTAAACCAATGTAACCGGGATTCCCTAAAAAATTGTTGAGAAATTAGAACCAGTTCTGAGTTTACAATTTCTTCATGAATTTATTGTTGTGAATTTCTTGTATTACACTCGTCAAATAAATTCAAGGTCGAAAAATTCAACAATTTCTTTGACCGTATAAAACTAGCTTTAAACTTAGCGTTTTTCTCACTTTGAAAGCCCCGGGCCCCCACGCCTCCCCGTGTACTTAATTGAAAATTTGACCTCATATGATCCTAAGCCATAAAAGGACGATTATAAAATACTTATCAAATCGGCACTTCGTGCCTTCCCGGAGTAACTTCGTTACTCGCTTATTGGTTTTAACAAATTTTTCCGAAAAGTGTAATGCTATACAGAGTGATCACTTTACGGGACTTTTTCAAAAGGAACGCCTTATATATTTTTACAGATTTGGATTCCTTGTAAAATGTTTGTGGATACTAAGTTTGCAAAAATATGTAGTGTGTTCCAATATAATTTTTTACGATTTTTCAAATAAAACACCCTGTATATTTTTGCAAATTTATTATCTACATTTCACCAGGAATCTAAATCTGTAAAAATATATAGGGTGTTCCATTTGAAAAAGTCGAGAAAAATTACATTTTGCGTAAAGTGATCACTCAGTAGTAGGTACTCTTTTACTTTTCTGTCTAATTAAGAAAATAACTTAAGTAATTCGATATTTAAAGAGCGACTTTAATAAATATAAAAAATATATTTTTCTGATGTAAGAGATTGATGGATCACCCTGTACCTTCAACGTGCTTCAACTATAATTTGAAGCATTTATCGATTAAAAATTTTCAAACAAAAAATTTTCTATTAGCTCATCCAACTATTAAATTATGTAAGTAAATATTTTCTTACCAGGGATAATCGGGATCAGGTCGATGTCCTATTTCAGGAACACCCTCATTCAATTTCCTAGGTCCACCTACTTCTAATCCTTGCCTTTGCCACCAAGCGCAATTTACAAGTTGTCCAGTCGATGCATTTATTGCCAACACTCTTGCGGACATGATATTTTTATCCGAAACCAACAAATTTCTCGAAATTGCATCTTGCAACCCTGCAATTAAAAAAAAAACAATAAAAATATTTTATCAATTAATAATCCACTCTTTTGTTACAAACTATGCATAAAAATTTCTTTAATCACCTTATCAGAATCACTATCTATATTTTATCGAACGAATTTATTAAATAGCTAATCATCGAGTTGATTAGATTTCAAACGGTAAATCAGAAGTTTGTGTTTAACGCAGTTAGAACAAAAATGCCAAATGTGCCTCATCCGATTTTAGATGCGGTGAGATGTGTCCGTTGTCGAATATGGATTTCTTGTGGTCCAATAAGACTTTTAACAAACGGGAAAAGTCTCTGTGGACGCTGTCACACGTATACAGCGCAACCAAACGATAATTACCATCATTTCGCATACGAGGCCTTAGCTTGTTATTTTAAATTCCCATGTAAAAACTGGAGTAATCATTGCCCCGAAATTTTGCCGTTTAAAAAAGTTTTGGAACACGAAAAAAATTGTTCGTACGGCTCAACATGTAGCATCTTGTGTACGCACTTTTCGACTACGTTTAAAACCAAACGTTTTCTCAACAAACGCGAAGGTGAGTTTTTTCCCCAATTAAATCATTTTGTTGTAATTAAAATTTAATTTGTAGCAATCACTCTCGAAGATACTCCTGACGAAGTTTTGGATTATTTGAGATGTGGTAGTTGCGCCGGTTATTTATCGTGTACGCCTGTTTTTGTGTGTCGCGACGGGACGAGCCTATGTCATCGTTGTTCTACGCAAATTCCACCAACAAGCGAATTTATTCAAGATTTCATGTTTGAAAAATTCGCCGACATGATGATATTTCCGTGCATTTTTCGCTACCGCGGGTGCACGCAAAGGTTTAAATTTGGCGGCGAATCGTGGAAACATGAGTTGGAATGTTCGTATGGAAAACCTATTTCTATTGCGCGCGTAAGCAGTACTCGTTCGATTACTCCTAAGCACGAAAATCCTCTACTTAGGCGACAGGAATCTATGCTTAAAGGGATGAAAGAGAAAGGTGTGATTACAACGCATTCGGGGCACATTTATGCTACTATAACGCCAAACGCGCCTCTTTTTGGACCGAGACCAATAAAGAGACCCGAGCAAGGTATGTGGTATGATGAGTTCGAAAAGCATCGCGAAAATTTGGCTAATAAATGGGGTAGGCCGGTTGACGATCGTGGAAGAGTTGACTTTAATTTGCCAGCGGTCGAAGATGATCTTGAGAGTCAAAGTGGTAAATCTGAACGTCCCGAAAGTTCTTATGGAAATATGGGACCAGGATATCCAAGTTTAATCACCGAGTTGAAATATAAACAACAGTATATTAAGAATAATATGTTAAATAACGAGAGAAAAAGTAATGGGCACGCAAATGGTTCAAATGTTAACGTAGACTTAGAAAAGGCCAATTATACTGTTTATTCTTGAAGTGCTGTGGAAATATTTCAATTATCTATTATAAAATGTGTGATATAAAAACAATTTATTGTTAGTAATTAAAAATCGATTGGGAAAATTTGAAAATATTCGATGATGTGAAAAATTCATTTTAAAAAAATTATTATAAAAATAATTTTTTTAGTTACTACATCAATCGTAATAAACTCATAAATTGATAATATTGATAAGGTGACACTTATTCAATTTTGTACTTAATAAAGTATTAGTTTTACGTCATAAGATTATTTGTTTAAATAACTTGAAATTAAACTAGTGGAACTCGCAGGGGCGATACCAAGGGGGGGGGGTCTGGGGTGTTGCACTACTCCGAAAATTTGTCAGTCGGAAAATTTGCGAATTCTGACTTTTACTTTTTTAGAAATAGGTATACTAGTCGGAAAAATCCAAATAGTAATTTGGTTTTAAATATTAAAACAAATAAAGGGAACGACATTATAAATAAAAAACGTGTTATCACAGCAAAAACTGTTAGGTAAAAACAACTTATTTAATTTCATGAAAGGACAGGGACGTAGCTAAAAGTGGGAAGAGGTGGGCCTAAGTTACTACCGACGCTAGTCTTAAGTTACTTTATTAAATCAGTCCCAGGCCGGCCTCGCCGGCTCTGGCGTTAGTTACTACCGATGCTAGCCTTAAGTTTCTTTATTAAATCAGTCCCAGGCCGGCCTCGCCGGCTCCGGCGTTAGTTGCTACCGACGGTAGCCTTAAGTTTCTTTATTAAATCAGTCCCAGGCCGGCCTCGCCGGCTCTGGCGTTAGTTACTACCGACGCTAGTCTTAAGTTTCTTTATGAATTCAGTCCCAGGCCGGCCTCGCCGGCTCCGGCGTTAGTTGCTACCGACGGTAGCCTTAAGTTTCTTTATTAAATCAGTCCCAGGCCGGCCTCGCCGGCTCTGGCGTTAGTTACTACCGACGCTAGTCTTAAGTTTCTTTATTAAATCAGTCCCAGGCGGGCCTCGCCGGCTCCGGTGTTAGTTGCTACCGACGGTAGCCTTAAGTTTCTTTATTAAATCAGTCCCAGGCCGGCTTCGCCGGCTCCGGCGATAGTTACTACCGACGCTAGCCTTAAGTTTCTTTATTAATTCAGTCCCAGGCCGGCCTCGCCGGCTCCGGTGTTAGTTGCTACCGACGGTAGCCTTAAGTTTCTTTATTAAATCAGTCCCAGGCCGGCCTCGCCGTCTCTGGCGTTAGTTACTACCGACGCTAGTCTTAAGTTTCTTTATGAATTCAGTCCCAGACCGGCCTCGCCGGCTCCGGCGTTAGTTGCTACCGACGGTAGCCTTAAGTTTCTTTATTAAATCAGTCCCAGGCCGGCCTCGCCGTCTCTGGCGTTAGTTACTACCGACGCTAGTCTTAAGTTTCTTTATGAATTCAGTCCCAGACCGGCCTCGCCGGCTCCGGCGTTAGTTGCTACCGACGGTAGCCTTAAGTTTCTTTATTAAATCAGTCCCAGGCCGGCCTCGCCGTCTCTGGCGTTAGTTACTACCGACGCTAGTCTTAAGTTTCTTTATGAATTCAGTCCCAGACCGGCCTCGCCGGCTCCGGCGTTAGTTGCTACCGACGGTAGCCTTAAGTTTCTTTATGAATTCAGTCCCAGACCGGCCTCGCCGGCTCCGGCGTTAGTTGCTACCGACGGTAGCCTTAAGTTTCTTTATTAAATCAGTCCCAGGCCGGCCTCGCCGTCTCTGGCGTTAGTTACTACCGACGCTAGTCTTAAGTTTCTTTATGAATTCAGTCCCAGACCGGCCTCGCCGGCTCCGGCGTTAGTTGCTACCGACGGTAGCCTTTCTTTATTAAATCAGTCCCAGGCCGGCCTCGCCGGCTCTGGCGTTAGTTACTACCGATGCTAGCCTTAAGTTTCTTTATTAAATCAGTCCCAGGCGGGCCTCGCCGACTCCGGTGTTAGTTGCTACCGACGGTAGCCTTAAGTTTCTTTATTAAATCAGTCCCAGGCCGGCTTCGCCGGCTCCGGCGATAGTTACTACCGACGCTAGCCTTAAGTTTCTTTATTAATTCAGTCCCAGGCCGGCCTCGCCGGCTCCGGTGTTAGTTGCTACCGACGGTAGCCTTAAGTTTCTTTATTAAATCAGTCCCAGGCCGGCCTCGCCGTCTCTGGCGTTAGTTACTACCGACGCTAGTCTTAAGTTTCTTTATTAATTCAATCCCAGGCCGGCCTCGCCGGCTCCGGCGTTAGTTGCTACCGACGCTAGCCTTAAGTTTCTTTATTAATTCAATCCCAAGGCGGCCTCGCCGGCTCAGGCGTTAGTTACTACCGACGCTAGCCTTAAGTTTCTTTATTAATTCAGTCCCAGGCCGGCCTCGCCGGCTCCGGTGTTAGTTGCTACCGACGGTAGCCTTAAGTTTCTTTATTAAATCAGTCCCAGGCCGGCCTCGTCGGCTCTGGCGATAGTTACTACCGACGCTAGCCTTAAGTTTCTTTATTAATTCAGTCCCAGGCCGGCCTCGCCGGCTCCGGCGTTAGTTGCTACCGACGCTAACCTTAAGTTTCTTTATTAATTCAGTCCCAGGCCGGCCTCGCCGGCTCGAGCGTTAGTTGCTACCGACGCTAGTCTTAAGTTTATTTATTAATTCAATCCCAGGCCGGCCTCGCCGGCTCTGGCGTTAGTTACTACCGACGCTAGCCTTAAGTTTCTTTATTAATTCAGTCCCAGGCCGGCCTCGCCGGCTCCGGCGATAGTTACTACCGACGCTAGCCTTAAGTTTCTTTATTAATTCAGTCCCAGGCCGGCCTCGCCGGCTCCGGCGTTAGTTGCTACCGACGCTAACCTTAAGTTTCTTTATTAAATCAGTCCCAGGCCGGCCTCGTCGGCTCTGGCGATAGTTACTACCGACGCTAGCCTTAAGTTTCTTTATTAATTCAGTCCCAGGCCGGCCTCGCCGGCTCCGGCGTTAGTTGCTACCGACGCTAACCTTAAGTTTCTTTATTAATTCAGTCCCAGGCCGGCCTCGCCGGCTCGAGCGTTAGTTGCTACCGACGCTAGCCTTAAGTTTCTTTATTAATTCAGTCCCAGGCCGGCCTCGCCGGCTCCGGCTTTAGTTGCTACCGACGCTAACCTTAAGTTTCTTTATTAATTCAGTCCCAGGCCGGCCTTGCCGGCTCTGGCGTTAGTTACTACCGACGCTAGCCTTAAGTTTCTTTATTAATTCAGTCCCAGGCCGGCCTCGCCGGCTCCGGCGATAGTTACTACCGACGCTAGCCTTAAGTTTCTTTATTAATTCAGTCCCAGGCCGTCCTCGCCGGCTCGAGCGTTAGTTGCTACCGACGCTAGCCTTAAGTTTCTTTATTAATTCAGTCCCAAGCCGGCCTCGCCGGCTCCGGCGTTAGTTGCTACCGACGCTAACCTTAAGTTTCTTTATTAATTCAGTCCCAGGCCGGCCTCGCCGGCTCGAGCGTTAGTTGCTACCGACGCTAGTCTTAAGTTTCTTTATTAATTCAATCCCAGGCCGGCCTCGCCGGCTCCGGCGTTAGTTGCTACCGACGCTAGCCTTAAGTTTCTTTATTAATTCAATCCCAAGGCGGCCTCGTCGGCTCAGGCGTTAGTTACTACCGAAGCTACCCTTAAGTTTTTTTTTATTAATTCAGTCCCAGGCCGGCCTCGCCGGCTCCGGCGTTAGTTACTACCGACGCTAGCCTTAAGTTTCTTTATTAATTCAGTCCCAGGCCGGCCTCGCCGGCTCCGGCGTAAGTTACTACCGACGCTAGTCTTAAGTTTCTTTATGAATTCAGTCCCAGGCCGGCCTCGCAGGCTCAGGCGTTAGTTACTACCGACGCTAGTCTTAAGTTTCTTTATTAATTCAGTCCCAGGCGGGCCTCGCCGGCTCCAGCGTTAGTTGCTACCGAAGCTAGCCTTTGTTTCTTTATTAATTCAGTCCCAGGCCGGCTTTGCCGGCTCCGATAGTTACTACCGACTCTAGCGTTATTTGTTTTTAATAATCCAGCCCCAGGACGGCCTTGCCGGCTTCGGGGTTAGTTACTACCGAGGCTAGCCTTAGTTTTTTTTGGTAATCAAGCTCCAGGCCGGCCTTGCCGGCTCGGACTTTTGGTACTACCGACTCTAGCCTTAGGGTTTTTTTTATTAATTTATACTATTTGTTCACAAATGTAGACAGTTGTGCCTTTTATAGAATGAAGACTAGATTACATCGAGAGTTTTCGGTACAGCATTATGAACAATCGTTCGTACTCGGATCCACTTCTACTACTAAGCTTCTGTCAGCTTCTGTCGAATTATAGTAAAGTACGTTATTCTATTAAAGCGGCACGTGTTTTCTGCATCTATCGGAATAGAAGCCGCGCTATAATAGTTAGCTAAATTTTGTGAACACATATTAGGAATGAGTCACTCTCAATAATTGTGAAATTGGAATATAGGTCCAGGCCGGCCTTGGCGGCTCCAGCGTTAGTTACTACCGACGCGACGCTAACCTAAGGTTTTCTTTATTAAACTATTATTTTGATTTAAAAACGATTATAGATTTTTTTTTTGCAGGAAACTTCTAATTCCTTAAATAAGGAAAATCGGACATACATCCAAAGAATGTTTTTGTCCTAAAATTACATTAGCTTTTATATGGCAAAGTTTGTTTGTGAGCTAATAAATAACCATGTACATATGTACATAGAGACTAGAGAGTCTTACTATGCAGCTAAGGAAAAAGTAGTGAAGTAATATCGCGATTTTCAATAATCAATGAAATTTAGAAAGGTTCCGAAGGCCAAAAATTACGTTTAGGGGTTTGTTCGCTATAGTACTAAGTATGATTTAAAATAGGTGTCATCTCCTTATAGAGGTTCTTACTAGGGTCTTACTACATAGAAAAATAAACACAAACTTAATTTTTTAAATTTTAATAATATTTTTATTTTATTTAATTTTTGATAATGAAAAATACCTAGTCAGTCGGAAATTTTTGGTTTAACCCCCCCCCCCCAGTAATTTACTATTAAAGATCGTGTCTGAGTGGCAGTTTCCAATTTAAAGTTTTAATCAAAACTTCTTGCAGATCGTTACGGCCGTGCTTGCGACCTGGTGGCGGCATTCGTGTCGCGACATGTAAAATATAACGATCTGACAGCGTTTTTAATCAGGTTTGTATCGCGAGCAGGTCTCAGACGTACGTGTAATGCCGGCTTTACACATCAACGAGCGAACTCCGCAACTCGAGTTCGTTAGGCGATGTGGAGATCGTTTATATTTTATGGTTTGGTTATCTTCGAGTTTTTATAAATGTTAGTTGAAGGTTGTCACCCGCAAATGCGCAATAGTCATTCTAAATCAAGCCTTTTTAATTCTGAATATTTTCTAAGATGAGTAACCGGTGAGTCTACGCAAGATTGACAAAAAATTTGATAATCAAAAATCTATTAAAAGAATCGATTAGAAAAATCGATTAGTCATCTGCAGTTCTCAAACTTTGAATCAGTGGGTAGACTTAACACAATTTATCGATTTTTTTCATAAATATTTAGATTTGCTAAATTTAAAAATCGGTTTTTTGATTTTACGATTCTTTGATTTCTCGTTTATTAGATTCTTCGATTTTTAAAATTAAAATAATCGCGATTTTCAATTAATCGATTATTTTACCACACTATTGCCAGCCATAGTCTACGGAGGAGTGGAGATATTTGTATTTTCTGCAGGAGTACAAGTGCAAGATAGAAAGTTCTTGTTTGCTATCCAAATTTAGACAAGCCTATTGAGTAATATTAGCAAAAAAAAATAATAGGTCCTCCTTAAAAAAATTAAAATTTGTACATCGCGACGCCTAGCGTCGATGTGATAAAAGGTCGAGTTTGGTATCGTTTGATACCTCTTTTGACCTCCTGAAAATTTTGAAAAACGAAATTGTAAATTTTCAGTTTTTCTGCGTTATCTCTGAAACCATTTTGAATTTTGAAACTTTCTTTTTGCTAATTTAATCAATCTCGTAACTCTTACAGTTTCCGAGATCCCAATTAACCACTTAAAAAAATTCCCCTTAGAATTTTAACCGGTTTAACCGGACTATCTTTCTTAATTTAAATCACTTTTAGCCAATTCTGAGATATAGATGGATTTTATCTGTACACTATTAAAAAATAAATTAATAAATTCTAGAGCTGCTTTTGCATGCAAAAATAGCATTTTTCCAATTTATTTTATTATAATAATCTCATTACGATAATACTTCTGGAATTATAATTCTAAACGATGATATATTAGGAATTTAAATTAAATTATAATTTAACAACGCCTACAGAGATTTTGTTAATTTTATAAACTCGTTATCTCTCTTATAATTAAAAGTTTTTGAAATTGAAATATAAATTTTGAGTAAAAACAATTAAAATTGAAATGGAAACGTTTAAATTTATAGTCTTGATCAATAAATTTAAATTTTCCGACGAATTGATATGATTTGAAGCTTATAAGTGATTAGTTTTCATTTTTCATCAGAAACACTTGAAAGGCTCTGTCATTTTATGCACTACGTGCACTCTAGAATTAGAACTAAAGAAAATTACCTGAACCACTAAATTTGGAAGCTCTACTAGGCAGTTTTGGTCTCGGTGGTTTGCCATTGCCTTCCTATTGGTACAATTTCTTTTATTATTTTGGAAAATCCACCCAGCTTTTAAAGTTGCTCTTTTAGTGATTTTTCACAATATAAAATTTCACTTTTCAGGTACCTACTCTATTATCGTAATTTCTCCATTACGAACCCTTGAATAGCTTCTATTTTTTTAAACATCCAACTCAATTTCCTTTTTGGATTATTGATTACAGGACATTATCGAATTTCTTCTAATAAATCATTTTACGTTAAGGATATACCATTAATCTAATCGTCTAAATTACCACCGTTTGATCGTTTTGTTGAGAATTCACATTTCGTTTCACCAACACAAAATACCTCATAACGTGTACAAAAGCATTAAATGGCGGAAATAACAAATTTTAAGTTAATTTATCAAAATCTACTTTTATTGGCACTTTATATTTCATTTAATATAAGAGTAAGAGCGTAATAAAGTTGTTTTGGTTTTAAGATTTGAAATATTTCAAAGTGATACATACATTGCACTTTGATGCTACTTGTATTGGGTTAGAGATTAAGTGGAATTAAGTTAAAATTTGAAGTGCTTCAAGTATGTAGGTTAACAATTTTTTTTTAGATTTAAACAAAAATTAGACTGTTTCATTTTTTCTTGAAAGGCACGAAAATGTGGTGCCTCGAATATTATGGAATCACCACCAACATCGTTAAAGAATTATTCTACATGCTGTCACCGCCACGTGATCGATGATGTTGTTAAAGAGGTGTAGGGTCATGCCTCTATGGTGTTGCTATTGTTATAGATCGTTTGTTGAAAATTACTGTGAGAGGAATAAAAATCTTAGAATTTGTCGTAGAGATATTTGTCATACATTAGATTAACCCAAATACATAAACCCTAAGATGGTACTATAGGAATAGAAAATGACACAACATATTCGCATTTTCTATAATTGTAGTCACCTGTGGTTTACTTTAGAAAAAATCCTCGAAAAGAACTTTTCAGAAGGTCAAAAGAGCTATCAAACGATACCAAACTCGTCATTTTATCACACCGACGCTAGGCGTCGCGACGTTCAACTTTTCAATTTTTTGTTGGAACCCGTAGAAACCTATTGTTTTTTTGCAGTAAATTTATTAGTTGGCTTGCCTAAATTAGGGTATCTAACGAGAACCTTCTGTCTTGTACTTTCCTTAATTTATCAGTAGGCTCTATAACAAAGTTGAACGTCGCGACGCCTAGCGTCCATATGATAAAATTTCGAGTTTAGTATCGTTTCATAGCTCTTTTGACACGCTGAAAACTTTTCCCAAGAACTTGTTTTTTAAAGTAAACCATTTTCATTTTACAGTTGAAAAACTAAATCTTCTTTTACATAAAGAGAACTCCACTTTTGCGTTTAATATTAAACTCTAATTCTGATATGTGGTATAACGTATAAGCCATTTAGGTACAAAAGTGTGTAATTTATTTATTTACAAAAGAAATCATGTCTCATTCAGTGATTTAGTCTTTTGAACAAAAACAAAAGTGCTTATCAAAATGCCTTAAGCCATAATAAAATGTTTGTCAATATTTTGTTGTAGTGTATGACTAAAATTGAGATTAAACGCATTACCTGTAGTAGTTATTATTCTACATAAATAGTTTTGATCTTTTGATAAAACACTTCATTGGAATTTTTAAACGTTTAAATCATCGTTTGGTTAATTAAATGACGATTAACAACAAATTATTTTTGTAATCGATTATACTATGGTTCCGTGAGAGATAATACCTTAAGCCCCTTTGTTTATATGAAGCAATAGATCATGGTAAAAGTGCTAAGGCATAACGTTCGGTCAACCATACGAGCATCGGAATAGACACTCATTCAGACCTTTGGTCTGAAAGTCTTTTCTCCTTGGAGCGATAGAACTCCCCTAAAGGTATATGAAGCAACAGATGATGGTAACACATCGAGATGCACCTCTACGTGCTAAGGCATAATACACACGTTCGGCCAACCGAGCAAGCGTCGAAATAGACACTTATTCAGACCTTTGGTCTGGTTAGTCTTTTCTCCTTGGAGCGATAAAACTCCCCTAAAGGCAAATAAAGCAACAGATGAGAGTAAAACATCTAGATGCACCTCCACGTGCTATAAGGCACAATACACGTTCGGTTAACCGAACGAGCGTCAGAATAGACACTCATTCAGACCTTCGGTCTGGTAAGTCTTTTCAACTTGGAATGATAGAACTCCCCTAAAGGGATATGAAGCAACAGATGAGAGTAAAACATCTAGATGCACCTCCACGTGCTATAAGGCATAATACACGTTAGGTTAACCGAACGAGCGTCGGAATAGACACTTATTCAGACCTTCGGCCTGGTAAGTCTTTTCAACTTGGAGTGATAGAACTCCCCTAAACGCATATGAAGCAACAGATGAGAGTAAAACATCTAGATGCACCTCCACGTGCTATAAGGCATAATACACGATCGGTTAACCGAACGAACGTCGGAATAGACACTCATTCAGACCTTTGGTCTTTCAACTTGGAGTGATAGAACTCCCCTAAAGGGATATGAAGCAACAGATGAGAGTAAAACATCTAGATTCACCTCCACGTGCTATAAGGCATAATACACGATCGGTTAACCGAACGAACGTCGGAATAGACATTCATTCAGACCTTTGGTCTTTCAACTTGGAGTGATTGAACTCCCCTAAAGGGATATGAAGCAACAGATGAGAGTAAAATATCTAGATGCACCTCCACGTGCTATAAGGCATAATACACGATCGGTTAACCGAACGAACGTCGGAATAGACACTCATTCAGACCTTTGGTCTTTCAACTTGGAGTGATAGAACTCCCCTAAAGGCATATGAAGCAACAGATGAGAGTAAAACATCTAGATGCACCTCCACGTGCTATAAGGCATAATACACGTTAGGTTAACCGAACGAGCGTCAGAATAGATACTTATTCAGACCTTTGGTCTGGTAAGTCTTTTCAACTTGGAGTGATAGAACTCCCCTAAAGGCATATGAAGCAACAGATGAGAGTAAAACATCTAGATGCACCTCCACGTGCTATAAGGCATAATACACGTTAGGTTAACCGAACGAGCGTCGGAATAGACACTTATTCAGACCTTCGGTCTGGTAAGTCTTTTCAACTTGGAGTGATAGAATTCCCCTAAAGGCATATGAAGCAACAGATGAGAGTAAAACATCTAGATGCACCTCCACGTGCTATAAGGCATAATACACGTTCGGTTAACCGAACGAGCGTCGGAATAGACACTTATTCAGACCTTTGGTCTGGTAAGTCTTTTCAACTTGGAGTGATAGAACTTCCCTAAAGGCATATGAAGCAACAGATGAGAGTAAAACATCTAGATGCACCTCCACGTGCTATAAGGCATAATACACGTTAGGTTAACCGAACGAGCGTCGGAATAGACACTTATTCAGACCTTCGGTCTGGTAAGTCTTTTCAACTTGGAGTGATAGAACTCCCCTAAAGGCATATGAAGCAACAGATGAGAGTAAAACATCTAGATGCACCTCCACGTGCTGTAAGGCATAATACACGTTCGGTTAACCGAACGAACGTCGGAATAGACACTCATTCAGACCTTTGGTCTGGTAAGTCTTTTCAACTTGGAGTGATAGAACTCCCCTAAAGGCATATGAAGCAACAGATGAGAGTAAAACATCTAGATGCACCTCCACGTGCTATAAGGCATAATACACGATCGGTTAACCGAACGAACGTCGGAATAGACACTCATTCAGACCTTTGGTCTTTTCAACTTGGAGTGATAGAACTCCCCTAAAGGCATATGAAGCAAAAGATGAGAGTAAAACATCTAGATGCACCTCCACGTGCTGTAAGGCATAATACACGTTCGGTTAACCGAACGAACGTCGGAATAGACACTCATTCAGACCTTTGGTCTGGTTAGTCTTTTTTCCTTGGAGCGATAAAACTCCCCTAAAGGAATAGGAAGTAATATATGATGGTAAAACATCGAAATGCTCACTAATAAACGTGCGGTCAACCGAACGAGCGTTGGAATAGACACTCATTGAGACCTTTGGTCTAGAATGACTTTTGTTCTTGGGTTGATAAAACTCCCCTAAAGAAATATGAAGCAACAGATGATGGTAAAACATCGAAGTGCATCTCCACACGTGCTAAGGCATAATATACTTTCGGTCAACCGAACGAGCGTCGGAATAGACATTCATTCAGATCTTTGGTCTGGAAAGTCTTTTGTCCTTGAAAGGATAAAACTCCCCTAAAGACATATGAAGCAACAGATGATGGTAAAACGTCGAGGTGTGCCTCCACGTGCTACAGCATAATACATGTTCGGTCAACAGAACGAGCGTAGGAATAGACACTCTTTCAGACCTTTGATCTGGAAAGTCTTTTGTCCTTGGAGCGATAAAACCGTATGCAGCAACAGCTGATTCTGAAACCACGATATGAACTTTCACATTGCGAGCCTTAGTAACCTATGATGAAGGTAAAACCACTACTTGCGCCTTTACATTGTGAGTCATAGTAGCCTATCGGTTCAGCAAACAGAACGACTCTCGGTTTCAACACGTATCTATATCTATGGTCTGGCAAGTCTCTTATGTTTCGAATGAACCCGAGTGAATGAGTGAGTGAATCATGAACCCAGATAGATGTAGTAAACCTAAATGAGGGCTAACGTATGAGTAGACCCAACAGTGTTGGGATAAGCACTCATGCAAAGCTTTGGTCTGGCAACTTTCTTGTTCTTGAAGTTAAAAATTTCAACTTAGGACAGATGAATTAACAGAAACGGCTGTAGCATAGTATCGGGAAGGAAAAGGGAACCACCTCATTTTCCCTGGAGTGCCTTTCAGTGGCGCAACTAAGCGTTTGGGGGCTCTCCCGCAATATCCAAAGTGGGGTTCCTCCCACCGTTAATAATCATAATCATTCTACCCCAAATCGATTTTATAACAAATTTTGATACTAAATGATGTTATAGGGGCCCCTTTTATTATGATGCCTTTAATTTAAATCCTTGACCTTGCATGGAAGGTTACTGAAGTGATGATGAGAAGACAATTTAGACTTTGTTATATCGTTATGGTCGTTATATCGAAATGCGACCCCTCCCTATATGTAGTTACCTTACAGCCTGCTTGATGCCACCTTAAAACCTTGCCAAACGATGCTAGAGATATTTCTTGTGAATAATTTTTAAGAGGGCACACTGTATCTCACGACAGTTATAAAAACGCAAGGTATCTACGTGAATTCTTAAGAAAGACTTTATTAAATTTAATAATTAACTGATACAGGTATTAATTAAAATTTATAGGTTCATAGAAATAAACGGTGAAAACAATACATAAGAAGAGATAAGAAAAGCGACTACCTTTAAAAAAACAATAATTTAATCTTATCTAAAATATATTATTAAAGTAGACAGAGTTAAACTTCTTATATAATCTCCACAAATTTATAGCTATAAATGGAGAATATTTGAAGACGTAATTTAAAACAAAATTACCTCAAATTTAAACTTCTTAAAGATGTGGAGATATAAAAGACTGAATTAAATTAAATTAAAATTAATTCCGGTGGCTTTTTGAAACGATGTACCTATAGATCAAGATCAAATCCACTTGACTTTTCATTTTATTTGTTTAAAATATTAAAAGTTAAATATTTTGATAGATACAGTGCCTTAGTAAATAAAATCAAGCCACGTGACCAATTTGCTATGCAACCACCAACCACCAAGTTCGTGATTGGTGGTTGTCTAGCAAATTGGTCACGTGGTTTCACGTTATTCAACAAGGCACCGTAGAATGTATAAGGGGGTACCCATAATCCCATAACCCATATATGTAGTATATTATGTGCTTGAAAAAAGCAATATAATCGAAAAATTATTAAATTTAATTCCTCGTTTTGAGTTCCCAAAATCCAAATAAAAGTCTCTCGTGTGTCTGTATGTAACTCTTAAAAATCAAAAACTAATTTTGGTAAAGTTGGACCACTTTAGCAAAATATCTTCAACTCAATAATGAAGTTCATACAGGGTGGCCTATTTTAGAAGTATTACAGCAAATTTAGGCTCATTTCAGCATTGCTAACTTAAAATTAAAGTTTTTCCACATCTATTGGCTTGGATCGCTATATATTTATATAATTTCCAAATAAAAGTCAACAGGATAATTTTATTCAAACAAAACTTAAATCCTTTGAGAAAATGAATAATTCATTTTATAAAGAAAGGCACAGCTTTCGAAAAGTTACAAGGAGCTTTTTATTTAAAAAAAGAAGAGTAAACTGAAAACTTTTGATTTTATAAAGTTTATATGAACCACAATAAAAGAGAAAAGGATATTTTATTAGAAAAAAAAACTTTTCTTGTTAACAAATAAACTTTATTAACAATTTGTTAGCGATTCTTTACTATTTGAGTGTTTAGAACTAAAATTGTATTTTTCACGATGCGCTTACTTATAAGTGCATATTTTTCAGCTTGTTAGGGTGTGTAATTTGAAGTTTTCGTGAAAAGAGAAAAAGAAGAGCGAGCCGTGAAATGATGAAACATAACACTAACGATAATCTCGAGCAATAAGATGTTAAAGTTTCTTTTTCTTTTACGACCCTTTTCTTTTTCGGTGGCTGTAGATTATAAAAAAAGATTTTTCATTTCATTAATATTCTTAAAAAAAATTTTTTTTAAAGAAATTTTAGATGAAAATGTTATGAAAGATCTTTGATGGTTGATGGAAATAATTAGAATTTATTTTTAATAAAAGAAACTTTTACGTCCGTTCAATATCGACTTGTGAGGGTCGTTTTTAGAATTGTATATTTTTATTTTTTTCAGCAATTTTGATTTTTAAATAAAAATATTATTATACAGTGTGTTCGAATAATAAGATCATTTTAAAAAATCTAAGTAGCCTAGAGTCAGATAAAAGATGTATAAGCCTTTAGACAACGAAAAATTAGATAAACAAAATTCGCCGATAACTTTAAAACCCATAACTTTAGTTATAGAGAACACTACATTCAATCAAAAGAGAATTAAATTCTGCACCCTATGGAGATGTAAAAAGTACCATGTACCATTTGAAAATTTGGACTAATCAACCGTTAAAGATTGGCAAAAATAATTTAGCGCATTAGTGAACACCTTGTATCAGATATAAAAAATTCCGAGTCACAAATATGCCATAAACCTTCAACAATAAGGTCTAAAAATAAAATTATAAAATTCAAAATGGCTACCGAGATAACTCAAAAAAGCTGAAAATTGAAACTTTCTTTTTTCGACTGTAGTTTGAAAATGGTTTATTTTAGAAAAAGAATGAGAATCTTGTAACACCGAAAACCGGTTGTTGCATTAATTATCCCTTTAGCATCGCTCAGTAGGAGACCCCGTTCGAAGCTGGAAATGAAACACACAGGAAAGTTAAACAAAGTATTTATTAAATAAAAAAAAATAACTCTAAGTACCTCAACGGCACTGATACAAAATAATAAAAAATAGGCGTGGACAAACACGGTATCTCTTTCCCACCAGGTCACTAGTGCTCTCTCCTAAGAAAGAGATCTCTAGACCTACTGTAGAAAGAATGTGAACTCACCAGATCAGTAGTCCTCTCTTTGAGATCCACTCTAGTCCTCTAAGAGAGATCAATAGTGCTGATGAGACACAGGAGGGCAGAGAGGGGTATTTCTTGTTCTAGGACAATAGTTCTCTCTTTGATATCCAAATTGGTCCTCTAAGAGAGATCACTAGTCCTAAAAGGAAAAACCAGGGGCTACATATTTCACCAGATCAATAGTCCTCTCTTTGAGATCCTAAATGGTGCTCTAAAAGAGATCAATAGTCTTGATGAAAAACTGGCACGGAAGCTTATCTTCCCTAGATCAATAGTTCTCTCTTTGAGATCCTAAATGATCCTCTAAAAGAGATCCTAGGGTCCTAGGGTCGAAACACGAACACACGGATTTGCTGAAGGCAAAGGGAAAGTGAAAATTAATTAATTTAATTTAATTTAATTTAATTTAATTTAATTAATTAATTAGATAAGGGATTAAAAATAAAACG
Organism: Malthinus seriepunctatus; assembly: GCA_963924605.1. NCBI lineage: Eukaryota > Metazoa > Arthropoda > Insecta > Coleoptera > Cantharidae > Malthinus > Malthinus seriepunctatus. Next base: position 19,965,571 of record OZ004603.1, read on the forward strand.
GAAACTCTATCTCTTCTGGTTGCCGAGTTACAGGCAAATCAGCGGGTATCAATGATAAGGCTGATAATAAAAATATAAAAATTAAAATTAGGTAATTCTGATCCAATCTCTTCGAGATTAGGCTCAAATGCAAGTGCTTGAAGAGCTGAATAAGGGAAAGTAAAACTTATCTCCATTTTGATATCGGAGCCGGCGCTAGGGGAAAACTAAAGAAAAAATGACAAGTAGCTGCTTTAAACGGTACAAAATTTCCAGGATGCTGTCATACTGTACCAGTATTTTTGTCCAGCATCCAGATAGAATTTTGCATCGTTACAATCTGTCAAGGTGAAGTATCTTGTACCAAGTAAGTACAGGTTTTTGGGTCTAACGTTCACATCGACGTCTTAAAAGTCGAATACATCGAATGACAGCCATACAGAGCTATAGGCTCTTTACAGACGTATGTTTTATCATTTGATCTGCACATTGGATCCCATACATCCAGAACTGAACCAGAATAAGTCTAGAACTAAAATTCCAAAATTCAAAATGGCTACCGAGATTACGCAAAAAAAACTGTGAATTGAAACTTTTTTTTCGACTGTAGTTTGAAAATGATTTATTTTATAAAAAAATCTTTGCGAAATTTTTTCAGGAGTTCAAAAGAGCTATCACACCATACGTAACTCGACTTTTTATCACATAGACGCTAAGCGTCGCGATGTTCAACTGTTTATTTTTTTACGAAAACCTATTATTTTTTTTGCATAAAATTACTCAGTGGGCTTGTCTAAATTCCCAATGAGCATTTTTATCTTATTCTTAATTTACACAACTCTTTTAGGTACAAAAATAAAAAGTTGAACGTCGCGACGCTTGGCGTCGATCTGATAAAAAGTCGAGTTTAGTATTGTTTGATAGCTCTTTTGATCTCCTGGAAATTGTATATTAGAATCACTTAAGAAAATCGCTCTGTATATAACAATAGTTTATTCAATAGGTAAAGGTGTGAAGGTCTAGTTAAGCTCATTTGAGACGTTTCTTCCATACTAAAAATTTATATGTATTTTGTGTCGCCTATCTATCAAGGGGAAGTATCTTGTACTAGTAAGTACGGGTTAATTATAATTTTTTGGTCCTAACGTTCACTCGACGGCTTAAAAGTCGAATACATCTATCACAAATAAAAATTGTATTTTGCTTGGCGGTAGCCAAGGTATGGGGGCGTATCTTTGACAGCCATACAGAGCTACAGGCTCTTTACAACAATATTAAACAGTCACAGGTACAAAAATTATGAAAAAAGAGCCAAAATCGCATTCAAAGCACGTTTTAATTTAGAATCCACTATCTCCCTTTTCCTTCAATTACAAATTAAATAAAAAACAAAATAAATGCTTACCATTATGTCGAGAAACCCCTAAATCTTGTAAAAGTGTAGCTGCTAAGTCTGCCTTTTGTCTTGCAGCTTCGAATCTCATTGTATCCAATGGAACACTTAACGAACGAAATTTTTCTGTTACGCATAACGATCCTAAACTTCTTGTCGCTACATCGTGAATAATTTGCAAACTTGAGTCTATATTCTCCTGTAAAAAAAAAGAGAGGTAAACAATAATGCAAAAAGAAAAAAATTAATTAGAGTTTGTAAAACAAAAAATTAATTATTTAAATTGGGTAAATTAAATTTTTTAACTTTTGAAAGTACTTTTTATTTTCAATCGAAAGAACGGGGAAAATGATAAAGAAAATACAAAAAATAATTTTCTTTCAATTCTTACGTAAATCAAATTATGTTACGTAATAAAGTCGCTTAATTTGCTTAAGCAACAGGTTTTTGTAATACGGGGTTGTTCAACAGTTGGGAATAAAAGTTTTAAATTTAGTTATTTTAGAAAAGGGTGAAAGTGTATAAGTGGAAAAATGTAAAATTTAGTAATAATTAAAAATGTAAAGCAACATAGTGCCCAACTTATTTAATTTTTACCAGGTCGACAGTTTTTGACTACCCCTTGTCCTGTTCAAATTGCTTTTTCGCCTAGACGCGTTGCAATTTTCTATAACTTTTATGATATTTTATGCAATTTTTAATTAACATTTTCACCACCACCACAAGTTTCATTTTTAAGCACAATTTTAAATGATTCAAATTCCATGTACCTTCATTCAATTTAATTCTAGATGCACTGCATACAATGTTGAAAGCTCATGTTATTTTAATAATTTAATTTATCTTGTGCATACCTTTTGTCTACGACTGTTGTAGTATACGTAGCTTATTATTATACGAAACAATGCCATTGATGTGGTTAACGATAACATTCTAAACTCAAACGTTGAAGCTAGTACAGTACAGAGAGACGTAAGCAAAAAATGTAAACACAAGCAAGAAATTGTAATACAAATTAAACCGTAATGAATGCGATTACGAAATTTACTCGTCTCAGGTGGTACTTGAATGTAAATTTAAACAAATGCAACCCTTTAGTAAACGTAGACTTCGTAAACAACCCTTAAAAGTCTACTCACAGTAATGATGGACACAAGATGAGATGAAACTGACACAACTCTCGTCTCATCTTGATAGAAATCGAATCTAGACGCGTCTTGAGTTCTGTCTCGTGTCCACTGCTCTGAGAAGACGATCTACACGTGTGGACGTGGTTTTATCCTACTCATGGCTTAGTAGCATCATTAATCAGTGTTTCAGCAACGAATCCAGCTAACAACTCATCTGCTACTCTCTTTGCTTCTAGTGCTTCAAATCCTGCTTTAGCTTACACAGCTGCAGCACTAACTCCAGATTAAAGTGTCCTAGGAAATAATCCAAGTTACAACAAGTCTGTTAATGTATCTGATAATAGAGTGCTTCAGTCCTGAACCAGCTTACAGTGTCCCAACAGATAATCAAGCTTACAGGTTTTCTACTCCAGAATGTGCTTAAAGAGCTACTTGTTCAAGCTTACAGCGTTTCAGTGTCTGCATATAGAGTTTCAACGTTTAAACCAGCTTAAAGTGTCCCAGCAGATAATCCAACTGACAGCTTATCTATTCCAGAATCGTGCTATAAAGCTTCTTGCTCTAGCTTATAGCGTATCAGTGTCTGCTTACAGAGTTTCAAAACCTGAACCAGCTTACAGTGTCCCAACAGTAAATCCAGCTTAGAGCTTTTCAATTCCAGAATCTTGCTATAAAGCTACTTGTTCTAGCTTACAGAGCTCCAGAGTCTGTTTTTAGTGCTTCAACGCCTGAACCAGCTTACAGTGTCCCAACAGATAATCAAGCTTACAGGTTGTCTACTCCAGATTCTACTTATAGAGCTACTTGTTCAAGCTTACAGCGTTTCAGTGTCTGCATATAGAGTTGCAACGCTTAAACCAGCTTACAGTGTCCCAGTAGATAATCTAACTGACAGCTTATCTATTCTAGAATCGTGCTATAAAGCTTCTAGCTCTAGCTTATAGCGCATCAGTGTCTGCTCACAGAGTTTCAAAACCTGAACCAGCTTACAGTGTCCCAACAGGTAATCCAGCTTAGAGCTTGTCTATTCCAGAATCTTGCTATAAAGCTGCTAGCTCTAGCTTACAGTGTCTGTTTTTAGTGCTTCAACGCCTGAACCAGCTTACAGTGTCCCAGCAGATAATCCAACTGACAGCTTATCTATTCCAGAATCGTGCTATAAAGCTTCTTGCTCTAGCTTATAGCGTATCAGTGTCTGCTTACAGAGTTTCAAAACCTGAACCAGCTTACAGTGTCCCAACAGATAATCCAGCTTAGAGCTTTTCTATTCCAGAATCTTGCTATAAAGCTGCTAGCTCTAGCTTACAGTGTCTGTTTTTAGTGCTTCAACGCCTGAACCAGCTTACAGTGTCCCAGCAGATAATCCAACTGACAGCTTATCTATTCCAGAATCGTGCTATAAAGCTTCTTGCTCTAGCTTATAGCGTATCAGTGTCTGCTTACAGAGTTTCAAAACCTGAACCAGCTTACAGTGTCCCAACAGTAAATCCAGCTTAGAGCTTTTCAATTCCAGAATCTTGCTATAAAGCTACTTGTTCTAGCTTACAGAGCTCCAGAGTCTGTTTTTAGTGCTTCAACGCCTGAACCAGCTTACAGTGTCCCAACAGATAATCAAGCTTACAGGTTGTCTACTCCAGATTCTACTTATAGAGCTACTTGTTCAAGCTTACAGCGTTTCAGTGTCTGCATATAGAGTTGCAACGCTTAAACCAGCTTACAGTGTCCCAGTAGATAATCTAACTGACAGCTTATCTATTCTAGAATCGTGCTATAAAGCTTCTAGCTCTAGCTTATAGCGCATCAGTGTCTGCTCACAGAGTTTCAAAACCTGAACCAGCTTACAGTGTCCCAACAGGTAATCCAGCTTAGAGCTTGTCTATTCCAGAATCTTGCTATAAAGCTGCTAGCTCTAGCTTACAGTGTCTGTTTTTAGTGCTTCAACGCCTGAACCAGCTTACAGTGTCCCAGCAGATAATCCAACTGACAGCTTATCTATTCCAGAATCGTGCTATAAAGCTTCTTGCTCTAGCTTATAGCGTATCAGTGTCTGCTTACAGAGTTTCAAAACCTGAACCAGCTTACAGTGTCCCAACAGATAATCCAGCTTAGAGCTTTTCTATTCCAGAATCTTGCTATAAAGCTGCTAGCTCTAGCTTACAGTGTCTGTTTTTAGTGCTTCAACGCCTGAACCAGCTTACAGTGTCCCAGCAGATAATCCAACTGACAGCTTATCTATTCCAGAATCGTGCTATAAAGCTTCTTGCTCTAGCTTATAGCGTATCAGTGTCTGCTTACAGAGTTTCAAAACCTGAACCAGCTTACAGTGTCCCAACAGTAAATCCAGCTTAGAGCTTTTCAATTCCAGAATCTTGCTATAAAGCTACTTGTTCTAGCTTACAGAGCTCCAGAGTCTGTTTTTGGTGCTTCAACGCCTGAACCAGCTTACAGTGTCCCAACAGATAATCAAGCTTACAGGTTGTCTACTCCAGATTCTACTTATAGAGCTACTTGTTCAAGCTTACAGCGTTTCAGTGTCTGCATATAGAGTTGCAACGCTTAAACCAGCTTACAGTGTCCCAGTAGATAATCTAACTGACAGCTTATCTATTCCAGAATCGTGCTATAAAGCTTCTAGCTCTAGCTTATAGCGCATCAGTGTCTGCTCACAGAGTTTCAAAACCTGAACCAGCTTACAGTGTCCCAACAGATAATCCAGCTTAGAGCTTTTCTATTCCAGAATCTTGCTATAAAGCTGCTAGCTCTAGCTTACAGTGTCCGTTTTTAGTGCTTCAACGCCTGAACCAGCTTACAGTGTCCCAGCAGATAATCCAACTGACAGCTTATCTATTCCAGAATCGTGCTATAAAGCTTCTTGCTCTAGCTTATAGCGTATCAGTGTCTGCTTACAGAGTTTCAAAACCTGAACCAGCTTACAGTGTCCCAACAGTAAATCCAGCTTAGAGCTTTTCAATTCCAGAATCTTGCTATAAAGCTACTTGTTCTAGCTTACAGAGCTCCAGAGTCTGTTTTTAGTGCTTCAACGCCTGAACCAGCTTACAGTGTCCCAACAGATAATCAAGCTTACAGGTTGTCTACTCCAGATTCTACTTATAGAGCTACTTGTTCAAGCTTACAGCGTTTCAGTGTCTGCATATAGAGTTGCAACGCTTAAACCAGCTTACAGTGTCCCAGTAGATAATCTAACTGACAGCTTATCTATTCTAGAATCGTGCTATAAAGCTTCTAGCTCTAGCTTATAGCGCATCAGTGTCTGCTCACAGAGTTTCAAAACCTGAACCAGCTTACAGTGTCCCAACAGGTAATCCAGCTTAGAGCTTGTCTATTCCAGAATCTTGCTATAAAGCTGCTAGCTCTAGCTTACAGTGTCTGTTTTTAGTGCTTCAACGCCTGAACCAGCTTACAGTGTCCCAGTAGATAATCTAACTGACAGCTTATCTATTCCAGAATCGTGCTATAAAGCTTCTAGCTCTAGCTTATAGCGCATCAGTGTCTGCTCACAGAGTTTCAAAACCTGAACCAGCTTACAGTGTCCCAACAGATAATCCAGCTTAGAGCTTTTCTATTCCAGAATCTTGCTATAAAGCTGCTAGCTCCTGCTTACAGTGTCTGTTTTTAGTGCTTCAACGCCTGAACCAGCTTACAGTGTCCCAGCAGATAATCTAACTGACAGCTTATCTATTCCAGAATCGTGCTATAAAGCTTCTAGCTCTAGCTTATAGCGCATCAGTGTCTGCTCACAGAGTTTCAAAACCTGAACCAGCTTACAGTGTCCCAACAGATAATCCAGCTTAGAGCTTTTCTATTCCAGAATCTTGCTATAAAGCTGCTAGCTCTAGCTTACAGTGTCTGTTTTTAGTGCTTCAACGCCTGAACCAGCTTACAGTGTCCCAGCAGATAATCCAACTGACAGCTTATCTATTCCAGAATCGTGCTATAAAGCTTCTAGCTCTAGCTTATAGCGCATCAGTGTCTGCTCACAGAGTTTCAAAACCTGAACCAGCTTACAGTGTCCCAACAGATAATCCAGCTTAGAGCTTTTCTATTCCAGAATCTTGCTATAAAGCTGCTAGCTCTAGCTTACAGTGTCTGTTTTTAGTGCTTCAACGCCTGAACCAGCTTACAGTGTCCCAGCAGATAATCTAACTGACAGCTTATCTATTCCAGAATCGTGCTATAAAGCTTCTAGCTCTAGCTTATAGCGCATCAGTGTCTGCTCACAGAGTTTCAAAACCTGAACCAGCTTACAGTGTCCCAACAGATAATCCAGCTTAGAGGTTTTCTATTCCAGAATCTTGCTATAAAGCTGCTAGCTCTAGCTTACAGTGTCTGTTTTTAGTGCTTCAACGCCTGAACCAGCTTACAGTGTCCCAGCAGATAATCCAACTGACAGCTTATCTATTCCAGAATCGTGCTATAAAGCTTCTTGCTCTAGCTTATAGCGTATCAGTGTCTGCTTACAGAGTTTCAAAACCTGAACCAGCTTACAGTGTCCCAACAGATAATTCAGCTTAGAGCTTTTCTATTCCAGAATCTTGCTATAAAGCTGCTAGCTCTAGCTTACAGTGTCTGTTTTTAGTGCTTCAACGCCTGAACCAGCTTACAGTGTCCCAGCAGATAATCCAACTGACAGCTTATCTATTCCAGAATCGTGCTATAAAGCTTCTAGCTCTAGCTTATAGCACATCAGTGTCTGCATATAGAGTTTCAAAACCTGAACCAGCTTACAGTGTCCCAACAGATAATCCATCTTAGAGCTTTTCTATTCCAGAATCTTGCTATAAAGTTGCTTGCTCTAGCTTACAGTGTCTGCTTTTAGAGCTTCAACGCCTGAATCAGCTTACAGTGTCCCAACAGATAATCAAGCTTACAGGTTCTCTACTCCAGAATCTGCTTATAGAGCTACTTGTTCTAGCTTACAGCGTTTCAGTGTCTGCATATAGAGTTTCAACGCTTAAACCAGATTACAGTGTCCCAGCAGATAATCCAACTGACAGCTTATCTATTCCAGAATCGTGCTATAAAGCTTCTTGCTCTAGCTTGCAGAGCTTCAGTGTTTGCTTTTAGATCTTCAACGTCTGAACCAGCTTACAGTGTCCCAACAGATAATCAAGCTTACAGGTTTTCTACTCCAGAATCTGTTTATAGAGCTACTTGTTCTAGCTTACAGCGTTCCATAGTCTGCATATAGAGTTTCAACGCTTGAACTAGCTTACAGTGTCCCAGCAGACAATCCAGCTAACAGCTCCACTGTTACTCTCTCTGCTTGTAGTGCTTCAAATCCAGCGTTAGCTTACACAGCTGCAGCACAAACTCCAGTTTACATTGTCGTAGCAAAAACTCCAGCTTACAGATTTTCTATTCCAGAATCTGCTTATAAAGCTTCTTACTTTAGCTTACTGTGTTTCAGGGTATGCTTAGAGAGTTTCAATGCCTGAACCAGCTTACAGTGTCCTAACAGATAATCTAGCTTACAGCCCATCTATTACTCTATCTGCTTCAAAATCCACTTTAGTTTACACAGCTGCAGCACTAACTCCAGCTTACAGTGTCCTAGCAAATAATCCAAGTTACAGCTAGTCTGTTAATCTGTTATCTGATAACAGAGTCCTTCAGTCCCTGCTTTAGCTTATAGAGTTTCAACGCCTGAACCAGCTTACAGTAACCCAGCAGGTAAGCCAGCTTACAGATTTTCTATTCCAGAATTTTGCTCTGAAGCTTCTTGCTCTAGCTTACTTCGTATCAGTGTCTGCTTACAGAGTTTCAACTCCTGAACCACTTTACAGTGTCCCAGCAGATAATCCAGCTTACAGCTTTTAGGGTCTACTTATAGAGTTTCAACGCCTGAACCAACACTCAGTGTCCCAGCAGATAATCCAGCTAACAGCTCATCTATTACTCCTTATGCTTGTATTGCTTCAAATTCTACTTTAGCTTACACAGTTGCATCACTAACTCCAGCTAACAGTGTCCTAGCCAATAATCCAAGTTACAGCTACTCTGTTAATCTGTTATCTGATAACAGAGTGCTTCAGTCCCTGCTTTAGCTTTTCGAGTTTCAACTCCTGAACCAGCTTACAGTGTCCCAGCAGATAAGCCAGCTTTTGAATTACAGAATCTTGCTAAAAAGCTTTTTTCCCTAGCTTACAGCTTACAGCGTGTCCGTTTATAGAGTTTCAACACGCCTGAATCAGCTTACCGAGTCCAAACTCATAATCGCTTACAGCTTCTCTATTCTAAAATCTGCTTATAGAGCGTCATCTTTTGCTCTGGTTTACAGAGTTTCAGTGTCTCCTTATAGAGCTTCAACGTGTGTATCAGATTTTAGCGTCGCAGAAGATAATCCAGCTTTGAGCTTCTCTATTCTAGAATCTGCTTATAGAGTTTACTTCTTGCTCTAGCTTAAAACGCTGTCTGCTTATAGAGCTTCAACGCCTGAAGCAGATTACAGGGTTCCAACTAATAACCCAACTCACAGCTTCTCTATTCTAGAATATTAGAATGTGCTTGTAGAGCTTTATTTCTTGCTCTAGCTTACAACTTCTAAATGTCTGCTTATAGAGCGTTAACTCCGGGACCAGCTTACATTGTCTCCAGTATATAATTCAGCTTCTCTATTCTAGAATAGGCTTATAAAGCTTCAGTTCCTGCTCTAGCTTAAAGAGCTTTAGTGTCTGCTTTTAGAGCTTTAACGCCTAAACCAGCTTACAGTAGCTCAAGCATATAATCCAGTTTACAACTTCTCTATTCTAGAATCTACTTTATAGAACTTCAGCTCCTGCTCTAGCTTATTAGATCTACAACACTTATTGTTTTAATCATATAAGAACTGTAACTACACATAATTACTCGAGATCCCATGAAAGGAATCCCATGTTTGTAAGTTACAAGCCTTAAAAATTCAACTTTTCGTCTTAAATTCCTAGCACGACACTTATTTTAAGTTTTTAAATAAATCACGTGATGATATTCTCCTAAAATTACTTCATTGCTTTCTAGATGAATGTGATATTGTGCTGCCGCCAAATGTAACCGCATTCACGCTTCACCGCTGTCGGCACCAACAGTTAAACGCCGTCACCACAATCGCTAATGTTAACCGATTCCACTACAACTATTATAATCCTGTCCTTGTGCAATTATCAATCACTTAGTTCGGTCATCTGCCAACGAAAACCGCTATCGATCGCTTAAGACGTGTCATTTTGAGACCGTTCAGTAGAAATGAATATCTAATGAACGTAGCCCATAGAACGTAGTACACGTATAGTGGCCTATAGCTAATCGTCGATTTGGAGAGGAGATTTCAAAGAATTCTTGTGTTGAATTATAAGGTGCTGTTGCACCACTGCCTTGCTAGAGCAGCATTCTGCACTTTAAGTGCAATATATTTCCACTCTATCACTGCCGCCTATATTTATCTAGGAGAGGAGGGAAAAAAGTGTCTAGGCCATCTATTACAATAATTTACTTTCAAAAGCAAAACAGTGTCATGTGTACGCCCAACAACAATGAATAAATACAAAAACAGCGACATGCTTAAAAAATCATTCACTTTTAAAGCAAATAAAAATATAAAACGTAGTTTTTTTCCTAGTGAATAATATAAACATTACTCCACCCCTTTTCATGCTTGAGTAGCTCAAGGAACTGTTTTTCCATTATAAAATTTTCTCGATTGCTGGAAACTAGATATATCAATTTATTGGATGTTGCTTTTGTGTTTTTTTTTCCAAAATAAAAAGAAACTTATACTTTTAGGAATTTGACGAATCAATTTGAAATCTCTCACCTAGCTACAATTGAAATTATTTATCAGTTACAGTTTTGTATTATACGCAACTGTCGTCTGGAAAATGATATTTCCAATTTATTTTAAATTAATAGTTTAACAATGGTATGAGCAGTTTTTTTAGAAACATAATGCATTGATCTGTTAGAAATTAGAAATTACATTATACAAAGTTTCCAAATTCTCCCAAATTACATTAAACGTCACTTTGACGTACGACTCAAGAGGTCTAGCTATAGCAACTATAAAAGGAAGCTGTCTCGTCTCCCTTTTGGTTTGAATTTCAAAGTGACGTTTAATGTAATCACATTAAACTGTGACGTATGACTCAAAATGGCCGACGAGTCAACTACCGATTATATAGTGGTTCTAGGTCTAACTCTGCTGACTCGTATTTTAGTTTAAACGTCAAAGTGACGTTTGTTTGACACCGTGGTAAATGCATTTTCAGAAAGCTCTCTCTGGATACATCAATCAAAATGGAAACTATTAATTAGCCCACCCTGTATATTTATTAAAAAATAATTAAAATGATTTAAACCAAAACTTTATATTACAGAAAATGAATTTTACAACAAATAAAATATTGCGCCAGTAGGAAACCTGCAATACCCAAAGCGATCATAAAAATGATTTAATATCTCAGATGTAACTTTCTGCAAAACTCCAATGTGTTTGCCTTTTAGTAACTGTAAATTTTGAATATTGCCGCTGTAAACATTGTATTTTTAAGAATACCCAATAAAAGGTTCGTTTGGTGTTAAATCTGGTGCCCGCGTGGAGACAAAGCAATTTCACCGAGGCTAGGATGAGTCGAGGAGGATATCTTCATCAAGATATTCCCTTAGTTAGCCAAAATATGTGCGGAAGGGACCATTGCGTTGGCATAGTATGAGATATTTCAAGTTGAGAGCATTCAGGGCCGGGCCGGACCTGATATGACAAATCGATAGAGACAGAGTCCTAAATGTGGGATAAAATGAACCCCTAAGAGCTATTCCTATAGGGTTTTCAATGGAGAATCAAATTTTTACTTAGAAATAAGGCCATTTTCTTGACCAACAATAATCTCAATAGCCACCAATGACTTGTGCTATTTTAAAATTTGATACCCCGAAAATGCTTCGCGAAGATCTGGCTTACGAGCACTTGCAGAGCAACCTCTTCTCAGTGAGCATTGATTTAGATTTAACTGATTATGTACAGGATGGGCGAAATTCGTCTTCGCAGGGTTCGTCAAGCCCATCGTAGACCTTAAATTCTTTACCCTGAAAGTGCTTCGCGAGTATCTGGCTCACGAGCACTTGCAGAGCAACCTCGTCTCGGTCAGCCTGGAATGGCTGTGATTTGGATGCAGCTGACTTCACATTCGTAACCCGGAGAATGCTTCGCTCGTCTCGATCAGCCTAGACATTGGACATTACTTTGATTTGAATCCAGCTGATCATGTACAAAGTGGGCTAAATTGGACGTTTTCATAAGGCTTCGCGAGGATCTGGATTACGAGCACTTGCAGAGCAACCTCTTCTCGGTCAGCCTGGACATGGCCTTGATTTGGATTGATTTAGATTTAGCTGATCGTGTACAGGATGGGCGAAATTGGACGTTGTCATAGGGTTTGTAAAGCCCACCGTGGACTTCACATTCGTTACCCGGAGAATGCTTCGCCAGAATCTGACTTACGAGCTCTTGCCAAGCTACGTCGTCTCGGTCAGCCTGGACATGACTTTGATTTGGATCTAACTGAAAATGTACAGGATGGGCGAAATTAGACGTCTTCACAAGGTTCGTCAAGCCCATAGTGGACCTTAAATTCGTTACTCCGAGACTACTTCGCGAGTATCTGGCTTACGAGCTCTTGCCGAGCAACATCGTCTCGGTCAGCCTGGACATGACTTTGATTTGGATCCAACTGAAAATGTACAGAATGGGCGAAATTAGACGTCTTCACAGGGTTCGTCAAGCCCATAGTGGACCTTAAATTCGTTACTCCGAGACTACTTCGCGAGTATCTGGCTTATGAGCTCTTGCCGAGCAACCTCGTCTCGATCACCCTGGACATGGCATTGATTTGGATCCTACTGATCGTGTACAAAATGGGCAAAATTGAACGTTTTCATAGGGTTCATAAAGCCCACCGTAGACTCCACATTTGTTACCCGGAGAATGCTTCGCGAGGATCTGACTTACTAGCACATGGAGAGCGACCTCGTCTCGCTCAGCCTGGATATTTCAATCCAGCTGATCGTGTACAGGGTGAGCGAAATTGGATGTTTTCATAGGGCTTGTCAAGTCCACCATAGACCTTAAATTCGTTACTCCGAGCATGCTTTGCGAGGATCTGGATTACGAGCACACTTGCCGAGCAACCTCGTCTCAGTCGGCCTGGACACGATCTTGATTTGGATCCATCTAATCGTGTATAGGCTGGGAAGAATTGGATGCATTAATAGAAAAAGTCGGTAACTATAAGAGTTAGAGAAAAACCTATAGAGCATCCTCGATCTCTTTTTATGAGAAACTATTATTGGGAAAATCAAAACTCAGCCATCTTCTTTTGTTTTCAAGTTATAGCGCGAAAGTCAAGTTTACGTCATTTTAATTTTGATCAAGTCCCTTATTTCTCAAGATTTGTTTGAACTATAAAAACATTCTTTAGACACTTTTTAACGTAAATTCCAGTGGTGTAGCTAAACTTTTTTTTAATGGTGCAAACTTCATTTTTGCTCTGTACATAGTGACTACTCCGTTAGTTAGGACGAAATTATGTAGACTAATTTCTAAGAGTAAGTATATGTCAAGAGGTCAAGTTTTTCTTTTAAGAGTAAAAAGTATAGGGTGCGCCTTTATTAGGGGTGGAAGCGAAACCTTAGAAGCTTTTATACCCCAAAATCACATTGCCACCCTTTCAATGGTGCTCATTATATTAATAACTAATTTAATTATAAAAATTAAATATAATCAATCATAAACTACCCCTAAAGTGCTTCAAATTAATTTTTTTTAATAAATTCGATAACAAAATATTAAAAGTTGTAAAATAATCAACATTTTTTTATTAAACTCCCTTTGACATATTTTAAAAAAAATTAAATACTTTGTAAAAAAATTTGATTAAATTTTGTGGTTTTTATTTCACGTTGCGGTCAACTATGCTATACGTTTTTGTTTTTGACAAATTTTTTATAAAAAAATTAATTAATGTTTTCTTTTTCAAAATTTACCTCAATAATAATCAGTATTAAAGTCGAGTGTGCTATGGTTTACTAGAAGAGGCTTAACACACCACACACACACCTGTCAAAAGATCATATCTCGTCGTCGATGATTTTTTTTGTCAAAATGTAAAATTCCGTTTATTCAATGATGATGTATTGATATAAATACAACATGACATGCCGGAAAATGAGTTGTAAGTATTCAGAAAAATTTTCCACGTGTATGTGGGATTATAAGTCAAAATATTGTTCATTCAAAGAAGATGTTATAGGATCAAATTTAGAATTTAGATGGCCGTTTTGATTATGCTTTTATGTGGCTGTAAAGCAAAAGAAAACAGCTTAGAATTTAATTAACATGTAAATTTTATTGATTTTATTCATCTTTTTCAACCCAAATATCGTTAGCAAGAAATTCTCATTTTCTCATCAAACCCCCATTTTATGATGCAAAATCGTTTTCATTAAATTCACCTACTAACCTGCTTTGTTATCATTATTACCAATTTTGAACTCGGTTCACAATATCTTCTTGCCTCAACTACTTATTTATGCACAAATTTATCCTCGTCGCCACAAAGATAGTTTTTGCTGTTGTAGTTAACTTTTGCTTATCACGTCTTTACAGTTGCTGAGTTCTGCTTTGTTTAACCCAACTATACCTCTAAGCGAAAGCATGGCTAATGCTGCCTAACCTAACTCAATCAAACCTAACCTAACTTTATTTTTCAGCGGATGTGGAAATATTCAGAAAGAGACTCTCTGTAACGGTAGTGTGAGGTTGGACGAATCCCAATCACTCAAACACCCAATCCGGGGCTATCTATGGGTGTCTTTGGATTCAGCAGTAGAAGTCGAAGATCAGAGCGACAGACTCTTCTCTATTGCCACTTCCGCCTAGATCCAGTTTGTCGTCTTTCCTCTAGGGTCCATCCTTGTCACTTGCTGTCTTCTTTCGTTTGTTCTCCTTTTTCCACCACGCTCGAAAGGGTAATTAAATCTCTCCTCCGCAGTGTCCGTTTTTGCTAGGCTCGGAGAAATTAGTGCCTAGGTTTTCCTTCTACATCATGATGTCCGAGAGGCTAGCACTGCGATGGTTTCCCAGTCCTCTTCGCCTTTGAGCATGATGTTAACAAGTTTTCTGGGCTAAAGGACTCATCTACTCTTAGTGACGTTGATACTTGCTTCTGTTCCCAACAATAGCACTGGAACAGGGCGTGTTCTGAGGTGTCGCTTTCGTCGTAGTGTTCACACCTGGGAGAGGCATGTTCTGTGAGGAGCTTTAGGAGGTGGTAGGTAAACGTTCAGGGTACCCGTCGATACGAGTAGTTGAATGGTCTCCGCTTCTCCTGGCTCTCTATATAGCTAGGAGCTGGATCGGAAGCATTTATGCCACCACCGGCACTGCGTCCTCTAATACTCTCCTATAGACACAAGCCAGGAATTCCACTCACACAAACCACACCCAATCCCGGGATGTCTGCGAGTGTTTTTGAATTCAGCAATAGACGTCGAGGATCAAAGCAAGAGACATAGCGTTGCTATACGGCAATGCGGATTTCTGCTCCGCCCTTGAGCCATTCCGTCGTCTTTACTGACGGGTCCATCCTTGTGAGTTGCTTCTACTTATTCCACCACGCTGGTAAGGGTATTTAGGTCTCTCCTTCGCGGTGTCCGTCTTTTTTAGGCTCGGAGAACTTACTGCCTAGAGTTTCTGATCACCGCTGCTCTTTGCTGATCCCCTTCCGTTTGTTCCTTCTGCCCCATGATGTCTGAGGCTAGCACTGCGATGGGTTTTCAGCCCTCTTCGTCTTGGATCATGATGTTAACAAGTTTTCTGGGCTAAGAGGCTCATCTACTCTTAGTGACGTTGATACTTGCTTCTGTTCCCAACGATAGCACTGGAACAGGGCGTGTTCTGCGGTGTCGCTTTCGTCATAGTGTTCACACCTGGGAGAGGCATGTTCTGTGAGGAGATTTAGGAGCTGGTAGGTAAACGTTCAGAGTACCCGTCGATACGAGTAGTTAAATGGTCTCCGCTTCTCCTGGCTCTCTATATAGCTAGGAGCTGGATCGGAAGCATTTATGCCACCACCGGCACTGCGTCCTCTAATATTCTCCTATAGACACAAGCCACATTCCACTCACACAAACCACACCCAATCCCGAGCTGTCTGTGAGTGTTTTTGAATTCAGCAATTGACGTCGAGGATCAAAGCAACAAACATGGCATTGCTATACGGCAATGCGGATTGCTGCTCCGCCCTTGAGCCATTCCGTCGTCTTTCCTGACGGCTCCGAACCTTGTGAGTTGCTTCTCCTTATTCCACCACACTGGTAAGGGTATTTAGGTCTCTTCTTCGCGGTTTCCGTCTTTTTTAGGCTCGGAGAACTAAATGCCTAGAGTTTCTGATCACCGCTGCTCTTTGCTGATCCCTTTCCGATTTTTACTTCTGCCCCATGATGTCTGAGGCTAGCACTGCGATGGTTTTTCAGCCCTCTTCGTCTTGGAGCATGATGTTAACAAGTTTTCTGGGTTAACAGGCTCAACTACTCTTAGTGACGCTGATACTCGCCTCTGTTCCTAATGATAGGTTTCGATAGCTTTCTTCGCAGTGCTCACATCTGAGGGAAGCCAGTCTCTCGATGCGGTGCTAGTATGCGTTGAAGGATACGTGCCCTGTGAAGAGCTGTGTGAGTTGGTGTATTTATTCCCCGTGTTTCCTCTCTACCCACGGTTGAAAGACCTGTTGAGTCTTCTGGTCCACTGGCTTTTCTGTCCAGCAAAGCTGCCATTCAGCGATTGTGTCGACACTGGTAGTTGGATGATTCGGAGGTATTTATTCCACCACCAGTACTGCGTCCTCTAATGGTGTTCTATAGGCACAAGCCATGCGCCGCTAATGAACTCCCAGAATCCTGACCTTGTTTATATTAACGGCCAGTGCTTCGTGCCAGACTGAAGACGCGCACAGTATGATTGATTGCGCGACAGTGTCCAGCATCAGTCTCTTCTTGACCGGCTTGGGTCCCCCATATTGGGCATTATGCGAGCCGTCTGTATCGTGCTGATCGCTACACTGGCGGTGGGCTCTCGGATTGCTCGACTTAGTTGACAGTTTAGTGTTAGACAGTTTATGGGGGTCATCTTTTCCTCGATTTTATTTTTGTGCAGTTTCACTTATAATTTTCCTCTAGTTCTTTTCTTTTTTTTTCATTTTAATCGTTTTTTATAGTGGGGCGTTTTCTTTCCTCTTCTTTGTTTTTCGTTGTACCTACTAGCAAGTGGTTGACGAAAACTTAACTTGTAGGAGACTTCATAGTAATAAAATTTTCTTTTATAGTCTTCATACTCTCCATCTTCATCGACTACGACATTAGCTCCTGTTACGCCTTAAAAGTACCTTTGTTGTAAGTGGTGCCCTTCCAGTCATCGAGTATTATGATGTGGTTTATTGGGATATTGCCAAGTTGAACAAGGCATGAAACATTGCTGTAAGCAATAAGCTCAGCCTGTACGCGTACAAATTTTGAAATAAATAAATAAAGTCTCATTGTTCTCATAGTTGAGTTGGATAATGATCGCTCTCACAACCGTTCACATTCACTATAGCACTGTCATCCACAGACAGTCCTTGAATTATACAAGATATTTTTATTTATTTCAGTGGAAAAATTGTCAAGCAGTGCATTATCTGTAATATCTATTCTAAAAACTAAAATTCATTTTGAGCTTCTCTAGCAGCTTGAGTGGTAATGGAAGAAGAATGCAATAACGATAAGTAGAGGCTATTTGCGAAATGTTACGTAATGAGCCCATTTAAGCATCTCAAAGACATCTGTATTTCCAAAACCGTCCAATAAGGTCATAAAATTTAAAAAATCGTTGGCGTTTAAACGAACAAACTCGATTCATTTGCATCATACATTTATGCAAATTTGACTTAACAGTTGAATTAAATTAAACAGTTTTGAACATTTAATTTAACTTTAAGTATAAATTTTAATTACTTGAAATTATAATGTAATACAATAGGTAGTAGGTATATAAAATATAAATTTACCTTTCTCGCGGGCTCTTTTCCGTCTGCATATGCTACATTCGAGATTAAAACAATCAACTGCAGCATTCGTAAAAAGAAAGCAAAATCCATCACGAGCCTTCATTGGAACTGTAAAAAAATAAATAATTATTTTTGAGTACCAAAATTTAATTAAATTACAACTAGGTACTTATGTACGTACGTACTACATTAGAAAATATAGGATTTGTGTTATAAAACCCTTCTTATAGGTAAACGTATTTGCAAGCGAATGCTTGGCCCTGTTTCCGCTTTTATGCTCTAAATTATAAGCCTATATTAAACTCAGTTTAATGTTCTCAATTGTGCACAATGGCCTCTGATAAATAATATAAAATGATAATTATAAGAGATAGGAAAATTTTCAAATTACTTTAATTATTAAAATTTATTTTAGCGAGTTATTGGCAATTTTGTGTGTATCTTATCAAAATAATATATAATATAAAGAAGTGGATCAATGAACCGAAAAGAAAATATTGATTAGCAATTCAAGAGACGAGGTCCATGTTCAAGATAACGTCTATGGCAAATAGGATGAAAAAGTAAAAGGAAATTTTTAGCTAGCAAAAGTCGTGGAAATAATCTTTAAAAAAAAGTGAATAACTGACGAGTAAAATTTCTTACAAATAACGACCTAGAGGTAGGAAAAAATGCTGAAAAACTAAAGAAAAAGTACTCCTTATCTGCTTTGTCGCTTAGTTCTTTCGTTCGTAAGAAAACCGAGTTGTAGATCTGTCAGATTTGCTTACCTATCAATTTGCTCGTCTGTTTGTCGGTCTCTCGATGTATCAGTCTGTTAAACTTTTAGTTTGAATTATCAGCTATCAATCTGCTAGTTATTTAGTCTAGCCTGTACAGTCCGTCTCTACGCAAACTAATTGTTTGACTGTCAACTGTCTGTCAACTAACTGTTAACTGTCTGTCGATTATTTCTCGATTAGCTATTAACTGCCTAGCAACTCTAGTGTTTCTCGACTGGCTGTCAAATATCTGTCGATTGACTGCCAACAGTCAACGATTAACCGTCAACTGTAAGTCAACTGACTGTCAACTGTCTTTCGACTGACTGTCAACTTTATCTCGACTGATTGTCAATTGTATGACGATTAATTCTCGACTGACTTTTAACTGTCTGGCAACTGACTATTAACTACTGTTTCTCGACTGATGTCAAATATTTACCGATTGACTGTCAACAGTCAACGGTTGACTGTAAACTATGTGTCGATGGCAGTCAACTGTCTTTCGATTGACTGTCAACTGTATCTCGACTGATTGTCAATTGTATGACGACTAATTCTCGACTGACGTTTAACTGTCTGGCAACTGACTATCAACTACTTTTTCTCGACTAATGTCAAATATTTACCGATTGACTGCCAACAGTCAACGATTGACTGTCAACTGACTTTCGACTGACTGTCAACATTATCTCTACAGACTGTCAATTGTATGACGACTAATTTTCGACTACTATCAGTTACTGGTTCTTGACTGATGTAAAATGTCTGTCGATTGACTGTCAATATTCAACGATTGTTGTCAACTGTCTGTCGAATTACGGTTAACTGGCTTTTAACTGACTGTCAACTTTCTGTCGACTGACTGCCAAATGTCTGCCGATTATTTCTCGACTGACTATTAGCTGTGTGGCAACTGACTATTGACTGTCTCTTGACTGACTGTCAAATATCTATCAATTGACTATCAACAGTCAACGATTAACTTCAACTACCTGTAGAAAGATTTTCAACTGGCTTTCAACTGACTGTCAAATGTTTGTCAATTTACTCTCAACTGTTGGTAGATTATTTCTCAACTGACTGTTAATTCTCTGGTAACTGACTATCGTTCGTTTATCAAGTGTTTCCGTCAAATATCTGCCAATTGACTGTCAACAGTCAACGATTGACCGTCAACTGTTGCCGACTGACTGTCAACTGTCTTTCGACTGACTGTCAGCTGTATCTCGACTGACTGTCAATTGTATATCGACTAATTCTTTTAACTTAACTTAACTTTTAGACTTTTAACTCTTTGGCAACTGACTGTCAACTACTGTTTCTCGTCTGATGTGAAATATCTGCCTACTGACTGTCAACATTCAACGATAGATGTCAACTGTCTATCAACTTACTATTTCTCGACTGACTATTAACTGTCTGGCAACTGACTATTGACTGTTTCTCCACTGACTATCAAATATCTGTTGATTGACTGTTGAAAGTCAACAATTAACTATCAACTATCTGTCAAATGACTTTCAACTGGCTTTCAACTGACTGTTAACTGTTTGTCTACTAATTCTCGATTAATTGTTAACTGACTAGCAACTATCAAGTGTTTCTAGAGCGACTGTCAAGTATCATTCGTTTGACAAATATCTGTCAACTGACTGTCAGCAGTCAACGATTAACCATCAGCTGTGTGTCGACTGACTGTCGACTGTCTTTCGACCTACTGTCAATTGTATGACGACTAATTCTCGACTGACTTTTAACTGTCTGGCTACTGACTATCAACTACTGTTTCTCGCCTGATGTTAAATATCTGACGAATGACTGTCAACATTCAACGATTGATATCAACTGTATGTCGAATAACTATTACAGACTTTTAAACTGACTGTCAACTGTCTGTCGACAGACTGTCAAAAGTCTGTCGATTGACAATCAACAATTAACGATTAATTGTTAACTATCTGTCGAATGACTTTCAACTGTCTTTCAACTGTGTCTCTTTCTATTTCTCTCGACTGACTGTCAACTCTTTGTGAATTTACTGTCTACTGTTCGTCGACTATTTCTCGACTGACTGTTAATTCTTTGGCAATTGACAATGGTCCGTTTCTTAACTGACTGTCAAATATATATCGATTGACTGTCAAATATCTGTCGATTGACATTCAACAGTTAACGATTAACTGTCAACTATCTGTAAACTATCTGTCGAATGACTTTCAACTGGCTCTAGACTGACTTGCAATTGTTTGTCGATTTACTGACAACTGTTTGTCGACTATTTCTCGACTTCCTGTTAATTATTTGGTAACTGACTATCGTCTCTTTCTCAAATGACTGTCAAAGATCTATCGATTGACTGTCAAATATCTGTCGATTGACCATCAACAGTCGACGATTAACTGTCAACTATTTGTCGAATGACTATCAACTGTCTTTCGACCGACTCTTTCGACTGTGTCTTTTTCGATTTCTCTCGACTGACTGTCAACTCTTTGTCAATTTATTGACAACTGTTTGGCGACTATTTTTCGACTTACTGTTAATTCTTTGGCAACTGACTATCGTCTGTTTCTCAACTGTGTGTCGACTGACTGTCTACTATCTTTCGACTGATTGTCTACTATCTTTCGACTGACTGTCTACTATCTTTCGACTGACTGTCAATTGTATGACGACTAATTCTCGACTGATTTTTAACTCTCTTGAACTATTGTTTCTCGACCGATGTCAAATATCTGTCGACTGACTGTCAACAGTCAACAATTGACCGTCAACTGACTGTCTACTGTCTTTCGACTGACTGTCAATTGTATGACGACTAATTCTCGACTGATGTTTAACTCTCTGGCCACTATTGTGTCTCGACCGATGTCAAATATCTGTGGACTGACTGTCAACTTTCAACGATTGACTGTCAACTGTGTGTCGACTGACTGTCAACTGTCTTTCGACTGACTGTCAATTGTGTGACGACTAATTCTCGACTGATTTTTAACTCTCTGACAACTATTGTTTCTCAACCGATGTCAAATATCTGCCGATTGACTGTCAATTTTCAACGATATTAACTGTATGTCAAGTAACTTGAAACAGGCTTTTAAACTGACTGTCAACTGTCTGTCGACAGACTGTCAAATGTCTGTCTACTGAAAATCAACAATTAACGATTAACTGTAGACTATCTTTTGAATGACTTTCAACTGTATTTCGACTGACTCTTTCAACTGTGTCTCTTTCTATTTCTCTCGACTGACTGTCAACTCTTTGTCAATTTACTGTCAACTGTTTGTCGACTGTTTCTCGACTGCCTGTTAATTCTTTGGCTACTGACAATGGTCCGTTTCTCAACTGACTGTCAAATATCTATCGATTGACTGTCAAATATCTGTTTATTGACTAACAACTGTCGGTCGACTTACTATCAACTGTCTTTCGACTGACTTTTTCAACTGTTTCTCGGCTGACTATCAATTGTTTCTCGACTAACTGTCAACACTTACTCTGTCGACTAATATGTCGACGGTATATCGGTCATTTGATTTTTCAATCAGTCGACCCGTCGATCTTGAATTTTGTCGCCATATCAATTTGTAGATATGTGAAAATGACAATATGTGGTTTCAGCTGCAGCAGCTGCGTCGACATTCTTATCTGTCAATACGTCAGGATGTTAATTAACCATAGCGCCAGATTTACAGCTTAGAAAGGAGGAATTTGAACGCTTTTTATTTCGTTAACTCCGTGATCCATTTCTTTGGCTACCTCCTTAAGGTTAGCCGTCACGTCGGGGTCACCAATTACTGCATCCTTGCATAAATCTAATTTAATAATATAGAAAACGTAGTTACGGTTTATTAGTATGTTTGAGATTCACAATGACTGTTTTATCTTAACTGTCATTTACTGACTCTTTTTTTTCTCATAACTACCGCTACAACAGGTGTAATCGATAAATCGTTCTGTAGGTCTGTTGTAGTTCTTTTGATGTGTATAGTTGTCGATCTGTTCGTTTTTGACTTTTTGTCTTTAGGTCTGTTTAGGTGCTAAATCTGTGTGCCTATCTTTCGGTCTATTGGTATGTCGACCTGTAGGACTGTCAATATATTTTTCTCTATTCCTAATACTCTCCCATATTGTTGGTTTGTTGGACTATTTATCTATCGATTCTTCGTTTCTCGGGTTGACGATATCTCTCGATCTGTCGGTGTTAGGTGGCCTATTAACCGGTTTGTCACTTTATTTGTCTATGTGGTGGTCTGCCTGTCATTACTTAGCAACAGAGTTGTAACGATCATTGATGTGGTTCGATTAGAGTCGGCTCGGTACGTCTAGCTACGTCTTGAGATTTTTATTTGTCTGCTCGTCTGCCTTAAACATGTAGAGCTTCTGTCTTTAGTTTTGTGCGTCTATCAGTTAGGCTTATCAGTCTATGATATGTTTTAATTAATCGGCCCGTTAATAAGCTTGGGTTTCCTAGGAAAGCGGTGCCGTCTAATAGCGGCCGTAATATGACGGCCAATGACGTCACAAAAAGCGTTTCCATATATTTCAATGTACATGGTTTCCTAGATAGCGGTGCTGTCTCACCGCTTTTAGGGATATTTTCGACTTTCACCGCTACGTGACGTCACCACCGTCATATTACGGACGCTATTTGACGGTACCGCTATCCTAGGAAACTCAAGCTTTAGGAAGCACTCCCCTGCTTAGCAAGAAAACTTTTTAGTTAAAATTTTAAATACCTGCTGTTAAAAGATAATTAATTTTGGGTTACCATAGAGTTTTGTTGCTGTGGAAACAGATCTGAGATCGTCAATTTCAAGGTTATGTACATAAATAAGAAGAAAATATGAAAAATTTTCTTTGTTACGTATTTTATATTATTTTTATTTCCATTACGTACGTATTTAGCTTCGTGTTGTTTTCATTACATACAAAAGTTATATTTAACTTAAGGAAGGATATTTTAGGAGCGTATTGAATTTGACTTCGATTACTGCAAAATGTGGGGATTCTCCTCATCGCCAATTTGCTCAAGTGGTCATTGAGTAAGCTTTCAAAATACGTGACATGGCAAAATAATTTTGTGGCTACTTAGTTTTATTTTCTCTTACAAGAAAGCATTTTTATTTGAAAGGGAGAAAAGTTTTTAAGTTAAATGATGACAAAAATTGATAAAATATGGGTTGGTATATCATATAACGTATAATTGTGTATTTATAAATTTTGATTAGATGGTGGTTGAAATTTTGAAAGGATAAAGCGTGAATGTTCAGGAAGTGTGTAGGCAATGATGTTCTACAGTAGGGTGACATTAACCACAGATCACAAAAGGAAACGCTTTGCTTGTTCATGCGCACATATATTCACAAACGTGGCATATTTTATTTTAACTCGTAAAAAAATATAAAAGTCTAGGTAGAACAGCTTACGAAGATAAATATTTTTTGGAATTAAAATTTTTTTTTACATTAAATGGTAGGGCGTTCAAAGCCCGGCTTATGCGATGCACGATCTTTTCTGAATCTTTCCTAAATTTTCGAACACCCTGTAGAAATAAATATATCTCTTTGTACGTTAAATATTAGTCGAATTCGCTTGATTAGCATATTCCAATTATTTTTGAATAATAACCAAGTTATGAATAATTTAATTCAAAATCATTATGAAAATCCACATCTAAATTATTAATTTACCCAGCATCTTTCTTAAAATTCCACAATACTCCTTTTAAATCAAATTTTCCATTTAGTAAACTAAAATTTTAGTTTTAGCTATAGAAAATCAGTTTGAGTTATGAATATTTGGCTTCAAATAAATATCTTAATAATACCTTAAGGAGAAAGCTTTTGTTATTAATTGACGAGCCGATTGAACCACTTTCCTCATTTATTGTAATACGTATCACTATTATTATCATCTAGTTTAAAACAAAACTCAAACAAACGTCGACTAGATCACAATTTTAACTTTATAATTATAATTTGCTGAAACAAAGAGGAAAGTTCGTCGTTTGTAATAATGCAAGTGTTTGAATATAATAATTTTTGTTTGCATAATTTCCATAATCATTACTTTTTGTTCGGAAATATCACATACAGCGTGTCCAAAATGTGTGGGATATTTATATCAATTAACTAGCCGTATAAAAATATTTAGAAAAAAAGCTCGGACACGTCGATTTAGATTTTTATTTGTGCATTTTTTACACAAACACAGCTGATTTCAAAACCCTCTAACACTTATGGCCAAAACTTGGTAATTTTAGAGCTACACTGTAGAATGAATTTTTAGTGTAAATGAACTCGATAAGAAAAATTAATTTCTAGATGATTAATTTAAGCAACGGCGTTTGTTTACTTAATAAAAATTTACAAACGCTAATTTTTTCTCAATCTTTTAAACGTCTTTTCTTTTCATAAGACAAAAGAATTGCCTTCTGGGCAGTAAAATAAACTCCCGCGATTTACGCAATGTGATTTGTTTGAGTTTACATTATGTAGATGAAAAATGTTTGTTTAGAGCAGTTAAAGGTATGATAACCTACTATTAAGAGGTAGCAGCCGCTTGTTGTCGAGAGGATTTCCTTTGAAACGGACGTCGCTGAGCGACAGACGCTGGCGTCGGCTTCTGGCGAGACCATTTCATTCAAAACTATAACCACGCATCTTCAAGTTAGACAGTTCAAATTCGAGGAAATATAATAATTTATTATTATTAAAGTGTAGATGATAATTGTGATTGCCACAATTATTGGCCAAAATGTGACTTTTCCAGGTAGTTTCAAATACTTATTTAGAAGAAGGTGAAACCTTATACAAACCCAATACTGTAGGTTAGCTACTTAAATTTTTTTAGTTAGTTTCAGTTTTTTGAACGCTAGATACAATTTTTTTAACCTTCCAGTACTAACATGCCATCCTATAACATCCATACTAACGCCGGTCTCACAGACCGCGCTTAGTTTTAATTTTTTTTAACGTATTTTTTACAACTTTTTTATTGCAAATAGAAATTATTTCAAATATTTAGTAATTTTTCTGGATACTTATTATAATTGCAATATGCAAAAATCTCTTCTGTTTTTTTGTTATCCTATTTCTATTCAAGACAAGTGGAAAAAAATAATTTTTAACTAAAAAATTTTAAAAATTTTGAAAAAATATTTAAAATTTTTAGTTACTGTTTTACTAACGTCGGTCTCTCAGACCGAATTCAATTATTATAATTGAACCATTACAAACTTATGCTTGCAAACTTCAAAAAAATGTGTGAGAGCATTTAGTTTAAAGGTACTGATAACCTCCCAACCCTAGCAGTTCGTATTTCAAAGATATTAATAAAAATAAAACTCGTCGGTCTGTGACACCGAGTGTTAGTACTGAAAGGTTATAAAAATTCTAGACAATCACATTTCCTATTAAAAGGCATTCTTGTTAATTTCTAATAAACCCAATATTTAAGCCAGAAATCGTAATTTAACAACTGTCAATTTTATTGGTTTAGCATAAAACGCTTAGTTTCAGTTCTTTGGACGCTGCTCATAATTTTAAGCTGCTACAAAAAAATGTTTCAAATAAAAATTATAGGCTATGAAATTATCTAGCAAAACGTATTTTTGGTAATTTTTCAGAAACCCAATATTTAAACCAGAAATCGTAATTTAACAACTGTCAATTTTGTTGGTTTAGCATAAAACGCTTAGTTTGAGTTCTTTGGACGCTGCTCATAATTTTAAGGTGCTACAAAAAAATGTTTCAAATAAAATTTGTAGGCGATGAAATTATCTATCAGAACGTATATTCTCGGTAATTTTTCAGAAACCCAATATTTAAGCCAGAAATCGTAATTTAACAACTGTCAATTTTATTGGTTTAGCATAAAACGCTTAGTTTCAGTTCTTTGGACGCTGATCATAATTTTAAGCTGCTATAAAAAAATGTTTCAAATAAAATTTGTAGGCGATGAAATTATCTATCAGAACGTATATTCTCCGTAATTTTTCAGAAACCCAATATTTAAGACAGAAATCGTAATTTAACAACTGTCAATTTTGTTGGTTTAGCATAAAACGCTTAGTTTCAGTTCTTTGGACGCTGCTCATAATTTTAAGCTGCTACAAAAAAATGTTTCAAATAAAAATTGTAGGCAATGAAATTATCTATCAAAACGTATTCTTGGTAATTTTTCAAGTACCTAATATTTAAGCCAGAAATCGTAATTTAAGAACTGTCAATTTCGTTGCTTTAACACAAAACGCTTAGTTTCAGTTTTTCGAACGCTACTCATAATTTTTTAGTGCTATAGAAAAATGTCTCAAATAGAAATTGTAGACAATAAAATTTCCTATTAAAACATATTCATAGTAATTTTTTATAAACCTAATATTTAAGCCGGAAATCGTAGTTTAAGAACTGTTAATTTCGTTGCTTTAACACAAAACGCTTAGTTTGAGTTTTTCGAGCGCTGGTCATAGTTTTTAAGCGCTATCAAAAATGTCTCCAATGGAAATTGTAGACGATAAAATTTCCCATTAAAACATATTCTTGATAATTTTTCATAAACCCAATACTTAAGCCACAAATGGTTCTTCAAATCATAAAATCTGGATTTTGGAAACACGGCGTCTGGACTGAGGCGTAAATCAACCACTACTAGGAGAATATGAAACTGTCGCTAGCGACTTCCGCTTTTAAGGAAACTATAGCAACAAGCTAAAGATAGCAAGATTACTAAACTTTTTGGGTCTTTAAGACCCCGCTTATGCTTCTTCGAGTCTACTAAAAAGCTTTCGAGCCTTTTACGCATTTAAAACTATTCCTTAAGATTTATGTGTTTGAAAGATACATAAACCTCAAAGTGTCTTTCAAAAAATTCAATATTCCTCGTCACGAACATTCATTAAAATATTTTGACAAGTGTTTGTACAAAATAAGGGTCTAGCAGTAAATATTATAAATTGTTACATTAAAAAGAGATTTTGAAATTTAAATATTTATACAATGTAAAGTTTCGTTACCCCTTTTTTTTGTGTTGAGAAAAACATCCTAACAAATTAAAATGGCACCTATTTTATCTTCTTAGAAGTTCAAAACACGTACGTCATTAAATAACCCTAGTGAAAATTCTTGTTCGCGCCAATAAAAATAACTTCCTTTTTTTTACATTTTTTTCTTTAATTTACTCAACGTTTGGGAATGTCGGGAAAATCTGCGTTTTCTATTTAATTGAAATTTATCAACAATCAGTAAAAGCGTTATTTGAATACTAAAACTACTTTTAAATATACCGGGTGACAACACGGTTGTAGAACATAGGAAATTTCTTCTTCCCCATGGTAACGTATGGGAATCGCCTATATCTGACAATTAAATTCGTAAAATTGGCTTTACAATGCAAGTGTTTTTAAATGTACTTGTAGAACAGTCGTTTTAACCCTGGATTCGCGATCTGAAGGTCTTTAGTTCCAGACCCAAGTTAAGCAGACATTTTTGAATTGTCGGATGTTTGAGATGCAAAAAAATTTTTAGAATGAAAAATCATATTCCAGAGACTCCTTCAGATTAGCTCATGACTCACTTTTCAGAAAATCGTGAAAACAATGAACCTTTAATTTTGCCAACCTCTCTCAGTAGCACTTATCATTAAAATTTGGGTCAAGTCAAACAGAAGGTTATTGATACGTATGGAATTTGTTCCAAACTTTATGGTCTAATGGACACCTTGTATAATATTAAATAGGTACTTTATATTGAGTTTATTACACAATAGGGTTTAAGGTTCTAAGTTATATTGGATGTAGACGGTGGCCTTTCACAAAATAATGTAAATCAGAGTGTACTTCAAATGCCATTTGTTCAACTCAAGTCCAAAGCAGATAGCACTATTATTTAAGTCAACACTTAAGGAAATTACTACAAAAATTAGTTATTATTAATTTTCGAGCTCCATTGTCAAGGGTATGGTCCTAATAATTATTATTAATGCTATATTTATGATATTGAGAACAATGTTCTCTAGAAGGGCTTCAATAAACATGTTATGTGTGTTTGAAACCCACTCCAACCTATACCAAATAGGAAGTACGCAAACTTCTGTTTGTCAAAGTTTGCAACCCTTGTTCCTTAAATTTAATTATATTGTATGTGCAGAAATGTTATTGATTAATAGAAACGATATACCTACAGTGTGGTTTTTATATTTTTTACTATTCATAAATTAATGGCGGTCTCCCCTTTCCTTTTACTCTCCCTGTAGATGTGTTATGAATCATTTAGGTGAGTTTCACTGATACAAGAACAAATAGAACGGTGGACAGGACTACAGACATACCAGAAGACAGATCTACAGGCAGCCCTATAGATAGACAAACGACTAGGTCAATATATCAAAAAAAGATGGTCGTATAGACTTAAAAAGAGACCCACCAACAAACTGATAGACTAGCAGGTCTATCAACATATTATCTGCACACAGACAAGTAAAGTATGTGATATACTTATCAAGCCTATAATAGGGTTAATAGACAGTCTGGGCGATGGTGAGTTTGATCAACAAGCTCATCGACAAACAGTTACAGACGATAGCTCCCACCTTAGCTTAGGTTACATTAGATTAGATCGAGATGCCGATAGATCGATAGATATACCGGAAGCCAAATCTACCAACTGACCTACAGGCAGAGTAATAGCTAAACAAATGTAAAAACAGTGTGACCGACAGGTCGAGCTTACCAATAAACTGATAAGCAGAACTAACGGCATATCTGCAAAGACACAAGTAGTCCATATGCTTATTTATAGGCAGCCTATAATAAGAGGCCAATAGACAAGCAGAACGATGGATAGTTTGATCAACAAGCTAATTTATAAACAGTTACATACGTATCGTTTAGTTTTATGATTAATTTTTCGCTCTAGCCTCCGGTTAAGTTAGGTTAGGTTAGTTCAGATTAGGTTAGGTTAGATCGAGCTACTGGCAGATCGTTTTACGATTAGCTTTTTGCTGTGGTCCGCGGTTAGGTTAGGTTTGGTCACGTTAGGTTAGATCGAGCTACAGGCAGATCGTTTTACGATTAGTATTTCGCTCTGGTCTGCTGTTAAGTTAGATCAGGTTAGGTCAGATCGACCTACACGCAAATAGTTTTATGGTAAACTTTTCGCTCTGGTCTACGGTTATGCTGGGTCAGGTTAGGTTAGATCGAGCTACAGGCAGATCATTGTGTGATTAGTAGTCGCTTTGGTCTACAGTTAGGTTAGGTCAAGTATGTGAGATTGAGCAGCAGGCAAATCGTTTTATGATTAGTTTTTCGCTCTGGTCTGCGGTTAGGATAGGTTAGGTCAAGTTATACGAGATCGGGCTACAGGCTGATCATTTTACAGTTAGTATTTCGCTCTGGTCTGCTGTTAAGTTAGATCAGGTTAAATTAGATCGAGCTAGAGGCAGATCGTTTTATGATTAGTATTTCACTCTGGTCTATGTGTTAGATAGATCAGGTTTGGTCAGATCGAGCTATAGGTAGATCATTTTATGATTAGGTTTTCGCTCTGGCCTCCGGTAAAGTTAGGTTAGGTTAGGTCAGATAGGGCTACAGGTAGATAATTTTATGATGGGCATTTCGCTCTGCTCAACTGTTATATTAGATCAGGTTAGGTTAGATCGAGCTAGAGACAGATCGTTTTATGATTAGTATTTCACTCTGGTCAACTGTTATATTAGGTCAGATTAGGTCAGTTCGAGCTACAGGCAGATCATTTTATAAATAGTATTTCACTCTAGTCAGCTGTTAGATTAGATCAGGTTAGATCAGATCGAGCTGCACGCAAATCGTTTTAGGGTTAACTTTTCGCTCTGGTCTACGGTTATGCTGGTTCAGGTTAGGTTAGATCGAGCTACAGGCAGATTGTTTTACGATTAGTATTTCGCTCTGATCTGCTGTTAGATAGATAAGGTTAGGTCAGATCGAGCTACAGGTAGATCTTTTTATGATTAGGTTTTCGCTCTGGTCTCCGGTTAGGTTAGGTAAGGTTAGATAGAGCTAGAGGCAGATCGTTTTATGATTAGTATTTCACTCTAGTCAACTGTTATATTAGATCAGATTAGGTTAGTTCGAGCTACAGGCAGATCATTTTATGATTAGTTTCTCGCTCTGGCCTCCAGTTAGGTTAGGTTAGAGGCTAGAGGCAGATCACTTTATGAATAGTATTTCACTCTAGTCAGCTGTTAGATTAGATCAGATTAGATAAGATCGAGCTACACGCAAATCGTTTTACGGTTAACTTTTCGCTCTGGTCTACGGTTATGCTGGGTCTGGTTAGGTTAGATCGAGCTACAGGCAGATCGTTTTATGATTAGTATTTCACTCTGGTCAACTGTTATATTAGATCAGATTAGGTCAGTTCGAGCTACAGGCAGATCATTTTATGATTAGCATGTCGATCTGCTCAGCTGTTATATTAAATCAGATTAGGTCAGTTCGAGCTACAGGCAGATCGTTTTATGATTAGTTTTTCGCTCTGGCCTCCGATTAGGTTAGGTTAGGTCAGAACGAGCTACAGGTAGATCGTTTTTTGATTAGTCTTTTGGTCTGGTCTGCGATTAGGTTAGGTTAGGTCAGGTTAAGTTAGACCGAGCTACAGGTAGATCGATAGACAGACCAATGGCTAGGTTGCTAGGTCAATTGTGTGTGCAGATCTATAGAAATAATTACCATTAAGTCGAATGAGAGACAGTACCACATTATCAAAGAGGTAGATTGGCCGATAGACTACGATACAGGCCGATAGGCAGACAGAGCGACCTAGTGATTGATCATAAAGCTGAGATCAACAAACAGAGTTACAAATGCCTTAGGCCGCCTCAAGACTCATACAGGTCAACAGACAAATTGAGGTACCAGTCCAAAAAAAATCGGTTTAGAAAAAACAAAAAAATGTTGTCCAACTGCTCTTTTGACCTGAAAGAGGTATTTATAACTAAATAAAAATTTTTTAACAGTTTGATTGGTTACTACAAGAAGTAAAGTAGGCACCAAAATAAATTAATTTATTTTAATCGTCTACTATTACTGTAACTTCTTCTTTGGGAGCAGTACATAAAACACTTTCAGAAGGATAATTTAAAGTTTTGTAAAATCATTAATTCTTTTAAGCTTTTTCACAAGTAATTATTTATATTAACAGTTGTACTAGAGAAAACGAGAGGTTTTTAAACGAATATAAGCGTTGTGTTTGTACTGCTCGTTGTCTTGCAAAAAGTTTCATTTTTTGTTCACTCTCTTGAGAATTTAAAAATTTTATCTTCTGTTTCCAATTTGTTATACATACAGTATGAATAAAAACTTAATATTCCAATATTATTTCACTTTCCACCGAGAGTTCGTACACTGCCGTTCAGCAAAGTTATGTGGAGAAGCTTCAATTTCAACAATTTTTATTAGAACAGTAGTTTTTGAAATTAAAAATGAAAATTTTTATATTTTAATGCCAAAAAGGTGCATACAAACACATTTTATATCAAAATATTATTTTACAAGTTCGAAGTCGTTAAAGTTTTGGACCTAGTGCCCGAGAAGTAGGTCAATATTCGTTAATTAATAAAGGCTCTCTTTGAGTCACTAATGTGTAAACCTCTTCAGAGGTTATTAAATAAATTACATAATTGGGTTCCCAGATAGACAATAATTAAAAAATAGATGTACTAATATACAGGGTGGCGCAATAAAAGTGAACTGCAGTTATAACTTCCAAACTAATTGATCAAATAAGTACAGGGTGTCTAGTAGAGTTGAGAAAAATTATTCAAATCTTTAAGGGACATAAACTATACAGGGTATTAAAGTATTACAGTTAGGCGAGAATTTTTTTTTTTAATGAAACACCTTGTGTATTTTTCTATATTTTGACTCGGTATTAAGTAGCATGCGCATATTAAAATTTTTAATTTCTCTACGGCGTTGCCAAGGGTAGGTATGGGGGGACTTGGTTCCGACAGAAGAGTGGGGGTAGGCCCCACCCCTCGCCCAGGGGTGGGGATAAGCCGAGGGGCGGGGCCTACCCCCACTCTTCTGTCGGAACCAAGTCCCCCCATACCTACTGCCAAGTTATTAATTTTTATCTCTAAACACCCTGTACATTTTTGCAAATTTTGTATCTACATAATGGAACATAATAGATTTTTTCAATTTTATACACGAATAACTCAACTATTGGTGGATTTCCGTATTGCCCAAATTATTCTGTAGCAAAAACGTAAAACCTATAACTGCTACCATTTCTTCTCTAAATGTTTATTACATTGAACAAAATTACATTTTACATAAGAAGACGTTTAAAATTGAAATTTGTATCTAAAACCTTTTTAACGCTTTAGTGAAGTGAGTTTAGATTTAACGTAGCGTTTTAGGGAGGATATAGAGATAAATCTTACCAATTTTCATCAATTTTAAGATTGCGTTTAAACATCCTTAAGTGCAATTTTGGATATTCTAAAACAGTCAGAGATAAATTATTCTGCCCTTAATAAAATTTTAAAACTCAAAATCAAATCGTTAGGTTTGAAGAATTTCAATAATTTAATTTTGTTAAATTTCGTTGTCGTTCATTTGTTTAAAATCGAGTTAGTGGCCATGGCACAAAAATTCAAAAATTTAACTTTCAAACAGCTCGTTGAGAATTTTTCATAATTATCAAGAGACTCGTCAAGGACTTATACAAATTTTCCAACAGTTGAAACTAATGTTGAATTGAAAAAAAAGGTCAGTTTTTCAATTTTCTCAAATAGTTTTTCTTGGAAAATAAAAGAAATTTTATTTTATCAAAAACCAACAAACTTTAAGCATCTGTTGGTTGTGCGATAATCTCTCACTTTTAAGCCTTTTGTATACTTTAATTCTTTTTATTTGACAAAACTAATCTTCTTGGCCTTACAAAAAAATTTAAAAGACATTTAAAATTAACAAAATCGGGTTCAAATGAGACCCACGTAGTTACTATCTTTTCTTAAACAATTTTCTACAATTTTCCTCCCCAAATTTCTTAATTTGTCACTTCAAATCATTTATTTTGTTTTGATTGGAAAAAATTATTTACATAAATATAAATAAATAGGATACGTATATAAAGTAACATTCGTTGGTTTGAAAGTAGAACACTCTGTCCGGGTTTTCCGTAGAGCCCATCACGTTGCTCGCAGCTCTAAGCGTGGGTGAAATCGATTTTCACTGTAAACTGCAGTGACGTTCAACAAGTTTTAACTTTTATTCAAATAAAATATTTTTTTTCCACATTAACACGTGACAAAAAGACTTGACACTACTAAATTACATCTTGGAAAAATTTTCTTTTTGTTCGTTTTGTAAAAGAAAATTTATAATTTTGTAAATTATTTTTAATTTGACTTATGAAAAAAATTTATTTTTGGTAATCAACGAGGAATTTTCATTTAGAAGTTCATTTCAAAAATACCTCAAAAGCTTTTATTTTGTGAAAAAAAACAAATATTTGTGTCGGTCCTTGTTTGAATTCCATGAGAAAAATTAGTTTTCTACGTATAAATATTAAGTCTGGGTTTAAATATAGCAGACAATGGCATTTTTAATAAACAAACCTCTTACTAAAAGATTATTCATTCCGGAGCAACTATTAAAGAATTAAAGATCGTAATGAATTTTTTTTTAATTATTAGACAACACTCGCGTCGTTGACTTTTCCCCCTTTTTCAGGAAATTTATTACAAAATGTTAAACTCGTGTCGAATTTCTAAGATTCTACCCCATTTTATTTTAAGGACTACTAAGGATCACTAAAAATCTCAACCAACGATTCTACGTTCTCTCAGGATTTGTCTATGCGATTTGGTGACAAAGTCAAAAATCAATAAGCCCAATTTTAGACATTACGTATGATACATGGGGATTGTCCTTAAGATAAGTCAAACAATCTCTTCTCATCACAACATTAACATACACTCAACAGAATGATATTGCGCCTCCACCATATGTCACGACTGAGGAGAGTTGTGTCTACCGTCTACTTTAAAAATACCCGGCGCCTCCACCATGTGTCACGAGGGGTCGTGACGTGCTGAGATTCTTCTCAGGCGCTACCGGGATTTGGGAACAAGTTAAATAGCTCGATAAGAAACACGTGGATCGTTGGTGGACGTTTGGACATAACCTCCGCTGCTATAGGAGCAATATTTTGGTTTTTATTTCATTAAATACGAAACTAGGTATAACATGTCACCACTGCTTGTTTCAACATTTTAACTCAAAAATGAAATCAATATCTAGGTTACATCAGGATAAACCAGTTAAAACAGCCCTCTCTCTGTGTTATTTCTGCAACAGTGAAGAAGTAACGAGTTGGCTATGATTTTACTCGCTCTGAATTTTAACCTGACATTTCTTAACAATATACTTGAGCTCGCTAATCTCTTTCGACGCTCCACGTACTGAAATTTTGTAAAATTTCAGTTTACTCATCATCTTTCAGCTGCAGCCGTTAACTTTTTGTTTTGTTACTAAAACTCGCGTTGTAGTTCGTCAAGCACAAGACTTATTTACAACATTACAACTGCCATCTTTAGAAGAATAATTGTCAACTTCTATATGCATACACAATTATTACACATCACACGTTAGAATTTTTAAATTTATTTTGTAAACGAGGCGTTAAATGAGAGTTTTTTTGTTTCCAATAAAAAAGCTCTTGAGAGAATCGTTTTTAAATTTAAAAAATAAATGAACTCCACTCAGCGGCACTCGGACACAATTAACTGGCCACTTTAAAAATCAAACTTATTTATTGTTTTAATGGTACTACCCTTATGAGGTCTTTTATATTGTAAAAAATAAAATTTCATTGCTCTTTCGAGAGCACTTTTGCAACCATCCAATTTCCATTTTTCAGGTAAAAAGCCGCTTTAATCGCCTAATTATAAAAATATTTTTTTGTAAATAATGGCCCCTACTAGACAATTGTAGTGAAATTGTTTGTCCTTTGTATTATCTACGTTGTGTTTATGAGTTTTTTATAATAATAATAGCAAGGGATGCTGTAGTGTTCTCACGTTATAGTTATTTTAGCCACATCCAGTTACTAAAGTTAGTTAGTTATTTTCATCTTATAATGTTAAAAAAAGGATAGAATAAGTTTGTACCTAACAATGAACCCGTTTGTAATTGTTGTAACGTTTAATAAGTTTAATAAACGATTTCTTTAATAACATTTTAAATAAAGAGATATAACAGATGCAACAAACTCCGAGGCAAAAAAGGCGTAGGAAGGCCTAAGAGAAGCTGACATAAACAATAAAATAACCGACGAAACGCAACGCGATTCCAATACTTGATGACGACGATAGTAGGAATACTATGCGGGTTCTCCACTTGAAGTGACGTCACAGCTGATTAAATTGGCGCGAATTTAAAAATTGGCGGTAATGAGGCGTGTCAATTTAAAAACTTGAAATGACCGTTCAAAATTAGGTTGGAAATTTAAAAGGTAAGTGCACCATTTTAAAAATTCAAAATGGTGCTCGCTTAAATTTGAATAAAGGGATGTCAATTACATCTGGATGGAAAGCCTCCATATTTAGTTTTGAACATAGGCCCCATTTAGAAAGTTCGAAGATCCCTAGAAAAGCCCTCCTTCGTTACTTACTACTACAGTTAGATGTAGCCCCCCCCCCACCAGCTCTGACGTATTCTATTGTACTCAGGGGTCGATTGGATCCTAAACCTTACAAAACTGTGATTAGTGTTGATCTTTTGTTCATAACCCTACTCGTAATTATGTTCTCAGGAATTCAATCTTGCCAGAGAAGCATAGAATGTCTCTGAGAAGTGTGCTTTTCACTTCTTCAGGCGTCAATGCATCGCAAAAACAGAGAATGGGTTCGGCGGATTCGTTCTCCGTTTCACACAGTCTGCAGTCACTATCCTCCAGTCCCACATTCTTGAGGTGGTACCTCATTGGGCAGTGTTCAGTTCACGTTCAGACCCGTGATAAGTCTGATTTCGTTCTTTGATAATAGAAGAAGCTTTTTAGCATTCGTGGTCGAGTACTCAATAAATTTCTTCGACTGTATTTGTTCTGATGCGTTGTTCCAGTGAGAATTTTTGTTCTCAGTTTCCCATTTTTGGATCTTTGCCAATGCATCGCAAAAACAGAGAATATGTTCGGCGGATTCGTTCTCCGTTTCACAGAGTCTGCATATGTCACTATCCTCCAGTCCCACATTCTTGAGGTGGTACCTCATTCGACAGTGTTCAGTAAACAGACCCGTGATAAGTCTGATTTCGTTCTTTGATAATAGAAGAAGCTTTTTAGCATTCGTGGTCGAGTACTCAATAAATTTCTTCGACTGTCTTTGTTCTGATGCGTTGTTCCAGAGAGAATTTTTGTTCTCAGTTTCCCATTTTTGGATCTTTGCTAATGCATCGCAAAAACAGAGAATATGTTCGGCGGATTCGTTCTCCGTTTCACAGAGTCTGCATATGTCACTATCCTCCAGTCCCACATTCTTGAGGTGGTACCTCATTGGGCAGTGTTCAGTAAACAGACCCGTGATAAGTCTGATTTCATTCTTTGATAATACAAGAAGCTTTTTAGCATTCGTGGTCGAGTACTCAATAAATTTCTTAGACTGTCCTTGTTCTGATGCGTTGTTCCAGTGAGAATTTTTGTTCTCAGTTTTCCATTTTTGGATCTTTGCCAATGCATCGCAAAAACAGAGAATGTGTTCGGCAGATTCGTTCTCCATTTCACAGAGTCTGCATATGTCACTATACTCCAGTCCCAGTTTCTTGAGGTGGCACCTCATTGGGCAGTGTTTAGTAAACAGACCCGTGATAAGTCTGATTTCGTTCTTTGATAATAGAAGAAGCTTTTTAGCATTCGTGGTCGAGTACTCAATAAATTTCTTCGACTGTCTTTGTTCTGATGCGTTGTTCCAGTGAGAATTTTTGTTCTCAGTTTCCCATTTTTGGATCTTTGCCAATGCATCGCAAAAACAGAGAATATGTTCGGCGGATTCGTTCTCCGTTTCACAGAGTCTGCATATGTCACTATCCTCCAGTTCCAGTTTCTTGAGGTGGCACCTCATTGGGCAGTGTTCAGTAAACAGACTCGTGATAAGTCTGATTTCGTTCTTTGATAATAGAAGAAGCTTTTTAGCTTTCGTGGTCGAGTACTCAATAAATTTCTTCGACTGTCTTTGTTCTGATGCGTTGTTCCAGTGAGAATTTTTGTTCTCAGTTTCCCATTTTTGGATCTTTGCCAATGCATCGCAAAAACAGAGAATATGTTCGGCGGATTCGTTCTCCGTTTCACAGAGTCTGCATATGTCACTATCCTCCAGTCCCACATTCTTGAGGTGGTACCTCATTCGACAGTGTTCAGTAAACAGACCCGTGATAAGTCTGATTTCGTTCTTTGATAATAGAAGAAGCTTTTTAGCATTCGTGGTCGAGTACTCAATAAATTTCTTCGACTGTCTTTGTTCTGATGCGTTGTTCCAGTGAGAATTTTTGTTCTCAGTTTCCCATTTTTGGATCTTTGCTAATGCATCGCAAAAACAGAGAATATGTTCGGCGGATTCGTTCTCCGTTTCACAGAGTCTGCATATGTCACTATCCTCCAGTCCCACATTCTTGAGGTGGTACCTCATTGGGCAGTGTTCAGTAAACAGACCCGTGATAAGTCTGATTTCATTCTTTGATAATACAAGAAGCTTTTTAGCATTCGTGGTTGAGTACTCAATAAATTTCTTCGACTGTCTTTGTTCTGATGCGTTGTTCCAGTGAGAATTTTTGTTCTCAGTTTCCCATTTTTGGATCTTTGCTAATGCATCGCAAAAACAGAGAATATGTTCGACGGATTCGTTCTCCGTTTCACAGAGTCTGCATATGTCACTATCCTCCAGTCCCAGTTTCTTGAGGTGGCACCTCATTGGGCAGTGTTCAGTAAACAGACCCGTGATAAGTCTGATTTCGTTCTTTGATAATAGAAGAAGCTTTTTAGCATTCGTGGTCGAGTACTCAATAAATTTCTTCGACTGTCTTTGTTCTGATGCGTTGTTCCAGTGAGAATTTTTGTTCTCAGTTTCCCATTTTTGGATCTTTGCCAATGCATCGCAAAAACAGAGAATATGTTCGTCGGATTCGTTCTCCGTTTCACAGAGTCTGCATATGTCACTATCCTCCAGTCCCACATTCTTGAGGTGGTACCTCATTGGGCAGTGTTCAGTAAACAGACCCGTGATAAGTCTGATTTCATTCTTTGATAATACAAGAAGTTTTTTAGCTTTCGTGGTCGAGTACTCAATAAATTTCTTCGACTGTCTTTGTTCTGATGCGTTGTTCCAGTGAGAATTTTTGTTCTCAGTTTCCCATTTTTGGATCTTTGCCAATGCATCGCAAAAACAGAGAATATGTTCGGCGGATTCGTTCTCCGTTTCACAGAGTCTGCATATGTCACTATCCTCCAGTTCCAGTTTCTTGAGGTGGCACCTCATTGGGCAGTGTTCAGTAAACAGACCCGTGATAAGTCTGATTTCGTTCTTTGATAATAGAAGAAGCTTTTTAGCATTCGTGGTCGAGTACTCAATAAATTTCTTCGACTGTCTTTGTTCTGATGCGTTGTTCCAGTGAGAATTTTTGTTCTCAGTTTCCCATTTTTGGATCTTTGCCAATGCATCGCAAAAACAGAGAATATGTTCGGCGGATTCGTTGTCCGTTTCACAGAGTCTGCATATGTCACTATCCTCCAGTCCCACATTCTTGAGGTGGTACCTCATTCGACAGTGTTCAGTAAACAGACCCGTGATAAGTCTGATTTCGTTCTTTGATAATAGAAGAAGCTTTTTAGCATTCGTGGTCGAGTACTCAATAAATTTCTTCGACTGTCTTTGTTCTGATGCGTTGTTCCAGTGAGAATTTTTGTTCTCAGTTTCCCATTTTTGGATCTTTGCTAATGCATCGCAAAAACAGAGAATATGTTCGGCGGATTCGTTCTCCGTTTCACAGAGTCTGCATATGTCACTATCCTCCAGTCCCACATTCTTGAGGTGGTACCTCATTCGACAGTGTTCAGTAAACAGACCCGTGATAAGTCTGATTTCGTTCTTTGATAATAGAAGAAGCTTTTTAGCATTCGTGGTCGAGTACTCAATAAATTTCTTCGACTGTCTTTGTTCTGATGCGTTGTTCCAGTGAGAATTTTTGTTCTCAGTTTCCCATTTTTGGATCTTTGCTAATGCATCGCAAAAACAGAGAATATGTTCGGCGGATTCGTTCTCCGTTTCACAGAGTCTGCATATGTCACTATCCTCCAGTTCCAGTTTCTTGAGGTGGCACCTCATTGGGCAGTGTTCAGTAAACAGACCCGTGATAAGTCTGATTTCGTTCTTTGATAATAGAAGAAGCTTTTTAGCATTCGTGGTCGAGTACTCAATAAATTTCTTCGACTGTCTTTGTTCTGATGCGTTGTTCCAGTGAGAATTTTTGTTCTCAGTTTCCCATTTTTGGATCTTTGCCAATGCATCGCAAAAACAGAGAATATGTTCGGCGGATTCGTTCTCCGTTTCACAGAGTCTGCATATGTCACTATCCTCCAGTTCCAGTTTCTTGAGGTGGCACCTCATTGGGCAGTGTTCAGTAAACAGACCCGTGATAAGTCTGATTTCGTTCTTTAATAATAGAAGAAGCTTTTTAGCATTCGTGGTCGAGTACTCAATAAATTTCTTCGACTGTCTTTGTTCTGATGCGTTGTTCCAGTGAGAATTTTTGTTCTCAGTTTCCCATTTTTGGATCTTTGCCAATGCATCGCAAAAACAGAGAATATGTTCGGCGGATTCGTTCTCCGTTTCACAGAGTCTGCATATGTCACTATCCTCCAGTCCCACATTCTTGAGGTGGTACCTCATTCGACAGTGTTCAGTAAACAGACCCGTGATAAGTCTGATTTCGTTCTTTGATAATAGAAGAAGCTTTTTAGCATTCGTGGTCGAGTACTCAATAAATTTCTTCGACTGTCTTTGTTCTGATGCGTTGTTCCAGTGAGAATTTTTGTTCTCAGTTTCCCATTTTTGGATCTTTGCCAATGCATCGCAAAAACAGAGAATATGTTCGGCGGATTCGTTGTACGTTTCACAGAGTCTGCATATGTCACTATCCTCCAGTCCCACATTCTTGAGGTGGTACCTCATTCGACAGTGTTCAGTAAACAGACCCGTGATAAGTCTGATTTCGTTCTTTGATAATAGAAGAAGCTTTTTAGCATTCGTGGTCGAGTACTCAATAAATTTCTTCGACTGTCTTTGTTCTGATGCGTTGTTCCAGTGAGAATTTTTGTTCTCAGTTTCACATTTTTGGATCTTTGCCAATGCATCGCAAAAACAGAGAATGTATTCGGCGGATTCGTTCTCCGTTTCACAGAGTCTGCATATGTCACTATCCTCCAGTCCCACATTCTTGAGGTGGTACCTCATTCGACAGTGTTCAGTAAACAGACCCGTGATAAGTCTGATTTCGTTCTTTGATAATAGAAGAAGCTTTTTAGCATTCGTGGTCGAGTACTCAATAAATTTCTTCGACTGTCTTTGTTCTGATGCGTTGTTCCAGTGAGAATTTTTGTTCTCAGTTTCCCATTTTTGGATCTTTGCTAATGCATCGCAAAAACAGAGAATATGTTCGGCGGATTCGTTCTCCGTTTCACAGAGTCTGCATATGTCACTATCCTCCAGTCCCACATTCTTGAGGTGGTACCTCATTGGGCAGTGTTCAGTAAACAGACCCGTGATAAGTCTGATTTCATTCTTTGATAATACAAGAAGCTTTTTAGCATTCGTGGTTGAGTACTCAATAAATTTCTTCGACTGTCTTTGTTCTGATGCGTTGTTCCAGTGAGAATTTTTGTTCTCAGTTTCCCATTTTTGGATCTTTGCTAATGCATCGCAAAAACAGAGAATATGTTCGGCGGATTCGTTCTCCGTTTCACAGAGTCTGCATATGTCACTATCCTCCAGTCCCACATTCTTGAGGTGGTACCTCATTCGACAGTGTTCAGTAAACAGACCCGTGATAAGTCTGATTTCGTTCTTTGATAATAGAAGAAGCTTTTTAGCATTCGTGGTCGAGTACTCAATAAATTTCTTCGACTGTCTTTGTTCTGATGCGTTGTTCCAGTGAGAATTTTTGTTCTCAGTTTCCCATTTTTGGATCTTTGCCAATGCATCGCAAAAACAGAGAATATGTTCGGCGGATTCGTTCTCCGTTTCACAGAGTCTGCATATGTCACTATCCTCCAGTCCCACATTCTTGAGGTGGTACCTCATTGGGCAGTGTTCAGTAAACAGACCCGTG
Organism: Malthinus seriepunctatus; assembly: GCA_963924605.1. Lineage (NCBI taxonomy): Eukaryota > Metazoa > Arthropoda > Insecta > Coleoptera > Cantharidae > Malthinus > Malthinus seriepunctatus. The sequence goes on from OZ004603.1 coordinate 20,007,294, forward strand.
ATAAGTCTGATTTCATTCTTTGATAATACAAGAAGTTTTTTAGCTTTCGTGGTCGAGTACTCAATAAATTTCTTCGACTGTCTTTGTTCTGATGCGTTGTTCCAGTGAGAATTTTTGTTCTCAGTTTCCCATTTTTGGATCTTTGCTAATGCATCGCAAAAACAGAGAATATGTTCGGCGGATTCGTTCTCCGTTTCACAGAGTCTGCATATGTCACTATCCTCCAGTCCCACATTCTTGAGGTGGTACCTCATTCGACAGTGTTCAGTAAACAGACCCGTGATAAGTCTGATTTCGTTCTTTGATAATAGAAGAAGCTTTTTAGCATTCGTGGTCGAGTACTCAATAAATTTCTTCGACTGTCTTTGTTCTGATGCGTTGTTCCAGTGAGAATTTTTGTTCTCAGTTTCCCATTTTTGGATCTTTGCCAATGCATCGCAAAAACAGAGAATATGTTCGGCGGATTCGTTGTACGTTTCACAGAGTCTGCATATGTCACTATCCTCCAGTCCCACATTCTTGAGGTGGTACCTCATTCGACAGTGTTCAGTAAACAGACCCGTGATAAGTCTGATTTCGTTCTTTGATAATAGAAGAAGCTTTTTAGCATTCGTGGTCGAGTACTCAATAAATTTCTTCGACTGTCTTTGTTCTGATGCGTTGTTCCAGTGAGAATTTTTGTTCTCAGTTTCACATTTTTGGATCTTTGCCAATGCATCGCAAAAACAGAGAATGTATTCGGCGGATTCGTTCTCCGTTTCACAGAGTCTGCATATGTCACTATCCTCCAGTTCCAGTTTCTTGAGGTGGTACCTCATTGGCCAGTGTTCAGTAAACAGACCCGGGATAAGTCTGATTTCGTTCTATGATAATAGAAGAAGCTTTTTAGCATTCGTGGTCGAGTACTCAATAAATTTCTTCGACTGTCTTTGTTCTGATGCGTTGTTCCAGTGAGAATTTTTGTTCTCAGTTTCCCATTTTTGGATCTTCGCCCTTCTATGTGTTCTACATAGGCCACAGAATGGTTCGGGTCCAATAGGGAAGGCTTTTGAGTCTGTTCTAGCTAGTTCATTAGCAATTTCGTTTCCTTCAATTCCCTAGTGACCCGTCATCCAATAAATGGCAACTTTGTTGGTCCTTGCCAGAGTTTTGAGAGATTGTCTGCAATCCCAAGTGGATAAGGACTTAAAGCTATTAGCTATGAGTGCCTTTGACGCAGTTTGGCTGTCATACATTATGTAAACTTTTTGTCCTTTAAATTCTTTTATAGGCATTCTCGGGCACAGAGATCTATTGCAAGAGTTTCAGCTTGCATAATTGTGGAGTAGGTTCCTAAGGTTATTGGTGCCCTATATTTTGGACTCTGACATAATTTTCGTTCCAAATTGTCACGCTGTATTTACAGCGATTTTTAGATCCCCTTATTTAAATTTACACCAATAATAGCTTTGAGCGCCATTTAGAATTTTAAATTTACTCGCCCAATTACCGCCAATTTTAAATTTCGCGCCATTTTTATCAGCTGTGACGTCGCATGAGCAAGCCGGATAAAAGACAAAGAGAGAAATGTGTTAAAAAATAAATTTTTTGTGTGTTTCAATCTTGTATATCAGATTAGTTTGCAATCCTTTACGTAGACACCTTGCTGTTGACGAGAAAGGATTAAAACATCACTTTAAAATTCTACAAAGTTAAACTACGCTCACAAATTCTTAAACCAAAGAATGTGCTTTTACTTGAAATAATATTTCAAACTTTAAAAAAATTCTTTTCTCGATTTTCCTTTTTTCCCTTTAAAATAAGCAGCCGCAAACAGGTTATAAAAATTTTGTTTGTCAAATAACGTTTTGATAGCTCGAAATATCATACATTATAAAACAAAATCGTTTATATTATAAGTAAACAAGTTTTTTTAAGCCTTAAACCAAAGTTAAACGCATTTTTTATTGGATTTATTTTGAAACCTGTCACTTGGGCAAATTTCACGGTTTTTCGGTTCCCACCTTATCGAGTCTGACGATGACGGCTTAAAAATGAAAAATTGTGCAATTATTTTATAATTCGATGATTTTATAAAAATAATTTTTAAATATTACAATTATAACAAGTTAGCTATTTGCACAACTAACTCGATATGCCCTTTACGTATATCCAAGGAAAATCCCACGCTTACAAGATATATTTCTGTTCTAATCGCTTTGATACTTTTACATCGATTAAATTTAATTTTCATAATGCTCAAGCTCAAGCAAGTAATTTAGTAGGTAGTTACATAACTTAGTAAGCTTTTAATTAAATTCGATGTATGCACTATGCAAGATGCAAACTGAAAATTATTATTAAAAGAGATTAAACTTTAATGAAAGTCACATAGAGGATGCTTGAAAAATGTAATAAACCGGGTGCCAACTATCAAAGCGGAACATAGGGAAATAACATTTTCAGTGTGCTAGTCGCCAGATAAATCTATAAGGGCGGTAACAATATCTATCGTAAGAAAATTATTTTCTGCGTCCCTATGTTCCACTTTGATAGTTGGCACCCGGTAGGTATCCACGACGGTCACAATAATGCATCCGAAACAATAAATAGTTGATGAAACTGTCTTGACCGGTTTCAAAGTTTTCGTAAAAATATTTTCTGAATTTTATAAAACTTTAGCGCTACTTTTAGAACAAACTTAGGTGAATGCTTATTGCGTTTCAAAATCGCTTACTTAGAGGATTTAAAACTAATATCAAAAAGCTTATCTTGGGAAATACAAGTCAATAATAAAATATAAAAATATTACATCCCTGGTCTAAATTGTACATTTTTGACATTTTCTCTAACGTTTACATACAAAAAATAAAAACAATTTTTAATGAGCCGCCATTTTAAAAATATGGCTTCAATAACCCGAATAAAAATATTCGTTTTCCGAAATCTTCTTTTTTTGTATTTACAAAGGAATGATTAGGGTTGACAAGTAAACAAATATTTTTGAGTGTTGATAAATGTAAAAAGGGCCGATGTAAAAAAAGTGTAACATGATCATTTATCAGAAACGAAATTTGTTATTAGGAATCGTAAAACCCTTGGAAAACGAAGTAAAAAGATTTTTATTATCACAGCTCACTTTATCCCTTTGGGAAAAATTTTAAAAAGAATCAATAACATATTTTTTTATTTTAAAATTAGAAATTAAATTTGAATTAATTTTTAAGTGAAACTTATACATAAGAGGTATATTAAAGGTAGCTACTTTCAGTATAATTTCCTTTTGATCGTTTCATTTTCTTTCAATTTGTGTAATTATCAAGTCGTGCTTTTGAAACAAAAACGAAACGTTTTGTAGGTATTTAAAGTAATACCTTGGCTTAGTAACAAGAACAATTTTCTTTAAATAAAAACACGAGGAAAAAATTTCCCTTTTTCTTTTAGTAAAGCAAAATCTAACAAAATTGTTAACTTGGATAAGATAAGACTTTATTTTAAATGTCAAGTTCCCTGAATTTATATTGTTTTATTTGTATGGGTTGAGAGTTTGAAAATAATGCGTTAAATCAAGATTTCGGTACAATTTTTTGAAATTCTATACAAGGTGGCCACAACATAATTTACTACACTTATGTTACTTTTGGTATCATATGAGCTACTGCTCGAATTACAAAACCTAAAAGAGACAAACAGACGGAGACCTCAGCTAAAGAGAAATATTTTTACTGGTTTTGATAGAGAATTTTCTGATATATAATTTTCATTAGAAGTAAAATTGTCGACAAACGGCCCCTTAAGAGGCTAGAGCTTTGAGAGGCACAGTGAGTTGAAAAATTCGACTTGTTATAGTTTTTCGAATTTGATTAATTTTTATAAATTATTTACGTCAGCTAAAGAGACATACTTTGACAGGTTTTGATAGAGAATTTTCTGACCTATAATTTTCATCAGATGTAAAATTGTAGTCAGACTACGGCTTAAAGAGCTAGAGGATCGAGATTAAATTAAAATTCGAAATTCGAAATTTTAATTTAATTTTTTTTTAATTCAAATTACCCTCTTGGTGTAGCTTATTAAGTTGCTCGTATGATTAATGTTGAAGGATAATAAAAAATCAAAAAAACGTAAATCCTCCTTATGCACTATTAAATGTATAAGACAAAGGGGTAAATTATTGACGTCAAGCTATTAGAGTTGTGGTCTTATTAAAGACAATTAATAGTTGGTACAAATTCTATGTTTTGTTATTAAGGACAGATATTGTCTAATAGGAAGATTAACTATTCCAAATGGGAGGAATTAAATGTAATTTGTCACACCTATTAATTATTGCATGTCCTTTTCCTTAGAAAAAAAAATTTGGAAATTGTGTTATACGAAAGTTGAGATGCTTCTTTTGATTTTTGGGTCTTATCAACTTGAATAATTTTTTGGAAGGCTAATGGGATCTTAACACATGAGATTAGGGGAGCTTACTGTAACTTTAACTATGTCGAGTCATAAGTCTTGCAACATGAACCTTTTTGCGAACATTAGAGCCGAACAGCCAGCGGTAAAACTCATATTGAGCATGTGCTGAGCTGTCGCATCGCGTCTTCCAAGATGCAACCACGTTAATAAGCTTCAAGTTTAGAGAAGTAGTGAGAGGCATAAATCTCATTCAGAAAAATTCTGTAGAGCTACGCCTCTCCACAGTCTCAGTAGTTTATGCGGCGACATTCAATGACGTCATAAATATTGTCGCAACGTGACCTTGAGACTTACGCAAACGTGACGTCAAGTGCTGCTTTTTAATTGTTCATGCTGTTTTGTTATATTTGCAATACTTTAAAGGAACATCGAGTTAAAGTCGATAACGTTAATAAATGTTGGCTGCAAGAAAGCGCAGTATCTCACTACAAACTTTCTATATTTTTATTTTTATTAAATTAACAGTGCAGCTTTAAGCTATACTTTTCCTTTTAATTTTTCATAATATCAATCATGTTGTTTACAACAAGTTCAGTCTACGGTGTGTTAACTTAAATAATTAGTTTATTTGAAAATGGCCCCTATAAAGCTCATTAAGTTTAAGCAAAAACGACAACTCAAACGTAGCCGTTTAAACCACTTATTGGACGATACAACCAACCATGCAAAGGCGAGCAAAGTTCAAATATAATTAGTCTGTAAAGTTACTAAAGGGTTCATAATTTCCATGTAGCTACTTGTATGTGAGCACCGTTGATTACAGTTTGTAACACCGGAAACCGGGTGTTGCATTAAATCTCCCTTAAGTGTCGCTCAGTTGGAGACCGTTTGTAGCAAGAAATAAAACACACAATGGATGGAATAAAACAAAGTATTCATTAAATAAAAAAATAAGTCTACGTACCTTATACAAAAAAAATACACTCTTAAGAAAATAAAATATTAATGGGTTTCAACCAACCAACTTAAGAGTTATGACTCAGCCACTGTTTTTCTAGACCACCAGACCTCTCCTCAAGACCTATCAGACCTTTAAGGAGAAACCATCTAACCTGGAAGATAGGGTAGGGGTTAACCGAATCCCCAGACCACCAGACCTGTCCTCAAGACCTACCAGACTTTAAAGCAGAGACCACCTGACCTGGAAGACACGGGAAGGGTTAGCCGAATCCCCATACCACCACACCTGCCCTCAAGACCTATCAGGCCTTTAAGGAGAGACCACCTGACCTGGAAGACACAAGAAGGTTTAGTTGAATCCCCAGACCACCAGAGCTGCCCTTAGGACCTAACCATACCTTTAGGAACAGACAACCTGACCTGGAAGACACGAGAGGGGTTAGCCAAATACCCAGACCACCGGACCTTTCCTTAAGACCTAACCAGACCTTTAAGAATAGAACACCTGACCTGGAAAACACGGGAGGGGTTAGCCGAATCCCCAGACCACGAGATCTGTCCTCAAGACCCATCAGTCCTTTAAAGAGAGACCACCTGACCTAGAAGGCACGGGCATACGGGTAACTCCTGTCACCCAGCCCAGTAGACCTGTCCTGAAGACCTATTCAGACCTAGACAGACCACTAGACCTGGAAGGGAAAAACAAATAAAAATTAATTCATCAAATTAAATTAATTAACGGACAAAATAACAATGAAAAAAGATTGAAATTAAAATTACTTAATTATAATAATTAATTAAACACGGAGCGAAATTACGCAGGCGACAAATTGACACGCAACGCGCTCCCGCTTACCACGATGGCGAAACGAGGAGTTCTTTATCAAAATGGAGTGGGAGCTTATATTGGAAATACGACGACCAACTCGGATCCACTCAACAAGTGATAGGAACGCTGTAACTTGAACTGTACTCAAGAAGAATAATCACTTAATCACGTTATAAATTTTACTAATTAAATTATTAACTTTTAAATTAAAGGGCACAACGGTACAAAATTTATCATTTTAAATTAAAATTTCAACTTTAAAGTTTTTAATAAAAATTAATTAAGGGCTGGAAAATATTTAGGGGTGTTAATTAATTACTGAGCTAAAAATAAAAAACACTAATCAGCTCCAGCTACAACAACAAATTAATTTTACCACTACACGTGATCCTGAATGAATAAAAACTTTTTAATCCTATAATTAAAAACCATTAGATAAGGAAATACTTAAGTGATAAGGGCTAAATAATTTCTATAGGGTTAAAAATAATCAAAGATAAAAATTAAACGGAAGCGTTAGCTCTTCTGGTTGCCGAGTTACAGGGATATCAGCTGTTGAAACTGATATGAACAGAGTTGAGCAGTATCAATGATACATGTATCTTTGATACGTATCTATGATACTTTTGTATCTTGTATCTTGTTATTGTCGGTTAACAGAACGCTTCCGGTTAAACAAGAATTATAGGAACACTCTGTATATTTTTAAATCTTTTAAAAACTTGCACAGTTAGCTTTTACATGCTACCAAACACTTCATATTTTCATTTCCGGTTTAACCGGAAATGGATACAACTTTCTTAATTTAAATGGAACACTGTATATTTTTATATATTTTGAAAGCTTGTAAAATGAACAATATATAAAATTGACAATATATATTTTGAACTATAATACGAGATGCTAAAACATATTAAAACTGCTACTTGAAAAAGTGCCTAACGAATAATTTATTAAAATATACAAATTACATAAAAATGTAACAAATTACACGTTAAATTTCTAGTTGGAAGTTGAAAGCTCTTCGTGATTTTCCAACCTTTATAAAGATCCTATATAATCGCTACAAAGATTTACTGTTGGCAGAAGTGATAAATTTATATAAATTGTTAACTATCACTCTTTTGTATAAGAATTTAACTTTATCTTTACGTTTAAAACAAACTTTGCAGTACGATAAGAACGAAAACTAATTTTATTTAAGAAAATTCGTCGGTGGTAAAACAAATGATAACCAAGTTTTCTCTATTAAATTTTCCAAGTTTTGACTTTTTGTTTCCTTTTTTAAATAAGAGAAGAATGTCAAGGTGTGACTCAGACTACGTACGAAAGAAAGTTACTTTTTAAAGATATTTAAGGCCTGTTCACAATTAGGATGATAGATGAGATGATAATTGTTGGGATGACAAATGAGTCTCTCTAAACCCCTCCCCTCCCGCCCACTCTCTCAACGTTAATCTGCCTCTGTCCTATCCCTATCGATCTATAGCTCTCTCTATCCTAATACCCCTACTCTCTCTATTTTTATCTATCTCTCTGTCTCTTTAAAACCTGACTGCGCATTGCCTATGACAAGACATGTGTTTTTTATTACAGGATCTCTGAATTGTATGTCCAACAGGTGCGTTATATCGACCGAAACTAGGCCAGCGGGCAATTTTCCGTCAGCAGCCCTAATTGACATAAAGACGCGTTCTTATTATTATTGAATTGTGCCATGCTTTATTTTTTTAACGGAAACCATGCACATGAAAAGCGTACAGTTACAATTATGAAAATTCATCTTAAGCGAAATGGCGGTAAATTTAAATCGGTTAGCTCTTAATGGGACGACCCTCAATTCAAAATCAATTTCAAAAACACAATAAAGCCGCATTTAAGAAAATAAAATTATTTTGTATATTTAATTGCTTTTTAATTCATGAAAGGATGTTTAAATGAGCTCGAACTACTTCAAAGAAAATTCAATGCTATTGTTAAGCTAAACATGAGATGATCTCTCGAACTTGTGTAAGAGGATCTCTTCTACAACTACCTTTAAGTTCTAACAACCCCACTTACAAACTTTCAGTTAAATAAATCTCAACTTTTATGTTTATTTTTATTAATATAATAATTTGTTTAATTGTACTATTATAATTAAATTTTTTTTTTAAATTGGTGTAAACCTTAACTTTTTGTAATTATGCTCTAATAAGGAGGAGTTTGTTATTTAACTCCACGACCCTCCACCCTATGAAGTTTCCTTAAGTTTTCTCAAATATCGAACAATCGCTGACCTGTAAAACTGTAATACGAAAGAGCAAAACAACACAATTTTCATGTCAAGAACGAGCATCTGAGAGAGAAAACACGTTTTCTTGGCGCTCTATAATTTTAATTTTATTAAACAAAGACGTGAGATTTACATTCCATAAGCTTTTGAATTAATTTTATATTAAATTAATAATAATTATTAACTGTGAAAAGTTTTTCACCTCGCTAAATCTAAAAGAATGTTAATTTTCAAAGTTTTCTCAACCATGGAGATTATGGTGGAGATTATTTCTGCTTTAAACACATTTATTTGAAATGCTTCATTGTAATAATTATTTTTAGGGCCAAAAATGCTTTTTTAACTCTCTAAAATATTTTACCTTGTTTATACTCGTATTTTCGTTGCGTTTTTAGAGACGTACTCTACTAACACAGGCGCGCTGTGACCCTCTTGAACAATGTGAGCGTATTTTGCCAATATTTCCAAATTATATTGGAATATTGGGATGTGCCTTTGTGACATCTCAGAATGGTCTATTTACAACAGTTTACCAAAGACGCATCCAAGTAACTGTAGTAGTTTATTAGTTATTAGTAACTGACGAGTAAACGCGACAGAGAGCGTCTTGGACGTAGCTCGCCCGCTCCTGTGTCTGTACTAGATGTGTTATCAATTTTTATAACTACAAATTTTAAAACCATGTGTCAGAGCTTCTCGAAATTCGAAAAAAGACATAAAAATAAAAAAATATTAAAATTTGTTCGATTATCATAATCGTGTATTCGTGGTCTTTATTGTAAATAACATTTAAGTAATGAATTTAATTTTTTTCTAGGTTATGGTGTATTTTAAGATAAAAATACACAAATTCTTTTTTTTTATAGAATTAAATTCTACGTTCAATAGTGTCACAAAAAAGTCCAAAAAGTTATTGGCAAAAAACGAAAATCAATTGCCGTAACTAGCACCCTCTAGCGGCTATTGCAAAACTATGCTCGGTGCTTGTGCTAATGCACTTGGTTAGACATCATACCAAATCTCATTAAAATCAGTCAAAGGATTTCTGAAATATTCACAATATAGTTTTGGGGTCACCTTTTCGAGGCTCCAACGCCCCTTAAAAATTGAAATTGAGTAAAACGAAAAAACACGAGTACCCTAACAATTTTAAGTAAAGTATCCCACCGCTGAAGTTTGTTCAAACATTTTATTAACACTCTGTATTTTTCAATTAATAAACTAGATCATGAAGCGCCCTACGAAGTCTACTTTTTGTCTGTCTGTTTATGCCTCTTCTACAGTCCAACCAACTTTATTAGTGAACTGAAAGGGCGTGGCCAGCGCTGTCATAGATTTTAAAGTACATTTTACTAGGAGTTAAAAGTACTTCAGTCGCTAAATTTGACAAGTAACTGTCACTAAAATTGAATATAGGTTAAATGAATTTAAAAGTATAAATTACTGTCATTTTGAAAGGTTTTATCATAACCTAAAATAGTTGTAGATACGCGCGACTTTTAACTATGTCTGTACCTAACCTGAATTCTTGATCATGATTGGACGAATCTTCCCGCAAAAAATGTTTTAAATAAAATTATTTTAGTTGACATATTTCCCGTAACGCAAAATTGGTTGGTGGAGCTGTATCTATGAATATCATCTACCAGTCCCATATGTCTAATATTTTGTCATATCATATCGTCTCATCTGTCATCTCATTTATCAATCTTATTTGTCATCTCTTCCTATCTGTCATGCATTGTATCTGTTAAATTCATCTCTGAGATTGATGATAGGTTTATGACAGGTGAGGACAGATGGGATGACAGATGGAATGATAGATTGAATTACAGATGATATGACAGATGGAATGATAGATGAAATGACTTATGAGATGACAGATGACTCTCCCCTGACATATGAAATGACATTATGACATGTGATGGCTCCCCCCTCTATAGTGACAGATTAACATTTGACATATAGTAGCTATAGTGAGAGATTACTCCCAATCTCCATCTCTCTAAACCAATCTCTGAAATGACATATGGGATGACAGATGGGTTGACCGATGGAATGATAGATAACTCCACTTGACATATGAAGTAGACAGATAAAATTGATATATGGTGACCGTTGACCTTGACATTGTCATATGTTGAGTGACAGATGAACTCCCTTCTGACACTGACATATGGTGCCAGATGACACATGGTAACTATGATAACAGATTGATAATTATTAACACTTAATAACTATGGTAACAGACCACTCCCCATTTCTTTAAACCAATCCCTATCCCAATCCCCGTTTCTCTAAACCAATCCCTATACCACTTCCTTCGCTCTCTCCTTCTCCATTTCCTTTTTTTTTGTATATCTGTCTCTTTCGAACGTTACTGCGCATTTCCGATGATCCATGAGTTTTTAATTATATGGATAAATCTTCAGTCAAGGCCTTTGAGGCACGTTTTAGGCTCTTTCGATTAGGTTAAAATTTTACAATAATTTTGAGGGGTGAGATAATTTATATTTAAAAAAAAATTCTTATACAAAAAGACCACCCCTATAGTGTTCCCTGAGGTGACCGAAAAACTTTTCTTGTGGGAACCAAAATAAGACAATTATTGTCCCTTTTGATAAAAAAAATAAGGGTGCGCTATAATTGTGAGGCACAAATTTACTACAAGACAAAATGTCGGTTTAACCCAGCTACTCTTATACTCTTCTTAGACAATACAAAAGCCACATAACTGGTTTTACAAAAGAGAATATCGAAAATCCTACTAATGTTTCAGAAATTGATATAAAGTTAATACATTTTCAAAGATATTTATTGCTTTTTATTGAATTTGATTTTAATTTATTCGTGTCGAAATGTATCGATTTTTTATAAATTGAAACTTTTTTATTGTTGATTCTATAACAAGCCCGAAGGAAAGTATCATATTTTTTTAAATCGAACTCGTGATTAGGTTGAGAACGAATTAGACGCACAAATTCGATCAAGTACAACATACATCTTCTTTCCTTAGAAACTGTAGTAACAATTAATTATTCATAAGATAATGGTTTTGGTTTTCTCTTTAAAAATTAATTTTAACAAAATTCACTACACCCTAATTTATCTTTGAGCTTAATTGTTTGTAATTTGAAATTAATTTTTAATTTGTTTAACGAATTTTAGTTATTAACGCTAATGCCCATTTTTTGACATTTATTGTAAAATTAAATTTTTTTAAATCTATTTTTTAACCTTTGTTGTAAGCTTTAAAGCAACAGTGTAAAACATTAAAAAATTTGGGCATTTTAGTACTTATTACTTTATTAGGCCGTATTATACAACTCCAAACTAGTTGAAAATTGTAATTCAATGTTTTTAGAGATAAGTTTACATTTTCTTTGCATTAAATTTTAGAAAAAGCAATTTTCCTACCCTGATAGCTTCTTTGAGTTTATGTTCCTTTTTATGCTGCGTTAAACCTTCAATAAAATTTTTAATTAGGCTTTAGGCTAACATGGTTCAAGCTTTGAAGTAACTGCTACAATAAGTAAAACTCTGATGTGGTTTTTGTTGGTACATACTGTTTAAAATAATTATTTTCCTGATATGGCCATAACAGGACGTTTTCGTGCGTATTTTTAAGCTTAAGCATTTAAAATTAAAAATTGATTCCCATTTCCGGTTAAACTGGAAGTAAAGTATAAAGTATTGGTTATCATCAGATAGCTAATTTTACAATCTTTCAAATTATTGAAAAATATACAGGGTGTTTCCAAACAAATTTGTTATTTTTGTAATTTCCGGTTTAAGCGGAAGCGTTGGTTAACCTAAAATAGTCCCAAATAATAGATATTTATGGGATTGAGACATTTTACAATGTTCAAGTTTTCATGTTTATTACAAATGAAATGCCAGATTTTTTAAATTTTGACATTAAAAAAATCATAACTCCGGTCCTGGAAATTTCTTAGGAATAAAACGCATGGCAATCGATAGAGAACGGCTATGTCTTTAATATATCCAAAAATGAAAAAAAAGTTTCAACAAATTTTGAGAAAATCTATTTTAAAATTTGGCGAAGTTTAGCCCCTTTAAGGTAGTCAAGTTTTAAATATTTTTAAAAATTGATTATGTTAGAGCGAAACCTTATATTTTGGCTATTGAACACCTTCTTGAAATTTTCATAATTTTAATTATGGGCTAAGTTATAAAGGAAAAACCACGAAATGAAGCATTCGTGATGGCCGCCATTTTGTATTTAAAAATTTGAAAAAAAGAGTTTTCATTTGGTGTTAAAATGGAAAAATCTACAAAAGAGTAAAATTAACATAAAATAGTAATTATTATTTGATTCGTCCCAAGCTTTTTGTTCTTAAATTCCTTTTATTTTGAAACGAGTTGAATGTTTTTTTTTCTGTTTGATGTTGAAATAAAACTCTATTATGTTTGCTTAAGGAAGACACGAAAACCTGAAGTGACTAAAGTAATTAAGAATTTAGTTGAGTTTCCTTTTGTCGAAACAAAACTATTGTAATTTCTATTTCATCTCTAATCAAAATACAAGGTGTTAATGCGGGCTTATGTAATTACACTATTGTAATAAACTCATCCTATAAGCTCTCTTCAGAAACTTACGCATTAAAGCTTTATTATTTATTTATCTTAAGAGAATGCTTTTCTTGTATGCCTACCTTGCTTTAATTTAATCAAAAAATTTGTTTATGAAAGTGGCAAATATTTACTGACGCTCTTGAAGATATTAATGGATATGGGTAGACATAATATTATTAATGGGAAAGTCGCAGTGACCTGAAGACAATTTTACCTCTAATAAAAATTATAGAGTATAAAATAAGCTATACAAAGCACTAAAATTATTTGTTTTAGTTGCCATAATTAATCTATCAAAATAAATCAAAAAGAAAAAAATATGTATAAAGTCGTTTTTTACAACTTTCGGTGTCTCTCCCGACTGTACCTCATTTAGCAGTGATCAGAAGACAATTTAACCTCTAATGAAAATTATAGAGTATAAAATTAGCTATAGAAAGCACTAAGATTATCTGTTTTAGTTCCCATAATTAATTTATCAAAATAAATCAAAGAGGAAAAAATATGTATAAAGTCGTTTTTTACAACATTCGGTGTCTCTCCCGGCTCTAGCTCTTTAAGGAGTCCTCTGATGGTAATTTTACCTCTAATAAAAATTATAGAGAATAAAATTATCTATTCGAGGCAATAAAAGCATCTGTCTTAGTTAATCTATTACACACTTAAATATTTCTAAAACTTCCAATAACTTTTCAAATAGCAAAAATAATCTTGATATTCACCAGGCGTGCAATTTACTTCGTTTTTCGTAGCTAATAATGTTAATTTAGTATAAACTTAATTTAGTTAGTAAAACAATAAATAATTCAATAAAAATAAAAATTTATTTTTATTTCTCACACACATGCATTCGGATTGTTTACCCTTCTTATAAGATTTTCATGCTTTGATTGAAAATCAATTATTTTTTGTTGACGTTTGTTAACGATAGTTTGATAGCTACACTAAAGAATACGTTTTGATAAACTATGATGGCTTTTGTGAAATGAAAAATCTTTAATAATATCAGATTACTCATATATCCAACTTTTCTGCTAACCTTACTTTCTTACCACACACAATCCATCATTTTAGAAATTTTAATAATTTTGTTTACTTTTACAAGTAATGGAATATTGGTTTACAAATTTTGTTTTTGTATTGATTTTTGTACAAAATATACATTATGTAGGTTTTTGAATAAATTTGCTAGGACAAATTGATTTAGCACGAATTATCATCTAATGACGCGACGTCTACACGTGAAGTAGATGTGGATATAATGACGATCAACGATCACATTACGGATTACGAACTGATTATCTGTACTTCTCGTGTCTCGAAACACCACTCAGGATTCTATTCTTTCCAAATTATGTTAGTCGTTCGCTATAATTTTGATCGATATTCAAGAGGGCAGAAAGACATTTTGTAAGTATTTTATAATTATTAAATTCGTTAATGTTGAACTGAAGTAGGAATTTATGTCAATATCTCGAAAATAATCACACAATGTTGAAATAAATTCAAATCGTATAGAAAAGTGCGGGAGATTGACGTAACAGATGACGGCCAATCATAACCATCAAAATCATTGCCCGGGAAATTTGAACGTTTTATTTTGACATTTAAAATTTTTTAACTGCAAATGGGGTCATGTTGCACCTCATTTAAAAGGTATTTCAATTCTCTATTATAGTCTATCATACATTTATTTTGGAAAATTTAAAATTGGATTAGCAGTTCTCTAGTTGAAAGCGTAAGGTAACGAGAGGGGATGAGATTTTAGACGCGTACTCGGTGAAGTAAATTTAAAATTTTTTATTTTTATTCAAAATGAACGATTTTGAATATTTAGTGCCGTTTAAAATTACAAACATCTGTGAAAACTTTTAAAAAGTTTTCCACTTTTCTTAAATGGATTAAAATCGCAACTGACTTGAAATTATTAATTAAAAAGTTTTTTTTTATTATTTTCAAAAGCTCATTTCTATAAAAAGATAAATAAGTTTATTTTATCAAAATTAGAAAAAGAAACGATTTAATTAAATACTACCAAAAGCTGAAGAGTTTGTTTTTATCATTTTAAAAACAATAGAATAAAAACAAGACTTGATGATTTGATATTTCACGAAAGACGATGGAAATGATGGAAAGTCTTAAAATTAAAATTTTTTTAATTTCGGGTTTGTCAATTTTATGTAAATTAAATTCGAAGTAGCTTATGATGTCACCTGACAAAACATGTTAAGTAAAAAATCTTTTAGTAAAGAGAGTCGTGATTTAAGCTCAACCCTGGGGTGAGGTGATAAGATAACTAATTAAGATTAAATCCCTAAACACAAATTTCTTACATTTTAGTACACGTGACGTTACGTTAATCCACAATTTTAATATTAAAAGGTTAGGTTAAGTTAGTTCACCGTCAAGAAAGGCGTGACTTATAATGTCATATGACGTCACAACCCACAGTCACATTAAAAGTTAGGAAATCCAATACTCGATCTCTCTATTTCAGTACGAAGTACTGTCAAGCTGCAAGTACCATTTAAAGGTATTCTTATGGTTAAAACCATGAGACTTTGTTAGGTTAGTTTATAAATATGAGAGGCGTGGCTTATGATATCTCATGACGTCAGAATCCACAGTAATATTAGTACTCGATCTCTCTATTTCAATACATAATAGTTTCAAGCTAGAAGTAGTAGCTTTTAAAGGTTAAAACCATGAAGCTCTGTTAGGTTAGTTCATATTAAAAAGAGGCGTGGCTTATAATGTCACATGACGTCACAATCCGCAGTCACATTAAAAGTTAGGATTACTCGATCTCTATATTTCAGTACGAAATACTGTCAAGCACAAGCTGGTAAGTACCATTTAAAGGTATTCTTTATAAGGTATGATTAGAACCATGAGACTTAGTTAGGTTAGTTTATAAGCAATAGAGGCGTGGCTTATATCGTATCACGTCAGAAGCCACATTAATGTTAGTAATCGATCTGTCTATTTCACAACATAATAGTGGCAAGCTTCAAGTAGTAATATTTGAAGGTTAAAACCATGAAGCTCTCTTAGGTTAGTTCATATTCAAAAGAGGCGTGGCTTATAATGTGATTATATTGTCAGAATTCACAGAGAGACTTGAAAAGTGATATATGAAAACACTGATCAATTTTAGGTATATTTTAAATAAATATTGAAAAGCTTCTAATATTTCTATCGTTACCATTTTATTAATTGTAATTTGATATTCGAGTAGATAGCACCTCATTGGTCCACCCTGTACATTATAAAGATTTAAAATCTCCCAGATATTTTCTATATCGTTCTAAAATATAGGTATGTTCCGCAAAAAAATAATGTAATATCTTGAATAAATTGAACAAAAATTTCTCTTTTATGTTTCATTTTACATAATTTCTAACTAAAAGCCTTTAAACTTGCCTCTTTATTCGAATTTTGAAAAATTATTTAAATTCTCATTTTAGCAATAATAACATTTAAGTATATTAAATTTTCCTACTTTTTCAATTTTTTTTTCAATTGCGTCATCTTTGTTTAAAATTAAATCATTAAATGGAACAAAGCCCAAGAAAAAAGATAAAATCCTCTTAAAAATTTCAAATCTTTCAGTATTAAAATTTCGCATTATTGTAATTTTGGTTTTAGCTACTAAATTAATAGATTTTTATACTTTAATACCTGACACTGATTTTTACATTTTATTCTTGTTTTGCTAAAAGGCACAAAAGCACAGATAAGGGCTTTCTTGGATTTCTGAGATCAAAATACGATGACCTAACCTCACTATTGAGATACACCCCTTTGGACATTATTTAAACTTTTCTGTAAGTTAGTACAACATGGTCCTAATTAAATAGAGATTTTTTCAAGTTTTTAAATTCAAAATGGTGGCCAGTATAGCGATTGTCTCGTTTCGGCAATAGACAGTCGTTTAAAATTTAAAAATTGATTTTCTCAAAATTGGCACCGATTTCTTTTTTAATTTTTTAAAAATGTAATACACATTGTAGTTCTTAATTTAGCCACGCTTGGATCGGAGTTATAATTTTTTAAAGATAGAAATTTCAAAAAGCAACGATTTGTTTTGTAATTTAAATCAAACATTTTGGAAATCAATATTTTGATAGTATTACTTTATGGACACTCTGTATATTTTTTAATCGTCGTAAAATTTATTTTAACAGTTCCGTTAAGGCCACATGAGATTTTTCTAATTTCTTAAGAAGCAATCGTGTGTGAGTACCTCCAACATTAATTATTTGCACAAATTCATCCAAAATTCAATTCAATCAATGCTTTGGACTAATTACCAACTGTAAAGCGAAAAGGCTATGGGTATTTAAACCAGTAAACTAAGTATAAAACGACCACATCATATAAACAAGGGTTACACAATTGTCTGATTTCCATTTGCTCATCTCATATATTATTACCGAACTCGTTGTCCGTTTTTTGTTAGCTCCAATGTGAGTTCTACATGATGACTTTAATTAACTATCAGTTTGTAGAACTTGATCATTTAAAAAAGCTTCTAACCATTATTTTAACGATAAAGAATTTTTTTTCTCTATTGGTTTGTTTTTTTGAAGCACATATTTAATTAAATTAGTTTTGTTAAGCTCTATTTCTCTAATTTCCTGTCTCCAATTTTCACCAATATGTTGTGGCTTCCTACTAAGCAATTAACTCGAATATGTATAAAAAAAAATTTGAAATAATTTATACATTTGAAATAAACGATCTTAAACCCAGCAATCCCCATAAATACGTAACGCATAACTCGATAAATTTTTAAATTTTTTTATCTCTTTCCGAAAAGTAGATTTATAAGAAGACGATCAAGACTTGCAACGTGATGCAAAAAACGGATGTATTTGATAATCGTCCCCATTTCCCGAGCTCCGTCAACTTTGAAAACTGAAATAAGTCAAACTGTGGCCTACATACAGCTCTAACGGATATCTGGGACACTAAAACGCTTCCCATGTAATGTTTTTGTTTGTCTGTATAAAACTGAGCTCTTTTACTATTTTATTCTATTATTTCAGAAATAAAAGAAAACAAATCGTCTACCTAAAAAAGTTACTAATTATGCAGTGGAACTAGTTTTACTAATTATTGCAGATATTCTGATACTTTTATTTGACTTTTCAACAAATAGAAAAATAATCTAATCAGGGTGAAAATGTGCGAACACAGTTGCTGTTCCCTAGGGTTCAATATTAGGTAATTTCAAAAACATCTTTATGTCGGACGCTAACGTTAACGCTAACGCTAACGCTAACGCTAACGCTAACGCTAACGCTAACGCTAACGCTAACGCTAACGCTAACGCTAACGCTAACGCTAACGCTAACGCTAACGCTAACGCTAACGCTAACGCTAACGCTAACGCTAACGCTAACGCTAACGCTAACGCTAACGCTAACGCTAACGCTAACGCTAACGCTAACGCTAACGCTAACGCTAACGCTAACGCTAACGCTAACGCTCGTTTGTCAAACTGCAATAAACACTATCACATTCTTATTTCAATAAATTTTTATTATAATCAACTTCACAGTAGATTCCCCTTATTTCAATCAGTGGTTAGTTGAATCAGCCGCTTATACTAAATCTAACGCTCACGCTCACCTTCACGATAACACTTGTTCAACAAACTTCACAATTGACAATATCACACTCTCATTCCAATACAACTTTTATTATAATAGACTATTTCTGTTTGTAGTAGTAGTAGTTTGTAGGACTCAATATTAGGCAATTGCCAAAGCCAACCCACGCTGACGCTAACGCTAACACTAACGCTCGTGCTCACGCTAACCGTAACGCTAACGCGTTTGGGTCAGCAAACACAGTAGGGTCTCTTGGGGCTCAATATCAGGCAATTTCTAAAAATCTTTACGTCACACGCTAACCCTAAAACTAACGCTTACGCTCTCCTTCACGCTAACGCTCGTTCGTCAAACGGCACAATAGACACTATTACACTCTTATTCCAATAATGTTTTTAGTATAATCAACTATGTATTTCTGTTTATAGTGTGGGCTCAATACTAAGCAATTGCTAAAGTCAACGCTCACGCTCAATAATAGGCAATTGCTTGATCTTTACGCCAGACGCTAACGCTAAGTCTCATGTTAACCCTAAATCTAACGCTCACGCCCACCCTCACGCTAGCGCTCGTTCGTCAAACTGCTCAATAGACAATATCACACTCTTATTCCAATACTACTCTTATTACAATCAATTATTTCTGTTTATACTAAAAGCTTAATATTAGGCAATTACCAAAGCCAACGCCCACGCTGATCCTAATGCTAACCCTAACACTAACGCTCATGCTCACGCTGGCCGTAACGTCAACGCTTTAGGGTTGTTCAGCAAACACAGTTGGGGTCCCTTGGAGCTCTATATTAGGTAATTGCTAAAAATCTTTACGCCAGACGCTAACTCTTCTGTTAACCCTTGAACTAACGCTCATGGTCACCTTCACGCTAACGCTCGTTCGTCAAACTGCATAATAGCCACTCTTGTGGATCTTATATTCCAATACAACTTTTATTATAATCAACTATTTCTATTTATAAGAGAGCGATTCTTAGTGACTTGCCATGTATAAATCGCTTTCCACTATTAGAAATGCGGAAAATTTTCTCCAAAAAGCAACTAAAAGAAAAAGGAAATAATTTTATTGTTTCGTAATTTAAATTTTTGTAGAAATTTAAATTAAACCAACGTAATCATTAAATTTACCTTGTCGAATGCTTTCAACTTATTAAGTTTTCCGCCAGGGTGTTTTTTTTTGTAGTAAAAGACGAAAGAATTCAAATAATGTTTCGAATTTCTTTTCAACCTGAGTTTATATAAATTTTAAATTTACCTTAACAAATTTAAAGTTCGCCCATTAAACCTGAAAATAAATTTTCTTTTTTCCTGGTAACTATTTTCTTTTGTTTTTAATTTAAATTTTAACAAAGCAAACTATGTATCTCCGTTACTGTGTTGTTGAGAAAAGTTTAAATTAAATAGAAATTTAAGTTCAATAGACACGAAATTACTCAAAGTCGTAAATTTGGCTTCTTTTAGGGTTGTTCTATCATCGATTACTTAATACCCTAATTTTATTCATTCATAAGAATTCGAATGGTTGTTTACAACTGCGGTTTGCAAGCTTCACTAAATTAGTTGGTTGCAAATTTAAATTCAATTTCTCTTCAGCAAAGAACAAGAACAATTTCACAGTAATTTGCCGTATATTACTAACTTCAAAGCAATATCAAATACATACTTCTATTATATTGGCATGAAGTTATTAAAACAAGAATGTATCGAGAGAGCGTAATACGACCAAAATGACGATTGATCTTCATTTTTATTGCTTCAAACGAAAAAGTTGAAAATAGAGGGTATAAAAAGTAAAATCCGGACCTGTTCTGATCTTTATTGTAGAAAACTTTTAATATTTCTTTCCCGAGAGAGAGTAAGAGAACGGGAGTAAAAAATTTTAATTATTTTTTTCCTTTGAAAGATTTTCGAGTTGAGCCCCTCATATTAAGATTTTTGCAAGCAAAGCATTTTTTTGCAGTAATAAATGGTTGTAATTAAAAATATGACATTATGTAAATTTTTTTGCCTCTTTTATCTATTAATCAGCCATCTTTTATTCTTAGATATAAATAAAGCATCCCCCAATTATGTTAAAAAAATACGGATAATAGACTTTTAAAGCAAAAACGTAATGGAAATAAATTGGTAAACATTAATTTTCTCACTTGGACTATTTTTCTTTCTGTTAAAGTTTATTTATAAATTATAAAAATTTTAGGTCATTATCACGGTTGCGCTATTGCTGGTAAGTGTAAATAAATAGTATATTAAGTATGAAGAACGGTAAGGTTGGTTTACCGGTCAAAGACAATTGTTTGGAGGCTGAGAGAATCGAAGCCTCCAATTATTGTCTGAGACCGGTAATCCTTAACGTTCGACATGCTTATAACGTTTTTTGTACCATCAGAGACAAATAAATAATAGATTTAAGCAATTTTAAATAAATTTTTTACTAAAAAAAATCAAATATCAAAAATGACATTTGTATTTTTTTATTAAACTAAGTAGCTTTGCTATATAAAAAGTCGACAACAAAAAGTTTTACCGTTCTAGAACAGTAAAAACACTTACCGTCGCCCATTATATCCTAGCAACTAGTAAATTCAACTTATCTACGTGAAAACATATGCAGTAAATAGCTTGAAATGACTGATCGTACAAAAATATAGTTTAAGTACAATGTGCATAAAATTGTTAAATATGTATGACTAATGGAAGGATGAGTGAAGTGAAAAAATATTTTTTAGTCGACGCGTCGCGCGAATTTTCCATAAAGCAGAGAGGATTTAATGGAAAACCGACAAATTATTTTTCATTGAAAGTAAGTTTTGAGCTGTTAATTTTATCAAGAATAGTAGATTGTTTGATTAGGAGTAAAAATGTAACTTTTTTAGGCTAGTCAGTAGGGCTTGTCAGGCGAAACGAAGTTGAGTCTGACAACTACTGACGAGCCAAAAAAAGTATTTTTACTCCGTATGAAACATTTAATTTTTTCTTCAAACGTAAAACTTAGAAAAACCAAAAATAAAAATTTTTGAAGTGTCGCCATCTCTTGAAAATTATGTGTAGTTCAATTGTTAAATATTTTTAAAAATCGTCAGTAGTTGAGCCCTAGTGACTAGCCTAAAAAAAGTGACATTTTTACTCCGTATGAAACATTTAATTTTTTCTTCAAATGTAAAACTTATAAAAACCAAAAATAATTTTTTTTGAAGTGTCGCCATCTCTTGAAAATTATTTGTAGTTCAATTGTCAAATATTTTTAAAAATTAACTTTAACTTGTAAAAAGAAGCTAATTATTAAACGCAACGAATAAATTATAACAGAAAATTTATAAAAACATTACCTTTTTACATTACAAATACTTAGAAATATCATTGTACGTTACAATTTGTTGTAAATATTTAGGGTTAGAATTTACTTTTACCTCCTAGGATGTAAAAGTAGAACTTTAACCTTACTTGTTCTGTAACAAAATAACAACTTTTTTTGACGTTTGAAGAAAAAAGCTTGTTGTTCTGTGGAGCTTCTGGCTATTTTATTAACACGTCACTCTTTAGTCTTTATACTACACAGTAAAACTAAACTTAAGTTTAGAGTGAGCCTCAGGTTTAATTTGTCTAGTAAAATATTTCAAAATCCTTATCTTATGACGGAGACGCTGACGCTAACGCTAACGTTAACGATACCACTAACGATACCGCTAACGATACCACTAACGATACCGCTAACGCAATTATAACGTTGAAGCTAACGCTAACGCTAAAGCTGTAGCTTCTGTGTAGCTCCTGATTAACTTATTAACATATCCTTTTGATACTACACTGTAAAACTAAACTTAAGTTTAAAGTAGGCCTCAGGTTCAACTTGTCTAGTAGAATGTTTTAAAATTCCTATGTGGCTCACGCTCACAATCACGCAAACGCTTGCGATAACGTTAACGATACCACTAACGCTAAGCTTCTTGTGTATAGCTCCTAGCTTTTTTATTAACATATCCTTCGTCCTCTGTCATAATCCTCTATTTTAGTAGAACTAAACTCAAGTTTAGAGTTGGTCCCAAGTCGAATATTTCAAAATCCTTACGACTTAAGGTTAACGATACCACTAACGATACCGCTAACGCCAACTTGTTGTTAAGCTTCTTGTTCTGTGTAACACCTGGCTAATTTATTACCATATCCTTTTGATACTACACAGCAAAACAAAACTTAAGTTTAAAGTTGGCCTCAGGTTCAACTTGTCTAGAAGAATATTTCAAAAACCTTATTTTATAGTTGTTGTTTAAACTTGAATACTTCAACTTGACGCTGAGGCTTTTAGAATCAAGCAAACGCAAACGATAATGTTAACGATACTACTAATGCTAAGCTTCTTGTGTGTAGTTCCTGGCTATTTTTTTAACATATCCTCTATAACGCCAACGCTAACGCTAACGCTAACGCTAACGCTAACGCTAACGCTAACGCTAACGCTAACGCTAACGCTAACGCTAACGCTAACGCTAACGCTAACGCTAACGCTAACGCTAACGCTAACGCTAACGCTAACGCTAACGCTAACGCTAACGCTAACGCTAACGCTAACGCTAACGCTAACGCTAACGCTAACGCTAACGCTAACGCTAACGCTAACGCTAACGCTAACGCTAACGCTAACGCTAACGCTAACGCTAACGCTAACGCTAACGCTAACGCTAACGCTAACGCTAACGCTAACGCTAACGCTAACGCTAACGCTAACGCTAACGCTAACGCTAACGCTAACGCTAACGCTAACGCTAACGCTAACGCTAACGCTAACGCTAACGCTAACGCTAACGCTAACGCTAACGCTAACGCTAACGCTTACGCTAACGCTAACGCTAACGCTAACGCTAACGCTAACGCTAACGCTAACTTCTTTTTAAGCTTCTTGTTCTGTGTAGCTCCTGACTAATTTATTAACATATCCTCTTGATTCTCCACAGTAAAACTAAACTTAATTTTAAAGTTGGCCTCAGGTTCAACTTATCCAGTTCAACATCCTTATGTCGCTAAAGCTCACGCTTAAGATAATGCAAACGCTTACTTTAAAGGTAACTATAATGATAACGTTAACTACCACGTTAACGATACCGCTAATAATAACGGTAACAGTAACGCTAACGATAACGCTAAAAATTAGAAGTGTGAGAGACTTCTGCAGTTTTATTGAACTCTTGTAAAAGAAGTCGTAGGATTTTAAGCTTCCATTAGTTATTGTTATTAGTTATTAAATTACCCACCCTTATACAACTCGAGTGGTGTACCTCCACGTCCACAGCCCATAATAATGACTTCCAGTTTCAGTTTTATCCATATTTAGAGCATCCAAATACACAAAAGCTTTTAGTGCTTTTGTGCATCATTTTAATTATAGTTAATCCGCAGTATTATACATATTGTAATGTATGTACAAAAATAAACTGAAAACAGCAAGTTACGTAAACAAATTGAATCAAAATGAAGTTAAAGTTTCCCACTCACAACATTCGAGTGTGTTTTGTAAGCAAATATTTTAGTTGATACGTTGAATTTACTTCTTGTGTTATTAACTCGATGAAGTTTCAAATATTTGAAGCTTAGTAAGATAAATTACAAAAGTTAAATTTCAATGATTAGTAACAAATTAAATTTTTTATTATAAAAGGCACACTGAGATAGAGGATTTAAATTGATGAAAATTTTTAAAAGTTTCAAGTTTCAAATAACACCCTTTCTTTAAAATTTAATATTGATTTAAGAACAGAGCACTAAATTGATGTTATAATTCGCATTGATTTTACGTCCAAAATTGCTATTTTTTAATTTATTCGATTACATGCAGTAGTTAATTGAAATTTTGCAAGTGACAAGATTTAATCTGTCGCAGATACACGTTGTGGAACAATAGTGTAGCCATGTATATTTATGGCGTTGACAGTGTGGTAAATGTGCATGTGCAACCGTACGTCAAGCAGAAATTGGTATGGTATTGAAATTATTGTAGAAGAAAATATTAACAAAAAATAAAACAGCTGCAAGTTTTCAAAAGCGCTTTTCTCGAACCAAGTCGTGTGAAAACTTATCTGAGATTATCTTTGCAACGTTACGACCTTAACAAATTGCAACAAACTAAAAATATTTACATAAAGGTAAAATGTGGTGGTGCTCTTTTAAAATAATTTGAAATGTGAGATGAGTGCAAATATAAGGGATGTAGACGTAAAAATTACAACTTTACTGAAAACATCAATATAATAGATGTAACATTTACTTCAAAACAACCTGTGCCTTTACTTACTTTTTAATATTTCTAAAGTAGTTTTGCTTGTCAGGTTTCAATTTTAAACTTTTCAAGCTTTATTAGTGTAAACTCTCACTAATTCCAATGTTGGATAATCTTAGAGGTGGTTTACTTACTTTAGAAAAAAAATTTCTTAATAAAATTTTTTTAGTAGGTGAAGAGAGCTATCAAACGATACTAAACTCGCCATTTTATCACATCGACGCTAGGCGTCGCGACGCTCAGCTTTTAATATTCTTATCTGGACCTATTTTTTCGCAAAAAATTACTCTGTTGGCTTGTCTAAATTCGGCTGCCAAATGTAAACTTTTCTTCATTTACATAACTTTTCTAGGTTATGTTATATATTATGTTAATAATTAAGTTATTTTTATGATATTTTTTACGATGAAAAATAACGACTAAAATAAATTATTAGATCAAATTATTATTTATTAAATTAAAATAATTTATTTTAATTTTCTAATAAACTTTAAAAACTAAATTTTAGTCGTTATTTTTCGTCGTAAAAAATAAAATAAAGTATCATATTAACATAGTGTAACCTAAAAAAGTTGTGTAAATTAAGAAAAGTGTCAGATTAAAGGTTTTTATTTAGTATCCTGATATAGAGATGCCAAATAATTATCAGCAAAAAACAATAGGGCCCCATAATAAAATGAAAAGTTAATCGTCGCGACGCCTAGCGTCGACGTGATAAAATGTCGAGTTTAGTATCGTTTTATAGATCTTTTGACCTCTTGAACATTTTTCCCGAGAACCTTTTTTTCTAAAGTAAACCATTTTCAAACTACAGTCCTTAATGCATATTGCTTAGTGCATATTCAAAATTATTTTTGTAAAATTGCCTTTTCTTATAGGAAATGAGCCATACTACAGGTATCGAACTATGATATACAAGAATTTTTTTTAGAATTAGTTAAAAATCAATAAATTATTAACTTACAATTTTCATTTCATACTGCTAATTTTCGAAACTTCCATACTCAGTGTAGTGGAAATACTATTAAACTACGTCAAAAGAAGTTGGTAAATTTTGAAATCACTGAATAAACCTCCGCTTGGTATTTAGTACTTTGCAATCTACCGCATATCTACCGAGGATGTTGTGGTCTTTATGTGTAGAAGGAAAAAAAGATAATAGATATTTAAATCTAATACTTTCATTTGTAAGTAAACATGGTGTACCATCATTAATAGAATGCTCAATTAAAATATTTTAGACCTATGATCGGTAGCTCCAATCTCCCATAATTTCATCCACTTCTGGAAGAGTGAGAAGTAGTGTTGGACTGGCCAAGTGGACAGGTCGTCAATTGCACACATTTAGAGGCAGAAGCTTTTTTTCTTTGTCACGACTACCCTGTATTAACCTAACCTCACATATCCTACCCCAACCTAACTTTTTTTAAAAAGAGGATACGAATTATTATTTTTGTTGTTCTGATGAGCATCTTAAAAATTATTGAACCTTCTAGGCTGTAGGTAAGGCGCAGAGCCATTGTATAAAAGTCAAATGTAGACAGTTTGACCCCTATACGGTTACATTTCGTCATCCACGCTGTATAACTCAAAGATAACTTGAGATTGAACAACGTCAAATGACGTTAAAAATAGAATAAGGTATAAGTCTTTTACGAGCTCTTTATACTACATAGTTAAAGTTAAGTTTCGAGTTAGCCTCCGGTTTCACTTGTCTAGTAAAATATTTCAAAATTCTTATGACGTTGATTCGGACGCCAACACTAACGCTGACGCTCACGATGACGCTATTGCTCATGATAAAGCTAACGATAACGCTATAACTATAAAGTTGACGATTCCGATTATGCTAACGCTCACGCTCACGCTAACGCTAACGCTCACGCTCACGCTCACGCTCACGCTCACGCTCACGCTCACGCTCACGCTCACGCTCACGCTCACGCTCACGCTCACGCTCACGCTCACGCTCACGCTCACGCTCACGCTCACGCTCACGCTCACGCTCACGCTCACGCTCACGTCACGTCACGTCACGCTCACGCTAATCCTAACGTTTTTAAAAACAATTATAACAATTTTTTATTTTGTTTTTCTGATGTTTATCTTAAAAATTATTGAACCTTCTAGGCGGTAGGTAGGGCACAGAGCCATTGTAAACAAAGTCGAATGAAGACAGTTTGACCCCTATACGATTACATTTCGTCATCCACGCTCACGATGACGCTATTGCTCACGATAAAGCTAACGATAACGCTATAACTATAAAGTTGACGATTCAGATTATGCTAACGATAACGATAACGATAACGATAACGCTCACGCTCACGCTCACGCTCACGCTCACGCTCACGCTCACGCTCACGCTCACGCTCACGCTCACGCTCACGCTCACGCTCACGCTCACGCTCACGCTCACGCTCACGCTCACGCTCACGTCACGCTCACGCTTATCCTAACGTTTTTAAAAACAATTATAAGAATTTTTTATTTTGTTATTCTGATGTTTATCTTAAAAATTATTGAACCTTCTAGGCGGTAGGTAGGGCGCAGAACCATTGTAAACAAAGTCAAATGAAGACAGTTTGACCCCTATACGGTTACATATCGTCATCCACGCTGTATAACTCGAAGATAACTTGAGATTGAACAACGTAAAATGACGTTAAAAATAGAATAAGATACAAGTCTATTACTAGCTGTGTCTATCAATCCCTTAGTGTACAGAACGTGTTTCAAGATACCGCTGCTAACTTTAAGATTCAGAGGCCTGTTAAAAAAGCCAACTTGGGAAATACTGAAAATTTTTGTACGTGCATGTATCCACAATGTGAAAACTATCTACGACTTACCTTTACACTTTTCTTAACTAAGCATATTGTTGTAAGATTATAACGAATACCATGGAAAACTAAATTTTTTAATTTCTTGACATTCAAACGTTCGAGCTGTGTCAAAAAATGCAAAAAAAAGTCTGTCCATTGGTCTGTTTGTCGCCAGGGTCGTCCTTGTTACTAGCATAAATTTTTTTTATAAATATGGGCACTTGGGCAGTCTCATCTTTCAAAATGTTTCCTAATAGAAGAGAAGAATTTCTATAAATTTTTAACCTTATCGGGAAAACCTGAGAGTTATCATTGAGTGCAAATTTATTTATTAAAATTTTCAAAAATAATAAAATGTTTGAACAAACTTCAGGGTTATGTTCTTTACTTAAAATTAGGGTAACTGTATTTTTTGTTTTCCTCAATTTCAATTCTTAAAGGGCTTAAGAGGCTCTAAAATGAGGCTCCCAAAACACTATTTTGTCGATATTTTAGAAACCCCTAAATCGGCTTCAATAGAATTTGGCATGAGACCTAAACAAGTGTATTAACATAAGTACAAAATCCTAATTTTGTAAAAGTCGCTAGAGGGCGCCAGTTACGGCTTTCGTCTTCGTTTTTCGACAATAACTTTTTTGTCCAAAACATATTTTATTTTTTTATTGTACAGTTCAACATATAATTTAAAAGTTCTGACACATTAGCATGTTGTAGTAATAAAAATTGATAATACATCTAGCACAGACAGAGACAAGAGAGGACGCTCTCCGTGCGAGCAGTCATGTTTCGTTTACTCGTCAGGTACTAATGAAGTATGCCAGTTATGGAGTTGCGACTTTAGGAAACTATTGTAAATATATCGTTCTGAGATGTGACAAAATTACATCACGATGTTTCAAACTGATTTTGAAATATTAGCAAAATAAACTTGTACTAACCTAAGGGGACAAAGCACACCTATGGAGGGTTAAAGTATTACTTTAGCTACCCCTGCGGCTAAAGTGGTACTTATTATACTATTTTGAGTTAGGTGGTGAGACAATTCATATTCCAAAGTGTATAAAGAACCACCCTGTATAATTTTGAATATTTTCTAACATCATAAAATTACTTTTATTACATACAAAAAATCCTGTTACGGTGGCAAAAAATCTCCGTTAAATTTTCATCTTTTAAATTATTTCCAACTCTTTTTAGTAAAAATTTTCCTTAAAATTTGATTTACCTAGCGCATAAAGTGTAATGTTGGATTAAAATAGAACTCACTTGGTTTACGTAAGTTAACATTTTTAACATAAAGCTTTCACATTTTCGTGTACACAGCCCTTTTCCAATATCCTCTCTCAACCAACTTCATTTTATGTTAAATTACAAAACTTTATTCAAATATTTTTATACATTTTTATCTGCTATATGCGGTGAATAAAAGAGATGAAATTAAATTTATCTATTCACAAAATAGATTTGCAATACGTCCATAGCTTACCTATACAAACTAATAATCATTTATTATATTACTATTATTGATTATAACTAATAATTTATATAATTACCCAACATGTTATGGTCTAAATTAATATATGAAATGAGACGATCAAATCAAATGATTTCACTTGAAACCGTTGCTATGACATTTTCGCATGTTGATTGGCTTCAATATATTGCACATTATTAATTGAGTTGGGGAATAATTTACCCAATAGTTGTTTATTATTGGATTTTCGAGCCCAATTCCAATAATAGTCGATAATAACCTTGTCAGTTAGTTTAATTGCATTTTTTCAAAAATAGAAACGATAAAAATCTTTGCAAAATAAAAACAAACGACGATGTGTTAGAATGGGAATAACTCTCGTTACTCAAATGTCATTAAAATTAGAATTCACTATTTGACCATTTGTGAGCAAACTAGACATGCGAATTGTTCTAAATTTTATTAGCGTGTACCTAAACTATGTAGAGAGACTACACTTCAATATAAATACCTAAATCCTACAGGTATGAGCAGGACAGGGCCCTAATAAATTTTAAAATTAAAAAATATTATATCTGATGAGTTTACTTTTTGACCATACATTTGTGAGCAAACTAGACATGCGAATTGTTCTAAATTTTATTAGCGTGTAACTAAACTATGTAGAGAGACTACACTTTAATATAAATACCTAAATCCTACAGGTATGAGCAGAGCAGGCCCCTAATAAATTTTAAAAATTAGAAAATATAGTGTCTGAGGAGTTTACTTTTTGACTATTCATTTGTGAGCAAACTAGACATGGGAATTGTTGTAAATTTTTTTTATCCTATAACTAAAATATGTACAGAGACTACGCTTCGATATAAATACCTAAATTCTACAGTTATTGGCAGGACCGGGCTTTAAAGTTTAAAAACAACATTTTAATTGTCTCCTGGTGAGTTTAGTGTTTGACCGTCCATTTGTGAACAAACTAGACATGCTAATTGTTCTAAATTTTATTACCGTATAACTAAGCTATGTAGAGAGACTACACTTCAATACAAATACCTAAATCCTACAGGTATGAGCAGGACAGGGCTCTAATAAATTTTAAAATTAAAAAATATTATATCTGATGAGTTTACTTTTTGACCATACATTTGTGAGCAAACTAGACATGCGAATTGTTCTAAATTTTATTAGCGTGTAACTAAACTATGTAGAGAGACTACACTTTAATATAAATACCTAAATCCTACAGGTATGAGCAGAGCAGGCCCCTAATAAATTTTAAAAATTAGAAAATATAGTGTCTGAGGAGTTTACTTTTTGACTATTCATTTGTGAGCAAACTAGACATGGGAATTGTTGTAAATTTTTTTATCCTATAATTAAAATATGTACAGAGACTACGCTTCGATATAAATACCTAAATTCTACAGTTATTGGCAGGACCGGGCTTTAAAGTTTAAAAACAACATTTTAATTGTCTCCTGGTGAGTTTAGTGTTTGACCGTCCATTTGTGAACAAACTAGACATGCTAATTGTTCTAAATTTTATTACCGTATAACTAAGCTATGTAGAGAGACTACACTTCAATACAAATACCTAAATCCTACAGGTATGAGCAGGACAGGGCTCTAATAAATTTTAAAATTAAAAAATATTATATCTGATGAGTTTACTTTTTGACCATACATTTGTGAGCAAACTAGACATGCGAATTGTTCTAAATTTTATTAGCGTGTAACTAAACTATGTAGAGAGACTACACTTTAATATAAATACCTAAATCCTACAGGTATGAGCAGAGCAGGCCCCTAATAAATTTTAAAAATTAGAAAATATAGTGTCTGAGGAGTTTACTTTTTGACTATTCATTTGTGAGCAAACTAGACATGGGAATTGTTGTAAATTTTTTTATCCTATAACTAAAATATGTACAGAGACTACGCTTCGATATAAATACCTAAATTCTACAGTTATTGGCAGGACCGGGCTTTAAAGTTTAAAAACAACATTTTAATTGTCTCCTGGTGAGTTTAGTGTTTGACCGTCCATTTGTGAACAAACTAGACATGCTAATTGTTCTAAATTTTATTACCGTATAACTAAGCTATGTAGAGAGACTACACTTCAATATAAATACCTAAATCCTACAGCTATGAGTAGGACAGGGCCCTAATAAATTTTAAAATTAAAAAATATTATATCTGATGAGTTTACTTTTTGACCATACATTTGTGAGCAAACTAGACATGCGAATTGTTCTAAATTTTATTAGCGTGTAACTAAACTATGTAGAGAGACTACACTTTCATATAAATACCTAAATCCTACAGGTATGAGCAGAGCAGGCCCCTAATAAATTTTAAAAATTAGAAAATATAGTGTCTGAGGAGTTTACGTTTTGACCATTCATTTGTGAGCAAACTAGACATGGGAATTGTTGTAAATTTTTTTAACCTATAATTTAAATATGTACAAAGACTACGCTTCAATATAAATACCTAAATCCCACAGTTATTGGCAGGACCGGGCTTTAAAGTTTAAAAACAACATTTTAATCGTCTCCTGTGAGTTTAGTGTTTGACCGTCCATTTGTGAACAAACTAGACATGCTAATTGTTCTAAATTTTATTACCGTATAACTAAGCTATGTAGAGAGACTACAATTCAATACAAATACCTAAATCCTACAGGTATGAGCAGGACAGGGCTCTAATAAATTTTAAAATTAAAAAATATTATATCTGATGAGTTTACTTTTCGACCATAACATTTGTGACCAAACTAGACATGCGAATTGTTCTAAATTTTATTGCCGTGTAACTAAACTATATAGAGAGACTACACTTTAATATAAATACCTAAATCCTACAGGTATGAGCAGGACAGAGTCCTAATAAATTTTAAATTAAAAAATATAGTGTCTGATGAGTTTACTTTTGGACCACTCATTTGTGAGCAAACTAGACATGGGAATTGTTGTAAATTTTTATATCCTATAATTAAAATATGTACAGAGACTACGGTTCAATATAAATACCTAAATCCTACAGTTATTGGCAGGACCGGGCTTTAAAGCTTAAAAACAACATTTTAATTGTCTCCTGTGAGTTAAGTGTTTGGCCGCCCATTTGTGAACAAACTAGACATGCGAATTGTTAAAAATTTTAACAAGTTGTAGATAATAAATATAGAAATGCAGACCCAAAATTGTAAGTGCATTTATTCTACAGATATAGGCAGGGCCGGGTTTTAAAAATTACAAAAAATAGAAATTTTGTACGGCATGAGTTTATTATTTAACCATTTTCAAGCAAACTAGATGTACGAATAGTTTAAAATTTTAAAACCGTATAGTTAAAAAATATATGAAAACTGTCCTTAATTATAAATACTTAAATCCTACAAATGTTCACAGTCGGGCTTCAAAATTTGCATAAAATTTCCTAACAAACGACTTTTTGACCATACCATGACTGCAGTGTACGTCCATTATTTTTATTGAGTACGGCTTTTTAGACACTTTAAGTAAAAGAATTGCACCATAAAAGATTAAAATTTGACCTAATTGCCTCCAAGCCACTTTAGGGGTCTTACGGTTCGTAAAATATTTGCAAGTTGAAATAATTGCTTGTTGTAAGTAGAACACTTTTAGAGTTACTCGTGTCGATTTTCCATTACGAAAATAGAAAAATTCGGACAGAAAAACCTTTTCTAAAACGTTTTGTAGAACCTTTCTTACTATTTTATTCAGCAAGTGGCAATGAGAAGTTGAACTCTTGTTTGAAAAATGTTCTCTTTTACTTGAAAGTTGTTGTCACTGATTATAACACTTTAATTTTCTCAAACCACCACATAAAAGTTTGTACAGAGCATTGTTTATTTTTAATTTTTTTTTTAGACAAATTACAACAATTGTAGTAATTTTGCCTGAGAGTTTGTCTTTTATTTTATTTAACTTTTGTTTGTTCTAATTATGACTTTCGGCTTTATATTTTTATTTAAATGGTTATTTGCACTACTATACAACTTAATTAAGTTTTGCTGTACCTGAAAGGTAATAGGTGTGTGTCAGCCTTAATAGCATAAACATAATTAAGCAGTAAATAGTCTGCAGAGAAAAGAAGCCAGGGCCGTCATAGCTAAGTGAGCACGTAAGAGCCGTGTGTGTGGCCGCAAAAATAAAAGAACGTCTAGGGATAAAATTCTAAAAAAAAGTTGTAATAAAGGCTACCCTAAATTATTTTTTAAATGTTTACTACCAGACCACCCTGTACATTTAGTTTGTTAATTAGCGCGTAATTAATGCATTAATGTCAAGATTTTCTGCATTATGAATTGAAATAAGGAACAATGTGCAATTGCATCATGAAAATAAAACACATTAGTTAATGCCTCGAACAGATATTCATAAAATATTAATAAGCTCGTTTCAGAGTTACATGGCGCAAAATTTACATTTGTAAATGAGATAATGTATACGTTCTCTTTACAAAAACATTTTCGTTAATAAACACCTAAAATTTGAAACTTTGTGTAATTACTTATGTACCTACTTACGTGCTTATTTATTTATAGTTTATAGATTAACTGCCAGAGCTTTTGCTCTAATTGCAGCTTAACTTCGATCCATCCAAAAAACTAACCCCGGGTGGAACTGTTCTTTATGGCTCAGCTAGAATTTCACTTTAGGCACCTCTTGGTTTGGTGACCGTGCTGAGTTCACGTCAGGACGTCTTGGAACGATCCTTCTTTTAAAATCGTTGAGGTCACAAAGTGACCCCACCTGGCCGCCCGAAGGGTTATATTATCAGTTCGAACTCTAAAAAGTGCGTATGCAACGCTAGCCTAGCGGAGTTTTCAGAAAGACTACTTTGTAATGAACTGTTTTCGATTTTTTCAATAACATTTTTTCTTAAGTAGACGAAGTCTACGAAAAAGTAAAAATAAAGTAATGTAAACTCGCAACCCTCCCCCAACAAAGCATTACAAGCGTTTCCAATTTTAAAGCAACGCCCAACGCTTATAAAATTTTCTTAAATCCTTTATTATTTAAGCGCAAGATATACGTCTTTAAAATAAATCGTTTAATGTAAAATTTCCACACACATACATTTGTGTGGTTAGATGATAAAGGGAAAAGTTTGATCTCGTAGTTAACTGCGTAGAGATGTATGTTCAACTCGAAGAGAAAACTACTTACCAACCACAAACTAACTTTAAAGCTCGAGAGAAGATTAAATAACTTCTAGTCTTTTTTACAAGTAAAACAAAATTTTAAGCTCTTGAGAGAAAAGTGATTTAATGTGTACTTGAGGAAAAGTTGGGAAAATATTCTTTCTAATAAAAAAAAAAAGAAAAATTGACGAGTGTGGTTTTTTAAGGGAAAAGGCTATGGTGTATGGAACAATAAAACATTTTTACTTTTCAAAAAGGGGATTAATAATGACGTAATGAGTTCTCTTGTTGTCAGTTGTGGTCATTGAGGGCGCCACACAATAGCAGGTCGAGTTTGAGATGAGTTTAAGCGGTACACACAAAGTTATGTAACGTTAAGTGCCAGAAGTGCTAGAAAGTAGCACAAAATCAACAATTGAAGAGACTGAAAATATAGAAAACTGCTAAAAACTAATTAACTGAATAATTATTAAAAATTGCTTTTTCTGAAACAACAAATTTTTTTGCAATGAATAATAAAATGGTTAATACAAAATTCAGATCAAAAACATTTTCTTATTATGTATAGCCGTTAAACGTTGGTTGAACACGAACACAATTTCCTGTATTTGCCATGAGGGAGAAAGCAACACTTTAAATACAGCTTTACGGCTAGTATTTACTTAAAAAGGAAACTGTTGAATTCAAATATTAAAAAACTCTGATGTGACTGTAATAGAAATCTTTAGTACGTAAAACTAATTTTACGAGGTTTCCATATAAGAAAAACATACAGGGTGTCCTTCAGCAATTAAAATTTTTATAATTTCCGTTTTAACCGGAAGTGATTTTAAAACAGACATACTATCAACATTATTATGATCACAAACGGAATCTTGCCCTGATTTAGATAATATAAATATACAATTATTAAAAACGTGTGATTTTTCTCTAATTTCCGGTTTAATCGGAAACGTTTTGTTAACTCAAATTAGTACCAAATGATAGATATTTAAGGTATTGAGATATTTGCCCAGTTTCAAATTTTCATTTGAAATACAAAAGAAATTATAGGTTTTTAAAACATTTACCTTTAACAACAAAAACTCGTAAACCCGGTCCTGAAAAAAGTTAACAAATGAAACAAGCGCCGTTCGATTAAGAACTACTACGACCAACGCAGATTTGGAGAAAATCCATTTTAAAATATATCAACCGACTTAACCCCTTAAACTCTTAAAGGTAGGTAATTTTGAAACATTTATAAAAGTCTTAGGACCGATTGTACAATAACAGCTTAAGTTAGAGTTCAACAAAACTTGAGTTTTACTAAGGTAAACTTGGAGGATTTTAGAAAATCAATTTTAACATATGTATCAGCCGACTTAACCCCTTAAACCCCCTTAAAGGTAGGTAATTTTGAAACATTTATAAAAGTCTTAGGACCGATTGTACAATAACAGCTTAAGTTAGAGTTCAACAAAACTTGAGTTTTACTAAGGTAAACTTGGAGAATTTGAGAAAATCAATTTTAACATATTATATCAGCCGACCTAACCTCTTAAACCACCTTAGAGGTAGATAATTTTGAAATATTTTTTAAAAGTCTTAGGACCGATTGTACAATAACAGCTTAAGTTAGAGTTTAACCAAAACTTGAGTTTTACTAAGGTCAACTACGATTGAACCTGATTGTACAACACGAATTTGTCATTTTTCTTAGTTGAATTTCGGTTCATATTTAAACCGCTGTTAAGCCTCAATTGTACAATCGGTCCTTAGGATTAAAACCTTATAATTTGTCTCTATAATGCCCTTTTTCCATATTTAAAATAATAATTATTGACACAGTTATAATGCAAAAATAAAAAAATTGGACAGTCGTTAGATTCGCGGCCATTTTCAATTCAAAATGTAAAAAAAATCCCTTATATTTTGGTATACTCTGTATTGATTTCAATTTAATCTTAACGAGTCTATTGAAAAAGCCACAATTTCTAAAGTAAAAATAAATTCATAAAAATACTGTCCATTTTACTCATCATCGGTCCAAACAAAGATATTTTTCCATTATTGAAAATAATATAACAAACAAAACAGTTCCGTATTTCTTTAGAGCCGCAAAAACTCTTTTGCTTTCAAAAAAATATTCTTCCCATTAATATAAATTGATATCGATCTGTCAACTAATGATAATAGTTAAGAAAACTTATTTTTATTTTCTTATTGTTTCAGCCTTCCAATTTTCAATTAACAATATCAGCTTAGAACCCTTAATATGAGTATACAAAAATTGATTCCCTTAAACTAAAATGAAGTTTGTTGCTCCCTTAGTTGTCTACGTATTTTACTCTCTTTCCTGGCCCATTTTTTCA
Organism: Malthinus seriepunctatus; assembly: GCA_963924605.1. Classification (NCBI taxonomy): domain Eukaryota; kingdom Metazoa; phylum Arthropoda; class Insecta; order Coleoptera; family Cantharidae; genus Malthinus; species Malthinus seriepunctatus. The sequence continues at coordinate 20,044,072 of OZ004603.1, forward strand.
ATGGTCATGAGCTTTTATTTTTTTCTTGGAGCCTGTTCTTTTGATTGACTGTCCGTCTGTTCGTTTATATGCCTACCCTTATTTCCAGATCTTTCTCAGCTTCTCGGACCCTTTATCAGTTGGCCATCTGTTCGTTTTTGACAGACTGACATTCCATACGCATATTCATATTCGTTCGCTCATTTGACCGACCGCCCATCCACCATATGTGTGGATGTTCGTTTATATACGCTTGTCCTTCTATCTAGCTCTTCGTCAGTTTCAAAGGCCCTCTATCCATTGGACATCTCTCTGCTCGTTTCTGTCAGATTAACAATCAATCCTCACACTCATATTCGTTTGCTCATTTGATCGACCGCCCATCCGCCATATGTCCGCCTGTTTGTGTTCGTCCACACACCTACCCTTCTTTCCATTTCTTCGTCAGCTTATCTGGCTCTTTTATCAGTTGGCCATCTCTCTGCTCGTTTTTGACAGACTGACATTCCATAAGCATATTCATATTCGTTCGCTCATTTGACCGACCGCCCATCCACCATATGTCTGGATGTTCGTTTATATACGCTTGTCCTTCTATCTAGCTCTTCGTCAGTTTCAAAGGCCCTCTATCCATTGGACATCTCTCTACTCGTTTCTGTCAGATTAACAATCAATCCTCACACTCATATTCGTTTGTTCATTTGATCGACCGCCCTTCCGCCATATGTCCGTCTGTTTCTGTTCGTCTAAACACCTACTCTTCTGTCCATCTCTTCGTCAGCTTCTCTGGCTCTTTATCAGTTGGCCATCTCTCTGCTTGTTTCTATCAGACTGACAATCCATTCGCATATTCATATTCGTTCGCTCAATTGCCAGACCGCTTATCCACCATATCTGTGGATGTTCGTTTATATACGCTGGTCCTTCTATCTAGCTCTTCGTCAGTTTCACAGCCCCTCTATCCATTGGACATCTCTCTACCCGCTTCTGTCAGATTAACAATCAATCCTCACACTCATATTCGTTTGCTCATTTGATCGACCGCCCTTCCGCCATATGTCCGTCTGTTTCTGTTCGTCTATACACCTACCCTTCTGTCCATTTCTTCGTCAGCTTATCTGGCTCTTTATCAGTTGGACATCTCTCTGCTCGTTTCTATCAGACTGACAATCCATCCGCATATTCATATTCGTTCGCTCAATTGCCAGACCGCTTATCCACCATATCTGTGGATGTTCGTTTATATACGCTGGTCCTTCTATCTAGCTCTTCGTCAGTTTCACAGCCCCTCTATCCATTGGACATCTCTCTACTCGCTTCTGTCAGATTAACAATCAATCCTCACACTCATATTCGTTTGCTCATTTGATCGACCGCCCTTCCGCCATATGTCCGTCTGTTTCTGTTCGTCTATACACCTACCCTTCTGTCCATTTCTTCGTCAGCTTATCTGGCTCTTTATCAGTTGGACATCTCTCTGCTCGTTTCTATCAGACTGACAATCCATCCGCATATTCATATTCGTTCACTCATTTGACCGACCGCCCATCCACCATATGTCTGGATGTTCATTTATATACGCTTGCCCTACTATTCAGCTCTTCGTCAGTTTCTCTGGCTTTTTATCCATTGGAAATCTCTCGGCTCGTTTCTGTCAGATTAACAATTCATCCACATACTCATATTCGATTCCTCTTTTAATCGAGCACCCATTCGCCATATGTCCGTCTGTCCGCCTTTGTCTGTTTTTGTAATTTATCGCCGCCACTAAAAGAAGGTTTAAAACTTTTTTAAAAACACTAATCTATGCATTTATTGATTTTCTATGATACAGTGCATCAAGTTATTAAAAATCGCTCTTCGTTAAGTAAAATAACCACCTCCCTTAACGAAACTAATCGAAATAACAACGCCATTAATTATAAAAGTTTAAATATGTACAGTTGCAAAATTAGTTTGGTTATTGCATGTAAAGTTAATTAACTTTGCTAGTAGAGTACTAATTTCCATTTCTTTTGAAAAACATATCAATTTTCCTTAATTAACGTGGTGTAATGTCAAGTTTAATTATTTTTTTGTTTATTCGAATAAACTTTTTTAAAGTGAATACTTGAAAAAATCGTCTCTTTGAGAAAAAAAATTAATTCGACTGCTTGAATAAATAAACTTTTCCGAATTATTTTTTCTGAGAAATGCGTAAGCAAATAAAGACGTTTAATCAGTTGTTCTACTGGAGCTTATCTTAAAAAGATATATTGAAGAATGGATTGGTCAGTTACTTAGGAGCACCAAAAATATTGACGATAACTTAAATATTAACTTCGCTGTAAAATATTATGACTATTTTGTAAATAGGCCATTAAGAAAAGATGCTCAACTGTGGTAAATAAAAAAGTAATTCCTTTTAGAGCTTTTCATTCGTATTTTGCAAGGCAAAAATTTCTTAATATTTTGAAAAAAATCAATTTATTAAAATTATTCATGCAATTACAACTACTATACCTATTGATTGATTTTTAATCACATTTTAAATAATTACACGGTTGACATTTACGTGCAATTTTCTTTCGAGTCTTTGGAAATTGAGTTAAACTCGCTGTTTTTTTTTCTCTTCTCTACAAAATTTTCCCTTATTTTTAAAACTTGTAACTTTATTAACAACCACTTGGTCGCTAAAAACAAAATAAACAATTCAAGCAATTTGTTAAGCTTAGCACTTAGTTTTTAATGACGCGAATAAGTCTTTTCATTTTTAGTTTAATCTTCAAATACACCGGGTGACACAAAAACAATGTACAGCCGGCCAAAAAGTTTTTAGCCACCCCCTGACAACATTTAAAAGCAACCAACATTACACGCCGTTTCATTTACACGGCGTGTAATGTTGGTTGCTTTTTAAATGTTGTCAGGGGGTGGCTAAAAACTTTTTGGCCGGCTGTACCTATCTAATGCTTTGCTTGAATACTAATGTTGGGAATTTAGTTTTTCGACTGTAGTATGAAACTGGCTGACTTTATAAAAAAAATTCTATGAAAACTTTTTTTGTATGTTAAAAGAGCTATCAAACAATACTAAACTCGACATTTTATCACAACGACGCTAGACGTCGCGACGTTCAACTTTTTATTTTCTAAGAGGCTATTTTTTCATTAACTAATTATTCCGCTGTCTTGTCTAAATTCCGACAAGCCAACTTAGTAATTTTTTGCAAAAAAACAATAAGCACCCATAAGAAAATAAAAAGGTGAACGTCGCGACGCTTAGCGTCGTTGTGATAAAAAGTCGAGTTTGGTATCGTTTGAAAGCTCTTTTGACCTCCTGAAAATTTTATCGAGAATTTTTTTTCTAAACCATTTTCAAACTACGGATTTCATAAAGATGATCAAACTACGCAACTTTTTGCTAATTTAACCAATCTCGCAACTCTTACCGTTTTCGAAACTCCAATGTTGGTACCATTTAAAAAAATCACCCTGTATAAAATGCATGTAACTTCATTTATTGTAAATCCAATGTAATTTTAAAAATTTATACAAAACTGCCAACTTGAGCGAACGAAAGCACAAAACGATGACTCTGGTGGCTAATTTAACTTTCAACCGACATGGTGTGTTTTTTCCTACCTTTTCTTTTATGCACCTTCTTCGCATTTGCATGAATTTACTACTTCTCAATTTTAAATTTTAAGCTATGTCAATAATTTTAGCAAATTTACTCGAACGGTATTTCAGTTATTTGATCCAACACATAGCCGCACACGAAGCAATTAATTTATTCATAAGAAGGCGAAGTTTGAAAATTTAATTTCAGCTAATTAATAGACGTCGTTATTAATGGTGCTTTTGTCTACTGTCGCTTTCTCAAACTATTCTTCAACCACGTTTATGATAATTTTCAGTGTTTCACGAGAATTACTCAAACTAGGTCTTTAAGCCAAGTCTCTTACGAACAGCGAGTTCATTAAATCAACTTCATAGTCCAGTAAAATAAGGTCATAAATGAGGTTGAAAAGAAAATGATTTCTTGCAAAGGTCCAATTGCTGATATGTGGTGGGGGTGATTTTCCGAATAAAAATGCACCATCTCCACACTTCAACAGTCAGACCTTTACTAGAGATTATTTATTTTTTCAATCTCTTATTTGACTGGACTATAGTCAACAGAGCTTTTCGTTTTATATTTCAATGCTCATTGAGAACTGAAGTTTAATTTTGTAAGTAGCTGGACCCATTTATATTGAATTTTGAATTCCTTTGCAACTTATTTAAAATCTTGAATTATTACATCTTGAACTTCTAGTTGTAAAGCTCGAAAAAACATTTTGTAGATTAAATTTATCAATTTTATTGGTCTCAAAAAAATATTTATTCAGCATCAATATCCATATTCACATAAATCAAATTTTTGAGATCGATTTGAAATTTTCTTTTTACTGTCGGTCGGTAAAAAAAGATCAAAACAACATAAAACGTTTTTTTTGACCTGTTTAAAAAAGTCAGTTGTTGCATTTTTGACAAATATTCGAGGCAAATGTTTTTTTCATACATTAACGATTTTTGCCGGCGGATATTTAGAAGACTATAAGGAATAGAGAAAAAATAAATAGGAAGAATCTTGTACAAAATTTGATAAACTTTCATTTTTCTAAGAATAATTTTTTCCCTAGGACCCACCGTTTTTGAGATTTAAACGGAAACCCAAAAAACGAGACTTTTCTACTCCCTCCCTCTCACCCACCCGCAGCTATATTAGCTAGGACCGGGGACTTTCAGTATTTTTGCTTCGTAACTACTCTAAACCTCTACCCTCTTCCATCTCCTCTATATCCCCTCGTTGACTAGACTATTAATTGTGTTTTTAAATTTTTACATTTCAATATTTTCACCGAGGGGTTATCCACTCTCTGCAGTCACTGTACAAAAATTAAGCTGTCAATGGTAGTCATCTGCAGTCAATGGCAGCCATAGCATATGCAGTCATGGGCAGTCAACTGCTGTCAGTGTACAAATTCAGAACAGTGGTTGACCCCCCGATTTTCACATTTTAAAATTTTTCCAAAATCGAGAAAAAAATCAAAATTTTTTTTAAAAAATTTAAATTTAATTTAAATAAATTTAAAAAAAATTTAAATAAAATTAAACCGAATTAAGCAAATAATTTGTACCTACATTATTCCCCCAAGTATAATTTCCCAATGGATAAACAGTTTTAGAAACGACGTGTACGCTAGCAAGTATCTTCTCGTAAATTGCAATTCACTCGCCTATGGGAAATGTACTCCCATGAGTTTACATAATAGATATACTCACTCAGCCTATTTTTTCCTTCCCAAATGCAAGCCAAAGTTGAAAATTTGTAACGGTAAAATCAATTATGTCAATTAATGTAATTAAACGTATAAATTGGAAACTAAACGTTTATACTTGGTGTGAACTTTTAACCTCTAGGGAGTTTGAGAATAATTGTTAATGCAGATAATATGTAAGTTAGTTGGCGGAATTTCACTTTTTCGTTGAAAAATTTTTGTTATTTCCAAAATCCCAGTTTCTTAGACACAAAAGAGTCAATATCTCAAAACCGGTTCGTTGTATAGCTATAAAACTAAATACCATTTAGTATCTAAATTTGACGAGAATTTCAAATATAAAAAAATATACAGGGTGTCCCATTTGAAAAATTCGAAAAAAATTTAATTTTACGTCAATTAATCACCTTGTATAGCATTATGTTTTTTCGAAAAGTTTAAAACGTTTTTTCTAAGTCGACTATAATCAAAAGTAGGTGGTACAAATAGAATTGAAAAATTTTAATTACGGTCCTAGCATCACGGCTCCAAAGTTGACTCTATTTCGACATTAACGTGCCAATATCTACAGAACAAGTAATGATAAGTACTTAAGACTTTATACATTTTTAATTCTGATAATCTCGAAGAATTTGAACATGCAAAAATATACAGGGTGTTCCACTTAAAAAACACAAGTTTGGGTTGGCATTTGTTGTGAACCACCCTGTACGTATCTAAATATTTTTAAAGCATACAAATGTTCATCCAACGACCATAAATTATTACGTCAAAATTGGTTTTGGTGTTTCTAATATTTAAGAAGCAATCCTTCAGGGTCCATACAATAAACAGGCCCGGACTGGCCCGGCCGGCTGACAGTGTGTTTCACTTTAGATGAGAACACACGCATAACTTTTTTGTTTTGCTTAATGAATTGCTTAATTTTACAGTACAAAAATATGTTTAAAAATTCCTAATTGATCTCTGACAATAAACACCCACCCTGTATAATTTTGACGTTTTTAAAACCTTTATAATTTAGTAACAAATAAAAGGGCCTTACCTTTTCCTATTTAATCAAATAAAATGGTTTTAAAAAGACAACGTTATTCAAAGTTTCAAAATTTTACATTTAAATTGCAAATTAAATTGCACCTTAATATAAACCGTAAAGTGCGTATAAAGTAAAATGGCATATTCAAACCTCAACCACGCCAAAATATATAATAAAACAGAAGTTATACCCTAAAGACTTTTATTTTAAAAATTAATTTGTTTAGGTAATAAATTTTTTTATTACAAAAAAAATATAAAGTAGGAAAAGATTACTTTTAACTTAACGTTACCCAATTGTTTTCGCATTTGAGTTTTGACGTGACTAACTTGACGGAGGTTGGCTTTTCTTTTTAATAATTTTAACCTTATTGACTTCAATTAAGCTCAATTTTTGGTAATACAGAGTTTACTAGTTATTAATTAATTAATAAATTTTTATAAATTCAATCTTAATCATTTCTAACGAATTAAGTTGTGTGTACACAAGTCAAGTTTTAAAATAACATAGTTGGCCATTGACTTCCTAAAGGTGACGTCGTATATCTACAATAAGATTTAATTTACAGTTTGTATATTTTTATTGAGAAATCTAGGTGAGAGAAGCCGGCCCTTCAAGACTCACCACCACGGCTTCCACGTCATATACATGGTGTTCATTGATGTGACCGACTTCGATAGCTCCCTAGCCGTTTGAAATAAGGCATATATTTAAATACAAAAGTTATTCAACTCCTTAAGGAGCATAACATAAAATTATTTTCATCTCTACTGGGTGTTGTATTACTGTTCGGCGAGTTCACCCACACGGTCGTATTAAATTTTTTTTAATTTCGCCGCGGTGTTGCCAAGTTATTAATTTTTTCCTTTAAAAAATGGCCACAAGACGTGTTGCTTTATAAAACCGTCCTAAAGCCATTGTTCAAGGAATAATAACGAAATTTTTTTCCTAGGTAGTGACGACTCTCTTCTATAGTATGAAATTATAAAAGTTTGATTAAATTGTACACCCTGTACAAATTAATCGAACTATGAACGTGATTAACTAAAGCGGCCCAAAGTAACTCATTTTCAAATGAACATAACTCGTTATTTTCAAATGGAACACCCTGTATATTTTTACATGTTTGGATTCCGGGGAAAATTTAAATACTAAATTTGTAATAATATACAGGGTGTTCCATTTGAAAATTACGAGTTATGGTCGTTTAAAAATGAGTAACTTTGGGTGGTGTTAATGAACACCCTGTACAATTTAATCGAACTTTTTTATTTTCAGCACATAGAAAATAATCGTAACTACCTATGAAAAAAATTTCGTTATTATTCCTTGAACAACGGCTTTAATGCGATTTTATAAAGGACCGCGTGTTGCGATCATTTTTTAAAGTAAAAAATTAATAACCTGGCAACACTGCGGATAAATTAAAATCTTTTAATATAGACATGTAGGCGACTTAATGTCAAATTAAAATATAGAAAAATATACAGAGTGTTCCATTTAAAAAAATTAAAAATAATTAAATATCCATCAATCCTTCGATTCAACCATTCAGATGTTGGAGAGTAACATCTAAAGGACGTCTAGAGCGATGCGACGGGCGCGACGACCACCCGCGAAATTCGTCTTTATAAATATTTATTATAATACGTATTTTACCTGTGCACCTGTTGCACCTGCTACTATCAGATTTAAAAGTTCCCAGACCGAACTACAAACAGTTGCCTGTATCTCACAAACGAAGACGGGACATTTAAAAATAATATAATGGACCATTATATTTGTTATCATCTTAAGAAAATTTACTTTTGATATTTAATATATACAGGGTGACGAAAAATAAAGGGGTTATTTTGGGCACCACTTTGCAAATTAGGGCAAAAGTTATTTTTACTTGGTTCGAAAATAGAACATCATAGTTCCAATTGCAAAGTAAATTTTCAAAGTCTTAAATTCAAAATGGCGGCCAAAAGAACGATTGTCCCATTTTGTGGTTTTTTCCTTGATGTAACTTGACCGGTAAATATTAATATAAAAATTTCAAAACTGCATTGTACAGCCAAAATACAGTGCTTACGTCCTATCACAGTCGATTTTTAAAATTTTTTCTAAATTGCCACCTTTTAAGGGGGTAAAATAGGTCAAAATTTTGAAATGGATTTTCTCAAAATTTCTTTAGGCATATTTTTGCTTTTTTGGATATGTTATAGACAATGTAATTCTCTACAAACTTCGTTTTTTTTATTAAAAGCTTCCAAGCGGAACGTGAGTTATAAATTTTTGAATATCAAAATTTAAAAAATCTATAATTTCTTTTATAATAAAAATAAAAACTTGAAATTTGACATATGTATCGATCTGATAAATATATATTATTCGATACTACTTTCGGTAAACAAAACACTTCCGGTGAAACCGGAAATTACTATAATTTCATAACTTTTGAGATATATTTTTAAATTTTTTGGAAACTCCTATAATTAGCTGTTACACGATACCAAACATTTTAAATTTTGACTTCCGATTTAACCGAAAATGGAAATAACACCCTGTATATTTTTCAATATGATGATATCTTTTATAATTAGCTACCTGGAGACACCCAACACTTTATACTTTATTTCCTGTTTAACCAGAAATGAGAATAGTACCTACGCACGAAAAAGTTCCCGGTATGGGCACATCCGTTGTTTTTAATGTCTTTTTTGTTTATTTGGTTTATTTGTACCGTTGTCTGCTTTAAACGCCTTAATTATACGATGGCTACAGGTGCTCATAAACCCTTAAATGAATAAGGATGTTCTCTTAGGGGTCGTGGGTAAATTTTGTTTCAATACATGGCTGGTTTTGTCGTTTATTTTATTCGTTTAATTGTTTTATTTGAATTTTTTTTAAATTATTTTCTTGCATATTTCATGAAAGTAGATAAAACTTTTTAAGGATCGTATCGTAATTTCTTGTTACGAATTTTCAACGGGTAATCAAGCTCTGCTAGCGTCTCGTTTGACAATTTTAAGCCCCCCCCCCTTGAGATTAAACTGTTTCATCTTTTTTTCCTTTTCACCTCGCCTACTACTAGGTAATTTTCCTACTAAGTTTTGTTTTATTTGTACACTTTTTTTTATTATACTACCTTTAAATGGTTAATTAGGTTATGAACGGCTTAACATGTCATCTGAAGCACGGGTAAAATAATATTTTACAGTTGAAAAAATTTTGTGTAGGCACTTCTTAAAAAACAAAAATAGCTTTTGAAAACAAGAAAACCCTTTTGTATTTTTACGCACGATAAAACTAATAATAATGTAGAAAACAATATATTTCCTCTAAAACGTCGGGTTTGTTTTAACTCTTATTCGAATTCCAATATATCACGAAAATTAATATACAAAATTTAATATCACTTTTTCCTTCCATTTTTGCTACCCATGCGATAAAATTAGATTTTTTAAAAAATTTTAATATACATTTTTTTCTAATTAAAACTTCCCACCTTAAAAGTGGATTTTGAAAACTAAAAGATTGAATTTCAAAACGACTTTTGTTTGCGTTTAATATTACAATTTTAAAATAATAATGTGTGGACGCGGATGACCCACTTTTAAATTTTACCAATTAAAATTATTTGTATTATAAAACAGCGCTCTTTTATCTACTATTTTTAACTGCAATTAAACAAAAAATTCGCTCATCTCTCATAAAAGCACGTACAGAGCAGAGCGTTCCAACAAACTTGTATTATTTTAACTGAAACACCCTGTATATTATCTCATTTTTGGATTCTCCTTTCAATGGCGATTCAAACGAGATATTGGTTGATAGGTCTGCGATGAGTGTGGATTCAGATTTTGTGCATTTTTGAGTTTAGGATGTGGTTAAAACTTTCAAAATTCGATCCGTTTTTTGCCAATAATGCCCATATCTTTGTACAGGCTCATCGCAGACACATCGACTTACACCTCATTTTGATCGTCATCGAAAGGAGAATCCAAAAATGCAAAAATATACAGGATGTTCCATTTTAAAAAATACAACTTTCATCAGTATCTTGTAAAGGAATCGCTCTATGTTAAAAAATATTTAAGAGATGTAATAAGGTAATAACTAAAAGTCAGAGGTGTAACTCTTTTTTTTATTAATTAATTAATAATTAATGTTGTATAAGCTGTCTTTCATGCACATAACGTTTTGGAACACCCGGTATTTCTTATAATTAGTTTTGTTTAAAATTTTTGAAAATTTTATCTTTTAAAAATGCATGTTTTGTCTCTTTCTACAATTATAAAAAGACATAAAGAACGTTTAAGTGCATTATCAGTTAATTCAAGTTAATAGGTTCTATAATGTAATGATGAACTCATTTCCACCAACATAAAAAATACGACTCATTTAATAATAATAATAATAAACAAACTTGCAGTTACAAAACTTATAAATATTTGAAGAAACAAATAATTAACAACTTCTTACCTTTTTAAATTTAACCATTTAAGCAAAAAGTTTTTCAAGCACATAAATTTTTAATTTTTTAATTTATTTATAAACTACCAACAATTTTTTATTTAAATAACAACATTTAATTTTTATAATAGTTTTTTAAAAAGTTTATTATTTTTTTTATAAAGTGCACGTAAAATTATATACTTAACATTCCAAGTTTATTATGTGCATCGAAAGAAAATTTAAGCTACACTGACTGGTACGAGAGATTCGAGCTTTCAGCAACAGCAAACCTGAAAGCTCCTGAAATGGCGCAACCGCAAGTGTAGCAAAACGTGAAATAAACAAGTTGGATTAATTATACTTAATTGCAAATTTATAAATTATTAATACGTCCCATTCCTTTTTTTTATGTAAATGTTAATTACGTGTAAACTGATTTTTAATCAATTGTGTCTGTATTAATTACTTGCACAGATTGATGAAACAAACATTCATCAACTGATTAGATAATAATCAATATGGTAATTAAAATACTTGTAAAAGGTAATAATTTTGGGTTCAATTTGTTTTTTTGTTTTTCCATCCTTAAACAAGACTTAACATAAATAATCTATTTGGCCTTTTAGACGACTCGTTGAGGCAAATTTCTGGCTGGATATCGATACGGTAGTCTATCTACACATGAGTAATGTCCCTCCAACAGTCTGTGGCCACAATACGCCACACAAGAAAGAGAAGAGCGAGAGCGTCTGCCACCAGATTGGTTGACAGCTTTTTAGAGAAGAATGCTAAGGGTTGCCAAGCTCCATCTCCATCTCCATGTTGCTGTAGTACTGCGCCAATTGAGACGAACAAAAAATCCGTGAAGAGAGCGAGTGGTGGTTGCAGTCTGCGTGAGCTTGCATGGTAGCGTTGCTAAGCCATTCTTTGCGAATTTGATAGGTTGTTGTCCTTTGAAGTTAATAAGGGTGTCTTTAAGCGACCCTAGTTGGGTAAAAACGAGCGGTAGAAGTTAACCATGCCCAGTTGTCTCTCGAAGGGGGTAGTTTTTTAGAGCTTCAATGGGTGCAGGTAGAGGTTACGTTCCAGCGGTGGATACGTGACAACCCAAAAATTCAACTTCTAAAACACCTAGTTTTCTTCATATTGAATATAAGTGCATATTGCTCTACTGATGTCGATGCCACTAGTATGTCGTCGACGTATGGGAAGACGAAGACAAGTCCCTGGACTACTTCGTCGATAAAACGTTAAAACGTTTGACTTGCATTCTTGAGACCGAACGTCATGTATGGGAATTTGAAAAGGCCGAACGGCGTAGTGATGGCGGTATTCTCGATGTCGCTGGCGTGGACTTGGACTTGTGTGTAAGCTTTTACTAGATCTAGTGCTGAAAACGTGGTGCAACTTCGGAGGCGGCAGGAGAAGTCTTGCATGTGGTGAACTGGGTAACCATCTGGGATTGTTGCAGAGTTGAGAACTTGGTAGTCACCACATGGGCGTAATTCTCCTATAGTCTTCTTCGGCGTTCGATGTAGAGCTGAAGCCCATGGACTTTCACTACGGTGAGCGGTGTCGTTTTCTAGCATGGCGTCAAATTCTTGTTTAGCAATGATTAGTTTGACAGGAACAGTGCGGCGAAGAAGACAGAATTCTGGAGGACATGTATTGATGTTCGGTGTTATCTCTCTTGGGGCACCGGTCGGTCGCGTTAGATCTTTGAACTCCTCCAATATGTGGTGGACTTGTGAAGTAGTTTGTTTATGCACCAGTCTAACACTTGCATGGAAGGAGACGTTTGAAGGTGTGCCATTGTTATAAAGACCGGTGATTGTGTCTAGAAGGCGCTGGTAGCGACAATCGGGCAAAAATGGGATCTTATGACGGGTAAGAGCGACGTCGGCTACGATAAAACGCCACGTAAAAGCTCGTTGAAGTTTGAAATCCAAAGTGAAAAAGATTGATCCATAAGTCCGTCTCATAGTCTGTCAATGGGATGCCTTCGTTGGCCCAACTGTCCTTCCGTATCTACTTATACATACAGTGTGTCCTAGGATGGGCTTGTCAAGAGGAAATAAAAATTAATTTTTATTTCTCAGAAAAGTTTAATCTTTAAAAAAAGTTTTGCTTACTTTCAAGCCCCCAATTTGTTCTGGCTGAAGACGAGTAGGAGAAAACAGAAAGCTTTTCACTTATGATGATTGTGACCAATTTTCACTATTTGAGGAGACGCCACCCTAAGAAGAGGAACTTTTACTCGTTTATTTTCCTGCTCTTCTACCCTCCTACCTTTCTACCCTCACGTTTCCTGTAATTTAAGCAAACAAACCACATGAAGTCCAATAAAACGTCCTGAAATTAAGCAATAAACATTTAAATTCCTATTTACACAAATATTCAATGATAAACAATAAAATCGAACTGATTTATCTGTACAAAATCCACTCCAAAGTGGCAAATGCTAAAGGTTTATCAAAATTAGGGATGAAAACAATTATTTACACCAAACTGATCAAACAAAAATTTACGCTTTAATAACTCACCTAACTTATAGACTTGGAAATGATCAATATTTTAAATAACTTTTACTTATTCGCGCTATAAGCAACTTGACGTGGCATTTTAAGCAGCAAAAAAGTTGTACCGCACAACGTGGCAGCTTAAAATAAACTTTGAACAACAGCTCAAAAGAATTCAAATATTCGTTACTCGTCGATGGTTTTAGTCGTGACTTATCAACAACGTAACCTTATTCTTTCGGAATTTTCTACCTTTAGTCTAGTCAACGAAGAGGTTAGAGAAAGGTTATTTTCGCTTATATTTCAAAAATCGTGGATCCTAGGAAAATAATTAATCTTATCAAAATGAAAGCTTATCAAATTTCCTACAAGATAGTATGTTTTCATTTTTTCTCTATTCCTTATAGTTTTCGAGATATCCGCCCGCAAAAATCATTAATTTGAGGCAAAAAATTTTTTTCATAAATTAACGATTTTTGCGGGCAGATATTTCGAAAACTATAAGGAATAGATAAAAAATAAATAGAAACAATCTTGTAGGAAATTTAATAAGCTTTCATTTTGTTGAGAATAATTTTTTCACTACGACCCACCGTTTTCAAGATACACACAGAAACTCCAAAAGCGGGACCCTTAGTCATGTAGTTAGAACCGGAGACTTTTAGTATTTTTAACTCCTAACTTAGAAAAAAATTCTACACACTTACGATTCATGGTGCCTTAAAGATTTCTACAAGTAATAATTATCATCGACCCCCTCTTTAAGAATTTCCAAACCCACTCATGAATTTTGAAAAAATCGAATGGCCGTAAATTAAATGTTTAATCGCCAAACTAACCCAAAACTTTTCTAATAAAAGAACAACAGGTATTTATTTATACGTATAAAAATTAGTATCGATGAAAATGTTTTTTTTCCTTTTCTCATCCTCAAGTTTTAGAAAATATCTCTTTGATTTCGTTTCAATTATAACTTTTTTTTTACTTCTCAAAAGTCGACTTTTGTAAGTTTTCTCTTGATCATTTACTTTTACTTTTCTAGTGAAGAGTTACAAAAACAGATTGCTACTGCTACGTAAGCAGTAAAAGAAAATCCCTAATGGTATCAACATTTTTTACAAAGTTTTTCTTCGAATTTTTAAACAAACCTTGTTTTTCTCTTTTTAAGTGTATTAAAATAATTACTAGGTATAATTAATGAGTTTTAATAATTTTAAAATCATCGAAACAATTATAATCGTTGGAAGCTTTGAAATTGCACTATTACCTATGCACATGAAAATGTGCATTGAAAAGTTGAAATTGACAGTAAAATAATTCAATATCGCATTAAAATTTATTAATGTAAATAAAACGCAGCTAAAGAGCCTATAAGCTGAGAACCCCAACTCCAGCTGAACGTGAATCCGGCTAAATCAATAAACGCAATAATTTGTATACCACATCTATCATTAAAAATAAATACAATGTTAAAACAGTGTAAATTCGAGTCCAATAAACCATTTTTGATCAATTGATATCCCAGAGGGAACCACAAGAATTTAAGTGGGCGCTCAATTTAAGGCGATTCTTTCGTAAAACACTTTGATGTTCATCTTACGATTTTTCGACATTCAAAACGAATTTTTTCTTTTATAAATGCCAATTTATACGCAAGTGGTCCAATCTTTTAACCTTTCACACCAAAAATAGAGACGCAGACCTTAATCGGTAGTTATTGGCTACTTACAACACTACAAATTTAATAACTTTTTACACTGGGAAGGAAGGTTGAATACAATAACCATCAAATTAACTTTTCAAAAGTCTAGTCATGGTGTGAATTGGTATACAGGGTGTTTTAAAATTATTGAGGTCTTTAAAAAATATAAACAATCGTAATAATGGCAAAGCACCGTGACAACGATTTCTAGAAAAATTTTCCTATTTTTCTCTATAAAATAACACTTTTTTTCATATTTTTGCGATTATCTTAAAAACTGTGTAGTAAACGAAAAATTATAAGGACTCAAAAATTGAAGAGGGGAAAATTCTACAAAAAGAATCATATTTGTGATTTTTCAAAAAATTGAATAGTTTTTGAGAAAAATGTTATTGAAAGTTAACATGTTTTGTGCGTATAGGTACTGCAGTACTCATCGGTTGCGCGTGAAAGTGAAACTGATTATTCTACATTATTGTAAATAACTCATTTTCTATTAAATCTAGAGAAAATCAAAAAATACGTTCTTGAAGAGAAAATTTTCAGCTTTAAATTAAATGCACAAAATTTTAATTTTTAGTAACTTTTCATTAAGAAAAAAATTAATCAATGTAACCTAACCTAATTTTTCTAGAAATTTAAAAATCTGGCCAAGGAATTGAAGAAATAAAATATCCATACAGGATGACTATCTTCATACACTATCCTTTGATGTCCTAATACGCAAAATTATTTTAGAGTTGTATTTTGAAAGAAAATCAGACTGAATTGTACAATTTTGAAGATTTTTTCTATTCCCATGCAGTTTAATTTTATTTATATTACCTCTTGAAATCGAAACAAAATTAGCTAAAGCTGAAACTTGTGCTATTGCTTAGTACTTGTATAGTCCTTACTATGATACTAAAGGTCCCCACCCCTCCGAGGGGAGAAACTGCCCCAAAAATTCGGTGTGATGTCTAAAATTACACTTTTTTTTTATTTTTGAGATTATCAACGTAGCTCCTTAAAGGCTACAATTACTCTAATTTAACCTCTATTATAAATTTAAGAGGATAAAATTTTCTAACAAAAACATCCAACATTTTTGTTCCAACTGTGTTAGTTGACCAGTATACAAGGAGAACAAAAAAAGAACCATAAGTTGACTTATTTTATACGCTTTCAACGCCTCTACAAAATGTCCATGTAACTCCTTAAAAACCACAATTAGCCAAATTTGACCTCTATTATAAATTGAAAGAATAAAATTTTCTGAATAAAATCAGAAACATCCAACACCTCTGGTCCAACTGTCTTGAAGTGAAAAAGTGAGAAAAACCATCAGGAAGCTGAATATAAAATAACAAGAGGTCGTGAAGGGAGAAAAGACGCCTAGAAAGACGTAAACATAGTATGAGATAATAGTGAAAACTGTGAACGTGCAATGTAGAAAACTCATAAGTATAGGAAATGTTAAAATGAAAAGAGGAAGAAGATAATATTTCTTTGAACATATTTATGGTTGGTTTAACAGTAAAAAAATATGAAAATTCTCATCACAATTCAATTTTCAAATTGAACAATAAACCAATTCACTACACGGGTCTTCGGTTGATAATCATTAAAAAATAAAATTTTCCGATATAGCTTTCGATATAAACAACTTTATAATTAGACTAGGCGCAAAAGTTAAAGTATTTTATGCAAGCGGCATTTCATATAACATTTTGGTAACCGATGTTTTCCCAATATTTCAACCCTACTGAGTACGAAAATTGCGGTTATCAAAGCAAAATCTTAATCGGGATCGTGATATTCAAGATGACGCCCAAGATGTCTGCTTTGTTATTTTTGATAAAATAATTATGAACAATTAGGACAAATATTGTCATTGGTTGGGATAGATAATTTTATACCCTACAATTTTTATTAGAAGTAAAATTATCTTCAGATCTCTCCTAAAAGAGCTAGAGTCGATAAAAGCACCAGTGTTGTATAAACCGTCTTAATACATAAAGCAGTATATGGAAGCATCTTGGTGAGTTCAGCGAGGTAGCTTTCCCAGGATCCAGCTAGGATGTATCTGTTAAAACATGATCAGAGCAAATCAAGTCCATAAAAGTCGATCATAAAGAGGATATTGCGTCTTCTGTTTTGACAACACACGGTGCTTCTCCCGACTCTCTAGACCCTTAAAGAGTGATTTTACTGTATTTTTTTGTAGACCATAAAATTATCTATCCGAGCTAACAAAAATATTTGTCTTAATTGCCATAATAATTAATCCATCAAAATAAATAAAAAGAGCAAACATGTATATTACGACGATTTTTACGCACACGATGTCTTTAGCTGGCTTTCGCTCCTTAATAAGCAATCTTACGGTACTTTTACATTTAATAATAATTGTTGAGAACCTTGTATATCTAATTCAATCAAAACAGTTGTCCAAGTTTCAATAATAATTCTTCCATCCAAATAAATCTTAATTAATAAAGCAGACAACCAAGTCGCCATCTTGAATATCGCGCTTCCGGTTTAAATTTCACTGTAGGTAACCGCAATTTTTGGATTAAGGGGGGTCGAAATATTGGGAAAACATCGGTTACCAAAATGTTATATGAAATTCCTCTAGCATTTCGATACTGGGATTTTGATCCAATTTCACGGTGCTTCTTCCGACTGTAGCTCCTTAAGGAGTGATCTGAAGATAGTTATACCTCTAACAAAAATTGTAGACTATAAAATTATCTATCCGAACCAATAAAAATATTTGTTTTAATTGTCCATAATGATTCCATCAAAAATAACAAAGCTGACATCTTAGGTGTCATCTTGAATATCACGCTTCCGGTTAAGATTTCGCTTTGATAACCGCAATTTTCGTATTCAGCAGGGTTGAAATACTGGGAAAACATCGGTTACCAAAATGTTATATGAAATGCCGCTTGTATGGTTAAGGATACGTTTTTTCCGATAACAGTCCTAGTCTATTACATTTTACACAAACTGTTACAACATTTTCCCTTAAAAAATATTTAAAATATGGAAACTCAGAGTCGGAAACTTATTTGCAACGATAATTTATTCCTAACTGTGTTATTCGACAAGTTAAAGGTGAATAAATATTTTATTTCATTTCATGTAATTTTTTTTCTACCATCTTTTAAAATTTAAATAAATAAAATTTAAAAAAATTATATAGAAATTCGTAAAATTAACTTGAAATTCAACTTGATTAAGTTTTAGAAGTTGCGTTCTCTTCATGAAATATTCCAAATATTTCCACTAACAGTCGAACAAATTGGATGTGAAACAATCGAACAATTAAATTTATTTCTTCTCGACTCAAGTTTTTAATTGAAACGGTTATAAATAAATCTTTTTGGGCTTTTCCTCTATTTACAAGTTAATACTAAAAGAGAAAAGTTGGCTTGAAGAAACATAAATTTTACAACCCCCATAAAAACTTATATCCATTAAAAATAATAATTGTTAATGTAAGTAAATGAAAATTCAAACAGAAAATACGAAAATAATTTACATTTAAACGTTAATTTATTCAAAAGAAAACAAAAACTAAAAAGCAAACTCGAAACGATGAGAAACATTCAATCCAACTTTTGAAATTTGGAATTTAAATTATTAATCAATAATGAATTTATTTATAAGCTCTAGACATAATTTTAAATATATTATTCTTTGGGTGCTTTTTTTTGCTTTGACATCCCTCTCCGGTGACTTTCCCTCCCATTATCATCAATTATCAATTAAAAGCTGATTGTTAACAGTCCTGAATCATGAGCCCCAAAGCTAGTGTCCGATGTGCCAACTGGAATTTTTTGTTCAGTAGCACTCAAATAGCTGATCCCCAAGAGATGGGACCGAATACTATCACTTTGATTTTTATGTTATAGTGGCGGTTAGGCCTGGTACTTTTTATCGATATTATCGAAAATATCGATATTATCGATAATATCGAATAACGATATTAGATAAAAGCGATATCGATATATCGTTATTTCGATAATATCGATATTTTCGATAATATCGATATTTTCGATAATATCGATATTTTCGATAATATCGATATTTTTGATAATATCGATATCTTCGATATTATCGATATTTTCGATAATACGATATTTTCGATAATATCGATATTTTCGATAATACGATATTTTCGATATTTTATAAATCATTGAAATTTTTTTAATTACTTCAGGGAGGAGCATTTTCATTTTTTGCAGTATTTTTTGGTACTTTTACATTTACATCAAAAAAGTTAAATAATATACATATAAACTTTATTACTGAGCATGAAATCGATAAACAATTCCGATATTTTCGTGATAATATCTAAATTATCGAAAATAGCGATATTATCAAAAAAATCTAAATAGTAAATATCGATATTATCGATAATATCGATATCGGAAATATCGATATTATCAAAAAAATCTAAATCGTAAATATCGATACTATCGATAATATCGATATCGGAAATATCGATATTATCGAAAATATCGATATTATCGGAAATATCGATATTATCGGAAATATCGATATTATCGGAAATATCGATAATTTTCTTTTATCGATATTCGATATTTTTTTTTTAAAAGTGACAGGCCTAGTGGCGGTACACAAAAAAATGTGGCAAATTGGGGTAAAAGCAAAAAATGTGGCACACTTGATCTTTACAACATTTTAATCGATTTGACCCGAAACACTAAAAAAACTCCCTTAGGGAGGGGGTTTTCACCCCTTTATTATTCTTTTTAGTTTTACCTATAAAATCGCATAGATATGTTACTTGATGGTGATAGGTGGACAAATAACTTGTTTTGGGCATGGTCAAATCTTTACCCGATTCGTAGAACCAAGTTAAGTTTCTAATAAGGGTTTTCACCCCCTTTTTTGGTGAATTTGAAACAATTTCGCGAAAATATTATTTGGGCTTCTTTTTTACAGGACACACGTGGTTTCTGAGAGTAGTTCACACCTAAAAATATTTGCGATTACCAAAAGTAGAAAAGAGAACGTAAAAGAGGGGTTTCAACCCTCCTTTTTGGCACAATTTCTTGACAAATTTAACTAGTTAGTGCTATATATGTCGTCAAAGTGCAATTGTCACTCTAAAGACATTGGTGATAGTATAATCGGTGTTAAATAGTCTCTTTACTTAGAAAGAGGGTGTTTATCCACCATTTTAGCCTTTTCCACCCCCATTTCCTTACATTAAGATTACAATCACGATTTCTACGATCGCAGCTGCGTTAGAAGGTGGCAGCCGGATGGTCACAGTATAATCGCTAATAAAGGGGGGTACCCCCCCTAAATTTGGATTAAAAAGTAGGGGGGAAACAGGATAGGTGACGTACAAAAATTATTTCTAATACTCTTAATAAATTTAAACTAATACTAATTTCGGTAAGTGGTAATCCCGGTTCTACTTTTGCTTGTCACTACAACAAATAAAAATCATAATTATAGCATTGTTATTGTTCATTAGTCCGTAGCTACCTTTTATTACTGCATTCTCCTTGACATGTTTTACAGGCTGGGGTGTAAGGAAGGGTGTACCTGCGGCACGAGCAGCGCATTGACCCACACTCAGATCGGCACCCGCACCGATCTAGTGTCCTGCTCGCTGTCCATATCGGAGGTAGCGCAGACCAATATGGTGATAACGTTCCATCACCATTGTCATTTTTACACCATCCCCATTGATCCGCGAGGGGTCCTGTTGTGATTACAGGTTCTAATGCTCTTCCCCAAATCTCACCAGCCTGATACTTTACTCGTTTGATGTGTTCTCTCAATGCTGCGGATGTGGGGGGTAATGGAGTAATGGGCTTGTCTCCACTAGCAAATAGTGACCGTCTAGCATCGTTCACGTTAGAGATATCACTGTTAGCGTTGTCCAACAGAACAGTAAATCTCTCTAAAGCTTGAACGCTAGTGTCACGCAGACCCGGAGCTGATGGGGGTTCGGCAAGGCACTTAAAGACCACCGTGGCCTCTGGTTCCCTCCAAGCTGCCCATGCAGTTCGTTTGCCTAAATGGGATCTTAATTATTACGTACATCGAACAATTGTGTAACCTACCTTTAGAAGTGAAGAAGGATGTTGAGTCACTACCGGTAAAGGCGTGGAAACCTCGCAACGCCATTGCTTTGTTATCACCTAAGCATGTAGCTATACTATGCACTGGAGCGTATCTTTTGTATGTTTCAGAACCAAATAAAAACCACAACTCCTCAAGACCTAGGTCTTTTATTGTATGATAGTACGATATGGCAAGAACTATGACATCTGTATCTGAACATCTGACAAAAACAGACTTCGCTCCGTGTTCTGCCATATCTTTGACATGAAAGACCATACGCCCATCTGCTTCTTCCATTTGAGAGCAGTCAATTTGGTTCGGGCGAGTTGATGATATTCCGTTTATAGAGCTCATGATAGTGTTGCCAACATTTGTCACAACATGGTGCTCTAGTATAGACTGAAGGAAGCGGGTAGCGAGGAAATAGAAGAGCTCGACCTTATTCTCAGAGTTTTTCAAGTAATCATCCCACTTTTTTGGTACAATACCTGGTGAGAAAACACAAAAGATGCTATCCCAAGCGCATAAAAGTATGTAAGACTCACCTTTATTTGGAGCATCTTGCTGTCGCACTCCTGCACCTCTTCGGTCACGTGTCAAGGCTTTAATGCTGGATTTTGAGTAAAGATTCCAGGCAACGTCAATTCGTCTGGCTCCTACACTATTAGCAGTCTGCATTAGAAGTGGTATCAACTGTGCTGTGCAGTAGCCAGCAAGATTTTGCACCGCTGAATTTGGCTTTACAAGATTGTTCTTTTCACATATCATGTTTTTCCCCCTATTTTTTAATCCAAATTTAAGTGTGGGGGGACACTCCCTCCCTTTATTAGCGGTTATACTGTGACCATCCAGCGGCCACCTTCTAACGCAGCTGCGATCGTAAAAATCGTGATTGTAATCTTAATGTAAGGAAATGGAGGTGGAAAAGGCTAAAATGGTGGATAATCACCCTCTTTCTAGGTAAAGAGACTATTTAACACCGATTTTACTATCACCAATGTCTTTAGAGTGACAATTGGACTTTGACGACATATATAGCACTAACTAGTTAAATTTGTCAAGAAATTGTGCCAAAAAGGAGGGTTGAAACCCCTCTTTTACGTTCTCTTTTCGACTTTTAGTAATCGCAAATATTTTTAGGAGTGAACTACTCTCAGAAACCACGTGTGTCCTGTAAAAAAGAAGCCCAAATAATATTTTCGCGAAATTGTTTCAAATTCACCAAAAAAGGGGGTAAAAACCCTTATTTAGAAACTTAACTTGGTTCTACGAATCGAGTAAAGATTTGACCATGTTCAAAATAAGTTATTTGTCCACCTATCACCATCAAGTAACAAATTTATGCGATTTTATAGGTAAAACTAAAAAAAATTAAAAAGGGGTGAAAACCCCCTCCCTAAGGGAGTTTTTTTGGTGTACTTCGGGGCAAATCGATTAAAATGTCTTAAAGATCAACTGTGCCAAATTTTTTGCTTTTACCCCATTTGCCACATTCTCTCAATTTTTGAGAAAAAATGAGAGAATGAAAAAAAATGAGAAAAACACCCCTTTTTCGGTGGTACGCGAAAAAAAATTAGTAATGGCGGATTTTAAAAATATACTATTCTATTATACGTTATTTCTATTTATTGTTATTTGCATAAACATTTTTCTAATGTAAAGGGGTACAATTTAGGATAATGAACTGCCAAAGGATACGTAAGCCAAAATAGGTTGAGAATTGCTCTAGTTGATTGTTAATTAGACCTTCTTAATTTACGTCCTTCCAAATATACACAAAATAAAATTTTTTGTGTTTTTGGATCTACAGCTTCTGATTTTATTCTCCAATACCAATTTCCTAAAGGAACCATCATAAACATTGTAGTGTCAAACTTGTGATTAGTTGCGTAATAAGTGCCCTAAAAATTACTAAATAAATCTACATTTATTTTAGAGGCCTACAAACGATTGTAAATTTTTATATTAGAAAAGAGAGCAGAGTGACGTGCTAGTAGTGTTTTCTAATCGTCTGATTTTGGAACCCACGTGGGCTTAGGAACTGGAAACTTGTTCGCCGAGTTAAAGTGAGTTCAACATCGACATATGACTTGAAAATACTACCTCTCCACTTCAGGCAAAACTGTATGGTAGAGGTAGACTTTTTAGAGAATTCCTGGGCGGAGCTAATGAGCGACAACGAAAATGTGACAGGTCGTATCAATTTTAGTGATATAGAGAGAAAGAAAAGGTACTCGCTCCCTCCATATGATATTGGTTCAGCCGAGGGGTCAACCACTGTTCTGAATTTGTACAGACTGCCGATTGCTGATGATGAAATCTCAATTTTTGTACATTGACTGTAGACCCCTCGGGCTCAGCCCAGGAATTTTTTTCGAAAATATACCTCTACAGTTAGTTTGTCGCGCTATTTGTCAGTGATCGACCAGCCGAGCAACTTCGTGAGGCTGTCTAGATGACAAAGTTTTTGTGGTTGTTGGCTAATAACCACCATGGCGTATAGCTAGGGTGGTCAGTAATTGTGAGGCTGACTGTACATACCTTCTTTATAGGGCACGAATACGTAGGGTTATAAGGAATATATAAAGGACTCATTATGTCATTTTGAGGACTAATAATTTTACAATAATCAACAGGTTTTGTAGTTAGGTAGTTTTCACACGAATCCAAATTTTCTTTCGAACCACAACGTTTAATGTTAATAGAGTACTGTAAACAAAGAAAGAGCGTGGATTAAATTAATAATAAAATTTAAAAAAACTTACAGTTGGCGCAGTGTCTCCTAAATCTCTAAAGAACTATTAAAGTGTCATTCAAATAAATAATAGCTTTATCTCTTTTAATTATAGAGGGATACAATTTTATGGCTACATTTTCACCAGGACACGTACCATCCATTCTATCAAATTTAATTTGATTCATGTCCTAAAATGTAACAAAATTTGAGTATTTGAAACAATATTATTAAATTAGGTAAATATTTACCTGAAACCATAAGCTAAGTACTAATTCAAAAATTTGAAAACACACCAAGACGTTCAAAATCATATTTTGAATTTTTTTACGTAAGTTATTTAAAATACAATCATCGACTGATTTGTATTCGATTTGTGTTTGGAGTAGTTAGGAGGTAAACATACTAAAAGTCCCCGCTCCTAGCTACATAGCTAAGAAAGGGAGGGGGCTGTAAAGGTGTCGTTTTTGGAATTTTTGCTGATAGCTCGAAAACCATGGGTCCTAGGGAAAAAATTGTCCTTAGCAAAATGAAAGACTATCAAATTTCCTGCAAGACTATTTCTATTCATATTTTCATTATTGCTTCTAGTCTAGTCAAGAAAGAGGTTATAAAAAACATAAAAGAGGGAGGAATTTTTTTCTTCAGAAATGTGTTTGGAGTAGTTAGGAGGCAAACATACCAAAAGTCCGCGGTCTTTAATATTTTTACCCCCTAACTACTCCAAACACATTCCTGAAGAAAAAAATTCCAACCTTTTCTATGTTCTTTATAACCTCTTTGTTAACGAAACTAGAAGGAATAAAGAAAACATGAATAGAAACAATCTTGTAGGAAATTTGATAAACTTCTATTTTCATACGAACATTTTTTTCCTAGAACCCATCGTTTTTGAGAAACCCAAAAATGTAACCTTTGCACCCCCCTACCACCCTTAGCCGTATAGCTAGGAGCGGGGACTTTTAGCAATCTTACCTCCTAACTACTCTAAACACTTTCCTGAAAAAAAATGCTCTACCTTTTTCCAATGTTCGCTATAAACCATTCGTTGACTAGACTATGATCGCTTTTTAAAATTTTGCGTATTATAAATGCAATGAAAAATAATAATTGGTGGTTTAAAAAAATTGATTTTATCACTCAAAATGACCTTTGGAAATAATCACTGTATTAGGTATAGAATTAAAACGTATAAAGGTCATAAATAATGCAAAGAAAAAGTCATGAAAAAGTTATAATCGAGAAAAAATGAAAAAATTGTTTTTATTGCATTTCTCGACGTTTTGAGTCCCCCTGATTCCAAAAATGGAAAAAGAATTTTTTTCATTTTTGAATCAAATGTCCGAATATGGATACACCCCACCCTCTAGAGCAAAAACTACTGAACCGATTTTGAAGAAATTTGATTTTAGCCACTTTGCAAATGCAAAGATGCAAATTTAAGACAAATTTAATTTTACTTGGCTATAAGATAGTACATAGCCCAGTTTCCAAAGGTTTCAACCCAAGAAAATTAGGAAAGTGGAAAAAAATTCGGTATTCAGATAGATTAAGACATGGCGAAAAAGATGCAAAAAAGTTTGCATTCAATATAGGGGCCGCTTCATCGAAAAAAATGGACCTGAAGAGGAAAAAATGTGGTTTTTTAAGAATAAATCAGAAAGTATGCGATCTAGAGAAAAATGACTAGACCGCCATTTTATAGATGAAGTATTTTTACATAAAAAATGTCCTATAAAATTTTTCCGTTAGAGCAGTGGTTTTCCCGAAAAATGTGTTATAAAAATGCCATGTTTTCAAAAATATTGTTAAGCAGGCGAGCTAAAATATTGCAAAATAAGTGCAAGTTGATGGAGAAAAAACTGTTTTAATCCAAAATGAGCAATGATAAAATTAAAAAATATAAATGAATATAAACCTAAAGGTTTCAACTTTCAGTGCCATGTATTTTTGTTTACTTCTGTAACATCTTGTAGTTTTAAACAACAAATGAAATTATTTTTGTGCCGTTCTTTAAAGAATTAATGTTATCTTGTTGAAAACATTATTTAAAAAAATTATTCGGTGAAGCAAATCGTTGTATAAGAATTACATTTCAAAGTTACATCATGAAAAATTGATTATATATTATTGTATAAAAGTACATGGATTTAATATTTCTTCATTTTTTGTAAATTAAAATTTTTTCAAAATTTGTACTTTAAAAGAGCTCCAAAATCTTTAATATTAAGCTGATTTAAAAAAATTGCATAGTAATTGTAAAGGAAAATATGTCTGCTTTATGATCCACTAATGAAAATTAACTTACAATTTCAAGTTTTCTGTATCTATTGTTTATAGTTTAGAAGTAACAAAAGTGGCAATTTTTTAAGCAAATCCTTCATAAATTTGAAGCACTGTACATTTTTTAACATTCCTTTCTGGAAATGAAAGATAATAAGTTATACTTTAAATCTGTGAAGCTAGAACTTTCTCAGATTTACTGGAACTATAGAAGCGGCTGTTGAATTTAGGTAAATTGATGGAAATATTTAAACTTGAAAATTAGTCTCACGAAACTATCTTCAAAAACACCTTATTATGCCTTTTAGAGATGTGTAATTGTGTAATGCCCCAAAAAGAGATAATTTCATAAACCAACACAGTTGTATGTACAGGGTGGTTCTGAAATAGTTGGTTAAAATTAAAGACCCGCGAGGATGAAGAAATCTGCGATAAATATTAGTCGAAACATGCATTTTTTTAGGGTTACAAATCATGATTCTTTTAAAATCCCTACTTCATTTTTCGAAAGGGCTATACAGGATGTTGCAAATTTTAATAGTATTCATTAAGCAACACAATTTAGCTTTCCATATTTTTTTGACTATGTAAGAACCTACTAAGAAGGTATTTTTTGAAATGTTACTCCTAAAGAGCTTGCAGTGGTAAAAATTTTAATATTAGTTTTTAAAAGACACTAGCTAGCATTTTACATTCTTTTAAGGAAGTGGGTACCCACTAAAATTGGATTTTCAGAAACGCGACTCCTATTCTCAGTTTCTCGAAAGATAGTTATCGCTTCACCAATAGATATACAGGGTGTTCGCGAAAAGTGGGCCACTATTGCTATATCCGTTAATATTAAAGATACGAGGTCGGTTAAATTGGTAAAGTAGTATAACTTTTTCCGCTGATTGCAATGGTCAACACAAAAAAAGAATTGAACATCTAGTTTTCAAGATATTCACAAAAATAACTTTTTTTTTAATGGAACACCCTATATATTTTTATATATTTGAAAAAGGCACTGCATTTAGAGTGTAAAATGTCATATGAGTTTTGTCCTAAAATGAAAAATAAAGTACCGATTTCGTATCTTTAGTATTGAACGGATAAAGCAATAGTGGCTCACTTGGCATGAACGCTCGGTATTCTTGCTAATTTAGTATCTACATTTTACTAGGGATTCAAATTTGTATAAAAATACAGGGTTTTCGTGCCAAGGGGCCACTACTGTTGTATCTGTTTAATGCTGAAGATACGAAATCGGTAATTTATTTTTCTTTTTAGAACAAAACTCATATGACATTTTATACTCCAAATTCAGTGTTCGCTGTCTCTCAGAGACAAAAATTAGCATACTATTTGTATATTTAGAGAGTACTAACTAGAAAGCTCTCCTCAGAAGATGCACTCAAAACACCGAATAAGTACACCAGAAGATCAAGAAAAATTACTAATAAACAGGTGGAACTTGAATAAAAGTGCTGTAAGGTGTATTTACAGACATCCTGTATAATGATTTTACGTTAAAGTTTTAAGTCTTACGTTTTAAGCGTTAAATTTTAAGTCTCACTTTGTGCCAGGCTTAACATCGAAGACCCGATCAATTAAGAATCACTGTATACTGATAATAATGACAGGGTAAAACAAAAGATTGCTACGCTAAGAACGCTCATACAAAATAAATATACAAAACCAAAGCAGCATTTACTAGAATCATAACCCGAATAGACCAATCAAAAATAGAAGGCGAATAAATAAAGACCATCGTTTCTCGAACACTCCGAGAGTACATAGGTAATGTATTTGTACTTACATTTAAAAAAATTTAATGTTCTTGCCCGATTTTATTGATAAAATTATAATTTCAAAAAGAAAATTTAAAAATCCTGTTTTTCAACATATTTTTGAAATTGTTTTTTGGGAAAACCACTGCTCTAACGGAAAAATTGTATAGGACATTTTTTATGTAAAAATGCCTCATCTATAAAATGAAGGTCTAGTCATTTTTCTCTAGATTGCATATTTTCCGAGATATTCTTAAAAAAACACATTTTTTCCTCTTCAAGTCCATTTTTTTCCATGAAGCGGCACCTATATTCAATGCAAACTTTTTTGCATCTTTTTCGCCATGTCTTAATCTATCTGAATACCGAATTTTTTTGCACTTTCCTAATTTTCTTGGGTTCATATGCTTATATGGATGTGGAAACTGGGCTAACATGTGAGCCTCAATTTAAAAAAATTCAAATTTTGTTATTCAAAATGGCTACCAATAGAACGATTGTCCCATTTTGTGGTTTTTCCCCTTTAACTTGGCCGGTAATTATTATTATAAAAATTTCACAACGGCATTATACAGCTAAAATATAGGGCTTTCGTCCTAAGTCGTTTTTTATTAATTTTATTTATTAAAATAAATAAGCAAATTACGTTTTTCTTAATTATTATAAAGCTCGTGCTGGAATTACTGGAATTTGCTATGTTGGAAATTAATTTCCCTATTATCCTACAAATTATACCCATATAGCTATTGGGAAATATGAGTGAATTTAGAGCTATAACGTATTATGCATAATGTAAGGATGTAGCAAGGAAACTGATATTAATTATGTAAGAAAATCGCTCTACAAGAGAGATAGAACGGTCCTATAAACTATAAGTAGTGAAATATGCACTAGTTAGTGAAGTCGAGAATATAAACAGATTTACTTTTTTGTAATCAATGCTTTTTCTAAGCTTTTTCGAATTTCTTTTTGTTAACGCAATACATGAAATAAACCAAAAACCGCCTATAGATTTTTTTTAAAAAAAGGGTAGAATGTTACATCATTTTCAAATTATCTAATTGTTGTTTGTGAGTTTTATATAATAGAAACAAAATTAGAAACTGTTATAGAAAGGACTGTTTAGAGTTTAGATGTATTCCATCACCAATATTCCATACCAGAATTATTTGCTTGAACTCTATCATCTATAAAATAATCATCAAAATCGCCATATCACAATCACCATCAAAATCTGCTTTATTTGTGTAATCGTCTTAAGCATGACTACTGTGCTTTATAATCTCGTCATCTTCAAAATCATCGTTACACTATCTATCACCTGCCTCACCAGCATGATACTCGTAATCATTATCACCTGTTTCAACTGTATCATCTTTAAACTTATCATAGAAATTATTTATAATCGTTTGCTGCATCAGTATTATCATCATAATCGCCTGCTTCATTTCCATCATCTTTAACATCCATCTACCTATAGCATAATATCATCTGCTTCATTAGCATATCATAGTCATCATCACAATAATTATCTGCTATCATTTACAAAATAATCATCAAAATCACCATCAGAATCTCATTCATCTGTATAATCGTCTTAAACATCACTACTGTGTTTTATAATCTATTCATCTTCAAAATTATCGTCACACTATCTATCATCTGACTCATCAGCATTATACTTGTAATGATTATCATCTGTTTCAACTGTATCATCTTCAAACTTATCACTTATCATAGAAATTATTAATAATCGTTTGCTGCATCAGTGGCAAAATCATAATGGCCTGCTACATTTCCATCATCTTCAACATCCATCTACCTATAGCATAATATCGTTATAATTATCTGCTTCATTAGCATATCATAGTCGTCATCCCAATAATTATCTGCTATCATCTACAAAATAATCATCAAAATCGGCATATCACAATCACCATCAGAATCTCCTTCATCTGTCTAATCGCCTTAAACATCACACTGTGCTTTATAATCTCGTCATCTTCAAAATCATCGTCACACTATCTATCATCTGACTCACCAACATGATACTCGTAATCATTATCACCTGTTTCAACTGTATCATCTTCAAACTTATCATAGAAATTATTAATAATCGTTTGCTGCATCAGCAGCATCATCATAATCGCCTGCTACATTTCAATCATCTTCAACATCCATCTACCTATAGCATAATATCATCGTCATAATTATCCGCTTCATTAGCATGATATCATAGTCATCATCACAATAATTATCTGCTATCATTTATAAAATAATCATCAAAATCGGCGAATCACAATCACCATCAGAATCTCCTTCATCAGTCTAATCGTCTTAAGCATGTATTTTTGTACTTTTGTGTTTTACAATCTCGTCATCTTCAAAATCATCTTCACACTATCTATCATCTGACTCATCAGCATTCTACTTGTAATCATTATCACTTGTTTCAACTGTATCATCTTCAAACTTACAATAGAAATAATAAATTAATAATCGTTTGCTGCATCAGTAGCATCATCATAATCGCCTGTTTCATTTCCATCATCTTTAACATCTTATAGCATATCATAGTCAAAATCATCTGCTTCATTTGCATATCATAATCATCATCACAATAATTATCTGCATCAACTGTCAGAATGATCTGCTATCATCTATAAAATAATCATAAAAATCGCTTTATCACAATCACCAACAGAATATCCTTTATCTGTCTAATCGTCTTAAGCATGTGTTTTTATACTTTTGTGCTTTATAATCTCGTCATCTTCAAAATCATCTTCACACTATCTATCATCTGACTCATCAGCATTATACTTGTAATCATTATCACCTGTATCATCTTCAAACTTATCATAGAAATTATTAATAATCGTTTGCTGCATCAGTAGCATCATCATAATCGCCTGTTTCATTTCTATCATCTTTAACATCTTATAGCATATCATAGTCAAAATCATCTGCTTCATTTGCATATCATAATCATCATCACAATAATTATCTGCATCAACTGTCAGAATGATCTGCTATCATCTATAAAATAATCATTAAAATCGCTTTATCACAATCACCAACAGAACCTCCTTTATCTGTCTAATCATCTTAAGCATGTGTTTTTGTACTTTTGTGCTTTATAATCTCGTCATCTTCAAAATCATCGTCACACTATCTATCATCTGACTCATCAGCATTATACTTGTAATCATTATCACCTGTTGCAACTGCATCATCTTCAAACTTATCATAGAAATTATTAATAATCGTTTGCTGCATCAGTAGCATCATCATAATCGCCTGTTTCATTTCCATCATCTTTAACATCTTATAGCCTATCATAGTCAAAATCATCTGCTTCATTTGCATATCATAATCATCATCACAATAATTATCTGCTTCAACTGTGTCAGAATTATCTGCTATCATCTATAAAATAATCATTAAAATCGCTTTATCACAATCACCAACAGAACCTCCTTTATCTGTCTAATCATCTTAAGCATGTGTTTTTGTACTTTTGTGCTTTATAATCTCGTCATCTTCAAAATCATCGTCACACTATCTATCATCTGACTCATCAGCATTATACTTGTAATCATTATCACCTGTTTCAACTGCATCATCTTCAAACTTATCATAGAAATTATTAATAATCGTTTGCTGCATCAGTAGCATCATCATAATCGCCTGTTTCATTTCCATCATCTTTAACATCTTATAGCATATCATAGTCAAAATCATCTGCTTCATTTGCATATCATAATCATCATCACAATAATTATCTGCTTCAACTGTGTCAGAATTATCTGCTATCATCTATAAAATAATCATTAAAATCGCTTTATCACAATCACCAACAGAACCTCCTTTATCTGTCTAATCATCTTAAGCATGTGTTTTTGTACTTTTGTGCTTTATAATCTCGTCATCTTCAAAATCATCGTCACACTATCTATCATCTGACTCATCAGCATTATACTTGTAATCATTATCACCTGTTTCAACTGCATCATCTTCAAACTTATCATAGAAATTATTAATAATCGTTTGCTGCATCAGTAGCATCATCATAATCGCCTGTTTCATTTCCATCATCATTAACATCTTATAGCATATCATAGTCAAAATCATCTGCTTCATTTGCATATCATAATCATCATCACAATAATTATCTGCTTCAACTGTGTCAGAATTATCTGCTATCATCTATAAAATAATCATTAAAATCGCTTTATCACAATCACCAACAGAACCTCCTTTATCTGTCTAATCATCTTAAGCATGTGTTTTTGTACTTTTGTGCTTTATAATCTCGTCATCTTCAAAATCATCGTCACACTATCTATCATCTGACTCATCAGCATTATACTTGTAATCATTATTACCTGTTTCAACTGTATCATCTTCAAACTTATAATAGAAATAATTAATAATCGTTTGCTGCATCAGTAGCATAATCATAATCGCCTGGTTCTTTTTCATCATCTTTATCATCCATCTACCTATATCATTGTCATAATCATTCTGCTTCATTAGCATATCATGGTCATCATCACAATAATTATCTGCTTCTTTAGTCTCTTCCTCGGTCCTCGTTTTATGTACCACAGATTAAATTTTAAATATTGAATAAAACTGCAAATGTTGAGTCTTTCAAGAATATATTACTATGGTCATTTTTACATACTGTACAACAATTACAAAATATTTCTTTTTCAATCAATAAAAAGTTCAAATAATTACTAAAATTAGACATCACACGTTTTTTTGCTAAATTATATTAATAACTAATTAACAAAAAATGCAAATTAATGCAAAATTTGTTTTCACATATATACTTTGGTTACAATAGTTTGCTTTTAATACCGCGCTAAGAATACAATACTCGAAAAGATCTATTTGAAAACATCAGCACATAATTCTCTTACTTTTTTCTTTTAAATATATTTTTTACATCATTTCCAAATAATCTCATTTGAGCAACTAAATATCACAAATAAAAATTAAAAACAGAAAATTGAATTAAAATAAACAAAGAGAGCGAAATTATGCTAAAAATACTTTGCGTTCTTTTAAAACTGTAGAAATTTACGAAACGACGAGCTTAAATTGTAAAAAAGAAAAAATTATATAAGGCCTTTATGAGGGCGGTTTATTTAAAAAGATGTTTTTTATATATACTATAAATTAAAGTTAATTTATTTAAATTTAACAAATCGAACAATTTCCAACGATAATTTAACTTTTTCCACAAATTAAATTTAAATAAATTAACCGTCGCAAGAGTTATATTAATGAAAATTTGGTCAGTCACTTAATATTAGTTTAAATCGTGAAGAAGTTTGTAACTATCAACTATTATCAATAAATAAAAATCAGTAAAATGTACTGGCGAACTTTGACTACAAGATTTTTCTCTTTTCTAATTATTCTACAATAAAATTTAAGTCTTTCAATAAATTTAAAAATAAATAATATTTAAATACCTATCATATACTAATTCTACTAAATTTGTTTATTCAGTTATTGAACTCGATAAGTGACAATTTTGCATTGACGTATGTTCTACATTATTTGCGCTTTGTAAATTCGACTTAGTAACTGTAACATTATCGTTCGAGTCTTTTTCATTGTTTATAGGTAATACAGGTAATAATTTGTGTTGTTCCGCTATTTCCAACCAATGATCCCTGTTTTGTCTTACACCGTCTACTAAAACTTCCAATTTGTCTGATAATTGTGCAAATGACTACAAAAAAAACGTTTCAATTAGCAATTACAATTTATTTAAATTTAATAAATAAATTACCTCATAAATTGGTAAACATATTGAATCTATAAATCCTACTTGCATTAACGGTAGTTGGTCCTCTTTTTCCCTGTTCATTATATCCTGTAAAAATAAATATTTAAAAAATGGTTCTTGTTAATTAAAGTTAGATGTTAGATTGTTCTAATCAAATCGTCCAAAGTTACAAAAGTGACACCCACAGACCCATGTAAGAAGGCAGATTGGGTGATTTGATATAATTTAACCTTTTGAACTTACAATTGGAGTAATTTTTAATTCTTCTCTCTCCATATCACCCTGTTCGAAAAATTCAGACGAAACTAATTCTGCTACACGCTTTTCGACATCCCACGGCTTAGTAATAGCAGCCAAATCACAAACTGTCATAAGCATAGCTCTAAGTAAGTCTCTATTTTCATCCGAATTCCAATGAGCTCCTTCGTGAACAACATTGAAAAAAGCACCTCGTTTTCTACAATTTTAAAATTAATTTTACGTAATGTTAAAGAAAGAGTTTAATTACCTAAAATAAACAGCCAAATCTGTCGAAAGAATTGCTTCTTCTAACACTTTAATAACTTTCGTATACTCGTCAGAAGATAAGTTTGACAACAACTGATTACCGGGCGAATTTAAGATCATAATACATTGATCGAAGTGATGATGTTCCATCGTCGAAGTCGAATATAATTGTGCTAAAGGGGAAGAAGCTCTGAAAGAAAAAAATCTCATTTTAATAAAAGATAAATTAATGTAAATTTAACATAAATATTAGAAAAATTTAGTACCATAAACCCTTTTGAGGAAAGTCCAACACATAAACTACAACACTCACTTGATTTGGAAGGAGTTATTTGTGCCTCGATGATCCAAATCGTGACATAAACAAGCTATTATCAATGCCAAACATTCGATTTCGCCAAATATATTCCACCACTGAGTTGACTGCAAAGAAATTACTATTAATAACTACATTTTTGTACATTCATGGTATTTTAGCACTCATCCATCGATGAATCAGTAATTTTATGAAGATTATTTAAAAACACCGGATGTGCATGGCCATACGAGGAATTTTTTCCTGTTGTACTTTTTTGTGCCTTTCGTTAAAAGTTTATAATTTAAAATTTTCAAATTAAATTTTAATAAAAAAAGAAATGCACAAAAAAAATACAACAGGAAAAAGTTCCTCGTATGGCCATGCACATCCGGTGTTTTAGCATTAAATTTATTTTTATGTTAATGTAAATTACAAGATATTAAAAAAATATTAAAAAAAAAAAAGTTTTTCTACTCCCATATGTGAAACTAAGCATTTCGTCATCACTTACTCGTTACGAAAATAGCATTTTCGTCTCTAGTGAGAAAAAGTGTTATTACAAGCAGATGTTATTTACAACATGAGGTGAAACCAGTTTTTTTGTGGTCGGTTCACATTTTAGTAAAAAGAATTATTTTTTTAAAATGTACTAATTATCGTCGTAGAAAAAATAGCATTTACGACTCGAGATGAAATCCGTTTTTTTCGTTCGAAAGATTAATTCACTCGCCCCTACGGGGCTTGTGAATTAAATTCTATCTCACGAAAAAAACGTATGTTTCATCTCATGTTGTAAAAAATACTATTTTTTTAAATTGCTTCCGTCCGGGATTGAACCTGAGACTTGTATGTAAGCAAAATTTTTAGGTATAAATTGTTTCAAAAATTTCATTCTTTTTGTTAAATTTGGCATAAATTGAAGTTCAAAATATACATTATTTTATATCTTCAGAAAGCTAATTTTACGAGCTTTGAACATATTAAAAAATATACAGAGTGTTGTATTTAAATTAAGAATTTTGATTCCATTTCCGGTTAAACCGGAAGTCAAAATATAAAGTGTTTAGTATCATGTAACAGCTAATTTTACGAGCTTTCAAAATATTTAAAAATATACAGGGTGTTCCTAAAAATTTAAATATTTTTGTAATTTCCGGTTTAACCGGAAGCGTTTTGTTAACCGAAAATAGTGTCAAATAATAGATATTCATGGGATTGATACATATATCCATTTTCAAGTTTCCATTTTTATTACAAAACAAATTAAAGATTTTTGAAGTTTTGACATTCCAAAAATCATTACTCCAAAACGGCTCGAGCGATTTTAATAAAAATTTATATTTCGATAGAGAATTACGTTGTCTGTAACATATCCAAAAAAGCAAAAATATGGCAGAGGGAATTTTGAGAAAATCCATTTCAAAATTTTGACCTACAATCTAATTGAATTTGAGCCAAATTTGCAAATACGCACCCAAAATAACAACCTTATTTTTGGACACCCTGCATAGATTTCTTATAAAAGCTTAGTTTGCCAATGAAATAATTTTAAAGTAGCTAAAATCAAATTTCATCAAAATCGGTTCAGTAGTTTTTGCTCCACAGTTACAGGAATTTTTGGACTCAAAACGTCGAGAAATGCAAATAAAAATTTTTTTTTCTCGGTTATAACAACTCTTGCTTGGATTGGAAAAAGTTAAAAACCTTGATGTGCGATTTAATAATTACTTACTGTTAATATAGAAAACATCATTTGTGCAACATTGAAAGCATGCCTCCAATTATGATAAGTAACATTTCTATAATTTTTTTTAACAGACAACAACCATCGACATAAAACTTCATAATCCATGTGAAACCTTTCCACAAAATCTAAATCGAGGAACATTCTGACACAGGCCTAAAAAAATAAAAAGGTAAGCCCAAATGGACATTTTTGCAAAAAAGAACTTACGGTGATGGTTTGGTCATCTTTCAAATGTATGTCATCAAATGAAAACTCGTGTAATCCCAAATAAGCTGCCGAAGGAACCCTCAAACTCTATAAATTAACAATTTAGCCAAAACGACTTAAAACAAATTATACACTTACTCTAATTCGTTGAGCATCTTCTACACTAGCAGTGGCATGATACGATAAAACTTCGAGAGTAACACTTTGTTTGGCGATAGCCACAACAGCTCTTTCATACATGTGAGTATTGTGTATACCCATTCCGCAAAAAATAGCAAAGGCTTCGACAAAATTTTCATCATTTTTTGTAAACGGAGTATCGTTAAATTTATTTATAAGTTGTATAACACCGACTATTTGACCAGAAGAATTTTTTATGGGCATACACAAAATACCTTTATGTTGAAAACACGATCCTTCATCAACTTGTGCGTCGAAACGAGAATCGTCGTAAGCGTTGTGAATATTTACAGTCTAAAAATTTGAACTATTAGTAAAATTACTTTTAGTTGTGTCGATAGTACTTACTTCGCCTGTCGTAGCAACGTAACCGGTTATTCCGATATTAATTGGAAATCGGCTTTCGAAAGGACTAAAAAATATAAAAAGGGTTTGTTAATGAAATAGAAGGGGTTTAGAAGTAATTTATAAGTACCTACCTAGTTCGTGATTCGCCGTCTTCAACATTGAGATCATTTGCTTCGAAATCGAAGACACGTGAAAAACTACCTTTGGATATTTCATGTACTAAAAGAACCTGAAACAATAAATTTCAATTATAAATTGACCAAATTGTTACAACTAACTAACGAAAATATAAAAATCCGCAATAACATTTCGAAAGAAAGCATTTTTGAAAGTTTGAAGTAGTTCAAAAGTGACACTTGGCCGCCGTTGCCAACCTTAATGGTAAAAATCCCTATCTCTACTGCGCGCCAAATTCAAACGACCCGATAGTATTTCTAGCTCAGCGGCTATTATGAAACCCTTTTTACAACAAGCAAACAAGCTTTTAGACATTTTACAAAACTTTAGCAGACTCCCAAGTGCCTTTTGCAAGCTACATGCGTTACAAACATTTAATTGTTTATAACTTTCGGACTTCTGAAGCACTCCGAGACCTTGGACGAGATTTCAAACTATTTTACCCCTATTTAAAACTTAAAACTCTTTACATGTACTTATGAGTTACTAAAGGCCTTGTAACAAACTCTCGTATCCTATTGAAGGGTTTAAAATTGTTTTACAAAAGCCTCGAGCTCTTTCGGGATTTTGACCTTATAAGAACCTTTTTCTTTTTGCACCCTTATGTCTAGATACCCTTCACGCTATTTTTAAATATTTTATATGTATTCGACAACATGGACGTGTGCTTAATTTTAGGTTTTCAATGTTGTGAATTACATTCAACTTGCAACTTCACCTTTTTCCGTTTTCATGCGCTTTTTTAAGGTTCGAGTAATAAAACTTCCAAGATTAAGGATTAACTGTTGTGTTCCATTTATTAAATTATAATTGAAAAAAAAGTTCTCAAAGCAGCAATTACTTTTTGCATTTCAAACACCATACTATAAGCAAACTTCAAACAAATTCCTAAGTCAAAGAGCAAACAATTTGGAGTAAGTTATGCTTGAAATTATTGTTACGAAGATTGTATTTTTTGAAAAAACGGGAAAATATGTTTTATAATAAAAAAAGCACATCATTAATTCCCCTTATTATTCTTTAAATTGGAAACATAAAAGAATTATCGCTATTTTATAAATGAATTTTCTTTTTACTCTTTTATAAAAGCCTTAACTTTTATACTTTGTTGGATTAAGTTTTTTACGTTCAAAATAATTTTAAGTTAAATTCAGTAATCAATCTTAAAGGAAGGAATTTTACTTTTGTGTCACCATTGACAATGATTAATTTTGTTACATTATCAACTATGAAATAAATTCAAAATTTACTACATATTATTACACAACAATATGAAATAGGTTTTATAATAGATTGTTTTTTTCAAAATTTTCAACCCCATTTTCACCCATTTTAGTGGAAAAATCGGGCGATCAGGGAGCTGGACAGAATGTTTTAATGCTTGTACATTAAATTTCCCACCGTAAAAATTAAAAATTCGGTAAAATGTGTACAAAACCTTTTTTTCAATAATTCAACATCGTTACAAAGCTTACTCCATCGGAGTAAGCAACAATTGACTTTAACCCCCACATGAATTAAATATCAAGTTTACTTCTGTTGACGTTGACAAGGACTAATGTAGGCTTGTAATTTATTAACTTTCTTTTATTTATTGTTTTAAAATTTTAACTTTAATTGATAAAAATGAACCAAGTTGTATGTCATCGTCATCAGTCATCACAAAACCATTATCCAATAACTATCTAATCATGGGCCATTGAGCGACTTAACGGACGATACATCATCAACACTGAAATAGTGTCAATGACTGAATATAGTGCTGTAACTCATGAAACGGTTGATAGTCTATCAACGAGGTAACCGAAACAGACAGACAAATCTGTTTTGAATCTATTTTCCAGAAGATTTCCCCAGGGAATCTAGTCACCCATGATGCCCTGCCTGATCGTACATCAACGAGGAGACGAACTCAGTCAGGCAGAACTATTTAGAGGTCCATAACTATACTGAAACTATCTAGGGAGTTTCGGTACGGGGACGTAGTCCCCCCCCCCCAATGCCCTGCTTGGTTGTCGATCAACGAGGAGACGCAGACAGTCAGGCAGAACTATTTCGAGATCCTTGAGTATATACTACTGAAATCATCCTTGGATTTCCGCTAAGGGGACGTAGTCCCCCAGGAGGTGACGCCAGATTGTCAATTAACGATGTAACGAAAACAAGGAGACAAAACTATTTCTATTCCATCATCATACTGAAATTTTCCAGAAGATTTCGTACAGGGGACGTAGTCCCACATGATGCCCTGTCTGATCGTCGATCAACGAGGAGACGAAGACAATCAGGCAGAACTCTTTCGAGGCCCATGACTATACTGAAATTGTCCAAGGAGTTCCACTAAGGGGACGTAGTCCCCCGAGAGACAAAATTATTTCTGTTCCATTACCATATTGAAATTTTTCAGAAGATATCACCCGGGGGACGTAGTCTCCCATGATGCCCAGTCTGATCGTCTATCAACGAGGAGACGAAGACAGTGAGGCAGAACTCTTTCGAGGTCTATGACTATACTGAAATTGTCCAGGGAGTTCCGCTAGGGGGACGTAGTCCCCCGTGAGACCACGCCTGATCTTCAATTAACAATGTAACGAAAACAGGGAGACAAAATTAATTCTGTTCCATTACCATATTGAAATTTTTCAGAAGGTATCACCCGGGGGACGTAGTCCCCCATGATGCCCTGTCTGATCGTCTATCAACGAGGAGACGAAGACAGTGAGGCAGAACACTTTCGAGGTCCATTACTATACTGAAATTGTCCAGGGAGTTCCGCTAGGGGGACGTAGTCCCCCGTGAGACCACGCCTGATCTTCAATTAACGATGTAACGAAAACAGGGAGACAAAATTATTTCTGTTCCATTACCATATTGAAATTTTTCAGAAGATATCACCCGGGGGACGTAGTCCCCCATGATGCCCAGTCTGATCGTCTATCAACGAGGAGACGAAGACAGTGAGGCAGAACTCTTTCGAGGTCTATGACTATACTGAAATTGTCCAGGGAGTTCCGCTAGGGGGACGTAGTCCCTCGTGAGACCCCGCCTGATCTTCAATTAACAATGTAACGAAAACAGGGAGACAAAATTATTTCTGTTCCATTACCATATTGAAATTTTTCAGAAGATATCACCCGGGGGACGTAGTCCCCCATGATGCCCTGTCTGATCGTCTATCAACGAGGAGACGAAGACAGTGAGGCAGAACACTTTCGAGGTCCATTACTATACTGAAATTGTCCAGGGAGTTCCGCTAGGGGGACGTAGTCCCCCGTGAGACCACGCCTGATCTTCAATTAACGATGTAACGAAAACAGGGAGACAAAATTATTTCTGTTCCATTACCATATTGAAATTTTTCAGAAGATATCACCCGGGGGACGTAGTCCCCATGATGCCCTGTCTGATCGTCTATCAACGAGGAGACGAAGACAGTGAGGCAGAACTCTTTCGAGGTCTATGACTATACTGAAATTGTCTACGTCCCCCGTGAGACCACGCCTGATCTTCAATTAACGATGTAACGAAAACAAGGAGACAAAATTATTTCTGTTCCATTACCATACTAAAATTTTCTAGAAGATATCACCCCGGGGACGTAGTCCCCCTTGATGCCCTGTCTAATCGTCTATCAACGAGGAGACGAAGACAGTCAGGCAGAACTCTTCCGAGGTCTATGACTATAATGAAATTCTTCAGGGAGTTCCGCTTGGGAGACGTAGGGACTACGACTGATCTACAGACAGACAGATCGTAGGCAGGCGCATGAGCAGAGACCAAAAAGTATGCATGAATATAGGAAGATTACCAATGTGTTGGAAGCACATGTTTAATGTAAATTACAGCTACAATAATTATTACTAGAAAAGAGTTTTTATAATTTAGGGTCACCCAAGTGACAAGAATTCCTATTAAAATATTTGGTAGTCAAGTTTATACACACTGAAATAACATACCTAATTCTACTACCCTTACATTAATAAGATTACAATATTGTAATTTTCAAAAGCTATGTCTGATTAAAATATTATAACAATATACCCCCACACGAAGGTCAATATAAATTATAAATTCTCAAACGTAATTAATTAACCAGCAAAGCAATTAGTGTACATGTTAATACGTAACTTATGTCCCTATATATTTAGTATTAATTTATGTACTACAAGGTGTAATTTAATTTAATTACATCTAAGTGGCCCTATTGTACGAAATTTTCACTTAAGTGAAATTTTAGTTTCCAAACAGACGTTTGTTAACTTTGGTTCGGTACCAAAATAACTTTCTAATTAAACTAAGTGGCTTTAATTACATGTTTATGTTTAAAAGAAAATTTTGCTAAAATTACACCGGAAAATTGGCTTATAAATGCGTGGAAAATTATTAACCAATAATTAACCCGACCGAACGTTTGTTCAAAAAATTGTGGTCTGGCTATTTATAATAGGAGTTTTACAAAATATTCATGGTGGTGCTCAAAATTTGAGAAAAAAATAATATTTTTTGGATTATCTACTTTTTCAAAATACATGAAAAACATCTTTGACAAGAGCTCTAATAAGGATGAGATTAGCCCACGGAAGTTATTTTTTGAAAAACGAAAAGCGCTAATATATTCAAAAGAAAAAATACAGTCAAAGAGAGAATTGTGTATTTAGGGATTCAAAGGTTCCGTTGATCCCTTAAAAGCAAGATAAAGCTATAAATCTAGTGACCGAAGCTATCAGACGGACGCTAACTTGATTGATTGGGTTTAGCGTTAGGAATTAACACCCCTGTCCCCTATGACAAAATCTTTTATCTTCCACACGACAACTAACTTGATAAAATTTGACCAACA
Organism: Malthinus seriepunctatus; assembly: GCA_963924605.1. Taxonomy (NCBI): domain Eukaryota; kingdom Metazoa; phylum Arthropoda; class Insecta; order Coleoptera; family Cantharidae; genus Malthinus; species Malthinus seriepunctatus. The sequence goes on from OZ004603.1 coordinate 20,086,048, forward strand.
CATAAAAGCTCCAACAAAATTATTGATGAACAATTAGACCGCTCAAACCCAATGAATTAAAATTTCCTCTCCTTTTCGACCAACTCAAAATCCAACATTACTTTTATACAATTCAAATTAAAAATTTTCTCTATTTTCCTTAGAAATAGGAAGTAATCTAAGAAATCTAGTTAAATTCTTTTAAACAGGATACTGTGTAGACGTCGTTTGGTCGTTTGCTTATATTATTTGATAGTAAGATCCGGCAATGTGATTTCAACCTACACACTCTAAGTAAAAAAGAAAATTACATTTATTTATTTAGGTCAAATTTAAAACGTTTAAAGCTTCTAAACATGATTTATTTCAGGTTCAGGACCTCCTGCAAATTTAATTTTAGTTTGGAAAATTTTATAAAGAGAAAAAGTATTGCAAAGCTCTGTTTAGTCACATTTTCGACGTCTGAAAGATATCAACTTCAGACGGACGTTTAAAAATGTAAAAAATGCAATTATCTTGCGTATTTTATGTTTGGAGACAATTTCGAGAGAGATTTTGGCAAAAAAAATCCGAATTTGTTTACGATAGTTTAGAATTGCCCACCTGTTTAAGGCGTAACAGTCGATTGTTATTATGAAACGGGGAGATTTAGGGTTCAACTTCGGACATTCTTCGAACTCTAACGTAATGCCACTTTATAACAGAATAAACTCTGATGTGGTCGTAACACAACTTTTTACATTACATTAATAATTTCCAAGTTGAAATTTTGACATTCAAAAAATCATAACTCCGGTCCTGGAAATTTTTAAGGAATAAAACGCACGGTATTCGATAGGAGATGGCTATATCTATAACATATCCAAAAATGAATAAAAATGGTGGAACACGTTTTGAGAAAATCCATTTCAAAATTTTGACCTATTATGGCGCCTCAAAGGTAGGCAATTTTGAAATAATTTTAAAAATCGATTAGGTTAGGACGAAAGCTCTATATTTTGGCTGTAGAATTCCGCTTTGAAATTTTTATAATAAAAATTACCGAGAAAGTTATAAGGGAAAAACCACAAAATGGGACGATCGTTATATTACCCACCATTTTAAATTTAAAAATTTGGAAATTCACGACTATTAAACGAGCAAATAAAGGAAGCTTAAGTAAATTATTACAAAAACATATTTAGAGCAAAAATTTGGATATTTGATAAACGTTAAGCTTTTATGGAAGTTTGGTGAAAGTATTTTAATATATTTATGAACGCTAGGCCAAGCTTTTATATTTATGAACGCTAGGCCAAGCTTTTAACTTCAAACAAAGAACATAAACGTTGTATTTCTTATTATTACAAAGCCTTTTTGTTCCCCTAAATATAAAAAAAAACTTTCCCTTTTTTCCTCCTTTTGTACTCGAGGCTTTTTAACAAAAGTTATTTGAAAATAAAAGGAATGTCTTTTTCAATAAATGAATAATTCCTCTATTCTTACCTGAACTCTTTGACATTGAATTAAACTTTGGGTGTGTGTAAGTATTCTATAAACGACGTGTTCTATGGTACTTTGTTCCTCGAATATCATACGAGCTAAATCCAATAGCACTTGATTTCTTTTAACTTCGAGTTGTGACGTTTCGTAAAGATGCGCATTTCTAAGACCGATGCCACAAAATTGTAGATAACTGGAAAATATTTGTTCGTCTAGTTGCGTAAATGGGCTATCACCAATTTTATTTATAACCTGAAAAAATTCAAAAATATTTTAGTAGAATCTAGAACTGATGGCTACTATTGAAAGATTTATAAAATGTATTTTACAGCACACACACTTAAATAGTAGAAGTATATATTTTATCACTCTCGAAACGACCAAATGACTACTTTGTAACATGATTTATTTATTTTCTAACTCTTTTATACAAAAAAAAACAAAAAAAGATTTTTTAAGTTTCAGATTTTCACGATATTACCTGAAAAACCATCAAAATGCTACTGTATCGAGAAGGCTGAGAAATTTTACAAGATGACCAGTCGATCACTAAAGAAAACTCACCAAAGAAGAAAAAGGGCGTTCAAAAATATTGGTGGTAACGTCGGTAACAAAGTTCGTTAAAAAAACTTTAAATTAAACCCCTGCGTCTACGCCAATGACTTTCAATTTAAAAATTAACAATTACTATCTGTAGCAGTTGTACTGAAATATTTATTAGCCAAATCTCAGCAAGATTTGCTGAGGGCTTCTTGAGATATTGATAAATAACGATTTGTTCCCACCCTTCATAGAATCTACGCCAATGACTTTTGATTTTGAGTTAGATGTAGAAAACATTACTGGAGCAATTGAAAAGTCTGTGCCAAATCTCATTGAGATTGGCTGAAAGTTTTTCGGAATATTGAGAAACAACAAATTATTCTCCCCTTCCAGAAATCTACGCCAATGGCTTTTAATTTTAAAATCAACAATTACTATCTGTAGCAGTTGTACTGAAATATTTATTAGCCAAATCTCATCAAGATTTGCTGAGGGCTTCTCGAGATATTGAGAAATAACGATTTGTTCCCACCCCTCATAGAATCTACGCCAATGGTTTTTATGACTTTTAAATGGTACAAATTAGTAATTCGAGCGATCGTATTGTTTTATCTTGAATAATCTGTCCATCCAAACTCATTCAGATTAGCTAAGGATATTTTGAAATAATGAAAATCAATACCCCCCCCCCATTTTAAATAAAAACAATTAGCATTAGTAGCAATTGTATTGTCTTGAAGAGTCTTTAGGCCACAGTAACTCTACAAGATTACAAGATTGGCCAAGGACTTCTCCGGATATTAAAAACAATAACCCCCCCCTCTCTCTTTCAGGGAAAAAATGTACACCTATAAATTTCAAGGTTAAATAGCTAAAAATTACCATGGCGTTGTCTTGAAAAGTCTCTAAGCCAAATATTATCATTCGCCAAAAACGACCAAGAGCGTGTTTAGGGGAACATTGGGAAATAAAAACCACCCTCTTCCTTTCTGACCGATACATCTCTTAAATAATTGAAGAACTATCTACAAAAAACTGTATATTACCCGATTTTTAGTAAATAATTTTTCGCGATACGTCAGGAATTTTGAAACACCTTGTATCGTAGGATTTTGTAGTCCTAAGCATTCTCGATACTATATTGTGCTATTTTTTTTGGTTGGTCTGCATAACATGTAGTCAAAGGGTAGATGATTTACATACATAAAGTTGTAACACTTTACATTGATATTGACACAAAAAATCAAGGATGCAAAAATTTCAATTTTCAAGGATCCATTCAAATTTAAATTTTTGTGTATGTATCAAGATGGCCGTGAAAAAGAAAGAAAAAGGTTGAAACTATAACAAATGATCAAAATTTAAATACATCGAGAAGGCTTTAAGATTATGGTTTAGAATAATAATTATGTCTGTGGCGTACAAATTGTTTCGAATTCCACAACCATCTTGATTTCAATTTTCATCAGTTGGAATTTGGAAAAAAAAATTACCTGAGCTACTCCAATAACATCACCATTGATATCTTTAATTGGCATACATAATAACGATCGAGTTTTATATCCTGTCAAAACGTCAATATCATGGTTAAATCTGTCATCCTGAAACAAAAAAAAATTATTGGGTATTTTTTAAATTTCCATCATCAAACTCATCGTCATGAGTAATGGCCGCCATCATAACACGCATTTGCGTTTTTAAAATAAAACTTTACTATTTAGAGTAATCTCTCGTGCCATGGAAAACAACGTAACATTATATACAACGAAAGAATCGCCATCTTTTGTCTGAAAATTAATATTAATAAAGACCCTCTCGATTCTATATTGTTTTCCATAGCTACAGAGATTATGCTAAAATTAACTAGTGACGAGAGACATTTCAGTTAAAAAAATCGAAAAATTTTTTTTTGCATTTTTCGAATCAGGGGGACTCAAAACGTCGAGAAATGCAATAAAAAAAATTTGATTTTTTTCTGGATTATTAGTAACTTTTTCTTGGATTTGAAAAAGTTAAATTGAGTTAAAATATTATTTTTAGATTGCGATCATTATCAGTGCTCCAGCCCTATTTGTGAAAATTAGTAGCAGGAATTTGAATGTTTTCCTGATGTTCTCGAATTTTGTAGGCACCCGTATGCACAGTTAGTGGCTAATGAGAAGGGCGCTTCAAATTCTTTGTTTTGCTGGAACAACAAGCGCTCTCTTCAGGCTTCTTCAAGAATTATTTTAAGGAAAATTATAATTTACTTTTTAAGGTCACAATTTTTTTGCATTTCTGTTATATAAAACTCAATTTGACCTACTTATTTAATCTTGTACAACTTTAAAGCCAAACAGTAAAATTTTTATGTCAATGATGATGAGCTAAAGACGTATAATTTCAAAAATGGCAATTTTTAAAAGAACCATTATAAAAGTTCGTTTAAAAATTAAATTTGTTACATAGATCAAAGTAGTCTTACAGTACAACATTGTAACTAAAAGAATTATCAGTGGAAAATGTTTCCAATTTATACAACTTAATGAGCAATAGTTGTTACTCGTTCGTAGCTCTTGAAAAAAAGAGAAAAAAAGGCAAACTAAAGTAAAAATTTGTACAGTTTTAATATTTGGCATAATGTACTACTTTTGAGGTTAATATAGCAAAAAACCGAACATTTTTCTTCTCTAAGAGGAGGGAAAATCCATTACAGAAGATCACCACCACTCTAGTGATGCGGTAGCACGGTTTTTGACATTTATCTCAGCAACGTCGAGTCGAACGTGAAAATTTCATATAAACAAATATGTTTATTATTAAATTTCCTACAAAAAAGTTTTATTCAATATTTCTCTAAAATTAATAGTTCGCGCGCTAGCGCGCCTGGATGTCCCCTTTGAGCTGAAGCTAATAACTGATTTTATAGAAGTACAGCTTTTCATGCCTTAACGTGGATTTGCGGTAGCACGGTTTTTGACGTTTATCTCGGCAACGTCGCGTCGAACGTGAAAATTTCATATAAACAAATATGTTTATTATTAAATTTCCTACAAAAAAGTTTTATTCAATATTTCTCTAAAATTAATAGTTCGCGCGCTAGCGCGCCTGAAAGTCCCCTTTCAGCTGGAGCTAATAGCTGATTTTATAGAAGTACAGCTTTTCATACCTTTTAACGTGGATTTAGAAGCAAAATAATGTGTAAATATCTGCCAATGGATGAGTAGACGAACGATATACGGCAAACTATTCATTCGTAGTTTGCCATTGCCTTGCGAGGTCGAGTAGCCGCAAAAACATCAATATTGATCAGAAACGGAATTAAACCCTGTCTTTTAGATATGAAACCATACATTAACTTTAAGTTTCAATTTCATTTTTTTCGTACATTAAATACTTATTAGAAATGTGGCATCATCATTCAAACAACGTCTATGAGACAAAATGTAAAGAAAACTAAATAATTTGCATCTAAGATAAAATTAGAAGTGTTAATTAATGTAAAATTAAACATTATGCATTGTTATTTTTGGAAAATTGTGCTTTTGAAGTCTTTATGTATAAAACACACAGTAAAAAGTGTCCAAAGCTTAAATATAGAAGTGGTAGTCTTTGATGATGGTTACTCGTAGCGTACCTAATTAAACTTTGTTAATGTCAAAAGACGTATTTTACAACAATTGTTGTAGAAATTACTTTAGAAGAATCTTCGTCAAATAGTAATTTTCTACTCAAAGCTGTATACGTACAATCAGCCTCAAAATTAATGGCCACCCTGGCTATACGTTTAGCACAAATTGTGGATGTAACCATCATAACACCCTCTATTTAAATTGAGGGATAACTTTATTTTACCAATAAGTAGTAAATCAACAACCTCGCTTTCTGTCCTTTATACGCCACCTGGCGTATAGCCATGGTGGCCAATAATTGTGAAGCTGACTGTACCTACAGAAAAAAAAGCCCGTCATGACGTCACCTTATTGTATGAAAGTATTTAGAAAGCCCTCTCCTGGTTCTTAGAGCTATGACACTCGAACCACGTTAGCCCAGGTTTATGTAAGACTAATAATATGGAGATATAACATAATATCGAAATCTCAACATTATATGAAGATAGTGTGGCTAGCCACAACGCTTTCGCGTACCATCAAGGTGCACGATTCGATGTCATGGGCACGGTAGAATCATTCTATAGAAAGGTCGTGACTGAGGCAAAAGCAAAATAAAACAAAAGAAGCACCTAATAATGCAGAAAGTGCCAAGAACAAACTAAAGACGTGAACGAAGAAGAAGAAGCGACTCCCATAGAAACGATGTACTTACACTAAACGTCGTCGTGTAACCATACGACGTCACTTTGATAGCCTCTAGTGATTAGCCTGACGACTCCCATACCACCATTCCAATCCGCAGCTTCGCCAAATGGCGATTCCGGGGCATCCAAAGGCAAAGGAGACGAGGAAGGGTTTTAGCTGGTAGTAAGGGCTGTCGAGGAGTCTCTAGATCTATTGTCCTTCACAAATATTTTATCTGATATCTGAAGGGATCCAAAGAGTCTACCTTAGAGAAGCTTATGACGCTCGTAGAGAAAGGTGCGATGTAACTTCACCAACAGCACCACACGGCCGGTATGGAAGGTATCGAGGAACCGATACCGCAACACCAATCTCGACATTCTGAAGACGACAGATTCAGAATTTAATAGCGATCCGAAAAACATTGTTGGATTACGTCGAAATTCTGGGGAAGGCATCGTTCCGAACTTATTGCCAAACGACGGTCGAAGCTCCCAAAGTTCGCAACTAGCCCCTAAATTGCCGACTTTTCGCATAGTTTTTGCTGTGCGATTTTTCAAAGTCAAAAAATTACGAAAATTTTCGGAATTTTGTGACAGTCGCCGCGCCGCCATTTTTCGAGATTTTTCAAAACTAAGATCGGAGCGTTTATATGGCTACCCTGGAGTACCCAAATCTAAATTTTGGGATCGATGTGCCCATTTTGAATTTTTAGCCAATCGAGACCTATAAATTTTTTTCTATCGCTTCGATTGGTTTAAAATTTTAGGAGGGAATACCTAAGGGCGTGTCTGAGGTAACTGTAGAATTTGCTATCTTGCATTTCATAGGTTATGAAGATATCAATTTTTAAATTTAAAGCGCCGTTTTTTTAATTTGAAACTTGACTTTTAAGGGCAACTTTTAATCAAGTTATTGCGCTTTGGACCACACACAAAGCCTTGTAAAAGTAATAAAACGATAATAAGTACCATTACTAAACATTCCAATAGATACATAAACAAAAGAACATTATTTATTAAAAGCATGTATAATATTATGCCTTTATGAAATAAAACATATAAAACGTAATACTAATGGTAATAATAAGAATTTAATTGAATGCGTTTTAAAAGACTGTAATTTAAGTTTGTAATTAAAACATAAACTTTTAACGACTTCAAAGCTGTGGAAAATTTATAAAATTTAAAAAGAAACACTCTGAAACAGGTATTATGGGAATGTTTTAAAACGAAAAGTACTAAAATGTAAGCTTAGTTTGTTGATACCACACCACGGATAACTCGATTTCCTACACTTAAATTTTATTTCAACTTTAAAAAGAGTATATTGATGAGAAATAAAAGTAAAAAGTACAAAAAGGGGTGATAAAGTAAGCTAAGATGGCAGTTAAATTTGTAACAACTTGAAGCGTAAAAGAAACAAAAAATGCATTTTGTGTTAAATTTTTCCAAGTTTCGTTTTGTCAACCCAAAAAATATGAAAAATTATATAATTTCTATAATATTTCATCGTAGCGTGTAGTTTTTCTATTTTTCTGCATCATGAACCTTAAAAAGTTTTTCCATTATTTTCAATCTTACTCCATTTTCTCCCTTTTTTCATAATTTCCGCTTCTGAATTGTATTTTACTTGTAACTTGTAAAAATTGTTTTCCAATTGTTTAATTTTCAACTTTTCAATAGCCAACTATTTTTTTTTATCAAAAACGTGATATATTAAAACTTTTTAAAACTATTATAGCTGATGGTTAGTTCAGGATCATAAAATTTGCATTGGTAAAGTGTTATAAATCTAGCGAAAAAAATGAAATTCCGATTTTATGAAATTAATATGCAACGTTAGTCGTGCAATATTACAGCACGTCATATATTCAGTAAAGGCTGAGTGATGAATTAAAATTTTCAAAGGAATGAATAATAGTTACACATAAAATATGGGTTTGAAATGAATTTATTCCAACTAAATTTCCACAATTGTTTAAAAAGAACTCAACTGATGCATGAGGCTATATACACAACTAAAAGCAACCCAAAAAGTGAATTCTGTTACATATGGGATATGGGGGATATATCCCCCGCAATATGGGGGATCTTGGGGATCATGCCTCATTAACTTTTGGCTGGGTGGCACCTCCAAAGAAATCAAATTAACTAAGAGTAGAATAGAGATCCTGTGCGTCTCTACCATGGGTCCCTAACCAGCACATGAGATCGTAGGCACAAGTGCCCGCACGGCAGTAAAAAAATCGGTTTATATAGAACACATCGAATACTACAGAAGCAGGAACAAGAAGCTCAAAAACTAAATAGTAGTAGATATATTATTATATCAAAAGTGGAAACTAAAGCTCTAAAAGTGAGACTCCCAAAGTTGTAGATTGGGTGACTTAAAAAAAGAAAATGGCAGACTCAAAAGTGGAGACTAATAGACTCAAAAGTAGATATTGAGACTCGAATGGTGGAGCCTGGAACTCATACAGTTGGTCACCGAGAAACTTATAAGTGGAGAGTGGGGGCTCAAGACTAGAGTGGAGACTGAGACCCGAAAAGTAAAGGCTGTGAGACTCACAAAGTTGTAGATTGGAATACTTAAAAAAAGAGATTGGCAGACTCAAAAGTGGAGACTAATAGACTCAAAAGTAGATATTGAGACTCGAATGGTGGAGCCTGGAACTCATACAGTTGGACACCGAGAAACTTATAAGTGGAGAGTGGGGGCTCAAGACTAGAGTGGAGACTGAGACCCGAAAAGTAAAGGCTGTGAGACTCACAAAGTTGTAGATTGGAATACTTAAAAAAGAGATTGGCAGACTCAAAAGTGGAGACTAATAGACTCAAAAGTAGATATTGAGACTCGAATGGTGGAGCCTGGAACTCATACAGTTGGACACCGAGAAACTTATAAGTGGAGAGTGGGGGCTCAAGACTAGAGTGGAGACTGAGACCCGAAAAGTAAAGGCTGTGAGACTCACAAAGTTGTAGATTGGAATACTTAAAAAAAGAGATTGGCAGACTCAAAAGTGGAGACTAATAGACTCAAAAGTAGATATTGAGACTCGAATGGTGCAGCCTGGAACTCATACAGTTGGACACAGAGAAACTTATAAGTGGAGAGTGGGGGCTCAAGAGTGGAGACTGAGACTCGAAAAGTAAAGGCTGTGAGACTCACAAAGTTGTAGATTGGAATACTTAAAAAAGGAGATTGGCAGACTCAAAAGTGGAGACTAATAGACTCAAAAGTAGATATTGAGACTCGAATGGTGCAGCCTGGAACTCATACAGTTGAACACCGAGAAACTTATAAGTGGAGAGTGGGGCTCAAGAGTGGAGACTGAGACCCGAAAAGTAAAGGCTGTGAGACTTACAAAGTTGTAGATTGGAATACTTAAAAAAGGAGATTGGCAGACTCAAAAGCGGAGACTAATAGACTCAAAAGTAGATATTGAGACTCGAATGGTGCAGCCTGGAACTCATACAGTTGGACACCGAGAAACTTATAAGTGGAGAGTGGGGGCTCAAGAGTGGAGACTGAGACTCGAAAAGTAAAGGCTGTGAGACTCACAATGTTGTAGATTGGAACACTTAAAAAAGGAGATTGGCAGACTCAAAAGCGGAGACTAATAGACTCAAAAGTAGATATTGAGACTCGAATGGTGCAGCCTAGAACTCATACAGTTGAACACCGAGAAACTTATAAGTGGAGAGTGGGGGCTCAAGAGTGGAGACTGAGACCCGAAAAGTAAAGGCTGTGAGACTCACAAAGTTGTAGATTGGAATACTTACAAAAGGAGATTGGCAGACTCAAAAGTGGAGACTAATAGACTCAAAAGTAGATATTGAGACTCGAATCGTGGAGCCTGGAACTCATACAGTTGAACACCGAGAAACTTAAAATTGGAGAGTGAGACTCTAAAGGTGAAGGCTGTGAGACTCACAGAGGTGTAGACTGGGATACTTAAAAAATTAGACTGGCAGACTCAAAAGTGGAGACAAATATACTCAAAAGTGGAGACTGGAACTCGTAAAGTTGGAGACTCACAAAGTTGGAGAGTGAGGGCCTCAAACGTGGAGTACGCGACACCCAAAGTTGGACAATGAGATACTTAAGAGGACATTGAGGAACTCAAAAGTGGAGACTGGAATTCACAAAATTGCAGATTGAAATCCTCAAAAGTGGAGACTGATACTCGGCGGGTGCAGACTGGAACTTACCAAGTTGGAAACTGGGAGACCTAAAAGTGGAGAATGAGATACTAAAATGTGGAGGCTGAGACTCGAAAATTGGACACTGGAATTTACAAAGTTGGAGAATGAGATGCTTAAAAGTGGAGACTGATACTCGGCGGGTGCAGACTGGGACTTACCAAGTTGGAAACTGGGAGCCTCTAAAGTGGAGAATGTGATACTAAAATGTGGAGACTGAGACTCGAAAAGTGGAGACTGAGGAACTCAAAAGTAGGACTAAAGAACTCAAAAGTGGAAACTATGACTTTAAAGCGGAGGCTTAGACACTCGTAAAGTTGGAGATTAAAAAGTTGGAGAGACTTAAAATTTTAGATTGAGAAGTGGAGACTGATACTCGGCGGGTACAAACTGCAACTTACCAAGTTGGAAACTGGAAGTCTCCAAGGTGGAGAATGTGGAGACTGAAATTCTAAAAGTGTATACTGAGGAACTCAAACGTAGGACTAAGAATCTCAAAAATGGAAACCGAGCTTTTAAAGTTGGAGATTTAAGAGACTTAAAAGTGGAGACTGAGAAGAGACTTAAAATTTGAGATTGAGAGACTCAAAGGATAGACAGGAATTCACAAAGTTGGAGATATGGATTCTTAAAACGATAATTTTGACGAATGGATTCAAAAGTGGAGACTGATAGACTCAAAAAAGGGATACTGAGGAAGTCAAAAGTGGGACTGAGGAACTCAAAAGTGGAGACGAAACTCCAAAAGTGGAGACTGAGAGAGTTCAAAGTTGAGATTGGGAGACTTACAACTGGTGACTGAGAGAATTCAAAGTGGAGATTGAGAAACTTAAAACTGGAGACTCAAAAGTGGAGACTGAGAACCTTAAAATTTGAGGCTGAGAGACTCAAAAGTGGAGATTGAGACCTTAAAAGTGGAGACTGAGAGACTCAATAGTAGAGATTGAGAGACTTAAAACTGAAGACTGAAAGAATTCAAAGTGGAGATTGAGAGACTTAAAACTGGAGACTGAGAGACTCAAAAGTGGAGCCTGAGAACCTTAAAAGTTGAGACTGAGAGACTCAAAAGTGGAGACAGAGACCTTAAAAGTGGAGACTGAGAGACTCAATAGTGGAGACTGAAATATCCTGTATAATGTGAATGTCTTAGAATAAATAATTATTTTCATTCTTTTGTTTTTCTTTGTCAATTTCCATTTATTAGCTTCTCGCAAGAGGAGCACACTAGCTTTAAAAGCACATAAAACTTCCATTAATATTAAATTGTACTCTTGTTGTAAACAAATTAATGCTGCAACCCAATAAACCATAGCAATTTCCAAAGTCTTCGGTAAACATGAACAAAAGTAGTAAGTAATTAATTCCGAACAATACAACGTTTGTTGAGCTTTAATACGATGCATGTTGTGTGGTTGCACTTTATCGAAAGGTACATTGTAAAATATTAACAATGAGAAAATCACAAGACTGCAGTTTGATCTTTTGCCAAGAACTTAGTAGGGATGCAGCAAAAATTTATAAGACACGTTGGCATTTAAGTTTTTAATTTATTTATTCAGGACATCAAATTTCTTGCTATTCTCTCCTTTATTTAATTAAAATTATTTATTCATTAAATTTCTTAAAAAAATTTAATCAAGGTGGCCTTGGCGTTGTTTTAGCAAAAATTTCAAGAGTAAAGGGTTGAATTATGAATTTGTCCTTTTTAGCTGTTTTGTTTTGTATTTTTGCCAACATTTGTAGTTATAAATGTCTGGACTTTTTTTTAAATCTGTTTAAAATCACCGAAAATCCTTCCAAAGTATAAAAATATAAAAAAAAAGTTGTAGCGATGGTAAATAAACTGTGTGATAAACAAAAGTAATAAATTAAAAGACTTTATCCCAAAAAGATGTATACAACGACCTACTTCTTTCCCACCTAAAAAGAGGAGTATAAAGACTAATATCTATAAAAGGATAAAAACATTTAATGTATTTTTTTGCACGATAGAACGATATCACTTAGTTACCGCGTTTGTTGGCAGATCGGTAAGTATGTTTTACTGGTAACTCATATAAACAAAACAGTAAGTAATTTACTTACCGTTCTAGAACGGTAAGTAAAAAAAATAAAAAATAGTCATTTAAAAACGATATAATTCAAAAAACATTAAATAATAATAAATAAGACTTCGAACCAAAAACAGAAAAATCAGGGTGATCATATTCAGGCCCATCTTTTGGGAGTAAGTTATTTGAGTGCTAGCGAACACGAAAATCTGATTGGCTGCTCAAAGCACTGGCTCTCAAATAACTAATTCCCAAAAGATGGGCCTGAATACGATAATCCTGATTTTTCTGTTATGGGATAACATAACAGACTAGTCCCGGCTACTATTTCACATTGAAATTGAACGTACAATTACTACAACTACTAAAAGTAATAACGCTACTTTGTGCGGCACTTGGATTTAGAGAAACTGCTACTGAATTCAACGTTTGTCTCACCTCGGCGCTACCTTGTTCTGTATTTAAAATTTTTTTAGCAAAGTCAATTTTGTTTTCAAGCGAATCTTCAACGTAACTCTCTGCTACGGTGGACGATCTCCACCCACCATGCCTCTTCAGTCCTAATACGTCTACTCCTTTATTCGCTAAAAAGGTCGCCGAAGTGCGCCTAAAGGAATGACCGGTGTAAGTATTGGAGTGTTGTAATTTTAGAAAATTTGCGATTTTTGACGGCCAACTTCCAATAATCCCTTTGCCTATTACTTGATTGCTACACTTCCCCTTATGATATTTCAAAAATAAGTGCTGACTCTTTGCATTTTGTGGGCGTAGCCTGAAGTATTTTCTACATATTTCCAGGTAGTTAATATCATTATCTTTGTCAATTACCGTAAATGTTCGCTGGATGTTGGTCTTCGTGTTATGAATTTTCACGATCAAAAATGATTCTCGATCTTCTATGTCTTGCACGCACATATTATACAATTCTTCTCTCCTACACGCGCCTGATATACCTAATATCATTCCCACCTAAAAATGAAAACAAAAATTCTTATCTTATAAATCACAATAATATAGATAAATGTAAAAATACCTTAAGAGTTAAAAATTCATCATCCGGAGCTTCTTTCAAAAAGTTCGTCATACCTTCCTTAGTGAAAATGTCCGATTTTTTTGGCTTGTGTCCAACATTTTTCCTTTTAAGGAATGCTATCAAGGTTGTGAACTTGGATATATCAATTCCATCATTTAGAAAAATTGTACTTTTGAGCATCGAATATTCAGCCCAAAGACTTCCAGGTGACTTCAACTTTTCATTTCGTCGTACAAAATAAGCCAGCAAAATTTTTTCGTTAATTTGTAGATTTTTATCCTCACATCAGCTTTTAAAGATTTTGTATACATTCTCATAACGAATTCTCGACTTTTCAGGAACAATAGAGGAGCAACCAATATTCCAAGCTTCTTCTATTTCACTGTCCACACTTTTTAAATCACTCATTTTTTTTCGTTTTTATGCAGCAAAATATTAGAATTTTTTACTTCAAAAAGCGGAGACAATTTGTTAGTAAATAACACTATGGTAACACCTTCAAATATTTTTATAAAGCCATCTAAAAAATTATGTTGCACAAAAATTAAAACATAATTTTTGACATTTTCATTTTTATGATTAAGGAAAAGTTTCTATCGTGCAAAAAACGTTGTAAGCATCACAAACGTTAAGGGTTTACTGGTCTCAGACAAAATTGGGGACTGCGCTTCGCTTAGTCCCCAAACATTTTGTCTTTGACCAGTAAACTGTCCTTACCGTTTTTTATACTTAAATTACTATTTTAATACAGTTATTTGATTGATGTAAAAGTTAAAAAAAAAAGTAGAACTAAAAAAATTTACCGCAAAAATTGATTTTAATTATATTGTAGGTGTAATTATTAACAAAAAATAATGGGAAAATAAAATTTACTGCTGTTTATTAAATTCATATTTCATGTCGTGGCTGTAAAATAATTATGAAAGCTCTAAAAATTCTAATGGGGTAAATTATGTTGAAGCTTATTGTTTGTTACAAAAATAACTAAAGGGAGAATTTAATGAGCTCGCTCTTGTACATAAAAATAACTCATTCTTGAAAACTTACTATCCTCTTAAATAAAGGAAAGATTCTTTAAAATCAGTCGACGCTAGAGGCGCTAAAGTCGATCCCTCATTTTAACTCTCATGATATGAAAGTATTCCTTATATGAAAATTTAGACAACGAAATTTTCTATTAAAAGGTACTTTTCGTAATTTTTCATAAACCCAATATTTAAGTCAGAAATTTGTACTGAAAAACTGCCAATTTTGTTGGTTTAACAAAAAACGCTTAGTTTCAGTTTTTCGAACGCTGCTCATAACTTTGGAGTGCTACGAAAAAATGTCTTATATAAAAATTGTAGACGTTGATATTTCCCACTGAAAGTTATTTTTAGCAACTTTTCATAAACCCAATATTTAAGTCAGAAATTTGGATGGAAAAACTGTCAATTGTGCTGGTTTAACAAAGAACGCTAGGTTTCAGTTTTTCGAATGCTGCTCACAACTTTGGAGTGCTACGAAAAAGGTCTTACATAAAAATTGTAGACGTTGAAATTTCCTACTAAAAGTTAGTTTTATTAATTATTCATAAACCCATTATTTAAGCCAATAATTTGGATATAAAAACTGTCATATTTGCTAATTTAACAGAGAACGCCAAGTTTCAATTTTGCGAACGCTGCGCATAACTTTGGAGTGCTACGAAGAAAGTTCTTATATAAAAATTGTAGATGTTGAATTTTTCTACTGAAAGTTATTTTAAGTAATTTTTTATAAATCCAATATTTAAGCCAGAAATTTGGATTGAAAACTGTCAATTTTGCTTGCTTAAAACACAACGCTTAGTTTCAGTTTTTCGGACGCTGCTCATAATTTTGAAGTGCTACGTAAAATCGTCTTACATAAAAATTATAGATGTTGAAATTTCCTACTGTAAGCTATTTTAAGCAATTTTTCTTAAACTCGATATTTAAGCCAGAAATTTGGATGTAAAAACTGTCATATTTGCTAATTTAACAGAGAACGCCAAGTTTCAATTTTTCGAACGCTGCTCATAACTTTGGAGTGCTACGAAGAAAGTTCTTACATAAAAATTGTAGACGTTGAATTTTTCTACTGAAAGTTATTTTAAGTAATTTTTTATAAATCCAATATTTAAGCCAGAAATTTGGATTGAAAACTGTCAATTTTGCTTGCTTAACACACAACGCTTAGTTCCAGTTTTTCGGACGCTGCTCATAATTTTAAAGTGCTACGTAAAATTGTCTTACATAAAAATTATAGATGTTGAAATTTCCTACTGTAAGCTATTTTACGCAATTTTTCATAAACTCGATATTTAAGCCAGAAATTTGGATGTAAAAACTGTCATATTTGCTAATTTAACAGAGAACGACAAGTTTCAATTTTTCGAACGCTGCTCATAACTTTGGAGTGCTACGAAGAAAGTTCTTACATAAAAATTGTAGACGTTGAATTATTCTACTGAAAGTTATTTTAGGTAATTTTTTATAAATCCAATATTTAAGCCAGAAATTTGGATTGAAAACTGTCAATTTTGCTTGCTTAACACACAACGCTTAGTTTCAGTTTTTCGGACGCTGCTCATAATTTTGAAGTGCTACGTAAAATCGTCTTACATAAAAATTATAGATGTTGAAATTTTCTACTGTAAAAGCTATTTTAAGCAATTTTTCATAAACTCGATATTTAAGCCAGAAATTTGGATGTAAAAACTGTCATATTTGCTAATTTAACAGAGAACGCCAAATTTCAATTTTTCGAACGCTGCTCATAACTTTGGTGTGCTACGAAGAAAGTTCTTGAATAAAAATTGTACACGTTGAATTTTTCTACTGAAAGTTATTTTAAGTAATTTTTTATAAATCCAATATTTAAGCCAGAAATTTGGATTGAAAACTGTCAATTTTGCTTGCTTAACACACAACGCTTAGTTCCAGTTTTTCGGACGCTGCTCATAATTTTAAAGTGCTACGTAAAATCGTCTTACATAAAAATTATAGATGTTGAAATTTCCTACTGTAAGCTATTTTAAGCAATTTTTCATAAACTTGATATTTAAGCCAGAAATTTGGATGGAAAAACTGTCATATTTGCTAATTTAACAGAGAACGACAAGTTTCAATTTTTCGAACGCTACTCATAACTTTGGAGTGCTACGAAGAAAGTTCTCATATTAAAATTGTAGACGTTGAATTTTTCTACTGAAAGTTATTTTAAGTAATTTTTTATAAATCCAATATTTAAGCCAGAAATTAGGATTTAAAACTGTCAATGTTGCTTGCTTAACACACAACGCTTAGTTTCAGTTTTTCGGACGCTGCTCATAATTTTGAAGTGCTACGTAAAATCGTATTACATAAAAATTATAGATGTTGAAATTTCCTACTGTAAGCTATTTTACGCAATTTTTCATAAACTCGATATTTAAGCCAGAAATTTGGATGTAAAAACTGTCATATTTGCTAATATAACAGAGAACGCCAAGTTTCAATTTTTCGAACGCTGCTCATAACTTTGGAGTGCTACGAAGAAAGTTCTTACATAAAAATTGTAGACGTTGAATTTTTCTACTGAAAGTTATTTTAGGTAATTTTTTATAAATCCAATATTTAAGCCAGAAATTAGGATTGAAAACTGTCAATGTTGCTTGCTTAACACACAACGCTTAGTTTCAGTTTTTCGGACGCTGCTCATAATTTTGAAGTGCTACGTAAAATCGTATTACATAAAAATTATAGATGTTGAAATATCCTACTGTAAGCTATTTTTAGTAATTTTTCATAAACCCAAATTTTAAGCCAGAAATTTCAATCAAAAAACTGTCAATTTTGCTGATTTTGTATAAAACGCTTAATTTCGGTTTTTCGTACGCTGCTCATAATTTTGGAGTGTACTGGAAGTATGTTACAAATAAATATTGTAGACGATGAAATTTCCTACAAAAAGGTAAACCATTACCATATTACCATATGGTAATATTTTAGAAACCCAATATTTAAGTCAGAAATGGACCTCTTGAATAGCGAGATATAAAAGTCTAATTTCCATTAAGTTTCGTCTACAGTTTATAAGTTTCTATTGATACATGCATATTTTATTTTAATTAAATGCATTTAACAATAGCTGCTATGTACAAGGATTGATTTGAAGTGCCTGCAGCCGCGATTGAACTGTTCCACGAGCGGTCTGTACGCTACAGCAGCTGGCGCTAACCGCGCGCGGTCACCGTTTCTAGAGACATATTTCTTATAAACAAAGTGAATGGCGGGTGGTCCTCAAAGGACTTATAACTTAACATTAATTTAAATAATTTTTTTTTACCTGGTACGCATCAGGTATGTTAACAGGTTCACCACTTTCAGCAACGTATCCAACAATTCCTGTACCCCAAGGAATCCTAATTTCTTCCTTTTTTTCCATTTCAACTAGTGTACTTTTTGAACAAACGTCGAATAGTTTAGAGACTAGACATCTACCTCTAGGGCCTTGGCCTGGAGGTAACGGGGTACATCCACCCCCTTTTTCACCTTGTACAAGAAATAACGAACCTCTATCTGCATGTAGTAACATGGAAACATTTTGAAGTATCTTGTGACATAGCGAACGTACTTCTAATTCATTACAAATGTCTTTTACCTGAAACAAAAAAAAATTATTTTTAAAACATAAATTTTCTCTTAAATTGTCAACTTCAGTTCCAGCACACGCGTCCGAAATTTCATTTCGAGTTGGGTAAAGGGTTTTCGAATAAAATCGTTTCATTGGTAACAAAAAATTTGATTTAAAATTCCCATTTTTATGCGAAAGTTCAAAGTAACACGTCATTTCGTCGATGCCCTTGTTTAAAAAAATGCTTAAAAAAACTTCAAATTTATTGGTTCTATAGCTTTAGTGGGCTTTTTTATTGGTTGAATTTAATCAAAGATATAAATTTAAATTACGTAACGATTTCGTTTATAATAAAATATTTAAAATTGACACTTTTTTTAACATAAAAATGAATACTTTGTCCTTTGTTCGTGATAAAATTACGAAAAAATCATGATTAATGTCGACTTTATAAC
The DNA here is from genome assembly GCA_963924605.1 of Malthinus seriepunctatus. Classification (NCBI taxonomy): domain Eukaryota; kingdom Metazoa; phylum Arthropoda; class Insecta; order Coleoptera; family Cantharidae; genus Malthinus; species Malthinus seriepunctatus. The sequence continues at coordinate 20,104,690 of OZ004603.1, forward strand.
GAGATGCTTACGTAAACATCGTTTTTGATCTACAACCACTTTACTAAAGTAAAATTCTCAAGATCTATTAAGCTCGGCCACCTTCACTTTAATGCACGAAGCTCTTAAGGATAGTAGAGGAAATTTTGACGTTTTATCAAGTTTCTAATTGTAGTCAATCTTTTAAAACTCCACGAGTAAAGAAAAACAGCCTCAGGCGTCCAAAATCAAGATTTAAACTTCCATCACAGCAGCTTGGAGAAGCTAAAGCTTCAACGATAACATTCGAGCGTTCAAAAGTAGCACAGAAGCTCCCTAGACGTAGAAATAATATAGAAATTTAATAGTAAATGATAGGAAATCCATAGAGTTATTAACATTCACAAAAGGTACTTTAAAATTGTAAAACACTGATTAACAACTGCTACCAATTGCTGACAGAAATCTCCTGAGAATTGCGCAATTTTCAGATATATAAAACGCAAGATTAAGATTTTGTTGAGATTTTCAAGAAAATCCGACGCCTTCTGTGAGAAAAATACGCTCATACCTACGTCTGATGGCGAGAATAAGTGCAAAGATCGTCCGTGTGATGCACGTAGTTTCTCCATGAATAATCGCAACCATTTACTAAAATAACTGCATTGCAGTCGTTCGTAGATTGCGAAATTCTAAAATATGACATCCCAGCACTTTGGGGAATAACAAACTCGAAAGTGTATTTAAAAAGCAAAGAAATAACTGCATCCAAGACACCTCAGAAGTTTATGAAGCTTTTAAGCTAATTTCGCAATTGCATAACAAACTCGAGACGATTAAAATGGAATTTTCAGGCGAGGAGGCGTCGAAATCGATTTTAAACGCCCAAACAATTGTTAATTTCCATAAATTTTCAAAGACCTTAATTATTACCAATTAAAGTATAAAAATAAAGAAAAACTCGCATTAGGGGTTGAAAAGCAAGATTGAAGCTCCATCATGACACCTTGGGGATATGAAGGTCTTAGAGCAATCTCCCTTTAATTCGAGCACCAAAAAACATATTTTTTAAATCAAGAAACTTAAAGAAATACTTTTCGAACTTACGAATGAGTTGTGGATGTTTTAATGAGTCAAATAAATAAAAATGTGAGTTAGGGAAAGAGTCATTTGCAAGTCAAAATACTCAACAAATTTAAGTAATTGATGACTTTTTCAATTAATTGTTATCTGAGAATTATCTTTTAATGAATGACTTGAGTAAAAACAATATATTATACTTTAAATTATTAAAAAAAAATTATAATTAAAAAAATTTGCATATCAGTTTGTCCTCTGATGTAAAGTCAAAATTCTAAAAATTCTAAACCGAATTGAAAAGTATTAAAAACAACTAACCTTTATTTTAAAACAATTTTTATTTAAATTATTTCAAAAACCCTGACCTCCTCAACTTAAAATTTGTTTTTCTTATTTTGGTTGTTGCGCACCATTAACTTTTAACTAAAACCATCAATTTTGATCTGTGTAAGGTCAAGATCGCTATTAAAGATTCACGGATAAGTTCAAATTAAAATACAAAACATAAAGAAAGGCGTGTGCACTTAATGGAAAGCACTTAAACAAAAGGCTAAAAATTGAGACGACCAAGACGACTTGAAACATATATTACAAGGGTGAACAAAAGTTGGGTTGGACTTCATCTTTTGCTGGAAAGATAGTTTTCATAATTTTAATTAAGGCTTAGTTTAAGTTATTCAAACGTTGCTCATAATTTTGAACTGCTACAAAAAAATGTCTTAAATTAAAATTGTAGGCCATGAAATTTACTATTAAAATGTATTCTTGGTAAATTTCATAAACCTAAAGTTTAGGCCAGAAATTTGGATTGACAAAGTGAATTTTTTTATTATAACAAAAAAAGCTTAGTTACAGTTTTTCGAACGGTGCTCATAATTTTAAACAGTTACAAAAAATGTATTAAATAAAAATTGTAGGCTTTGAAATTTCCTATTAAAGGCTATTCTTGATAATATTTCATAAACCCAATATTGGAGCCAGAAATTGGAGTTGAAAAACTGTCAAATTTGCTGGTATTACACAAAACGCGTAGGCGTAATTTCAGTTTTTGGAACGTTGCTCAAAACTTTGACATGTTACAAAAATGTCACAAAATAAAAATTGTAGACGAAGAAATTTTCTTTTAAAGAGTATTCTTGGCAATATTTCATAAACCCAATATTTAAGCCAGAAATTGGAGTTGAAAAACTGTCAAATTTGCTGGTATTACACAAAACGCGTAATTTCAGTTTTTGGAACGTTGCTCAAAATTTTGACATGTTAAAAAAATGTCACAAAATGAAAATTGTAGACGAAGAAATTTCCTATTAAAGAGTATTCTTGGTAATATTTCATAAACCCAATATTTAAGCCAGAAATTGGAGTTGAAAAACTATCAAATTTGCTGGTATTACACAAAACGTGTAGGCGTAATTTCAGTTTTTGGAACGTTGCTCAAAATTTTTACATGTTAAAAAAATGTCACAAAATGAATATTGTAGACGAAGAAATTTCCTATTAAAGAGTATTCTTGGTTATATTTCATAAACCCAATATTTAAGCCAGAAAATGGAGTTGAAAATCTATCAAATTTGCTGGTATTACACAAAACGTGTAGGCGCAATTTCAGTTTTTGGAACGTTGCTCAAAATTTTGACATGTTAAAAAAAATGTCACAAAATGAAAATTGTAGACGAGGAAATTTCCTATTAAAGAGTATATTCTTGGTAATATTTCATGAACCTAATATTTAAGCTAGAAATTGGAGTTGAAAAACTGTCAAATTTGCTGGTATTACACAAAACGTGTAGGCGTAAATTCAGTTTTTGGAACGTTGCTCACAATTTTGACATGTTAAAAAAATGTCACAAAATGAAAATTGTAGACGAAGAAATTTCCTTTTAAAGAGTATTCTTGGTAATATTTCATGAACCTAATATTTAAGCTAGAAATTGGGGTTGAAAAACTGTCAAATTTGCTGGTATTATACAAAACGCGTAATTTCAGTTTTTGGAACGTTGCTCAAAATTTTGACATGTTAAAAAAAATGTCACAAAATGAAAATTGTAGACGAAGAAATTTCCTTTTAAAGAGTATTCTTGGTAATATTTCATGAACCTAATATTTAAGCCAGAAATTGGAGTTGAAAAACTGTAAAATTTAATGGTATTACACAAAACGCGTAATTTCAGTTTTTCGAACGTTGCTCCAAATTTGACATGTTAAAAAAATGTCACAAAATGAAAATTGTAGACGAAGAAATTTCCTATTAAAGAGTATTCTTGGTAATATTTCATGAACCTAATTATTAAGCTAGAAATTGGAGTTCAAAAACTGTCAAATTTGCTGGTATTACACAAAACGCGTAATTTCAGTTTTCGGAACGTTGCTCCAAATTTTAACATGTTAAAAAAATGTCAAAAATGAAAATTGTAGACGAAGAAATTTCCTTTTAAAGAGTATTCTTGGTAATATTTCATGAACCTAATATTTAAGCTAGAAATTGAGGTTGAAAAACTGTCAAATTTGCTGGTATTACACAAAACGCGTAATTTCAGTTTTCGGAACGTTGCTCAAAATTTTGACATGTTAAAAAAATGTCACAAAATGAAAATTGTAGACGAAGAAATTTCCTATTAAAGAGTATTCTTGGTAATATTTCATAAACCTAATTATTAAGCTAGAAATTGGAGTTCAAAAACTGTCAAATTTGCTGGTATTACACAAAACGCGTAATTTCAGTTTTCGGAACGTTGCTCAAAATTTTGACATGTTAAAAAAATGTCACAAAATGAAAATTGTAGACGAAGAAATTTCCTATTAAAGAGTATTGTTGGTAATATTTCATCAACCCAATATTTAAGCCAGAAATTGGAGTTCAAAAACTGTCAAATTTGCTGGTATTACACAAAACGCGTAATTTCAGTTTTTGGAACGTTGCTCAAAATTTTGACATGTTAAAAAAATGTCACAAAATGAAAATTGTAGACGAGGAAATTTCCTATTAAAGAGTATATTCTTGGTAATATTTCATGAACCTAATATTTAAGCTAGAAATTGGGGTTGAAAAACTGTCAAATTTGCTGGTATTATACAAAACGCGTAATTTCAGTTTTTGGAACGTTGCTCAAAATTTTGACGTTAAAAAAAATGTCACAAAATGAAAATTGTAGACGAAGAAATTTCCTATTAAAGAGTTTTGTTGGTAATATTTCATGAACCTAATTATTAAGCTAGAAATTGGAGTTCAAAAACTGTCAAATTAGCTGGTATTACACAAAACGCGTAATTTCAGTTTTCGGGTTGCTCAAAATTTTGACATGTTAAAAAAATGTCACAAAATGAAAATTGTAGACGAAGAAATTTCCTATTAAAGAGTATTCTTGGTAATACTTCATAAACCTAATTATTAAACTAGAAATTGGAGTTCAAAAACTGTCAAATTTGCTGGTATTACACAAAACGCGTAATTTCAGTTTTTGGAACGTTGCTCAAAATTTTGACATGTTAAAAAAATGTCACAAAATGAAAATTCTAGACGAAGAAATTTCCTTTTAAAGAGTATTCTTGGTAATATTTCATGAACCTAATATTTAAGCTAGAAATTGGAGTTGAAAAACTGTCAAATTTGCTGGTATTACACAAAACGCGTAATTTCAGTTTTGGAACGTTGCTCAAAATTTTGACATGTTAAAAAAATGTCACAAAATGAAAATTGTAGACGAAGAAATTTCCTATTAAAGAGTATTCTTGGTAATATTTCATGAACCTAATTATTAAGCTAGAAATTGGAGTTCAAAAACTGTCAAATTTGCTGGTATTACACAAAACGCGTAATTTCAGTTTTCGGAACGTTGCTCCAAATTTTAACATGTTAAAAAAATGTCACAAAATGAAAATTGTAGACGAAGAAATTTCCTTTTAAAGAGTATTCTTGGTAATATTTCATGAACCTAATATTTAAGCTAGAAATTGAGGTTGAAAAACTGTCAAATTTGCTGGTATTACACAAAACGCGTAATTTCAGTTTTCGGAACGTTGCTCAAAATTTTGACATGTTAAAAAAATGTCACAAAATGAAAATTGTAGACGAAGAAATTTCCTATTAAAGAGTATTCTTGGTAATATTTCATAAACCTAATTATTAAGCTAGAAATTGGAGTTCAAAAACTGTCAAATTTGCTGGTATTACACAAAACGCGTAATTTCAGTTTTCGGAACGTTGCTCAAAATTTTGACATGTTAAAAAAATGTCACAAAATGAAAATTGTAGACGAAGAAATTTCCTATTAAAGAGTATTGTTGGTAATATTTCATCAACCCAATATTTAAGCCAGAAATTGGAGTTCAAAAACTGTCAAATTTGCTGGTATTACACAAAACGCGTAATTTCAGTTTTTGGAACGTTGCTCAAAATTTTGACATGTTAAAAAAATGTCACAAAATGAAAATTGTAGACGAGGAAATTTCCTATTAAAGAGTATATTCTTGGTAATATTTCATGAACCTAATATTTAAGCTAGAAATTGGAGTTGAAAAACTGTCAAATTTGCTGGTATTACACAAAACGTGTAGGCGTAAATTCAGTTTTTGGAACGTTGCTCACAATTTTGACATGTTAAAAAAATGTCACAAAATGAAAATTGTAGACGAAGAAATTTCCTTTTAAAGAGTATTCTTGGTAATATTTCATGAACCTAATATTTAAGCTAGAAATTGGGGTTGAAAAACTGTCAAATTTGCTGGTATTATACAAAACGCGTAATTTCAGTTTTTGGAACGTTGCTCAAAATTTTGACATGTTAAAAAAAATGTCACAAAATGAAAATTGTAGACGAAGAAATTTCCTTTTAAAGAGTATTCTTGGTAATATTTCATGAACCTAATATTTAAGCTAGAAATTGGGGTTGAAAAACTGTCAAATTTGCTGGTATTATACAAAACGCGTAATTTCAGTTTTTGGAACGTTGCTCAAAATTTTGACATGTTAAAAAAAATGTCACAAAATGAAAATTGTAGACGAAGAAATTTCCTTTTAAAGAGTATTCTTGGTAATATTTCATGAACCTAATATTTAAGCCAGAAATTGGAGTTGAAAAACTGTAAAATTTAATGGTATTACACAAAACGCGTAATTTCAGTTTTTCGAACGTTGCTCCAAATTTGACATGTTAAAAAAATGTCACAAAATGAAAATTGTAGACGAAGAAATTTCCTATTAAAGAGTATTCTTGGTAATATTTCATGAACCTAATTATTAAGCTAGAAATTGGAGTTCAAAAACTGTCAAATTTGCTGGTATTACACAAAACGCGTAATTTCAGTTTTCGGAACGTTGCTCCAAATTTTAACATGTTAAAAAAATGTCAAAAATGAAAATTGTAGACGAAGAAATTTCCTTTTAAAGAGTATTCTTGGTAATATTTCATGAACCTAATATTTAAGCTAGAAATTGAGGTTGAAAAACTGTCAAATTTGCTGGTATTACACAAAACGCGTAATTTCAGTTTTCGGAACGTTGCTCAAAATTTTGACATGTTAAAAAAATGTCACAAAATGAAAATTGTAGACGAAGAAATTTCCTATTAAAGAGTATTCTTGGTAATATTTCATAAACCTAATTATTAAGCTAGAAATTGGAGTTCAAAAACTGTCAAATTTGCTGGTATTACACAAAACGCGTAATTTCAGTTTTCGGAACGTTGCTCAAAATTTTGACATGTTAAAAAAATGTCACAAAATGAAAATTGTAGACGAAGAAATTTCCTATTAAAGAGTATTGTTGGTAATATTTCATCAACCCAATATTTAAGCCAGAAATTGGAGTTCAAAAACTGTCAAATTTGCTGGTATTACACAAAACGCGTAATTTCAGTTTTTGGAACGTTGCTCAAAATTTTGACATGTTAAAAAATGTCACAAAATGAAAATTGTAGACGAGGAAATTTCCTATTAAAGAGTATATTCTTGGTAATATTTCATGAACCTAATATTTAAGCTAGAAATTGGAGTTGAAAAACTATCAAATTTGCTGGTATTACACAAAACGTGTAGGCGTAATTTCAGTTTTCGGAACGTTGCTCAAAATTTTGACGTGTTAAAAAAGTGTCACAAAATGAAAATTGTAGACGAAGAAATTTCCTATTAAAGAGTATTCTTGGTAATATTTCATAAACCCAATATTTAAGCCAGAAATTGGAGTTAAAAAACTGTGAAATTTGCTGGCATTATACAAAACGCGTAATTTCAGTTTATCGAACGTTGCTCAAAATTTTGACATGTTACAAAAAATTTCCAAAAATGAAAATTGTAGACGAGGAAATTTCCTATTAAAATGTATTGTTGATAGTTTTTCATAAACCCAATATTTAAGCCACAAATTAGAACTGAAAAACTGTCAATTTGGTAGGTGTAAAAGACAAAACGCCCAGTTTGTTTTTCGGTCACAGCTAATAATTTTTTAAATGTTAGCAGGAGAGCACGGAATAACATCCACGCAAGCACCAACAGACAGACGTACGGACAACAGGCTTTTAACAATTAAAGGGTGGACCCGTGGATAAAGTCGATATTTAAAAAATATATTTCGTACCACACCTTCTATTTCTACTGGAAATGAATTACAATGGTGACTTTTGGCCAACCCTTTGGCAACCCCTCAAAAGCAAAGTTAAATGGAGCGATTAAATGTTCACCGGATCCGGATAAACCTTACGTGTTCATACTTAATTTTATAAAAATAAAGCGAAATTTACCAATTCAAAAATAAGTTCCTTTTCATCGAGCTGTCTTAATTCGTGCCTCGATCTCCTTTGTCTTCTAACAGGTGTAGGACTATGACCAGAAGTTTGTGTTTGATCTTCAGTCGAACTAGTTAAAAACGTAGGTGTTCCATCAATTGTACTAATAATAGGTTTTAATAATCCACCCCTTTCGAATTCGTGCGCTGATATTTTTCTAACGGGCGTCGTGGCTCCAGATCCACCTCTCGATTGATTATGAGTTGGCGATGATAATTCTACACTAGACGATGGTGTTGCGTGTGATACCAACCAAGAATCTACTACGTGACGTGTTGCTTTTCTAAAATAAAACGTACAAATTTAAAATTAAACCTCTCGTTAGAATTTCAACTATTAAGACGCTAAACTTAAACTTGCTAATTAAAGTTTCACTAATTTAAAGGCCCCTTATACACCTATTAATCATTAAGGAACGGATAATACGTTTTGAGGCTGAAATTTATTCGAATGTAGTAGTTTCTACTATCTAGTAGTAGTAAACCCTTTCGTTCTGATTAAATTATTCACTGTAGAATTATAAATTGCATGTAATTAAGACGTTTTTATAATTGGCTTGTTTTCATTCAAGTAACAGACTCGTTGATAAATGAGGCTTTTTAATTTTTTCAAACAGATTTTAATGAAGATATCAGAAAATTAGGAAGTAGAGGCTTCATATAATACTAATAAAGTCAAGATTTTGAAAAAATTTTGCTTGCAAGGACAATCCAGTTGAATTCAATATTATAGAAATCTGCTTTACCGACCTAAATTATTTGCAATATTTGAAAATTTCATTCATATTTAATAGTAAAAAAATTTAAATTTACTACCACGTGAAATGATTAATATTTTTCCAATATTTACAGAAAACTGTTTTATCGATAATTTAAAAGAACCCATAAATAAATAATAAAAGTTTACGTAAAATCATTATTAAAGTACTTAAACTACAATATTTTCAAATTAAACATTTTTGTGACCAATAATATTGCAAATCCAACCCTGTTTTTATACGATTCATATAAATTATCGCGACAATGAGTTCCGAGAACGATCGATTAAATGCGAAAAATGTCTTATTACGAGCAATTTTTCTCTTAAATAGGTATAAAAGTTTATTCGATAGAAAAATTTGAATAAAACGTTTGAAGAATATCAAAAAAACATCTTTGTTTGCGATTCTCCACGCGTGCATAACAACTATTTAAGTTGTTGTTTCACAAATTTAAGTAAATAAATTCAAAAATATTACTACGATGCGTCCTAAATTATAATAAGGGATTTCAAAAATTATTATCCTTGATTTCATGATCTTGAATATAAATACTAAATTAATGGTGACCTTTTAATACCACTTAAAAGATTTGTGCAAAATTCGCATTAATAACGCTATGAAAATATTTCAAGCCTTCATACAGGGGTGCCTACATTTAGGGGTGCGCTAAAGTCGTGTTTTTATTAATATTGTTATTTCTGCAGTTAGGTGGAAATTTTAAGGGTAGCGTTATCTCGATATTTTTAAATGTAACACCCTGTATATTTTTATGAATTTGAGTTCCTTAGATGGTGTCGATCAAAAGTCATTAAGGGTTGTATGTGCCTAAAACTATCTATTCTGGAGATATCATCACTTTACTTTAGTACTTAATTGAATTTATAGCGTTTCTGAAAGTTTACATTTTCTCGAAATTTTTAAATGTAACACCCTGTATATTTTTATGAATTTGAGTTCCTTAGATGGTGTGGATCAAAGGTCATTAAGGGTTGTATGTACCTAAAACTATCTGTTCTGGAGATATCATCACTTTACTTTAGTACTTAATTGAGAGTATGGCGTTTCTGAAAGTTTACATTTTCTCGAAATTTTTAAATGTAACACCCTGTAGATTTTTATGAATTTGAGTTCCTTAGATGGTGTCGATCAAAGGTCATTAAGGGTTGTATGTGCCTAAAACTATCTGTTCTCGAGATATCATCACTTTACTTTAGTACTTAATTGAATTTATGGCGTTTCTGAAAGTTTACATTTTCTCGAAATTTTTAAATGTAACACCCTGTATATTTTTATGAATTTGAGTTCCTTAGAAGGTAACCATCAAAGGTCATTACAAGTTGTATGTGCCTAAAACAATCTGTTCTGGAGATATCATCACTTAACTTTTGTACTTAATTGAATTTATAGCGTTTCTGAAAGTTTACATTTTCTCGAAATTTTTAAATGTAACACCCTGTATATTTTTATTAATTTGAGTTCCTTAGATTGTGTCGATCAAAGGTCATTAAGGGTTGTATGTGCCTAAAACTATATATTCTGGAGATATCATCACTTTACTTTAGTACTTAATTGAATTTATAGCGTTTCTGAAAGTTTACATTTTCTCGAAATTTTTAAATGTAACACCCTGTATATTTTTATAAATCTGAGTTCCTTAGATGGTGTCGATGAAAGGTCATTAAGGGTTGTATGTACCTATAACTATCTGTTCTGGGGAGATATCATAACTTTACTTTAGTACTTAATTGAATATAGAGCGTTTCTGAAAGTTTACATTTTCTCGAAATTTTTAAATGTAACACCCTGTATATTTTTATAAATTTGAGTTCCTTAGATGGTGTCGATCAAAGGTCATTAAGGGTTGTATGTGCTTAAAACTATCTGTTCTCGAGATATCATCACTTTACTTTAGTACTTAATTGAATTTATAGCGTTTCTGAAAGTTTACATTTTCTAGAAATTTTTAAATGTAACACCCTGTATATTTTTATAAATTTGAGTTCCTTAGATGGTGTCGATCAAAGATCATTAAGGGTTGTATGTGCCTAAAACTATCTGTTCTGGAGATATCATCACTTTACTTTAGTACTTAATTGAATATAGAGCGTTTCTGAAAGTTTACATTTTCTCGAAATTTTTAAATGTAACACCCGGTATATTTTTATAAATCTGAGTTCCTTAGATGGTGTCGATGAAAGGTCATTAAGGGTTGTATGTACCTATCTGTTCTGGAGATATCATCACTTTACTTTAGTACTTAATTGAATTTATAGCGTTACTGAAATTTTGCATTTTCTCGAAATTTTTAAATGTAACACCCTGTATATTTTTATAAATTTGAGTTCCTTAGATGGTGTCGATGAAAGGTCATTAAGGGTTGTATGTGCCTTAAACCATCTGTTCTGGAGATATCATCACTTTACTTTAGTACTTAATTGAATTTATAGCGTTTCTGAAAGTTTACATTTTCTCTAAATTTTTAAATATAACACCCTGTATATTTTTATGAATTTGAGTTCCTTAGATGGTGTCGATCAAAAGTCATTAAGGGTTGTATGTGCCTAAAACTATCTATTCTGGAGATATCATCACTTTACTTTAGTACTTAATTGAATTTATAGCGTTTCTGAAAGTTTACATTTTCTCGAAATTTTTAAATGTAACACCCTGTATATTTTTATGAATTTGAGTTCCTTAGATGGTGTGGATCAAAGGTCATTAAGGGTTGTATGTACCTAAAACTATCTGTTCTGGAGATATCATCACTTTACTTTAGTACTTAATTGAGAGTATGGCGTTTCTGAAAGTTTACATTTTCTCGAAATTTTTAAATGTAACACCCTGTAGATTTTTATGAATTTGAGTTCCTTAGATGGTGTCGATCAAAGGTCATTAAGGGTTGTATGTGCCTAAAACTATCTGTTCTCGAGATATCATCACTTTACTTTAGTACTTAATTGAATTTATGGCGTTTCTGAAAGTTTACATTTTCTCGAAATTTTTAAATGTAACACCCTGTATATTTTTATGAATTTGAGTTCCTTAGAAGGTAACCATCAAAGGTCATTACAAGTTGTATGTGCCTAAAACAATCTGTTCTGGAGATATCATCACTTAACTTTTGTACTTAATTGAATTTATAGCGTTTCTGAAAGTTTACATTTTCTCGAAATTTTTAAATGTAACACCCTGTATATTTTTATTAATTTGAGTTCCTTAGATTGTGTCGATCAAAGGTCATTAAGGGTTGTATGTGCCTAAAACTATATATTCTGGAGATATCATCACTTTACTTTAGTACTTAATTGAATTTATAGCGTTTCTGAAAGTTTACATTTTCTCGAAATTTTTAAATGTAACACCCTGTATATTTTTATAAATCTGAGTTCCTTAGATGGTGTCGATGAAAGGTCATTAAGGGTTGTATGTACCTATAACTATCTGTTCTGGGGAGATATCATAACTTTACTTTAGTACTTAATTGAATATAGAGCGTTTCTGAAAGTTTACATTTTCTCGAAATTTTTAAATGTAACACCCTGTATATTTTTATAAATTTGAGTTCCTTAGATGGTGTCGATCAAAGGTCATTAAGGGTTGTATGTGATTAAAACTATCTGTTCTCGAGATATCATCACTTTACTTTAGTACTTAATTGAATTTATAGCGTTTCTGAAAGTTTACATTTTCTAGAAATTTTTAAATGTAACACCCTGTATATTTTTATAAATTTGAGTTCCTTAGATGGTGTCGATCAAAGATCATTAAGGGTTGTATGTGCCTAAAACTATCTGTTCTGGAGATATCATCACTTTACTTTAGTACTTAATTGAATATAGAGCGTTTCTGAAAGTTTACATTTTCTCGAAATTTTTAAATGTAACACCCTGTATATTTTTATAAATCTGAGTTCCTTAGATGGTGTCGATGAAAGGTCATTAAGGGTTGTATGTACCTATCTGTTCTGGAGATATCATCACTTTACTTTAGTACTTAATTGAATTTATAGCGTTACTGAAATTTTGCATTTTCTCGAAATTTTTAAATGTAACACCCTGTATATTTTTATAAATTTGAGTTCCTTAGATGGTGTCGATGAAAGGTCATTAAGGGTTGTATGTGCCTTAAACCATCTGTTCTGGAGATATCATCACTTTACTTTAGTACTTAATTGAATTTATAGCGTTTCTGAAAGTTTACATTTTCTCTAAATTTTTAAATATAACACCCTGTATATTTTTATGAATTTGAGTTCCTTAGATGGTGTGGATCAAAGGTCATTAAGGGTTGTATGTACCTAAAACTATCTGTTCTGGAGATATCATCACTTTACTTTAGTACTTAATTGAATTTATAGCGTTTCTGAAAGTTTACATTTTCTCGAAATTTTTAAATGTAACACCCTGTATATTTTTATGAATTTGAGTTCCTTAGATGGTGTGGATCAAAGGTCATTAAGGGTTGTATGTACCTAAAACTATCTGTTCTGGAGATATCATCACTTTACTTTAGTACTTAATTGAGAGTATGGCGTTTCTGAAAGTTTACATTTTCTCTAAATTTTTAAATGTAACACCCTGTAGATTTTTATGAATTTGAGTTCCTTAGATGGTGTCGATCAAAGGTCATTAAGGGTTGTATGTGCCTAAAACTATCTGTTCTCGAGATATCATCACTTTACTTTAGTACTTAATTGAATTTATGGCGCTTCTGAAATTTTTCGAAATTAATCTATCAATTAATTAATTCATTAAAAATTACCTGATTAAAAATTTAAAAAAAAGCAACAAGAAATATTATATAAAAGTCAATTCATCATAAAGCCTAAATGTTAACTGATACACATTTTTTAATATAAAATTCAACAAAAAGCAGTTAAGCGTAATTTTTTTTAACCGCCACGTTTTTGATAGTTACATTAATCCTCGTTTAATAAATGACGAATTTGAGCAATGTTTATGAAGAAAAATTATTAAAGCAATTATTTTAGTAACTTCCTAATGTTGACGTCAATTTACTTTAAGGGTTGCCGTTTAAATTCCTCCCTTATTCCTTATCCCCACATGATTTGTGAAATGAAGTAGCTAATCGTGAACTCAATGAAATAATTAAATTATGTCTTAAGTTAGATATATTGGAAGATAATTGGTAAATTAATTATTTAAAGACAACAGTTCAAGGATTATACAGTGTGTACAACCCATACGAGCGACGGTGACACTTTGTAAGCTTCCGCTTCACCCAATAATAAATATTTTAAACTTTTAATATAAAATTAAGTTCGAAAGCGTGTTACAACTCACTTGCTAATGAATAAATCTACTTTAGAATTCGATAAAATTATAATCTAAAAGTGATGTTTTTTTCTCGTGGTTTTAAGGAGAAATTTAATGGAAATTTCAAAATGCCTTTGATTTTCTTGATTTATGTTTTGGGCTTCAGATTAAATTTCTATGCCTTTATAATGTATCTCGTGTGTACCTATGTGGTAAAAGTAAAGAAATGTTGTGTTTTACTGTAAACAAAATTAAGTTTTGAAATAAGAAAACTTCGAGCTCAAACATCAAAGAGGCTGAATTTTCGAAATAAAGATTTTTAAACACGCATACGCTACTGAAATCCGGTTAAATGACCCTCCCTAATTTAAAACATGGTTAATAAAATCAATAACTGTTTAATTAGTTGCCTTTGGTACCTACTGGAGTGCCTTCTCTATTACTTTATGATTTTACAGAACTCAGCAACGTCACCAACTGTCACTTAAAGTTTAAAAATGCAATTTTCAAATATCTGTAACTCCAAAATGATCAACTTTAGACCCTATCTGTAATATGTTTTTAAAATCAGCTTTCGATGAAGATTCCAAAAATAATAAAATATACAGGGTGTTCCATTTAAAAAAACCGTTGATGGTGTCGTACCTCTGAAATAGATCACCCTGTATAAATTATTTTTATGTCAAAAAATGCACAATTAAAAATCTAAATCGACGTGTCTGAGCTTTTGTTTTAAATATTTTTTTATGCTGATTTATGAAGCATATTCCATTGCTTTTGGACACACTGTATGTTGAGACTCAATGGCGTTTTATAAAAACTAAAATGTGTTTTTGTGTATTATGTGTATAAGCTAACAAAAAAAATCATTAAAAATTTTTTTCTCTATTAATAGTGAACTTAATTATTTTGAAAGTTATCCAAGTTGGCAAAAACATTAGAAAATCTAATTTGAGAAAATTGTGAAAAATTAAAGAAAAAAATGTGATATTAAAACACATGTTTATTCAAGACAAACCTCAAAAAATAATCTTGTACAAAATCTGGGTGCTCATCAAGCCATGCTTCCATACGTGCATATTCGGGATCGTAACAGTGGCGGTGCAGTCGGTGTAAACCCGACTCTCCTCCCACACCCTCACACGGCATCCGAGTTTCCTCGCTATTTCTCAGGTGCAAGCCTGTAATTAAAAAAATAAAATCAAAATACGATAACAATTTGATTAAAATTAATAATAAAAATATCCACAAACTTTTAAACACAAATTTTGCATTTTTTAACACAACACCTTGTATATTGTGAGCGATTTGGATTCTTTAGTTAATTTGGACCAAAAATTACATAAGGTCTCTAACAAATCGTTCTCCAGATAATGTCACTGTAGTTATTTCTTTAACCCCAGTTCGATTTCTAATACAAAATGACCATTTTCTCAATTTTTTTATATATAACACTCTGTATATTATTACATATTTTGACTCCTAAGTCAATTTGGACCAAAAATTATGTATGGTGTCAAAGGTCTAAAACAAATCGTTCTCAAGATAATGTCACTGGAGTTATTTCTTTAACCCCAGTTCGATTCCTAATACAAAATGACCATTTACTCAATTTTTTTATATGTAACACTCTGTATATTATTACATATTTTGACTCCTAAGTCAATTTGGACCAAAAATTATGTATGGTGTCAAAGGTCTAAAACAAATCGTTCTCAAGATAATGACACTGGAGTTATTTCTTTAACCCCAGTTCGATTCCTAATACAAAATGACCATTTTTTCAATTTTTTTATATATAACCCTCTGTATATTATTACATATTTTGACTCCTAAGTCAATTTGGACCAAAAATTATGTATGGTGTCAAAGGTCGAAAACAAATCGTTCTCAAGATAATGTCACTGGAGTTATTTCTTTAACCCCAGTTCGATTTCTAATACAAAATGACCTTTTTCTCAATTTTTTTATCTATAACACTCTGTATATTATTACATATTTTGACTCCTAAGTCAATTTGGACCAAAAATTATGTATGGTGTCTAAGGTCTAAAACAAATCGTCCTCAAGATAATGTCACTGGAGTTATTTCTTTAACCCCAGTTCGATTCCTAATACAAAATGACCATTTTCTCAATTTTTTTATATATAACACTCTGTATATTATTACATATTTTGACTCCTAAGTCAATTTGGACCAAAAATTATGTATGGTGTCAAAGGTCTAAAACAAATCGTTCTCAAGATAATGTCACTGGAGTTATTTCTTTAACCCCAGTTCGATTCCTAATACAAAATGACCATTTTTTCAATTTTTTTATATATAACCCTCTGTATATTATTACATATTTTGACTCCTAAGTCAATTTGGACCAAAAATTATGTATGGTGTCAAAGGTCGAAAACAAATCGTTCTCAAGATAATGTCACTGGAGTTATTTCTTTAACCCCAGTTCGATTTCTAATACAAAATGACCATTTACTCAATTTTTTTATATGTAACACTCTGTATATTATTACATATTTTGACTCCTAAGTCAATTTGGACCAAAAATTATGTATGGTGTCAAAGGTCGAAAACAAATCGTCCTCAAGATAATGTCACTGGAGTTATTTCTTTAACCCCAGTTCGATTCCTAATACAAAATGACCATTTTCTCAAGTTTTTTATATATAACACTCTGTATATTATTACATATTTTGACTCCTAAGTCAATTTGGACCAAAAATTATGTATGGTGTCAAAGGTCTAAAATAAATCGTTCTCAAGATAATGTCACTGGAGTTATTTCTTTAACCCCAGTTCGATTCCTAATACAAAATGATCATTTTCTCAATTTTTTTATATATAACACTCTGTATATTATTACATATTTTGACTCCTAAGTCAATTTGGACCAAAAATTATGTATGGTGTCAAAGGTCTAAAACAAATCGTTCTCAAGATAATGTCACTGGAGTTATTTCTTTAACCCCAGTTCGATTCCTAATACAAAATGACCATTTTTTCAATTTTTTTATATATAACCCTCTGTATATTATTACATATTTTGACTCCTAAGTCAATTTGGACCAAAAATTATGTATGGTGTCAAAGGTCGAAAACAAATCGTTCTCAAGATAATGTCACTGGAGTTATTTCTTTAACCCCAGTTCGATTTCTAATACAAAATGACCATTTACTCAATTTTTTTATATGTAACACTCTGTATATTATTACATATTTTGACTCCTAAGTCAATTTGGACCAAAAATTATGTATGGTGTCAAAGGTCGAAAACAAATCGTCCTCAAGATAATGTCACTGGAGTTATTTCTTTAACCCCAGTTCGATTCCTAATACAAAATGACCATTTTCTCAAGTTTTTTATATATAACACTCTGTATATTATTACATATTTTGACTCCTAAGTCAATTTGGACCAAAAATTATGTATGGTGTCAAAGGTCTAAAATAAATCGTTCTCAAGATAATGTCACTGGAGTTATTTCTTTAACCCCAGTTCGATTCCTAATACAAAATGATCATTTTCTCAATTTTTTTATATATAACACCCTGTATATTATTACATATTTTGACTCCTAAGTCAATTTGGACCAAAAATTATGTATGGTGTCAAAGGTCGAAAACAAATCGTCCTCAAGATAATGTCACTGGAGTTATTTCTTTAACCCCAGTTCGATTCCTAATACAAAATGACCATTTTCTCAAGTTTTTTATATATAACACTCTGTATATTATTACATATTTTGACTCCTAAGTCAATTTGGACCAAAAATTATGTATGGTGTCAAAGGTCTAAAATAAATCGTTCTCAAGATAATGTCACTGGAGTTATTTCTTTAACTCCAGTTCGATTCCTAATACAAAATGACCATTTTCTCAATTTTTTTATATGTAACACTCTGTATATTATTACATATTTTGATTCCTCAGTCAATTAGGACCAAAAATTATATAAGGTGTAATAAGTCTAAAACAAACCGTTCTCGTGATATTGCCCGTTTAGCGTTAAAATAAATTGCAATTCCAGTGTTGTCTAATAAATCATAATTTTGAGTACCTCGAGACACGTTTTCAATTACACCCATCCTAAAATGGAAAAACAATAGAAAACTTTAATCATGTTCAACATTTATTTACGCTTGATCCTTAAGGCCTAATTTATTACTTATGTGAATAATATATGTTTGTTGGTGGTCCAATAAATAACAATCATAGTCAATACATTGTTGTCACTATTTAACAATAAATACGTGTAGTATTTTATAATAAAATTGACGACGTCAATAATTTAAATATAAAGGTTAATCGCAACAATAACGTCACTTGTGACGTCGAAAATTCATAAGCAATTTACAGATCAAAATATTTAGCTCGACATGACTATTAATTTACAACACTGTGTTAATCCTTATTGTAATTATTATTTACCATTTTGTTTTTGAATCGCAATAACATGTATGTTTGTGTGTCAAAGGACGTCATATTAACTGATAATGTGAGAGGAAATTGAACTGTTCGTGTATAATTAAAAGTCTACAACCAAATTTTATGAAATTACACGACGATCATCACATGATTTGATTTTAAACAAAAACGTCGTAAAAGACACTAAATGTCAAGTTTACACTTTTTATACTATTCAAACACACAAACAGCAAAATACTGAATCACACTAATTAATTAACGTCTCGTCCAATCACCTGAACTTTGTTCTTGTTATTAAATTACCTAAGAGTAAGCAATTCATTAAAATTCTTGAAATAGTAGAAAAAAAATGTATGCCAAAATGTCTGGCTTGGTCATTGCCAATGACGCGGCAATACAAGCTTGTCCTTAAAAATAACTTGCACGTGGAAGAAAAGTCCTAGTATCGACTTTTAAAAAGTTAAAAAAAAACTCATCGATTGATTGTTTGAATAACATGCCAGGGAATTTACTAATTTGCTAGTGCACTTACTACAATGGTGGCAGCGGCCCAAATAGCCCACGTAGTGCGCCGCCACTGTCGGCTATTGGCACAAAACAAAACAAAACTTTAACCTTTTTCTTTTACTATCAAAATTTGTATCTTTTCAGTCGCTGTATCGTTAAGATTATTTTATTGAATAATTTAATGGCGTCTATCAAATTTCCAAAGAGGTCAAGCATTACTTCATAGATTTTGTAACCTTCACGACGAAGAAGACAAAAAGTGTGAGGCTTTTCAATTTTTTTTTGAAACGTATTAGAAAAGTATAGATTACTAATGGATATTTATTTATCCACTTACAAAAGATTTTAAGAGCACGATGGAATTTTTAGACAAAAAATGGATTTTGTGACAAATGTTTAAGAATTTATTATTTAAATTAATTCAACAAAAAATTAAAAAAGAATTTCTAAATAAACAGTACAAAGTGTAACGAAATGTACAAAGTTCATAAGATAAATAACCTTACCTAGTGTATTATAAAAGGTAGTTTCGTTAATTATTATTAAAATTTCCTTAATTAAAAAATTTTAAGAAAATTTAAAAAATAATTTCATACAAGAAGGGTTTAATTACGCAACTTAAAGGGCTGCTTCAAACGAACTCTCTCTTGATGTTAATAAAATGTTTGACAAAATTACCTCAAAAGAAGAAGCACAAACCACACCTCACAAGTCATCAAAAAGGGGGTTGCAAGAGCTCGGTAGGAGAAGAGTTCGATATTTAATTTCCGAAACTTTTGGCATACAAAAAAATTCCATTTGATAATTTTAATTAAAAACTGATAACGTTTTGTTGGTTCATCAAAGGAAATATAAACGACTCGCTATGGAAGTGGTTAAAAAGTTAAAACAAAAGAACTTTGGTTATTATAACATCGATAATAAAAAAAATTGCTATCACCACACTGACTAAACGAAGTGATTCAAGGAGGGTTCGCTAGGTCAGCTGACCCCCTATGGTGGAGATAGCACTAAGTACATTGTAATTGTTTTAAACAAGCCTGCTTCTTATGCTCTTTATTATTTATTTCTGCCAATACTCATTATAAACTATCGTGCTATTGTATTTAAGAGCGTTGAACATAAACATCAGAGATACGTTTTGACCTACATGCGGAGATAGGGACGTGCTGGCAACAAACGAACGGGCGTCTGTGACGACTGGGCGAAAGGATCGATAGACTGAAGAAGGGAAGGACGGGTAGTAAAAGAGGCAAGCAGGCATGCAGACTGGAGGACAGGCTAGTAGACTGGAAATCTAGCAGGCAAGAGGTATAGGAAGATTTTTATGTAAAGAATAGGGCGTAGCCAATATGTTGCATAGTACAGATGGAGGGGGCGAGGGCGCTGTCTCTCTCTCTCTCGGAAGTTTTAATTACAGTTTTTTTACATAAAATGAACAATAAATTTTTTTCCCTACTGGCAACCCCATCACACACGGGGACACACTGTATGTAGGATGTAGACAGATCGCAGCTACTGATGTGAAAACCAATATAGACAAACAGACAAGTACAGTTACAGACTGACAGATGGATCGAACATATTTGTGAAACATTAAAAATTATTTTCCCTAACAAAACCCTTTTACGTTAAAAACTGACATTTTTAGTAAGTTAGGTTAGGTTACATTGGAATAAAACAACATTAACATTCTATTGTGCGTATCAAAACAAGTGAACATATCGTAACATCGTCGATAACTTCATATTAGTACGAAATAATACACATTGTCAAA
This sequence comes from Malthinus seriepunctatus, assembly GCA_963924605.1. Lineage (NCBI taxonomy): Eukaryota > Metazoa > Arthropoda > Insecta > Coleoptera > Cantharidae > Malthinus > Malthinus seriepunctatus. Next base: position 20,125,259 of record OZ004603.1, read on the forward strand.
ATGTCTAAAATCAGAACAAAAGAACGTCTGGAAGGGTTGTTTACATCGCTACTCGCTAGAAACAAAAGAATGGTATGAATAAGATAGAATAAAGAAGAACAAAAAATTGTAATGGAGGGGTCGATATAAAGGAATGGTGAAAAGTAGAAAGTAGGAACGTAAGGAATATTTAAAAAAATTCAAATTACAGTGTGTTTCACTTTAAGTGAGAACCCGGAAAATTTTTTTTGTTATAAAAGCAATCGCAATATCTTTTGACAATAATAAAAATTTTTCAAAAGTCAAAATCTACATTTAAAATAAATGTGGCTTTTCACTTCAGGTAAAGTTATATTATAGCGACTGATTTAGAGCAAAAATTTATTAGAAAAATTTGTTGCAAATCACAAGAAAAATCCAAATACAAAGTTTCGATCAAAAATTTAAATTTCAATGTTTCTACATTATTCGCCAAGTCTGTAATAAAAACAACTTGTAATTTCAATAACAAGAGGGAGCAAGGGAGCCATGAAACAACAAAACAATTGAAAATTGGAAATTGTTTAAAGCGATGAAATCTCTAGTTCATAAAAAAAATTAACAATTTAAAAAAATTTTTTTCAAACTTTGGAAATTGTTCATTTTCACAAAATGATAATTGTTGATTTTCACAAATTTTAAGGATGCAAGTTTTTTTCAAATTTTGAAAATTGTTGATTTTCACAAATTTTAGAAATCAGGGTTTTTTTCTTCAAATTTTTGAAATTGTTGATTTTCACAAATTTTAAAGATGAAAGTTTTAATTCAAATGAAAATTGTTGATTTTCACAAATTTTAAATATGAAAGTTTTTTTTTTTATTTAGAAAATTGTTGATTTTCACCAATTTTAAAGAGAAAAGTATTTTTTTTCATATTTTGAAAATTGTCGATTTTCACAAATTTTAAATATGTAAGTTTTATTTCAAATGAAAATTGTTGATTTTCATAAATTTTAAATATGAAAGTTTTTTTTTAATTGAGAAAATTGTTGATTTTCACCAATTTTAAAGAGGAAAGTATTTTTTTTCATATTTTGAAAATTGTTGATTTTCACAAATTTTAAATATGTAAGTTTTATTTCAAATGAAAATTGTTGATTTTCACAAATTTTAAATTAGAAAATTTTTTTTTAAATTCAGAAAATTGTTGATTTTCACCAATTTTAAAGAGGAAAGTATTTTTTTTTCATATTTTGAAAATTGTTGATTTTCACAAATTTTAAATATGTAAGTTTTATTTCAAATGAAAATTGTTGATTTTCACAAATTTTAAATATGAAAATTTTTTTTTAAATTCAGAAAATTGTTGATTTTCACCAATTTTAAAGAGGAAAGTATTTTTTTTTCATATTTTGAAAATTGTTGATTTTCACAAATTTTAAAGATGTAAGTTTTATTTCAAATGAAAATTGTTGATTTTCACATATTTTAGAAATCAAGGTTTTTTTCTTCGAATTTTTGAAATTGTCGATTTTCACCATTTTTAAATATGAAAACTGTTGATTTTCAAAAATTTTAAAGATGATGTTTTATTTCAAAAGAAAGTTCTTAATTTTCACAAATTTAAAATATGAAAGTTTTTTTTCAATTTTGAAAATTGTTGATTTTCACAAATGTTAAAGATGAAAGTTTTTTTTCAAATGAAAATGGTTAATTTTCACAAATTGTAAATATGAAAGTTTCGTCTTTAAATTTTGAAAATTGTTCATTTTCACAAATTTTGATAATGAAAACTTTTCAGCGCAATTTTGTATATGTAGGTAGGTATATGGGTTTTTCTGTTGATTTTTAACAACTTTTTCTTATACATTTTTGCTCTTGATCTCAATCGTCAATATAACTTTATCTGAAAAGCCACATTTTTTAAATCTAGTTGCCCATATTTTGACATAAAAAAATTAATTTTTACAAAAGGATACATCTTAATGGCCTACATAACTGAATTTTTTTTTATTTCGATTGCATTTAAACCCCAAAAGTTCTGCAGGTGTCATCAATTACAGTGAAACACACTGTACAAATAGTAAAAAAAAAAAAAAAATTAATTTGGATATTTTCTAGAATAAACAAAAATGTCCATCCCTTTTAATTATTCAACATAAACATTTGAATAATAACACAAAATGTTTATTCGACCCTCTAGTTTTAGTGGGTATTTGAACTCGACCAATGTAAATTGTAACGTAATAAAAACAAAATTACACTATAAGAAAAAAACCAATTACTATTCAATTTCAATTTAAAAATTGCCAACATAATTCTTTTTGGTTTTGGGTAGAAAAACATAAAGAAAATAATTTATTTTCCCCACAACCTTGAACCTCTTTTTCCTTTCTTTTCTCAACACTTGACACTTTTATATGTCGTCTTTAATCATTTAAATTGTTAAGTTACCCAATTTTCTTATTTTTCACAACAATAATAATACACTCTTATTGTGGCGTTATTGTGCAAAAAAATAAGATGCTAAAAATACACCAAAGAAATTTTTAACTTGACGCTAATTACGTACGCAAATAATTCAAAAACTTGAGTAAACTAACCTAATTTGTTGAAATTTAATTTTGTAGTTAATGTTAGTTTTAAAGTGTTAATTTAAATCGATTATATTGATACAAAATGATCCTTAACGACCTCCATACTAATTTATAGGAGACAATTTGCTTAGTTCGGATAAAGACACGAGATTAAGTCCTTTCACCCCAACAAGTCCCATGGGTTCCCTGAAACACACTAATGTTCTCTTAAAGCTGCAATAAAAGAAAAAACTAAAAAATTAATCGTTTTGTAACGGCCATTAAAACAAAATTGTATTAAGAGGGCTATGAAATGCTTTCACTAAGTCATCTTGATGCATTAGTATTTTAATTGCTATACCACTTTTGTTACAGAAACTATCGTTACGAAATCACTTCTATTAAAAAAAGTGATGCAACTCTTTAACGCTTATAAAAGCGTTTATTATAAAAGAAAAACTGGAAAACTCTTTACTATCATTCTTTTATTGCAACACCCTGTATATATCTACGTAATCACACTGCGTGAGCGGTGGAGCGAAAGAGGTGTATGGTATGTGAACTAAACTAGCAAATTTTGAGCTATTGTCGCTTCAATTTATAAAAGAAAAACTGGAAAACTCTTTACTATCTTTCTTTTATTGCAACACCCTGTATATGTCTACATAAGCACACACTGCGTGAGCGGTGAATCAAAAGAGGTATGGTATGTGGACTAACCTGGCAAGTTTTGGGCTATTGTCGCTGAAACTATAAAAGAAAAACCGGAAAACTCTATCTTCCTTTTATTGCAACACCCTGTATATCTCTACGTAAGCACACACTGCGTGAGCAGTGAAGCAAAGGTATGGTATGTGGTCTAAACTCGCAAGTTTTGAGCTACTGTCGCTTGAATTATAAAAGAAAAACTGGAAAACTCTTTACTACCCTTCCATTATTGCAACACCCTGTATATTCCTACGTACGCACACACTGCATGAGGGGTGAAACAAAAGAGTTCGACAAAAAACAAATGAAAATTAATCGTTTTGTCACCGCAGACAGCCATCAAAATAAAACTATACCAAGAGCGCTTGTGGAAATTTTCCAAGCCTTTTCGATACTACTATTTCTACTACTACTACGCGTCTTTTGTTGGGAAAACCGTCCATTTGAATCGATTCACAATCAAAACAAAATAAAACGAAGGACTCTTATTATTTAAATACAATTCGAAGACCACAACAAAAATAAACATAGTTACAAAGTCTAATTTATTTTAAGGGGAAAATTTTTGAAAAATTTTAAACAAAAATGATGTTAAATAAATTTGTAGTTTTATTGACTACATGAACTTGGGAAGACTTATAGAAAGTAGGTCAGTTTTTCGGAGATTATTCTTTTTATCTTGATTTTACAGACAAAAGCTTGTGTGGGTTAAGTTTGTGAATGTTTTGTAGGGTTCGGGTTTCATGCTGCACACGTTGTTTGGCGGAGAGTAAGTAAATTTTCAGATTCTTTTAAAAATTTTCCTGTACCTAAACTAAAACAGTAATTTATAATGTTATTATGTTCTTTTATATTTTTATTTTATGGTTCTTTTTTATTAACCTTTAAAGCTCTCCCCATTAATGTTAAATTTATTTAAAAAAATTTAATTAGATGGGTGAATTTGAGGTTAGAAAAATTAATTTTAAGGACAAAATAAATATTAAGAGACATATTAGACAGATTATTTTTTAAAATAGATTTAATTTTATTTATAATTCAGTTTTTCCTCAGATTTAAATATAATTTTCACGAAAACGTTGCAGAAGCGACACTGAACAAATTTTAAGAAAATATTTCTAAAACCAGGACGAGCTAAGTTACGCCAAATGCGTTTCGAACACTTTAAAAACCAAGTTTTGGTCGTTATTTTTCAACGTAAAAAGTAACATAAATTAACGTATTAAAATAACCTAACATAACATAACCTAGAAACGTTGTGTAAATTAAGAAAAGTACAAGATAGAAAGTTTTCATTTTTCCTTTTTTTCCACTCACTTTTCTTCATTTAAACAACTTTTCTAGGTTATGTTATGTTACATTATGTTAATAATTATGTTATTTTTTACAATGAAAAATAACGACTAAATCTATTACATTAAATTATTATTTGTTAAATTAAAATTATTTTTTTTAACGAACTTGCGATTATAAACTAGGTAAGTTTTAGTCGTTATTTTTTATCGTAAAAAGTAACATATTAACATAACCTAGAAAAGTTGTGTAAATTATGAAAAGTACAAGATAAAAAGTTTTCATTTTTCCATTTTTTTTACTCACTTTTCTTCATTAAAACAACTTTTTTAGGTTATGTTATGTTACATTATGTTAATAATTATGTTATATTTTACAATGAAAAATAACGACTACAGTGAAATCTCTCTTAAACGGACAGCACTGGTCGCTTTTTAATTGTCCGCTTATAAGAGGCGTCCGCTAAATAGAGATAGAAATATAAACTACTTCAATAGTTGGTTCCTAAAAAACTGCCCGTTTATGAGAGGTTTCCGCTTATTGGAGGTGTCCATAAAGGGAGGTTTCACTGTATATCTATTACATTAAATTATTATTTGTTAAAGTATTTTTTTTAACGAACTTGCGATTATAAACTAGGTAAGTTTTAGTCGTTATTTTTCATCGTAAAAAGTAACATATTAACATAACCTAGAAAAGTTGTGTAAATTATGAAAAGTACAAGATAAAAAGTTTTCATTTTTCCATTTTTTTTTACTCACTTTTCTTCATTTACACAACTTTTTTAGGTTATGTTACATTATGTTAATAATTATGTTATTCTTTACGATGAAAAATAACGACTAAATCTATTATATTAAATTATTAGTTATTAAATTAGAATTAGTTTTTTAAAGAACTTGCGATTATAGACTAGGTAAGTTTTAGTCGTTATTTTTCATCGTAAAAAATAACATTAAAATAAATAACGTAACCTAGAAAATTTATATAAATTAAGAAAAGTGCAATATAGACAGTGTTCATTTTTCACTTTTTTTTCACTCACTTTTCTTCATTTACATAACTTTTCATGGTTATGTTACATCTTGTTAATAATTATGTTATACTTTACGATGAAAAATAACGACTAAATCTATTAAATTAAATTATTATTTGTTAAATTAAAAATATTTTATTTTTTAATGTACTTGCGATTCTAAAGTAAATAAATTTTAGTCGTTATACTAGTCGTTTCTTCGAAACTAAGTTTTAGTCAGGGGCGGCGCTAGGCAGTAAGCGAGGTAAGCGTCGGATTAGGGGCGCTACATGTTAGGAGCGCAATATGGTAAGCGCGAATAGCCTTATTAGATATATTTTATAAAACTGATAATAACAAAAAGGGGCAAAGTATTTGAACTTTGCAGTGGGCTTCAGAATAGGTAGCGCCGCCACTGGTTTTAGTCGTTATATTTTTATCCTAAAAAATAACATTAACAACATATAAAAGTTGTGTAAATTAAGGCAAGTACAAGATAGAAAATTTCCATTTTTAACTTTTTTTTCGCTCACTTTTCTCCATTTACATAACTTTTCTAGGTTATATTATGTTACATTATGTTATTTTTTACGATGAAAAATAACGACTAACCTATTAGATTAAATTATTATTTATTAAATTAAAATAATTATAAATAATATTTATTTTCTAATGAACTTGCTATTTGATGAACTAAGTTTTAGTAGTTATTTTTCATCGTAAAAAATAACATATGAACATAACATATAACTTAAAAAGTTGTGTAAATTTAGAAAAGTATTCAATTAAAGGTTTTTATTTTTTGCTATTCGAATTTAGACAAACCAACCAAGTAATTTTCTGCAAAGAAAAAACAATAGAACTCCATACGAAAAAAAGTTGAACGTCGCGACGCCTAGCGTCGATTTGATAAAATGTCGAGTTTAGTGTCGTTTGATAGCTCTTTTGGTCTCATAAACATTTTTTCCAGAATATTTTTTCTAAAGTAAACCATATTCAAACTACAGTCGTCGATAATCTGAATTGCCAATTTTCAGTTTTTTTGCGTTATCTCTGTAACTGTGGTGAATTTTGTAATTTTCTAAACGGATTCTTAAAACTCATCAAAATATGCAACTTTTTGCTTATTTAACCGTAACTCGCAACTCTCACCGTTATCGAGATCCGAGATCCCAATGTTGGTGCCACTTAAAAAAATCACCCTCTGTACAGCTGATGTTATTTCTTAAAAGGACATTTTTAGAGTACTTAATTAACGTTTGGAAAATTATCAAAGGAACGGTTAACCTCTATACCTGAACTTCCTTTAATGATTTCCTACTGACGAATAACTAATTTAAGTCTAAACTTCGTGGGAAATTTCCAATTGGAAACTTTATTATAAAATATAAATTTGTATCGGTAAAATTTCCATTTAGCAAATAATTGTGAAAACCTTTAACGATTGGCAGTTTGCTACTTGATTGAGGGGGAAACTGCGCAAGAAAGTTTAAATTAAAACGGGCTTAAAAAATAAGTCTTTTAAAAAGCTTTTTACTTTTTATATAAGATGTCAAAAAATTATTTTCCCTCGTATTTTCCTTTTCCTATACGATTAAATTCAAACTTTTAAAAGTACCTATCACTTAAGCATTTCAGTAAAACTTATTGACTAAAATCTAAAACATGGATAATATTCACGGCTTTTATCGGATTTCCGGCTTTTAAAGTAACATCTACTTTAAAACTGAAGATCGTTTAAAACTTGAAAACTTTTCAAGCGTTCTCCTCTTTGGAAAATTGATGGTACTCCCGATCTTAATACAACTGTTCTAACTAAACATAAATGTAATTCTTACAATTTTTTCAACCTTCAACTTTAAATTTTTCAATCATGCTTGTATTAGTTGTAGAGTTATGAGCTTTGGAGTTAATCAGCCATTTCTTCGACTCGCTGAAATTTTCTCATCGCAAAAAGTGCGAGAAGAAGTTGTAACTCACAAAACAAACATTACGTACTGGTAATGAAATAAATTTCGAGCTTTCACAAATTTTTTTGGAGTAGAAAAATGAACTTGTATTACAATGTCAGTAACCTTTTGTTACAAGCATGGGCGTCTTTGTAGAAAAGTTTTTGTATTCATTTTTCAAGTGTAAGAAGCTTTGAGAAAGTTGTTTTTTAATAAAATTCTTTTCGATTAAAAAAAAATCTTCCAACTTTGATGTCAGTATTCATTCGAACGTTAAACCGTGCGGATGTGCGATAAATACAAGTGCAACTAAACACGCTAATCAGAGCTGCAAGGTTAAGAGTAATCGTATTGAAATAAATTCTAAAAATAATTTCGTACAAAATATAAAAACTAACTTTGTAGGAAAACCCAAATAAGGCCTTATGGCCTTCTCACAAAGCCATGTTCAGTCACTGAAAAATCTTTCCATGCAAAACAACGAAACTCAACAGATAAACGACAACACACAAATCCACTCGCAACCAACACATATGGATCAAAAAAATGCACAAGCATTAACAAACCAACATGAATGGCAAGTAGTCGAAAATAGAAAAAGGACTAGGAATAGCCCAGAACTATCAAACAAGCCAAAACGACAATCATTTATCAAGGATTACTGGTTGAATCCTCCTGCTTCTACATCTAACGCATTTGATCCGTTACAGGAAGAACTTGATCAAAATAGTGAAGCTACTGTAACTACACAACAAAAAACAGCCAAATCGCCACCGATCTTCGTTAGTGGGGTAAAATTCATTCGCCCGTTACAAGAAATGCTAGAAGAAGTTGCAAAAAACAAATATACAATAAAAGTACTACCTAACGACCAAGTGAAAATACAACCAAGCTGCTCGGAAAAGTACCTACCAATTATTGAGGCTTTAAAAGTAAAAAAAACGGAATTCCACACTTACCAAAGAAAAGAAGATAAAAACTTTAAAGTTGTCCTAAGAAATATGCACCCAAGCATTGAAATAGAAGATATACGCAAGGAAATAGAAACCAAGAACCATTCAGTAGTAAGAATTGTAAACATCCAGCAAAAAAGTTCCAAAAAACCTTTACCATTATTCTTTATCGAAATAGTTGCAAATGAAAATAATAAGGAAATCTACAAAATTAACAAATTGTTAAATACAATCGTTAGCTTCGAGCCCCCCCATAAAAAGCGTGACATTCTCCAATGCACCCGATGCCAAGGATATGGACACACACGAACATATTGCTTCAAGAGCCCCAGATGCGTAAAATGCGCAGGCAATCATTTAACGCAAGATTGCATTAGAAAAGAAAAAAGTAACGATGTCAAGTGCTATAATTGCGGAGGCAATCACCCCGCTAGTTACAAGGGCTGTGCCATACGCAAACAGCTACAACAAAAGTTATTTCCTGCACTTAGAGAAAAGAAAATTATAAACAACGATCACGATAAAAATTTACCAAACACGCTCCCAATCAGACCACCACATTCAAGCCAATCTTACGCACAAACAGTTAAAGGCGATGCCAACATTAATGCTACCACGCAACAAACAAAATCAGTAGTTGTAGAACACCCCACCAACAAACTCGAAGAAATGATGCAACAACTAATGGGAAGAATGGACACAATGCTCAATCTCCTAACAGCCATGATTGCCAAAATGGCATAATACTCTTGTTTACACAAAACTATGTCCACTACAATAAAAATTGCCGTCTGGAATGCCAATGGACTAGCACAAAGGGTTCAAGAACTTAAATCTTTTTTAATAACTCACAACATAGATATAATGCTTATATCGGAAACACATTTCACTCGAAAGAATCATATAAAGATACCACGATACATCGTATACGACACACAACATCCCGACGGAACCGCTCATGGTGGAAGTGCAATCATAATAAAAAACTCTATTAAACATTACGAAAACAATCATTTCAACCAAGATTACTTACAATCAACATGTATCACAGCCCAAGACTCGATAGGACCGATTACATTTGCAGCAGTATATTGCCCTCCAAAGCACACCATTAAGCAAGATCAATTTTCACAATTTTTTCAAACGCTGGGCACTAGGTACCTAGCTGGAGGAGATTATAACGCGAAACACCCATGGTGGGGCTCGAGATCTCATACACCGAACCCGAAAGGCCGGCAGCTATACCTAGCTATGCTCCAAAATAACCTGCAACCAATTTCAACTGGCGAGCCGACCTACTGGCCAAGTGATCGCAGAAAATTACCAGATGTAATTGATTTTTGTGTGACCAAGGGCATAACAGGGAACATATCGTCTGAATCCTGCTTCGATCTGTCTTCTGATCACTCACCAATATTAATCACCCTACAAACACAAGTAAAATCTCGGCAAAACCCGCCTACTCTTCATAATAAAAAAACTAATTGGAATTTATTCAAAATGCTCCTAAACGAACGAGTAAACTGCAATATTTCACTTAAAACCGAAGAAGATCTGGAAACAGCAATCGACGAATTAAACCAAAATATACAACGAGCCGCCTGGGAGTCAACACCAACTTGCCAACATCCTGGTTTGCAAGAAAACTCAAGTAATGTTAAAGCTAAAATATTAGAGAAAAGAAAACTAAGGAAAAAATGGCAAACAACTAGATCTCCCCATGACAAATGCAAATTGAACAAAGCAATAAAAGATCTAAAAGAAATAATAAACAAAGAAAAAAATTTATCCATAGAACAATATCTCGATCAACTAACGCCAACCGAGGCCACGGATTACTCTCTCTGGAAGGCCACAAAAAAGTTAAGAAGACCTCAGCAATTTATTGCACCAATTCGTCAAAACGACGGTAGCTGGGCTCGAGACGATAAAACAAAATCAAATATTTTTGCCGAACATCTACAAAAAGTATTCACACCGTTTCCTCCAGAAAACGAAGAAAATGAAAACATATCTGATTTTTTAGAAGCGCCTTTCCAAATGGAAATTCCAATTCCAATTCCAATAAACAAATTCAAGATCTCAGAAGTTCAACGCGTGATAGTAAAAAATCTAAATGCCAAAAAATCGCCAGGTTACGATCTTATCTCCGGAAAAATAATGAAAGAACTACCGTGCAAAATAATTCGTCTACTAACAATAATATATAATGCTACACTGAGACTTCATTATTTTCCTAAGCAGTGGAAAGTTGCTGAAATAATTATGCTGCCTAAACCGGGAAAAGAACTGGATAAGGTCGATTCATACAGACCAATCAGCTTACTGCCAATTATGTCGAAGATACTCGAGAAGCTCTTCTGTCAAAGACTGAAACCAATTTTAAGTAAGAAAAAACTCATACCTGAACACCAGTTCGGATTTAGAGAGCAACACTCTACAATAGAGCAAGTACACCGCATAGCCGATAAAATAAATCGGGACTTCGAACAACAAAACTACTGCTCCGCTGCCTTTATTGACATCTCTCAGGCCTTTGACAAGGTTTGGCACGACGGCTTACTGTTTAAAATAAAGCAGATGCTTCCGCCTGACATCCACCAGTTTCTAAAATCATATTTGGCTGATAGGCATTTTAGGATAAAGTTAAGAGAGGAGTACACAGAACTGTTTTCGATAAAATCTGGAATTCCACAAGGGAGTGTGCTAGGACCTATCCTATACCTGTTGTACACTTCAGATTTACCAGTAATGGAAAACGCTACAACCGCAACTTTCGCAGATGATACAGCCTTACTGGCATCACACAAAAATCCAACAATAGCATCAGAGCTCCTACAAATAAATCTCAACAGAATCCAACGCTGGATGGCAAAATGGAGAATAAAGGCAAACGAAACTAAGTCGACACATGTAACATTTACGTTAAGAAAAGAAACTTGTCCACCTGTAACGATCAACAATCGACAAATTCCCCAAAGCGACTCAGTGAAATACTTAGGTATGCACTTGGACAGACGACTAACGTGGAAGACTCATATATGGATGAAACGCAAGCAACTAAACCTTCAGCTAACAAAAATGTATTGGCTAATGGGCCGCAGTTCCAATTTGTCGCTCGAAAACAAACTTCGCATCTACAAAGCCATATTAAAACCCATATGGACATATGGAATTCAACTGTGGGGATCATCGTCGAATTCCAACATTGAAATACTTGAGAGGTTCCAATCTAAAGTACTGCGGCAAATTGTGAACGCACCGTGGTTCGTACCTAACGACATAATAAGAGAAGACTTAAATATAGTGACAATAAAAAGTGAAATTAATAGATTCAGTGCTAACTATTCTAAAAGGATTAGTGTTCATCCAAACAAATTAACAAGGAAACTGATAAGTCATTCAAACATTAAACGTAGACTAAAGCGAAAAACAACAACGGACCTAATAATAACTAGTGAACCAAAATAAAATCCCAATCCTGAACAAATCTAAGTTTCCATTTTAATTTAGGTTTAATAGTTAAAGGTACAATTCAGTGGAATTTTACCTACATAATCTTGTTTCTGTACACATAAAATTTACTTATTGTTTATATTATATACAGATTGTAAATTCTCGGGGATGTTAATAAAAAAAAAAAAAAAACTTTGATGTTAGGTCAGTAAATGTCAAAGCATGGAAGTTGAAGGTTTTTTTCTAATGCGAACTTTCGGGGGTTGAAAATGTTTTAAATCGATGATTCAAAAGACAGTGATGAAGGGTTGAGCGTTTGTGAAACTTTGACAAAGAACGAATTTCTATGATAAACTAAGCTCCTTGTTTATATTTGTACCACCCTTAGAAGTTTTTATTAAATCCAATTACGTTAATTGAATTACCTACATGTTTACAACTTATTTTTTTAAAAGTAAACATTTCCAACATCGGTCACTTTACAGCAAAAATTCCTTGCAATTAATTGTTTATGGGAAAAGTTCTGACCTTCTGTGAAAAACTGAAAATCGATTGAAATTCCGCAATACCAACAAAATAAGAGAAAGACGTTTGTTATAAATACTTTCATCATTATTAAGGAGTGTTAGGAAAAGAAAAACATTTTTTCAACTCAATTCTATAAGAATATAAAAAATATTTTGAATGCAAAATAATAAATGGAAATGTTTGATCTTAAAGGATCAAACCTTTTCAAATAACGTATCAAAATCCACCCCTTATTTTATTTATATGTAACCGTACGTTATATCAAAGTTTTGATAACATAAATATTTACATTTTGAATGATGGGCTATAAAATATTTGAGTTTCTGCTCAAAATGTTTAATTGTATGCACTTGGGCATTAGTAGAAAGATGAGATAAACTGTGAGCTTGTAGTACAGGAAATTTGATTTAGCTACTGAACTTGCACGAAAGATAATTTAATATTTATAATAAGCATATATAACCAAGTTAATTGAAATTACCACCATATATTTAATTATAATTGTAAATTAGTCTCTTTAGTTATGCGTAATGAAAACTCCTCATTATGATTAACATCTAAAGAATTATTTATACTTATAATTAATTTATTAAACAAACCTAAAAACTCGACTGAAAGGAATATCATCGCCTTTTTCCGCTTGTTGGACCGTGAGGTCCATCATCAGAACGGATGTGAGCGAAGACCGCACTCATACGAGTCCACGTAAACGGAGGAACGCAAAGAAAATGCTGCGTTTTTGTCACCATGCACTTGCAGGAAGTAAATAAATAACCAAAACCGTCAATTTCATCAAACTTACTCCATCAAGTTTTTCATTTTTGTGCTTAAAAGCGTTAAAAAAGGTTCAACTATTGAAAAGAAAATTCAGATGTTTATCCGGGTAAAAAGTTGGTATAATTTTTCAAGTTTTAATATTAAATTTTTTGCCATTTCTTGCATACGACAGTTCACGCGGTGCGGTACAAGAAGAGGAAATACTTTCAATAAAGGTGCGTTTACATAAAGGTAGGTGCTGACATGTCGAGGGTGCCAGACTGTTGTTTCATCGTACAGTCTAGTAAGCGAGCTCTCATCCGATAATCAAGCAAAAAAAGTAAATTTTTCCTTCACGATTTTATTATGAAATATAGGCTTAAACTTGCCTTTATTTAACTTAACATAATGTGGTTGGTAAGTCAAACAAGAGACATTCTTGTGATATTGCTGGACGAAATTCAAACGATAGCATTCTTGTAGCTCAAACGAAAGACTCTGGAGGATATTTACGGTCGAATTCTAAATTTTGAAAAATTTTAGAATCAAGCATGAAAAAATGCATTTACTCGAGTTTTTTTAATGTAAAGCTCTGTATATTATTACTAAAGAGCAAAATTTTACGCTTAAAATTTCTTTAAAATATGCCATATAATATGCACTTTTTAAAAATATGCAAAAAAAACTTAAAAAATATGCTACATTCCTTGAAAATACGCAATTTTTTTAAAATATGCACATTTCTGGAAATTATGCACATTTTTTTTATAAATATGCGCTTATTTCTTTAAAGCGTATTTTCACTAAACGTGTTTTTTCAAAATATACTACAGATTTTTTATAAACATGTAGACTTTTTTTAAATATGCAGAGGTTTCTTGAAAATATGCAGCTTCTTGAAAAATATGTAGATTTCGTCAAAATGTGCAGATTTTTAACAAACTGCCGATTTCTTGAAAATATGCACATTTTTTAAAATACTTATACAGTTTTTTTTTTAAAAAGCATCGATTTTTGAAAAATATGCCAATTTTTTAAAAATATACAGATTTTCTATGAATACGCAGATGATTTAAAAATATGCAGATTTCTATATACCTAACATGAAATGTTTTTAAATATGCAAATTTCCTAAGTATAAGCAGATCTTTTAAATATGCAGATTTCTACCTAATTTTAATTAGGTAATTTTTGTCAAAAAAATACATTTTTCTTAAAAATATGCTCAGGTTTTTAGTCAATTTCTTGAGAATACGTCATATTTTTAAAAATTCTGCAGCCTTCAAGAAATTATGCAAAGATCTTTTTTAAACCTTATGCACATATTTCTTAAAAAAATGAAAATTTTTTAAAATTTCAAAATTAATTTTTAAAATATGCATAGGTTTCTTAAAAATACATATACAGAAACTTCTTATAAGTACAAATTTCGTAGAAATATGCAATTTCTTGAAAATATGCAGATTTTCGTGAATACGCAATGTTTTAAATATGCAGATTTCTGAATAACATGCAATTTTTTAAAATACATATACAGAAACTTCTTATAAGTACAAATTTCGTAGAAATATGCAATTTCTTGAAAATATGCAGATTTTCGTGAATACGCAATGTTTTAAATATGCAGATTTCTGAATAACATGCAATTTTTTAAAATATGTCAATTTCTTGAGAATATTCCAGATTTTTAAAAATTCTGCAATGTACTAGAAGTTATGCAAAGATCTTTTTTTAAACAATATGCACATATTTCTTTAAAATATGTAGATTTTTCAAAACGGGAAGATTTTTCAAAATGGGAAAATTTTTTAAAAATATTCACAGGTTTCTTAAAAATATACAGAAACTTTTAAAAATATGTACAAATTTCGTAAAAATATGAAGATTTCTTAAAAATATACAGATACTTTTTAAAATATGTACAAATTTCGTAAAAATATACAGGTTTCTTAAAAACATGCAGGTTTTCTGTGAATACGCAGATTTTTTAAAAATATGCAGTATTAGGTATATCATGCAATTTTTTAAAAATATTCCAATTTCTTGAGGATCTCCAATTTTTAAAAATTCTGCAATCTTCTAGAAATTATGCAAAGATCTTTTTTAAACAATATGCACATATTTCTCAAAATATGTAGATATTTCAAAATGTGCAGATTATTTAAAAATACGCACATTTTTAAAACATGCACAGGATTCTTAAAAATATACTGAAACTTTTTAGAATATGTACAAATTTCGTAAAAATATGCAGATTTCTTGAAAATATGCAGATTTTCTGTAAATACGCAGATGTTTTAAATATATGCAGATTTCTGTATAACCTGCAACTTTTTAAAAAATGCCGATTTCCTGAGATTATGCCAGATTTTTTAAAATTCTGCAATCTTCTAGAAATTATGCAAAGATCTTTTTTAAACAATATGCACATATTTCTTAAAAATATGTAGATATTTCAATATGGGAAGATTATTTAAAAATACGTACATTTTTAAATATGCACAGCTTTCTTAAAAATATACAAAAACTTTTTAAAAAATGTACAAATTTCTTGAAAATATGCAGATTTTCTGTGAATACGCAGATGTTTTAAATTATGCAGATTTCTGGATAACATGCAATTTTTTAGGAATATTCAGATTTCCTGAGAATACGCACAGATTTTTTAAATATGCAGATTTCTGTAAATTATGCAAAGATCTTTTTTAAACAATATGCACATATGTATTTCTTGATAGTATGTTTACAGGTTTCGTAAAAATATGCAGATTTCTTGAAATTATGCACATTTGTTTAAAAATATGCACAGATTTCTTAAAATTATGCAGATTTTTAATATGCATAAATTTTTGAAAAATATGTAAAATTTCTAGAAAAATGCAAAGATCTGAGAAATATGCAAAATGCACAAATGCATGCAGTTAGTTTTAATGTGCTTAAAATAGCATAATTCAGTTTTATTGAAAGTTTTATCGCTTTTTTACAAAAATTGACAGCAAAATGCATAAATTCCGTCCTCTAATTATTACATAGTATTTGAATATTCTTCAGAAACTTAGCTTTTAAATGATATAATTATTCTTGATAGGTTAAACAGGAGACGTTCTTTAGATATTGTCACTTGAATTTGAAATTTTTAGGAAGATTAATCTTTCATAAATCAATACCCTGTATTTATACCTTGTAGTATAAAACTGGTGTTACATAAACTTTGATAATATAATTAATATTCAGATAGTACCACATTTAAGTTTTAAATTCACTCCATTTTTTCATATGGAACGTACGTTTTAATACATTTGAATCCCTATAATTAAATTTCCATCAAAATTTTGTCGAGGTGATAGGTTGGTATAAGCTATAAAACTACAGAGGTTTTAAGGATGCGAGTGTTGAAACATTGTACGAATTATCATCCAAGTTAATCTATGCACTTCCTGTTTCGCTCTGCAGAGTACGATTTTGTAATTTTTATAAAAAAAAATCACTTTTTAGTTTAAATTTTTTTTAGTAAGATGCGCTATTTGGACCAAATCCAATATTTTTACCACACCAACGTAAAACTTGTACCACTCAAAATAAATAAACTACAAAATTAGCACATAAAAAATTCAACATGAAAAATTTGAATGAATAAATTGTCCAATTTTATTGAAGTTTTAGAAAAATAATAAGTATACGTATAGAAAAATCTTAAATAATATATTGATTTTAGTGGAATGGCTAAATTTAGATGAAAATTAATTAAAAGGTTGTCCTAGATATCTAAAATTAGATTAAAATATATTACCAAAGCGAGTTTTCAAAATACACAAACTCATCGTTAAAATTTAAAATTGACTAAAATTAACAAACAATTTCTTTCTCAAAACGCAAATAGAATAATAATTAGGTTTTCCTCCCTTTATTTAATCAAACTCATATCCATCAATTTGTTTAGGACTCGTTCTACACCAATTTTGATAGCAAATTAAATAAAAGCAAAAACTTTTTTGGGAGGAAAACGAGAAATTTGGTTTGAAAAGCACAAATTAATTAGTAAAATTTTCCCCTCTTTAAGCTTAAAATAGGTTAAGACGAGAGAAATTCACAAAATATTTGTCTTATCAGTTTTGTTTGAAACTTAATTCCAGAAATAGATCTGTAAATATCCCTATAGACTGAAATAGAATTAATTTCACCCACAACAAGAACGAGGACGTAAACTTGATGTGTAGTAAAGAGATCGAACTTTCAGGGTTTTCTTTTTTTATTAAAATTAAGCGATAAATGATTTGTAAAAAAAACTTACTTTTCTTGTGACGACACTGTTGTAGCTTGCACATGCTGAGCGATTGGCCCATTAGTCGGGGCCTACGACGATTTAGAGCGGGTATAACAGGGGCTATGTGGGCGCGGGAGGCCCGGGGACATAGCCCCACATCCCGCCACCACTGTTTTAAAGTCACTGCTACACTCGATACTTTAACACCCGTCCTTCTCAAAGCCGTCCCTATAACACGATTATTTTGCACTGAATTTTTAATTTTAGGTGATATTTTTGAAGTTATGTTGACAAACTTATCCGAACTGCTCTTTTTATCTTGATGTGCTTGAGGATTATTCCTTCTTGAAGGAATCGTCGAGAGTTTGTTGTAATTGCTTAAGGGAGCCGTTTTTATTTGATTTTAATTACGCCTTCTTTGATTTATTTCTCTTTTCTCCTCTTTAACACTTCTTCTTAAGAAATTATATACCTTCTTTGTGTTAAATTTCGTGAAACTTTTTAAAGAAAAATTTTTGCCTTTTTTTTCTTTACGTCGTTGCTTTATTTTAGTCTTTGTTTGCGAGTTCGCAATTGTATATATTTTAAGTTGAGATTTAGTATCTGTTCTATACTTTTCAAAGCTTTCAGACTTTGTTTCATAGTTTGTTAAGTTTCGACTATATTTGCTATATTTTTCTTTATAACTTGCCTCAACGAAAACTATAGCTTCGATTTCTGTAAAATAATGCACTTTTATTGTAAAAATATTTAACATCATTTAAGTACGCCAACACAAATTGCCTTGGGGATATTTTTGCTTTTACGATTATCACGAGACGTCTCATCATTTATGTATGACGTTGAGACAATAAAGAATTGTTGTAACCCAATACTTAACAGTATAAGAGGGATTAGAATAAGATTAATTGATGTTTCGATAATTAAGCCCCCCCCCATGCTTATGAAACTGTTAAGACAGAATTTGGCTAAAATTCACTCAGCTATTTTATTCTATTAACCAACATGATCCAATATTTCATGTTTCATCGCCACGCCACACTGGCCTACAACCGCCTCGCTTTACGAAAATGTTTATAAATAGAGTCTAGTAAAGTCAACAATTTTTAAAACATATAGAATACGGACGTCATCGACATTTGCATTATGCTATGCAATACACATACCAAAGTCTATATTTTAACAGTTAGGATAGGATATGTCGATAGGTTTTAAGGTAAGCAGAGAATGGCCATTAGAAACTCCCAATCTTCTCTACGAAATAGGTTCTTTTAGTATGTGTCTAACACTAACAGCAACAGGCGAATAGATAGGCAGACATACGATAAGATGGTCGGACCGATGGTTAGATCAACAGACAGACAATCAGACTCGAATTGAAGGTCAGAACAACAGACAGACAGGCGATCAGGCGGGCGGACATTTAACAGATAGGCAGACTTATGATCAGATCAACAGACAGTCAGCAAGTTGACAGGCAGGCAGACAGATAATCAGACTGTCGAACTGATCGGCAGATCGACCGAAAGTCGGCCAGACGGTCGGGCCGAGGTCAGATCAACACAATAGTCAGCAAGCAGACAGACAGACAATCAGACTCGAATTGATAATTTCCAAGTAAGTTAGATAGAAACATAAACATTAAACATGGCCTATTTCGAATAAATAAAAATTTCTCAAATCGAACAAAATTTATTGCGTTATTTTTCAAATTATTGATAGCGAAAGACTAGCATAATTACATGTTGTACGTTGGAGCCGTTTGAGTTAACCAATAAATAATATCACATTATCGCGAGTACTTAACGATAAGAAAAATATTATTATGATAAAAATAATGAGCAAAACGAACGTTGTTCCATAATGACAATTTACTCAATAGTAAAGTCGCCGAGAACATTTCATACAAAAATTATACACGAGAAGAATAATTTTCGACTAAAAATTTAAAAAAAGAGGCCAAAAGGAAAACAAAAAAAATTGTTTTTAGTCTGATAACAGATAAAAATTTTACTTGCAATTAATTTATAAACAAATTTAGAAAAACAGCTTTATTTGTTTACCAATTACGAAATATTAAATTCAAATATGAGTAGTTGGTAGAGATTAAGATATTTTAATTATTTGTTAATTAATTAAATCGATCAATGACAACAATTAAATAAAAACAAATTTGTCGGAGAAATTACAAAAAAAAATTGGTTGCAGAGAGGAACTTAACCTTTTGATAAATTGTCCGCTATAATAATGCAATTTTTAACTCGACCTTTTCTTGGATGATTTCGTATACATTTTCACAGTCGAGAAAATTTTAGTGTTAAAAGCATTAGCCCATAATAATACGATTTTCCAAAAACATCCCTTAATCTTAGCTAATGACAGACATAATACACCACTTATCACAGTTGTATCACGTAAATAGATAAAATTTAGAGGAAATTAAATACTTTTTAGCTACGTAGCAAAAGAAAATTCAATAATTTAAAACCAATGCCACCCTATCTAAAAGGATCTAAAGGTACATCCACACTATGTCGATCGGCTTCGCCGATTCCTACCAACACAGCTGTTGATTACTAATTAATTGTGTCATAAAATTTTCAGGAAATTAAATAATATTTAGATTCGTACAAAAAGAAAATTCAATAATATAAGAACCAATGCCACCCTATCTAAAAGGATCTAAAGGTACATCCACACTATGTCGATCGGCTTCGCCGATTCCTACCAACACAGCTGTTGATTACTAATTAATTGTGTCATAAAATTTTCAGGAAATTAAATAATATTTAGATTCGTACAAAAAGAAAATTCAATAATATAAGAACCAATGCCACCCTATCTAAAAGGATCTAAAGGTACATCCACACTATGTCGATCGGCTTCGCCGATTCCTACCAAAACGGCCGTTGATTACTAATTAATTGTGTCATAAATTTTTTAAGAAAATGAATAATATTTAGATTCGTACAAAAAGAAAATTCAATAATATAAGAAGCAATACCACCCTATCTAAAAGGATGTAAAGGTACATCCACACTATGTCGATCGGCTTCGCCGATTCCTACCAAAACGGCTGCTGATTACTAATTAATTGTGTCATAAAACTTTTAGGAAAATAAATAATATTTAGATTCGTACAAAAAGAAAATTCAATAATATAAGAACCAATACCACCCTATCTAATAGGATCTAAAGGTATATTCACGGTATGTCGATCGGCTTCGCCGATTCCTACCAAAATAGCTGTTGATTACTAATTAATTGTGTCATAAAATTTTTAGGAAAATAAATAATATTTAGATTCGTACAAAAAGAAAATTCAATAATATAAGAAGCAATGCCACCCAATCTAAAAGGATATAAAGGTACATTCACACTATGTCGATCGGCTTCGCCGATTCCTACCAAAACAGCTGTTAATTACTAATTAATTGTGCCATAAAATTTTTAGGAAAATGAATAATATTTTAAAAAGAAAATTCAAAGAACCAATATCACCCAATCTAAAATGATTTAAAGTACATTCACACTATGTCAATCGGCTTCGCCGATTCCTACCAACACAGCTGTTGATTACTAATTAATTGAGTCATAAAATTTTTAGGAAAATGAATAATATTTAGATTCGTACAAAAAGAAAATTCAATAATATAAGAACCAATACCACCCTATCTAATAGGATCTAAAGGTATATTCACGGTATGTCGATCGGCTTCGCCGATTCCTACCAAAATAGCTGTTGATTACTAATTAATTGTGTCATAAAATTTTTAGGAACATAAATAATATTTAGATTCGTACAAAAAGAAAATTCAATAATATAAGAACCAATACCACCCTATCTAATAGGATCTAAAGGTATGTTCACAGTATGTCGATTGGCTTCGCCGATTCCTACCAAAACAGCTGTTGATTACTAATTAATTGTGTCATAAAATTTTTAGGAAAATAAATAATATTTAGATTCGTACAAAAAGAAAATTCAATAATATAAGAACCAATACCACCCTATCTAATAGGATCTAAAGGTATATTCACGGTATGTCGATCGGCTTCGCCGATTCCTACCAAAATAGCTGTTGATTACTAATTAATTGTGTCATAAAATTTTTAGGAACATAAATAATATTTAGATTCGTACAAAAAGAAAATTCAATAATATAAGAAGCAATGCCACCCAATCTAAAAGGATATAAAGGTACATTCACACTATGTCGATCGGCTTCGCCGATTCCTACCAAAACAGCTGTTAATTACTAATTAATTGTGCCATAAAATTTTTAGGAAAATGAATAATATTTTAAAAAGAAAATTCAAAGAACCAATATCACCCAATCTAAAATGATATAAAGGTACATTCACACTATGTCAATCGGCTTCGCCGATTCCTACCAACACAGCTGTTGATTACTAATTAATTGTGTCATAAAATTCTTAGGAAAATGAATAATATTCAGATTCGTACAAAAAGAAAATTCAATAATATAAGAACCAATACCACCCTATCTAAAAGGATCTAAAGGTACATCTACACTATGTTGATCGACTTCGCCGATTCCTATCAAAACAGCTGTTGATTAGGTACTAATTAATTGTGCCATAAAATTTTCAGGAAAATGAATAATATTTAGATTCGTACAAATAGAAAATTCAATAATATAAGAAGCAATGCCACCCTATCTAAAAGGATCTAAAGGTACATTCACACTATGTCGATCGGCTTCGCCGATTCCTACCAAAACAGCTGTTAATTACTAATTAATTGTGCCATAAAATTTTTAGGAAAATGAATATTATTTTAAAAAGAAAATTCAAAGAA
The DNA here is from genome assembly GCA_963924605.1 of Malthinus seriepunctatus. Classification (NCBI taxonomy): domain Eukaryota; kingdom Metazoa; phylum Arthropoda; class Insecta; order Coleoptera; family Cantharidae; genus Malthinus; species Malthinus seriepunctatus. The sequence goes on from OZ004603.1 coordinate 20,147,537, forward strand.
CCAATATCACCCAATCTAAAATGATATAAAGGTACATTCACACTATGTCAATCGGCTTCGCCGATTCCTACCAACACAGCTGTTGATTACTAATTAATTGTGTCATAAAATTTTTAGGAAAATGAATAATATTCAGATTCGTACAAAAAGAAAATTCAATAATATAAGAACCAATACCACCCTATCTAAAAGGATCTAAAGGTACATCCACACTATGTCGATCGGCTTCGCCGATTCCTACCAACACAGCTGTTGATTACTAAATAATTGTGCCATAAAATTTTCAGGAAATTAAATAATATTTAGATTCGTACAAAAAGAAAATTCAATAATATAAGAACCAATACCACCCTATCTAAAAGGATCTAAAGGTACATCTACACTATGTCGATCGACTTCGCTGATTCCTATCAAAACAGCTGTTGATTAGGTACTAATTAATTGTGCCATAAAATTTTCAGGAAAATGAATAATATTTAGATTCGTACATAAAGAAAATTCAATAATATAAGAAGCAATGCCACCCTATCTAAAAGGATCTAAAGGTACATTCACACTATGTCGATCGGCTTCGCCGTATCCTACTATAATTCAGATCTTGATTACCAATTAATTGTGCCATAAAATTTTAAGAACCAATGCCACCTTATCTAAAAGGATTTAAAGGTACATTCACACTATGTCGATCGGCTTCGCCGATTCCTATTAACACCGATGTTGATTACCAATTATTTGTGCCATAAAATTTTCAGGAAATTAAATAATATGTATTTAGATCCGTACAAAAAGAAAATTCAATAATATAAGAACCAATGCCACCCTATCTAAAAGGATCTAAAGGTACATCCACACTATGTCGATCGGCTTCGCCGATTCCTACCAACACAGATGTTGATTACCAATTAAATGTGCCATAAAATTTTCAGGAAATTAAATTGATAATTGTCAGATTCGTACAACAGGAAAATTCCAATGCCACCTTATTCAAAAGAACCTAAAGGTACTTCAACACTATGTCGATTGGCTTCGCCGACTCCTACCAACACAGTGTTATTACTAATTAATTGTGTCTTTGTTGGTTCCTTTACTACATAAAAAATAAAAGAGTAAACTCATTGCGGCTTAGTTTAAGGAATTCTAGGCGATGCGCTTAGTAGTGAGGTGCCGAGCGGCCCTTTTAATTTACCACACGTAGCTCTAGTATGATTGATCGGTAAAACGGATTGGTATATTGAGAATGGAGCTTTTGAGATTGGCAAAATTGAAGATATGTATCTACTATGGCGGCTTCGCCGATTGGTATGGTGGGCATATGTCGTGACATTGGCAAACACCAGCGGACTACAAGCGGGTCCAGGAAGGTGGAAAGCTTTAGGGCTGCGCTATAGAACCTGAGAAAGTAGTTGGACCAATTTAAAGCACAGCCTTCTAGGACTGCACTAAACAAAGTAGTTCTTACGCACTATACAGGGTGATTCATGAGGAAGTGCAAATATTTTGGGAGGTTGTAGTATGGATTATTCTGAGTAAAAAATGTCATATGAACATGTGTCCTATTGTCAATAGATACAGAGATACGGTCATTTAAAGATGTATTAAAGTATAAAACAAATAACTTATTGTTGATTTTCAATACTAACAATTAAAATTAAATAAATTTTCAAGACGGTTCAAGAAAAGGTAAACACCAGAGACGAATTATTGCTCACTCGAGTTGTGAATTGTGCGGCGCTCATAAAGGAACGCCAAGATGATATTAGAAAAGTAACAGTAGTATTACAAAGGGCATTGAGGTTGGTTGTGGGATTTTTGAACTATTACTGTAAATTTGTTTATTTTATTGTTTAGTATTAAAAATCAACAAAAAGTCATTTGTTTTATACTTTAATACACCTTAAAATGACCGTATCTCTGTATCTATTAACAATCGGACACATGCTCATATGACTTTTTTGACTCAGAATAATCCATACTACAACCTCCCAAAATATTTGCACTTCCTCATGAATCACCCTGTAGATCATCAGCGATCATTTTAAACGCTCCCAACGCCCGAAGCAGCAAAAGAGTGGAAAATTCAAGTAGCATTAGAAAAAAAAAATTTTGAGATGTTTCTTAAAATAATAATAAAAACCGTAATTCTCTAGTACGAGTAAATTCGCGCGGTTAATTTTTTAATTTTTAATCAATATTTTTGTTATCTTATAGTAAGTAAGTATGGGAAAAATGTACACACAAAAATCGACCTACGTCAACTAACAATTATGATAATGAATGAAACCTTTCTCCATTGATAAAATAAAAAAATAAACATCGTTAAAAATTCATTGGCTGTCTCCAAAAATGACCCTTGAACTCCCCAAAATTTTTAACTAAACCAAAAGAAGTTAAATTACGGATTAAATACAATTCGTTGGGAATTGTTTATTAGTGGAAAAGAGAAAAACCAGATGAATCTAATTTTATCTTTAAAAGATATATAATTTTTCCAGTTTTTCAATTTCCTTTAATAACCAAAGATTATTACCTGATTGATTTTACTTCGGAGAAAATTCTTTGTTTACCCAAATAATGACGTTGTATTAGCAGCAAGAGTTTCGTAGAAAAGCAAAAATAATTCAGTAATCAAACGCTTTTCTTTGATTTCTCAATACGCATTTGACCAGAAATTTTGCCCCTGTTTTACCACCCTAGTTAGAAAACTTTGGGAATCCATCAAAAAATAAAATTTGGTGATTGTTCTGAACTTTCTTACCATGGAAATGAATTAAATTACAAGTTGCTAGCATATTGGCAGATTATATACATCAGTTACTTCAAGAAACCTTAGTTTTGTCAAAAACCCAACTACTCAAAATTGACGTTAAATGGATGTTAAAAAACCTAATCGCCTTCTTCAAAAGCTATTAGAGCTCGTCCAAAATAGATAGGACTAGAGGCGGCCTCCCACCCTCATTACTCTTAGCCAACGCCCCATGACTGCTCGGTTTAATTTCGCACCAAGAAACGCTTACGAACCTGAATGATTGACATGTCCATTTTTATTTTGGACTAGGTCTACAATCAGATCAATTAAAAAATAAATCTGAAAGAAGTTTTCGTAGCTGTGAAGTACTGTATCTGTGGGTGTAACTTCGTTAAAGATCAAATGTCATCAAATGAACATTGCTCCCCATATTATGGAGATTAAAAATACGTTTACAAAGTTAATTTACACAGGAAGAAGTGTTAGCAACCGTTGCCTATAAAGCCGGAGACACACACACAAGCTTTTACTTCGGCTTGGTCTGTGCAAATCGGACTAACCCAGATAATCAACTGTTGCCATAAGAGAGAAAATAAACGGAAAGTGCTATTTTAGACATCCATATTATTAGCTGTATCTCCTTTCTAGATAGGAAGAATTTTTTTATTCAATGGGCTACGTTAGGTTAGGCTGGGCTAAGTTAGGCTAGGTTACATTACCTCATGCAGTCAAAACTTTTAACTTTACAGATTCTATCCTGTCCTAACTTTTCCTAGCATAACTTAACTTTCTATGAGGAGACGTAGAGATAGGAAAGCTTTTATTTCAATGGGTTATGTTAGGTTAGACTGGGCTAATTTAGGTTAGGTTAGATTACCTCTGAAGTCAGATTCAGTCAGTTCAGGTTCAGTGAAGTTGCAGGTTCTATCCTGTCCTAACTTATCCTAACATAACCTAACTTTCTATGAGGAGAAGTATAGAGATAGGAAAGCTTTTTTTTGTTCAATGGGTTATGTTAGGTTAAACTACACTAATTTAGGTTAGGTTAGATTACGTCTGAAGTCAAAACTTTTAACTTCATAGGTTCTATATCATGTCCTAACTTAACCTAACCTATCTTATCTTAGCCTAAAACCTAACATATGCTAGCCTAGCCTAATCTAGCGTTCTACGAGAAGACGAAGATTTATTTTTGAAATTTCCAATTTCTGTTACGGCAAATGTTCCGGCGAACCTCATGACTATAGTAAATTCTCAATTCCGAGGCTAAAGTTGCGCCTAATTGGCTTTAAAACGCTTTTGAAGCGTGACGTGAAGCTTGAAGCCAAAATTTAACTATGAATTAACTAACACTTCATTTCCTTCCTTGATACAATGGGGACTTTTGGTTCCATTTTGTGATAAGCATCATTGGCTACTTGGATAGATATTGGAAAATATACAAGTAAATATCATCTCTCAGTAGACGTGCACTGTCAACGTTATAAAAGTATAATATTGAATAAATAGATCCGGAAGGAAGGTTAGCAACTGTTGCTTATATGAGAAAATGCGACAGAAACGACATCTTGGAAATCTATAGATGACTCATTCATTAAGTCGAGCTTACATTATCATTGGCTGTCACAATAAAGTGGGAGTATAAGCAAACATTTCTATTAGAGAAATTTAGCGGAAATCACTATATTTAGACAACCATTGCATTCGCATACCTGGAATGCTCTTTCCTGTTAGAGTAGCGGCTGTTTATTCAATGAAGTATAGTCATTGGTGAAAGATTTAGGCGGTAAATAATTTAAAAAAAAAATTAGTTCACACATTTTCTTTGGACTTTATTTGCTTGGTCCAGCGTTTGTTTATTTACACAGTTCAATTTCTTCTTCAAATACTGTTATACCGTGAAATGTATTTCTTTCCTGATAGAGCGCTCTAAACGTGAAATTGCGTCAATAACAAGTAACATGATCTTGAAAATGGCAAATACCCAAAAAAATCGTCACGATTACTTCCCAATAATTAATTTGTAAACAAACTTTTCAACATTTACGTAAGGCGCAAATTTCAACAAATACCGCACTGTGCCAAGAAAAATCGCATTTCCAAGACTCGGAATCATAACAATCAATAAGCGAAAAAAACCTTGGAAAATATTTTATACGCGAATTTAACTTGACATCATCATAATTCTTTAACGTCTTGAAAGCCACTTATTTTGCTCAACAAGAAGGGAGTAATATTACGCTTTCAATTCACGTAATGAGTTTATACCGGCATTTTGAGTTAATAAAAAATTGCGACATTAACGTGACGTAACTGTTTTCCTTTTTCATTTTTTAAATACTAAAGCCCCTTTTTTATTTACCCGCATGTTCTCAAATTTACTTTTGCACGATTTAGAAAACAAAACGTATATTTATAAGAGGTGGCCCTGCAAACAAAACTGAATTATATACAAGGTGAGTGACTGGTGTGAACAAAGGATTGTCCATTAACTATTAGAGATATTGAAACCAATTTTGAAAAGGTAATACATGACCGTTGGGCCTACATTTTAAAAATAGTTAGGTACATACAGGGTGATTCACAAAATAATGCCGACAAAAGTGGTGGTTTTTTAAATAGAACGCCCTGTATATTTTTGCATATTTGGAGTCGTCTTGACATTTATAACAAAAATTGTGGAAGGTGTTATCTACCTAACACTAACCGTTTTGGAGATATTGCCAGTTTAATGTTGAAATCGAGTCAACTTTGGAGCAGTGATGCCAGGGCTGTAATGAAAATTTTTGAAATCTATTTGCATTACCGATTATTGACAATAGTTGACTTCGAAAATACGTGGTAAACTTTTCAAAAATATAAAATATTGCACAGAGTGATTAATTGACGTGAAATGTAAGTTTTCTTGATTTTTTCTAACGGAACACCCTGTATATTTTTTCAAAATTTTATTTCTTGTAAAATGTAGATACTAAATGGTCTAATATTTAGGGTTATAAGACGAACAGTTCTTTAGGTATTGGATTTTTTATGGTTATGAAAACATCAATCATAAGCAACCTTTTTTAAAAATTTTTGGGACACCCTATATAATTCTTTTTAAATATTTTTGAATTTTTATTGAAACCTCTTCAAATTAGTTTTAATACGTACAAAAAAGTACTCTTATGACACACGATCAAAGTTCTAGCAATTATTTATCGTACCCCTCGCCCGCCTCATCCCTCACCCTGTATCTTCCTAGTAATCCTAACCTAACTAAGTTTTGTTAAACCAAAACGAAAAAACGTAAACAAAATGCTAAAAATCATACAGTATTTTTTGAATTAATGATGTTTAATAGCCAAATGAGACACAATATTAGTGAGATGCTTTTTATCTTTTTGTTGTTGTTGTTTAGGGTTAAAGGAAAATTAAAGTGTTTTTTTGTGCAAAACGAAGCTCGTTTACTCCGGTATGTGTGCATAAAGACCTTATCGCAAAACACTTTAGTATGTACTTTAAAAATTATAGATAAAAAAGTTTGTTATTGATATATTTTTTTTTTAGAAATAGAAAAAAAAATTTCCAATTCCACTTGAAAAATTCAAGCGTTAAAAAGGGTTGTAAGAAGAAAATTAAAAGGAAATTAGTTTTTCATCTTTTAAAATATAGACCTGAAATGAAAATCAAGTTAACTGTAACGAATTTTCTTTTTTTAAGAGGGCGGTTTCTAACGAATGGGCAAGAAAGTAGATATTTAGACATTCCGCTCATAACCGTTACCGACTTTAATATCTGGTTGATATCAGGAATAGTCATAATTCCTGATAGGGTGAGGTTCAAAGAAGGCAATGACATATTTTTATATTGGCAATAGGAGCCTAATTAGTGATAAAAAAACAAAGTATGTTGGGTAAAAACAACATCCTTCTGTTTTTTTAATAACACCAAGTTTAATTGGAGCTTTCTCACTAATTAGGCTCTTATTTCCTATATACAAATATGTCATTGCCTTCTTCGAACCTTACCCTATCAGGAATTATGAATATTAGTGATATCAAGCGGATATTAAAGTCGCTAATGGTTACGAGCGGAATGTCTAAATATCAGCTTTCAACATCAGGGCGTATAAAAGCGTTTTGTTATTTGTCTTATAAAATTCCAAAGCCTTCACGATAAAAATTTTTTTGATAGCTTTTACAACGTCAAGTAGGAGAAAACTCCAGGAAACTATTTCGTGCTTTTGGAAACTTGAGAAAATAATTATCATACTTTACGTGTATAGGTAAGTATTAAAGACGTCACCTTGACAAAATTTCTCAAATAATGTAGGTAACCGGGAAATTTCAAACTGTGTAAAATTAACATACCTATTTCATAATATGAATCATCAATGAGCTTAACGATTTTGATTGATTTTCACCTTGTTAACGTGTGAGGGCCACTTGAAAATTCCAGTTTAAAAGCGATTTTTTTGTTCGCGTTATTAAAATGGGTGTTTTGTAAACGAACCTGTTTTTTAACCCCTAATAATGATAAAAAAATATTCTTTAAAGTTGCCAAAGGTTACAACTAATCAAAAAGCACTTAAAAATATAATTTAGACATCAAAAAGGTTATCTTTCTCTCTTAACAAATAAAATGAAATTTATAGGAGCGTATACACTTTATACAGGGTGTCGAATTTTTCCACGTTAGCATAGGGTTTGTCTTGTTTATTAGTGAAGATAGAAAATTTATTAAAAGGACAAAAATGTTGCCCTTTTAATGCTTATTATTGATACAAAAACAAAAATGAAAAATCTCAAACAATTTGGGAGTTATTTCAAAAAGAAAATTTTTTAAATTTTGGTTTTTCACGAATAAATTCGTAATTTTAAATTTGTTTTTGAAACGTTGCAAAAACTTTTTTACAGCCCTTAAAACTGCTTTTATGGCAAGTACAGTTTGTCATAAAGGACTTAGTTTAAATAATTGTCCACCATTGTTACTCACATATAGTTTACTCTACGAGCGCATTTACGAGCACCAAGTAGCAGAACTTGAATAAAGGGCATCAAAAATGCAACACTTTTTCTAAATTAAACGTTTCTCTATCTTGAATAGTAAAAGAAATCCACACGTTGGCACGGACACTCTCGACAGCCTGTATACTAGTACATAGGTACTTAAAGACGAATTTTTTAATATCCACATAAGTGTTTACTTCGTTTAAAAAAATTTCTTGTTCAAGGACCTTTTACTATAACTTTTCGACGTAAATTATGTAATAATTAAAAAAAATCGCCAATTGATATACGATATCGCTTCAAGCATTATGATGTGCCAGTTTTTTTCCCGATATCAAAATTAAAAACAATCTTATCGATTTAAAATCTACGATTTCAAGTCACACCTTTAATTGCGTACTTTAATAAACGAGCCCTCTAGATAAATCCAGTTTTATTATTTGAAACAATTTAATTTAATTCGAGATTAGTTAACGTAAGATTAACTAGCCGAAGGTGCTTTTTATTAACTGAAGAACTCTAAATTATGCGTTATTTGTTTAATAATTAGAGATAATTAGAGATACACACGAAAAACTAACCTTCAAATTCAATTAAATGCATTGCTGTGTCTGACTAATCAACTACTTTTGGACACTCTCCCCAATCACAAGGGACTTGCACTCAAGAGTCAAAATTTTAATTTTCGTCCAACTTTTTACAAAAATTACCAATACACAGTACATTACACTTAAAACTACAGTAGCTTTTTGTCGTTCGATGTAATTTTTGATTCAAAGAAACGGTCTTGGTTATACACCAAGTTGCACATTATGTTTGCGGTACAACGTAATTTATACTGTACTATAAGGTAATTAACTTTTTCCGAGAAAATTATTGAATATAAACCGAATATTTTTTTAAATATAACCATTAGAGCTCCATTTTGTTAAGATTTCACGACAATACTTTTCAAACAATGCAGCATTAAGCTATTACATTTAATGGTTTTTCTTTATTATGTTCTAGAAACTTCTATATAGGTGTATCAACGACATTGAGCTTTGTAAATAAAAAAATATATCTCCCAAGGAAGCCCAAGATGGGTTTATCTTTGCTATTTCTACCAAACTTTCATAAAGAGCCGAAATTCAAAAAATGAATCGAAAAACCTATGGAAGGCCTTCTTATTAGTTCTTAGGTCCGTAAAAATACAAAAAATTATTGCTGAAGATTTGAAGGCTAATACATCCTCACTACAGGTCTTTAAAATTTATTATAATACCTAGGGGTGTCCAAATAGGGCACAATATCATAAAAAACAATGAATAGGTTAGGTTAGGTTACAGTAGGTGAGGTTAGGTTAGGTTACAGTACGTGAGGTAAGCTTAGAGTGACATGGCATGACATTCGGGCGGGGAAGCCATAAAGGTCCTACCCAAAAAAAAAAAGGTTAGGTAGACCGAACCTCCAACAAAGGGTAGAAAGGAAACGTGGAGAAGTGTCACAGCACAACCTGTTCCACTACCACCGTTGGGAACAGAAGCAGATAATGTCGCTGAGAGCCGATGAAACTCTGATTCTCCTCCGCCAGTCTCCTCAACATTACGCTCCGAGACGAGGAAACCAGGAAAACCATAACAAAGCTGCCACAACGGCTAATGGAGGCCAAAGAGCAACTGGAGCGAAAACAGCAAAGACCAGCGATCTCAAGAAATCCTCAACACTAAGAACTTCGAGCTGAGGGCGTACGGAGAAGCTAAAGCCTGCTCTCAACATCAAGACCTCCAGATAAGAGCTCCTGACAAATCCACGTCGGAAGAAGTGCGAAAACGGATTCCCGATTCCCGGATTCCCACAGAAATTCACACGGAGTTGGTGTGTAGTCTTAGTGAGTCGCGTTCGTTCAACCTCACACTACCGTTACAGAAAGTAGCGAGGTCTTTCTGAAGATTTCCACTTCTATTAAACAAACGAAAAAGAAAGTCAGAGCAGGTGAGGTTATAGGTTAGAGTAGATAAGGTTAGGTTAGGTTAGGTAGGCTGATGGCCTTGCGTGAAGTGGTGCGTCAGTCAGCCCCAGGTAGATATATTGTTCGATAGTCTCTCAAGGAAAGGAAGAGTTTCTTCTTCGAAGAGATGCGAGTAAAAGTCTTACATTCACCAGTACAGATTGCAGGTTTTTTGAATTGGGGGGGTCATCGTCGTTAACCGCAGACTACCGGTGCATCACACACTCACTGAGAGCTAACATTGCAACTCTCACTGTATAAATTGTGCCAACTTGTGCCATGCACAAGTTGGTGGAATGGCGTTGGACTTAACCAAGGCGTTTTTTCGACCTCGGGGTTCACCTAGCTCGTGGAATTGAGTAAACAAGTAAATAACTTTTATCTAATATTTTGCAGGCGATTAAGCTCGTTGTACACGATCCTGGTAGTCGAACCAGAACAAGATCAATAAGCCAGGCCAGCAGGACAGTCAATAAACTCCTAGGGCACAAATGAACTGGCTTATAAAACTCTGTTTAATGTAAAGCCTCGTTGGCATGTGATCCTGTGCTGTCGCTGTGTGCAAGTAGCTTGAGAAATGTAACACCGCCTTACTGGCTGCACGATACCTTCAGGATAATTCCGAGCTCACATTAATATTATATAAAAAGAAGATTTAGTAATCTGTGGTTTTGGGAACTATTTAGTACTTTACAGACTTCGATCGCGCACTAGAAGGAAATATTAAAAAATTTGCCTAAAACCTAAGTAGTAAAAATTAATGGGCTGTATTAACAAATTTTATTCTCTAAAAAGGTCAATAGTGCTTGCTCTTTGCTCTCGGTTATTAATCACAATGAGCAATGGTGATAAGAACTTGGAATATTTAAAAAATATATTTCAGAAAGACGCAACTCGAGTTTTTGCTGCGGAATTTATTTCACAACTACCGAGATGTTTAGTGTTACTTTTCTAAAAGTGAAGAGCTCAAGAAGAGCCTAGCATTTCTTTAAGACAATAAAATTAATTTTAACAAGTCCTCGTACTATTACAGAAAGACAGTCTTTTGATATAGTAGCTTTCAGAAATCGACAGCATGTACACACTGTACAGGCCAAACCGAAGCGTGTGAACAACGTTCAGGTAGCCTGTGCAGCCCTACCGGAAGGCAAGCCTGTGTATGTGGACGAGCCTTTAATGTAGATGGCTGCACGTGTCGGTGCGGCTCCACTATTAACGCCGAGCGTCAAGGATTGCAACGCACAACTACCAAATGCTTTTGTTTTATTACCGCTAGAAGTTCAAAAGTCACTTTGGAAGATTGACGAAATCAGCTGAAGCAAATGTAAGTTCAATTTCTGAGTTGTTAGAATAGTTGTACTCCCCGAGGCGCCACTGTGGAGCGATTATAATTGTATTGTAAAGAATAAAAACCTCCGACACAAAGGAAAAAATTATGAGCCTCATATACGTCTTATTATGATTAATATTCTTTTTGGGTAGCAAAAAATAAACAATTATTGGAATTTCAATCAAGTGGCGTCATTAGAAGCCATCTTGACATTTGGATCGACTAAACTAGAAACTGAAGGAAGTGTTGTCACTTGACTATTTTCCTAAATGTTTTCTTCATTTTCTTCTTTCCGTTACTAAATGACCTATCGTTAAAAGCCAAAAAACATCCCTTTTGAATTGAAACAATATTTTAATTTATTCTGTAAACCTTTTGCTAGAAATTAATGTTTTTAAAAACAAACTTGAGAAGGTCTAGATGAAATTTAAAAAATTAGTTACAAAAAAAATGAACTTTTAATTTGTTTCCTCTCTCGCGTAAATACATCGTCCTTTAATTTAAAAATTCTCAAGAGGAACACTAATTTTAAATGACCATCCACATTAATGTGGTAAACTGTTCGGTTTCACGTTTAAAAAAATTACGCAAAAAAATTCCCAAAAGAGCATTTTTATATATATTTGTTTTTCCAGAAAAATTATTTAGCAAGAAATTTTTAAAATCCAAACGTTTTGCAATAATAGCCATCAATACAATAATCGGTGACCTCATTTGTGTGTATATGATCGTTAACCACGTACGCTTTCATTTATTCCTCTATGTGTCTATAACATTTCAATTTCTCTCTTCAAGTATACAGCCAGCCTCACAATTAATGGCCACCCTGCCCATACGTCTAGCACAAATTGTGGATGCAATCATCATAACACGCCCTACTTAAATTGAGGGGTAACTTTATTTTGCCAACAAATAGTTAAATCAACAACCTCCCCTTCTGAGGCTGACTGTACGTACACACAAGGTGGATAAAATATATCGACATTATAAAAATGTCCAGGAAATTTACAGTCCCTCGATCTAGGGGAGGTCCTCTATTTCTATTACAAGGCCCGGTTAACACCCAAAGGCAATATCCTGCTTCCCGACTGCTTCCCTATTGATTTGAGAAAAAAATCTCTAAATAAAAATTTTTGAAGAAAATTCTGCATCTAAACCAAAAAACAAAATTAATTTCTAATGCTTTATAACGCCAGAAATGTAATTTGAAAGTTTTGAAAATTAGCAAAAATAGCGATTGCCTTGAAAAAAAATTGTCAAATGTTTTATCTGTCGAAATACGCCATTTTTTAACCTCAAATTTTGACAGATGCAAGCTCTTCCGAAACAAACTTTTGTTTTTATTCAAAAAAAACAACTTTTCAACTGCACTTCGAAGTCATCCTGTATATCGACCAATATTATTATTATTTATTATAACCCTGAAAGTAAGTATACGAGTATACAACATTCATTAATGAATTCATCACGCACATTTGATACAACGTGAAATTACGATTTAATTATTTGCATAATAATAATTACAGTCCCGACATACCTTCCCCCCTTTTTTATGTTTTATAATGTCGATTAAATACTTTGAAGTATATATTTATATTTATTACTTAAAGATAAACGGCGCCACGATATCATAAAAAGATTAACGTTTAATATCAACGAAAGTTGAAAAATGAAACTTTGTACGTACACAACACGTACCTATTTCAAACACTGGTAATTGGGTAATGTATAAGGTCTTCAATCAAATATTTAGAAAATCGCTCGTAATATTAAATAATGTGGGTATACGAAGCTCTTAATGCAAAACAATAAAAAATAAAGTTCACGTGAACTTAAAACAACGAAAAGCTTACTTTGGGGTTGAAATTTGCATAAATATTCTCAAAAGACTTAACCGTAACTTTGTCGAAATTTCAAAGAAGATTAAAACTATTACAACTTGTAAAACCACACGAAGTGGCGATTTCTTAAAAGAAAATTTTTAAAGTTGTACCTGAAGAAATGATTTTGATAAAGTAGAAAAGAAGAGACGCTTTTCGTGTACGAAAGCCTCCCCAGCCTAAAAAGTCTACGATATAAGAAAAAGTCTGTTTAATTAAGCCACAAAAATTCAATTCCCAGTTTGCCTTAACTTTAAAAGTTAATAACTCCTACCGTACACAATAAATAACAGCGTAGGGATGTTTCTATTCCCACAAATACTTTATAAACAAGCACAATTTGTCCCAGAAGTACAAAAGAAAATTACAAAATGAAAAAGACTTTAAAGAAATATATGGCGTGTAATACGTTTACTAAAAAAGACATGTGCGAAGTGCACAAATTGAAATATGGAGACTTCACTCGAAAATTCAAGACTGTAATGCGGGTATATTTTTATCGCGTACTCTTAGGAATTTTTGTATCAATTGTTTTTTCAAAGACTGGATGACGATCAGATGCATACTTAATAATCGTAAGTACGTCGATAATAGCGATTATACATCAATTAAACAATACCAGTTTTAAGCAGATAATGAGGGGAAAAACTGCGCAATTAATGAGCAGTGGCATCGCTTTGGTTAGTATGTCTTTTAGTGCTTTTATGTATTTAGGGTCTTGCTAGAGGTAGTACGGTATCTCGTGAACGATGCCCTTGAAAAAAGCTACGGGAAGACGGGGTTATTTAGAAGGAAGAGGGCTATTGTAGTGAAATTTTAAAAGATAAACACATTGACTAATTTATATAAATGACGAGAGATTTAAAATTTTTAAAAATTTTTTAGTAAAACAAGCAAGTTATTCACATTTTCGACTACTGCGATGGTGTGACTCATCGTTCACGACATTCCGCACGGCCTCTACTAGAGCTAAGCGATTGATAATCGACTAGCTAAAAAAACATCTACTAACGATCTTTGAATCGAAAAATCAATCAATCCATCCATTAATTAATTGATTTAATAGCAGAATAATTATTAACCGATTAATAAAACAATTGATTATTGGTGAACAATTAATTAATCGATTAGTTGAACAATTAATTAACTAACTAAACAATTGAATAATAGTTAAGTCAATCGAATCATTGATTGATGGAACAATTAATTAACTGATTAATCACATAATCAAATGTCAACTTGTTAATAAAACAATCGATTAATTATTGTTTGGTGAAATGATCAATTAATTAATTAGTGGAACAATAATTATTTAACTGATTAATCAAAATAACGAAGAATCAATGAATCGCTTAGAGATTAATTAATTATCTAATTAAACAATCGAATATCGGTTAATCAATCCATCGATTAATTTATTGAAGGAACAATAATTAATGAATCGATTAGTGGAACAATTAATCAACGGATTAATCTAACAATCGAAAATCGGTTAATCAAATAATCGAATATCGGTTAATCAATCAATTGATTAAAGGAATAATTAAGGATTCAATTAGTGGAAGAATTAATAAATAGCTTAAGGGAACAATGAATTAAATAATTAATCAATCAATCGAATAATTGATTAATGGAGCAAGAAAGATCGACTAATGAAAGAATTAATTAATCGCTTAGTGGAACAAGTACATAGTTAATTAAATAAACAATCGAATATCGGTTAATCAATTAACCGATTAAAAATTGATTGATGAAACAATAATTATTAAGGATTCATTTAGTGGAATAATTAATAAATCGCCTAGTGGAACGATTAACTAATGGATTAATCATACAATCGACTATCGGTTAATCAATCAATCGATTAATAAATGATTGATGAAATAATATTTTTTAAACAAGAAAAGGATTCGAATTGTGGAACTAATAAATTGCCTAGTGGAACAATTAATGAATCGATTATTAAAACAATTAATTAACGGATTAATCAAACAAATCGAGTATCGGTTAATCGATCCAACGATTAATTGATTAATGGAACAATTAAGGAATCCATTAGTGGAACAATTAATAAATCGTTAAATGAAACACTTAATGAATCTAGTAGTGGAACAATTAATCAACCAATTAATCAAACAATCGAGTATCGGTTAATCAATTAATTGATTAAAGGACACATTTAAGATTCGATTAATGGAAGAATTAATAAATAGCTTAGTGGAGAATTAATTAATCGATTAGAGGAACAATTAATCAACGGATTAATCTAACAATCGAAAATCGGTTAATCAAATAATCGAATATCGGTTAATCAATCAATTGATTAATAGAACAATTAAGGATTCGATTAGTGGAAGAATACGAATTCGATTAATGGAAGAATTAATGAATCGCTTAGTGGAACAAGTACATAGTTAACTAATAAAACAATTGAATATCGGTTAATCAATTAACCGATTAAAAAATGACATTGATGAAACAATAATTATTAAGGATTCGGTTAGTGGAATAATTAATAAATCGCCTAGTGGAACGATTAACTAATGAATTAATCACACAATCGACTATCGGTTAATCAATCAATCGATTAATAAATGATTGATGAAATAATATAATTTTTAAACAATAAAAGTATTCTAATTGTGGAACAATTAATAAATTGCCTAATGGAACAATTAATGAATCAATTAATAAAAAAATTAATTAACGGATTAATCAAACAAGTCGTGTATCGGTTAATCGATCCAACAATTAATTGATTAATGGAACAATTAAGGAATCCATTAGTGGAACAATTAATAAATCGTTAAATGAAACACTTAATGAATCTAGTAGTGGAACAATTAATCAACCAATTAATCAAACAATCGAGTATCGGTTAATCAATTAATTGATTAAAGGAACAATTTAGGATTTGATTAATGGAAGAATTAATAAATAGCTTAGTGGAACCCTTAATGAGTCGCTTAGTTGAACAATTAATTAACGGATAAATCAAACAATCGAGTATCGGTTAATCGATCAAGAGATTAATAGATTGATGAAACAATTAATAAATCGTTAAGTGAAACACTTAATGAATCGATTAGTGGAACAATTAATTAACGGATTTATCAATCAATCGAGTATCAGTTAATCAAACAACGGATTAATCGAACAAACGAGTATCGGTTAATCAATCAAACGATTAAGTGATTGATGGTCCAATTAAGTATTCGATTAGCGGAAAAATTAATGAATCGATTAGTTGATCAATTAATTAACGGATTAATAAAAAATCAAGTATCGGTTAATCAATCAATCGATCGATGAATTGATTTGGTAATTATTAACTAGTGACTGACATCACCAGTACCTACTTCATTTATGAGCATGGAAATAACTATATTAAGACAACTACAACATAAAATATCTTGCAAAAGAGGAAGAGGTAAATGAAGAGACTTCGAGTTGAGCAATATATGTGAAGGTTAAAACAAAATTTATAATGTGCAAATTGATTCTGTTAATTTATTAGAAATAACTCATAAATTGCAATTTATTTGTCTTTGTTAAAAAATGTTGTCCTTGAGCAGAATTTCATATTTACTTAATATGTAGGAAAAAAAGCCACTTAATTTGTATGTTAATAACCAATAAATGATCATTGATCGGACAGGAAAATGAATAACTTGAATATGTTAAATTTTAAAAAGTTGTAACTTTTTCCTATATGAATTTTTCAACGTTTTGATACCCATATATTCATAAATGCATAAAAAACATGCAAAATATGCGATCTGTCTGTCTGTGCCGTAAATGTCTGCTATTTGATACGGTTTTGAGATACCCAAACGTTTCTGGTTAAATAGGTCAATATCAAAAAATTCTAGATATTTTTTAATGCTTTGAAAACTCGTCAAATTAACTGTAGATCATTATCTAATATTTTTCGTTTAGAAACGTTTTCTGTTAAAGTGAAAATTAAAAAAAAATCATTTTGGAGAAAAAAAATCATTTTGGAGAGAAAAAATCATTTTTTTCATACCTATTTTGAAACCACTGAAAGTCCTGTTATGGTTGCAACTAATACAAATAATTTGTAAGAGTAGAATACAGTTCACGCTTCACGTAAAAATAAAATAGAAACAAATAAAAACTGTTGGAAAGAAACAAAAAACCGTTCCTTGTGAGAGCGTTCAAGTTTACTTACCTCAAACTAAAAGTTTTTCCAAAAAAAGAATTTTACCACCAAAAAAACAAGAGGAAACCTAACAAAAATTTCAATCGACGTCGTCGGTGAGTTCGTTAAACTCTAAACTGGGTCACATTAGCAAACCAAAAATTGACAACGATCAAATCTAATGTGAGAAAAATTTTTTCTCTCTTTTACACAAACTTTTCCAAACAAACTTTTCCCAATAAATGATAATGTGGCCTATTTTTTCAACTTTATAACAAAACTGAAGCTACTGAACAAAGTGACGAGTGTTTCGAATT
Organism: Malthinus seriepunctatus; assembly: GCA_963924605.1. Taxonomy (NCBI): domain Eukaryota; kingdom Metazoa; phylum Arthropoda; class Insecta; order Coleoptera; family Cantharidae; genus Malthinus; species Malthinus seriepunctatus. The sequence goes on from OZ004603.1 coordinate 20,164,953, forward strand.
TTGAAAACTTATCGAAAGCTGATGCGTGTCTACTTGAAGATTAAATTGTAAACAAATTTCAAAAAGAACGTAAAGGAGCATCGCAGATGAGCAGATCGAGCTGATAAGAAAATTTTAATTGTCAACTAAAGCACACTAGAGCACGTTGTTTACCTACAAAAAAATACTGACGTCAATGGAGCTTAATTTGAAAACTCAGTACTTAACTTAATCAACATAAGGCGCTAAAGACGTGCTTTAATTAGCTACCCCTATTAACAACCATATTTAGATTTTCATTAAGAAGGACAAGCATTATGCGACAAGATTAAATCGAGTTAACCCACATATACAGGATTGACCAGAAGTTGGCAATGAAATTAATTGAAATTAAAACAAAACATATAAGGCTAGCTTTACACGATACTAATTTTAGCACTAAATTTAGCATCCTGATGCTAGCTGCTTCCATGTCTCATTCGTTTCCTTCTGATCGTCGAAACCTAAGTGGGCGGCTTAACGTGCCCTTCGAACACTACGAAGCTAGCTCCAAAGGTTTTATCTGTTGATGGACTTCGCCTTATCGTCAGCTCCTTTCAAGCATTTCTTTCCGGATTAATTGGATCATCATCAAAGATTTCGTCAAAATAACAGCAATATTTTGCATATCTTAGACTTGACATCATCAGGAAGTGGCACCATCCTATAGTGAGCCATCGATAAATATTCATATCATCGGTTGTTTCTCGATTCGAAAATACTCTTAACTGCCCTTGAAGTGTAGATGAGACCTTAGGGTCTACTCCAAAATTCCAAAATTGAAATAAATTCCTATAGTGAAATCAGACATAGCCACCCATGTTTCTGATAAGTCTAAAGTTTGGCGAAAACTAACGACTCAAAATTTAAATATTTTATGGCTCTGGGTTACAAATTACAAAATAAAGCGTACGTTGCCATTTTAATACAAACAAAGTTAGAGTACTTATGTGTTTTAAGAATTTGTCGGTGATAAACAATCAACTGATAGTCGGTATTTGATTACTTTTATCTCGTTTTATCTGTTGGTTATCTTAAAACGGATTTCTGAAAATTTATCGAACCATATCGAACTATGGATGTTGTGTGATATCCACTGATTATTTAGTTTACAAATTGTTTTTGTTTACAAAAAGTTTGACTTTTTAATTTTTTATTATTTTTCCCGTACTGTTTCATTTATACAGCCACGAAACCAACTTTTAATAATGTTTTCTTGCAAATTTTAATAAATCGGATAAACGAAATAACAAATTATTAATTTCCAATGGGTACATTGTAAAAACGACCACCCTGTATAGTATAGTAATTAGCCCTAACAGTAAGTTGTAATTCTATTCAAAAGCCTACTGTAAAAGACGACTTTGGTGGCTACGTTGCACACAGTTTCAAATGTTCAGTGCTACTTAAAATAAAGCACCGCTCTGCTAAGCGGTAGCTAATGGGTTTTAAAGCACTATTGGTTAATATTTCAATAACAATTTTAAAATATTCAATTGAATTACAAGTTTCAAGACTTCAAAAGCGAGCGTTTCTTCGTAAAACTACCATACTAACAAAATATTAATTTTATTCCTAGGCAATTCAGCATGTCTTCTAATTAAAAAACTGCATAGTAAGCTTTTGTAGGTTAATTGTAAGCAAAACTTGACTAAAGTTAACAAAAAAATTAAAAAAAAAAGAACAACAATTTACATTAATTATTACAAACAAGACACTTTACATAATAGTCTTGTATAATTAGAAAGTATTTATTGCTCGACTGGGTTTTAACGAGAAAATCAGTTTTCGATTTTACTCGTACATCTATAAATTATTAATCATTTTTTATCCAAGTACAAATCAAATAAGGGTTTTTAAAAAATTTAAAAAAATCGTAAACGAAAGGCCATGTTTTCACATTGACAATCGATTAAAAATTCAATTGTTTTAAAGCGTACATGATTTTAGAAAAAAACGACCCAAAAAAATTACCACCAGAACAAATATTATTATTGAGGAAAGTTTTAACAAATACCATGAAATTAGAAAGTAACAACAATTTGAAAGTTTGTAATTAGTTGTGAAAAAAAAACAAAAAAATTGAATATTTAAAATATAAATGTAATTAACGTCTAAATAACTAAAAATTGCCATTTTAAAATTTCCTTTTCATTTTTTATAACCTAAAAATTAAAAAATTTCCAACTCAAAAATCTGATTGTAACAAAAACTCCCGACAACAATGAACTTTTTTAAATTTCAATTTGCATACTTTAAAGATTTTTTTCAATGTTACGATATACGTTCGTGCGTATACCATGAGATTTCTGCTTATCACTCACTGGGTTTTCCCCTAAACGCAACAAATGTATCTTTGCGTGAAAATGGGAAAATTAAACAGAAATGTTAAAATACGCCGTTCGAAATTAACATCAAGGGATTTGTAGTAGCCCTTCTCATTGTTTTAAATTAGAGATACTTCATACGAGCATAATTTCCTGTAATTAAATTATTGCCTATACGATGAGGATGAGTTATGACTTATCAGTCGAATCAAATTGTTTCGAAAACTGCTTATTATTGTGTTTGTTTTCATTAATGAATAAATCACTGCTCATGACATAAATAATTAGAAGTAAGCTAATTACAATTATTTTTTTTAAATCGTTTTACCCTTACCATCCCTTATATTCTTTAAATTATTTTTCCAAATCACCAACTATAGTAATTTTCGCACTAACCGCTTAGAAAGGAGTTCAGACTCGCTCAGTAAGACAAACACGGGCTTAAGAAGGCTGTACAAAGATAAGGCACCAGAGAGGCTGAGCTGAATGCTGAGCAACAGTCTAAAATCTAAATAAGATATAAGTCAGTTCTAGAAAAGAAGTCAGAAGAAGGTGCGTGAACGTATAAACACCCTGTAATGCTGCAGTCTGGAAATAGTATACATAAGTGGGCTAGGTCATGGCTATAATGGCATGTCATTAGTTCTCTAGCTCGCTAGAGCAGAACACAGATCGGGAAGATACTTAAGAACGATTCTAGGCTTGACTTGGGTCTGAAAACCAAGATTAAGTACAGTAAAATCGTTAAATCTTCGTTAGAGTAAAACAAGAAATTGGAGGATATTTAATATCTTGAGATCAGTGTTATAGCGTTTTAAGCAATTGTCGTATGATTTTCTCGAAGAACGGGGTAAGTGCAGGCGAACTTCGTGAGAATGAAACAAGGAATTGGAAGATACTTAGTAACAATTGAACTTGAATTGGCTCTGAAAATCAAGATTAGCTGCCAAAAACATCTTGAGATCAGTGTTATAGCGTTTTAAGCAATTTTCTTGTAATTTTCTAGAAGAATAGGGTAAGTTCAGATACACTGTAAGAGTAAAAAAAAGGAGTTCGAAGATACTTAGTAGCGCTTGAACTTGACTTGGCTCTGAAAATCAAGATTAGCTGCCAAAAACATCTAGAGGTCCAGGTTATAAGCAATTTAAGCAATTGTCTTATGATTTTCTCGAAAAATAGGGTAAGTACAAGTAAACTTCGTCATAGTGAAATAAGGAATTGGAAGATACGTGTATAATAGTATACACAGTATACTATATACTTATACATAGTAACACTTGAACTTGAATTGGCTCTGAAAATCAAGATTAGTTGCCAAAAACATCTTGAGGTCAGTGTTATAGCGTTTTAAGCAATTTTCTTGTGATTTTCTCTACAGATGAACTTCGTTAGAATAAAACAAGGAGTTGGAAGACTTAGGAATACTTGAACTTGACTTGGATCTGAAAATCAAGATTAGCTGCCAAAAACATCTTGAGGTCAATGTTATAGCGTTTTAAGCAATTGTCTTGTGATTTTCTCGAAGGATAGGTTAAGCTGAGATACACTTCGTTATAGTAACAAAAGGATGTGGAAGATACTTATACTTAGTAATGCTTGAACTTGAATTAGCTCTGAAAATCAAGATTAGCTGCTAAAAACATCTTGAGGTCAATGTTATAGCGTTTTAAGCAATTGTCTTGTGATTTTCTCGAAGAATAGGGTAAGCTGAGATACACTTCGTTATAGTAACAAAAGGATGTGGAAGATACTTAGACTTAGTAATGCTTGAACTTAAATTAGCTCTAAAAATTAAGATTAGCTGCCAAAAACATCTTGAGGTCAATGTTATAGCGTTTTAAGCAATTGTCTTGTGATTTTCTCGAAGAATAGGTTAAGCTGAGATACACTTCGTTATAGTAACAAAAGGATCTGGAAGATACTTATACTTAGTAATGCTTGAACTTGAATTAGCTCTGAAAATCAAAATTAGCTGCCAAAAACATCTTGAGGTCAATGTTATAGCGTTTTAAGCAATTGTCTTGTGATTTTCTCGAAGAATAGGGTAAGCTGAGATACACTTCGTTATAGTAACAAAAGGATGTGGAAGATACTTAGACTTAGTAATGCTTGAACTTAAATTAGCTCTAAAAATTAAGATTAGCTGCCAAAAACATCTTGAGGTCAATGTTATAGCGTTTTAAGCAATTGTCTTGTGATTTTCTCGAAGAATAGGTTAAGCTGAGATACACTTCGTTATAGTAACAAAAGGATCTTGAAGATACTTATACTTAGTAATGCTTGAACTTGAATTAGCTCTGAAAATCAAAATTAGCTGCCAAAAACATCTTGAGGTCAATGTTATAGCGTTTTAAGCAATTGTCTTGTGATTTTCTCGAAGAATAGGGTAAGCTGAGATACATTTCGTTATAGTAACAAAAGGATGTGGAAGATACTTAGACTTAGTAATGCTTGAACTTAAATTAGCTCTAAAAATTAAGATTAGCTGCCAAAAACATCTTGAGGTCAATGTTATAGCGTTTTAAGCAATTGTCTTGTGATTTTCTCGAAGAATAGGTTAAGCTGAGATACACTTCGTTATAGTAACAAAAGGATCTTGAAGATACTTATACTTAGTAATGCTTGAACTTGAATTAGCTCTGAAAATCAAAATTAGCTGCCAAAAACATCTTGAGGTCAATGTTATAGCGTTTTAAGCAATTGTCTTGTGATTTTCTCGAAGGATAGGCTAAGCTGAGATACACTTCGTTATAGTAACAAAAGGATCTGGAAGATACTTATACTTAGTAATGCTTGAACTTGAATTAGCTCTGAAAATCAAAATTAGCTGCCAAAAACATCTTGAGGTCAATGTTATAGCGTTTTAAGCAATTGTCTTGTGATTTTCTCGAAGAATAGGGTAAGCTGAGATACACTTCGTTATAGTAACAAAATGATCTGGAAGATACTTATACTTAGTAATGCTTGAACTTGAATTAGCTCTGAAAATCAAAATTAGCTGCCAAAAACATCTTGAGGTCAATGTTATAGCGTTTTAAGCAATTGTCTTCTGATTTTCTCGAAGGATAGGTTAAGCTGAGATACACTTCGTTATAGTAACAAAAGGATGTGGAAGATACTTATACTTAGTAATGCTTGAACTTGAATTAGCTCTGAAAATCAAGATTAGCTGCTAAAAACATCTTGAGGTCTATGTTATAGCGTTTTAAGCAATTGTCTTGTGATTTTCTCGAAGAATAGGGTAAGCTGAGATACACTTCGTTATAGTAACAAAAGGATCTTGAAGATACTTAGTAACGCTTCAACTTGAATTGGCTCTGAAAATCAAGATTAGCTGCCAAAAACATCTTGAAGTCAGTGTTAACAGCGTTTAAAGAAATTGACTTGTGAATTTATTGAAGGGTACAATAAATCCAGAAAAAGCTCGCTGGAGTAGAACAAAGATTGGGAAGTTACTTAACACTTTAGCTTGACTTGGGTGTGTAAACCAAGATCGGCGTTAGTGTTATAGCGTTTTAAGCAATAATTATCTTGTGATTTTCTCGAAAGATAGGATAACCGAGAACAAGTTCGCTTGAGAAAATAAAGATTTGGAAGATAAGATTCCACACAACTCGGGCTTCGCCCTCGCCGAAAGTTAACAAAACACAACTCGGCCTTCGGCCTCATCCTATGCTTCTCTAGACTCTAGAGGTATAGAGAATGTGCAGCAATGACAATGGTCCAAATGAGAGTTAGTAGTGTACGAAAGAGATCGTGAGAAAGAAACAGGCTACGATTGACTTTTAATGATACTCGCAAAAGCTAAAGCAAGACGGCCCAAAAATGGGCCCAAGATTAAATTGGCCACCTAAATAATCGTAACACCTGAGGCATCAATTCATGGCACATTTACAATATGCTTCAAGGTTAAACATTAATTCTAAGCACTCCTGATTTGTTTTTTCCCCTTTTACACTAATGGAAACTGAAAAGCGTGAAAAAAATCACCAAAACACAAAATGACAGAATTAGAAACCAATTACAAAATTAAACGAGATAAAAAAGAGGGAAAGAAATCGATAGTAAACAAAAAATATCTACGTCTTTTTTAAATTGGTTTCTCAAACTTTAACCTGCAAGTTGATTGACTCACTAATGATTACGAATTGTTGCACAAAAGTCGACTTTTTTACGATTCAGAACAACAGCACCTAACAAACTTCAAACTTCTTCCAAGTCAGTGAACTGACATAGTGAGTAATTTTGTTTTAAAAAAATTGCAAATTGGGAGGTTTTGAAACATTTTGAAGATCGTGACTTATTAGCGATACCACGCCTCCTGATGAAATTTTGGTCAGGGTTTCCCCTAACCTCGTGCGAATTTATCAGCTGTTGAGTACGTTTGTACTTGAGTTAACTCGTTAGAGAAGCGTGTCTGGGAGGAAAAGTTGGAAGAATGTAGGAAAAAAAGTACGTATTCATTATGTAAGATAATCAAATCAAACACGTCGTTATTAATTAAATTTATGAAACAGATTATTTAATGCAAATTATGATCGAAATACTTTATCACTGTCTTTATAACGGCGCATAATCATATCATCTTTGGATAAATTTTGATTGCACCAGAGGTCGTAACACCGAGCCTGAGCAGGAATGTTGGAAGCAATAACCTACAACCTTGAAGTAAAAACCTTATGCAAGATCGTAGACAACAATTCCAAGTATTGTACATTGAAAACTAGCACACAACGCAATAATTCGTAGGGAAAATTCGTAAAAAATGTTATTATCGTAGTCCGAGACCCCACTTAAGTGAGTTATGAAAGTTAATGAAAAAATGGAAGTTTATCAACCTTGAACTTATTAGTTTTTTTTCACAACTTTAAGCAAACATTTTTTGAACTTCATATACGTGACTTCAATATTAGTCAAATGTCAACATCATGCGACAAAACGTGCTTTTGAATTACGATCCTATGCTTCTAAACTCACTTTAGAAAAAAAAAAAAGTTTCCTTCAACTGAATCCTCAAGGCAATATACATACAAAGTTTGGCGTACTTAAATTAAATTTTTTTTAATAAAATCAAATAAAAAAAGAAACAAACCATTAGATTAAAAGTGTCAACACTAAATTCCTTTGTAGCAAACGCGAAGAGAGGTCCTCGACCAACTTGGAAACACAAAACAAAAATAAAAAACTAAACTCATTAAAACAAAATTCACATTATCAATTCAGTACGCAAAAATTCAAAAAGAAAATTGTAAAACTTAAAAAAAATTGTACCCGTTTCGAATTAAATCGCGACACACATTCAACTTATCTCACGACAACGTACGATACAAAGTGTACGACTAAACACAACGAAATAGCAACGCTGACTGCGCGCTTCCGAAAGCAGCGCCGAACAATTTTCGAATCAACACTTCGTGTAAAGTTCACGCAAGTCTGAATCGGACGTTTAGATATTATGAAAAAAAATAAAACTCCTACATGGTATGTCAGCTGATATGAAATATTACGTTTGATAGATTTGCTTATGTTATGTCTAGGTGTTTGGTTCGAACATTAACAATTCACATTGTCCTTAAAAGACTTCATTACATAATAAAATATTCGCCAAAAACATTCCATTCATTTAAAAAATATAAATTCATTGACTTACAAAATTTTTATTTACAAGCTACAAGTTTACAAGGATGTGGTTATACAACATTTACTGTTAATTTATTACTGCACCAAATTTGTACTAATGCATCCAATTTTATCGAATTCGTCTCAGGGAGGCCATTACCCATTATGTAAACTCCTGGTGAGCAAGCATTAGGAAATTAGTTGGAATTGGAGCATTTTCGTTAAAATGATGCATCAAAGTTAAAAAGTGATGGAAGAATTACCTTGAAATGTTCATTATCATTTTCGAGATAAATGATTCATAACTAGATAGTTGATGGAGTTAAAACATAAACATATTAATAAAAATTACTACCGATGAAATCATGTAATCATCTGCAACTTTCCATCACTAAATAATGTTGGAGCGAAATCAATGGGCGAATTCACCGGACGTAACAGTTGTGCAACAGTTACCAAATCGTCCGGTGACGTACCCGCTACTTTGGCAACGTGTGCGGAGCGGTCGCCATTTTATCGAGCGCATTTCGTTTGCGCTACTTGTTCGTATTTAAATTTGACAAATTTATTTTAAATTTTTATGATGTCCAACGTTAATATAATAATCATATAACAAAATATAAAGTTGGAAACCAGTTGGATACCAAATTCAATTTGTTGAATCAAAATTGCACAAATTGTCACTATAAAATTGACACTTAAATAAAATTCAAAATTACCGGACGATGTAGCGCTACTAATGTAGCAGTTGGAGCGGTATACGTTTGCGCTACGTCCGGTGAATGGACCCAATATATGCTTAGATTTATTACCATCATTAGCTTTTTAATGGCGACAACGTCAATCCATGATTTTTTTAATTGTAACTCTCAATATCTAGATGACTTGGGAGGAGGTTAAAGATTTTATCTACGAAAGTTTCTCGTTATAAAATTGCCTACTTTTGTCTTGTAACTTCTACCTACTTAACTACAAAGATTCATTATTTTCATCAGTATTTCGTATTTTGAGATACAATGATTTTTATCATTGGCTTTCCAACAGTGTAACTCCCTTCAGAAAACTTTTTAGGGTTTTAGAGTTTAGAGAAAAATTTAGTTACGATATTTATTCTTTATTAATTGGTCTAAAACTTTTATTAATGGTATTTTGTTTTATCTCAAAAAAGCAACTAAATACAATGACTGTTAGCATTAGTTTTGCAACAATGTTAATCCCTCCAGAATTATTTTAAGGGCTTTAGAGTTTGGAGTAAAATTGTGTTACGATATTAATTTTTTTCAAATGGTCTAAAACTTTTATCTATAGTATTTTCATGTATCTCCAAAATGCAACTAGATACAATGATTGTTAACATTAGTTTTGCATCAATGTTAATCCCTTCAGAATTTTTTTAAGGTTTTAGGTTTTAGAGTTTAGAGCAAAATTGTGTTACGATATTACTTTTTCTAAAATGGTCTAAAATTTTTATCTATGATATTTTCATGTATCTCCAAAATGCAACTGGATACAATGATGGTTATCATTAGTTTTGCATCAATATTAATCCCTTCAGAATCTTTTTAAGGTTTTAGATTTTAGAGTTTAGAGCAAAAGTGTGTTACGATATTTATTTATTGTCAAATGGTCTAAAACTTTTATCTATGGTATTTTCAAATATCTCCAAAATGCAACTAGATACAATGATTGTTAGCATCAGTTTTGCAACAATATTAATCCCTCCAGAATTTTTTTAAGGGCTTTAGAGTTTGGAGTAAAATTGTGTTACGATATTAATTTTTTTCAAATGGTCTAAAACTTTTATCAACTGTAATATCACAAGACCTCATTTTTCAATCGATAAAAAATTGACATTTGCATGAAAGTGTCAAAATGCATGTACATTTATTGAGACCTTTTTGAGCATTATTAATCTGAAAAAAGCTCGAGCGCGCAGCGCCAGGGCTTTTTTCTTGCATTAATAATGCTCAAAAAGGTCGAAATAAATTACCTTAGGCATTTTGGCACTTGAGTGCAAATGTCAATTTTTTGTAGATTGAAAAATGAAGTCGAATTATATTCGATAAGACAATTTCTTTTTAAAAAGGTAACGTGATTATGTACAAAAAAAAATTGTCTATAGTATTTTCATGTATCTCCAAAATGCAAATAGATACAATGATTTTTAACATTAGTTATGCATCAATGTTAATCCTTTCAGAATTTTTTTAAAGTTTTAGAGTTTAGAGCAAAATTGTGTTACGATATTACTTTTTTTAAAATGGTCTAAAATTTTTATCTATGGTATTTTCATGTATCTCCAAAATGCAACTGGATACAATGATGGTTATCATTAGTTTTGCATCAATGTTAATCCCTTCAGAATCTTTTTAAGGTTTTAGATTTTAGAGTTTAGAGCAAAAGTGTGTTACGATATTTATTTATTGTCAAATGGTCTAAAACTTTTATCTATGGTATTTTCAAATATCTCCAAAATGCAACTAGATACAATGATTGTTAGCATTAGTTTTGCAACAATATTAATCCCTCCAGAATTTTTTTAAGGGCTTTAGAGTTTGGAGTAAAATTGTGTTACGATATTAATTTTTTTCAAATGGTCTAAAACTTTTATCTATAGTATTTTCATGTATCTACAAAATGCAACTAGATACAATGATTGTTAGCATTAGTTTTGCAACAATATTAATCCCTCCAGAATTTTTTTAAGGGCTTTAGAGTTTGGAGTAAAATTGTGTTACGATATTAATTTTTTTCAAATGGTCTAAAACTTTTATCTATAGTATTTTCATGTATCTCCAAAATGCAACTACATACAATGATTTTTAACATTAGTTATGCATCAATGTTAATCCCTTCAGAATTTTTTTAAGGTTTTAGGTTTTAGAGTTTAGAGCAAAATTGTGTTACGATATTTATTTTCTGTCAAATGGTCTAAAATTTTTATCTATAGTATTTTCATGTATCTCCAAAATGCAACTAGATACAATGATTGTTATCATTAGTTTTGCATCAATGTTAATCCCTTCAGAATCTTTTTAAGGTTGTAGGTTTTAGAGTTTAGAGCAAAAGTGTGTTACGACATTTATTTATTGTCAAATGGTCTAAAACTTTTATCTATGGTATTTTCATGTATCTCCAAAATGCAACTAGATACAGTACTACCAGCGAGAGGAAAAAAATAGTTGAACCTTTGCGCAGATATTTGGTCACATTCTGTCACTGTCACCCACTGTGGGCATATACGATATGAAACGAAGAGAATTGCGCAGAACGTCTGCGCGAGGTTCAACTATTTCTTTTCTCTCGCTGGTTTCCCAGTACAATGATTGTTATCATTAGTTTTGCATCCATGTTAATCCCTTCAGAATTTTTTTAAGGTTTTAGGTTTTAGAGTTTAGAGCAAAATTGTGTTACGATATTTATTTTCTGTCAAATGGTCTAAAATTTTTATCTATGGTATTTTCATGTATCTCCAAAATGCAACTGGATACATTGATGGTTATCATTAGTTTTGCATCAATGATAATCCCTTCAAAATCTTTTTAAGGTTGTAGGTCTTAAAGTTTAGAGCAAAACTATGTTACGATATTTATTTATTGTCAAATGGTCTAAAACTTTTATCTATGATATTTTCATGTATCTCCAAAATGCAACTAGATACAATGATTGTTATCATTAGTTTTGCATCAATGTTAATCCCTTCAGAATCTTTTTAAGGTTGTAGGTTTTAGAGTTTAGAGCAAAAGTGTGTTACGATATTTATTTATTGTCAAATGGTCTAAAACTTTTATCTATGGTATTTTCATGTATCTCCAAAATGCAACTGGATACAATGATGGTTATCATTAGTTTTGCATCAATGTTAATCCCTTCAGAATTTTTTTAAGGTTTTAGGTTTTAGAGTTTAGAGCAAAATTGTGTTACGATATTTATTTATTGTCAAATGGTCTAAAATTAACGGTATTTTGTTGTATCTCGAAAAGGCAATTAGATGTCATGATTGTTATCATTAGTTTTGCAAAAATGTTAATCCCTCAAGAATTTTTTTAGGGCTTTAGAGTTTGGAGCAAAAAAATTTTTTGTCAAATGGTCTAAAAGTTTTATCTATGGTATTTTCATGTATCTCCAAAAGCCAACTAGATACACTGGGTATTATCATTCGTAACAGCGCACAAATGTGTAAATAAAACGCTTGTTATTTCTGTCTTATTGTATCTAATTGAGTTAGAGAAAAAGTTTATTAACGAAAGTTACTCTTTATCACGTTGTCAAAAAATATTTATAATGACATTTCGATGTATCCTCAATCGCCAACTAGACGTATCCAATATTTAAGTTTGGATGAGCTTTATAGCAGTCAAAACCGTGGTATATAAAAAGATATAGCTAAAACATGATGTAAAACTACTATGCCAAAGATTTCGGACATATGCCAGACGTGGTCTGAGTATAGCAAACGGACACGACTCACGAGACGGTATGATAACACACGCTTAAAATTTTAAAATCAAATAATGTAATCTCAATATTTTAGAGAGTTCAATAGCCCGCAAATGTAGATCCAAAAAGTCATTTTGGGTCACCTATACATTATTGAGATTTCCCTTCTCCACCTCCACTCGTCCATCAGAAAAACTTTGGTAAACAATATGACAACTCTCTTGGTGCAATCGCAATTTGCAAAACATGACTTTTTGATTTTCTTCAGAAAATATCTAAAACTTTAAATAAAGACCAATTTAAATTTCATTATGGAAATATTCTTGATATATTATTGATGCCTTTTCTAGATGCTATCATACGTCAATCCTGTTGGCAACTATCATAAATTTTTAAACTCGCCTCAACGAGACTACTCGATCTTACTTAAGATATAAAAATGTTTAAATAAAATAATTACATCTTTTATATTAGAGCTGCAAGACTCGTGTGTGAGAATATGTATTTATATTACCTAATCCTAGCAACAGAGTATGACACCAAATGAATTTTACAGTAGCCTCCATTTTAATAATTTATTTAAAAAAAAAGCTGCCCAATAATTCAAACTTTTGCTTGAATTTTTAAAATACTTCAACATGCATGTATGTGCTCTGAATTGAATATGAGATGATGGATAACTCGATAAAAAAATTTTCATCTGCTTTATAAAAATTTTCCTAAAACATTTTAATATGTTTATTTTTGATTTAAATTCCAAAAATTCTATTTTGGATTTGATTACACACGTTCGTGTACGTTATTTACAGTTATTTTAAAGATATATACAGGGTGAGATATCAAATATATTTTTTTTAAATTAGACTCTCCCGAGGAGTTATGGAAGAGCTCTCTCTCTCTCTTATTTGGACTTGGACACCCTGTATACACGAGCTTTTGTAGATTTGCAACACGATTTTAACGAATCAGATTTTATGAATGTGGGATGACAAATTGTAGTACGTACAATAACGACCAATTGTGTAAATTTTGCATAATTACAATACAAAAACAAACAAATTAATTTATTTATCTACTTGAGCATCACAAACACAAGAAAGGTGCTTTAATGTTATTTTTTTTCAATTGCAACAAATCAAAGTTTGATTGCTTGAAAGACGGTATTTCCATTATTTAAATTTAAAAATTTTAATTCTTGTAATTTTTTTCTATTTCAATTGTTAAAAAACTTTCCTCTAAATGTTTAAACGTCTGGCTGACGCCAAAATTTTGATTACATTTCACTTTATTTGGATACGACTTACAATATATTGAAATATTGATGTGTGTGCATTCACAAGTCACTTTCTTTTTTACGTACTGTATCGTGTATGTGTGTACTAGAGATATAAAATAACATAAATTACTAATTTAATCAATTAAAAATTAAATAATAATTAATAATAAAGGCTCCAGTCCAGTTGAAGTCTACATATCATACAAACAATATAAATATTTACAAAATAAGGTTTTTCTGTTAACATTGTAGATTGATAATGTCGGATGATAAACAAATATTATTTAAATTACATTTAAATAAATAAAATAACCTTAAAAACATTAAACAAATAAAAACAATTATTTTAAGAGGCCACAGGACGGTAACCGCAAAGAGTCAAGAGGTTGGTTGGCAATTGCATAATTTTGCCCCTGTGACCTATCCACCCTCTATTTATACAGGGTGTCCAGCTAAGTGCGCGTTGGTCGATAGCACATTACTCTCATATAGCTCATAAATGACTCATGACGTTCAAAAATTAATTTAGTAGGCTGTTGTTGGACGAAGTTTAAAAAATTACATATGGCTGTATAGAGAAGAAAGCCCTACAAGAAGTATAATTTTTTTTTCAATAATAAGCGCCTTAGGTAAGGATGGTGTACTTACTGATAACAAAGCCATTGTATGGGCAGTATGGGATAAGTAGTTGTAAGAACTTTTCAAAGGATTAGTGGATGGAAAAAAAATTATTATAAAAATTTTATTTGTCGCTGTTTATTTTTAACAACTTTCTACAACAGGATAATTTAAAAAAGGTATATTTGCAACACCCCAACCACAATGTGGTTGTAAAACTTTAAAGAGATAATCACTTCAAAGCAATGTAGTCCCACACTATTAAAAAAAATGTATTATACTTCAAGAATATATAGGGCGTTCTAGCAAAATAAAAATTTACGTAATTATACGTGAAAGTGAGGTTAGATTAGGTTTGGTTTGGTTAGGTTAAGCTAGGTATTCGACGGAGCTGACATTCAGCTTAAAAACTTCGTTAATGTGCTCGGATTTATAGTCGACAAACATCTCAACTACGCCGAGAAGCCGAGCACATTCGGGAGACCAGCGCCAGAGCGGCCACCACGACGACGCAGTTGGCACGCATTATGCCTAACATGGGGGGGGAGCAAAGACGACCAAAAGGAGATCAATGAGTACGATCGCGAAATCGATCATGCTTTACGCACCTTTAGTCTGGAGTGACGCACTGGTCTAAGACCGAAACAGGATCAGGATGCTTCGAGTCCAGCGGAAAAGGGTACTACGGATAACATGCGCTTACCGTACAATATTGATAGATGCGGCTTTACCAAGCTTCAAAGCAATGTAGTCCCACACTATTAAAAAAAATGTATTATACTTTAACAACATATAGGGCGCACATATACCACCACAAAGTGGTGGCATCGCTGCCACCTATTGAGCTGCTCAGCGAACTACGACAAGGATCTTTGGACAAGAACTCTCATACCCAACCTCGGATAGAGAGGAAACATGGGGAGCTAAGCTACCATCTCACACACTTCTCACAGGTCACGGCTGCTTCAATCATTACAAGCACCGCATCGGAAAACTTGCCGCCGTAAAATGCGACCACTGCGAAGACATATAGACACGGCACAACGCACGCTCTTCATCTGGCATCGATTGGAACACTAGAGAATCGGGGCATCTGTCAAGGTACGACTAACTCTGAGCGTCGACAACATCATCGACATTATGCTCAAAGGACAGGAAGAATGGACAACAATACTCGAACTTGCCTCAAGTATAATGGGAGAGTAGGAGGAGTTAGAACGGGAGCAACAGCGGGACGCGGAGTACTGAAACCCTGAGCTAAGGATTTAAGTTCTCCGAGCGCAGGATGTAAGGATGTAGGTTAGGTTAGGTTAGGCGCCAGGCCCCGACAACATCCCGGGACGAGACATTAAGCTGGCGGCAGCAGAAGCGGGAGACGCGTTCCTCGAGGTCTTCAACCGATGTCTCGCCACCGGCGACTTCCCGGACATATGGAAGGTGGCGAGACTGGTACTGATTAGGAAGGGGAAAAACCGCTTAACAGTTCTTCTCCGTGCAGACCCATTTGCCTTCTTGACCACACAGGAAAGCTCCTGGAGAATTTACTTGGAGGACCAGAAGGTACTGCCTGGTGGTGACCCTAGACGTGAGGAACTCGTTTAACTGCGCGGGTTGGAGATGGATCCTCGAAGCCCTCAGAAACATGGGCACGGACACGAGCATATTCAATATCATAGCGTCCTACCTGACCAACCGTAGGATAATGCTCGGTTTCGACGATCGGCCACGTACCATCAAGGTGACCAGCGGCGTTCCGCAGGGCTCAGTTCTCGGAACCACAAACTGGCACGTCATGTATGACGGAGTGCTGAGACTGGCCTTGCCGGAAGAGACGACGCTCTACGGGTTCGCAGACGACCTCACCCTGGTGGTCGCCGCCAGAGAAGCGAACGCCGTCTAGCTAAGGGCGAACGAGGCGATCAGAAGGATACTTCATTGGACGAGCGAGAGGGGACTCACAAAGTTTTACACAAAGAGGAATTTATTTAATTAAAGTGGCATTTCATACGGAATGTAAAGTACAAAATGCCGGAGATCAACTACAGTCAACCGCGTCGGTCATCGAGTCCTTAAACAATTTTCTAAATAATGTCATCGTAATCCTACCGGCAGTACCTGAAGAAATGCGAAAGCGGTCCCAGATACTGTCCGATGTTCCCTCGAGGAGGAGTTTTGTAGTCAGTAAAAATCTGACACTACCGATCCAGTGCGGACTGCTGGCGGTGTCTTTCGTCGTTAAAGTTTTGTACCTCCGTAAAAAAAAAAGTTAGGTTAGGTTAGGTTTATTAATAAATCTAAAACTTGTTTTTCGTTTTTTTTATAAGACATTATAATTCAATTTTGAAAACATCCAGTGTAAATAAATTTTACTTTTCCTTTTCAAATCGTGTTCATTGTTAATAATTAACCTTCCAGTGACCAGTGATAACGTGCCACCACATAACATCCATGCTAACGTCGGTCTCAGAGACCGTGCATAGTTTTAATTTTTTTAAACGTATTTTTTATAACTTTTCTATTGCAAATAGAAATATTTTCAAATATTTAGTTATTTTTCTAGATACTAATTATAATTTTAGCGAAAAGTAAATAGCTGAAAAGTTAAGGTAGAGAGCTACCGGAAGATTTTGGTAAAAATGAAAAGGAAAATGTTGATAAGGACGATGTCGGCGTATAGAACGACGTCAACCGTGGCGTTTCAAATTATTACTGTCAGTATCGACCTACTAGTTGATGAATGAAGACAGGGACAGGGGTGGACAGGGGCATTCCCCGGAAGTCAGAAAAACTCATAGAAAGAACGATCGAGATGTGGCAAGAACGCTGGATATCGAACTCAAATAAGGGGCAATGGACCAAGAGACCGATACCAGAACTGGACCCCATGGATCAGGTGCGGCTAGACAGCGGAGTAGGTAATTCACAACGCAGCTGCTGACCCGCTGCTGTTGCTGGTGGCTTCTGGCAGCTTTGGAAGGTATCTCAAGAGATTTAAGAGAGCCGAAAGTAAAGTATGTAGATACTGTGAAGAGGAAGTGGACACCGCCGAACACACACTTTTCCGGTGCCCTAAGTGAGAAAGGACGAGAAAGGGAGCATATGCTAAAGTAGGATTGGAACTGGATGCGACAACGATAATCGAAACTATAATCGTTATCATAGTTAGGGGGGGTTAAGGATCGTTAAGGGGGTTAGTGAGGTAACGCTACGGTAACGCCATCTTCCCCGAGTGAGTCCCACACTTCCCACTGCGTTGAAATTCGAAGCAGGGAGGGTCTATAAAAGATTCCTCTAAACCTAAAAACGGTTAGGTTAGGTTATGTTACGTTAGGTTAGCTAAGGTTAGGTTATGTTAGGTTTATTAATAAATTTAAAACTAGAAAGTTTGTTCCTCAAAAAGAGCGTTTTACTCTTCCTCAACAAAAGAGGGCGCTTAAATAAAGACATTATAATTCAATTTTAAAAACATTCTGTATAAATAAGTTTTCCTTTCAAATCGTGTCCATAGAAAACTATGTTCACTTAGATACAACTAATACAACAGTTGTCACGTAAATTCTAAATTCCACAAGTTTATTAACAAATTCTATGCAAAAAGCTTATTTTAATTTGTTACTTTAAGTGAACAAAAAGTAATAAATTATTTTAAAAGTAAACAATTGATACTCGGAAGCAAAAACCGCGTGGTTAATTGTTAATAATTAACACACTGTCGATTAATATTTTTAGATTCTTCAAGTACTGGCATTTTATCACCTTTTGTCGTTAAAATGCTAAAATAATATTATGTAACAGTAAAATAGAGTTTATTAATTTTTTTTTAAATTGTAACATTAAGGTGTGGTCGTGGTAGTTTATCAGGGGTAGCTACAGAACTGGACAGCGAAGGGCTATTAAGGAGTTCCATTTTCGCAAAATTTTACATATTCATCCCAAATTTTTCCTGTAACGCTGCAAATTCTCTAACCATTACATAATAAAAAGCGATATATCGAGCTTTGACACCCTGTATAATAATATCACTATAATGCAACAGTTCTACCTATACCTATATAGAGCAATTTATAAATGAAAACTATTACTCTATTTGTAGTAAATTATTTACAATGATGGCTAGTAAATTGTTTTAGTATCTTCTCTAAATGCTCCGATAACACAGTCAATGTTATTACTATTAATTACAAGGTAGGTAACTCGCGATAGTTTTGTAAATTAGTAGCCGTTATTAGTTACAAAATTTTAGTATTCAAGTTTTAATGAGCTCATTACAAAAATTTTGTACAATTAAGATATATTTCATTACATGAAATTTGTCTTTCAAAAACTTGGAAAATATTTTTTGTCGTTAGTTTTCATCGTAAAAATTAACATAAAGTAACATTTTAACATAACGTAACATAACGGAGAAATGTTATGTAATCTCATTACAAAAATTTGTACATTTAAGAGATATTTCATTAAACATGAAATTTGCCTTTCTAGAACTTTAAAAAAAATTTTAGTCGTTAGTTTTCATCGTAAAAAATAAGATAAAGTAACATTTTAACATAACATAACATAACCCATAAAAGTTATGTAATCTCATTAAAAAATTTGTACATTTAAGAGATATTTCATTACATATGAAATTGGCTTTTTTAAAACTTTAAAAAAATTTTAGTCGTTAGTTTTCATCGTAAAAAATAACACAAAGTAACATTTTAACATAACGTAACATAACCGAGAAAAGTTATATAATCTCATTACAAAAATTTGTACATTTAAGAGATATTTCATTAAACATGAAATTTGCCTTTCTAGAACTGTAAAAAAAAATTTAGTCGTTAGTTTTGATGGTAAAAAATAACATAAAGTAATATTTTAACATAACGTAACATAACATAACCGAGAAAAGTTATGTAATCTCATTACAAAATTTGTATATTTAAGATATGAGATTACATATGAAATTTGCCTTTCTAAAACTTAAAAAAAATTTTAGTCGTTAGTTTTCATCGTAAAAAATAAGATAAAGTAACATTTTAACATAACATAACATAACCCATAATAGTATATTATAATACATGTGTATAAGAAAGACTTTATCGCATTAGTGACGAAAATTACAAGCACGAGCTTGCGAGTGCTTGTAACGGCGCGTATGCGATAAAGTCTACTTATACACGAGTATTATACGCTATTTTTTATTATAATTGCAACTAAAACCTCTATAAAAGAGAAAAAATCTGTATTCAAAATTTGAAAATTAAGCATGCCGATTTTGGATATATTTGTTGCCACAGAGATGTTTTGTGTTTACATTGGAAAACAACAGTCACACAACAGTTAATATTATTGTTGTTACCTAGACGACTTTATAGAGCACTTGTGTTATAAAGACGATTTTATGAACGCTTTTTAGTGTGAAATTGGCAGATTATTATGCAAGTATAATAAAAAAGTTATGTAATCTCATTAAAAAATTTGTACATTTAAGAGACATTTCATTACATATGAAATTGGCTTTTTTAAAACTTTAAAAAAATTTTAGTCGTTAGTTTTCATCGTAAAAAATAACACAAAGTAACATTTTAACATAACGTAACATAACCGAGAAAAGTTATATAATCTCATTACAAAAATTTGTACATTTAAGAGATATTTCATTAAACATGAAATTTGCCTTTCTAGAACTGTAAAAAAAATTTAGTCGTTAGTTTTGATGGTAAAAAATAACATAAAGTAATATTTTAACATAACGTAACATAACATAACCGAGAACAGTTATGTAATCTCATTACAAAATTTGTATATTTAAGATATGAGATTACATATGAAATTTGCCTTTCTAAAACTTAAAAAAAATTTTAGTCGTTAGTTTTCATCGTAAAAAATAAGATAAAGTAGCATTTTAACATAGCGTAACATAACATAACCGAAAAAAGTTATGTAATCTCATTACAAAAATTTGTATATTTAAGAGATGACATTACATATGAAATTTGCATTTCTAAAACTTTAGAAATAAATTTTAGTCGTTAATTTTCATCGTAATAAATAACATAAAGTAACATCTTAACAAAACAGAACCGAGAAAAGTTATGTAAATTAAGAAAAGTGCAAGACAGAAAGTTGTCGTTTGGTATCCGAATTTAGACAAGTCAACTGAGTTTCTGCAAAAAAAACATTGTTTCCCATAAGAAAATGAAAAGTTGAACGTCGCGACGCCTAGCGTCGATGTGATAAAATGTCGAGTTTAGTATCGTTTGATAGCTTTTTGACCTTCTATTTTCTGGAGTATTTTTTTTAAGTAAACCATTTTCAAACTACAATCGAAAAATTAATGTGGTAATTTTCAGTTTTTTGCGTTTTCTCGGTAAATAGACACTAGAAGAGAATACAAAAAAAACCTATGACGGAAGTCATAGTAAATGCCTTGGTAAAGTCCAATTAATATAACGCTGAAACCTCAACCCTCATCCCTACTTTTGAACTGTTTTGAACAGAACAGTTGATGAGCTCTGTGACCCTAGCTCAAACCAGATTGCTCTTGATGGATGTTAGGAATTCAGATATTTGAGAAAACATCATTTTTTCAAGCATCTTTTTGACAAGGTAGGTAAAATGTTTACCAGTCGCAAGGGTTTAATTAATAGGTATTGTTTACTGAATAATAAATTAACTTAATTTAAACAAAAAGAACCTTCAGCCTGAGGTCAATCTTTTCCTAAATATTCTCCCAAATCCCAACCTTTTCGTTTATAGCATCACAAATTTGTAAAAAATGGAAAACTTCCAAGTAATATTTTGAAGATAATAATTTTCTAGAATGCAACCTCGAGGAGGTCACTTCTTCTAGAATTCTAGATGATACGTATTAAATGTCAGACTTCTTTTCCATTGAAACCGCTGTTATATAAACTTCGCAACCACGGTCCGCACACACTGGCGACTTCCGGGAAATATTAAACCAATTTAGTCTCACATCTTCAGACAGTCTACGAGACAAGTTGTAAGTGTAGTCAAGCAACAATAATCGAGAACAATAATTCGAGATGGTCTGTGGTAGGTGTAGAGTAATACCACAGTCACACACAATTAAGTCGCTTTTGTTCAAGTTCATTAAAAAAATTAAAAGGTTAACATTAATTAGATCAAAAGTTTAATTTTATGCAAGATTGAATGTAAATAGCATAATTTGATAAATTAATCAAAATAATAACATCTAAATTCGCATTTAGCCGACGTCTAAATTTCCTTTGTACGAACGAACCGCTCTCGCGGATGCGGAAATTTTTAAGTTTTTTTTTCTGGAATTTTTATGTTTTTTTTTTAAAGTTAATAAATATTTGTGCAATTTTATTTGCAGGTGTAAATTTATCTTGTGAGTAATTCTACAATTACAAACAAACCATAATTTGTTGTATAGTGTAATACTGGTTTTGTTGTCTTTACTGGCGCCAAGCAACTGACCTTGCCTTAGGCCAGTAATACACGAACTAAATAAATGTACGACTCATTAATAATCCATACTTTTCGTCCTGAAGCATTAACTATAACTATCTCATTTATTACATATTACTTGTTCATACATAACCAAAACAACGCGTTTAAAGTTGATCTTCGATAACGATTAAAATCAAGGTTAAAGAACTTATATTAATCCTCGTGATTTTAGTGAATACGGCGCCAACCGACCGCTGATTAATTATTGTTTTCATTATTAGAAATCGCTAGTAGTAACACCGCATAAACACAAAAAACGCTTATGTTTACAATCAATGACCTGTTGATATGCTAAAATTTTTAGAATTTTCAAAGACAACGCAATTAGTTATCATTGTGTGGAAAATTAGGCGGCGATGGAATAGGAATTGTGGTTAGAAAAGAAATGAATTGAAGCTTAATTAATCAATGTCTTTATAATAATAAGGAAGAATAAAAGCGTACACACCTACTATACGATCTTAATTATATCTTCATTTTAAACATTTCCAAATTTGTAACAAAAGTCATAAATCAAAAGTTAAAAGTACATCAGTACTAACGTCAGTTTGCGTGTAGGTTTATTGTTGGTGGTTAAACAACGGTGGTTAAGTAATTTCCAAAATTAAACATGAGGTTTTGATAAGAAAGGGACACAAGTACATATGTTTGAGTTCAAAATACAGGGTGTAGAATAGTAGAAGGGTAGGGTAGGGTAGGTAGGGTAGGGTAGGGTAGGGTAGGGTAGGGTAGGGTAGGGTAGGGTAGGGTAGGGTAGGGTAGGGTAGGGTAGGGTAGGGTAGGGTAGGGTAGGGTAGGGTAGGGTAGGGTAGGGTAGGGTAGGGTAGGGTAGGGTAGGGTAGGGTAGGGTAGGGTAGGGTAGGGTAGGGTAGGGTAGGGTAGGGTAGGGTAGGGTAGGGTAGGGTAGGGTAGGGATTGGCCGCGCAATCGATCGTGCTGTATGTGGCTCCTGTCTGGCACGACTGCACGAGGCACTGACTATCAAAAGGAACAAGGCCAGGATGCTGAGAGCCCAGCGACAGATAGCACTTAGGGTTGCATGCGCCTATAGAACTGTCTCCCTGGACGCAGTGGTGGTAGTGGCCTCCATGTCACCTATTTCTCTCCTGGCACTGGAAAGAGCCACGAAACAAGAAGAGAGTCCACCTTGTCGCGCAGACTCCATCGCCGCGTGGCAGAGCCGCTGGACAAGCACTAAGAATGACCACCAATGGACCCGCTCCCTTATACCCCACCTCCAACAATGCGTAGCGAGGAAACATGGCGAAGTGTCATACCATTTAACACAAATTCTCACAGGCCATGGATGCTTTAATTCATATAAGCATCGGATCGGTAAGTTGGCCTCCCCCAAGTGTGACCACTGCGATGGTAACGATACCGCAGAGCACACCCTCTTCCAATGCTATCGATGGGAGCAGATGCGGATCACAGTGTCGTTGAGGATAGGCGAAGCCTTAACTCCAGTCAACCTCGTCAACATCATGATCCGAGACGAGGAAGGCTGGAGAACCATAACAGAGCTAGTATAAAGGATAATGTTAACCAGGAACAACTGGAGAAGGAGCAGCAATCGCAACCCACAAACCCTCGGTACTAACAGTCGAGGGCGGACGGAGGTAATCTTGCTGCAGACAACATCACCTCCAGTCGAACCAGTTAAATCGGTGATAAACCAAACGCGGAAATGGAAACCGGAATGGAACGTGACAAACGAAGTCCTTGTGGACGGGACCCTGTCTAGCCCGCAGCCGGAGGGTGCCCGTACAGGCGAAATGCCGGGGACCAACGACGGTCAACCGCGACGGTCTTCGAGTCCTTAAAACACTTTTAGCAAATCTATTAACACCTTAAAAAATTCTAGTCATCTTTCTTCTACCCGCAGTACCCGAAGTAATGCGCAAGCGGTCCCAGGTACTGTACGATGGTCCCTCGAAGAGGAGTTTTCTAGTTAGTAAAAATCACCGGTCCAGTGTGGACTGCCGGCGGTGTCTTTCGTCGGGAAGATTTTTCTCCTACCTCCGTTTAAAAAAAAAGGTTAGGTTACGTTACGTTACATTAGGTTAGGTTACATTGCGTTAGGATAGGTTAGGTTAAGTTATGGTCGATTAAATAAAGGAACTACTACTTGACTAGAACCTAACCTACCGTACCTTGAAGCATACCTAACCTAATCTCTTCATTACTTTTTATGATGTACGCACTATTAGATCACGGGTTAAAGCAGAAAAGTGCAAGTAAACCGTAGATTACCAGTTAGGTCCAGTACGCTATAAAAGAGGACCAAAAATTTATCTTACAATGTCTTAATTGGATTGGTTGAGTGAAAGCTTGTAAGAGTACGTGGGATGCTCCCCTGATGAAGTTTATACACTTTCCGTCCAGTCTTTCTCCGGAAGACAATGATAAACCACCCACGGCTCGGTCAACTCAGATACTGGACCCTAATCTAACCTCTTCCACCGGTTTTCATGATGAATCATTGCTTAATGCACAAATTAGACTGCTTGAATGATTCTAAAAGTTCTGGTAGATCGCAGAGGTTAAAGCTGGAAAGTACCTTAAATGGATTTGTTGCCTGAGAGCATGTCGGTGTGCGTAGGGTACCACCGAAGATGCTACGATGATGACGTTTAAAAATTTTACCATCAGTCTTCCTTCGAAAGGTAAAGACAAACCACCGAGACTACTTTGCTTATAAAGTTCTCCAAATGGAGGTTTTAACAATTCCTATCGGTTAAGAGTCGACATCAATTTGTGGGTCTTTTATATTCGTTGTGATACAAGTAACACACACACGCGAGAGCCTAGGTACTGGTATATTTGAATTCCACCAACGTTCAGATGTAAATTGAGACACTTGAAATTATTACATTTTTAGAAAAACGAAGAGATGGAAAAATTTTAACATTTTCGTGTTGTTTTAAACATGTCCCGAAAATTTTACACGTGACTGTTGTCGAGTATAGGTATTATACTCTTGCACGGTATGCTTTCATTAAATTGTTATAAAATATATGACATAACTTAATATCGATGAAATAACACAATATAGGAGAGTTATGTGTAGTTTCTGCCAGACATGCAGGAAAGATGGATAAATGAAAATAATATGCGTATAAAAATGCAAAAAATACTAATAAGATTAAACAATTCCATATAAGATCTACAACGAGAGGAGAAAGAACTACACAGGACTCAGTTCTGGGACAGGAAAAATTAGCCATTTTTTTTAAGTTATAGAATATCTCCAAAACTGTTAACTTTGGGCATATGCAACTTTAATACTTTTATACTTAAAATTAGCTAATAAAAGCAAATATGCAATAAAAATTGACGATTACTATTTAAAATAATAAAGTGAGGTTATGTAGCGCTTCAACAAAACACCCTGTTTATTAAAAAACTATTTTACTTTGTAGACCACTTTGAGGTAAGAAAGTTTTGTTAAGAAATCTTCTTCACATTTTTTACAGAACTACATATAATTCAATCGGTCCATGTAACAAAACTCACCCTGTATATCACAATAGAAAGAGGCTGTAGACAGTAAGAATGACCTGTAAAAAAAGAAAAAAACACACATTTGCAAACTACCTAATTGCGAAGGGTAGATACATAATGTAATTACACGGAGGCTTTCGAGACCCAAGTTCAAACTAATAATATCTAGAACAAATGAATTTCTAAATCAATCTCCCTAAATAGACCCTTAATAAAATTTTCTTCCAGACATACCTAATAAAACGACACCTTTTCCCTTTATAAATAAGTCCTTTATTAAAATTAATTAATGAAGGACTAAACAGCGGCGGTTTGGAACGTTCATGTCTCTGCGAAAGTGTTATTTGGAATGTGGCAAAGACCACTCAGAAAGGGTCTACCACAAATATTGCCGAGCCCTAATCTTAAATTGACACAAAAGGCAAAAATACTCTATGTGTGCGCGTAGCTTGTGTTACAATAACTTTCATATTGTTCAAATATTTACATTGGAAAACAATTTCGTTTTTTCTCCATCTCGTTCTACTTCATTCTTTATTAATATATCCATCTTAGGAGCCCTTGAAAAAAAATGGAGTTATCTTTATTCTATTTTCAGTAAATTGTGGTAGAAATTGATCGTAATCGAGAAATTTCTCGAAGAAACGATGAGAAAAGAGATACACCAAGTTCAAGTTTAAAATTAAGCTAAAGTAAACTAAGTAATTGAAGTTTTAATTGAGTTTACAATTAAGCTTTTCTTAATTATCTCTTAATAAAATTAAGCATTCATTTGGTAATTGTTTGCCACAAAAATAACGTAGACATTTTAACGTCGACGAGAATTAAAAATGGGACATTTGCAGGGGTGGACTTGGATATTCTTCAACATGAGATCAAAAAATAATTGGTCGTATCAGTATAAACAGTCTCCATTTGCCCGTTTGCTTATTAGATGAATCCATGGTTCAACAGAGGATCATCTCTAAAGTTCTGTAGATGAGTTCAATATTGAACTGTCAGATTAAAGCATGGAAGCAGCTCTTATATATAGGCAAGGGAGACCACGAAAAGTTATGCATGGCAGTACCTCCCTCCCTCCACAAATAGACAATGAAAAGTCTGGTACGAAAGCAGCTCTTTTGTTTGATTATTAGATCAAATCAGCGGTTCAAAGCTCGTCTATGAGAATTAAAAATGCGTCATTTGCAGGGGAGAACTTGGATATTCTTGAACATGAGCTCAGAAAATAATTGGACGTATCAGTATAAGCAGTCTCCATTTGGCCCTTTTGCTTATTAGACGAATCCATGGTTCAACAGAGGATTCAGAAGTTCTGTAGATGAATTAAATACTGAACTGTCCGATTAAGGCATGGAAGCAGCTCTTTTACGTGCTTAGTAGATAAATCTGCGGTTGAAAAGAAGTTCAACTGCAAATGGGCAAAGGGAACCACGAAAGTTACGCAATGCATTGCCCCCCTCCCTGCACTTATGAACAATGGAACGTCTGGCATGAAAGCAGCTCCCTAGCTTAATGATTAGATAAAATCAGCGGTTCGAAACTCGTCGACGAGAATTAAAAATGCGTCATTTGCAGGGGAGAACTTGGATATTCTTCAACATGAGATTAGAAACTAATTGGACGTATCAGTATAAGCAGTCTCCATTTGGCCGTTTTGCTTATTAGATGAATCCATGGTTCAACGGAGGATCATCTCTAAAGTTCTGTAGATGAATTAAATACTGAACTGTCCGATTAAGGCATGGAAGCAGCTCTTTTACGTGCTTAGTAGATAAATCTGCGGTTGAAAAGAAGTTCAACTGCAAATGGGCAAAGGGAACCACGAAAGTTACGCAATGCATTGCCCCCCTCCCTGCACTTATGGACAATCGAACGTCTGGCATGAAAGCAGCTCCCTAGCTTAATGATTAGA
Organism: Malthinus seriepunctatus; assembly: GCA_963924605.1. NCBI lineage: Eukaryota > Metazoa > Arthropoda > Insecta > Coleoptera > Cantharidae > Malthinus > Malthinus seriepunctatus. The sequence goes on from OZ004603.1 coordinate 20,192,155, forward strand.
TAAAATCAGCGGTTCAAAGCTCGTCGACGAGAATTAAAAATGCGTCGCTTGCAGGAGTGAACTTGGATATTCTTCAACATGAGATCAGAAAATAATTGGACGTATCAGTATAAGCAGTCTCCATTTGGCCCTTTTGCTTATTAGACGAATCCATGGTTCAACAGAGGATCATCAGTAAAGTTCTGTAGATGAGTTCAATATTGAACTGTCAGATTAAGGCATGGAAGCAGCTCTTATATATAGGCAAGGGAACCACGAAAGTTATGCAATGCATTGCCCCCCTCCCTGCACATATGGACAATGGAAAGTCTGGCATGAAAGCAGCTCTTTTGTTTGATTATTAGATCAAATCAGCGGTTCAAAGCTCGTCGACGAGAATTAAAAATGCGTCACTTGCAGGGCAGAACTTGGATATTCTTCAACATGAGATCAGAAAATAATTGGACGTATCAGTATAAGCAGTCTCCATTTGGCCGTTTTGCTTATTAGATGAATCCATGGTTCAACGGAGGATCATCTCTAAAGTTCTGTAGATGAATTAAATACTGAACTGTCCGATTAAGGCATGGAAGCAGCTCTTTTACGTGCTTAGTAGATAAATCTGCGGTTGAAAAGCAGCTCCCTTGCTTAATTATTAGATAAAATTAGCGGTTCAAAGCTCGTCGACGAGAATTAAAAATACGTCGCTTGCAGGGGTTGTATCAGTATAAACAGTTCCCATTTGGCCCGTTTGCTTATTAGATGGTTCAAAAGAGGTTCATTTCTAAAGTTCTGTAGATGAGTTTAATATTGAACTGTTAGATAAAGGCATGGAAGCAGCTCTTTTACGTGCTTAGTAGATAAATCTGCGGTTGACAAGAAGTTCAACTAGAGATGGGCAAGAGAGACCACGAAAAGTTACGCATGGCAGTGGTCCCCGCCCTATACAAAAAATGTCTGACAATGGAAAGTCTGGCATAAAAGCAGCTCTTTTGCTTGATTTAGATAAATCAGCGGTTCAAAGGAAGTTCATCTAAAATTTTGTAAAGGAGACAACGAAAAGTTACGCACGCCAGTACCCCCACCACTTCAAAAAATGTCTGACAATGGGTAACTTCACCGCTCCGCTTCGCATGCTTAGTGTGGAACGATACATGCGATCGTTTGATCGACGTGCGACAAAATGAGTCATAAATTTAAAAAAAAAAATGTAATGAAAGTAAAAGTTAAAAATAAAACGTAAAATAATATTTTATTAAAGCTATCAATTATAGTACACTCACGCAAATCTAAAAATATTGAAAGTTATTTCGTAAAGCAACAAACTTATAAAAAATTTAACATCAACGTTTTCAATTTAAAATTACTTAAAAAGGCTTTACTAAATTTTCGAATTTTAGAGAATATTGAATGGTAATTTTTAACCCGATGTCAACACAAATGTTAACCTCACATATGTAAAGACTGATGAAGATATAATCCCGAGTATAATCCTAATTGCATTAAATTCGAGTTCCCCAACTTCCATTAGTACCATACGCTATAGCATAATGGCATTAATTGGTAAATAGATTTAGTTTCCGCAAATAATCAATTATTTCGCCTCCAAGTAATTAATTGCATGGATCAACCATACAAGTAAGTTTAAATTTAGAAATATTGGACAACGTAACCAATTTACAAAACGTGAGGATAATTACTGTGGCTCGGCCAAAAAATTTAATACAAATGCATCAGGTATATCTCGTGTGGTGACAATTTTTAGAATGGAATCTGTTTGTCTCTCAGGTATTTTTTTCTTTTAATAAATTTTATAAATTTGACACTGCCAAGTAATTGCTGTCAATGAACTAATAAAACATTAGAAATTGTTTATCACGAGTGAGCAGTCATGGGTGAGTGGAGCAGTGGTTTTAGCTTTGGAGTCGCAATCGAAAGGTTCTAATTCCTAATTTTTATTATTAATTTGGATGCAGAATATTATGCCCTACACCTTTTATTTTAAGCTTTTTTGTCTAAAGTAATTAGGAAACATGTTAAATCCCTATGATCGAGAGTTGTGTCCACCATTGTTCACCACTGGCACCATCAAGACATTTATTGATTTCGATGCAAAATTTTAAGTCCTAAAAATTTTATGATGCCTTTCTGTCTAAAGCAATTAGAAACACGAAAAATTACAAACCTATGATTTTACATGTTAATGATTGCGAGTTGTAGCTACCATATGACTCTCCCACAGTCACCACCAAACCATTTATTAATTACGATGCAGAATTTAATGCCCTAAAAATTTTCTCTGAAGCTTCACCATCTAAATAATTTAGAGACGAGAGAAATTACAAACCTATGATTTTATATGTTAATGATTGAGAGTCGTAGCCACCATATGACTCCCTGCAGTCACCATCTAGCAATTTATTGATTTCGATGCAGAATTTAATGCCTTAAAAATTTTATCTGAAGCATTTTTGTCTAAAGTAATTAGGAAAGCAGGAAATTACGAATCTTTGATTTTACATGTGAAATCTCTATGATCGAGAGTCGTGGCAACCATAGCGCACAACAGCCACAATCGAGTCATTTTTAGTTTTGGGTGCAGAATATTATGCCCTATAACTTTTATTTAAAGCCTTTCTGTAGAAAATAATTTGGCACGAGGGAAATTACGAACCCATGATTTTACATGTTATGATTGCGAGTCGTGGCCACCATGGCTACGAACAGGCACCACCAAGCCATTTATTGATTTCGATGCAGAATTTAATGCCCCAAAATTTTCTCTGAAGCCTCTTTGTGTAAAACAATTACGGACAACAGAAATTACGAACCTATGATTTAATATGTTAATGATTGCGAGTCGTGGCCACCATATGACTCCGCACAGTCACCATCAAGCCATTTATTGATTTCGATGCAGAATTTAATGCCTTACAAATATTATCTGAAGCATTTTTGTCTAAAGTAATTACGAATCTATGATTTTACATGTTAAATCCCTATGATCGAGAGTCGTGGGGGGCCACCATAGCTCACATCATCGATCGAGTCATTTATAGTTTTGGGTGCAGAACATTATGCCCTAGAACTTTTATTTAAAGCCTTTCTGTAGAAAATAATTTGGCACGAGGGAAATTACGAACCTATGATTTTACATGTTAATGATTGCGAGTCGTGGCCACCATGGCTCTGAACAGCCACCACCAAGCCATTTATTGATTTCGATGCAGAATTTAATGCCCCAAAATTTTCTCTGAAGCCACTTTGTCTAAAACAATTACGGACGACAGAAATTACGAACCTATGATTTAATATGTTAATGATTGCGAGTCGTGGCCACCATAATATATGACTCCACACAGTCACCATCAAGCCATTTATTGATTTCGATGCAGAATTTAATGCCTTACAAATATTATCTGAAGCATTTTTGTCTAAAGTAATTACGAATCTATGATTTTACATGTTAAATCCCTATGATCGAGAGTCGTGGGTGGCCACCATAGCTCACATCATCGATCGAGTCATTTATAGTTTTGGGTGCAGAACATTATGCCCTAGAACTTTTATTTAAAGCCTTTTTGTAGAAAATAATTTGGCACGAGGGAAATTACGAACCTATGATTTTACATGTTAATGATTGCGAGTCGTGGACACCATGGCTCTGAACAGCCACCACCAAGCCATTTATTGATTTCGATGCAGAATTTAATGCCCAAAAATTTTCTCTGAAGCCTCTTTGTCTAAAACAATTACGGACGACGGAAATTACGAAACTATGATTTTATATGTTAATGATTGCGAGTCGTGGCCACCATATGACTCCCCACAGTCACCATCAAGCCATTTATTGATTTCGATGCAGAATTTAATGCCTTACAAATTTTATCTAAAGCATTTTTGTCTAAAGTAATTACGAATCTATGATTTTACATGTTAAATCCCTATGATTGAGAGTCGTGGCCACCGTAGCTCACATCATCGATCGAGTCATTTATAGTTTTGGGTGCAGAATATTATGCCCTATAAAACTTTTATTCAAAGCCTTTCTGTATAAAATAATTTGGTACAAGGGAAATTACGAACCTATGATTTTACATGTTAATGATTGCGAGTCGTGGCCACCATGGCTCTGAACAGCCACCACCAAGCCATTTATTGATTTCGATGCAGAATTTAATGCCCCAAAATTTTCTCTGAAGCCACTTTGTCTAAAACAATTACGGACGACAGAAATTACGAACCTATGATTTAATATGTTAATGATTGCGAGTCGTGGCCACCATAATATATGACTCCACACAGTCACCATCAAGCCATTTATTGATTTCGATGGAGAATTTAATGCATTACAAATTTTATCTGAAGCATTTTTGTCTAAAGTAATTACGAATCTATGATTTTACATGTTAAATCCTTATGATCGAGAATCGTGGTGACCATAGCGCACAACAGCCACAATCGAGTCATTTATAGTTTTGGGTGCAGAATATTATGCCCTATAACTTTTATTTAAAGCCTTTCTGTATAAAATAATTTGGTACGAGGGAAATTACGAACCTATGATTTTACATGTTATGATTGCGAGTCGTGGCCACCATGGCTCCAAACAGCCACCACCAAGCCATTTATTGATTTAGATGCAGAATTTAATGCAGCAAAATTTTCTCTGAAACCTCTTTGTCTAAAACAATTACGGACGACAGAAATTACGAACCTATGATTTTACATGTTAATGATTGCGAGTCGTGGTCACCATCAAGCCATTTATTGATTTCGATGCAGAATTTAATACCTTAAAAATTTTATCTGGAGCATTTTTGTCTAAAGTAATTAGGAATCTATGATTTTACAAGTTAAATGCCTATGATCGAGAGTCGTGGAAAACGTGGCACCCTACAATCACCACCAAGCCATTCATTGATTTAGATGCAGAATTTTATGCCCTTTGCAGTATAAGGACGCTTATCTTTAGTATGGGCAGCATCTTTAGGTTCATTCGAAGATTGTAAGTAGATGAACTGGTACTACAAAGAGGTATAACAATGGACCCGACGTCAGTGGACCCGAAGTCAGTGGCTTAAATGCTAGGCTAGAGAAAGAACCAAGTAGAGAACTATTATTTTATTACTGCAATACGTAGTAGTATTTACAACAAAAACCTTGAAAAATACATTCATCTTAACCAATCATTTTCATTTTGCCACTAGGAATTATTATGAATGGAAACGTCGCATCGGCGGCATTTCTTTGATGTGTAAGCTTCCTTCAATATGTGTTTACTAAACATTATAAAAAATGTATATAAATTATCAACATTATTTGATAAAACTATTATGTAGTTTACGTAATTACTGTTACGTAATGGAAAATTTTTGTGACGTCATAAAATACAAAAATTGGCAACAGCGCATCTTTAGTGACGTAACGATTTATTCGACCAATTACATTTGTTTTAGAACTCAAGCCAACCCGGTTGGCCGTTATTAGGTAATTTCAATCAAAATAATTACAAAAGAATTAAAAAGTAGCAAATACATTATTTTAGAAAATTTTAAATGCCGCTAATTGCTCTTTAGAAAAGCTAATAAAATTTTACAAAACTTTTAGCGAACTTGAACAATGAGACTTTAAAACTTTTAGACGTCAAAAATTTAATAGTATTGAAACACAAACTACATCAAGCAAAAAATTGACGGTAAGACGCTTTTATAAAGTTTTTCCACTAATGCCTTTTGTCGACACGAATACCGTAAATATTTAATTTTCATTAAATTTCAAGAACTGTCGTTTACTTAGTGCGAGAAACCGTTCAGAAATAAAATGAAATGCTATATCTATCAAGGTTCTTTACTAAATAATCTTTGATGGAAAAAGAAATTTATCTTTTAGGTATAGATTATTATTTTTCCACAAAGTATTCAGATTGGAAAATGCTTCAATGTCGCCAACTTTCTCTAAGAATATTTTATTTCATGTAAATATTTATTAATGTGTAGGTGTAGGTGTACAGGGTATTTCCTATTTCTTAGTTACTGAGTAATAGAAAACTTTTTATGTGGTCGTAACAGGACTTTTCCATACGTAATATAGAACTTATTTTACGAGTTTTCAAAAAATATTAAGAATAGTGCCTGCCCACGGAGTGCCCCCAATTTTCTCTAAATGGACTTTATTTTGAGGCGAAATTACAAATTTTCCTATTTTCTTCTTAGCAAATTTTTAAATTTCTGATAATCGTGAGAGCTTTTCCGGATTAAAAACCATAGCTTTATCCGCCAATCCTAAAAAACACAAAAAATTTGAAGATCTTACTCACGAATCGCCGGTATGAAACGAGACCAACAAATTTACACTGGAAGAAGGAAGAACCATTTAAAATTAAATCATCTCATCCGCTTTTGGTAATTAATTTTTCCGAGTTATTGTTAATTTTTTATTTCTTATGAATTTAATAGTGGTGACAATAATAATGAAGAGTATATTAACCTACGCGTTTTAAGCTGAAAATCGTTAAATTAAGTGTTATGTTGAAAGGAAGTATTAATTAATTGATGAGAGAAGTCATCTTTTTATAAGGAAAAATTTGCAGTTAAGATTTGATGAGATCAGAAGGATAAGTTTATGTTTTTTGGTTAATTTGTACTAATTAAGTTTTCTTTTGTGAAATGGAAATTTATGGAAATGGAGTGCAATAATAAAAATAGTCTCAAAATTGGCTCTTTGATCAATTTCTCCTTATTTTAATTTCGTTACTATGGCAATCAATTTATGGTTTCTAATTATGCTTAGACGAATGCACCATCTATTGACATTTATGTAAAGTTCTTATTCTAAATAGGTAGGTACTATTTTATCTGACGTCTATAAAAACTTACTCCTATATACCATTCACCGCCAAGATGCAGCTAAGCCACTCCTAAAAAAAGCGCGCGATATTCAAATAGATGTTTTCTATTCGTCGAATTATGACAATTCAGTTTACAACACTCACACAAGAATTGCTATGCGTCAACCTTATTTGACAGAAATTTGTAGGGAGTGGCTTAGCTGCATCTTGTCGGTAAACAATTTATAGTATTGTATTATAGTATTTAAATTAAATATGACACTTAGTTCTTGTGGTTTTGACGTTAAAGATTAACTGTCACGGACTACCATGGCAGTGACTGACTTATAACGTCACAAATACGTTCAATTACGTTCAGATGTCATTTTAAGAAATTTAGAAAGACGTCGAAAAAAAAAATAAGAAAAGTGTGCCACTTCTTAAAAGAAAACAAAATTCTAGGGCGTAATAAAATCCAGGGCCACCCTGTATAAGATCGTCCTATCCTGAAAGCAAGTGATCTCTCAAACCCAGTAGATTTTTATGGGTCACAAGGGCACCGTGTATTTTCAAAGTTGTTAAATTTGTGAATTATGACTTATGACGGTAAAAGTCTTTGAGCTTAAAATAATCTTCATTCCGAGAATAAATAATGCTATTCAAAAGTTGTGAAATTTACGACAAGCGTTGCCTCTAGCGTTTAGCTTTAGTTTTCAGAAACTTTTTCAGACAAATTTTAAACATTGTTAGAATGGAAGCAGCAACTTAATGATGTTATATTACGCATGTAGGAAGGTTTTTTAGAACAAATAGTTTATTAAGGGTCGGTACTTTTAGTCTCGGTTAAAAATCAAACAAGTACCTGCTCTAAACATCGCATATTTACAGTTAAGGGTATTTCAAAGGTTTGATTAGAGCTTAATTAATAAATCGGTTAATTGAATAATCGATTAGTCGAATATCGGGTAATCGATTAATTAATCGAGTAATCGATTACTCGGTAATCGATTATTCAATTAACCGATTTATTAATTAATCTCTAATCAAAATTTTTGAAATATCCTTAACTGTAAATGTGCGATGTTTAGTCGAATAATTAATTAATCGAGTAATCGATTAATTAATCGATTAATCGGTAATCGACCATTCAATTAACCGATTTATTAATTAATCTCTAATCAAAATTTTTTAAATACCCTTAACTGTAAATATGCGATGTTTAGTCGAATAATTAATTCATCGAGTAATCGATTAATTAATCGCGTAATCCATTAATTAATCGAGTAATCGATTAATCGGTAATCGATTATTCAATTAATCGATTTATTAATTAATCTCTAATCAAAATTTTTGAAATACCCTTAACTGTTGTAAATGTGCGATGTTTAGTAGAATAATTAATTAATCGAGTAATCGATTAATCGGTAATCGATTATTCAATTAACCGATTTATTAATTAATCTCTAATCAAAATTTTTGAAATACCCTTAACTGTAAATGTGCGATGTTTAGTCGAATAATTAATTAATCGAGTAATCGATTAATCGGTAATCGATTATTCAATTAACCGACTTATTAATTAATCTCTAATCAAAACTTTTGAAATACCCTTAACTGTAAATGTGTGATGTTTAGAGCCGGCACTTGTTTGATTTATCGATTAATTGGACAATCGTTTAATCGCACAGTAGAATAATTGAACAGTCGATTACTTGAAGAATCGATTAATAACAATCAAATAATAGATTAATCGAACAATAAACTAATCGGATAATGGATAAGACAATAATCAATTAATAGTACAAACGATTACTCGGACAATCCATTAATCCATCAATCAATTAATTGGACAATCGATTAATCTATAGATTATTTGCACAATCGATTAGTTATTCGAACAGTCGATTAATTAAATAATCGACTAAGTAAACGATCGATTAATCAGATAATAGATTAATCGGGCAATCGCTTAATAGAAGAAAAGATTAATTGGGCAATTGATTAATCGGACAAACTATTAATTGAATAATCGATTAATCAACAATCAATTACTTATACATACGATTTATAATCGATTACTCCAACAATCGATTAATACAACATTCTATTAATTGGACACTCGATTAATCAATTTAATAATTGGACAATCGATTAATCGAACAGTCCATTAATTGAATAATCTATTAACTGAACAATCGTTTAATCGTGGAATCGAGTTATCGAACAATTGACTAATCGGATAATCAATGAGACAATAAGCAATTAATCGTACAATCCATTAATTCAGTAATCAATTAATTAGACAATCGATTAATCTATGGCCTATTTGCACAATCGATTAATTATTCGCACAGTCGATTAATTAAATAATCGACTAAGTAAACGATCGATTAATCAGATAATAGATTAATGCGGCAATCGCTTAATAGAACAATAGATTAATTGGGCTATTGATTAATCGGACAAACTATTAATTGAATAATCGATTAATCAACAATCAATTACTTATACATACGATTGATCAGATAATCGATTATACCAACCATCGATTACTCCAACAATCGATTAATACAACATTCTATTAATTGGACACTCGATTAATCATTTTAGTAATTGGACAATCGATTAATCGAAAAGTCCATTAATAGAATAATCGATTAACTGAACAATCGTTTAATCGTGTAATCGAGTTATCGGACAATCGACTAATCGGATAATCAATGAGACAATAATCAATTAATCGTACAATCCATTAATTCAGTAATCAATTAATTGGACAATCGATTAATCAATGGATTAATTGAACAATCTATTAATTAATCGAACAATCGAATCGTACTATCAATTTATCGAACAGTCGATTAATTGAATAATTGATTAATCGAACAGTCGATTAATTGAATAATCGATTAATCGAACAGTCGATTAATTAAATAATCGATTAATCGTACAATTATTTAATCATACAATCGATTAAATTGGATAATCAATTTTCTTAACAACTCAATCGATTTTTTCACAGAGCCCTAGTAGTAATTTTCCAAAACGTTCAACATCCAAAAGTGTTCAAATCCATTTTATTACTATTTGCATAAATTCATTTGACATGCAGTCTACGATTGTTTGAAAATGGTGTCACCCAATAGGTATAGTTATTGAAAAAATTATTGAAATTTATTTAAATTTCGTAGCTCACATTTGGTGCAGTGAACTGAGGACTTTTCAGTCAATTAAAAATTAAAATACAATAGCATTCGAAATTTCACTATTACAATCGTTAACTGTTTCGAAATTTAAATTTTTTTTACAGCTTTCAATTAAACGGTAATTATAAAAAAAATTGGGTTCCTTTTGTGTTGATCGAGGAAAAAACCTCGATCTTGTAGTAAAGAGACGCTTTTGGCAACTTATGTAACTTTGAAGGTTGGTAATAAATTAACGCCTCGCAAAATTTGTGATATAATCGCGGTATGGTTCTTAATTTTTTAGTTTTAAATCATTTATAAAAGCGACCTACACATTTTAATAAGCAAATGATCCGCAGTGGCGGATTTAGAAATTTATGAGAGGAGGCGCTGAGCCGTTGAGCTATGAATTACACGTTTGGTTTAATGTTGCTGAAGGTTATGATTGAGAGAAAAATTTATAATAAAACACTTTTATGCAGTTTTTAATGGACTGCACAACAATACGTAACACGATGTGTTTGGAAAAAAATTAAATGGTGGGTCCATGAACTCAAAAGTTAGGTTAGGAATTTTTCAAAAAAAAATTTCCTCTACTTTTTGGAACTAACGTTATTTATTGTTTACTGATGTACTATGGGGTTTGGAGAAATGTACAAAAAGGAGCAAAAAGTCATCCTCCAGACCCCTTGAGCCCGCCAATGATTGTTTTATGAATGAATACTGTGTAGGACAATTTGACAAACTTTTGACACTCAACAAATAGCTATAGTTGCTAGTAGGACAAAAGTAAAATTTACTGGTTTATTTAATTCATTAATTTTATTTAAAAAAACGTTCATTCATAAATTTTTGTGTGGGTTTAAAAGTTTTTAAGGATATAGTGGTTGGTACGGTTTAGAGAGGATGTAGGAGGAAAGTTTAAGTTTTATTACAGTTATATGTCTTGGTAATATGTGTAAGTACACCGTATTATTGTTAAGAAAACAAAATTATTGCTACATTTATTGTGGTAATTTTAAATAAAGAAAATGCACAATCTTTGTTAAAAAAAGGTCCTTGGAAACATGCAAGCGTACTTCGTTTTAAACCGTACATAGAAGACGATTTATCATAGTCAAAAATGAGAAAAATAGCAATTTTCTCGATGGAAATGTTTTGTGTGCGAGTTGCTTGAAAAGTTTCGACAATGTCATTGTCAATTGTAATAAAGAAGTTTGATATGAAAAATGTTTTAAGTGAAGTATAGTGTTTGGAGCATCGCAATGACCAGATGGTTTAACGGATGTCGTAGGCAGCTTCCGGGTCGACGACGGGCGCGCCGCCATAATCGTGGGAAATGTAAACTTAATACTTACAAACCATAAGCGTTTATGCACTTCCATATAATCATATTATTTGTGCATATGGAATTGTACACAGGGACGGCTCAAAAAATTTACATATTAAGCAGTTGCGAGAAGAACAACAGTCCATTTCAATAAATAAGCAGATTTTGAGCGTATCTAGGTCAGAAATCCTAAAATAGTAGCCGTAGGTTATGTTTATGGGTCAAGCTTGCAGGAAAAGAAGCTGATGTCAAGAATTATCTAATTAAGTTGAAAAGAGATCAAACTCCCAAGAAATAACCAATGGCGACAGCCATATTATTTTGAAGCTTTGTGAAGTCGTGTATCGTTCGGAACGGGCATTCCAGGGCTTTTCAGTTTGTAAATTCACCTTCAAAAGTTCCGTCTAACTCTTAGAGTAGTCCCAACGAAAGAAAAGCCCACCACGTGACTAAATCTGCGAGAGGTGTGGTTTCAGAGCCCGGTGGCGACAGTAAAAAAAAACGGCTGCGCAACTCCAATAATAATCACATGGTGAGCTTTCCTTTCGTTTCTTTTGACTTCTCTAACAGTCTTTACACGTTTTGTTTAGACTAACAGACCATTTCTGCAGCTGAAAGGCTCTTGCACTCCTTTTAGGAGATAATTCTGCTTCTTAAGTTTTTCCCGAGTTGAAAACTCTTCCATTGTCTGATTTTTCTTACGTAGGTCCCTTCATTTTCGATGTTTTTCTTACAGGATTTGTCTTTTCATAGACAGTCCGGGATTGGAAAATGATTTTGGCCTGCTTTGTAAGTCTTCTCATACCATCTATCGTTCTGCACAGGCTTTCCACAGCTTTTCAGTTCTTAAGTCCTGTGTCCTTGTGCTCTTCAAATGTCTCCTATCTTGTACAGACTTTATTGATCGTTATACTCGTTGTTCCACCTCGGCGTCTACGCTTTCAGAACGTGATAGAACTGTTTTGAAAATAAAGCTTTTTTCCAGTGAGTCAGAGCTATTAACGACACTTTCAGGCTTATGTTTACCAAAAAGAGCCCCATTCAGTCACGCATTGCCATGAAAATGGCTTTTACCTGCGTATCTGAACGTTTCTAAGATATATTGGATACCAAGTTTTCCACTAGATTAAAATTGTCACTTTAAGATACTCATGGGCCTCTATTTAGGCGATATTTCCCTTTAAAAGAGTCTTAAAACTCTTAACTTCACTTTCAGGCTTATGTTTACCAAAAAGAGCCCCATTCAGTCACGCATTGCCATGAAAATGGCTTTTACCTGCGTATCTGAACGTTTCTAAGATATATTGGATACCAAGTTTTCCACTAGATTAAAATTGTCACTTTAAGATACTCATGGGCCTCTATTTAGGCGATATTTCCCTTTAAAAGAGTCTTAAAACTCTTAATTTCACTTTCAGGCTTATAATTACCTGAAAGAGTCCCATTCAGTCACTTATTGCCATGAAAATGGCTTTTCAGTGCGTATCTGATACTTTTCTACGATATATTGGATACCAAGCTTTTCACTATATCAAAATCATCACTTGAAGATACACATGGGCGCCTTTTAAAGCGATATCTCTCTTTCAGTGAGTCTTAAAACTCTTAACTCCACTTTCAGGATTGTAATTACCTGAAGGAGTCCCATTTCAGTCACGTATTGTCATGAAAATGGCTTTTTAGTGCGTATCTGATATTTTTCTACGATAGATTGGATACCAAGCTTTTCACTACATCAAAATCATCACTTGAAGATACACACGGGCGCCTTTTAAAGCGATATCTCTCTTTCAGTGAGTCTTAAAACCCTTAACTCCACTTTCAGGATTGTAATTACCTGAAGGAGTCCCATTCAGTCACGTATTGCCATAAAAATGGCTTTTCAGTGCGTATCTGATATTTTTCTACGATAGATTAGATAGCAAGCTTTTCACTACATCAAAATCATCACTTGAAGATACACATGTGCGTCTTTTAAAGCGATATCTCTCTTTCAGTGAGTCTTAAAACCCTTAACTCCACTTTCAGGATTGTAATTACCTGAAGGAGTCCCATTCAGTCACGTATTGCCATGACAATGGTTTTTCAGTGGGTTTTTGAGAATTTTCTACAATATATGGGATTCCAAGCTTTCCATTACACCAAAATCATCACTTAAGATACTCATGGGCCTCTTTTAAAGTGATATCTCCCTTTCAGTGAGTCTTAAAACTCTTAACTTCGCTTTCAGGCTTATAAGTACCTGAAGGAGTCCCATTCAGTCACGTATTGCCATGAAAATTGCTTTTCAGTGCGTATCTGAGATTTTTCTACGATATATTGGATACCAAGCTTTCAAGTATACCACAATCATCATTTAAGATACTCATGGGTCTCTTTTAAAGTGATATCTCCCTTTCAGTGAGTTTTAAAACTCTTAACTTCCCTTTCAGGCTTATAATTACCTGAAGGAGTCCCATTCAGCCACGTATTGCCATGAAAATTGCTTTTCAGTGCGTATCTGAGATTTTTCTACGATATATTGGATACCAAGCTTTCCAGTACACCAAAATCGTCACTTTAAAATACTCATTGGCCTCTTTTTAGGCGATATTTCACTTAACCTAATTACGTTAAAAACTATTTTTAGCTTTTTTGAGTTTCATTTAATAGCATTTTCAGTAAAGAGTTTTTTCAGAATAGAGTTTCCTTGTTTAAACTTCTGAAATTCGTCCTGTCTTCCAGACCTTCCCTCTTACCTCATTATGTGCTTTTCACATAGTGTCTCTTCCTGACTGGTCTCTTTAGATATCGCCATCCTTTTCCATTGTTAAGAACGTGTCCTGCTTTGCAGGAGGCTTTTGGAGGTCATCCGTACCTACAACTGTGATGTGATGACCGTTTTTACAATATAATTTTTACAAAAAAAATTAAGCACGCGATTATTCAATCTTAAAGAACTACTGGGAGTCGTACAAATCGACTTAATTCATTTTAAGGGGTCGTTTGAACACAAAGCTTGAAAACCACAACTTTCAAAGTAGACATATTTTGTGGTAATCGCCTCTTCCGTAACTTTGTAATTTACATGAATACAAATTATTATGGCTAAACTGGCTAATACAAAGGATAAAAGGTGAGTAACCTTAACAATATAAACCATTTCAAGGATTTGTTGATTAGAAAATGTAAATCGGGGTTGTTTAATATAAGCCTGAAAGGTATTATAGTTTGTGTACTACCCTAATGTAAAATTTTATACAACGAGAGCTTATAGGTGGTTGTGCAAACATTAATTTCAAATTGAAGAACGATTTGTTTTAGACCTAGTAATTTTTTTACAAAAACAATTATCTCAGTGACCTCAAATTTAAACCCATAATTTTAGACGGGTTAAAAATCAAGTCTTGACACGTTGGTACACGCTTTTGAATAAAAAAATCCCTTTTTTATACCTAATTTCTAACACTTATTTTTAAATAATTTAATATGCATTTAGACAACTAATAACCATAATATAAAATAAATAATTAAATATTAATTTCCTTACCTGTTTTGCGGCGTGAGCACCACAAAACCGGAGGCGACGCGTTACCAATTGGAGTTGCCAGCTTGACCACAGTTTTCCGTTCTAAAAGGATAAAAAAATTAATAAAACATTAAAAACGCATTATTTCATTTTGAAAAAAAAAAGGTTTCATTTGAACTCAAAACAGTCATTTGGTTGAACGAAAATGTATAATTTTCGCGACAACTCGTGTCGTACAATTAAACCACAAACCCTAACGAAAATCGATTAGTTTTAATTATTTGTATTCTAAAAAAAATTTTTTTAATTTTGTTCATTTTCATCTAACGAATTTTTTGTTCAAAACGCCATTTTTAATGAATCATTTTCGAGATTCTGTAGAAATGACGAGCACATAATGAACGTGCGAAAATAGTCAATTTCTTATAATATGAGTTTCATGCGTTCATAAAAAGTGAAAAAAGTCTACTTTTTCCAGGCACGGACCTACAGGAGGGTCAGGGTGGGCCCAAGCCCACCTAAAAGTTTGTTGGCCACTCTTCTGCCCACCTTGATAAAATGACAATAATAAGCGAAAATTCGCTTATTTTGCAGTGTAATCTGAATTCCAACCAAAATATTTCATCTTCAAAAATTTTTGTGTGCTACATATTAGGTAATTGGCCCACCCAAAAAAATTTGTTCATCTGTTCACCTGTTCACCAAGTGCCCACTTGATTTCAGGAAGCGCTAGTAACGTGCCTGACTTTTTCACATTTTCAATGACCATTGAATATAAGAAGGCAGTGAACAGTGATAACACATCATTCATTTTCTTTTAACAAATTAGTATTTTATAATGTCTGAAACATGAAAACGTAAGTTTGCTGTTTATTTTTACTGAATCATAGAAAATGAAAAAGTACAAAACCGCATTAAAGCAACGCAAATGGAATTTAAAATTAGATAAGAAGCTTTTAAAATTTGCATTATTAAACTAGAAAATGAAATACGTAAATATTTTAAAAAATAATTAAAAATTAATTAAAAAAATCTATGTAATATGAAAAGCACGAAATGGGCTAAAAGGAAAAAAATTAATTCAGTTTGTGCCGGGATTAAAAAATTTTAGAAATGTATGTTGAAAAAGCGTGTGGAAATAACATCCAGAAATCAATCAACAGGCCATTACTTAATCTTATTCCATCATTATTGTTAGATTTTTATTTTTATTACTTCGTATTAATTTGCCCAAGTCAACCGAGTAGAGAAATATATTTTTTGATTACAATTAGTCGGCCTTAGAGACTAACGAATACAACTTCTTTAATTTGTTGTCAGCTTATACACATACGCAATAAATGTTGAGCCCGCTTTTGAGCCTCAAGTAAAGGCTATAATAGCCTGAATCGACGACTTCCCATGCCCTTCAAAGTCAACTGTGTGATAGAATTACTTCAACGGTTTCGCATCAAAGTGAGAGCTTGATGAACTGAGATTTCCTAAATTAAAGCGACTTGAAGAAATGAAATGACTGTAGCGGTGGCTATGAGAAAAAAAGAGAGTCTGTACAAGCACAATAATTGGTGACCCCGACGTGATGGCTAACCCTAACGAGGTAACCAAACTCAGCGCTATGGTTTGCTCAAGAGACGCTACTTTTTTTAATGATAGCTTGATGAACTGAGGTTTCTTACATTAAAGCGACTTGAAGAAATAAAATGACTGTAGCGTGGCGATGAGAAAAAAAGAAGTCTGTAAGTACAAGCAAAATAATTGATGACCCCGACGTGATGGATAACCCTAACGAGGTAGTCAAAATCAGCGCTATGGTTTGCTCAAGAGACGCTACTTTATTTGATGATAGCTTGATGAATTGAGGTTTCTTGCATTAAAGCGACTTGGAAGAAATAAAATGACTGTAGCGTGGCCATGAGAAAAAAAGAAGTCTGTAAGTACATACAAGCAAAATAACTAATGACCCCGACGCGATGGCTCACCCTAACGAGGTATAGTCAAACCCAGCGCTAAGGTTTGCTCAAGATACGCTACTTTTTTTGATGATAGCGTGATGAATTGAGGTTTCCTGCATTAAAGCGACTTGAAGAAATAAAAGGACTGTAGCGTGGCCATGAGAAAAAAAGAAGTATGTAAGTACATACAAGCAAAATAACTGATGACCCCGACGCGATGGCTCACCCTAACGAGGTAGTCTAACTCGGCGCTATGGTTTGCTCAAGAGACGCTACTTTATTTGATGATAGCTTGATGAACTGAGGTTTCCTACATTAAAGCGACTTGAAGAAATAAAATGACTGTAGCGTGGCGATGAGAAAAAAAGAAGTCTGTAAGTACATTCAAGTAAAATAACTGATGACCCCGACGCGATGGCTAACCCTACTGAGATGGTTAAACTCAGAGCTATGGTTTACTCAAGAGACGCTACTTTATTTGATGATAGCTTGATGAACTGAGGTTTCCTACATTAAAGCGACTTGAAGAAATAAAATGACTGTAGCGTGGCCATGAGAAAAAAAAAGTCTGTAAGTAGAAGCACAATAATTGGTGACCCCGACGTGATGGCTAACCCTAACGAGGTAACCAAACTCAGCGCTATGGTTTGCTCAAGAGACGCTACTTTTTTTAATGATAGCTTGATGAACTGAGGTTTCTTACATTAAAGCGACTTGAAGAAATAAAATGACTGTAGCGTGGCGATGAGAAAAAAAGAAGTCTGTAAGTACAAGCAAAATAATTGATGACCCCGACGTGATGGATAACCCTAACGAGGTAGTCAAAATCAGCGCTATGGTTTGCTCAAGAGACGCTACTTTATTTGATGATAGCTTGATGAACTGAGGTTTCCTACATTAAAGCGACTTGAAGAAATAAAATGACTGTAGCGTGGCCATGAGAAAAAAAAAGTCTGTAAGTAGAAGCAAAATAATTGATGACCCCGACGTGATGGCTAACCCTAACGAGGTAGTCAAACTCAGCGCTATGGTTTGCTCAAGAGACGCTACTTTTTTTAATGATAGCTTGATGAACTGAGGTTTCTTACATTAAAGCGACTTGAAGAAATAAAATGACTGTAGCGTGGCCATGAGAAAAAAAGAAGTCTGTAAGTAGAAGCAAAATAATTGATGATCCCGACGTGATGGCTAATCCTAACGAGGTAGTCAAACTCAGCGCTATGGTTTGCTCAAGAGACGCTACTTTTTTATGATAGCTTGATGAACTGAGGTTTCCTACATTAAAGCGACTTTTGTAAATTAAAATGACTCTGTAGCGGTGGCTATAAGAAAACAAAGAGAGCCATGAAGTGCGCTTTGACAGTTACAATCGTTGTGAATCTCAAACATACTAATAACCCTATTAGTGCTTGGTGTTTTCTATTATTACATTAGATTTTACAAGAATACAATTATTGGTGACCCCGACGTGATGGCTAAGCGTAACGAGAGAAGCCAAACCCAGCGCTATATGGTTTGCTCATTTTTTTAAATAATAACTTGATGAACTGAGGTTACCAAAATAAAAACGACTTTTATAAGAACTCTACTGCGCATTTGCGGGTAACAACGCAACAAAATAAGAAATACTCGGCTCATCATAATAAATTTCCCAATTTTTCCTCGAACACAAATTAGAAAAAATTCCAATTTAACACAAGACTAATTCCTTTTATAAATCGACTTACATTTTTACCAATTTTACTCCATATAAAAAAAGATAATAAAATAGCAAACCTTACGTATTTTTGATAACACATAGTTGTTTCCGTTGTTTTACTTCCGCTTTGTTATAAATGTTATATTTCCTGAATAAAATTTTTTCATAGAAAACAAAACGTAATATTTTTTTTTATTTTAAACGTCCGCGACAGTAATTGTGTAATTACATAAGCTTGAGGTTTCCATTTTAAATTAATAACCGATATAATACAACATACAAACACAAAACACACACACATGTAACCTAATTCCAATTTATATGCAAACATAAATTAATTTAAAAAATCAATAAACAAAAACGTGTAGTAAATTAATTGAATAGTTAATAATTTATTTATCAGTTGATTGATAAGATTGCAAAATGTAAAAATTGGTAAAATCTGTAATTATTACGTATTTTTAGATATAAAATTAATTTAAATAATTATAAGTTAAAATGTAGTAAACAGTAATTAAATTGAAAGATAATTGTAAATGTAAATAAACAAATTAGTCTTTGCAACCTATTAAAATTACACTTCGCTAAAAAATTTATCATGAAATGGTGGCGCCAAATAACAAATTACCTTTACTACAATTATTTATACATTTTGTAACGAAATTATAATATCAAAGGAAATTAAAGGCATTTATTTTAATTTCGTTTTAAATTGAAAAACAATTTTTCAAATTTTTAAATTCAAAATGGCCGCCATTACGACGATTGTCCCATTTTGTGATTTTTCCCTTATAACTTAGCTCGTAATTATTATTTTGAAAATTTAAAAAAAGTGTTTTATAGGCAAAATATTAGGGTTTCGTCCTAAGCTAATCGATTTTTAAAATTGTTTCAAAATTGCTTATGTTTAAGGGGCCATAATACATCAAAATTTTGAAATGGTTTTTCTCAAATTCTCTTTCGGGCGATTTTTAAAATTTTTGTGTATGTTATAGACATCGCCGTTCATTATCAAATGTCCATTTTTTATTCCTTAGAAATTTCCAGGACCAGAGTTATGATTTTTCAAATATCACAATTTCAAACATCTGTCATTTCTTTTGTACTAAAAATGAAAATTTTAAATTTGATATATGTATCAAACTCACATTATTTCACATTATTTTCGGTTAACAAAACGCTTCCGGTTAAACAGGAAACTACTAAAATATCATTTTTTTAGAAACACCCTGTATATTTTTAAATATTTTGAAAGCTCGCACAAAAAGCTGTTACACGATATCAAATACTTTATGTTTTCATGTCTTCCGGTTTAACCGGAAATGAAAACAAGTCTCTTAATTTAAATGAAACACCCTGTATATTTTTTAATATATTGGAAGCTCGTTAAATTAGCTTTCCGATGATATCAAACATTAGACATTTTGAACTCCAATTCGGTGCAACGAGTCCCACATTACCAGTTAGTACCTTTAGCAATAACTGAATAAAAATTTAAACAATTAATATCCCTCTTAATAATAAAACTAGCCTTTTGAAATTTGGCATGGATACTATACATATATCACTTCATCATCATCTACCCTCAAATTTGCCCGTTTTTACCCCCCGAGATGCAGAACAAGAATTAGAAGAAATTAACCGGAAATGAAAACAAGTCTCTTAATTTAAATGAAACACCCTGTATATTTTTCAATATTTTGAAAGCTCGTTAAATTAGTTTTCCGATGATATCAAACATTAGACAGTTTGAACTCCAATTCCATCCTACAAGTCCCACATTACCAGTTAGTACACCTTTAGCAATAACTAAATGAAAATTAAAAAATTAATATCTCCCTTAATAATAAAACTAGCCTTTTGAAACTTTGCATGGATAATATACATATATCACTTTATCACACTCTACCCTCAAATTTGTCAGTTTTCAACCCCCAGGCCCAGAACAAGAATTATAAATTTAAAAAAAAGAAATTAGCTTTTTTGGGATTTTTAAACGCGGTCTCCATCTCGGAGGGATGTGAAAGGGCGAATTTGAAGATAGACAGGAATAGACTAATGTAGGCTTAGTACACATGCCAAATTTTTAAAGGGTAGTATTATTATTAAGGGAGATATTAGGCTTGAAATATTTTTAATCTCTCTATCTTCGGTTTTCTGCAAGAATTCTTCGAACTAAGATACTAATTAATTGAGGCATTTCTCCATTTTACTCTTTATAAATTTGATACTGTAGTAGGGTTCTCATACAGTGTATCCCATATTCCTGTAAGTTTTCATAACGTCAATCTATATGTTATGTGCCAAGTGACACGAATACACACTGTATAAGAAAATGCTTTATTACATGACATTATTGTTATTGATAGTTTAATTTCGCATCTAAATAAGTCTATGGTTAGAAAACATAAAACTTCCCTCTTATTGCCTTTAAAGCCCCAATTATAACGTCAAGTTTTTAAAATTGAGCTCATAATTTTAAGTGCACATTATTTCGTGATCGATTCAAACAAGCTTTCATAACATGGTATAGGTAATAAAGCTAAACAAAAACATTTAATAATTTCATGTTAGTATATAATTTTGCTAATAGTACAAGATTTTTATTAAAGACAAATTTAAGTCACGCTATGCCCCAAGTTGAAAAATTCCTTAACAAATGCAATAAATTTTTACAGTGTTTGAACAAGTAGGTTCGTTGAGAGGAATTGGTTATAGATTTCGGTCACTAACCTTAAATCTAATCAAAATTTATGTAATATTATTGAATTGAGATATACCTCAATGTAATATAATAGCATCAATTTGTTTAATATTTGAACAAAATTATTAAAATTTACATTTCGAGTTAATTAATAAATTTTAGAATGATAAATTTCCTTCGCTTAGTTTACATAAGCGTAAAGTTATAAGACACTGCACTGATGAGCTACTCGGATTTTTATATACAGTGTGTGTCTACAGTCTAGAACAATTTCCTTATGTAATAGTTTTAAAATAACATTATGCATGGATTGTTGGCATAAATATAAAATGTCAGTTGTGACCGAAAAATTTCTAAATTGCATAATTATTTAATGTAATTTAGGTAAAAAATTAAAACAAAAATTTGTCTACACGAGAATTCGAACCTATACCGTTTCGGATGTATGCGATTTGATCATGTAACCACGACGTCTGCGACGCTCTTGTAACGATGCTAAATTTTAACTGAAGAACGCTTTTGCTGCGCTCTTAATGACTGTCGAGTCAGATGTAGGTCGTCGAATTTCAAATAGAAGCTCCTACTCTATTTTGTTAAGGGACTTCTTGTTTCACCATCGTGATGAGCGAGAATTTTACCTTATTTTCTATTTAGGTAACTACAATAATTAAATTACATAAGAGGAAAATGTAACAAAATGTGGTCTCATCGGAAAATACGCGATAAAATTAGCTAAAGAATCTTGTTGTAAGTTAATGTAAACAGACTGTATAAACGTACACATCAAATTAAAGAGCGTCAACCCCAACATCCCTATATTTAGAAAATGTTGAATTATTATCAAATTTAACATAAAAATTTAATAAAGCGTTGCACCTAAAGTGTCTCGTTTTGAATAAAATATTTCAGCACTTAATAAAAATCCATTTAACGTAATGTACTCTTTTAGCAAAAAAAATAATATTAATGTTCCATTTAGTAAGAACATAAAAAGATAATTAAATTAAGAAAACTAACCGAGACTAGAGCAACGCCTGCTAGGTATTAAAAATAGCTTAAAATGATCGCACGAGCCTCAAGTCTCATCATTTTGAAACAAATATGCCTAGTATGCAAACAGATAACTCTGAAAAAAAGGTATCACAAGAGCAAATAATTTAAATCCAATTGTGAAATAAAGAGCAACAAAGAAAAACACTTAACTTTATTTTCTTTTTGTAAATATAACTTCTGTATGGAAGTGGAAATGTACCAGGAAATTCCAATTTAAATTGCATTCTTTAAAAAAAAAAGAAAAATGGCGCTATAAGAAAAGTTTATTTGAATTGGAAGAAAAATATTGATGCACTTTTATGGTTTTCAATTCCCGTAGAGAGGCTATGAGTGCAAAAAACAAAGGGTTGAATTTTCAACAGTTTTAAAAATTTCCCATTTTAGTTAAAATCCTTGCAGGTCAACAACTCAAAATTATAACGTAAACAATTGAATATTTCCTAGCCTGACTTTATTTTTAAAATTGCCCCTAAATTAAGGGTTGTTTTTATTTACCAATATAGGTTCCCAGTTCAATATATTTTTCATATGAAATTAAAAATGGTTTCTATTATCGGTGATTTTCCAACTTTCGTTTTGATTTTTTGTAGAACAACATCGTAAGGGTTGGAATTATTTTGTAATACTCGTATACCATGTTGTAAACAAAATAATTATTTATATATTTTTTATTTACGTTCTGTATTCGGTTCAATGTATTTTATGAGAAAATTGTGAAATTAGAGGCATTCCGTTTAAATTTCCAACAATTTCTGATATCTTTAGAATAACGTTTTAAGGTTCAATGGACGATAATTTTAGTAATAGGTAAAAATATTATTTAACTACTTTTCTAGGGCTTCATTAACTTTCGCTAAAAGCTCAGAGCTTACAATTATGTTTATTAGAGATAATAACTGCAACTACCCCACTATACTGTGTGGTGTGTATAAAAGATTATCGACATTTACAAATATTTCTCTCCGACCTACCCACTACGGAGCCGTCGGAAGGCCAGATGTCCTGGACATCTCGATCGTTAAGGACATCCGAAAACACATCGAACTAGAAGTATTGGACGAACTTCGCTCCGACCACAACCCCGTCCTGATGCTCATCGGCGATGACATCACCCAGGAGCCAGCAACGTACACCAAAACCAACTGGTCAGCGTACAACTGGAACTTGCAACAAACCGTCGGTCCGGTGCCGGTTATCCGCACCGTCAGGGAAGTAGATTCTTATGTTGACAGGTTGACGTCCTCCATCCAAGACAACATCCGCCGAGCGACCACCACCCACTCCATCAAGGACTCCAATTCTTCTCCACGACTAATCCGCGACCTCATCACCGAGAAAAACCGGGCGCGGCGCAGATGGCAACGTACCCAACACCCAGAAGACAAGAGGGAATGGAATCGCTTGACCTCCGAAGTGAAGAGCGCCCTGCGTGAAAAAGGAAACGAGGAATGGCAACTCCACCTCGCCTCGTTCAACACACAGGACAACTCCCTTTGGAAAACCCAGAAGGCACTCAGGAAGAAGCGAGCACCCATCCCTACGATCCACGGTACCCAAGACATGGTCTACTCCAACCGAGACAAAGCCGAAGCATTTGCGGACAACCTCGAGCGCCAATGTACTCCACTGGAGAACGACGACAACGACGACGATGACATCGACGAAGTTGAGGCCCACGTCCGCAGACGGCTTCGAGACGAAGACGACGAAATCATTCAGTCCGTTCGAAATCAGAACCCTCATCAAGAAGAGGATGCCCAAGACAGCTCCTGGTCACGACGGCATCTCTAACCAAGCTTTACGTAACCTTCCTCCTTTAGCTCTTGTCTGGCTGTGTACGATTATTAACGCTATTCTCCGTGTTCAGCACTTCCCGAAGAAATGGAAAGCCGCTGATGTCATCGTAATCCCCAAACCCGCAAGGAACCGCACCTTTCCCCAAGATTACCGCCCGACCAGTCTTCTGACCACCATGAGCAAGATCGCCGAAAGGGTCATCCTATCTCGCCTGAGAGAACATACAGAAGACGGACACGTCATCCAAGACGAACAATATGGATTCCGACCAGCACACTCCACCGTCCACCAAACAGTTCGCGTAGTCGAGGTCATCGCCGATGCATTCGATCACAAGGACTGCGCCGATGCCGTCTTCCTGAACGTTTCCAAGGCCTTCGACAAGGTCTGGCACCAAGGTCTACTCTACAAGATGATCACCGCTCGATATCCACTATCGATAACGAAGCTCATCGCCTCCTTCCTTTCCCGTTTATCATTCAGGGTCAAGATCGACGACGTCCTATCCACCTCCAGACCTATCCTAACCGGTGTCCCTCAAGGTGCTACCCTATCTCAGCACCTCTTCACCATCTTCACAAGCGATATGCCATTAACCGAAGCTACTAATCTTTATATTTTTGCAGATGACACCTGTTTCATGGCCAGCAACAGGGACTCTCGCCTAGTACGATACCGATTTCAACGAGCAGCCGACAGCCTGGAGCTCTGGTTCAAGAAATGGTGAATCTCCGTCAACGCACAGAAGGATTCGTCCATTTACTTGGTCCAAGCGACCAAGTCTTCGTCGTCCGCCAAACATCGAGATCTTCGGCGAAGCCATTCCTTGGAAAGAGGAAACCCGATACCTAGGACTAACCATCGACAAAGGACTGACCTGAAAACCACACATCGAGGGAGCTATTGTCCGAGCACGAGCTGCATTTTCATTACTATATCCGCTTTTTTCAGGTACAACGCTGGACCTCAGGAACAAGCTGCTTCTTGACCAAGACCGTCATTCGACCCATCATGACGTACGCCGCACCAGCCTGGGGCTACGCCGCACCGTCCAACATTAAGAAGATGCAAGTCATCCAAAACAAGATCCTGGAGGACCACTGTCAACGCACAATGGTTCATCCGGAACAGCAACCTTCAACGGGACCTACAGATGATCAGCATCCAGGATTACATCTGAGAAGCAGCCTCCAAGTTCCATGAGACCACACTGGACCACGACAACCCCACCATCCGAGGACTATGGGGATACAACATCAACGAGTCTAGGCTTCGGAAAAGACCCAAGTTGGTTCTTGACCGAGCCTAATTATAAGCTCGTTTCCGCCATCAAAATAGACTAACGCTTATCGTTAGTGACTTCGGTCACATTTCACACTTTAACATTAATCAACGTTTTTTCTTTTTCAGATTCGACCGATGAAGGAGGTAAAGGGCAAAGCCCTGGTACCCCATTAGCCAAATTGCAGATTCCAGATTCCAAATATTTCTCTTAGAACACTATCGACGTGTTTGCCTTTACAGAACGAATGATGTCGGTAATTAGAAATAAAGTTGTAGGGAAATTAATTTCTTACATTTTGGCATTTTTAAAAATAGTCATTAGATTAAAAAAATTTTCTTGGACCACTGTAATAAACCTTATGGTTTAATATTACGATGCATCCGACCTACAATTTTTTTCCTACGCACACATTTCCTTGTCCAAAATAAAAAGGTTCCAATACTGATAGCAAAACTTACTTTTTTACAATGCGTGGCGTGAACTAAAAACGCGATGGCCCATACTTACACTCCATTATCCCTTTTACCCTTTTGAATCTCAAATTTAATACAGAAAAAAGCTCTACGTTATTGTGAAAAGCTAATGTATTACCTATTTTTTAACATTTCAAAATAAAATACATTTAATTTAAATTTATGACCAATTTTATGTCAAATAAAACAATGCAATTTAAACTATTGTGGTTAGCCATTAAAACTTGAGAAACTTGATAGCGAATAATCAAATATATAAAAGCTTGTGCTTCAATTAACCTAATTTAAAAGTAACCCGTCATGACAGAATAACGAGATATAATCGAATCATAAATGTGTTAAAATTAAATATTTTCCTAATTAATTAAATAAAGTAATCAATTAGAATTAATAAATTGTCGCATTAATTTATCATTCCCTACAACATCAGTCAGTGACGGATCCAGAAAAAATTACAAACTTTACAGAATTTTTTATGAAAATTATTGACAAGTTTGGATTTGGATAGTAAATCGTGTCAATGACACTCGGACTGAAAGTTTGGTCAGAGCTTGGGAAGGGATCCTCAGTGCTCATCTGCTCATGAAGGACAGCTTCACATAATGACCTTCCAAAGTTTGGTTAGAGTCACAAAGCTCTAGTATGAAGGTTCTGCAACTTCAAAATCGTTTTAACAATTACAATCCGAAGGAAACGCCTTAGGAAAGGCTAAAGAGTCTTTCAAGCAACTGTCAACCACCCATGTAGGGCTTTTGACCTTCTTACAGTTTAATTCTCTTCTTAAACAATTTGTCAAGATGCAGAAGCAGTCGCTTATAAATATAAAACCAAAATAATTTTTCTCACCACCAAATTAAAGCCATAACTTCCCACAACCCCTGGGATTTTTATAAAAAAAAATCTAATCCACATAACAAACCATAATGGTTATTTCTGCAGCTTTTATTTTTTTATTATGCAATTAATACGTTTATTCAATCCCAATCACGCGGCAAAATACTTTTAAAATATAATTTTATTAGGAAATTTAATTTAGAAATTTTAATTAAATCGAGCGGACGAGTTGCGGAAATAGTTTAAATTTATTAACAACCCCAAAAATGCCTTTTTATTCCTAGACACATATTATTTAAATTTTACGGAAAGTTCATAAGCAAATTGTTGGTTCAAACAAAGATAATTACGCTAATTGTGTTATACTAATGAACATTATGCTATTAAGTTTTCAATTTTAATAATTGTTAGAATGTTGCAAAGGGTTTAAAAGACACAACTTCTAGTAAAAACATTATACGTTAAGGGTGGTCCTAGTTTTGGACCAATAACTGGTAACTGGCGCCCTCTAGCGACTTTTACAAAACTAGTATATGGCACTTATGTTAATTCACTTGGTTAGGTCTCATACCAAATCTTAATCGTTTTTAACTTTTTCCAATCCAAGAAAAAGTTGTTATAATCGAGACAGAAAATATAAATAATAAAAATTTTTTTTTTGCATTTCTCGACGTTTTGAGTTACGCTGATTCCAAAAATGCAAAAAAAATTTTAAATTTTTTTAACCAAAATGTCAGGATCTATGTATGTATGCCCCCCCCTAGAGCAAATACTACTGAATCGATTTTTATTTTTATTTGAAATTTTTAATTTTATTTTTTTAGCACTTTTTTGAAGAAATGGCCCGATATAGTATATTAAGTATGAAGAACGGTAAGATTGGTTTACCGGTCAAAGACAATTGTTTGGAGGCTGAGAGAATCGAAGCCTCCAATTATTGTCTGAGACCGGTAATCCTTAACGTTCGACATGCTTATAACGTTTTTTGTACGATCAGAGACAAAGAAATAATAAATTT
Source organism: Malthinus seriepunctatus (assembly GCA_963924605.1). Lineage (NCBI taxonomy): Eukaryota > Metazoa > Arthropoda > Insecta > Coleoptera > Cantharidae > Malthinus > Malthinus seriepunctatus. The sequence continues at coordinate 20,219,801 of OZ004603.1, forward strand.
CCTTTATTTTGAATAAATTTTTTGCTAGAAAAAATCAAATGTCAAAAATGACATTTGTATTTTTTTATGAAATTAAGTAGCTTTGCTATATGAAAAGTCGACAACAAAACGTTTTACGGTTCTAGAACAGTAAAAACACTTACCGTCGCGCATTATATCCTAGCAACTGGTAAATTCAACTTACCTACGTGAAAACATATCGTCGTGTTGGAGGTGAATAGGTCTATCCCACTAATCACAACATCCTAGTTATAGCGGTTTGAAAATTTTGCGCACTTCTAAATCATGATTTTGGCTTATTGTTGCGTTATTTTTCTAAAATAACAGTAAATTTTTTATGCTTTAAATTTAATTATGAGTCATTAATATAGGAGGATTATAAAATTGATTAATTTTTAATTGTTTATAATAATTTAGGTGGCTTAGAACCATTCACCATTACCAAACATGAAATTAGAACTTTTAAAAACTATTCAAAAAGAATTCAACTCGAAGATAAATCACTTTAGTAGCATTGGGCTTTACTGAAAAGTATTAAAAAAATAATTAAAAAAATTAGCAAAATATATTTATTTAACTAAAAAGCAACGACATGAAAAATAATTTAATTAGAAAAGGTACAAAAGTAAATAAATTTTAGCGAAAACAGAGAATTTTTTTAAGTTTCTTCTTCAGATGAGTCCACCATATTCACATTGTCTTCATCGTCAGATTGCAAGTATTGCTCATAGAAAGCGTGGTAAGCACTAGGAATACTTCCAGATGAACATAGTCTGCGCAAACTTGTAATTTTCTTTTTATCGATTTTTAGATTACGGTTGTATAATCTGGGAATTGTTTGTTGTGTCAATGATACCGCATCTTTTCTTGTAGTTGCCCTCAATTTGATACGAATGGATTTAAATTCCGAATCACTTAGTCGCTCTTTGAAATAAATGCGACTAGGATCTTCCTTTCGGTACTGCAACCACTTTACTTTTAACCAGTTTAAAATAGTACCGTCCTCAGTTTTGTTTCTGTTGGTAATAATTTTGGAGGCAAAATCTTTAAAATCCATGAATTCTGTAAAATCCATTGGCGTTACTTGGTACAATGGCTGCTTAACTTTGGCAGTTCTTGCTACAGTATACCATCCTTCTGGAGTAAAAACATCCACTTTGTTTCCTCTATTTTCAATACTGGAATGGACACTATCGCATTCCATTTCAGAATGTCCTGATTCCATGAATTTTTGATTAATTACCGCTAACGGTAAGATTGTCACTGCTCGCAAAAACATCGCTGCATTGATGGAATTTCTATTTTGACCTGATGCGGTGTCTGCATAAAAAGTTACTTCCTTTACTGCTGGGTCTAAAGTAGACAACGATTTCCAAAGGCAAGTTGCAATTTCAGAAGACCCTTTTGTGCCGACGCCTTCATGCCACATGAAATTATTAACTTCTGAAGTGCCCAAGTTGTAAACAGTAAAATTAAAAGTTTTAAGTTTTTGAGTGTAATATAATTTCCCAATTTGTAAAGATGGTGTCACAAGAATTTTTTCCATGTCCATTGCGTAGCAAATAAACGAATCATCAGATTTTGCTTTTGCTTTATCTGCATCTTTATGCTCCCTAGCTTCCTGTTTTCTAATAATGTGTAAGTTGTAATCGTGTTGTGCTAGTTCCTTTTCCACAGGTTGTTTATTACTGAAAACAGTGCAGTAATCACACTGGTCTTTTTTAGGCCGGTGAAATCCCAGATTAAATTCAGTGGTGAATATGTATTTATAATAGCTTGGTTTTTCTGGTTGTACTCCAAGTTCTTCGCAATATTTTTTGTAGTCATTGTAAAGTCTATTTTCAGATAAACCGGTTGCTAGATATTTTCTTTTAGTAGAACTGCGGCAATAGTGTGAAGCAACAACAGGCATTGATCGAATATGATCTCTTATAACATTTTTGACACTTTCTGGTTTCTTCTGAGGCGGACTTTTTCGACCACGTTTATCTGCTTCAATAGTTCCACTACACAGTAAAAAAAATATACTCTAAATTCACTCTAAATTAACACTACGCGGAGTCCATGGAGGTCCACTCTATTAGAGTACAAAATTGAGTGGTATTGGTAGAGTGAAGTGTAGAGTACTTTTTACTCCATAATATTGCTCTAGGTTAGAGTACAAAAATACTCGAATAGTGTTGATTTAGAGTAAACCTTAGAGTAGTTTTTACTCTCTTGCAGTGTCATCATCACTTAGTACTGAGTGATACTGCCTCTAGGTTAGAGTACAAAAATGCTCTAATTGTGCTGCTTTAGAGTAATCTTTAGAGTACTTTATACCCTGTTGCAGTGTCATATTCACTTACCATTGAGTGAAACTACCTCTAGGTTAGAGTATAAAAATACTCGAATAGTGCTGATTTAGAGTAATCTTTAGAGTACTTTTTACTCTGTTGCAGTGTCACATTCACTTACCACTGAGTGACACTGCCTCTAGGTTAGAGGACAAATACACTCACAGAGTGTTCATTTAAAATTTTGGTATACGAAATAAAAACATCAATAATTCTTATAAAATAGTATATTGAACGTAAATTTTAAATTAACGTAAATTAACGTAAATTAACTTAAATAAACGTAAATTATAAGCTTAGGGTTTTTAGCCCTTAAGGGAGTTTAACTATGAGCTATGTAAGAAACGTAAAGTAATACTTAGGAACTAAATAAAAATTAACACTACAACACGTCTGTGTTAACTCGTATGGTTCTTTATATAAAAGTAAGCAAAAGTCAATAACATTTAATTCATCACCACATTTAACTTTATAAGCCTGAATATTAGTCACAAATTCCAAAGTTATCCATTTTCTCGTTACGAAATATATCTGATCTTCACTTATAACAATGTTAATGATCTGCTCAAATTGTGGCATATTAGTAACGTTATTCATAGAAGTGCAAAGCATAAATTGTTTTTTATATGTGTACCCATATTTAACCCAATTAGTTACTACAATTTGCAAATATTCTGGAAGATCAGTAACATTCTTAACAAATACGTCTCGATATATGTAATTTTTAAATGCTGTTATAGATTGAGGGCCAAATTGGGGGACAACTTCGTATTTTTCATTCGAAGCGATTTGTTGATAGCGATTTGCTAAAGTCTTCGCAACATTTTTAAAATTTTTAAATCTATATGACATATCCTTTAAAGCGCCGTGTTTGCCTTCATATCGCATTGCCCACAGCGATATTAATGGACCCATTCGCCTAATAACCTCTGGATAGTGGGTAATGAAATGAAGTTTGGCAGTTAAAGTACAATCGAATAATTCTTGTAATTTTTTATGGTGATTACAAATGAGGTCTTCCAAATGTCCGATCATATCTTTGGAAATTCTAGGTGCAAATACTACTTGCATTATTTCTAACAAGAGGGTTATAACTTCCCACTTAGGCTGCATAGCCACTGTAAGTTTATCATGTATTATAGATGGTAAAAATCTTGCTAGGCACCAAGACTGGGCTGCTCTCTGATTTAAATTGCCTTTCTCTAGTGTAATTGGACTTGGTTTAGATGGTTGGTTTAGGCTACCATAATTAAAAAATTTTAATCTTTCGTTTAGTTGCGCGAGAGTGATAACTTTGCTTTTAATTATATAACAAAGAAACAGTTTAAGTTCAAAATGTATCGCCCCTTCAAGTATATCGTGCATAATATCTACACTTACTGCATCACATAGTTTAAAATAGTGCAAGTTATTTAAAACGCTACGACTTTTAATTCCAAATACATGATTGTTTTCTGCATCTGCTGCTTGTAAGCTATGATCTTCGTACGAAACACTTGACCGCCAAGTCTCTGTAGAATCCGTACATTGAGTTTTTAAAAGTTGTTTATTATTTAAACAAATTCTACAAAAATAATTTGCTTGAAAGCTTAGTACCATTCCATGTAAAGCGTTAGCTGCCAAATTGTCGTGAGATAGTGAAGCTATACTACCAAAAACTGGTTCATCAAACCCTTCTACGATAATTCCTGTTGTTTCCAAAATTTGAATATCTTTCACTATTGGTTCCAAAATAGTATTCAATGATATTGTTTGACACGATGAATCGATTAGATCACATGTATAAAACAACGCCAGTAAGTGTATGTTTCTTAAGGTTGAATGATATATTGCTGGTACATTTTTAATGGTAAAATACAATGCACCTAGTTTACTGGTTCCTGCTTTACTGCCAATCGGATTTGTCACCTCAAAATCGTCGTAATAGATTTGTAAATTGACATAGTATTTTTTAGATTTGTATAAAATGTTATTCTCAACATAAGAGCCTACTTTAATGATACTGGCGTCCCTTTCACGATTTCTTATATCGATATGATTTTTTAAGAATGATGCATTTCTATTTAACAAAAATTTTAAAGATTCCAAAATTGGAATATATTGAAAGGTACGTGAAATATGTTTCTCAATTGTTACATTTAATTGTCTATTCACAATATTATCACTTCTTACACCTATAACGATCTCTCTTGGTAAAACTATGTCAAAATTCATAATTTGATTACGCTTATAAATGGATGAAAATTTATTTAATTCACTTTTAAATTTGTCTTCTTGGTGAGTAAGATATTTATTGATATCTACATAATTGCTACCATCTTTTAAAATATTAAAAACATTGTGAATGAATTCGTTACTATAATTCATTAGTGACTGGGTTTTGGTGTGTGGTAAAGATAGTGATGAGATTTGTGAAAAGAACATCTTACAAGTTTCTGTAATAACGGTATCTCCATTAATATTCTGATTTTCAATATCTGTAGTTTCGTTCTCATTAGATTCAATATTATTAACACTGTTAAAAGGGAAGTCCTCGGAAGAATTCATTTCTATTGGCAAATCACTGTGGTCAAAAGATGAGCAGCTATGTTGATTAGTAATATTATATTGAGGAGTTGTATTAGTATTAGTGATATTATTACTATTAGATAACTCATTTGGAATATTGTCACTACGCAAATGTTTTTTTAAATGTTTACGAAGGCCATTGAATGTGGAAAATACATTTAAACAATTTTTTATGCAACATTTCAAACTTAATTTTTTGTGTTCCAATAATCCATGAATTAGTCTTAAATGTCGAATCATTAACGTAACATCTTTAAAAGACTTGGAACAAATAAAACAATGTAACATTTCGAATAGCAAATATAAAGTTCCAAAATATTAAAATATATGTCTAATCAAACTTTTATAAAAAAAACAGCAATTATGTATTACTGTAAAAACTAAAAAGTACGTCATCTAAACATTTCCTAATATAAAAGTATAAAACCAACAGTAACAACAAAATGTAAAAGTTAAAACTTAAGTGTAATTTTGTATCCTACTCCTTAATTCACACATTTTAGGAGTATAAGTTACTCTGTCCTTGTGCAAATTGAAATAAAAAGCTTGGATAAATTCCCAAAAATATTTTAACGTACCGTCGTATTCAGTATTTAGAACCCAATGACTCATGAAGAGATCTTCAAAAGCTTTCCCTGATGTACATAGTTGTGGACATTCTATGGACTTCCCGTCCACTAGAATATTATATTGCGTAATTGCTTTTTTGTTAGTTCCTTGCGCAAGCAACAGTGGTTGGAGAGATTTTCTTTCTTCAATTACTTCTTGAATGGGTATGTTTACCTAAAATATTTGGTTACTTTTATTGGTTCTTGGTATTTACAACGTTCGTGCTTACTGGTTTAAAAACTATTAATTTTTCCTCTTCTACTGCACCTCTTGTACGGAGCATGTGTAAAATAGCTAGTAGGGCTCGAGTAGTTTTATCCCAGTCTACAAGAAATTTAATGCAGATAAGAAATATTAACCAGATTACTAAAAAGTAGAGCACTTACTAGGAATGTCGCTCGAATCGTTTAAAATTTCTGGATCAGCATTTTTTGTACTTAATTTGTATGCATTTAAAATTTTATCCGCATCTTTTACAATTGATTCCGAAAAATTTGGAAAATTTGTATCTTTGTCTTCGTATAGTAACCAGAAATCTTCTTCAATCTGAAATACAGATAAAATTAAGTTATGAAATATCTGAATTTACCACCGAACTAGTTTCAGCCAGCAGTAGCCGATTACATAACAAGTCACACGAATGGCAAATTTAATATTGATAACTATTACAATGAAGGATAAACAGCGACTGTAAGTAGGTGTACAACGAAGTTAGAAGTACTTCGAAAAGTATTAGAAATATATAAATTAATTATGCTATTTGAAAGTAAACACTAAAATGGAAGTAGTAGTAGGTACACAATTTTAGGTCGCAGTTGATCTCATACAAAATTAATGTATATCAACTTACTAAACCAGGGGTATCTTGAAATCGTGGAAACTCATGGAGAATTTCATTTTTTAAAGTTTTTCTATATTTATAGGTGAATTTCATTTGGGTTGATATCGCTTCCCGATCCCTTTGAGGACATGCATTTTTAAGGAATTGAATTGCCTCCCTTACAGCATTTGTTAAAACTACCTTTTGGATTTCAGTTGATTTTTTTAGTGTCACATCAGTTTCTGAGAAGTTTTCACCTTTTTTCTTTCGTCTTTTTATTAACTGCTCCTCTTCCTCACTTCTAACATTTTTTGCCATAGTTTTAAATTGCCACGCTATGTACCCTTCTCCTCCACGTTTGTTTCTATAAAAGGCGTCCTATAAAACATTCAACATTTAGTATCTTATGCAGATATTTAGAACTGAGAGTCTTACGTGGCCTGTATCTCCTACATTATCCTTCAAATTTGGAAACAACTCAATTATGGATCGTGCCAAATTTATTTTCTGTATTTCAGGACATTTTATGGTATATCTTGTTCTTAATAAGTTGCAAGTTATTTTTACTAACTTTTGTCTTAAGGTGTTGCTTAGCAACCCTTCTTTATCATAAAATGTAAAAATATCTTTTCCCCCTTCATTGCAAATTATGTTTTTCCATTCCTAGGAAAGTAATCAATTATAAAAATTGATTGAATTGCGAATGGGTGTAAAAAACCAGAAGTAGAGAACACTTACTGCATTGCTTATTATGGAAGAGCTTGATGGCTTTGCAGGCACAGTATTGTTTGTAGGAAATTCTTCGAGACCTTCCATTATTATATCGGTATTATCAGATATTACAGATATCGTCGAAATACTATCACCATCACCAGACATGTGAACTTTTAGAATATATAATGTTAATGGATTATCTTTATTAGTGTTACGTGATGTAACGTAATCAGATAGCACGTCCTCCTCAATGATGGTACCATCACCCTCACAGAAACGAAAATCATGCTCTAGAAGTTCTGGAAATTTGTTTCTAGCTATAAAAGTAACGAATAATTGTGCAAATAATTAATCGCAATCTGCTGGCTGACAATTTAATAAATTGAACAATTTTTAAAATCCAATCATAATATATACAGTCGAACTTCGATACCTCAAATTTTTGTTAAGTCGAACAAAATTGGTTGATAGCAGCATCAAGAATTAAATTTAATTTTAATTTAAGTCTTGATAGAGTTTTGTGGAAAGTGGTGGTTCGACTGTATTATTTTATAAAAATAACACAGCAAAATAAATTGGCAAGTTTTATACTCACCAATATTAACAATGTCGTCATATGTAAAAGTTGATTCTAGTTTTACAACTTTTGAAATATGAATATGTTTTAACTTCAGAAACTGCATGACTTACGTGATGAGATACAGCTCCTACAAAATTAAAAACGAAACTTTACATGTGTACATACATACATACATACATACATACATACATACATACATACATACATACATACATACACATACGTACAACGTACATACAACAAATAACATGTGTACTTGTATGGACATTTATAATTTTCGACATTTTCGTAGTTTCTTTTGTGTAGGTACAGTGTACAGTCCAACTTGGATAACTCGAACTAGGAAACTCGAAATCTGTTATATCCTCACAGTACCAAGGCACGGTCGAATTCCCACTTTAATTTTTTTCAATTTTAAATTGTTTAAAAGTAGATAATTTCGAAAGTGAAAGTAATAAACAATCTTTTTTAAAGTATTTTTCTATTTTTATAATAAATATTCCACTAATTACCGCTGTACTTATATAAATAAAAAAATATGTTTCTTATTTTGCCATGGTACTGTGGGGATATAACAGGAAAGATCCTAACGAAATTGGTTGGCAACAGCACCAAGAATTAAAATTAAATATAATTTGATAACCCGAAGTCTTGATAACGTTTTTTTGTGGCAAGTTAACGTTCGAGTTAACGAAGTTCGACTGTACCTGTACCTACATAATTGCAAGTCTTAATTTTTAAAATATTTATACCAAAGTCTAATGAATTAAAAACGATTTTCGTAATTAAAAAAATACAAGGACTTTTGTCTGGGGAAGCCCCCAGTTTTATACGCTGCGTCGGTATATTAAATTTCAATAGAGACTTTAGATTTATTTGCATTTCAAGTTTGTTTTTGTGTTGTTCATGTTAAAAAAATATAATTCAAGAATTAAAAAAAAATTAAAAAACAATTTATTATAAAACTTCAACATGATCTTTTATTGCATCATAAGTTGATTTTTTTAGGACGAGAACCAATCTTCTATTTTTTCATTATTTTATTATTTCTGCTAACAATATTTAAACATTTACCTACTCTACATAATAATAAAGCTAGCTGTAGTAGGTACTTACTTACCTAAATTTTTAAATATTCCAAGATTCCAACTTTGCACGTGCCACACACAACACAACTGTAAACTACTGTATAATGGCGGCGTGGCTTTTTTACATTAGTACATGCGTAGAAACAAAAAACAAAATGATTAGATATACTATAATAGAGTAGCCGTCACTCCGTATCACTCTAGAAGTAGACTAAGGCGAGTTGAATTCACTCTAAATAGTAATTTTTCCTCTAATTGAGTAAAATTTACATTTCTATAGAGAGATATTGTACAAAATTACTCTAATCGAGTTAAAACTTCGGTAGAGTGAAAAAATGAGTGGATTTCACTCGTAAATTTTCACTCTACGTTTCTCCCTCTAGCTTAGAGATAAAGTACTCGGTTAAAATTTTTTACTGTGTACTAGTTAGTTTATTAATAGCAGTTCTTACCTTCTTACTGGAAATATTAAGTGTTGAAATAAAAAACTTTTGACATACTTGATGGGGAACTTGGTTCAAAGTTAAGGTATAAACATAAGTGAAAGTTCGGCGATCTGAATTATCTGCACTGTAGGCACGCTTTTTTGGAATGATCTTTACGTGTCTTGCAATAAAATTCCATCGTAACTCCTCGGTACCCAGCAACAAAAAACTTGTAAGAATGCTTTGCCTTTCTTCTAACGAAAAAACGTTATTGCATTTGTAATGACAATGACAATTTACATCTTTAAGTGTTTGAGCTGCTTTAGGTTTCCCTCTTTGCGTCAAATATGGTTTCCCTTGCATTCTTAATTTTTTTTGAGAATTCCGTTTCCATGACGACGGTTTTCGTTTTTTCTTCCGAGCTAAATTAGTATTGTCGCCGTTGTCATCTGCTGTTAATGCTGAAATAATCAAATTATTATTGGAACAAAATAATGTTGGCTTACTTACAGGGTAAGTCGTCAGTAGCAGTAGACGTAGAAGCAGTTGGCGTTTCTTGACTTATTTTTCGATCGTCAGACTGTCCACTTTCTGATGATGATGGTTTATAATTTACGTCGAATACGCTGTCATCAGAACTGAAAGCATCCTCTAATTCAGAATGCAAAGAAGGCGGTGGAGATGACTTTCTAGAGTCTCCTTGGTCTAAATCTAATAAGAATAACAATATTTAATTGAAGATCTTATTTTTTATAACGTGAAAAACTGATTAAAAATATTAAGAAGCACTTACCTTCAGTTTGGTTTTTTGCAACCATTTCCATTATTCTTTTTGACCGAGAACTCATTTTTCACAATTTTAATAAAGTTTATTAACAACAGAAACAATTACACAAAACAGAACTACGCTCGGTTTGAATGTTGAACTGTAACTCCACTTTTCTAAAATTTTGTACCTTATCCATCCCATTTGTTTAAAAAAGAGTTTTGCATCTGCTTTGTGATAACATAAACAATTGCGATTGTACCTACGCTTCTTGATTTATAAATAAATGATAACACTAATCAAGTGTTTATAATATCAAGTAATCTCTTTGCTATCTTATAATTTCCGCGATGTAGAATAAAATAAGAAACCAATGAACAAATAGGTAGGTAAATCGTTTACTGCAATAGTTTATTAATTTATTATTAATCGCCTTAACGTGGTGAACAAATTAAAGGAATGTCAATATATTATAAACCAACCGGAGGTAAAAACCTTTTAAACGTAATAAATACGACAATCTTAATAAAAATTACTAGGAATTAAAAGTTTGATTTGAACTTTTAATAGTAGAATACAGCGAGAAGTCCAAACGTATGCATGTTGAATGTGGCTTGGAACTTTTCACCACGCCTAAGATTCAATCAAGAGACAGTTAAAACTGAGTAGTGAAAAGACCTATGCTGCTTAGGACTTTTCACCGTAACTTAAAGTGAGATAGAACTTTTAGCAGCAATTCATTTTGTATGGTTCTAGGTGTAATGTTGCTTAGTTCTTTTCACTACCATGAATTTCAGACATTTTAAATAAGGCTAATGGCAAAATCAACTTTTTTTCAATTTTGTGGGTTAGGACTATTCACCTCCAGCACGACGATATGCAGTAAATAGCTTCAAATGACTGATCGTACAAAAAAGTATTTAGGAATAGTAGGTATATCTAAGCGAAACAAAAGCGGAGCGATAAACAAACTCGTGCGAGTAAACAATAACCACACTCTCGACAGTGAACTCGCTCAAATTTGTTTATCGCTCCGCTTTTGTTTATCTTAGATGTACCTACTATTGCCTACTATTCGAAAATACTTTAACCGGCATTTTGACGAAAAAGTGTCAAAATAAAAATAAAATTAATTAAAATTTTTTTTTATACTATTGTAAAGAGAAACAAATGCTCTATCGAATGGTAGCATAAAATTAATATGTTCCCATTTAAAAAAATTTTGCGGATAGGCTCAACTCAAAAACAATCGAAGAAAAATTTTTAAATATTCTCAAATACAGATAAAAACTTAATAAAAAACTTTTATATTCCATATTTCTAACTAACCCTGTAGGATCAATTTTTCGGTTTTAATTTTTATTACAAAAGAAATTATAGATTTTTGAAGTTTTGACATTCAAAAAATCATAACTCCGAATCCGCTCGGGCGATTTTCATAAAAATTTAGATTTAGATAGAGAATGAAGTTGTCTATAACATATCCAAAAGAGAAAAAAATATGGAGGAGGAAATTTTGACAAAATCTGTTTCAAAATTTTGACCTACTTTGGCCCTTTTAAGGTAGGCATTCTTGAAACAATTTTAAAAATCGAATTAGTTAAGACGAAAGCCCTATATTTTGGCTGTACAATGCCATTTTGAATTGTTTTTAATAATAATTACTGGCCAAGTTATAAGGGAAAAACCACAAGATGGAACAATCGTTCTATTGGCCATTTTGAATAAGTAAAAAAATTTTTTTTTCAATTGGGGCTTAAATTTCATTAAAATCGCTTGAGTACTTTTTGTTCCAGAGGGGAGGGGGGGGGGCATACAGATATTTCGTTTAAAAATTTATTTTTTTTTTTCATTGCAAAATTGCAATATTGCGGCCAGGCTTAAGCAATTAATGCCCGTTTTCACCGACGATTCTTAAAGTTAGGCATTGCTTAATCTGACATTAGCATTTTTTAAGTTGAAATTGCTCTTCACCACGTTTCACCACTCGCACCAGGGTTCCTAAATAAGATAAACAAAGGTATTCATATAGCGATATCGTAATGGTTATTAATTTTTTTGCCTCGGGTTAGAAGTTGTCTTAGCGTTAAGCAGTTCTTACGTAGGCAATTGCTTAGGAACCGTCGGTGAAAACGGGCATAAGCATCCTAGGATTAATTAAGTGAAAGTCTTATAGTGGTCAGCTACTTAAGATCCCAAGACTCAGCAGTCATAAAAACTTTAATCAACTTCACTACAAGATTTTAACGTAAAAGTTTCCAACGTTGGTTAAATTTACACGCCATCACTTTACACTATAACGAGTAGAATTATTTTATATTGAAGTTTTATTGAAATGTTGAACAGTAAAAGCCCTTTATAAAACAAACAAACCAATACCTACTGTATTGATTAAAATAATTTCACTGTGAAGCAAACGCAAGTTTCACGAAAATTTTGTTATAAAATTAACAAAAGGAATGCAAACACTCTCCTCGGCGCATTAATGGCCCTTTTATATTTAAATAAATTATTGAATATTTTGAAGTAAGTAAATATGTATTGATTCCACCACGGTTTACGTTTTCTTTTTTTTTTGAAATTGTGTTCATTCCACCACAATTACAGCAAAAGTATATTACATCTCGTTCAATATAAAAAAAGGCCTGTTGATCGTTTTCATTTGAAGCGTTAAGTGCGTGAAGCGCCGCCATCATATGATTTAAAATTCAAAGTTACTAAATACAAAATGGCGACCAATATAGCGAATATTCCATTTTTGAGTTTTTCTACTATAACTTTGCCGGAAAACACTATTTTGAAAATCTAAAAAAGGCATTATACAGACAAAGTATGAGACTTCAATCGTAAAATAAAAGATTTTGAAATTGTTTCAAAATTGCCTATCTTTAAGAGGACCAAGTTGGTTAAATTTTTAAAATTGATTTTCACTAAATCAGCCTCGCCCGTTTTTGTTAATTTTTGGATATATTTTAAGCATCACAGTTCTTAATCGAATAACGTTTGTCTCATTTCTTAAATTTTTTCAGGACCGGAGTTATGATTTTTTGAAAGTCAAATTTTCAAAAATTTGTATTTTCTTTTGTAATTAAAATGAAAGTTTGAAACTTGGCAAATATATTAATCCTGTGAATATCTATCATTTGACACTATTTTAATTAAAAAATTACTTCCAGTTAAACAGCAGATTAGAGAAATATCAGAAGTTTTCTCGGTTCTGCATATTTTTGAATATTTTTAACGGCCAAACAAAAATTAGCTGTAATACGTACAAAAGAATTTTATTATTTAACAATTTAAAGGAAATGATTACATCTTTCTGAAACGTTTTATCAAGTAAAAGTTTGCTTAATCCAAATTTTAATCTTTCCAAATTACAACTGACTCTCATTTCGGTTAAATTATTTCAAATAAACGTCCTAATTTTGCTATATTTCGTCGAATTTAAGATTAAATCGATTACAAATACGTTTATAAGTGTATTTGTTTTCGTTAATCCCCTAACACTTTTAATTTATAGGTATCAGACATTTCAATTTCCTAACTAATTATATATTAAACTTTCTTATCTTAAATCGAACTTATAAAAGATAGAATAACATGTGCAAATTCGTACAGTAGATGGATATTAAGCTAACAGCAAGTTTTTTTTTTATATAAAATTGTATATACGAGCATAGGACCTTAGATGGTAAAACGACATTGCTAAATGTACAAGACACGTGTTCAAAGAATTTTTATTTTAAAAAATTTGGTTTCATAGAAGAGCAAAGTTGGATCAAGATTACTTAAGAGGAATTTATAAAATAACAGGAACAACCTTGTGAATGTCATAAAACAAAATGTCGCAAAGAAGAAATAGTCTTACGAAAGAATCTGCATTCTGTAGTTCATAAATTGATTGAAGAAAATGAACTCGTCGCATTTGAAGTAGCTCATCAGTAGCTGACCAATGTAGTATTAAATGGCTTCGGTTTTGGTTAAAAAAATATATAATGACTCTACCTGACTGGTCAGCTACTTGTGATCCTCCAGGAAGCGATAGCGATACGCTAAGCTACTTACCCTTTACCCTTCTCATGCTAATTTCTAAAAGTCTGAAGAACCTTGACAACTCCTCCTCAGGGTTAATGTTTGCTCCTTCCAGTTGTAAGTGTTGGAAGATGCACTTTGATTTCTAGATCCGACCCTGACTCACATAGATTATATTTTGACATTTTAATGACTCAAAAATGGGGTTATGTACTCTCAACAAATTAAGCAACCAAAGGTATTATTTAAAGCCTTAAAACGTTTTTTACGTGTTATTTAAACTTTATGTTAATACTTTGATCGTTTTAAATTAAAAATTTTCCCAGAATAAAAAACGAGGCTTAAATTTTACATTGGAGGATTAAATAAAGCCGTTTATGTTATTTGAAAAACTAATGGTGAATAAAAATTATTAAAACATTAAAGGACGCTTAAGCTACAAATTTACAGGACTGGACTCATTATTTTATAGCGCTGCTGCAGTACTTTAGTTTTATGAGTTTCGTAGAGCACAAGTCGACTATTATAATGCTATTGTAGCTAAAAAATACTGTGCCCTGTTTGAATATACCGTCAAAATGAATAACTTACAAAATGTTGGTATTACTGGACTTTGTGTAACCATTTAATAAAGAAATAGCTACCCCCTACTCTACCAGGAAAGAGCCATTTAACTTATAATATGGATCGCAATGGTTTTCTAAATATAGCAATTTCCGGTCAATTTCTCCAATAGAAATGGTTGCTTATACTCCCACTTATAAGGAAAGATCATGACAGCCAATGATAATGTAAACTCGACAAAATGAATGAATCACATAGCTTTCCAAAATGTCGTTACCTAACGGTTCCTAACCTTCCTTCCTTTTAGCGTTGCCAACTTAAACTGATGAAAAGCACTAGTTCTAAAGCGCGCCAAATTCAAATAGGAGTCAGTATTTCTAGCTCACCTGGTAGCATAAATTGAGCTAACCATACCTGTATTTTAATTTTTTAATGCTTCTCTAAAGCGTAACTAATAATTTTACATTACAACACATTAATATTGATTAGGATTAGAGCAAAATTATATTTTTTCAATTTGAGTTACATCACGAATTAAATTTACAATCTTATTGTTCTACAATTACAAAGAAACCAATACTATTTTATTGATTATTGTTTCATGTTATTAATTATGGTTTATTGTAAAATAATAATTTGAATGTGATGTAATGAAAATTTCATACAATAATTGTCGCATATTATTTATGCACAAGTTGTGTATTACAATGACGAAATACTAAACGTATAGATAATAAAAATCATAACATTTTTATATTGTTTACCATACACTCGAGTATTGTTTTATAAACAATACACCCTTATCTTTTCACCTACGTTTTTTACACAATTAAAATTACTTTTATAACAACCTAAATTTATCTCATAGAAAATGTACAATGTCATCGAAAATTATACGAAGTCATCAATATTATATTCTATCAAATCAAGGGGGCTTTGAAAAAATATCAATATGAGAACTACAAAACAAATGACAACACAGGTGAAATTATAAACATCAACAAACCAGTGGCGTAGCAGTCGACTTAGTAGTTGAGGAAAGGCCCTTGCGTCGAGGGGTGCCTAAGAGCTAACAATGGCAACGTGGTGCACTGAAAGTCAAGTGGGACATAGATACAAGAAATTTAATAATTTAGTTAGATTTTCCCGAAAAGGGAATTTGAAGCTACGCCACTGTCCTCAGCACTGTCCTAAGTATCATTTTAATTAAGATTGCTGTCATTTCCTAATAAATAGGAAATCAAAAAATGAAGTGTTTGGTATTATCTTCAACAAATTTTACGAGCTTTCGAAGTATTAAAAACTATACAGGGTGGTTCTAAAAACTTTAGATATTTCTCTATTGCCGGTTTAACCGGAAGAGTTTTATCCAAAATAGTATTAAATGCTTGATATTCGTAAGATTAAAATATTTACTTCTAAATTTTCATTTTAATCACACAAAAGAAATGATCAATTTTTGAAATTTTGACATTCAAAAAATCATAACTCCGGTCCTGAAAAAATTGAACGAACGACACTAGCATCGTTGGTTTAAGAATGGCGATGACTATAACATACCTAAAAATAAAAGAAAGCAGCTTCAGGGGATTAAAAATATATCTTTTTGAAAATTGTAAGCAACTTTGGTCCCTTAAATGTAGGCAATTTTAAAACAATTTCAAAAATAGCTTCCATTACGCTTAAAGTCTCATACTTTGTCTACAAAATACCATTTAACGATTTGCAAAATAATAAACACCGACGAAGTTATAGGAGAAAAACCAACAAATGAGAATTTTAAATAATGGCAACAATGTCGTACACTGAAATTCAAGTGAGACATTATACAAGAAATATAGTAGGTCGAAGCTACGCCACTGTTCTAAGTATAATTTTAAATCTAGATTTCTGTCACTTCTTAATAAATAGGAAGGTGATAGAAAGTCAAAACATGAAGTTTTACGAGCTTTCGAAGTATTAAAAAATATACAAAGTGGTTCTAAAAATTTTATTGGCGGTTTAACCGGAAATGTTTTGTTACCCAAAATAGTATCAAATGCTTCATATTCTTAAGATTAATATAATTACTTGTAAATTTTCATTTTAATCACACAAAAGAAATGAGCAATTTTTGAAATTTTGACATTCAAAAAATCATAACTCCGGTCCTGCAAAAATTTAACGAATGATACAAGCGTCGTTGGATTAAGAATTACGATATCTATAACATATATAAAAATAAATGAAAACGGCTTAAGCGGGTTAAAAATATATCTATTTGAAAATTGTAAGCAACTTTGGTCCCTTAAATGTAAGCAATTTTAAAACAGTTTCAAAAATAGCTTGTATTAGGCCTACAGTCTCATATTTTGTCTACAAAATGCTATTTTAAGATTTTCAAAATAATAAACACCGGCGAAGTTATAGTAGAAAAACCAAAAAATAAAAATTCAAATCCTTAAGTTGTGATAAGATAGACGTAGAAGCTTTTTAGTTACAAATTCTATCAAACTTTTGTGATGAATGTCTACCCTTCAAAAATGGGTTTGAGAGTCAATGGAGTCAAATTTAAAAAAAGGGCGCCACACAGTTTGCTCGCACCAATCGCAGAATCGCACACAATTCATTTAAAAAATTCAAATAAAGTAAATTTAAATTTTAGGAAATGAGTCCAAATAACTTTCGAAATTTGGACCATCCTGTATCGGCCAACTGGGCGAAATCCGAACTCTGTATTTGAAAGACAAACTCTGAAGGCAATAAGACATAACAGCCACAATATAATACAACATAATTTCCTTTTGCGTTTAATATGTTTACTTATAATTAAGTTGCTCTTCGTTTGGGGTATAATTAAAGTTTAAAGACGGAAGTTAACTACTAACGACGCTTTTCAAAAGTACACTTTTGTTTTTAATACACTGACCAAATTACAAAACGAATTTTATTTTTAAGAAAAAGCACAATTTTCTAGCATTTTCTGTAATCTTTTATAATATTATCAAAAAGTAATTGTATTTCAGACACGTTATTTCAACTAAAATGATTTATAACAAGATAATTGTATTTATGTCAAAATAAAAGAGTTTCTAATCAAGACTTTTACAATTATTTCCACAAGTGGAAGTTTTTAATCTACAAAATTAATGAATAAGATGAGAAATTTAAATAATAGAGGCCTCTTTAAAAATCCCTGAGGCACCCCACTAACTGTGTCAAGTTCAGTTTACACTTACACAATAGTATAAATTTGCATTATTATTTATTATTATTATTAACGGACAAGAAACTCAAGAAAGAAATACAAAAGAATAAATGTAAATAAAGTTACATAACCTCAAAAAACTTACCAACATCAAGTCGATCCTTTATTTTTTCAATACAATAAAATAATTGAAACAAAATACTAGAATTTTAAAAGGAATTGTTTTAATTTAATTTAAAAAGAGTTATTAATTTTTCCACTATAAACATTAAACTATATCGTAACGTAACACATGTTTTAAATTCATATCAACTACAACAACGACGATGGTCCACGACACGAAAATGGAATAGAGATAATATAACATTTCGAATTCGAGATGCTCTTCAAAGATAAAAGTTGTAAACGACACACAATTCCTATCTCTGTCGTTAGTAAAGATTTTAAATGTACCTGGATTGAAAAATTTACGTCCGTCACGAAAATTAAATTTAGCGCCATAAACCAACTTTTAAAAAATACTTAAAAAATTGCTAATTTTACATTGAAATTAAAAATTATTTTTATTTGAAAGTAAACTATAATTTTCCGATTAAAAACTGTATTTTTAAAATTCTTAAAAATGTTAAAATAGTTACTGTAAAATTTTGACAACGGGGCGCCACCTTTTGCCTAATCAGCGTACTACATTACAGAAACCTACAATGTTTTGACAGATAATTTGAATTTATTGATTTTTATTTAAATTCATGCAAATTACATTCACGTTTTAATAACTTAATCTATATTTATTTGTTTTCTTCACTTTTTAATTAAAGTCTATAAAAAATTTCATCTAATGCTTAAAATTTGATTTCGATAAACAAATTCAATCGATCGATGGGCTAGTCGAATTCACTTTTACCTTCTATAAAAACACAGTGGTTATTTCTGGTGATGATGATTATAAGTAAATTTGTTTAATGCTCTATTAATAAAACCGTCTCATTGCTCTTTATAGTCGAATATAATGATTTTAAGTGCAAAAGCAATAATTCATGGTGCTTGTAACCAACTCTCGTTAGAATTTTAGTGTGACAAACGCAAGTTTTATTGGATGTATCCACTCCAATAAGTTAAAAGTTTTTGAAAATGCACTCTGAAACGTTAATACCGAATTCACACTGTAAAAAAAGCACCAAATATTTTGACAAAAATTTTGATAAAACTGGTTTTTACAGTGTGCTCGGCTATATTTACGAAGTTTTTATAAAAACTGTATTTATGAGATTATGCGTCTGCACGTAAATATTTTGACGTGACGTCACATTAATAGAAACGATTCTATTTCTTTTTATGAAAAGACGAGTTCCATTGGTTGTTGATGCGAGCGTGCGCCTTGCTCTGTTGTCTGGTAGCAGATTTTTTGTACTTAAGAGGAAGAACGCGCTAGCTAAAACTGCAAATTTCTAATTCTTATATTTTATTTACCACACAAGCTACTACTATACCATCTGAAATTTATACAAGTCGTCTTTGTTTATGTTTACAAACAGTATTCTTTTAGCACCGTTTGGATGTTTACTTACGGTCGTATTCATTTCATAAAAGAGGCTTTAAACATAGGCAATCAATGCAAAAAAAGTTAAATTATTTATCGCTTTTCTTTATTTACCTTTTCTTGTAAATTAAATTACAATTAGTTTTTTATTATTTTTGTTTTGATTACTAGTGTAATCAACGAACCAAAATTTTTCCTGATTTTCGGACTTTTTTTGTAACAGCGAGTTTTTTTTCTTAATCGGTCGAAACCATTCCTGTGAGTTTGTGTATAAAATGTCTCAACCCAATTTTGACCGGAAGGCTCTTATTTTTTGACTTTAGTCAAAGTTTAGTGTAAAATTTTGACTTTTTCAAGTTTCCGTTTCACTATTTTTTGAATAACTTCGCTTGTATTGGTCGGATCGGGACCAAAAAATTTTCCTTTTGTTTGTAATGAATCTCTCTTTAAAACTGCCTGGGTTAAAATTATTTATAATAATTTCCTAACCCAAAAAAAAATTCAAAATCGTCGTCATTGGTCGGTTATAGTTTATTAGTTTTTTCTAGAGAACTTGAGTTTTAATTAATGTTATGGTATGAAACTTTAGGAAGTTGCAGCTGATATAGTAACAAATCCATATTACAAGTTGGGTCCAAAAATATTAAGAACAACGGCTAAAATTTGCATTTTGGTTCAAATTTTCTTTTTCATATTTGTTGTGAGCAATTAGTGGTATCCCAATAATTCTTCTCTTGAAATGTAGGAAATTTAATGCTCTTTCAGATGAAAACAAAAACAATCACATCAGACCATTTTTTCTTCCGATTTCTTTAAAGATAAAAAGAAAATCTTTTAACTGTTTGTCTACAAAACCAATTTTAGTGGTCGAAATTTAATTCTTCTTTTACATATTTTTGGAAATTAATCATGAAGAACTGCTATAAACTATTTTTGAACATTAAAACTGGTTTTAAAGTCAACCATTTCGACCACTAAAATTGGTTTTGTGGGTAAATAATTGAAAAATTTTATTTTTCTTTTTTCACGAAATCGGAAGAAAACGTGGTCTAATGTGATTGTCTTTGGTTTCATCTGAAAGAGCATTATATTTTCAACATTTCAAGGGAAAAATTATTACGATACCACCAATTGCTCACAATCAATATGAATTAGAAAATTTTAACCAAAATGCAAATTTTAGTTTTTGTTCTCAATATTTGTGGACCCAATTAATGAATATGGATTTGTTACTATATCAGCTACAACTTCCTAAAGTTTCATACCGTAATATTAATTATTACTCGAGTTCTCTTTAAAAAACTACGACTCACTAATGACGGCAGTTCTGATTTTTTTTTGGGTTAGGAAATTCATATAGATTATTTTAATGTAGGCAGTTTTAAAGAGAGATTCATTACAAACAAAAGGGAAATTTTTTGGTCCCGATCCGACCAATGCAAGCGAAGTTATTCAAAAAATAGTGAAACGGAAACTTGAAAAAGTCAAACTTTTACACTAAACTTTGACTAAAGTCAAAAAATAAGGGCCTTCCGGTCAAATTTGGGTTGAGACATTTTATACACAAACTCACAGGAATGGTTTCGACCGATTACGAAAAAAAACTCGCTGTTACAAAAAAAGTCCGAAAATCAGGATAAATTTTGGTTCGTTGATTACACTATACCTGCTTTTAAATTTTGATAAAAATTAGGTTAATTAGATAAAAAACTTGGAGGGACCAATTTTGAAATTGTTATTCCTTATTTTTAATTTTACATCCTCGGGTAATAATTATTTTCTTCAAACGTCAGAAAAAGTCAAAAAAGCAAAGTACTTTTCTCTGTCTAGACAGACAAAGTAAAATCTTTATCACACAAAACGTCACTTTGTCTCCTAATAAAACAAAGTACTATTTTCTACAGAAAAAGTACGAAAATTATAACTTTTGAGTTCTACTCAAAAGGATTTTACGATCAAATAGTTAATACAAACTTATTTTTTAATGAAGCATTTCGTAGTTAAAGAATTGTTATATGTGGATACGTTTGAATTTTAAAAATATTTTCAGTATAAGAGCTATGGGCAATGAAAGTAACCACTTTTTCAATATTTTCAAACAGCTCTAATTAATAAAGTAATAATAAAAATAGAATTTTAAATAGTCCTTAACATTCTAAGAGACCATTTAAATTAAAATATACAAAAAAAATTCAATAATATTTAGTAGAAACCTTGTAAAACCTATCCTAATATAAGCATAAATCGGTACTTTCAGGTATAAACAGTTTCAAAAATTTCATTTCTTTGTTAAATTTTACGAAAGCTAATTTTACGAGCTTTCAAAATATTGAAAAATATACAGGGTGTTGTATTTAAATTAAGAATTTTGATTCCATTTCCGGTTAAACCGGAAATCAAAATATAAAGTGTTTGGTATCGTGTCAAAGTTAATTTTACGAGCCTTCAAAATATTTAAAAATATACAGGATGTTCCAAAAAATTTTTATATTGTTCTAATTTCTGGTTTAACCGGAAGCGTTTTGTTAACCGCAAATAGTGTTAAATAATAGATATTCATGGGGTTGATATAAATATCCAATTTCAAGTTTTCATTTTTATTACAAAAGAAATTAGAGATTATTGAAGTTTTGACATTCAAAAAATCATAACTCCGAATCCGCATCATACAAGTCTTTAAAAATTTACAGTTAGGTAGAGAATCATGTTGCCTATATCATATCCAAATCTGTATAAATCTGCCGGACCAGTTTTTGAGAAAATCCATTTCTAAATTTTGCCCTACTCTGGCCCCTTAAAGGTAGGCAATTTTGAAAATAGACTTCTTTAGAACGAAAGCCCTATATTTTGGCTGTACAATGCCAATGGGTCGCCATTTTAAATAAAAAATTTTGAAATTTTTGTTTTCAATTAGGGCTCACATACACTATCTTATAGCCAAGTAAAATTGAATTTGGCCCAAATTTGCAAATATGCGCCCAAAATAACCACCTTACTTTTTGACACCCTAAATAGAGATTTCTTATAAAAGCTTAGTTTGCCGATGAAATAATTTTAAAGTGACTAAAATAAAATTTCATCAAAATCGGTTCAGTAGTTTTTGCTCCACAGAGTTACAGACATACATAAATTATAAATAAATAAAGAAAAATCTTTTTTGCATTTTTGGAATCATCGTAACTCAAAACGTCGAGAAATGCAAAAATAAAATTTTTATTATTATTTTTGTCTCGATTATAACTTTTTCTTGGATTGAAAAAAGTTAAAAATTTTGAATTTTATAAAAAAATTTGTTTTTAAAATAAAAAAAATTTAATACATATTTAAAAAAAATAATTTTATAATTTCATTAATTTTTCTGAAGAAGCTTATCTAATATAAGTGAAACGTAAGAAATAAAATAAATATTATGACAAGGAGTGACGGGGCCGTGAACACTGAACATGAAGTGCGAATGTAATAGCATCTGAAAGATAGAATATAGCCATGCTACATATATTTATCCAAAATTGTAAAACATTGTTCTACTCGAACAGATTTTACGATGAAATAGTTAATACAAACTTATTTTTTAATGAAGCATTTCGTAGTTAAAGAATTGTTATATGTGGTTGACTCGTTTGAATTTTAAAAATATTTTCAGTATAAGAGCTATGGGCAACGAAAGTAACCACTTTTTCAATGATTTCAAACAGCTCTAATTAATAAAGTAATAATAAAAATAGAATTTTAAATAGTCCTTAACATTCTAAGAGAGCATTTAAATTAAAATATACAAAAAAAATTCAATAATATTTAGTAGAAACCTTGTAAAACCTTTCCTAATATCAGCATAAATCGGTACATAATCACGACGTATTCTTCCTCTTAAATGCATTTCTTGGACCTTGGAGTTATGCAACCCATTTTACAATCAGTAATTTTTTTTTTACCAAATTATTACAGTGTGGTATACCCAAATAACGCCAAGTTTTTATAAAAATTTTCATGATTATATTTTAGGAATTTTTATGAAAAAAATACAATGTGGGACTGGCTTAAAGGAACTGTAATTCAAATGTTTATTACTTATTCATTGAAATAGGATTTGGCGTCGATGATTTAACGCTTTTTCCATTGACTTTTCAAGCATTTTTCTTAAGGAGAAGAGAAGGAAATTTAAGAGATGATCAAAAATAGTCATGAACAAGAAAAAAAGATGAGTTATAATGGACAATGAATGTCAAAATCAGAAAATGGGTGCTCACAGAAGGATTTTCGAGTGCTCTGATGCTTTCAAAGAGCAATTTGAGCTCAAGTTTCTTAAAATAAATTTCCACTCCCATAACATCATAACAAACATGCAACAAATTACTTAAAATTCTATTTGGCCCCCATAACAAAGTGCTTAAAGTAATGAACAAACAGATGCACTTTTATGAAGTACTTCATCATAATTCTTGACGTTTGACGCATAAGGCCAAGTTGACATTTCCTCCTACTCAAAAAACTTTTTCTTTTTGCACAAACCCATCCTAATATGAAAGATTAGTGTACTCTCCCCGTGCTCCTCTTTCAATCGAACGTGTAATTATTAATTAAGACTCGATTATCAATTATAGGTGGGGTTAACACTTCGAAATCTTTACCAGTTAAATAATCGATTCCTGCATAATTTATTAAATTAACAATAACAACTTACACTTAGTCCAAACGCCCAATTTAATTTTCAACCAGTAAATTTTACATAAAAATCTATTACCAAATTGACCGACTTACTTTACAACAATATTGACAGCATTCATCAGCTTTAAATTAATTTCATTCCACTTGTTGAGCTTCGTCGCGTCGTTCAAACAAGTCATGCCATTGTTGTAAATATTTCATAATGCTTAAATTGTGATAAGGTAGACGTAGAAGCTTTTTAGTTATAAATTCTATAAAATTTTCGCTTTTATTGTGTGTAGGTTGCTTTTCATTCAACTCGTGATTGATATATAAATCCTTTATTGTATAACAAAGTTTCTTAACTTGTCTAAATAGGAGAGAGGCCCAAAAAGTATTGCTTTTCCAAACCAAAGCTTTTGTGATGAATGTCTACCGTTCAAAAATGTGTTTGAGAGTCAATTAAACTGCGTCGCCAATAAAATAAACAGCTACAACTGGTGAGATGCCACTAGCAAAATAGTGGAAAAGGCAAGGAAAATTATATAAAAAGGGCACCACACAGTTTGCAGAATCGCACACAATAGTAACTGTGAACCAGGCCCAAATTATGGATTACAAAACCATGGGAAGGTGCGCAACAACTTTCAGATCTGAAAACCAAGCTAGACAAGCTATCCTCGCTGGTGGTTCGCCATAGCCTTGCGAAGCAAACAGAGCTAGTTCAGACCTTCTAGAAGTTACCAAAGGTACACCAAACAATATTTGGCTCTCAAACTCAAGTCGGGGAATATCATTATTACTCTTACATTAGGACAACCATTAGGAGAAAATTTATTTATTTTAGTTTAACAAACCTTTGAACATTTGCGCGATACAGTGGAGAAGGCAAGGGAAAATTATAAAAACAGGGCGCCACACAGTTTGCTCGCACCAATCGCATACCATAGCAACTGTGAACCAGGCACAAATTATTGATTACAAAACTATGGGAAGGTGCGCTCCAACTTCCAGTTCTAAAAACAAAAGCTGGACAAGCTATCCTCACTGATTGTTCCCAAAGTCTGGGCGAAGCAACCAAGGCTAGTTCAGGCCTTCAAGAAGGTACAGAAAGCACAGCAAACAATATTTTAGCTCTCAAACTCAAACCTTTGAACATTTGCGCAATACAGTGGAGAAGGCAAGGGAAAATTATAAAAACAGGGCGCCACACAGTTTGCTCGCACCAATCGCATACTATGGCAACTATGAACTAGGCACAAATTATTGATTACAAAACCATGGGAAAGTGCGCAACAACTTTCAGATCTAAAAACTAAGCTAGACAAGCTATCCTTGCTGGTGGTCCGCCATAGTCTTGCGAAGCAAGCAGGGCTAGTTCAGACCTTCCAGAAGTTACAAAAGATACCTACACCAAACAATATCTTCATTCTCAAACTCAAGTCAGGGATTATCATATTATTCTTACATTAGGAGTAGACTTATTTATTTGATTTTTTTTATTTAACAACACTTAGAAAATTTGCGCGATACAGTGGAGAAGGCAAGGGAAAATTATATAAAAAGGGCGCCACACAGTTTGCAGAATCGCACACAATAGTAACTGTGAACCAGGCACAAATTATGGATTACAAAACCATGGGAAGGTGCGCAACAACTTTCAGATCTGAAAACCAAGCTAGACAAGCTATCCTCGCTGGTGGTTCGCCATAGCCTTGCGAAGCAAACAGAGCTAGTTCAGACCTTCTAGAAGTTACCAAAGGTACACCAAACAATATTTGGCTCTCAAACTCAAGTCGGGGAATATCATTATTACTCTTACATTAGGACAACCATTAGGAGAAAATTTATTTATTTTAGTTTAACAAACCTTTGAACATTTGAGCGATACAGTGGAGAAGGCAAGGAAAAATTATAAAAACAGGGCGCCACACAGTTTGTTCGCACCAATCGCATACCATAGCAACTGTGAACCAGGCACAAATTATTGATTACAAAACTATGGGAAGGTGCGCTCCAACTTCCAGTTCTAAAAACAAAAGCTGGACAAGCTATCCTCACTGATTGTTCCCAAAGTCTGGGCGAAGCAACCAAGGCTAGTTCAGGCCTTCAAGAAGGTACAGAAAGCACAGCAAACAATATTTTAGCTCTCAAACTCAAACCTTTGAACATTTGCGCAATACAGTGGAGAAGGCAAGGGAAAATTATAAAAACAGGGCGCCACACAGTTTGCTCGCACCAATCGCATACTATGGCAACTATGAACTAGGCACAAATTATTGATTACAAAACCATGGGAAAGTGCGCAACAACTTTCAGATCTAAAAACTAAGCTAGACAAGCTATCCTTGCTGGTGGTCCGCCATAGTCTTGCGAAGCAAGCAGGGCTAGTTCAGACCTTCCAGAAGTTACAAAAGATACCTACACCAAACAATATCTTCACTCTCAAACTCAAGTCAGGGATTATCATATTATTCTTACATTAGGAGTAGACTTATTTATTTGATTTTTTTTATTTAACAACCCTTAGAAAATTTGCGCGATACAGTGGAGAAGGCAAGGGAAAATTATATAAACAGGGCGCCACACAGTTTGCTCGCACCAATCGCATACCATAGCAACTGTGAACCGGGTACAAATTATTGATTACAAAACCATGGGAAGGTTTCCAACTTCCAGTTCTAAAAACAAAAGCTGGACAAGCTATCCTCACTGATTGTTCCCAAAGCCTTGCGAAGCAAGCAAGGTTAGTTCAGGCCTTCCAGAAGTTACAGAAGGTACACCAAACAATATCTTAGTTCTCTAACTCACGTCAGGGAAATATCATATTA
The DNA here is from genome assembly GCA_963924605.1 of Malthinus seriepunctatus. NCBI lineage: Eukaryota > Metazoa > Arthropoda > Insecta > Coleoptera > Cantharidae > Malthinus > Malthinus seriepunctatus. Next base: position 20,246,505 of record OZ004603.1, read on the forward strand.
CTCTTACATTAGGACAACCATTAGGAGAAAATTTATTTATTTTAGTTTAACAAACCTTTGAACATTTGCGCAATACAGTGGAGAAGGCAAGGGAAAATTATAAAAAACAGGGCGCCACACAATTTGCTCGCATCAATCGCATACCACAGCAACTGTGAACCAGGCACAAATTATTGATTACAAAACCATGGGAAGGTGAGCTCCAACTTCCAGTTCTAAAAACAAAAGGACAAGCTATCGTCGCTGGTGGTTCGCCATAGCCTTGCGAAGCAAGAAGAGATAGTTCAGACCTTCCAGAAGTTACAGAAAGTACACCAAAAGCTCTAAAACTCACGTCAGGGGAGATCGTAATTTTCTTATATTGGAAGATTAGCACCATTAATTTGAAAATTTGTATTTATTAACAACCCTTAGGAAATTTCCGCCACTGACTTGAATTGTTTTAGTTTTAATTATTCTCGCAGTCTCAAGTAAGCATTAGTGGTTTAAATTAGATTAAATGCGAGTAAGTTGGTAGCTTCCTGATCACCATGACAACAACGTTACACACGCCTACAACGCAACTTTATTAGCGTCTATTTCGTTCATCAATTTCACTCACCATATTTTTTCATTTTTTTTTACACATACTAAAAGTTAGTGAAAATATATTATCTTGTGTAAATTAATAATTACGATCTAATAAAATACAATTTAAGAAGACAATAATTAAATTAAAATGGTTATAAATTGAGTTATTTTTAGGTTGTAGGTCAGGGGTGAACTGGCCATAAATTACAAGAGGCTGTAGGGTGTAAGGGATGATGATCTTTTTAGGTCGATCGACTAAGTGACATACGAGTAATGGACATCTTTTACATAGTTTGATTTGCAATTTATAAATTATTAATAGTTTAAAAGCTTTTCCTAAAATAAACTCAAAAGCTTGTACCAATAATGTTAAATTTTTTAATTTTGCCGGGAAAATTTAAAAAAATTCAAATTTTTTAAATTTTGACGCGAAAATTTTAAGTTTTGTAAAAAATTGTAGAACATCGAATTTAAATGTAATTCCGTTAATATTCGACAAACTTCGAAAATTAGGGCGGAGCCAAGTAATTTGATTAGTTAAGTACTCACTGACGTCATAAAAGCGCTTCTTTTGAACAAACGCGACACTTTTGAAGTGTAAGTCCGCTTATTAAATTAACGAGCCGTGAAATTAAAATCTCAAATTGTAAATAATTTAATTAATTGTTTACAAAACTTAATTAATAATTTTTAATTAGAAATTCTTTAAACATTTTTTTTCTTTGTTGGAAGAAAATTAAATAAAAAAATGTCACGCGCAAACCTTTTTTAATATTGGATTTTTTTCAAAACACCTCTCTCTTTTATACGATTTCTCTAGCCACCATATTACAGCCAATAATTCAATTCTTTTTTAATAAGTTTAATAAAAAGTCAAAATAAAGAAAAATTAAATTTTTTTACAAAATATTAAGTTAAAGTGTGGTGTGGTTATTAAGTTAATAAAATATGAAATTGAATTACGAAAGAACGACGTAGAAAATTTAATTTTCATATCAAATTGATTCGTAACGAAATCGAAAAATTTTCTTTGGGAAATTTAATGAAAGTTTACAGTTTAAAATAACTCACCTTCAACGATAACCAAGGGTGGCGGAATTGCCTTACGTTTCATATTTAAACAAATTAAATTTTTAACTACTAAAAACAACCCTTAATAACATAATTATAATAGGTGGAAAACTAAACAACACACAAAATATTTAAAATAAAATTTCACTTAATAATTAATGCACTGGGTTGTTGCTTATCGAGTTCATTCCGATTAACTAATTATTAATTTTATTAGATAAACGATAAGTTTTACTTTGTACTGTTTACATGGTTATCATCACAAATTAATAACCCCAAATGATTAAAAAAATTATCTCACTGAAACACTCACAGCTACGAAAACGCGCCTACTTCAACTCACTACATTTTCACAATTTGTTCAAACTTACAAATGTTTTTTTCCAGGGCCAAACCAACTAATTTTATGATATACAGTCAGTGGCCGAATATTTCTTGTTGACAAACAAAATACTCATTTCTCATAATATGAATTCAAACCTACGACGGTGTCGGTGTGGCAACGGTAGCTTAAATTAGCGTAAAATTGAGATCATTGTTTTAAAAATTGATTGCGGAGTTTCGCAATAGCTTTCACAAGCATTTTCGATTCGTTATCAATAAACAGGGCTGTATTGAAATTTTTTTCTAGACGTAGGAATATCAAAACTCACAGCTACCTTGTAAACTGTAAAAAGTTCTTTTTAATGCAACCTCCGGCTTTCTTGTGGGAAGTTTCCATACAAACGAAACATAAAGTCTTAAAAAAGGTCAGCAAGTCCAAAAGGGCCACATCTCTACGGTAAAGAACGCATTGTTAAACAAATTTGCTTTTTGCCTGAATGTGGGAACTCTCCGATTTTACGAAAGCTGTTTTGGGAGATGTAAACAATTGGGAAGCTACCTCTGGCTTTTTGATGAAAAGTCTTTAGAGAAATTGAACGTAATGTCTATATAAAAAGCCAACTGAACGTAATGTCTATATAAAAAGCCATCTAGCTCAGTAAGGCCAAATAACATCAAGGTAAAGCTTCCATCCTAACAGAAGCAAAGCCCAAGATACCAATCGAAGCAAAAAATATGAGCACGAGCGAGCAAACGGGCTTTTTCCTGACTGTGGAAACTCACAGTTTCGAAGAATGTTGCCTTGATAGCTAAAAAATAAGCATGTTGGAGCACATACGCAATTCTCCTAAACGTGGAGACTTACAAATCTTCCAACATCCTGAAGGAAGCAAAGCCCAAGATACCAATCAAAGTAAAGAGAGCACGAGCGAGAAAATGGGCTTTTTCTTGACTGTGGAACCTAACAGTTCGAAAGAAAGCTGCCCTGACAGCTTTCAGCAAAAAGACAGCATGGTCGAGCATATACGCATTTCTCTTGAACGTGGAGACTTACAAATCCTCCAACATCCTGATGGAAACTAAGCCCAAGATACCAATCGAAGCTAAAAAGATAGAGCACGAGCGAGCAAATGGGCTTTTTCCTGACTGTGGAAACTCACAGTTCCGAAGAAAGTTGCCTTGATAGCTAAAAAATGAGCATGTTGGAGCACATACGCATTTCTCCTGAACGTGGAGACTTACAAATCCTCCAACATCCTGAAGGAAGCAAAACCCAAGATACCAATCAAAGTAAAGAGAGCACGAGCGAGAAAATGGGCTTTTTCTTGACTGTGGAACCTAACAGTTCGAAAGAAAGCTGCCCTGAAACAAAAGCTTCGACTTTCGTATTTTAAAACGTCTAAAACGACTTCTGTAGGACCCAGTGTTTCTAAACTGCACATTTAAGTTATCAGAAGCGTTATAGCTACCTTACAAAATTTACAACACCCAGTATATTAAAAAATGATTCTGTAAATTTAAAAAAAAAACAAATAAAATACGTGACGTGACTTTGTATGTCAAAATTACATTTTTTACAGTTTACAAACAACATTTTTCTATATTTGAGTTGATAAAGTAGTACGTGGTTGTACTAAATGTGCGAATATGGATGAAAATCCACCAGGAGCTTTATTTAATATCTACTCGAGCTATATAATTCTACTTCAACTCAAACGCACCCTAAGCAGTTAAGATTTTATTTTTTTGTGAAATAAGCTCCAGGATGAAAAAAAGCTTAGATAAGCTCAAAATGAATTATTATTTTTATAATAGTGCAATTTGAAACAGGGTCGACTCTAAGGTGCTAGTGCAATGTTTGAATCAAATTTTTTGGAAAACCAACCATAGAAGTGAAATTGTTGTTAATAAAATTTATAACTACTATAGTAATAAACAAATTACCTTAATAACATATTGTCGTATCATCAACCCTTCAATCCCAAACCAGTCATGACGATATTCTCCACCCTCTCGTTGACTTAAAAAGGTGCTAATGCTTCAGTTAAAATTTTGGGAAAACCGTTCATAGAATTGGAAAATTATTAATAAAATTTATAGCTACTGTAGCAATAAACAATTTACCTTAATAACAAGTTGTCGTATCATCAACCCTGACACCTTAAACCAGTTGTGAAATTATTCTCCACCGTCGACGTTGATTCAAAAAGGTGCTAATGCTTGAGTTAAAATTTTGGGAAAACCGTTCTTAGAATTGGAAATTGTTATTAATAAAAGTTATTGCTACTGTAGCAGTAAACAATTTACCTTAATAACATTTTGTCGTATCATCAACCCTAAACTAGTGATTAGTTATCCTCCACCCTCCTCATAATAAACAGTATAGTTGATCTGCCAGTATTAGGATCCGGTGACGTCACAGTCTTCCAAGTTGTCAACCGTTTTTTTTTACTACTTTACTAGTTAATTTAAATAAAGTACAGTACATTTTTTTCAGCACCGATATGCCAACCCAGATTTGAAACTTGAAACAAACAAACTCTTTCAAATTCACATTATTTTCACTTCTATGACAAACAGTTTAAAAAAAAGTAGGCCAAATAGTGACCTAAAGGAAGAAACTTGGTTTTTGAAATAACTCAAGTTGGCATTTTTCTAAATGGGTAAAAAAATAAGAAGTGACTTGTGGAAAACAACCGAACGAATCGGATTTATTTATTATTGGAATCCTTAATAAAAAGTTTAAACTTTCATTTCTAGTTTTCTACAAAAACAAGGATAAAATCTAGTATTTATAATAAGTAAATAATTGTTGAATACTAAAAGTAATGCAAACAAAATAAATGCAACTGTACTTGAATTCTTGCACGTATGCAAAAAAACAAAAAATTTAATTAGGTGTAGGTACAAGGTGCCTCACTTTCAAATTCTATATGCGCACACGTATGAGGATCTGGGTTATTTAATAGATAATAGGGTAAGTTGAAATTTGGAAAAGTTGCGTGATATGACGCTTAATAACGCACTCTCATCAAACTTACATAAGTTTCATTCGATCTTGAAATTTTCAAAGAAAATCAGAAAACTTATTTAATTATTTTTGGAGGTTATTTAACAATAACGAATTTAAAAGTTCTAAATACGGACCTGTATGGATAATTTGTATAAAAATAATTGATTAGTAAATTTAGGTTGACAAATTGTCCAAGTGTGACTTATCGTTGCATTTACAACAATGAAAAATTAAAAATGCAGGTCCGTATTTAAAAATTTTAAGTTGGTGGTGGCTCAAAGAGGAAACGCTAAATTTAAAATTTTAAAATGCTAGTTTGTAGACAAGGAAAAGTTGTAATGGAAAAGTTGATTTTATTTTTTTATATCTTTATAAATAACGCCCAAAAAAAATAAAATCAATTTCTTATAAAAGAATCAAAAATTTCAAAAATATTAAAAAATTAAAATTTTTAACTTTTTTCAAGGCATTGTTGGTGGGCTTATGAAGACGCAACTTCTTGCACTAATTTCCTATCTCTTACGATTCCAAAATCCCCATGTCGGAAACCAAGACTAAGCCACTCTGTATTGTGTATACAGTTAATTAATTAAATTGTAACAACAAGATATTACATAAAATTAAAAAAGCATTAAATAACATGAATCAGAAAGTTTATTACTCATTATTTACAAAATTAGTAAACCGTAAGTAATCAAGTTTGAGCATTAAACGACAATAATAAAAATAATAATTGCATCATTCACTTTTTGGATTAGATTTAACAAAAAAAAGAAAATTTCAATTATAATCTCTGATTTTACCTAGACTAAAATCAATATACCATTATCAACTCCTGTGACGCAATCTAAAAGTTTTCTACTATAAGGACATCGAACTAGAAAAGTCGTTTGCACAACAAATAAGTTTAAAACTATCTCGAAAAGTTTTTTTTATTGTTTTTATTACAAAAAGCTATGTGAACATATAAATTCAATTTTAAAAAAGTTTCAATTTAAATAATACGTGTGGGAGCTTTTTAGCGATTATTAATTAGGGATAGAATTTATTATGTAACAGGGTGGCTAGCATAGGCTTATATCCAGCAATAAGGCCTGACTAACGATTAGTGTGTTTTAAAAATTAATCTGGGTTAATGCACAATCCGTTAATTATTGTTTAACATCTAAATCAAAGAGCCTAATTGTAGTGCTTTAAAAAGGAGGTTCTGAGAAAACGTTTTGAAGCTCTGTGCAAGATTGTGGACTAGACTCGTCTCACATCACGAGATAGAGACACTAAAAGTAGTGTAATAACGTCTTCATACCCCCCCCCCCCCCACGAACATCTAAGAGGCTATACAAAATTGGATCAGACTATAAAAATCCATTCAGGAGTTTAAAAAACCTCTGATCGTGGAAAACACCCACTCTGAGATGCGGGATCTGCAAGATCTTACTGGATACGTTCAAGCTGAGAAAATTGGAAAAAAAGAGTGGTAAACTTTGGATCGACACTATAAAATTTCTTAAAATGGGGCCGAACAAATCCCACTGGAAGAGGCCAACGTTCACACTGAGCTGTAACACTTATGATGACAAATATTTTACTTATCCAGTCTGCTCTAAAAAAGAAAGAAATTGAAGTTCTTCTTTGATGGTATTGTACACGAATAGAGGAGTAGACCTTTGCTCAACTCAACCACAAACTAATCGAAAGATTACGTCCACATCCGAAAACATTTATTGTGTTACAAACCAAGTTAGATAAAAAAAAATAGTCAGACAAGAAAAAGGAAGCAGATGAGATTGTTTTAAGTGCAATGCCCTAGAGGAGTAGAGAACTAGACTTTTAGACAAAGCGACAGAAAGTGAAAAAATACTGATGGTAGATGAATTTGCTTCTGCTAAGGCATTGCCGAAAATATCTGCGGAGCGGGCATATTTGGGTTGCAGTCAAAAATCGCAAGAAGCAAAAAGATTGGTGGCTCACCGTGTATATAGCGATAAGCGGCCTTGGAAAGAACATGCCTAAGTACTCCAAGATCCAATAGGAGATTATCTCAAGGACTAACAAAGTAAAGGAAGTACGTAGGCCTTCTCTAGGATATGTAGCGATGTAAGAACAAAAACTCGTTATCAGAAGTGAAGTTTGGTATTCTTCTCATCCAAGATCTTGGGCGAGCTAGGATTTATCTAGGATTGAGCTAGGATTTATCAGTACAGATAACGAATAGGTCGACTCAGAGGAACCCGCACGCACATCCTTGCTCTTCTTGTTAAAAGTTGATTTTAAAAGCCCATCTTCTTAGTGTACCTTGCTCTTACAGAGTGAAGACGAACTTCCACATAGATTAGTTTTTGATCAACTTTACTCTCGATAGTTCGGCATGGTCTTCCGAGAGGTGACGTCGTATGTCTATAAGATTTTATTGTACGAACTATCACAAAGCGGTACAAAAATCTGGACAACGGAGTGTATTGCATCCTTTGCTAGCGGCCGTTCCCGTACGACCCGCTGGTAGCGCCGCCACTGTTTCGAGTACTAGGTACTAGGGATCTAGTTGAAAATTGTGTACCGTCTCCCACTAGTCTCGTCCCACTACAAGCTACAAAGCGTTCAAAAATACAAATTCGACAGCTGAACATTTCAGCTTATACTATAACAGCGATGGATAAAGCCCTCTCATTACAGTTACATCAGGTTGGTGTAGAAAGATTCTAACCTAACCTAACCAGGCAAGTCGTAGTCGACTAGATTAAAACGCTAGTCGACTACACTACTATACGCCATTACGGCGAAACGGTGGCATCAAGTCCCACCAAGGGAGTGGATTGTAGGAGTTTTAATTCCAACAAACGCTAGTAAGACCTCTGGTTCAAAGTAACAGACCCAAAGGAGTAAAATAAAACAATCTAACCTAACCTAACCTAGGGGCCAAGCACTCTTCCCATAGGAATACTGGAGTTCAAATCTCCGAAAATCCCAAGGAAAAACCTTTAGAACCTAAACTACATTGTTATAATTTCCTTCTGTGCTTTGGAGTGTACTAAAAGCTGCGAGACCCGGTTTCTTGACTAGTTCCTTGCTCAACTAATATACATTGCGATCTCTTAGTGATCAGTCACGTGTCATGTAAATTAGATCGTAGGTCCTTCGACTAAGAAGAAGAAGATACTATAACTACGCGCCTCAGAACTGCCAAAATACGCAGTATTAGGTCCAGCTTCTTAAAGAGAATTAAAGTTTAATCCGGGAATAAATATTATATTCCTTAGACATGGCAACATAGCAACGTTACAATGTCAAAGTTTGAAGTTTGTACACGATTGGCTTAGACTACTTACACCTTAAACCAGAGTTTAGCCGACACTGTGAAGCCGATCTTAAGACCACACTTTAAACCTTAAACCGATACTGTGAAGTGAAACTGCATAAGCTCCACCCATTGGCTTAATCTTGAACCCAGAGCATAAGCAGAAGCTGTGAAACCAGTCCTAAGTCGCTGAACACTATAGTCTTAATATGGGTCTGCAATAACCAAAAAATGGCTTAAAACTAACACAACTAAGGACTAGTTCCACAGTGTCCGCTTAAGCTTTAGTTTAAGGTTTAAAGTATTATTTTAAGGCAAGTTTTACAGTATTGGATTAAGTTCTGGTTTAAGGTCTACGCCAATATGTATGAATGCATGTGAAACCCAATGTCAGTGTGAATTTAGCTTTCAAACCAAGTCAAGCTTAATTAAGCTCCAGATTCAACCAGTACTGTGAAACTAGGTCTTAATAGAGCATTGATATTATGTTGAGAATATAAATATTTATGTTTATATGGGATACTAAGGCTCAGTTCAATTGAGCTTGGCTTGGTCTGAAAGCTAAGTCCACAATGTCTTTCGGTAACATGATGTATTCACACATATTGGCTTAGATCTTAAGCCAGAGTTTAACCCGACACTGTAAAACCGGCCTTAAAACTAATATTTAAACCTTAAACCGATACTGTGAAATGAAACTGCATATACTCCACATATAGGCTTATTCTTGAAACCAGAGCTTAAGCCGACGCAGTGAAACCAGTCCTAAGCAGCTGAACACTATTTATAGTCTTAATATGGGTCTGCAAAGATCGAAAATGGCTTAAACCTATCACAACTAAAGGCTAGTTCCACAGTGTCCGCTTAAGCTTTAGTTTAAGGTTTAAAGTATGGTTTTAAGGCGAGTTTTACAGTGTCGGATTAAGTTCTAGTTTAAGGTCTACGCCAATATGTGTGAATGCATGTGAAACCTAATGTCAGTGTGAATTTAGCTTTTAAACCAAGTCAAGCTTAATTAAGCTCCAAATTCAACCAGTACTGTGAAACTGGGCCTTAATAGAGCATTGATATTATGTTGAGAAAATAAATATTTATGTTTATATGGGATACTAAGGCTCACTTCAAATGAGCTTGGCTTGGTCTGAAAGCTAAGTTCACAATGTCTTTCGGTTACATGTATTCACACATATTAGCTTAGATCTTAAGCCAGAGTTTAACCCGACACTGTGAAACCGGCCTTAAAACTAATATTTAAACCTTAAACCGATACTGTGAAATGAAACTACATATACTCCACATATAGGCTTATTCTTGAAAGCAGAGCTTAAGCCGACGCTGTGAAACCAGTCCTAAGCAGCTGAACACTATTTATAGTCTTAATGTGGGTCTGCAAAGATCGAAAATGGCTTAAACCTAACACAACTAAAGGCTAGTTCCACAGTGTCCGCTTAAGCTTTAGTTTAAGGTTTAAGGTATAATTTTAAGGCGAGTTTTACAGTGTCGGATTAAGTTCTAGTTTAAGGTCCACGCCAATATGTGTGAATGCATGTGAAACCTAATGTCAGTGTGAGCTTAGCTTTTAAACCAAGCCAAGCTTAATTAAGCTCTAGCTTCAACCAGTACTGTGAAACTAGGTCTTAATAGAGCATTGATATTATGTTGAGAAAATAAATATTTATGTTTATATGGGATACTAAGGCTCAGTCCAATTGAGCTTGGCTTGGTCTGAAAGCTAAGTTCACGCTGTCTTTAGGTTACATGTATTCACACATATTGGCTTAGATCTTAAGCCAGAGTTTAACCCGACACTGTGAAACCGGCCTTAAAACTAATATTTAAACCTTAAACCGATACTGTGAAATGAAACTGCATATACTCCACATATAGGCTTATTCTTGAAACCAGAGCTTAAGCCGACGCAGTGAAACCAGTCCTAAGCAGCTGAACACTATTTATAGTCTTAATATGGGTCTGCAAAGATCGAAAATGGCTTAAACCTAACACAACTAAAGGCTAGTTCCACAGTGTCCGCTTAAGCTTTAGTTTAAGTTTTAAAGTATGGTTTTAAGGCGAGTTTTACAGTGTTGGATTAAGTTCTAGTTTAAGGTCCACGCCAATATGTGTGAATGCATGTGAAACCTAATGTCATTGTGAGCTTAGCTTTCAAACCAAGCCAAGCTTAATTACGCTCTAGCTTCAACCAGTACTGTGAAACTGGGCCTTAATAGAGTATTGATATTATGTTGAGAATATAAATATTTATGTTTACATCGTATTTGTACTAAGGCCCAGTTCATTTAATCTTGGCTTAGTCTGCAAGCTAAGTTCACACTGCCTTTCGGTTTCCTATGTATTCATCCACATTGGCTTAGATCTTAAGAGCTTAAGCCGACACTGCAGAACCGGCCTGAAAACCATACTTTGAATCTTAAACCGATACTGTAAAGTGAAACTGCATAAACTTCACATATCGGCTTGAACTTGAAACTAGAGCTTAACCCGACACTGTGAAACCAGCCCTAAGTAGCTAAACAGTATAGTCTTAATATGGATCTTTCAACGGGTCCATGAACGCTATTTTTTTTAAACACACTGTAAGCTTTTTAGACCTGCTTAGAGAGTAATTAAAGTGAGACACTAATGTTATAGAAGAGAATGGAGGAAAAGTGTCTCGGCGATGCAGTTTTCACGAACTGTTGCACTAATTATGAAAAGATTTACATTTTAATATGTAAAATAATTATTCCTTTGTTTTAATAAGGGCTCACCGTGTATAATTATCAGGTGTGGTGTGCTATTTCAATGTAACTATTACAATAACTAACTATTACAATAAGATATGGTTATAAGGAAGCTGAAGTTTGTAGCTCTTATAGGAAACTCAAACTCATCACTATTCAATTGTAAGTTTCTATTAGAAATTACATTGTAATATTACGTAATTTTGCTTCTATTAGGCAATGTTTAATTCAATAGTTACAATCATTATACAAACATTTAACTTAGTTCTATCTATCAGATACGTTAAAATGAGTACAATGTAGAGAAAATCAATTCAGATGGAGTAGGTAGTTCTGAGAAAATACAAAGTTTGAAAAGTTTTCTCGTTAATAAAATTCACATCAAAATCAGATCACATCTTAAATCAACCCCTTTTTTTATTATTATTTAATAAAAAGTTAAGGCCTTTGCCCTTTATAACAGATAGGCATTTGTTGGATGGAAAAATCCAAAAATAGACATTTCCGCTTTTCAGGTTTAACGTAAAACGAGGTTCCTGACCTCTTCCAGAAAGGAGCAGCTAAATTTAAACGCAAGTAGATTACCTTATAGCTAAAACAACCAAATAAAATGGAACGTTTGGTCAATTAATGTAATCTTTTAATAATGGATTAAACTGTTTTTTCTAGTTTTAGTTCCGGTTCCGACAACAATTAAAAATCTCTGATGTGGACGTAACACGACTTTTTCGTACGTATTAAAGCTAATTTTACAAAGTTCAAAATATTCAAAAATATACAGGGTGGTTCCCTTAAAAAAGAGATTTGACTCCATTTCCAGCTTAACTGGAACCCAAAATATAAATTGTTTAGTATCATCGGAAAGCTAATTGTACGAGCTTTCTAAATATTTCAAAATATACAGGGTGTTCCTAAAAACTGCTGATAATTATATAATTTCTGGTTTAACCAAGTTTTTGTTAACCGCAAAAAGTATCAAATAATAGATATTCATTGGATTAATGTATACGGCAACTTTTAAATTTTAATTTTAATTACAAAAGAAGTTATCAATATCTGAAATGTAAACATTCAAAAAATCACAACTCCGGTCCTGGACAAATTTAAGAAATGAAACAAGTGTCATTTCGTTAAGAACTACGGCTTCTATCCATATCCAAAAATTACAAAAATGGCCAAAGCCGTTTGTGAGATATTCCATTTTAAAATTTTAACTAATTAGCTTTACATTGCGAACGGAATTTCTTCAAAATTATTGGTCCAAATTGAAAAATTTACACATCGTTTAAAAGAGAATTTAAAGAGCTTTAAAATGATATGCCACTCGACCCCCTTCCTCTATTAAAATTTTGGGGTTGATTGCACCACCACTGAGGGGTTGAAGTGGCCGCGTTCAAAGCAACAAATAAAAGTGTCCCTCTCGAAAATAAAATCGACGGGTCTGAGCGATTTTTGAAAAAATTAAGTTAAAAAACACCCTTGTTCCGTGTACGATGAGCCACCCTGTATAGTAATTTCTTAATGAGATTCGTAGAGAAGAAATAATAAAAAACATATACAGGGTGTTCCATTTAAAAAAATTACGATATTACATTAAAGTTATCAACTGAGCCGATCTTAACTAATTCACCCAGTATTCGATAAAAAAGATAATTCCGGATAATTCATATGAATTATGTAATTTTCATTTAATAAGTAACGTTTAAAAAACACATTTTTTGCAGTAGAAGAGTGATATTACGTAATTATAATTTCATTATTCATAAGAAGCAATTAAGGTTACATATTAGTTATCAAAAGGCGTTACATAGAAGTGTCTGTACTTGACATAATTGCAATTGAATTAAGAATATTAATTGCTTGCAATAACAAAAAAAATTTTCTTCAATGTCCATTAGTTTTAAATTAAAAAAAAAATTTTTCTCCATTATAATTGAGATACAAATTAACTCGAAGAGGTAATTAACTTAAATATCGATTTTTGTTTCAAAAACACACCGCCGTCAAAATTGCGTAGAAAATTTGTTTGATGATTAATACGCGAAATGGATATGCGATTTAAGTTGGTTATAGGGGTTGGAAATTTGTGTTAATCAATCAGTACTTGCTGATTACGAGGTTGGAATTAAGCTTCTAGACGTCAAATATGCAGGGTGAATAAGAAACTGTTAATTTATATTAGATAGGGGAATGGTTCAACAGAAATACAGTCTCAGTCGTAGAGATGTTATTTGCCGCTTTTCTGATTAGTTTAGGCAAAAAAGCTTCAAATAAAAATTGTAGGGCATAAAATTCTGCATCTGAATCAGCAAACGTAATTAATTTTTTGTGATTCATAACGGCACAAATTAGATAAGAAAATATCAAAAAATTGTTACAAAGGGTGGCGCTATTTTAACACAGTCCCACCAACTTTATTAGGGAGCTGAGGGGGCGTGGCCAGCTTTGTCATAGATTTTGAAGTATACTACGAGTTAAAAGTAATTCAGTCGCTAAATTTGACAACTAACTGTCACTAAAATTGAATGTAGGAATAGAAAAAGGAATATAGGAAATTAAGACGGTGAATTTGAGAAGTACAACTTTTTGTAATTTTGAAAGGTTTTATCATAACCTAAAATAGTTTGTAGATACATGCGACTTTTAACTATGCCTGTACCTAGCCTGAATTCTTGCTTATGATTGCACGAATCTTTTCCCGCAAAAAATATTTTAAATAAAATTATTTTAGTCGACATATTATTTTCCGTAACGAAAAATTGGTTGGTGGAGCTGTATTTTCCCCATTTTCATATACCTATTCAAACTTTACATTACTATAACGAAATGCAGAGCTTCTAGATTAAGCGATTGATATAGGCACAAAAAAATTCACCAAGCACCCTTTGTGAGCTTCTTTAAAAATCTGAAGGTGATAAAATGTCAAGATACGTTGACAATCCAAGATCGAATTTTCGGACGATTACAATACGTCATTCACAACTCTTAAGATGATCGCTCGAGTGTATTTTGGAAACGCAAATTTTCAAAAATTTTCCACAGCCTACTAATAAACCATCAACATCAACAAGACAACAATTTTAACGATTTCAACAAGTTTTACTCATAGTCCGTGATAAATCAATAAAATTTTATAGCAACAACATTTATTTAATATAAATTAATTATTGTACAACAATTACTAACAATAATAAAAAAAAGTCCGGTAAATTATCACTAGGTTATTGAGGAAAGTCCTTGACTGATACAAGAAAACAAACTTGAAACAAATGAAATAATGGAGCTATTATGTCAATTTTATCTTGAGCAAATGAACAAACTTCAAAGGGCATTTTTTACAACAAATTAACAAACTACACACGTTTAGTAATTAAAACGTGTCAAACAAAGAAGATACGCTAAATAAATATTTTTATTTACAACTGTCAAATAATGTCAATTTATTCAAAAAAAAAAAATTACTTGATTTATGTAAAATTTATCACAACTATACATACTTAGTCGTAAATAAAATAGTGTATTTAACTCGCATATTGGCAAAATTACACTCGCTCCAGCTCGTGTTTTAAATTTCATCCTTGTGTAATTAAGGAATTATGATTGTTGAATATTAAATATACTACGTATTATAAAAAAAATTCCACAATTTGTTTTGTTGTTAAATTTAATGTTGGTAGCACTTTGTAATTAATTTTATTCCATACTAAAATTATTTTATTAATAATCGATAAAAACTGCGATAACAAAAATTTGGTATAAGTACTAAAGAGGAAGGAAGTGGGGTTTATTATCATTATCAATGTATACTATAACACTATAATATTAATAAAAAAAAGCTACTAACGTAACATCCGTTGTTGATGGTTGCGATAAAATTATTATATTTTTCTTATCATTATCAAAATAGTTACATATCGTAGAAAATAACACGAAATGAGAGCGTTCGTAAATCCTACGTTTACAGGCAGGCAGAGAGGCAAAGTTGAGTTATCAAAACCAAAATAAAAAGCAGTAACAAATTACTGCCCTTATAGACCTCATAATAGGGAGGTTGTGTGGGAAATAGTATTTCAATGGTCGCATTCAGAACAGATGACAGTTCCAACAGCTGACTCACTCTCTATTTTTCTTTTTCTGTCTATTTTATGGGATAAGAAGGGACAATAAGAAGACAGATCTGAGAAGTGTGCTATGATGTATAAAATAAGACAAGATAAGGAAGTATGAAATAGAACACCTGGTAGGATACAGACTTCAAAGAGCAGCCGATAGCCTGGAGCTCTAGTTCAAAAAACGGCGAATCTCCGTCAATGTATAGAAGAGTTCGTCCATTTACTTCTCCAAGCGATCAAGTCTCCGTCGTCCGCCAAACATCGAAATCTTCGGTCAACCCATTCCTTAGAAAGAGGAAGTCAGATATCTAGGACTAACCATCGACAAGTGACTCCATACATCTACAGAGCTAATGTTCGAGCACGAGCTGCCTTTGCACTACTATATGGGCTTTTTTCAGGTACAACACTGGACCTCCGGAACAAGCTGTTTCTCTACAAGACCGTCATCCAACCCATCATGACGTACGCCGCACCAGCCTGGGGCTAGGCCGCACCAGCCTTGAGTTAGGCCGCACCAGCTGGGACTAGGCCGCACCAGCTGGGGATAGGCCGCACCAGCTGGGGCTAAGCCGCACCAGCTGGGGCTAAGCCGCACCAGCCTATCAAGCATCAAGAAGATGCAGGCCATACAAAACAAGATCTTGAGGACCATCGTCAACGCTTCATGGTTCATCCGCAACAACAACCTTCAACGGGACCTACAGATGATCAGCATCCGGGAATTCGTCCGAGAAGCAGCCTCCAAGTTCCACGAGACAACACTGCACCACGACAACCCTACCATCCGAGGACAATGGGAATACAACATCAACGAGTCTAGGCTTCGGAAGAGACCCAAGCTGGTTCTTGACCGAGCCTAATAACCTCGTTACTGTCACAATAACAGACTAACTTTTATCGTCAGTGACTTCGGTCACATTTCACACCACAACATTTTTACAGGGCGGAGCCCAGGCACCCCTAATAGCCATTTTCAAGATTCCAAATACCAGTATGAAATATAACTATCAGAGAGATCTATAACATACCCAGAGAGAGAGGCAGGGAGATAGGGACAGCGAGAGAGAAGGATAGAGGTGGAGAAAGAGGCAGTGAGGGGGAGAGAGAGGGGAAGAAAGGGGGGGAGGGGAGAGAGGTTGAAATGCAGGCAGAGATGATCTAGTGCACTCAAACAATTGAGTCACTCATCGTAATTGACTGTGGTTTTCGTAGAGAAAAATATTTCCCTCCCTTTCTCCCTAGCTTTTCTCTCGGTGGTCGTGTTATACAAGTAAAGATACTCTATGACGTCAGAAGCAATCCACGTATTGTTATTGTTTATCTTACGTAGCTATAATTTTTCAAATGACGATAAGCAGATGTTATTGTTGGATTAAATATTTAGGTAAAAATTATCCAAGGAGAGAAAGAAAAACAAAACACACCACCCATCACAATAATGTTATTATTAAATAAAAAACCCACACTAATTTTTTTGCAAATAAAAATTGGTGTGTTTTAATTAAATAAAGTTATCAACGTCATCCTCATACAAATTATAACGGACTTTTACCATTTAATTATTGATCATTTCTAAACTCGAATTAGAATGATTTAGGATTAATTAACGTCAAGGAAAAGTTTTTCTCTTATAGTTTCCTTTTAACATATACGGCATACCTACAATATTAAATTTGGTTTGGAACTTATATGAAATTTTTTAAAGGGCTGTCAACCCCTTATCATCTATTTCTTTTTATACACCCTTCTTTTCTTGCTATTTATAAAATATTTTTTTCATCGAATTTTTGAACGCGTGTATTTTTGAATTATTGTTAAAATTAACTTAAAATAAGGATTGGTGGTGGCGTAGTACGCTAAATGCGTAGGTTCAATCCCAACATCCCTATACCCACACCTCAAAATAGCATAATAACATGTTATATGAGAACTTTTTGTTTTTCAATTTGTTTTTCAACGTTTATTTTGAACGACAGCTTGTGTTTGATCCACAACAACAGATTGAAACACTAACCACACTGAAGCACTGCATGTAACAACTAACTAAAGAGGATAAAAATGCTATAACTAAAAAGATAAACCATTTCTCGATGCTCTGAGCTAATAGATATAAAACAAGGCTGTCTTAAACAGTTTTTCTTCAAAGGTAAAAAAAAGTGTCATTTTGTTACTGAATAAGTAAGGTTCAAGTTGTAGTTTTTTATACTAGTACAAAAAAGGAGATTATAACCTTACTTTTTAGTTTCAAAGTGACATTTCTTGGCTCGTCAGTAGCTGTCAGACTGGACTTTGTCTACTCTGATCAGAGAAACGATTTAGCAAAAAAAGTGTTACTTTTGCTCCTTATAAAACAATAGGTATGTATAAGGCCTAATGAAAAAGATCCTTAGATATTTTGCGTCCTCGCAAGAGGACAACTCCATTTAGAGCAAACGCAGTAAGCAAATTATCTGCGCTAGTGGCCCCGCGATGTAAAGAGATTGAAAAATTTTCCTTTTTCTGGACCTAAATTAATGAAACCCTCTTTTTTGTAAGAGCCTGTCATAAACACTTTTCGGAAGTAGTTATGAAGCGTAGAGTCAATGTGTGACGCCCTTAGATCATAGCATATATCCCCCGCAAATTTAGATATTTTAACTAATAAGATCTAAAAAGGGGAGGGGGTTATATTTCTTCTTGTGTAATGCTTCATGTTGATGGGCTCGTTACTTTTGGGCTCTGAACGCTCAGTGTGACTTGGATGACGTTGTCATATTTGTCGTAGCTCCCTCCGGTCGCTTACAAGACGACATTATTATTACTGTATTTCTGAGGCTGGTTCCTAGTGGTTTCTTGCATCGCGACCTCTCGGATCTATTGTGCACCTCGGATTTGGTCTTCCCTTATGAGAGTTCGGTGCTTTTGATAAAGTCCAGAATTTTTCCTACTGATAAGTTTGGCAGTTCTCTTTAGAGCATCCTCTCTTTCCCGAGAATGCTGTGACGATTTCTTGTGAAAGCCTCACAGTGTAGCAGAAGATGAATTGGAGTTTCCTCCTCTTCTGCACATCCTCTGCATAGTGGATCTTCTTCAAGTCCCATCGTATGCAGGTGCTTTTTGAGCTGACAATGGCCCGTTATTATTGCCGTTGCCAGTTGTAATTCCTCTCTGCTCATTCTGAGTATAGAGCGAGTTCGTTTGTCAGAGGGTTTTTCCAGCAGAGCTTTGGAATATCCCTGTCTAGGAGTTTCCCTCCAGTGTTTGATATGTCACTTCTCTAGAAGTGACTTTATTTCTCTCTTTCCCATTTCATAAAAAATGCCAAAGGTGGGTTTTGGTCCAATGGGTCTTATTTTGCTGCCCTCTTTGGCCAGATCGTCAGCTTTCTCGTTCCCTGGTATGTTAGCATGAGCTGGAACCCATACCAGGTTGACGAAATTTGTCCCCACTAGCGCATTCAGTCTGCGGATGTAGTCCGTTACTAGTCCGGACCTCACCTCACAGGCATTCAGCGCTTTTAGGGGTGCTTGGCTGTCAGGTACAACGAAGATTCTTTGGTTGTGATATCTTCAATCTAACAGCATTTGCGCACATGTTGAGATGGCGTAAATTTCTGCTTGGAAGACGGTTATGTGCTCCCCGAGGCTTAAGACTACCCTTTGCTTCAAGTTGCCGTCCCCAACGATTCCAGCTCCTGTACCTGTTTGGTTTTTAGAGCCGTCTGTGTAGAATACAAGTCCATTCAATTTGACTGCCTTGCATTCCCATTCTTCCTTTGTCGGAATGTTAATTCTGTTCAAGTCGCTTACAAGACGACAACAGTCATTGGAGAAATGTGGTGTAGGGAGAATCATTTGATACTTAATCTGAAGGAGACTGTCAAGGTTCTCTTCATAGGGATTAGGAAGGTCGCGGAATTTATACTTCCTGGGCTTTTCAAACAATATCTTACTCTTTCATCTCCGTTTAAGTACTTGGAAGTCCTTCTGAACTCCAAGGAGTCCTACAGATATCACAAAGCAGGTCAAAAGAGTACTCTCGTGCAATGGTACAAGATGACGTTTGGAGCAACATTAAGTCTATCTCCTGGTTATTCATTACTTTTAGACCACAATGCCAAGACCTACCGTTGTAAACACTTCCCCGCTGTTGTGGAGATGGATTAGAACAGTCTAAGCCACATTCAATGTTAGGAAGTTATAAAAATACAGCCTCATGAAGATTAAGGGCCGGTGTGAAGAAGTATCTTCTCAATATACCAATCGTACCAAGTCGTACCAATTTGTTTACAGAGCAGCTCAGAACTACTTCGACTCCACAGACCATACTGAATTACTGAGGTTACCTAAGGCAGCCAGTAGGGGACCAAGTCCCCAAACATTACGCCAGTTGGTCTACTCAACGAGATTGACGGTCCACACTGATTTTCTTTTAAGTCCACCGTTCTTTAAAATTATGTCAATTCCTTTCATTGAAAACCAGAACTAGAGACTGAAGAACGCCAACCTCCACACAGGTTAATCCTTTGTTAATTTCGACTAAAAGGGAGTATCCTGGCCACAGAACTTCACACAAACAAAACTTAGCGAAAGTTGACTTAGTTGTTTGTGCTAATCAGTGCATGACACCGTGCCCGTCTCTCTTGAACCCTGAACTCTACGATACGAGGGTAGCTCTTGTTCGTGAAGGTTTGGCCGAATATAGTGCAATAGTGAGTGTCCAATTACACAATGACCTGACTCTAGATCAAGGGTTAAGCTCTCAAAAATTCAACAGTAATATTGCTTCAGTTTTGTTCAAAAAATCGTGTGGTTTTGAGAAAACTCGCGGAAATACTCAGTAAACCAGGGAGCGGTCTTAAGCCAGCTGGGAAGTTTCTCAACTAAATCAAGGTCTAATAATGAGCCAAGTGAAATAAGCAGGGGCACCAGCAGCTTTGATAAGCCTAGACAGAGTAAACTCCACAACTATTACTACTTCATCCCATTGGTGCTCCGAGGATGGTGAGCGAATTTCTCGCTAAAGACGTTTTTGTCACGTTTAACGTTCTTTAAGTGCGCTGCTTAAGTGGATTTTATAATTGTGGTTTGCAAATTGTGCGATGTCTAGCCTTGAAGTTTTTCATATAGGAATTATGAAAATTTTACAGTTATTTTTTGTGCTCCACTTTCTACAAATATTGAATCCTTTAAGCAGACACCCTGTGGCTTCCATAACTAGGAATTTATTACTACCATGTTGATTACATTTCTGAGCCCTGTGAGTAGACACCCCGTTATTTTTAATATTACTAATGATGTAACAATACCGATATTGCTTGCCGAGCTCAGTATTTCCCAACATTTTAAAAATTGTTTTCAACCCTCAAATAAAAAAAAGTGAATTTATTTTGAAGACATTTAATTCATTTCGTTGATTTTTCGATAGAGCACTTGTTCGATTTTTATTTTTCGGTCTAAAAGTAGGAAGATATCATCTAACATAAATCAACTTCACCTCATCCTTTTTCAATTTCCCCAAAGCTCTTTCGAGTATCTCAATTTTAATGGAAGAGATTCGATTGTTTTGACGCCATTCAATCACTCAATTAAATAAGACGCTTATGATACTCTGTTGCTAAGAGCTAAAAAAGAAAATTTTATAGAGAAAAATATTGAATTAAATGCCAAAAATAATTAGTAAAAATCTAGAAAAACTTGTTTATTGTTGTAAAAGTCTCAAGGTTCGTCCTAAAATTTTAATTTATTATCTACTAAAGGGCATTGTTCGCATAAATTTTTTTTGGGAAATCAAACCTTTCGAATTTCGGAATTTGGACTTGGAAGAGCGCGTTCAACTGTTGGTTGGATTCGGACGCTATGTGAGCGTCAAATAAACGACTGTTTATGGAAATAGAAAAATTGACAAGTGAATGCAATAAAATGTGAAGTCGATAGATAGCACCCGCATTTTTCTTCTTCAAAGAAATTCAATTTCGCATTCATTTGTGACTTGCATATTGCTTTTTAAACGACGTTAAATACTAACTGGTATGGAATCTTTATTACTTGTAGAACTTGTGGTAAATGTGGTCACTTTGTCAAAATTAAGTCACTATTTGTCTAAATATTTAAATGTTAAATAATCACAATTATTTATAAGTGGATTTGTTATTCAATAAACCTTGACCCTATCACTAAAACAGTGTTTTAAAAAGGTTTACCAATACATATTTACACGAGCACGTCTCTATTAAAAAACAAACAATAAAAATATGTATTTTAGGAATACTAATTGAAGAATCCTTCACATACTTATTTTTTGGGATACTTAAACTACAATCACACCCCCCACCACAAACAAAAATTAAATTAAAAGTCAAATTTTCAAACTTACCAATAAATCCACGTGACAAACACGTGAGAATTGACAAAAAAACAAGATTTTCACCAAAGTAAAAAATCACAAATTAGTCAACACACTATCCAAAAATCAAAAAATTTTAATTCTAAACTAAACTTCCTCTAAGTAATTTTTGTTTAAATAATAAATCGGAGCATTTCGCATAACGAACGAAGTAGAAACACAGTTGCTTACCGAGTGGAATCTGCTGGCGCTAGCGATTGGCAGTTTTATATTCCTGCTGCGACGATAGATCGTATTCAGCAGGAGTGCGAGCACTAACGGTAATCCTGCTGAAGGTAGAATTACAAACAACAAATTTTACCTCAGGAAGTTAAAACTCAACCCATCAGAACCCATCATTATAAATAATTCCTACTTAAAGCTACTTATTAACTCTTTTTTAAACCTCGAGCTATTATTTAAAAAAAAAAAAGTTAAAAATTCGTTTGTTTACTAGCTCCCACGTAGTACTTTTATGCACACACAGCTGTATTGGATGACACAGATAACGTGCCCAAAAAATCAATTTTGGATGTTACATTGGAAGACTTAAAAGTGGAACGACTTTTTTCCCTTTAAAAGTACAACGTCCCTTTACTCCCTTTCACCATATACATTTTTATGTTAAGGGTGAGGTTAAAGGGTTTTTTCTTTTAATAAAAAGGTTGTTTGAAGTCTATTGAAATTTAAGCGGATTGGCCTAAATAATAATAATAATAATCTTGAATGTTAATAGAAGAAATAAATTCTTTACATTTTTTTTATTTCTGAGCTGACAAAGGTGTGTTAAAAGCAACTTTTGGGCGTAAGGCGTAAGTAAACAAACACAATTCAATTAAAACTTGTTAACTAACTTGTTAATTAATTACATCGGAGTAACAAAACAGTATTGTGTTTTCAGCTTGTTATTAAATTTGTATTCTTTCGTAATTAGTAGAGGCTCACAGAGGCTCGCTTAAATCAGTCTTCATGTTCAATTATAGTAGAAAACTCTGATGTGGCCATAACACGACTTTTTTGTGCGTATGAAGGTAATTTTAAGCATAAGCATTTAAAATAACAACTTTAGTCATCTACTGCCTGTTATAAACTATAAAGTGTTTGCTATCATCGAATAGCTAAATTTACGAGTTTTCAAAATATTAAAAAATGTACAGGATGTTATTTAAAATAAAAAAGTTGGTCCTGTTTGACCAACTTGGAAAAAATGATCATTTTATTCCTTATTCTCTTATCTATAAAACCCATTTTACAAAAAAGTAGAGTCGCTACTAGATCGGAAGTTATTAAATAATTTCGAGCGCAAGAACTTGCAATCGAGCAATTGTTGTGTCTGAGATCTCTGACGCTCCCGCATGTGGAGCGCGTTGGGTGACTTGCGCTCGAAAATATTTAACAACTTCCAATCTAATAGAGACCCCACTTTTTTGTAAAATGAGTTTTATAGATAAGAGAATAAGGAACAAAATGATATTTTTTGCAATTAATTAAGTTGGGGGACTTTAAATATTTTTAGAATTTCCGATTTAAATTTTCATTTTTATTACAAAAGAAATGATCTATAAAAAACTAAAAATTTTCCTTGCAAGGCAGTGACGAATGGGGGAGCTCAAATTTACAATTACAACGTAAAAATCATCTTTTGATGTTTGTGTTCGATGAAAATCCATTTTAAAGTCAAATTTTTTTTATACGTGTGCAATAAATTAATCAAGAGCACCATAAACTTCATCAGAAGGGATTACTACGTTCTGCAATAGACCGAAGAAGACTACTGAATATTCATTAGCTTTCATATGCCATAAAATATCATTACGTGTCCAAAATTGATTGGTTATTCTAAAGACCGTCTTTTATATCAATATTTCCATGCGACTCGTGAAATATGTCTCTAATGAGGTTCACACATACAACAGTGATCGTAAGCATTTGCCCTATTCAGTCAAAAAATGTTAGAGAAGAAATTAAATTTTCCTGATCACAACTCCTTTTTAGAGTCTACCAAGTGCTACGAAAAAGTAAAAATACATTGAGTGAGTATACCGGGTGACACAGGGATTTGGAACACTCTTATAACTCCGTTATTTGTCAACATATCAAAATGAAATTTGGTGTGGATTATACTCACATAAATTGCAATTGTTTTAACTACTTGTGAAAATTCTGTCACTTCCGATTACGCCGGAAATGAAGTCAACTTTTAATTTTTAAATGTAACACCATAAATATTTTAACTTTTTTGAAACCTACATTAAATTTTGAATACAGTAGCATCAAAGAAATTAATTTTATAAGCAAAATAAAATTTCTTTTTCAAAAAATAATCAGTTGTCTAGAGTGCTGTGATGTGGTAGAAAATCATCGGTGAGAGCTAATTGTACTATGGAAATTATGTTTGCACCACAAAAGTTGAAGGTTGGTGTTGTGGAGCTTTCAGAAAGTAATTTAGTCACATATTCCTCAATAACTTCATTTTTTCAAATGCCATCATATCGGAACAACTCCATCGTTGTATTTAGAAAAAATACTTTATCTGAGGTAGAATTGTTCCGATATGTTGCCATTTGAAAAAATGAAGATATTGAAGTAAATGTGACAAAATTACCTTCTAAAAGCTCCACAACACCATCCTCCAGCTTTTGTGGTGTAAAAGTAATTTTCATAGTCCAACTACCTCTCACGGATGATTTTATCCCACATCACAGCACTCTTGTAAGCAGCGTAATTTTTGAAAAAAAAAATTATTTTTGCTTATAAAATTAATTTTTTTGATGCTACTGCATTCAAAATTTAATGTAGATTTTAAAAAAGTAAAAATATATACGGTGTTCCATTTAAAAATCAAAAGTTTACTGCATTTCCGGCGTCATCGGAAGTGACAGAACTTTCACAAGTAGTTAAAACAATTGCAATTTATGTGAATATAATCCACACCAAATTTCATTTTGATATGTTAATAAATAACGGAGTTATAAGAGTGTTCCAAACCCCTGTGTCACCCGGTATACGAGGGTTAATCCAATACGATTACTATTAATTGTAGTGATCTCGGAAACAGTAAGAGATACAAAGTTGCTTAAATGGGGGCAAAGTTGGGTAATTGTATAGCAAATAATATTCATAAAAGAAAATTTAAAAATCTCCATTAGATCCATTAGAAAAAATTTAAATTTCCAGAAATCTCATTAATTTATTTCTGAAGTTATTTTCAAAGAAATCAAAAAACTAAAAACACATTTCCATTGCACCTTTTTGTCCCCACAAGATAGCAATTTTAGATTTTCAAAACAAATGAAAAGATCCATGTTAAATTTAATGTCAACGTTAGTTAATCGTGAACTTTATACTACCGAGTGTAACGGATATGCAGATTATCAGATATGAAAGTGCTTGCTATTATCTTACAGCCATTTTGAGACAAGATTGAAACAATTGGTAGTAGTTAATTGTTATTACAAAAGACGTCTACAATGCAGGCTATGCATTTACGCGTCCTTTTAACCACCCGCACCCGTAGCAGAGACGCCCAAGTGGAAAAATCCGACGAGGTGTTCAGTGGGGTATAAGAAGCACAATACGACAAACGTTAATATTCTCTAGATTGCCACGCTTATTTTTTCTAAAGGTTGAGATATAGCACATTATACGGTTTCTTAAAAATCAATACAAATAATGAAATCAAAAATATAAACGTTTTATTAAATAATGTGGTACGATACAAAATATTTTGTTAAGTTTCTTCCATATCTACCAATTTATAACGATAAATATAATTTAAAACTAACTATATGTTATTTACAATACGGGGGTGTCCCGATAGCAAACACTAACCACAACTCATCCTCCCTCACCGTCCACATACGCATACTTTAAAATTTTAAATAAGAACAAGGCGCGAGAGAGTGAGTGTCGCATTGATAACGTTCCATTTTATCAAACGGTTCTCGTTCTTGAGAAACATCTTGTGTACACAGGGTGATTTTTTAAGTGGCACCAACATTGGGATCTCGGAAACGGTAAGAGTTACGAGATAGAAAATTTCAAAATTCAAAATGGTTACGGAAATAACGCAAAAAAACTAAAAATTGGCAATTTAGTTTTTGGACTTCAGTTTGAAAATGATTTACTTAATAAAAAAATTCTCGAGACAAATTTTGAGAAGGTCAAAAGAGCTATCAAACGATACTAAACTCGACATTTTATCACATCGACGCTAGACGTCGCGACGTTCAACTTTTCATTTTCTTATGGGGATCAGTTGTTTTTTTGCAGACAATTATAAAGTACAAGATAGAAAGTTCTTGTTTGGTATATGAATTTAGACGAATTTAGACAAGCAAACTGAGCAATTTTCTGCCAAAAAAAAACAATAGATAATCAAGTTGAACGTCGCGACGCCTAGCGTCGATGTGATAAAATATCGAGTTTAGTATCATTTAATAGCTCTTTTGGCCTCCTGAAAATTTTTCCAAACAATTTTTTTTCTAACGTAAACCATTTTCATACTACAGTCGAAAAACTAAATTGTCAATTTTCAGTTTTTTTTTCGTTATCTCGGTAACCATTTTGAATTTTGAAATTTACTAAACAGATTCTTAAAGCTCATGAAAAATGCAACTTTTTGCTTAGTTCATCAATCTCGTAACTCTTACCGTTTCCGAGATCCCAATGTTGGTACCACTTAAAAAACCACCATTTAGAAACGAGACACCCCGATAAGCTGCGATCTGTAAGTGGATAAACTAGCCGAATATTAATTAGTACAAAAACACTATTTCGAACTAAACTTAAAATTCAATTAAACCCGAGAGAATAATTCACTTCAGTTTCTTTAAACTTTTCCATTTCAATTTCGAACAAAACTGTATGAATTTTATGTTCTGCAAGAAGGCGCGTTTGTCTGTCTGTAATACTTCTGAGTCTAAAAGCTATGTGTTCACCAAAAACAGAACATTCGTCTCTTATAGAAGTGTCTTGAATTACGTTACAAAAATTGTTAGTGTTAATGGGGTCTTGTAAAGTTTCAGGTTCAATCGAAAGCGACCTTTCTCGTTTTTCCACTGTTAGCAGTTTTTTAGGTTTGACGGGTTCCTCAGTGTTATTCGAGTCCTCTGATTCGTACGATGGTCTTGAGATTTTCTGAAAGAAATATTAAAAACGTTATAAAAACTTTCGAGTTGTAAAGATACCAAAACACGTGCAAAAGAACAGCAGGTTGTACATAGGAGGGAAAGCAAAGAGGCAGACGAGCAAACAGACAGTCAGACGGGACAAGCGAGGTTATGCACCCGCGTAGTAATTTTTAAAGACTTGACTACGAGTTCCAAAAATCGCACCACACTGATATACCTAGTGAGTCCGGGATTCGCACTCTGGACCTTTCGCTCCTAGAGCCACCAATTATTTTTTAAAGGTTAGAAATTTTAAAAATAAATTTTCCCAACGACGCGACATCCCGAGGGGTTATCCAGTCTCTGTGCATAGTCAATGTACAAAAATTGAGCTGTCAACGGTAGTCATCCGCAGTCAATGGCAGCCATAGCATGTACAGTTATAGGCAGTCAACTGCAGTCAGTGTACAAATTCACAACAGTGGTTGACCCTTCGCGACATCCCTAAGTAAATCTCCACTTAGCACTTACCTTAACTTTATTAAAGGAGTTATTTTTCCGAATGACTTGAATTAAAAATTTCAGAGCGTCGTAAGCGTACCACTTGGGTTTAATTATTCCAACACTCGGCGATCTTTTACTAATTTCCTTGTAATAATTAAAAAATTGTGTACGTAAAGTTTTAATTTTCTTTTCTGCACTACGTACGTCACATTTGACATTTTTGGATATTTCTTCCCAAGCTCTGTTTCTAACAAATCTATCCGAATAATCCGTATGTGTTGCTCTCCACAAACATTCTTTTTGACGATAATTATCAATTAAATCAAATATTTTTTCTCTAGGCCACTGTTCACACATTTTGAAAACGGACTATTTTAGTCGAAGTTTGAAGAACAACTGAATGGACAATTGGATTATGTTGCGTAATATTGTGCAATTTCATTATGCGGAAATCGCGTTGCTTATTGATTACTTTAAGGCTGGGCGCCGACGTGCAATTTATTGTCGGTTGTGCAATAATTGCGCAACAATTTGGGTCAGTACACATAGATTTTCCCACCTTCTATAAATTAGCCGGATATTTATGAATGCTCAATGTGGGTTATTTTGTAAGATGAAGTGGGACGTCCTCATACGAGTCCTCATAGTATAAGTATACATAGTATGCCATGCCGGTGTACGAAAATCGTACTAAGCAGCGCATGAGGAGTCAGCACGAACGTAGGCAGTACGACCAAGTCGCGTTGACGATAGTATAACTAATGTAATAAGTATACATAGTATGTCATTGCGCAGGTTTTATGATGTTTAGTAAGTGTTGTCAGAAGGTGTCAGGAGGAGCGCGACTTCTATCGTGCTTGTACGTACTTGTAGCCAACGCTGGAATCAACGCAATTTGTTCGTACCTGCATACGTCCGTGCTGACACCTCCTGACATCATGCGCGGCCAAGTTCGATTTTCGTACACCGGAATGGCATACTATGTAATCAGGCAGGTAACTACTGGAGGACTAGGGTCTGGGCCCATCTAAAATTTTGCTGGTCCACCCTTTTGCCCATCCTGAAAAATGTAAATAATAACCCAAAATCCCGGTATATACAGTATAATGTCACCACGACGTTACAAAACCTGCGTAATGGCATACTATGTATAATTATTCTATGGGACGTCCTAATCCCACTACCCATAGTATAACTATACATAGTATGCCATTGCGCAGGTTTTGTGATGTCTAGTGATGTCAGCGGCCTACTTCGATTTTCCTACACCGGAATGGCATACTATGTATACTTATATTATGCCACTATAACGCTAGAAACTAGAATTATTGACAGCTTCTTTTCTATTTTGGACTCAATCGATCAGGACTAGCATCGTATAGTCCTAGTGGAGACGGAGCTTTATTATGAATTTACACGGGTATAGTTAGCTAAAGCAATAAGTTACTAAATCAAGTAGCAAAAATTTAAGAAATTACCGTTTAGTAACAAACACACAATTTAGTAGTAAATTGAAAATTGATTTTAAGAGGTTTCTAACGAATGAGCGGGAAAGTTGATATTTAGACATTCTGCTCGTAACCGTTAGCGACTTTAATATTCGGTCGATATCGTAAATAGTTACAATTCCTGATATGGTAAGGTTTACAGAAGGCAATGACATATTTGTATATAGGAAATAAGTTCCTAATTAGTGAGAAAAGTTCAATTGAACTTGGTGTAATTTAAAAAAACAAGATTTGAATTATACCAAGTTCAATTGCACTTTCTCATTAATTAGGCTCTTATTTCCTATATACAAATATGTCATTGCCTTCTTTGAACCTTATCCTATGAGGATTTATGACTATTTGCGGTATCAACCAAATATTAAAGTCGCTAACGGTTACGAGCGGAATGTCCAAATATAAACTTTCCCGCCCATTCGTTAGAAACCACCCTCTTAATAAAATATACTTACAGAACCACCTTCTCGTTTAGATTTGTTGTTCTCCACGCAATGTAGAAATTCATACATCAACTTAAACCATAGCAGCCTAGGTACATAAACATCATCGCCCTTTTTTCCAGCCTTTTTAGAGTCTCTAATTTTCTTTTTTTCCTGCGCGTACGTAGATCTCAAAACGCGAATTTTATTTTTAATTGCATCTCTTCCAAATCCTTCAATTCCCATTATTTCTTCAAGTTCTTTATAACTTTCTTCTCGCGCCTGTTGATTTCTATAAACACCCGAAGTAGTCTTCCACAAACATTCTCTATCTCTGTACGCTTTTACAAATTTTAGTGTATTTTCTTCAGTCCAACGTGTTGCCATTTTAACACGAATAATTAATACACACACACTTGCCAATTTTTTTAATATTTCACTAAATTGATGTCTAAATTTAGATGCTAGTTGACGCCATGTTTAGCAAAGTTATACGTGCGAAAACTAAACTAAACTAAACAGGTTGCTAAATTTCTCACAAATTCAAGTACGTAAAAATTTGTGTAGATGGTGCAAGTAACTAAATTTAGTGAGTTTAGTAACTTGATTTAGTAACTTATTTTAGTTACTCACCCGTGGTGTAAATTCGGCATTAAGTTAGGTTATAAACACTATTTACAAAACAAAATAGTCAAAATGAACTTACTTGCTTTACGTCAGTAATTACACCAGGCGATACTTTTCTTTTCATAATACAAGGGTGTAGATATTCCGCGGCTTGAAACCATGACAATTTCGGTGTGTAAACAACACCTAACTTTTTATTTTTTTCAACTTTTCCCATTTCTTGATTTATAACATTTTTAACAACTTTAATTTTCTCTTTTACTAATTGCATGTCCATGTATGGAAAAAATTCTTTTAATTCTTTTATTAATTCAACAAAGGCTAAATTTCTCATCGTTCTATTGCAATAATTTTCGTGTCTAATATTCCACAAAATACCGTATTTTTCGTATACTTGTAAAAAATAAATTATATCCTGACTACTCCATTTTGTCGACATTATTTAATTTCAAATTACAACTAATTACGTGGAATAACACGCGAAAATCCAACAAATTTCGTATAAATAAACCTCTGAACGATTCATCACGTGACCGTTTCGACTTGCTCGAATCAGCTGTTTGTTTACACGGTGAAGTTGTAGCAGTCAGTGGCGTGGAGGCAAAAAGTGAGCGGTTATTTGAGTCACTTTAGTCACTTCCAAACATTCATGGAAGTTATATTTAGATCTTCGTCTTACTTCTTAAAATGTTTAAATTCAAAATGGCGACCAATATAACGATTATCTTATATCTGGTTTTTCTGTTCTATTAATAATTATTATAACATAACTTTGCAAGTAGGTAATGATTGTTTTTCAAATCCAAAACAACGGATGTGGCCATACGAGGAACTTTTTCCTGTTTTATATTTTAAATAAAATTTAATTTGATATCTTTTAAATGAAATAAAATACATTAAAGAAAATTTTAAATTATAAACTTTTAAAAAAATGCACAAAAAAATACAACAGGAAATTTGTGCTTTTCTGTAAACGTTTATAGTTTAAAATTAAACGGAATTAAACTTTTGCGTGTAATCACAATTTTTAGACATAAATTGTCGAAATCTGAAATACTAATTTCATTTTTTATTTTTTTAAATTAGGCATAAATAGAAATTCAAAATATACATTATTTTATATGTTCAGAAAGATAATTTTACGAGCTTTCAAAATATTGAAAAATATACAGGGTGTTCCATTTAAATTAAGCCTTTTAATTCCATTTCCGGTTAAACCGGAAATCAAAATATAAAGTGTTTGGTATCGTGTCAAAGTTAATTTTCCGAGCCTTCAAAATATTTAAAAATATACAGGGTGTTCCAAAAAATTTTGATATTGTTCTAATTTCCGGTTTAACCGGAAGCGTTTTGTTAACCGAAAATAGTGTCAAATAATAGATATTCATGGGATTGATACATATATCCATTTTGAAGTTTCCATTTTGATTACAAAACAAATTAGAAATTTTTGAAGTTTTGACATTCCAAAAATCATTACTCCAAAACGGCTCGGGCGATTTTGATAAAAATTTATTTTTCGATAGAGAAATACGTTGTCTGTAACATATCCAAAAAAGAAAAAATATGGCAGAGGGAATTTTGAGAAAATCCATTTCAAAATTTTGACCTACTTGGGCCCCATAAAGGTAGGCAATTTTAAAATAATTTTAAAAATCGACTTATTTAGGACGAAAGCCCTATATTTTGGCTGTACAATGCCATTTGGAAATTTTTATAATAATAATTACCGGCGAAGTTATAAGGGAGAAATCACAAAATGGGACAATCGTTCTATGGGCCGCCATTTTGAATTAAATAATTTGAAATTTTTTTTTTCAATTGGGGCTCAGATATACTATCTTATAGCCAAGTAAAATTGAATTTGGTCCAAATTTGCAAATATGCACCCAAAATAACCACCTTATTTTTGTACACCCTGTATAGATTTCTTATAAAAGCTTAGTTTGTCGATGGAATAATTTTAAAGTGGCTAAAATCAAATTTCATCAAAACAGGTTCAGTAGTTTTTGCTGTAAGGGGGGGGGGACATCCATACATACATACATACGGACATTTCAGTTCAAAAAATCGAAAATTTTTTTTTTCGATTTTTGGAATCAGTGTGACTCAAAACGTCCAGAATTTCAATAAAAAAAAACTTTTTTTTTTTCTTTTTTTTTCTCGATTACAACTTTTTCTTGGATTGGAAAAAGTTAAAAACGGCAGTATACAGGGTATCCCCGAATAATGCCGGCAAACGCCTACAGTGGTTTCCTGGGACCAAAATAGGACATTTTCTTCTCTTGCAATTAGATGAAAAAACGCACCCCTACAAAGTTATAGGTTCTCAAAGTTAGGGTTAAAATTGAGAAAAATCGCTTTATCTCCAAAATACTGTAAATATTGTAACGATTTTTATACAGTAGGCATATCTTATAAAAATCATGGTATGGTAGAAATTACATAAAAATCGTACATAAGAAACGACCACTACAACTACCCTTTCATAGGGTGGCGCTAACTTTGAACCCCGAAAATACTAGTTTTCGCTAATAAAAATAATAAATTCGTTTTATTAATTTTAGCGGGAATTTTAAAATACACATTTTGTGTCTCTAAAATTTTTCTTCCTAATCCAATCAATATTTGAGATTGATTGAGATAGAGGTTTTTTATGAATCAGTATAATTTCAATTTTCAAAAACAGATAATAGGCACTTTTAAAAAGAATTTTTTTATTCCGCAGAATATACATCAGAATATCAAAAAAAGTGTAAAAATAACTCACAGAAAACTACTAAATTTATTTTTAAATTTAAAAACATATTTTTGAAAAAATAAAGAAATTAGCTTTGCAACAACATAAAACTTAAGTTAGGTTTGCATTTAAAAAAATATAACTTTGCATCGTATCTCCAAAATGGCGCAATAAAAAAATGTTTTGTATAATAAATTTATTGGTTTTAGTAGTGCCTATTATCCCTTTTGTGAAAATTGAAATTATCTTCATTAATATAAAAGTTATAGGCATTGAGACAAAATGAACTTTTTCAGTTTTTTCTAAATATCTAGAATGCTAATAATATTTTTCAAAAAATAAAAGTAGGATCGAGTTGGCCATGAAGGAGGCTACATCTGATGTCATTTAACCGACTTTGGATATGGCGAGCATACTAAGTGGGACACCCTGTATATTATCATGCATCAGTTATTCGGATGCTTCGAAAATCCGAAATGCCTCGGTTTTAATTAGTCCGGACTATCGAGGAGCTATTTTATTGTATACACGTCGTGTTTTTTAATCGAACGACGCTTTGTTTCTGTCTTAATTTTTCCCAGGGTCGGAGTTCTGATTTTTTTAAGATCAAAATTGGCCAATATTTTAATCCTATGAAAATCTATTATTTGACACTATTTCATCTGTTTAAGAAAATGCTTCCGGTTAAACCAGAAATTAGAAAATTATTAGCTGACAGATATAGTAAATATTTTGAGTTGCGATTTAGGCGGAAATGACACCAAATTTCTTCATTTAAATGGAAAAACCTATATATTTTTACATTTTGGAAATCAGGAAAATATTCTGAACATAACATTAACATTGATTATATTGCTGTTTCAAAATGACCTTCGGTAAAAGGGGCTATTAGAAAAATATTGAATACCTTTTTGGGACACCTTGTATATTTTTGAACATTTTCAAACCTGGTAAAATTAGCTGTAGCTATTAAAAAGTCTTGTTATGGCCACATCCGAGTTTTACATCCATCAAAAGAAAAGGAAAGAAATGAGCAATTAGAGTAAGTTGGGGGTTGAGGATTGGAACAAGATTAGATCATTGTTTAGATTTCAAGTACAAATTAACGTAAATGAAAGTGTTCTAATTGTGATAAATAACTGACAATCCATATCATTCATTTTAAAAAAATCACTTCTTTTTCAAAATTTTGAAATTTTATATGGGTGATGATTTAATTATTTATGACTGTGCTGTATTTAAAAACAAATAAAACTGAACAATTTTTCGTTTTTACTTTTAAACGCTTTTTAGTGAGAATTGAACGTCTTTGTGAGCTTGTTCATTTTAATGTGCAGTTTAGGTACATAAATCCATTTAAGATTAGAATGACAATTACGTGTTGGTTAATAATAATTAATAATTTAAGTTTTCAACTTTTGCTATTAAACTTCTTTACTTTGGTAAGTTCCTTTAATTATGGTTGCTTTACCTTTAATTTTGTTGAAATTGCGTATTACTTCTAACATAAAAACATAATAATCGTATTATACAGGCAGGGACGTAGCTAAGGGTGGGCACAGGTGGGCAATGTCCACCTAAAGACCCCCTCTGCCCACCTCAAATAATTTTGAAAATAAAAAAATTATAGTAAATATGATAAGGTAGGCACTAAATATTGAAAATGGGACTCGATTCACCAAAATATAAAAATTATTTTACACTAGAAGTGCATTTTTTTAGTCATAATTTTAGCCGTCCCCCGAAATAAAGCTGCCCAAACTTTGCACACCCAGTATTTTAAGTCTAGCTACGTCCCTGTATACCGGGTGGTCCTTATACAGTAGGACCTCGATAATCCGGATTTTAAAACCGAGGCACCCGAATTACTGATGCATGATAATATAGATTCCAAATTATCATAAAATGTAAAAAACTTCATACATAATAAGCAGACAGCAATATAATGTTCATGGGCGTCGCTTCTAAAAATTTCAGGGAGCAGAAAATTTTCTCCAATGCTCCAATGATAAGGACAATTTTTTTTGGTACATAATCACGTTACCAACACCTGATAAAAGGTCTAGACCTCATTTTTTTCAGCGACAAATGCACTGCAGCTCTGCACCATGTTACTGCATCGGAATTAAATCGTCTTTTTTTATTTAAAAAAAATTGTTTTATCGAATATAATTCGACCTCATTTTTCAATCTACAAACAATTAACATTTGCACTCACGTTCCAAAATGCCTAAGCTAATTTATTGAAGACCTTTTGAGCATTATTAATCGAAGGAAAAGCTTACGAGCTTTCAAAATACTGAAAAATATACAGGGTGTTCCTAAAAATTTTAATATTTTTGTAATTTTCGGTTTAACCGGAAGCGTTTTGTTAACCGACTTGGTAAAGACGAAAGCCCTATATTTTGGCTCTATAATGCCGTTTTGAAACTTTTATAATATTAAATACCGGCAAAGTTATAACGGAAAAACCACAAAATGGGGCAATCGTTCTATTGGTCGCCAGTGTAAATAAAAAAAATTGTAATTTATTTTTCAATTGGGGCTCACATGTACTATCTTATAGCAAAGTAGAAATGAATTTGACCCAAATTTGCTAATATGCGCCCAAAATAACCACCTTATTTTTGGACACCCTGTATACAGGGTGGTTACTTTTATCTTGCACACTATGGACATCTCCTAAACGGTGAGAGTTGCGAGATCGGTTAAATGAGAGAAAAGTTGTACAATTTTAGGTTCTATAAGAAATAAAAAAGAAAATTGCGATAGCTTGCTTGGTTTCTGAAATATCCTGAAAAAACTGAAAACTTGCATTTTCTTGTTAATTACATAACTTTTTTATTATTTAAGGCATTGATATGAAATTTGGTAGGTTTACTTGACACGACACGAGCTACGAATTAAACGCATGAAACTTTTTCTAAGCCCACTAGATGTCTGTGTTGTAATAGACAACTTTTGATTTTCTTATGGGCGCTATGTTGAATTTTGGCATAAATAAATTGAAGGTTTTATTCTGATTTCAACGATGTGTAATTTTCTATTTTTTAACAAACATGGCGGCACACTCCATATTACTTTTATTAAATCAAGTATTAGCCATGAAAAAACAATTGAAATATAACAAAACTTTTTAAAACAAAAGCTGTCCCGAGTTGTCATTTTAAATTCTATCAGTGGTTTTTTCATGGCTACTTGATTTAATAAAAGCAATATGGAGTGTGTCGCCATATTTCTTTTAAAACATAGATTATTACACATCGTTGAAATCAGAATAAAAATTACAATTTATTTATGCCAAAATTCAACATGGCGCCCATAAGAAAATCAAAAGTTGACTACTAAAACACAGACATCTAGTAGGCTTAGAAAAAGTTTCATGCGTTTAATTCGTAGCTCGTATCAAGTTATGTGAACCTGCCAAATTTCATATCAATGCCTTAAATAGTAAGACAGTTATGTAATAAACAAGTAAATACGTTTTCAGTTTTTTTTCAGGATATTTCAGAAACCAAGCAAGCTATCTTAATTTTCTTTTCTATTTCTAATAGGACATGAAATTGTGCAACTTTTCTCTGATTTAACTAACCGATCTCGTAACTCTTACCATTTAGGAGATGCCCAATGCCCATAGTGTGCAAGATAAAAGTGACCACCCTGTATATTTCTTATTAAAGGTATTTTTGCCGATAAAATAATTTTAAAGGGGTTAAAATCAAATTTCATCAAAATCGGTTCAGCAGTTTTTGCTCTAGGGGGAGGGCATACATCCTGACATTTTGGTTAACGACAAGTTTTTCTTGGATTGGAAAAAGTTAAAATACAGAACTCATAATGTGCATTTAATAACCAAAATTCAGCTGTAAAAATTTAAACTAATTGAAACACAACTGTATTTAAACACTCGATTCATTAAAAATTGGTAATCATATCAATATTAAACATATCGAGCACAGATGTAAAGTTGCGATTACAATATTTCACTGTAAGAAATGGATTTAAAAATTGCATTCTTACAACATTGTTCAAGGGTTGAATTTTAATAAAGTACCAGAGCTAAAAAAATATAAGCATATAAAAGAATGTCAAGCATTATATTAAAATGTGAAAGAGTGAGTGGTATGAAAGGTATATTGAAATAAAAATACTTAAAATTTTCATTAAATTTTTTTTATTAACTTTCTATATTGCTTCACAAGAGGTAAGATTAAAACAAGTTAAAATGTAATAAAAATATTTATTGAAGTACACATTAATAAAAATATGAAGAGTATGAAAAGGAACATGAATATATTTTATATACTTTTTTAATAACTTGTAAATGCAATACACTGCATAAAATTTAATAAATTTCAACAAAAAAACTCAGCAAGTGTATACATACTTTACTCTAAAGATTTTTGCAATTCCTAAACATCGAGATATTTATGAAAACTCTAAACAGTGTTTAACATATTTTGTGCCGATCTCGT
The DNA here is from genome assembly GCA_963924605.1 of Malthinus seriepunctatus. Lineage (NCBI taxonomy): Eukaryota > Metazoa > Arthropoda > Insecta > Coleoptera > Cantharidae > Malthinus > Malthinus seriepunctatus. The sequence continues at coordinate 20,283,381 of OZ004603.1, forward strand.
TAAGCATTGAGTAAAACACCTGCATTATTTTGGTACATTTACATAAAAATTATGGTAAGATTAAAAATTGTAATTTTATTAAGAACGGTAAGATTTATAAACATTACTTTTTAAATATGCAAGTGAAAATACGTATACTCAAGCAAAAAAATTAATACTGATTAGCACGCACAATGTGCAAAAATAAAACTAACGTTAATTAACATAAAAACAATAACAACATAAATAACCGACTAAAAATATTCATTATTAATGTTTTTTAAATGGCCTACCACATCGATAATTACCAACGTTTGGTGGTTGGCTAGGAGGTAAGGGCCATCTTTGAATCGGGGGTCCGGGAAACGGAGGGGCCATGTTTGGAAGTGGTATGTTTGTTGGAAATGGCGGCGGTATATTTGAACTTGGAAGACCTAAATTGGGTGGATATGGTTGTGGAAACTCGACTTGTACCGGTTGTACGGTATATAATCTATTTCTATTTTTTTGTGTTTGATTTGTTTGAGCTTTGGGTACTACGCCTCCGGTGTAAGTTGCATTTGAGGACTTAGCCGATTTGGATGTGTTTGGTTGTTGTTTAGGTAGACTATTTACTGGCATCATTGTAGGCGGTGGTAACATGGGCATGTTACCGGGAAATCTTTGTAACGCTTGTTGTAACATCGGCATCGGTGGTAACGGTGGAATGTGTGGTGGACAAAAGTTTGGTGGTGGAAATTGTTGGGGAGTTGGTGCAAACTGTTGAGTTCCTGGGGGAAACGGTTGAGGACCCGGTTGAAATTGAGGCATACCTGGTCTAAATTGATTAGCGAACGGAGTAAAACTCATCATTGCTGGATGCATGTAATTGAATGGCGGTGGTGGAGCTACAAAAGTTCCCGGAGGAAATGGTGCAAAACTTGTACTGCACGGCTGTCTTAACGGTGCTACAGCGTTGACCGGTGCCATATAATAATAAGGCGGCTGATGAGTAACTTGATTTGTTTGTTTTGATGCTTGTTCCACCGGTTCACGCATTTTATGGCGAGCTGTGTCTAATTTATTTTTAAAATTCATCGTCGCTTCAAATATCTTATGCTTACTCATTCCGGGATTTTTCCTCTTTCTACTTGTGCTCGATCTTTCGGGCTTTTCTTCGTTTTCAAAATCTACTTCATCATCTGATATAAACAATTCGTCAGGAACTTCGTTGTCATCTAACCATGATGCATCACTGCCTTTCTTTCTAAAAGTTAAAAAAGGATTAGCACCTACGTCCGCTTTTTTTCAAATTTATCTATCACTAATTAAAATCATGGTTACTTACTGCATAAGTTCTTTGAGAAAAACGAATTTACAATGTTCGGTATTAGGAGCCGTATACACCGGCATACCTTTACTAATTCCTTTTTCGCATATATCTTGTTTTGAATTAAAACGTACGACATATGCAGGATGGCTAACATTTCCCATAACATCAAATATATGCCCTAAAACGGATTGGCCTTTGTTTATAAAAAGCACCGTATCTAAGTCGCAAGCAGGAGTATTTGGTAAACTTTCGATCACCACTAAAAATAAATTAAAATTAAATACGTTTAGTTATAAAATTACCGAGTAAATACCTAGCTGTTCCACAATAGCACTGATTATACCGATTTCGATACAATCTTCAGTTTTTACGTTCAAACTAAGTTTGGATAAATCAACAGGAGGTAAATCATTAAGACCGGGCTCACATACAGGATTTGTGGTCGTTTCTGTAGGTTTTTTCTTATCACATTTAGCACCCACGTTAGAAGCATTATCATCGTCGGAACTAAAAAAATTTAATTTAACTTTTTAAAAAAGCAAAATGATTAAAATGTTACCTTTCTTCTCCTTCGGTAGAATACGATAAATCGTTACTCGAACAATTACTTTCTTTATGGACTCGTTGAGTTGTAAAACTTGGCTTTTGTAAATTTGAACTTTCAACATTTAAGTTATCTTCAGATTCAGATAAACTGCCAGAATCAGCTTCTGAATCTCTAGATGAACTGCCGTAAACAAGTAATTGTGATAAAGATTCGTTTATTGATCCAACAGATGGAGTTTCAATAGTGTCTCGATTTTCGTCACAGCGACCTTGATCTTCTACATTTTTTAAATAATGTACATTATCATTCAATTGCACATTTCCTTCGAATTTATTGCTCAGATTATTTGGTTGTTTTTGGTTTGTAATGGTGTCTTGATCGTTTGTTTCAGTATTAACACCGGTTATTGTCGCATCTCCTAAACAATTTAGATTTTTTTCCACATTTTCATCGTTTCTCATAGTAACAGTCTCAAAATTTATATCGGCATTTGCACCTCCGTCATTAATGATCGAAGGTAACTTATCCATTTTTATTATCACAGCTGACTATAATGTGACACAACACAAATTTTAATGATTTTACCGAGTTAAAAATAGCACTCCGTTTCAAATTAACCGTATAAAAATTACAAAAGATTTTGTTACCGACCGTATGATATAAATTTCAGTAGTCATATATCATGTGGTCGTTAAACGTAGCCATTATCGTACCGTACATTGTAGTTGTAAAATAAAATGGATCGGGCGTGTAGAATTACTACTTTTTGACACAGCATAAGTAGCGACATCTATTGATAAATAAATGATACACACAGCTAAGTTGCACTTAGCTGCGTATAGATGGCGCCACATATATTACTTTTAAAATTAAATTTAAATATTTTAGTTTTACAAATAATAATAAACTAATTACACTTTAATTATATCATTTTATATTTGAAAATTAAAGTAGTTAACGCATAAAATTTTTTATTATAAAATGTAATCTGATTTTTTTATTATTTACAACAAAACAAATTTTAAATATTAAGCCATTGTAGTAGTTTTAATGAAAACATTGTTTACATCCTTGAATTTAAGTCACTCACCTGACGAATGTAAGTACCAAACAATAAACGATAGAATAAGTTTATTATTCTAGTCACGTGCATATTTATTTTAAAATTTACAATTCTTCCTTCTCCTAGTAACCTAGACACCTTGTACCTATTCCTTTAGTATTCAATTCACTAATTCAGTATCAAAGTCTTCTTATGCTTACTTTCATTGAGTTTACATAAAACCTTTAGTTTGTGTTTAGAAAAAGTGAGAATTATGTTAAAATAATTAGAGGTAAGTTATAATTTAATTAATTTGAATTAGAAGAGCTATCGTTTTCGTTAGTCTCGAGAGTCTTTGAAAGGGAAATTTATTTAATTTTAACGTAATTAATTTATATTTTAATGAATAATAAAGGCAGAATGATTCAATTATGTGTCCTTTACCCAAATTTTCATCAGTAGCAACAAACCGAGTTCCTTTTAAAATTTTTAAAAATTAGAAAAATTGGGTATTTTTGCAACAGAATTAATGGCGGTGATCTTTTTGAAGAGGAGCATTTAGTTTTCTTGGAAAACTATTTCGAAATCATTTTACAAAGATAAAAGATCTTAATAATTAGCAAACCTTGTGCAAGGTATATCTTAAGTAAATAGAAACATATTAACATTAGAATATGACAATATTTATATAAAAATGGCGCCATTATGTAAACAAAGGACATTTTCGAAATAATTTATACCCAACTAACGTTTAATGTAAATAATATTTGATAAAAATTGCAGTAGATAAGAGAGAAAGAAGATGGGTTTATTTGTAGAACAGGAATTTCATAGAAATGACTTAAGGTAGAGCCAGAAAGTCTGCTAAGATTTTTAGTAGATTCGGTGCTCTTGAAAAGGTTTTTTTATAAAGAACGTAGGTAAACATTTAGAGGGATTCTATAAACTTCAAAAACAGACTTCAAGCTGTTCAGTGACATTGTAAGGCTTTTGAAGAGTTTTACAGAGCTTTATACAACGGCCCTTACTGCCATATTTTGCATATAGAGATATAAAAGATTAAGGGCGGCTTCTAGGGTAGCAGTTGATTTTTTCACTACTCCAGTGAATAATTGCCAAGTAGGGTAGCCTTTAAACCTTAAACGTGACTATCCTTGGTGCTTGGGCAGTCTTTTGATGTAGTGTAGAGGTCTAGAGTCTGTTTATCTGTTTATATCAAGATTTAGAAGATCAAGGGACGTTTCTAGGGTAGCAGTTGGATTTTTTTACTACTCTAGTGATTAATTGCCAAACAGGGTAGCCTTTGAACCTTGAATGTGACTATCCTTGGTGCTTGGGCAGTCTTTTGATGTACTGTAGAGGAATCTAGAGCATGTTTATCTGTTTATATCAAGATCTAGAAGATTAAGGGACGTTTCGAGGGTAGCAGTTGGATTTTTCACTACTCCAATGATTAATTGCTAAGCAGGGTAGCCTTTGAACCTTGAACGTGACTATCCTTGGTGCTTGGGCAGTCTTTTGATGTACTGTAGAGGACTAGAGCATGTTTATCTGTTTATATCAAGATTTAGAAGATCAAGGGACGTTTCTAGGGTAGCAGTTGGATTTTTTCACTACTTCAGTGATTAATTGCTAAGGAAGGTAGCCTTTGAACCTTGAACGAGACTATCCTTGGTTCTTGGGCAGTCTTTTGATGTACTGTAGAGGACTAGAGCATGATTATCTGTTTATATCAAGGTATAGAAGATCATGGGGCGTTTCTAGGGTAGCAGTTGGATTTTTTCACTACTCCAGTGATTAATTGCTAAGCAGGGTAGCCTTTGAACGTTGAACGTGACTATCCTTGATGCTTGGGCAGTCTTTTGATGTACTGTAGAGGACTAGAGCATGTTTATCTGTTTATATCAAGATGTAGAAGATCAAGGGACGTTTCTAGGGTAGCAGTTGATTTTTTCACTACTCCAGTGAATAATTGCCAAGTAGGGTAGCCTTTAAACCTTAAACGTGACTATCCTTGGTGCTTGGGCAGTCTTTTGATGTAGTGTAGAGGTCTAGAGTCTGTTTATCTGTTTATATCAATATATAAAAGATTAAGGGCGGCTTCTAGGGTAGCAGTTGGATTTTTTCAGTACTCCAGTGATTAATTGCTAAGCAGGGTAGCCTTTGAACCTTGAATGTGACTATCCTTGGTGCTTGGGCAGTCTTTTGATGTATAGTAGAGAACTAGAGCCTGTTTATCTGTTTATATCAAGATGTAGAAGATCAAGGGACGTTTCTAGGGTAGCAGTTGGATTTTTTCAGTACTCCAGTGATTAATTGCTAAGCAGGGTAGCCTTTAAACCTTGAACGTGACTATCCTTGGTGCTTGGGCAGTCTTTTGATGTACTGTAGAGGACTCTAGAGCATGTTTATCTGTTTATATCAAGATCTAGAAGATTAAGGGACGTTTCGAGGGTAGCAGTTGGATTTTTCACTACTCCAATGATTAATTGCTATGCAGGGTAGCCTTTGAACCTTGAACGTGACTATCCTTGGTGCTTGGGCAGTCTTCAGATGTACTGTAAAGGACTAGAGCATGTTTATCTGTTCATATCAAGATATAGAAGATCAAGGGACATGTCTAGGGTAGCAGTTGGATTTTTTCACTACTTCAGTGATTAATTGCTAAGGAGGGTAGCCTTTGAACCTTGAACGAGACTATCCTTGGTTCTTGGGCAGTCTTTTGATGTACTGTAGAGGACTAGAGCATGATTATCTGTTTATATCAAGGTATAGAAGATCATGGGACGTGTCTAGGGTAGCAGTTGGATTTTTTCGTTACTCCAGTGATTAATTGCTAAGCAGGGTAGCCTTTGAACCTTGAACGTGACTATCCTTGGTGCTTGGGCAGTCTTTTGATGTACTGTAAAGGACTAGAGCATGTTTATCTGTTCATATCAAGATATAGAAGATCAAGGGACATGTCTAGGGTAGCAGTTGGATTTTTTCACTACTTCAGTGATTAATTGCTAAGGAGGGTAGCCTTTGAACCTTGAACGAGACTATCCTTGGTTCTTGGGCAGTCTTTTGATGTACTGTAGAGGACTAGAGCATGATTATCTGTTTATATCAAGGTATAGAAGATCAAGAGACGTTTCTAGGGTAGCAGTTGGATTTTTTCACTACACCAGTGATTAATTGCAAAGCAGGGTAGCCTTGAACGTGACTATCTTTGGTGCTTGGGCAGTCTTTTGATGTACTGTAGAGGACTAGAGCATGGTTATCTGTTTATATCAAGATTTAGAAGATCAAGGGACGTTTCTAGGTTTTCAGTTGGATTTTTTCAATAGTCCAGTGATTAATTGCTAAGCAGGGTAGCCTTTGAACCTTGACCGTGACTATCCTTGGTGCTTGGGCAGTCTTTTGATGTACTGTAGAGGACTAGAGCATGTTTATCTGTGTATATCAAGATGTAGAAGATTAAGGGACGTTTCTAGGGTAGCAGTTGGGTTGTTTCATTACTTCAGTGATTAATTGCTAAGCAGGGTAGCCTTTGAACCTTGAACGTGACTATCTTTGGTGCTTGGGCAGTCTTTTGATGTACTGTAGAGGACTAGAGCATGGTTATCTGTTTATATCAAGATTTAGAAGATCAAGGGACGTTTCTAGGTTTTCAGTTGGATTTTTTCAATAGTCCAGTGATTAATTGCTAAGCAGGGTAGCCTTTGAACCTTGACCGTGACTATCCTTGGTGCTTGGGCAGTCTTTTGATGTACTGTAGAGGACTAGAGCATGTTTATCTGTGTATATCAAGATGTAGAAGATTAAGGGACGTTTCTAGGGTAGCAGTTGGGTTGTTTCATTACTTCAGTGATTAATTGCTAAGCAGGGTAGCCTTTGAACCTTGAACGTGACTATCTTTGGTGCTTGGGCAGTCTTTTGATGTACTGTAGAGGACTAGAGCATGTTTATCTGTTTATATCAAGATGTAGAAGATCAAGGGACGGTTCTAGGGTAGCAGTTGGATTTTTTCACTACTCCAGTGATTAATTGCCAAGAAGGGTAGCCTTTGAACCTTGAACGTGACTATACTTGGTGCTTGGGCAGTCTTTTGCTGTACTGTTGAGGACTAGAGCATGTTTATCTGTTTATATCAAGATGAAGAAAATCAAGGGACGTTTCTAGGGTAGCAGTTGGATTTTTTCACTACTCCAGTGATTAATTGCCAAGAAGGGTAGCCTTTGAACCTTGAACGTGACTATACTTGGTGCTTGGGCAGTCTTTTGCTGTACTGTTGAGGACTAGAGCATGTTTATCTGTTTATATCAAGATGAAGAAAATCAAGGGACGTTTCTAGGGTAGCAGTTGGATTATTTTACTACTCCAGTGATTAATTGCTAAGCAGCGTAGCCTTTGAACCTTGAACGTGACTATCCTTGGTGCTTGGACAGTCTCTCGATGTACTGTAGAAGACTAGAGCATGTTTATCTGTTTATATCAAGATATAGAAGATCAAGAGACGTTTCTAGGGTAGCAGTTGGATTTTTTCACTACACCAGTGATTAATTGCAAAGCAGGGTAGCCTTGAACGTGACTATCTTTGGTGCTTGGGCAGTCTTTTGATGTACTGTAGAGGACTAGAGCATGGTTATCTGTTTATATCAAGGTATAGAAGATCAAGGGACGTTTCTAGGGTATCAGTTGGATTTTTTCAGTACTACAGTGATTAATTGCTAAGCAGGGTAGCCCTTGAACCTTGAACGTGACTATCCTTGGTGCTTGGGCAGTCTTTTGATGTACTGTAGAGGACTAGAGCATGTTTATGTGTTTATATCAAGATGTAAAAGATCAAGGGACGTGTCTAGGGTAGCAGTTGGATTTTTTCAGTATTCCAATGATTAATTGCTAAGCAGGGTAGCCTTTGAATCTTGAACGTGACTATCCTAGGTGCTTGGGCAGGCTTTTGATGTACTGTAGAGGTCTAGAGTCTATCTTTAGATCCCCACATATTTGAAAATTGAAATGTACCACCGTCGTCATCTGGGGGTGTGGGAGAAATATTTTTTTCTACTCTCATATGTGAAAGTAAGTATTTCGTCTTCCCTTACTCGTTTGGAAAATAGCGTTTTCGTCTCTAGTGAGGGAAAGTTTTAGTATAAGCGGATGTTGATAGATGGCGTAGAATGACCGAAGTAAGACGAGCTTGAAGTTTGCGATTTTAGTTAATTTTAGTTGGTGTCATCTAGGGGCTTTTTAAAAAATCTCTATTGAAATGTCAGTTCAAATTTTAGTAAAAAGAATTATTTTAAAATGTACTAATTATCGTCGTAGAAAAAATAGCATTTACGACTCGAGATGAAATCCGTTTTTATCGTTCGAAAGATTACTTCACTCGCCCTACGGGGCTCTTGAATTAAATTCTATCTCACGAAATAAACTGATGTTTCATCTCATATTGTAAAAAATACTACTGAATATTTGCAAAATATTAACATAATAAGAAATCATTTTAGAAGTTTTCTTTTCGCTTTTTCTGCAAAAGGCGCCTTAAGGTTTTAGCCTAGTTAGCCTAGTGCATAATATGGGCCTGAATATACTATTATTACTCTTAGAGGTTGAGCCTCACTTAAGCCTGTCTAGGCTAAGGGTGTCTCTTGTATAATTTAGCTCAGGGCCATAGCCAGGAGTACGCCAGAGCAGGCTAAGCCTGTCTTAGAAAATTTTAAGCCTGCTCTCACCAGAGCTTGCTAAGGGTTTCGCAATAATAATAAAACGATAAATTCCTAATTGGTGCCGAAGAAGAAAACTTTGATTTAGAGACAAAAATTTTAGACAAAAAACTTCCATCCTCAGAAGAGATTACAGTGGTCACGGATATATACAAACCCAGAAGAGAGAAAACTCTAATTTTCCCTTGAAATATTTTGAGCCTGCCCTGATAGCACAGTCTGGCTACGGCTCTAGTTTAGCTCCATCGTGGCTCTTTATTTTGGAGCCATCAGTGACCCTTTATTTTGTTAGACCATTCCTTCTTGCTAGGTAGGCCTGAGCCTTTGACACCTTTGATATCCCACAATACCGGTTAAAAAAGCATAAAAATCACCAAATGTTAACCTGATCTTAATTAATGCAAATTTTTACTTTCAGATAACTCGAAATGCCTGGGTCAGCGGTCAAAAATGAATCCACTGGTTGTTGTTGCATCGATTATTATTTTACAAGCAAATTCATCCTACACAAGCCTGGATGAAGATCTCGTCCTACCAACTTGGCCAAACTACAAAAGTTACATAACAGACACGAGCCAAACAAAAAAGACTCTAATTAAAGACGAAAGCAACGGTTGTATGTGCCAAGAAGTATCAAACAAATTAACAGTGTGTTTCGGACGCGATTCTTGTCGCGAATTTATCCAACACTTTAAAATTAACACTACTTTGCTCAAAATACAAAATACAAAAATTAAAATAATTCGTAAAGGCGACTTTGATGAGTTTAACAATTTGGAGTCGTTGCAAATTAAAGCAAATTACGATTTGAGTAAAATCGAAGAGGGAATTTTTGAAAATATGACTAATTTAACAAACATGTCAATTTGTTATAATTCAAATTTAAAAATTCTGCAAGAGGGTACTTTTATTGGTTTGGTTAATTTAAAAGAGCTTTTTCTGATTAAAAATGGCTTTAATAAAATTTTAGATGTATCGGTTGCGCTTTCAGCAAATTTCTTGCCAAATTTATTTAAATTGAGTCTTAGCGAAAATACATTTAGGGTTGTTGAAAAAAATGATTTTAAACCAATGTCGGGTAGTAATTTAAAAGAATTAAATTTAGTTTTATGTCAAATTGAATTTTTTCACTCGGAAACTTTTTCTCCATTGCAAAATCTTTCTGTTGTACGTTTAGGCGAAAATCGTTTTAATACGTCCGTAATTTCGAATTTAATCGATAAAAGTATCGAATTAAGGGTGCCTTTAAAAAGCGTCAATTTGTACAACGTTGGTTTTAGAGCTTGTCCACCGAAGCCCTTACTCGAAGCCATTTCAAAATCAAACATAAGCGAACTGAGTTTGGCGAAAAATCAGTTCGAAATCATTTCCGACGACACTTTTTCTCCATCAATGTCTAAACTAGAGCTTCTTGATTTACGCGAAATTTTGGTCCTCAACATAACCAAAAATGCATTCAAAGGAATGCCCTACCTTCGCACTTTATTGTTGAGCGGCAACAAACTGTCCAGCGTACCAGATGGGGTCCTTTTACCAAACTTAACTTATTTAGACTTATCTTCAAATTCAGGCAACTATTTCATCCAATCATACTTTAGTTTAGGTAAAAATAAGTTTATTAAAATGAAAAAATTGATGTACTTAAATTTATCCTACAACCAAATAAACACTTTGTTCAAAGAAACCTTCAACGGTTTGCAAAGGTTGAAAATTTTAGGTCTCGGCAACGCGACTATTTTTCATATAGAAGATGGCGCTTTTAAGCCTTTAATTAACTTAATTTTTTTAAATTTAGAAAACAATTTTTTTGCCCAAAGGGCACCATTATCGAGTAAATTATTCAACGGGCTTTGGAATTTAGAAGTGCTTTTGCTAGGGGGTTGCTCCCTTCAAAATCTTTCTCAAAACTCTTTTAAAAATCTCGTCAAGTTAAAACATTTGGGGCTACAAAACAACCACTTGCTCACGCTCAAAGGAGAAATTTTGAGTCCTTTAGTAAACCTTCGAAGTGTTGACGTTTCGAAAAACTTTTTGGCACCTTGGCAAAACCGTCTCTTTGCAAAAAACCCAACTTTAAAAACAATTTTGGCTTCGCATAACAAGTTTTCTTATTTGAGCAAAGCCATGTTGGAGGATTTTGCAAATTTGAGTCGTCTGGACGTCTCTGACAATCCTTACACTTGTGACTGTTTAACTTTTGTTGCTTTAGAAGAATGGGTGGGCGAAAAAGGCGTGAGAATCCTAAGCCTAATTGATGAAAATCCAGGTTTTTGCGTTTATCCAGATCAAGCGGGTGATCAAACCATCACCAGTTACTTCCAAGGACTTCAAAACAATACAATATCGTGCACCTTTTTATACAAACCAAAATTGATTTTACTATACATTTTACCCTTTTTAACCCTTATTATCATAATTTTATCCCTCGGTGCGGTAATTTACATTTATCGTTGGAATATTCGTTATTGGATCTTTTTGGCTCGCCTCAATTTGGGCCGTTTGAACAAAAGTAAACGAAAAGTTAATTTTAAGTCTTACAGTAGCTATCAGTACGATGCTTTTGTTTCTTACAGCAATGATGATTGTAATTTTGTCGTAGCCCTCGTGAGAATGTTGGAAAATAACGAACCCTACCTCAAATTGTGCGTTTACGAGCGAGACTTTCAAATCGGTTCAGTTATTTCCGAATCGATTCTTGAAAGTGTCTCTAAAAGTCGCAAAACTTTACTAATAATTAGTGATTCGTACGTACGTTCGCAATGGTGTCGATGGGAACTACAAATAGCGGAGCACCATAGAGTCTTTTTGTACGATCGCAACGACGATTATTCGGACGATTCGTTAATAATGATTAAGTTAGGCCAGGTGTCGGATTTATATATGACACCAACTTTGAAATATTTAATGAAAACTCGAGTATATTTAGAATGGGATTTAGATCCTAATAAACAAAAAATATTTTGGGAAAAATTGAGAAAAATTTTAAGTCCAAAAATTAATTACGATTGATCTGTTTAATATTTATTTCACAGTTTGTAAATTGTTTAAAAAAATTGTGACACCAATAATTATAAATAAATTAAATTAAAATAAATACATTATTTACAAATAAAAATATTTTGTTTGACTCGACTACTAACTTCTTTGGTTTATTTCTATTGAAAGATTGAATTTATGAATAAATTGTCATTAAAATCATTTCTTCTAACGATAAAGGATTGCTTTTAATTTTAGAATCAATGCTATGGTGTCGTTCTAAAATTAAAAAAGAAAAAAATTATTAAATTGTGGTTTTGGCGATCAAAACGCAACGGCGAGCTGCGCCTGTCCGTTGCTACTAGCCACGCCCACAAGTTAACGTTTTGATCGTTCCGCATTTCCGCAAGTCTTACCATGAGCAAGATGTAGTCTAACCATCGCCATTATGTAATTTTCGGTAGTTAAAACTCTATTTTTACCAAATCTCAAAACGAGACATTCTAAAACCTTATTACTAACAGTACAACCAGCCTCCCATAATAAAGAGCGTAAATTATAACTCGACGTTTTACCACTATTATGTCCACGATCAAACTTTTGGAAAGCCATCTAAAACAAAAGTTGTAAATCAATAGAAAATGACAAGTGTTGAATATTTACCCTCCAAAACTGTAGCATCGACATTAAAATTGGTATATCCATAGTATTTATTTTTCCACTAATATTAATATCTCGAAGCATAATTAAACTTTTGCACAATTCCAAACTTGGCTTTTCAGATAAACAACTTTTCCAATAAGTTTTTAAAACTTTTTGTAATTGACTAGCATCGATTTCAGGCGAATATTTTAAAAATAGTTTGTTTAATATGACTTTATCGGACTGAAAAAAAATTTTTGTTAAAAAAGGTCACGTTTTTGTAGTTTTTAATTTTTTTACCATTAAAGATGAAGATTCTTCCAAAAATTCCGACGAAATGTTTCGTATTACCATGTTATCTTCATTTACTTCCCTGAAAATAAATAATTGGGTAAATATTTGAAAGGGCCGAAGAGGCAAAAAATGGTGTTTTAGGCACCTGAGTTTGGTATTGGAATTTAAAGTTAATATTCTTACCATATATTGCTTTGTTCGTCTGTTAAAATTCTGAGCAAAAATTTTCCGTCCAAATTGGGAATATTAGTTTGAGGTACGACAATATAGTCGCCAGGTGGAAGTGTAAAAAACGTTACAACTTCTCTGGCGATGGAGTGATTGGTGACGTCCAAGGGTTTCTAAAATGCATTCCCATTAATAATAATTAAAAAAAAAATTATTAAATTTACTTGTTCTGCAACAAAATGTGGCGTAAGTCTTGGCATCGAATGAGGTACTTCGTAAACTGCAAATCCAATAGCAAATAAATGTTTCTTCTTTTTAGTTTCTTGTGTGTAAGTTTCATATAACTGCGTTACGGAAACAACTACATGACATTTATTGCTAGACGTTCTTGGTATTTGTATATGAAATTGAGGATTCATAGCCGTTGTTTCTAAAAAAACAAAGTACTCGAATGTTTCCAATAAAAATTATTGTACAAGTTACCTGTATAACTTGGGCCACCACCAGCATTATAACCACCCCTCCATCTCCTCCTCGCCAAAACAGCCCTCCAAGGTTGTTTGGAATGCAAAGCAGTTTCCAACATCCAATCATCAGGTCCCACATGTACTAAATCTAATTGAGTAAAGTGTTTTGAAAAATCTTCAAACGACATCCAAAATTCTCCGTCGTTTGTAACGCGCACACTTAAAAGTTCTTTATCGCGAACAGGAAGTCCGTCCCATTCCCAGGAACGTTCGCTCCAAGCACCCGTCCATTCTCCTCTAGCCCATGGATTACGTAACCTAACTAAGGGCGTTTCGCCCGCTACGCCTCTAACGCGAGCTAAACCTGTTACACTATAAGCATGTTGTGTTATGAGTCCATTACGTAATCTTAATTGGCGTTTATTTTCTTTTTCCTGAAAAAAAATATTTTACTTAGGTGTTAGTCGTAAACAGTTGGATTTTATAGGGTAATAAATAATAAATTGGTAATAAAAGAGAGTTGGTGTAATAGTTCGATTGATTTTTTTAAAGATAAAATTAATTATTGATTGAAACTGCAATATTGTTAAAACCCAATTATCTCAAAATACTTTCAAAAGGGTGGATATTGATGAAGCGAAGAGTCGATGAAGCGAAGTTTCGATAGAGCGAAACCACGCCCATCACTCAGTTGGTTGCTTAACATCTTTATTGCCAAATATTTATTTTAATAAATAACGACATTGACATATGGTAACTATGGTGACAGATTGACATTTGACACATGATAACTGTGGTGAAAGATTGACATTTGACACATGGTAACTATGGTGACAGACCACGCCCTATTTCTTTAATCCAATCCCTATCCTACTTCCTCCATTCTTCATTTCTCTAAACCAATCCCTAACCTACTTCCCCTACTCTCTGTATCTCTTTTTTTTATCTCTGTTTTTTTCGGATCTTACTGCGCATTTCCGATGATCCATGTGTTTTTCATTGTGTGGATTTCTCTGAACCAATCCCTATCCTACTTTCCCCATTCTCCACTTTTCTAAACCAATCTCTAACCTATTTCTCCCACTCTCTCTCTCTATCTCTTTTTTAATATCTCTGTCTTTTTCAGACCTTACTGCGCATTTCCGATGATCCATGTGTTTTTATTGTGTGAATTTATCTGAACCAATCCCTATCCTACTTCCCCCATTCTCCACTTCTCTAAACCAATCCCTAACCTACTTCCCCTACTCTCTGTATCCCTTTTTTTATATCTCTGTTTTTTTTCGGATGTTACTACGCATTTCCGATGATCCATGTGTTTTTTATTGTGTGAATTTCTCTGAACCAATCCCCATCCTACTTCCCCCATTCTCCACTTTTCTAAACCAATCTCTAACCTACTTCCCCCACTCTCTCTCTATCTCTTTTTTAATATCTCTGTATTTTTCAGACCTTACTGCGCATTTCCGATGATCCATGTGTTTTTATTTGTGTGAATTTATCTGAACCAATCCCTATCCTACTTCCCCCATTCTCCACTTCTCTAAACCAATCCCTAACCTACTTCCCCTACTCTCTGTATCCCTTTTTTTATATCTCTGTTTTTTTTCGGATGTTACTACGCATTTCCGATGATCCATGTGTTTTTTATTGTGTGGATTTCTCTGAACCAATCCCCATCCTACTTCCCCCATTCTCCACTTTTCTAAACCAATCTCTAACCTACTTCCCCCACTCTCTCTCTATCTCTTTTTTAATATCTCTGTATTTTTCAGACCTTACTGCGCATTTTCGATGATCCATGTGTTTTTTATTGTGTGAATTTATCTGAACCAATCCCTATCCTACTTCACCTATTCTCCACTTCTCTAAACCAATCTCTAACCTACTAAACCCACTCTCTCTCTATCTCTTTTTTAATATCTCTATCTTTTTCAGACCTTACTGCGCATTTTCGATGATCCATGTGTTATATGTTATGTGTGTGTTATATTGTCCATTATAGTATATGATCCATTATACATATTGTATGGATAAAAAAATTCAAAATTATCTGATTAAAAAGAAATGTTCAGCACGGAGTTGACCGTGCTTTGGAGGGCACGTTAAGCCATAAGTTCAAGCTATTATATTGAAGAGTCCAATAACGTCTTTAATAAGTCTTAAATGAAAGGAAGGAAACAAATAGGAATCTGCAGGAAAAAGTCCGAGTCAAAATTAGAGAAATTAAATAGACAATCACTTCGCCATCGTATCGCAGGGCCGCAGTGGTTGGCCCCACTGGCTACAAAATAAATTGGAACCAAGTGCAGTGGCGTAGTTAGAAGCGACACTACTACGAGTCTGGGTTCCAAAGAATTCCCACGGACTCCATAGCGCCACAGGTGATTTTTTTTAATTTTTAAGGCCAAACCAGGCTAGATCAACTTTAGAAATTTTTAAATATAATTTTTGTACTGTGAAATTAAACAAAATGAAAAAACACGAAGGAGGATTTTCAAAAATTGTGAATATGTTTATATTTTTCCATTTATTTTCATTTGGTCCCAACGGCGATCGCCTGTCAGCCGGGTGGGTCAGTCCGGGCCTGTCGCATACACAACATACACATATTTTTTGAACTTCTTACGTCTGAGATGATGACCTATAAGGTGTAGGTAGCAGTGAAAGTATGTAACGAGAGTTCAATTGTTATAATCAAGTTACGATACAAAGAAGGTTGTGCTGATTTGTTAACGTGATTTATGGGATTATGACACTCACCTGAGCAATAGTGGCAATTAATAGACTAGAACGAGGTACAGCACTATTTAAAACTTGAAAAGTCAAATATTTATCTTGATGGGTCAAACTAAAACTTTGCACAATTCCTCCTGTAAGATCCTGAAGTGCTCGTGTTGTCGAACCTTGTTGTAAATTTTCATAACAACCATAAAATCTGTAAAATGTACATAATTTTAGTGGTCACTGTTGTAAATAATGTAGAAATATACAAGGTGTCTTATTTACCTAAATTATAAAGTTTAATAATGAAAGTCAAAATAATTTTATGTGCTTTCAAAATGTTCAAAAATGTACAGGGTTTAAAGGGAATTGACACCAATCTTTTTAATTCAAATGAAACACCCTGTAAATTTTTACAAGTTTGAAGTCAGAAATAAGTTTTAAAAATAATGGTAATTAATATTTCCTTTTAAAGTTGAAATTTGAAAACTATTAAATTTTTTTAGGGACACCCTGTACATTTTTTTGCATATTTTGAACCTTCTAAAGGTAACTCTGATACTTAGGAAGTCCTATTAAAGTCCCATTAGAGTTTTTTGAGTAAAATGACTAGACTACTAAATGTAATGCTCCAATAAGTAAAACATAGTAAACAAATGAATAACGATAATAATGATATCGTAAAAAAATCTTGAATTGAAGGACACGTCCTTAAAGCTAATGTAGCCTGAGTATTAGATAGATATACCTGTAACTATAATAGAAATAATATTTTAGTTGAACTACATCCTGTTGAATATGTTATGTATACAGGATGAAGTCTATTCAAACAGCAATACATTCAAGAGTATAATTAAAAATATATTACGACCATTACAGGACATTTTACCTTTCTTTTTTTTTAGTTTTAACTTTAAATTCGCAAGGAAGACACATGAAGAAGTTTGTAGTGAAAAATTTTATTTTTGCAATAATAATTTACGTGAGTCTTTTGAATTGTTTTTAAATTAACTACAATAATTATTTTAAGAATGTCGAATGCTTTTCAAGAACCAACTTTTATATAACCGAAGTTCAACTATGTGACTCGCTGAATGAAATTAAGTTCAATGGAACTGTTTTGGGTGAAATGAATCGTCAATATCTTAATGGCGATTTAAGTTTACCTTTTGAATTAGACGAACAATATGGGGTGAGTGATTAAGAAATTTAATGCTCCACAGAGGAATTGTTGGATGGAGTCAGAATAAAAAAAATTGAAAATGATGCTAAATAGGGCGAAACGTTGTACTGCTCTCATGTTGTAAAAAAGTGTCTTCAACTTTAAGGGAGTGCAGTAGTAACAAAAATAAGACAAAAAGTTCCTATAACCATATGACAAAAGCACGAAAACTCCTTTCTAAGGGGCTACGGTTCCTTAAAAGGGGTCGAACAAAGTGGGTTTTTCAGTTATATCTGGAAATTTGCTTGAAATAAGATTATGAAATTTGGTGTATTTGATTATTAATTTATTTCTAATTGAAAGGTAACACTAAATTTACAAAATTTTTACCAGTGGCGTAGATATGGGGGAGTGATGATGTTAAGGACACTTTTTCGTTAATTATAATAATTTTTTTCCATTATTTTCCTGATTTTAAGGCCCAAGTGAGAATTGAAGATGCGGCTGACAACAAAACTTATTTGCCAGTTTTTCAAGTGTACGAAAAAAATGCGTGCAAATCAATGCACCGATATTTGAGACAATTTATCTACGATTTGGAAAGAGTTGCTGGAATAACACCAAATGTTTGCCCCATTAGAGCTGTTGGTATAAGCAAAAAATTTTTAAGTGCACGAACTAATCCTTAATTATTTCAGGGACGCTATCACGTAAATAATTACTTGCTGAATTTCCACACGATAGGCCTTCAAACATTTCCATTTGGAAAATTGAAATTTTCGTTAAAAATTTTAAACAATAGGAGACCGACTGAGATTTTATTTTGTGGCTTTTGTGAGGTTATGAACGTTTATAATTAATTTGAATGATAAGAAAAATTTACTTACTTGGCGTAGGCTTTTTCTAAAAGGGCTGCCCAAAATTCTGTAGCACTGTTACAATGTAAATAAATTAAACGTCCTTTGAAAGTGGGTAATCTATCATCGATAACGACGTCTCTCCATTCACCAAAATGCCAAAACTTAAATCTGAAAGAAATAAATCAGAAAAAGTTAATTTGTTTCCTTCTTTTTTTTTATATTTATGGTGTTTGTGTTTATGACAAGTTCAATTTCCAATTTTTCTAGTCTTGGAAAACTTCAACCTTAATATAACCCTCCCTAATATGTTAGTTGTATTTTTTTAAAGATTTTCCTATACTTTTTTTTTATTTATCGTTATGTGTATTTGTTTTATTTTAACATCTACCCAGTAGCCACAACACTGTTGTTGTGCTTTTTTCTAAGTAGTATCGCCCCTCTAAATCAACCCTTATTTTTGTAAAATTATTAATTCTAACGTATAGAATTAAATTCTTTTGTTACTAAAAAACTTTCAATTGTTGGGTTAATAAAAATCCTTTTGGACACTTCTCATAATTGAGATTTTTCTAAAGTATTTTCACTCTAAATTAACCTTTATTTTTGTAAAATTATTAATTCTAACGTATAGAATTAAATTCTTTTGTTACTAGGAAACTTTCAACAGTTGTGGAGGTTAATAAAAATCTTTTTGAACACTTCTCATAATTGAGTTTTTATAGAGTATTTTCATTCTAAATTGACCCTTATTTTTGTAAAATTATTAATTCTAACGTAAAGAATTAAATTCTTTTGTTACTAGGAAGCTTTGATCAGTTGTGGGAGTTAATAAAAATCTTTTTGAACACTTCTCATAATTGAGTTTTTATAGAGTATTTTCATTCTAAATTAACCCTTATTTTTGTAAAATTATTAATTATAACGTATAGAATTAAATTCTTTTGTTACTAGGAAACTTTCATCAGTTGTGGGGGTTAATAAAAATCTTTTTGAACACTTCTCATAATTGAGTTTTTATGGAGTATTTTCACTCTAAATTAACCCTTGTTTTTGTAAAATTATTAATTCTAACGCATAGAATTAAATTCTTTTGTTACTAGGAAACTTTCATCAGTTGTGGGAGTTAATAAAAATCTTTTTGAACACTTCTCATAATTGAGATTTTTATAGAGTTTTTTACTCTAAATTAACCCTTATTTTTGTAAAATTATTAATTCTAACGTATAGAATTAAATTCTTTTGTTACTAGGAAACTCTCATCAGTTGTGGGGGTTAATAAAAATCTTTTTGAACACTTCTCATAATTAAGATTTTTATAGAGTATTTTCACTCTAAATTAACCCTTATTTTTGTAAAATTATTAATTCTAACGTATAGAATTAAATTCTTTTGTTACTAGGAAACTTTCATCAATTGTGGGGTTTAATAAAAATCTTTTTGAACACTTCTCATAATTGAGATTTTTATAGAGTATTTTCACTCTAAATTAACCCTTATTTTTGTAAAATTATTAATTCTAACGTATAGAATTAAATTTTTTTGTTACTAGGAAACTTTCATCAATTGTGGGGGTTAATAAAAATCTTTTTGAACACTTCTCATAATTGAGATTTTTATGGAGTATTTTCACTCTAAATTAACCCTTGTTTTTGTAAAATTATTAATTCTAACGCATAGAATTAAATTCTTTTGTTACTAGGAAACTTTCATCAGTTGTGGGAGTTAATAAAAATCTTTTTGAACACTTCTCATAATTGAGATTTTTATAGAGTTTTTCACTCTAAATTAACCCTTATTTTTGTAAAATTATTAATTCTAACGTATAGAATTAAATTCTTTTGTTACTAGGAGACTTTCATCAGTTGTGGGGGTTAATAAAAATCTTTTTGAACACTTCTCATAATTGAGTTTTTATGGAGTATTTTCACTCTAAATTAACCCTTGTTTTTGTAAAATTATTAATTCTAACGCATAGAATTAAATTCTTTTGTTACTAGGAAACTTTCATCAGTTGTGGGAGTTAATAAAAATCTTTTTGAACACTTCTCATAATTGAGATTTTTATAGAGTTTTTTACTCTAAATTAACCCTTATTTTTGTAAAATTATTAATTCTAACGTATAGAATTAAATTCTTTTGTTACTAGGAAACTCTCATCAGTTGTGGGGGTTAATAAAAATCTTTTTGAACACTTCTCATAATTAAGATTTTTATAGAGTATTTTCACTCTAAATTAACCCTTATTTTTGTAAAATTATTAATTCTAACGTATAGAATTAAATTCTTTTGTTACTAGGAAACTTTCATCAATTGTGGGGTTTAATAAAAATCTTTTTGAACACTTCTCATAATTGAGATTTTTATAGAGTATTTTCACTCTAAATTAACCCTTATTTTTGTAAAATTATTAATTCTAACGTATAGAATTAAATTTTTTTGTTACTAGGAAACTTTCATCAATTGTGGGGGTTAATAAAAATCTTTTTGAACACTTCTCATAATTGAGATTTTTATGGAGTATTTTCACTCTAAATTAACCCTTGTTTTTGTAAAATTATTAATTCTAACGCATAGAATTAAATTCTTTTGTTACTAGGAAACTTTCATCAGTTGTGGGAGTTAATAAAAATCTTTTTGAACACTTCTCATAATTGAGATTTTTATAGAGTTTTTCACTCTAAATTAACCCTTATTTTTGTAAAATTATTAATTCTAACGTATAGAATTAAATTCTTTTGTTACTAGGAAACTTTCATCAGTTGTGGGGGTTAATAAAAATCTTTTTGAACACTTCTCATAATTGAGTTTTTATAGAGTATTTTCATTCTAAATTGACCCTTATTTTTGTAAAATTATTAATTCTAACGTAAAGAATTAAATTCTTTTGTTACTAGGAAGCTTTGATCAGTTGTGGGAGTTAATAAAAATCTTTTTAAACACTTCCCATAATTAAGATTTTTATAGAGTATTTTCACTCTAAATTAACCCTTATTTTTGTAAAATTATTAATTCTAACGTATAGAATTAAATTCTTTTGTTACTAGGAAACTCTCATCAGTTGTGGGGGTTAATAAAAATCTTTTTGAACACTTCTCATAATTGAGATTTTTATAGAGTATTTTCACTCTAAATTAACCCTTATTTTTGTAAAATTATTAATTCTAACGTATAGAATTAAATTCTTTTGTTACTAGGAAACTTTCAACAATTATGGGGGTTAATAAAAATCTTTTTGAACACTTCTCATAATTGAGATTTTTATAGAGTATTTTCACTCTAAATTAACCCTTATTTTTGTAAAATTATTAATTCTAACGCATAGAATTAAATTCTTTTGTTACTAGGAAACTTTCATCAATTGTGGGGGTTAATAAAAATCTTTTTGAACACTTCTCATAATTGAGATTTTTATGGAGTATTTTCACTCTAAATTAACCCTTGTTTTTGTAAAATTATTAATTCTAACGCATAGAATTAAATTCTTTTGTTACTAGGAAACTTTCATCAGTTGTGGGAGTTAATAAAAATCTTTTTGAACACTTCTCATAATTGAGTTTTTATAGAGTATTTTCATTCTAAATTGACCCTTATTTTTGTAAAATTATTAATTCTAACGTAAAGAATTAAATTCTTTTGTTACTAGGAAGCTTTGATCAGTTGTGGGAGTTAATAAAAATCTTTTTAAACACTTCCCATAATTAAGATTTTTATAGAGTATTTTCACTCTAAATTAACCCTTATTTTTGTAAAATTATTAATTCTAACGTATAGAATTAAATTCTTTTGTTACTAGGAAACTCTCATCAGTTGTGGGGGTTAATAAAAATCTTTTTGAACACTTCTCATAATTGAGATTTTTATAGAGTATTTTCACTCTAAATTAACCCTTATTTTTGTAAAATTATTAATTCTAACGTATAGAATTAAATTCTTTTGTTACTAGGAAACTTTCAACAATTATGGGGGTTAATAAAAATCTTTTTGAACACTTCTCATAATTGAGATTTTTATAGAGTATTTTCACTCTAAATTAACCCTTATTTTTGTAAAATTATTAATTCTAACGCATAGAATTAAATTCTTTTGTTACTAGGAAACTTTCATCAATTGTGGGGGTTAATAAAAATCTTTTTGAACACTTCTCATAATTGAGATTTTTATGGAGTATTTTCACTCTAAATTAACCCTTGTTTTTGTAAAATTATTAATTCTAACGCATAGAATTAAATTCTTTTGTTACTAGGAAACTTTCATCAGTTGTGGGAGTTAATAAAAATCTTTTTGAACACTTCTCATAATTGAGATTTTTATAGAGTTTTTCACTCTAAATTAACCCTTATTTTTGTAAAATTATTAATTCTAACGTATAGAATTAAATTCTTTTGTTACTAGGAAACTTTCATCAGTTGTGGGGGTTAATAAAAATCTTTTTGAACACTTCTCATAATTGAGTTTTTATAGAGTATTTTCATTCTAAATTGACCCTTATTTTTGTAAAATTATTAATTCTAACGTAAAGAATTAAATTCTTTTGTTACTAGGAAGCTTTGATCAGTTGTGGGAGTTAATAAAAATCTTTTTAAACACTTCCCATAATTAAGATTTTTATAGAGTATTTTCACTCTAAATTAACCCTTATTTTTGTAAAATTATTAATTCTAACGTAAAGAATTAAATTCTTTTGTTACTAGGAAACTCTCATCAGTTGTGGGGGTTAATAAAAATCTTTTTGAACACTTCTCATAATTGAGATTTTTATAGAGTATTTTCACTCTAAATTAACCCTTATTTTTGTAAAATTATTAATTCTAACGTATAGAATTAAATTCTTTTGTTACTAGGAAACTTTCAACAATTATGGGGGTTAATAAAAATCTTTTTGAACACTTCTCATAATTGAGATTTTTATAGAGTATTTTCACTCTAAATTAACCCTTATTTTTGTAAAATTATTAATTCTAACGTATAGAATTTAATTCTTTTGTTACTAGGAAGCTTTTATCAGTTGTGGGAGTTAATAAAAATCTTTTTGAACACTTCTCATAATTGAGATTTTTATGGAGTATTTTCACTCTAAATTAACCCTTATTTTTGTAAAATTCTAACGTATAGAATTAAATTCTTTTGTTACTAGGAAACTTTAAATTGTGGGGTTATTAAAATATTATGGCCTTAAAAGCGGTCGCAACAAAATAATTTAAACAATTTGTTGAAGATCTACCTAATCTCACTTCGTTATTATTAAATTTATCTAAACTAACCAAATTTCGTAAAATACCTTAATTTAGAATTATTATTACTTCTCCAAGTGTGATGCGTAATGTGTTGCCTACCCTATCAGACTAGATTCCTTAAAATTACAGCCAGAAAGCATTAATAGTTAAATGATTAGGCCTTTAATGACCATCACTGTTGAGTGGCAAATCAATAAAATTCCCATCCAACTAATAATCGTCTCAATTGGCGAACACGATATAAATTTTGTACTTTTCGGTTCATAGAGCCTCATTAATTGCTTTACAAAACTCTTTAATAATAAAAACCTTTTTACGATCCATTTCAGTAGCGTTAATATCTTAAAATGAGATCTAATTTAAGCAGTGACTTTGAAGGTAAGCATTGAAGATGATGTAGATTTTATGGCTCATTAGAGTGGCGCACGTGTAGGTAATTACGAATTGAGTTACATCAAGTTGTTGATGTACAGGGTGTAAATATTCAGTTGCTATACTTTAATTAGGATTTGTTACATTTTAATTTGTTTTGCTTTATTGATGTTAAATTAGAGCATCGAAAGCTTGGCGTCTTTGAGAATTGAGATTTAAATTCATTTTCAAAATCCTATGGACTTGGGATTACATTAGACATAGTTACGCGAAGGAAGCATTGACGGGATATCGAAGCACCCAATTAGCATCACAAAGTGGTAGATAGATAATAACAAGCTAGTTAGTCAGCCGGATAGACAGACAGACGAGAGACGAGCACGAGCTGGGATAACAGATGTCCCTTCTGCTACATATTTCTCATCCACGAGTTTAACGTCGGTTTCAAACTACGCAACTATCAGAGAAGATTCAGATATCACTAAACCACGCTTGCCAAATCCAAATTGGGGGATTGCATGGATTGAACTTGATGTCAAAAGAAATATGATATAGACGGCCATCGAACCGACTACTCAGCAATACCCTCTGGTAATGTATTCATACATTCAAGTGGTTAATAAATTACAAAATTATCAAATAATAAAATCACCCTGTAGAACATTGAAATTAAATAAGTTCTAAAAGCGACGTTATTTAATGAACTAAGAAGTGTAATTAATATTGTTAATGAAGTAATACTGTTATATTGCGATAGTTAATTTTGTTTTTTCTCAATTTCATACTTAATATAGGGCGTTACATTTATTTCGTTCTATAATTTTATTCCAATTCCAATTAAAATTACCAATAATTGATGGTAATAATTAGAAAACTTGGTAATTATTTATTCTCCTACTGGAATTGTAAAAAAATTTAATGTTTGCATATAAAACCAATAATGAGTAAAAAAAAATACAGGGTTGGACAAAAGTCTAAAATAAAATTGATAGTTTTTGCCGAATTTTTTATATTTAAATTAATAAAAATGTAATTCAAAACTTGTTTGTTTGAATCAGAAGAACAAGTTAAAGATAGCACTTTAAACAGCTGCAGCTAAAGTAAATACCTGTCGGGTCTCGAAGGCCCGGATTATGTATTACGGTTTTCAATAATGTATTTTGTGATAGCAAAATTATAAAAAAATGTAATCCAAAACCAAAGTGTTTTTTTAAACTAGAAGAGTAAGTTAAAGAAACAATTTAAAAAAACTGCAGATTCAAGTAAGACATCTTCCGGTCTTCGAAGGCCTCGAAGGCCCGGATTATGCGTATTAGGATTTTAAATAATAAATGTAATTTTGGTACAACAAAATTATAAAAACGAATGTAATCTGGAACTAAAGTGTTAATATAATTAAAATGTTGCAGCTTAAAGTAAGACCTCTGTGGGGCCTCTTAGGCCCGTTTTATGCATATTAAGATTTTCTATAATATCTTTTAGGAATAGAAAAATTATAAAAAATATAATTTAGAACTAAAGTGTTTGCTTAAACTAGAAGAGCAAGTTAAAAAAAACAATTTTCTAGTTGCGGCTTAAAGTAAGATCTCTGTGGGGCCTCGAAGGCCCGTTTTATGCATATTAGGGTTTCCTGTCATATTTTTCGGAATAGGAAAGTTATAAAATAATAGAATTCAGAACTATAGTGTTTGCTTAAACTAGAAGAGCAAGTTCAAAAAACAATTTTCAGAGTTGCGGCTTAAAGTAAGATCTCTGTGGGGCCTCTAAGGCCCGTTTTATGCATATTAGGGTTTTATGTAATATCTTTTCGGAATAGGAAAATTATAAAAAAATAGAATTCAGAACTATAGTGTTTGCTTAAACTAGAAGAGCAAGGTAAAAAAACAATTTTCAGCGTTACGGCTTAAAGTAAGATCTCTGTGGGGCCTCGAAGGCCCGTTTTACGCATATTAGGGTTTCCTGTAATATCTTTTGGGAATAGGAAAATTATAAAAAAATAGAATTCAGAACTAAACTGTTTATTCTCAGAACTAGAAGAGCAAGTTAAAGAAACAATATCCAGAGTTGCGGTTTAAAGTAAGATCTCTGTTGGGCCTCTTAGGCCCGTTTTCTGCATATTAGGGATTCCTGTATTATATTTTGGGAATAGGAAAATTATAAAAAAATAGAGTTTAGAACTAAAGTGTTTGCTCAAACTAGAAGAGCAAGCTAACAAAACAATTTTCATCGTTGCGGCTTAAAGTAAGATCTCTGTTGGGCCTCTTAGGCCCGTTTTATGCATATTAGGGATTCCTGTATTATATTTTGGGAATAGGAAAATTATAAAAAAATAGAGTTTAGAACTAAAGTGTTTGCTCAAACTAGAAGAGCAAGCTAACAAAACAATTTTCATCGTTGCGGCTTAAAGTAAGATCTCTGTGGGGCCTCGAAGGCCCGTTTTACGCATATTAGGGTTTCCTGTAATATCTTTTGGGAATAGGAAAATTATAAAAAAATAGAATTCAGAACTAAAGTGTTTCTTCTCAGAACCAGAAGAGCAAGTTAAAAAAACATTTTTCAGCGTTACGGCTTAAAGTAAGAAATCTGTTAGGCCTCGAAGGCCCGTTTTATGCATATTAGGGTTTCCTATAATATCTTTTAGGAGTAGAAAGATTATAAAAAAATCGAATTTAGAACCAAAGTGTTTGCTTAAACTAGAAGAGCAAGGTAAAAAACCAATTTTCAGCGTTACGGCTTAAAGTAAGAAATCTGTTAGGCCTCGAAGGCCCGTTTTATGCATATTAGGGTTTCCTGTAATATCTTTTGGGAATAGGAAAATTATAAAAAAATAGAATTCAGAACTAAAGTGTTTCTTCTCAGAACTAGAAGAGCAAGTTAAAAAAACAATTTTCAGAGTTGCGGCTTAAAGTAAGATCACTGTGGGGCCTCGAAGGCCCGTTTTATGCATATTAGGGTTTCCTGTAATATTTTTTCGGAACAGGAAAGTTGTAAAAAAGTAGATTTTAGAACTAAAGTGTTTGCTTAAACTAGAAGAGCAAGTTAAAAAACAATTTTCAGAGTTGCGGCTTAAAGTAAGATCTCTGTGGGGCCTTTTAGGCCCGTTTTATGCATATTAAGGTTTCCTATAATATCTTTTAGGAATAGAAAACTTATAAAAAAATAGAATTTAGAACTAAAGTGTTTGCTTAAACTTAGAAGAGCAAGTTAAAGAAATAATTTTCAGGGTTGCGGCTTAAAGTAAGATCTCTGTGGGGCCTCGAAGGCCCGTTTTATGCGTATTATGGTTTCTTATAATATCTTTTGGGAATAGAAAAATTATAAAAAATAGAAATCAGAACTAAAGTGTTTGCTTAAACTAGAAGACCAAGTTAAAGAAATAATTTTCAGGGTTTGCCGCTTAAAGTAAGATTTCCGTGGGGCCTCGAAGGCCCGTTTTATGCACGTTAGGGTTTTCAATAATGTCTCGGTAACTAGAATTAGAATTTCATTCTTTTTATACGAAATGAGTAATAAACTGTAAACATAAATGTATACTGTCTAAGAGAAAATTAGCAAAATTTTCATGGTTTCCCTTAAAGTTTGTCGATAAAGGTTTGGTCTTGTGTTGTTGTGTTGTTAAAATAAATTGTAAAACATACATTATACTATTTTAATGACTTATTTCCTTAAGTTTAATTTAACATAAATCGTTTAACTTTAATAGAGTTAGTTAAGACATGAGATAATAAATATTGTTTCGTAAAATTTATAGAATGGCATAAAGTTTTCAATTTCCATTTCTTTTATGTAATTTTATGCATACCTTTTATTGTAAAACCACTGAAAGATTTCTTATAACAAGATTGTAACTTAAAACTTGAGAATATAATATGTACTTAGCTTTCTGTACGGGTATAATTAGGTTGGCTAGTTATTGCGTCTACCGACTATTGGAAGTCTAATAAGGTAACTCGATTGAATTATACGCTTCAATCTTTGATTATTGTTCTTCAATACGTTCTTATACTACATTACAAAAGGCGAAGGCGACAATTTTAAATTATTTTGACTGCGGTTCTTCCATCTATGAAATTTATTTCATACAGTGCCTTTGTTAGGGTGATAAATTAGTATCAGATGCATTAATTAGTTGATAATTTACTAAGACAAAAATAGTAAGTCACAAGTATGTATTTTAAGGAAAACCTGAACAATTTGGCATCGTCACGTTCAAATTTAAAAAACAAAATATTATTTTAGTCGAGTCAAAGTCCCCGGTCCTAGTTATATGGCTAAGGGTAGGAGGAGGGTGAAAAAGACCCGTTTTGGGGGTTTTCGCTTATATTTCGAAAATCATTGGTACTAGGGAAAAATTATTTTGAGCGAAATGAAATCTTATAAAATTTCCTACAAGATTGTTTTTATTCATTTTTTGTCTATTCCTTATAATTCTCGAGATATCCGCCCGCAAAAATTGTTAATGCATAAAAAATAATTTGTGCCTTAGTTGGTTTTTCTCATAATAATTATTTAGAGCTTGCGTTTAAAAGAAAACATCTAATAAGAAATATTGTAGCCCGTTCTTTTCCAAACAAATTGCTTTTAATCCCATGCTGATAGCGCAAATACCGCCTTAGAGATTTGAGTTTCCGCAAACTGTTTTAATTGCAAAAAAATACTGCACCCTATAAAATACATTAATTTCTTTCTGGACCACTAACCGCACCCAACAGATATCTAGGTTACCTCAATTTTTTTCATCTCCAACTAACAATCCATTACTTTTCATTAGGTTGGTTAAGTGAGAAAATGAAGAAAAATTATGAAAAAAAAGAGTAAAATGGAATATTTGTTAAACACGATTTTAATCCTATAAATCAGGTAATCAATCACAAAATAAGTGAGGTTAATTTATAATAAATTCCAATATAACTAATAGATGGTAAAAGTACAAAAGCCGTGAGAACAGACCATTAAAGTAAAGTTCAGCAAACAACACGGCTTGGACAAATAAGATTAAGATTGTCTAAAGCACAATCAGTTTTCACGACATAAATCCGGAGCATGTATCAGATTAGAGATGGAAGATTTTACTTGTTTTGCTTCATTATTTTCTTTTTAATGAGTCAATGATATACTATACTTAATTAACTTTTATTATATTATTTAATTTTTACTTGAAATTTCAACCATTTTAAGGATGAAGCGTTTTTATTACTTTATTAAAAGTACCGGGTGGCGCAAAAGTAACTTTCACACATTTTAAAAGTTCCAAACTTTTAGAGTTTTGAAATTTCAAGAATCGAAGGTCTCTACATCGTCTACGGCTCGTGTCTCAGTTCATCCTCGTGAGTAATAGCCATCGTTACACGCTAGTTGAATTATTTTAAAATTATTTAATTTTTTTCAGAACTCATTAGAAAGAGATGAAAAAGTTACTTCTGCTTATTGCTTTACCCTGTATGTATAGGTCCTAACATTTAGTATGTGTAAAAATCGTTTAATTCATTATTTAATTTGATTAACTAATACTATATCTGTTTTTATACTTCCATATTTTTCGTCATGGGAAAAATTAAATAATTATTAGTCGTGTAGAGCATAAAAAAGTTTTTTATGTTGCTGAGGTCCATTAAACTATTTAATTTTTTTAAATAGCGATTAACGTGTAAAATAGACTTCAATTGTATTTTTTTATGTATCACAGTTTAACTTATAGTGGTATATTTTATACAAAAAATAGGCACAAACTCGGCCGTAGTGTCTGAGAAAAAGATAGAAAATGGAACCATTAAAGTGAAATCGAACGACTTAATTATCATAGTTCATATGACGCCCAGTTCATTGGAATAGCACCGGGATAGGTCTCCGTTCTTCGGAAGACACGTCAACCAATCAATCTAGGTAAGTTTGGATTTATTTAATTTTATAGGTTTGTGATCAAAATAGTTGTCAATGATTATTTAGAAATCTGATTGGAATGTATAATGATCCGACCTTATAATTGTCATAGTTGGCCTTCACTGGACATGAAAGGTGGAACGTTTATGAATTTTAATTAACGATAAAAGCAAAGCTTTTTAACGATAATTGTAAGCAAGAGGAAGAAAGTAATTTGGTCTTTGTTAATTCAACCGATTTCATAGTTCCAGTAATAACTGAGATGACTATACCTCTTTGAATATTAGAAGCCTGTACATTTTTACCTACAGGGTATCTAGCTAAGATTTGTCAACTTAGGTGATAAGTTGCTCATTACACGATACCACTGTAAACAGTGCAAAAAGTTCTTTAGCTTTGTTTATTGAACCGATGTCACATCTCCAGTAACAACCGTAGTAACTATACCCCTTTGAATGTAACAAGCCTGTACATTTTACATACGGTTTTTAGAAAAAAGTTGCATAAAAGTATAGAAAGTGCATGAGCTTTGTTAATTTGCCCGATGTCATAGCTCCAATAATAACTGAGATAACTATACCCCTATGGATGAGACAAGCCTGTAGGTTTTACATACAGAGCCTCTAGAAAAAATTTGCACAAAAGTAGAGAAAGTGCTTGATCTTTGTTAATTTTCCCGATGTCATAGCTGCAATAATAACTGAGATAACTATACCCTTTTGAATGTGACAAGCCTGTTAATTTTACATACAGGGTATCTAGAAAAAAGTTGCACAAAAGTAGAGAAAGTGCTTGAGCTTTGTTAATTTACCCGATGTCATAGCTGCAATAATAACTGAGATAACTATACCCCTACGAATGTGACAAGCCTGTAGATTTTACATACAGGGTGTCTAGAAAAAATTTGTACAAAAGTAGAGAAAGCGCCTTGAACTTTGTTAATTCACCCGATGTCATAGCTCCAATAATAACTGAGATAACTATACTCTATGAACGTGACAAGCTTGTAGATTTTACATACAGGGTATCTAGAAAAAATTTGCACAAAAGTAGAGAAAGTACTTGAGCTTTGTTAATTTACCCGATGTCATAGCTGCAATAATAACTGAGATAACTATACCGCTATGAATGTGACAAGCCTGTAGATTTTACATACAGGGTATCTAGACCAAATTTGCACAAAAGTACAGAAAGTGCTTGAGCTTTGTTAATTC
The DNA here is from genome assembly GCA_963924605.1 of Malthinus seriepunctatus. Lineage (NCBI taxonomy): Eukaryota > Metazoa > Arthropoda > Insecta > Coleoptera > Cantharidae > Malthinus > Malthinus seriepunctatus. The sequence continues at coordinate 20,313,962 of OZ004603.1, forward strand.
ACCTGATGTCATAGCTCCAATAATAACTGAGATAACTATACCCTATGAATGTGACAAGCCTGTAGATGTTACTTACAGGGTCTCTAGAAAAAATTCGCACAAGAGTAGAGAAAGTGCTTGAGCTTTGTTAATTCACCGGATGTCATAGCTCCAATAATAACTGAGATAACTATAACCTTATGAATGTGACAAGCCTGTAGATTTTACATACAGGGTCCCTAGAAAAAATTTGCTCAAAAGTAAAGAAAGTGCTTGAGCTTTGTTAATTCACCCGATGTCATAGCTCCAATAATAACTGAGATAACTATAACCTTATGAATGTGACAAGCCTGTAGATTTTACATACAGGGTCCCTAGAAAAAATTTGCTCAAAAGTAGAGAAAGTGCTTGAGCTTTGTTAATTTACCCGATGTCATAGCTCCAATAATAACTGAGATAACTATACCCCTTTGAATGTAACAAGCCTGTACATTTTACATACGGTTTTTAGAAAAAATTTGCATAAAAGTAGAGAAAGGGTATGAGCTTTGTTAATTCACCCGATGTCATAGCTCCAATAATAACTGAGATAACTATACCCTATGAATATAACAAGCCTGTAGATTTTACATACAGGGTATCTAGAAAAAAATTGCACAAAAGTAAAGAAAGTGCTTGAGCTTTGTTAATTTACCCGATGTCATAGCTGCAATAATAACTGAGATAACTATACCCTATGAATGTGACAAGCCTGTAGATGTTACATACAGGGTATCTAGAAAAAATTTGCACAAAAGTAGAGAAAGTGCTTGAGCTTTGTTAATTTACCCGATGTCATAGCTGCAATAATAACTGAGATAACTATACCCTATGAATGTGACAAGCCTGTAGATTTTACATACAGGGTCTCTAGAAAAAAAAATGCACAAAAGTAGAGAAAGTGCTTGAGCTTTGTTAATTCACCCGATGTCATAGCTCCAATAATAATTGAGATAACTATACCCCTATGGATGAGACAAGCCTGTAGGTTTTACATACAGAGCCTCTAGAAAAAATTTGCACAAAAGTAGAGAAAGTGCTTGATCTTTGTTAATTTGCCCGATGTTATAGCTGCAATAATAACTTAGATAACTATACCCCTACGAATGTGACAAGTTTGTAGGTTTTACATACAGAGCCTCTAGAAGAAATTTGCACAAATGTAGAGAAAGTGCTTGAGCCTTGTTAATTCACCCGATGTTATAGCTCCAATAATAACTGAGATAACTATACCCTTATGAATGTGACAAGCCTGTAGATTTTACATACAGGGTATCTAGAAAAAATTTGCACAAAAGTAGAGAAAGTGCTTGAGCTTTGTTAATTTACCCGATGTCATAGCTCCAATAATAACTGAGATAACTATACCCCTATGAATGTGACAAGCCTGTAGATTTTACATACAGGGTCTCTAGAAAAAATTTGCACAAAAGTAGAGAAAGTGCTTGAGCTTTGTTAATTCACCCGATGTCATAGCTCCAATAATAATTGAGATAACTATACCCCTATGGATGAGACAAGCCTGTAGGTTTTACATACAGAGCCTCTAGAAAAAATTTGCACAAAAGTAGAGAAAGTGCTTGATCTTTGTTAATTTGCCCGATGTTATAGCTGCAATAATAACTTAGATAACTATACCCCTACGAATGTGACAAGCCTGTAGGTTTTACATACAGAGCCTCTAGAAGAAATTTGCACAAATGTAGAGAAAGTGCTTGAGCCTTGTTAATTCACCCGATGTTATAGCTCCAATAATAACTGAGATAACTATACCCTTATGAGTGTGACAAGCCTGTAGGTTTTACATACAGAGCCTCTAGAAGAAATTTGCACAAATGTAGAGAAAGTGCTTGAGCCTTGTTAATTCACCCGATGTCATAGCTCCAATAATAACTGAGATAACTATAACCTTATGAATGTGACAAGCCTGTAGATTTTACATACAGGGTCCCTAGAAAAAATTTGCTCAAAAGTAAAGAAAGTGCTTGAGCTTTGTTAATTCACCCGATGTCATAGCTCCAATAATAACTGAGATAACTATAACCTTATGAATGTGACAAGCCTGTAGATTTTACATACAGGGTCCCTAGAAAAAATTTGCTCAAAAGTAGAGAAAGTGCTTGAGCTTTGTTAATTTACCCGATGTCATAGCTCCAATAATAACTGAGATAACTATACCCCTTTGAATGTAACAAGCCTGTACATTTTACATACGGTTTTTAGAAAAAATTTGCATAAAAGTAGAGAAAGGGTATGAGCTTTGTTAATTCACCCGATGTCATAGCTCCAATAATAACTGAGATAACTATACCCTATGAATATAACAAGCCTGTAGATTTTACATACAGGGTATCTAGAAAAAAATTGCACAAAAGTAAAGAAAGTGCTTGAGCTTTGTTAATTTACCCGATGTCATAGCTGCAATAATAACTGAGATAACTATACCCTATGAATGTGACAAGCCTGTAGATGTTACATACAGGGTATCTAGAAAAAATTTGCACAAAAGTAGAGAAAGTGCTTGAGCTTTGTTAATTTACCCGATGTCATAGCTGCAATAATAACTGAGATAACTATACCCTATGAATGTGACAAGCCTGTAGATTTTACATACAGGGTCTCTAGAAAAAAAAATGCACAAAAGTAGAGAAAGTGCTTGAGCTTTGTTAATTCACCCGATGTCATAGCTCCAATAATAATTGAGATAACTATACCCCTATGGATGAGACAAGCCTGTAGGTTTTACATACAGAGCCTCTAGAAAAAATTTGCACAAAAGTAGAGAAAGTGCTTGATCTTTGTTAATTTGCCCGATGTTATAGCTGCAATAATAACTTAGATAACTATACCCCTACGAATGTGACAAGTTTGTAGGTTTTACATACAGAGCCTCTAGAAGAAATTTGCACAAATGTAGAGAAAGTGCTTGAGCCTTGTTAATTCACCCGATGTTATAGCTCCAATAATAACTGAGATAACTATACCCTTATGAATGTGACAAGCCTGTAGATTTTACATACAGGGTATCTAGAAAAAATTTGCACAAAAGTAGAGAAAGTGCTTGAGCTTTGTTAATTTACCCGATGTCATAGCTCCAATAATAACTGAGATAACTATACCCCTATGAATGTGACAAGCCTGTAGATTTTACATACAGGGTCTCTAGAAAAAATTTGCACAAAAGTAGAGAAAGTGCTTGAGCTTTGTTAATTCACCCGATGTCATAGCTCCAATAATAATTGAGATAACTATACCCCTATGGATGAGACAAGCCTGTAGGTTTTACATACAGAGCCTCTAGAAAAAATTTGCACAAAAGTAGAGAAAGTGCTTGATCTTTGTTAATTTGCCCGATGTTATAGCTGCAATAATAACTTAGATAACTATACCCCTACGAATGTGACAAGCCTGTAGGTTTTACATACAGAGCCTCTAGAAGAAATTTGCACAAATGTAGAGAAAGTGCTTGAGCCTTGTTAATTCACCCGATGTTATAGCTCCAATAATAACTGAGATAACTATACCCTTATGAGTGTGACAAGCCTGTAGGTTTTACATACAGAGCCTCTAGAAGAAATTTGCACAAATGTAGAGAAAGTGCTTGAGCCTTGTTAATTCACCCGATGTTATAGCTCCAATAATAACTGAGATAACTATACCCTTATGAGTGTGACAAGCCTGTAGATTTTACATACAGGGTATCTAGAAAAAATTTGCACAAAAGTAGAGAAAGTGCTTGAGCTTTGTTAATTTACCCGATGTCATAGCTCCAATAATAACTGAGATAACTATACCCCTATGAATGTGACAAGCCTGTAGATTTTACATACAGGGTCTCTAGAAAAAATTTGCACAAAAGTAGAGAAAGTGCTTGAGCTTTGTTAATTTACCCGATGCCATAGTTCCAATGATAGTCTTTTGGTACTCGAGCCGGTAAGGTCTAGGCAAATCCATTTTTTTATGACGAATTTATTCCAGAACATCCTAACATAACATCCTGTATAATAATATATTTTGTATTTTCGCTCTAATGTGCTCATAAAAAATATGCCAATTTACTAAAATGTTACTGTACGTTATGACCTGTGACGGTCGGTATCCATGGAAACGTAAATTTTACAATAATTGGCTCCATAGTCTTCAACACAAGGTTATGGTCAGTCTCACCATGAACTTTTCGGTTTTTATCTAACATTCTGAAGTACCTATAAAAATGACGTTAAAATCACGTAAGTGGAAAAGGTTACATAACCTATATTTTTTGTAAATTTATAAATTATTCATAATGAAAAAGTCTATCTTAACAAAAGATCTTATATAAACAAATTCATTTAATTAAATTCTTGATAAGTCTCTTACTTTTAACACTACTTATCTATTGTAGAAAAATAAAAGAAGCATATTTTATGATATTCTTACTCTTTGGCTTCTAAGAAACTTTGCATGGTTAAGTATAAGTAGTTGTGTTTAATTAAATTTATTACATACCTAACACATTTTTACTTACAAGTTTAGCATGCAACAAGTAAAGATCATTACTGGCGTCAATATAAGCTTTTAATTAAAAATAAAGTGTGATTTTAGTGATAAGGAGAAGTTTTTACGTGTAGGCTCGCCTTTATTTTACTATTTTATCTATACCGGGTGTCTTATGAAGTCTAAGTATCAGTTTATATTTCTAGAGTCTCAAAGAGACCTTTAGATGATATGATTGGACGTCAACAATGGTTCATTTCATGTTAAGTCCAATAACCGTCCATTGGACGTTCATAATGACCCATGGACGTATATACGAAATAAGGACTTGAAATGTACATTCATGGAATGTCCTGTGTTACCTAGCACTCGGGAGACTATTAGGGGTAGTATTGCCCCTGATAAAAATAGCAAAATACCACTTATACCTAAAAGTGGATCCTACAAGTAAAACTATTGACTTGTTTTATAAAAATAATCCTTTTCAACGCCCTGTATAAAAAAATATATAAATCAAATGTAATTTTAAGCTCGCACAGTGTTTGTTTATTTTTAATTAATTTTTTTTATTTATCGAACTAACATGTAAAATGCAGTGAGCTACCGTGTGATTAAATTTTCTTCGGTAAACTCAAGAGAAAGAGAACGAGCAGGTAGAAGAGAGAAAAATCGTTGCTCGATCGGTTGTCAGTTGATCGACAACAAATCATTTACTTTGACTTTTGTGTTGCAAATTGCATCGATTTTTATTTTTCTTATAGAGTTCGTGTTAAAATTTTATTTAAAAAAAATTGAGAACGAAGGTTAAACTTGTGTAAAGAACTCGAAGCAACTTTGATTATTTGATGTTTATAAAATTTTAAATATAATAATTTAGTCAAGTTTCGCTTTTTTGCATAGTTTTTTCAGTTTTTAAATTGCTTAATTTCGAGTTAATTTATAACAATTTCAATCTCGAGTTTCTCAAATAGCATCGAAACCAAAAATAAAAGTTCCTCTCCTTCACTAACTTATCTCCTTCTCTCCGTTTGTTAATTTTTTCGTCTCGATGCTCGTTTTTTTATTCCATTTTTTATACCGTAATTAGTAATTGTAAAAACCACCAAGTGCCTTTTACAGGGTCGGATGCAGAAAATCTCCATGGCCAGATCATGAGGGACGGTGTGAAAATATTAGGTCTTATGGTTATCACTGGACCACAACGATATGACCAAGTTCCTCCTCACAATTAATTAATTATCACCACAGTTTATATATCATGTGGGCTTCAAAAATTTAGAAAACTTTGAGGACGATGGACGATGGACGAAGAACATCAAGTTTCCAAATTTATATGGTCGGCATGCGATTGTAACGTGGGTTCTTAGTAAGGACTCCTATAGATTAAGGAGTAAAATATAAATAATAATAATTGATTCTTCGACAAACCGATTAATCGAAAGATCGATAATCGAAGAAGCAATCAGAAAAGTAAATTAATCAATGAATTGATTATTCTAAGAATAAATTAAACGAATAATTGGTTAATTAAATATAATAGGAATCAATTCTTCGAAAAACCGATTAATCGAAAATCCTATTATCTATTAATCAAAGGATCTGTAATCCTCGATTAAAAGAATAAATTAAGCAAAGAATCGATTATTCTAAGAATCTATTAATGGAATACGTAATAGATTAATCGAATATAATAATAATAAATTCTTCAAAAGACCGATTAGTCGATTAATCGAAAAATTTATTAAACAAATGATCTGAAATCGAAGAATCAATTAAACAAAATATCCAGTAATCGACTATGTAATGGATTAAACGAATATGTAATCGATTAATGGAATATAATGATAATATATTCTTCAAAAAACCCATTATTCGATTAATCGAAAGATCTACTAATGAAAGAATGGAATAATCCATTAATTTAGAAATTACTATATTCGATTTTTTAGAAAAACCAATTCATCTATTGAGTAAAGAATCGATAATCCAAGAATCTATTATTTTAAAAATAGATTTATTAAAAATCAAATTACCTATCAAATAAATGATCTGTAATCGAAAAATGAATTAAAAGAATCAATAATGTAAGGAATCGATTAATTGAATATTATGTGATCGATTAATTAAATATAATTATAATAAATGCTTCAAAGAACCGATTTTTCGATTAAGCAAAAAACCTATTAATCAAAGGATCTATAATCCAAGAATCGATTAAAGGAATAATCGATTAATCTAACAATCACAATAATCTATTTTTAGAAAAACCAATTCATCTAAACGAAAGGATCGATAATCAAAAAATCTATTATTCTAAAATCCGATTAATTAAAAATCGAATTATCAAAGGATCGGTAATCGAAAAATCAATTAGAATAATTAATTACGCAAGGAATGGATTAATCGATTAATCAAATAGAATAATTAATAATACTACATAAAACCGATTTATCGATTTATCAAAGGATCTGTAATCCAAGAATCAATTAGAAGAATCAAGTAAGCAAAGAGTCGTTATTCTAAGAATCAATAAATGAATATGTAAACGATTAATCGATTAATCGGATATGTAATCGATTAATCGGATATGTAATCGATTAATCGAATATGTAATCGATTAATGGAATAAATAATAATAAATTCTTCAAAAACCGATTAATCGATTAATCAAAAGATCTATCAATCAAAGAATGGATTAATGGAATAATCGATTAATCTAACAATCACGATAGTCGATTTTTTTGAAAAACCAATTCATCTAAACCAAAGAATCGATAATCCAAAAATCTATTATTCTAAGATCCGATTAATTAAAAATCGAATTATCAAAGGATCGGTAATCAAAAAATCAATTAGAATAATTAATTACGCATGGAATCGATTAATCAAATAGAATAATAAATAATTCTACATAAAACCGATTTATCGATTTGTCAAAGGATCTGTAATTCAAGAATCAATTAAGCAAAGAGTCGTTACTCTAAGAATCGATTAATCGAATATAATCGTTTAATACAATGTATAAATATATTTAATTCTCTGAAAAACCGATTAATCGAAAAAACTATTTCAAAGAATCGATTAAAGAAAAAATCGATTAATCCAACACTAACAATAATCGATTTTTTGAAAAAACGATTTATTGATTGATCAAAGGATCGATAATCGAAGAATCTATATTCTAAGAATCGATTTAACAAATATCGATTAATGGAATATAATAATAATCGATTTTTCGAAGAACCGATTTATCCAAGGATCTGTAATTATTGAAGAATCGATTAGAAAAATCGTTTATTCAAACGTTTGATTATTCTAATAATCGATAAATTGGAGAATTTATTAAGCGAATAACCGATTAATCGAATATAATTAATATATATTCCTCAAAAAATCGATTAATCGAAAAATCTATTAATTTAAAAATCGATTAATAAAAAAATTGATTATTCAAAAAACTGATTATTGTAAGAATCAATTAATCGAATAACCGATTCATCGATTGATTAAAGGATCGATTATTCTATGAATCGATTAATCATAAATTGATTAAAGGAGTATAATAATAATCAAATCTTCGAAAAATCGAAGAAACCAAAGGATCTATAATTGAAGAATCGATTAGAAGGATCGGTTAATCAAAGGATCGATTATTCTAAGAATCAATTAGTTGATTAATCTTCTTAATGAATCTAAAAGTTCTCAAATTTTGCTTCTGACAATTCATGGATTTATGGATTCCTTTAATATTTAGATTTGATTTGACAAATTTAATTTTGATTATTCGATTCTTCGATTAATCGATTTTTTGATTATTCGATTCTTTGATTATTAAAATTAAAATATTCACGATTTTTGATAATTCGATTCTTCGATTAATCGATTAATACTGGGACAACGCGTTTATTTCATATGATCAAAACACACCGGAGAGTCAAAGAGAGACTTTTGTGAAGAAGAAAGAGAACCCCTCTAGGTATTAATGAAGCATAAACTTTGTGTTTTGAATTTACAAGTTTAAGTTACCTGTCATTGTTCATTTAAGTATACAAATTGAGTTGTAAAAATAAATAAAAATTAGCGAACTAAAGTTGTCTACTCATTCGAATAAAATCGTACAGGAAATCAAAAGACATGGAAATAAACTTTGTAATTAGTCATTCAACGTCTGTCTGCATGAGCACGTACAATAAACGATTTTTAATTTGATTTAATGCTACCTTGACAGATTAAAACAATTCAATGTAAATGTTGGAATTTTATTAACAATAAGACACATTTTTTTTAATAAGGGATGAATTTGACGACTTTTAACTATTAATTCAAATTACAAGATGAGCCAACTTTTTTAAAATTTTTGTAATGTCGTGTGTAACGTGATGAAAATAATTATTTAATTTTGAGCGAAATTTTTTTGCCAATTAAGTATAATTTCATTATTTAAAAATTAGTATCAATTGGTAAAAAGCCACCCACGTTCAACTCCATGCCTAGAACTGGCGAAAAACCATAACAATTATTTTTGCTAATTACAAGTTAATCTATAATTAATTAATTGTTAGTAGTATCTAATTAATTATTTTTATTATAACGGTTGTGGTGAAAAACTAAGTAGTTCAAATATTAATTTCGCTAATGGAAATTTATTAAGCCAAATCTTTTAGCAAATTTTGTTTCTCGTTACGCTTTATTTTACGCGCACATCTCATTACATTTATCTGTGCACATCTTAGCGGCAGGAAATATTAATATGCAATATGAATACACAATTACCGAATATAAATGTGTTAATTTAATCATAATTTGTTATGATTAATATCTATTGTCTTAACTTGAATTTCATAATGAACAATAAACTTCTATAATTTAATATTTATAGGCTTTTCTAATAATAAACTAAAATGAATATACCTATGCTATCGTTACTATCTACTGTAGCTAGATGTCAACCACATATGTGGTTTAAAGTGATACTTTTGTAAATCAAACTTGAGTTTTGTTTTAAATTAAACTTATGTCACAACCAAGCATCTAAATCAAATTATGATGCATGGGTTAGGGCAGAGACGTACACAGAATAATTTCTCGAAAACAGTATTTTTACTTTTTTTGTAGATTCCATAGACGAAAAAGTCAGTTCCAATTGAAAATATAATTTTTAAAGTTTTAAATTCAAAATGGCGGCCAATAAATAGATTGTTCCATTTTGTGGTTTTTCCCCTATAACTTGACCGGTAATTATTATCATAAAATTTGTAAAGTGGAATTTTAAAGAGAAAATATAGAGCTTTCGTCCTAACTTAATCGATTTTCAAAATTGTTTAAAAATTGCCTACTCTTAAGGGGCCAAAGTAGGTTAAAATTTTGAAATGGATTTTCTCAAAATTTCTTCGGGTCGTGTTTTTTATTTTTGGATATGTTATACACATCGCCAGTCTATACCGAATGGTAACGTTTTATTGCTTAAAAATTTTCAGGACCGGAGTTATGATTTTTTGAATGTCAAAATTTCAAAAATAATTTCTGTTGTAATAGGAATGAAAACTTGAAATTATATTAGAAAATACGTTTTGCAAGTGTGGTCCAAAAATATTAAGAACAACGACCAAAATTTGAATTTTGGTTTAATTTGCATAATAAATTGAACATTAAATTTATCATAGGACTTTTGATTTGTATTTCTATAACAGTCAATTCTCATTGGCCAAGACGAACTGTGGGCATGTCAAATTAATTTTAACTGGACATTTAAATATTTTAATTTGATGGGAGTACTAATTAGAGAAAATAACTCTTTTTTTAGTCGAGTACGGTCCTGTAGCCATAAGAGACGTATTTTATTCTTTGACTATAAAGTGAGTTGTTTTAAATCGTATGGATTTTCTGAGAAATCAACTATTCATTGCAAAGAACCACTAAGACATCCATGTCATGAAGTTCTTACATTTAACCAAGATTTAGCCCCTAGTCGAAGTATAAATCTCATTACGTTACGGTGCACTATCGATGAAACTTTAACCATTCTAGGTAGTTTACAATAGAACTGGTAGCTCGCTCATAGAATTCAGATGATGTAGTTGTAAAAATTATGAGATATTTTACCATTGTGTGTATGTGTGTTTATGTGTATTTATATCTATTTACAGTAAAAGAAATTGACTAGTTTTCTATCGTCAACAAAATTTTAATCAATAAGCGAATATAAAGAGGCTTTTTAGTAGGGAGGAAAAAAACTTTGATTTGTTATTATTGCCTTTTTGTAATTTAGACACGTTTAGAAAAACTAAAGTACACATATAAACAATGTCGTTTGAAATTGAAAAAGTAGAAAATGTATAACGAAACTTATGAATAATATATAAGTTGGAGAAAAAGCTCCTTTTTTTTCTGTAATCTTTTTGCTAGTTGCAAAATAGTTGCAATTTAACAACTAATAAGATATTCAATAATTTATCATGGATGTAAATTACATATTCATATTCTTTAAGTGATATAATCACACTTACAGGCTCTGCATGAAAGCAATAAAGATTGACAAGTTGTTAATGGTCGATTAGTGAGATTTTCAATATAGATTTATGTACAAAAAACAATACTAATCGTTAAGGAATAAATAAATGATTTTAGTAATCAAGTGCGACAATAAAAATATTACTAAGTACGTGGTGTACAGAGCCGGACTTGGGATTTTTAAATTCCGAGTACCTGAATAACCTATTGTATTGTATTGTACTTAGAGGTTGATTGGCTTCTAAGCCTTACAGAACTGCGACCAGTGTTGATCTTTTGTTCATAACCCTACTCGTATTTGTGTTCTCAGGAATTCAATCTAATCTTGCCAGCGAAGCATAGAATGTCTCTGAAAAGTTTGCTTTTCGCTTCTTCAGGCGTCAATTGAGCCTTAAGTGTCTCAGCCTAAGACGAGCCAATGCATTGCAGTTCCAGGGAATGTGTTCGGCGGATTCGATCTCCGATTCACAAAGTCTGCTTATGTAACTATTCTCCAGTCCCAGTTTGTTGACGTGGTACCTCACTGGCCAGTGTCCAGTGAACAGACCCGTGATAAGTCTGAATTTCTTCGACTTTCTTTGTCCTTGTGCGTTGTTCCAGTGAGAATTTATTGTTTGTTGTTCTCAGTTTCCCATTTTTGGATCTCTACCTTTATGTGTTCTAGATGGTCCACAGAATGGTTCAGGTCTGATCGGGAGGGCTTTTGAGCCTGTTTTAGCTAATTCATCAGCTATTTCGTTTCCTTCAATTCCCTCGTGACCTGGCACCCAATGAAGGGCAACTTGTTGTCTCTTGCCACAGTTTTAAGGGATTGGCTTACTAACATAACCTTTTTTTTGTAGGAGGGGAACCCATCTATGACGAAACCCCTCCTTTTGCCCGTAGTCGAAACTTATAATGAAACTGGTATCGCCATCTTGTGGCATATCGTCAGTTTCATTCGGGCGAACGAAGTTGCCATGCACTAGTTTGCCACATTCTGGATATCTGCTCATCACAAAGCATCAATACACATATCATATCACATCCATATCTCAATCCAAAATTTACACATTTAGCACCACAGACAGCAGGCCAAAAGGCACAGAGCACAAAAGTTGGAACAAAATTCGCAACGTAGCAAAATTGTCCATGGACACACTTATAAAATATCACGCTTATATAATCACAATTAAAAACAAAGTCACCGAATACACAACAATTAATTATCACAGTGACAGATGGGCTATCCGATCCTTATCGTACTTTTTCTTTGCTTGTAGAACGGTGGAGGCAAAACCTCAAAGGCCCTCCAATTATCGACGCTCTCGATCATGAGCGCTTGTATATCTCGCACCGCAAGTCTTTTGCCCAACTGAAGTTCCAGTCCGGATCTTTCTGATGTCCAGCGCTGGCATTTTATGAGGATGTGCTCGGCGTCGTCCTCCTCCACCCCACAGAACCAGCACTCCGCAGATGTCAGCTTACCGATGCCGTGCAAGTACTTGGCGTAGCATCCATGCCCAGTAAACAGTTGTGTCAGATGGTAACTAAGTAGTCCCTGATTTCTCTCAGTCCACCCCTGGATATCTCTTATTATCGAATGGGTCCATCTCCCTTTTCTGTCGCTCTCCCACCGGGATTGCCAGATGGTCATAGACTTGGCTCTACACTTCGTCTTGATTGCTTTTTTGTTTTTATATCGGCGGAGGGATCCCTGTCCAGCCTCTTGCTAATGGCGGCTCTTTGGGCTATTAGAATGTCGATGGGTATGCAGCCTCCGTCAACACGGTTTTATATGCACAGCATACTCTTAGGGCCAGGATACTTTGGGTTGCCATCAATTTTTTCGTGCAATTGGAGATTTTCAGCGCCCCGCTCCATACGGGGGTGGCATATAATAACATTGACTGCATGGCCGTCTGAAGCACCTTCCTTTTCTTGGTTGTTGGGCCGCCGGTATTTGGTAAAATGGTCCCTAGGTAATTCATGAGTCTGTTGGTTTGTTTAGTAATGGCGTCGACGTGCCTTGCAAAGGTCAGGCCGTAGTCCAAAGTGAGGCCCAAATAGGTCACAGTTTTTGTCAGTGTTATGGTGACGTTTCCGAACTCTATCCAGATACTTTCTACACTTCTCTTCAGATTAAGTATGACCGCGCTGGTATTTTAGTGTGCCACCTGGAGTTTATGTTGATTTATCCATGCTTGTAATAGCTTTAAAGCTGCCTCGGTCTTTCGGACCATTCCGCCCGCGGTTTTGGCGGAGACCATGACCGCGAGGTCATCGGCATAGCAAATGGTGTCCACTCCGTCCGGTATAGGTATCCTTATGACATCGTCGTATAGGACGTTCCACAGGGTGGGTCCAAGGACCTTACTAACCTAACCTAACCCAACCTAACCCAACCCAACCTAACCTAACTTAACCTAACCTAACCAAATTATTGATATGCAAAATTCTTGAATTAAGGGCATTACTATTTAAATTCGTTCAAAAATTTTACTACATCGTCTTCTCCCAACATTACGCTGGCACTAATCCTCATCAAGTCATCAGTTATTTATTGTGTGAAAATTCTCGCTCCGGTTCTGTTTGAAATTTTTTTGTTTTTATAACAACAGAAATGACTTACCTAAAAACTCCACAATAACCATTTGAATTATCAAAGCCTTGATCTGATGGAACAACACGATCTAAAAATCTTGGAGTCAATGCTAACGATGCGACAGCGGCCATTAACCATTGATCGCCCAATTCGCCAGAATCGACAGCAAATCGACAAGTATCATTATTTTCATTCATAAAACGTGGCCTCTGGCACATTTCCTATATAAACAAACAATAATTATTATTAGTTTCGCACACTTTCTTTCCTCATTTTCTACACATTAAAAAAATTATTAGATAAACGACACACTTATAATTATTTTTAAGGTGTTGAAGTAAAACGTTGATGCAACGAGAGAACTTTGACCTGACACACAAAACTTGAAAATTTCAAGTTTACATTTTCTTAATCGTTCGTTTGTTCTTTTTTTGTTCAATTTACGTAAGTAATACTTATAGAAAGTAAATGAAGCCCTAAAATTAGTTTCTCACAGATTATAATTTTCACGAAAAGAAAGTAAAAGATTCTTTTGTGTACTTAATGGAGGAGCAAAAAATAGGATCGTTTAAAGAGGTATTTCATGTTTTGCCCTACTTGATTTGTTTTAGTTTAGTTGCTTTCAATTGTTTTTTTTTTATTTTCTCTAATCAGCGTATATTACCATTTTAACAGAAGGATAACTGTTAAAACGAGGAATTATTGCAATGGAAATGTGTACCCAAATTGAGAGTGTGTCTATGTACATTGTACATACAGGATGGGTGTTTAGTGTGTGAATGGAGGTGGCTCCTTATAACTCTTAAAGATATCAAAACCAATGTGGGCGTTGTGGTAACACATGGTTAAATTAGCAAAAAGTTGCAAATTTTAATGAGCTTAAATAATCAACCAAGACAATTTTAAAATTCATAAAAATTTTCAGGCAATCAAAAGAGCTATCAAACGATACCAAACTCGACATATTATCACATCGACGCTAGACGTCGCGACGTTCTACTTTTTATGTTCTTACAGAACTATTGTTTTCTTTTATAAAATTACTCAGTTGACTTGTCTAAATTTGGATTATTATGTAAATTAGTAATTTTCTGCAAGAAAAAACAATAGATTTCAATACAAAATAAAAAGTTGAAAGTCGCGACGCTTAGCGTCGATGTGATAAAATGTCGAGTTTAGTATCGTTTGATAGGTCTTTTCATCTCTTGAAAATTTATCTCGAAATTTTTTTTATATTAGTACGCTTAAAAAAGTCTTCATGTGGTAGGATGATTCACAAATAAATGTCTACCCAAACTTTTGTTGTTTTGTTATAAATGGAACAATTAGTGTACAATAAAGGGATATTTAGAACCAAAATTGGAGACTTTCAGTATGTCAAATTTTTTTTTTGATTTATAAAGACTGCACTAATAAATAGGGAACTATTAAAAGTCAATGGAAATGCTAAATTAAGAGCGTGAGAGTGTAGACAACAACGAGTGGATTTAGGAAGGAAAAAAATTTAATGTAATGGAATATTATGGAATAATCAATTCATTGGGTTATTAGTACAAAATTACAGTTAAAATTATATCTAATTGCAAATTAATACAACAGTAATAAAATTACAAATCGTTAAAAACGTATAATATCATAAGTAGGACGTGCAATTTTTTTTTGCGAAAGAAAACCACAAATTTGACGCGCGCGTTCGAACGCGCTTTTCTTGTTAATTTAAAAAATAATAATTTTATAATACTATTACAGGTAAGGATAATTTTGTTTGTTATTATTATAAAATACGATTATGAGATAATTTGGTTTCAACGTGCTCACTTACTGACATCAATTTTCTCACATTGCTTCCGCACGTGTAGACACTACAAATTGACCTTATATAAGAACTAAAATTTTTTTTTCTACTCTCTTGATATCCTTATTATAAGAAAATTCAATTTCAACACGTAAAAGTATTAACACCCTAGTGAGAGAAAATCAATCTTTGATGTTTTATTTAATGATGGAATTTTCTTGTAAAAAAATTTCCATTAGGTCCATTTAGGGTCCCAATTAGGTTGGTCCACTCAATCTACAACTAATAGATCAAAATGTTTAACTACAACAGGACCCCCTTCCCAATTGTTCTATAAAAAGTCTCTGACCTCCAGCTGATCCCAATGAAGAACGGGAGAACTCGACTCGTTATATCGCAGTTTTTCGTAATTTTCCGTAATGGTAAGGTTTTTGTTTTTACATTCATCTCTGCTTTGGATTCATGCTTCCTAGTCCTTCGAGTAATACAGGGAACGAGATAGCGGCTAGGTTAGTAGTGACGGCCTCAGGAAAATTTAACAGGTCTTGAACCTACTCTTAGTATCCCAAACAGTTCATCAGACGAAGTCTTGACGATCGTCCACTGGAGGACGTAAAAAATAATGGAAGACGTGAAATCTCAGTCATTCTTGATTCCTTGGCAATGAAGCTTGTCCTGAGAACGAGGAAGCAGTGCTACAACTTCTGGTTGATGGTCTTCTTGTGGATAGCACAATGGGCTATAGGTTCAGGTAAGTGTTCAAGCCACCTAAGAGATCCTCCCCCGCTCCATGGGTTAATAATTTTTTCCTGAAGCATATAACGTCTTTTAATGAATAGTATTGACGCTTCTATAAGTAGAAAGCGTGGACTAAACCAGCGCGTCCTTAAATCAAGCGCCTTTTTCATCCCCATTTGTATTATAAATCGTTAGTTGAAAGAGCTCTTTCAGCTTGTAAATGATTATGACATTTAGAAAAGAGTTATTCCGGAAACAAACGAAACTGTCAGAAAATATCAGGGACTGAGTTCTTGAATCGGCCTAGATAAGTCAGCTACATTTAAAAAAAATACGATCCAGGGATCTTCCACCGACATTTTTTATAAAAAGTGCTTAAAAGACTTTGAAACCTTGGCATTGGAGGTCCAGCCTAAAGCTTATAATGGTTAGTTAGGTAGTGGCTTCGCTGAGGAGACTCATTTTAAAACTTATTTAAAACGTTTCATCGGTCCATTATATTTCTCCAGTAACAGGCCAATCGAGCTATTGCTCAATCACCAATCACCCGACCTACAAGTCCGATCCAGGCAAATATAAATAGTTTAGGAAGAAGTTAACATTCACAGGTAAGTTCAAAGAGATTAAAGTGCAGAGATGAATACGTCTACGTCTATTGAAAGCTAAATTCTTTCGAAAAACATTAACCTTAATGAACCCAGTTCTTGGTTGGTATATTTTACAAAATTAATAATCATATTATGAAATTCATATTAAGGCGGGTATAACCAAGGGTGGTTTATAGCAACAACAAGGACATCTAAGTAGCCCAAGAAACGCCGAGTGTTTCAGTTGGCGGTCCTCCCAATTACTGTCATCGGTGGCAACGATAATGGTGACATTAAAAAGTACCAACTCGTAAATGTATGCGTAAAAACGTCACCGATGTTCATGATCGTCAATAACTACATAATCTTTCGAAATCGTTAGCTTAGTGATTCCAGTAGTTAACATAGGTAATAAAATAAAATTATGGGACCGTTAGAGGATTTCTTGGTTAAAGCTCATTTTACGAGATTTCAAAATATCAATAAATATATACAGGGTATTCCATAACAATTTTAATAGTTTTCTAAATACTGGAAGAGTTTACTGAAGCGATTCAGGATGTCGAGTAATTAGCAGGGCAGGAAGACGGGCAGGTAGTTAAGAAGGAAGACTGGAAGTTATTCAGGCAACACTATTTCTACAGCCATCATCAGAAGTCGCTCGAGGAGGTTTGAACGGGGGGCGAAGCCCCCCTTACTCCCCTCCAAGGGTTCATTCAACGAGATGGAAGCCCGCTCTGACTTTCGTCTAAGCCCACCGAAGACCGAAGATTTATGTTCTTTCTTTGGAAACCACTGGCAAGAGGACGACCACCATCCTCCACATTCCAAAAATTAGCTAAGAAGTGTTAATTATCTAGCGATATAACAAGTGAGTTCGGCTACACGGATTTACGCCTGAGCCGGTTGCTCCCACCCGCCCGCTTGGCTTCAGAACTAAATCATGTAAGGTACATCCTACGTTCGTGAGAGCTGACTGGTAGTTCCGGGCCCATTAGTCCAACCGCTTTTCTTTTGGTTCAAGATCTTTCGCTATACGGGGATAGCGTCGGTTCATAGAAGTTCAGCGATTGGGGTCAATAGTTAGTACCCTATTAGAGAAAGGAGCGACTCTAGATAAAGTCAGAACCTCTAAAACTTTCTCCGACGCATCTCAGTCACCTTGTTAGGAAGTCGTCGTTTGTGGTTTCGAGAAAGATCACGAAACTGATGCGAGGAGGTTGCAACCAGCAGCCTAAGCTTTGTCAGGGATAATCCTGGAACTAGTCCATATGCGACGTGACTTGAGAGCAGAAGACAGGTCTTTGTCAATAGTAGCCACGGTGGACTTTTCCAGTGACTCAGAACCTGGTGGTCTTGGGGTGAGTGCTCTAGGTGGGCTGAGTAGGAGCCTATCTGGGGCTCTGAAAGGCTCAGATTCCTAGACAGGGCGGCACATTCCGAGGAGGCCCGGTTCAAGAGGTTAGGTACGTGCCAAACACAGTCTACTCTGACGGTAGTCTAAGCTTTCTGACCCGACCCGTGTCCCCTTCCCCCGAGGGGACTTCCTATCACAGACAAAGTTAGTCAGTCAGCCGGGAAGATAGGCAGGCAGATATGAGGGCAGGAATGGGCCTTATGACGAAGAAACTTAAGTTAAACCTACCCTGTGATAATTTACTGTTCACGTAGGTACCCAAGTTATTGCAATTTGAAATATTAAACTTAACTTTTGTTAGTTAGAAAAATCATCTACGTTTAGCGTTTCCCACGCATTTATAAATAAAATTATTTAGTAGTCTTAAGAAAATGTATAATAAATTTACAATTATAGTATGTATACAAAAAAGAAATTTCAAAGTTCGTATTACATCATACCTCCTACTTGTATGCGCACATTTAACGACCCCTGATTTTATCACTGTAATGCGAAAACTCTTTTAACACCTCAACATAAAATTATAATTAGAAATTAAACAAAAAAGAAACACTTACATGAGGTCGCATCCATACTATTGGATGGTATGACGGTTTTTTGTTGTGGTACAAAGCTCGAGCTCCGGCAGGAAAATCAGGATCTTCGTAAAGAATGCCTCTATCGCGACAACTTCGTTTTATTCCTTGATAACTCGTTTGAATTTTCTGTCTTTCCGTAGTACAATACCTGTTAAATTAATAATTGATGTTAATATTTAAATTTATATTTTGTTATGAATAAAAGGGTAAAAGACTCCCTGTAGTTGTTAAGAGTTAATGGTTTCTGTAATCAGCTAATTACTTTTGAAGTTATATTAGCTTTCTAGTTGTTGGAAATTCTTATTACATGTGCTCGTTCTTTCCGTAAATTATATTAGAGCGTAAACTGCATTTTATCTTAAAATTACGTAATTACTTGTTATTGTAAAGGCAATGGGGTGCCAGTAGAGTTTAAAAAATTTATTTCTACACTTTCACAAAGATTTTATGGGAAAAAGCCGACAATTCACAATAAATAGCAGCTAACAGAGTCGTTAAAAATTTGAAAAGGTCAGGAACGTCAAGAATAATCCCAAAACGGTTTAAAAATGCACCATCAGAGCCAAAAGTTTCATCAGCTCCCTTTAGCTCATATTTTGGACTGTACACCGGAGAAGGTGCACTAGGCCACATATTTGGCCCTATTTTACAATCTCCAAGCAGCTTTCATTGCCATCCTACACAGAAGGTAAACCCAGAGCATAGTTCTACTCGTTTGCAGAGTCGAATGAACGCTCTACAAACTCCAAAATACAGTTTTTAGTGAAAAAGAGGAAGAAGAAGTAGTTTCTGGATTTCTAGCGAAATATATTATGTCTTTAAATAGGAAAAAGAGCAAGAGCTTGTCCAGGAACGTAAAAGTAAAGAAATGGTATGCATTGACACGTTCTGGTATCTTCTGTACAACTTTTCATTGCTTTTAGATAGAGAACATTATCAACTGAGCTTGGAAGACATAGCCCATTCAAAAGATATACTCTAAGCTTAGTTCTATTCGTCCGCACAGACTCGAAGGGAAAAGAACAAGAAGTTTCTGGATTTTTTAGCGAAATATTATGGACTAAGATAGAAAGACGAGTAACAAGTGCAGGAACGTAAAAGTAAAGAAATGGTACGTATGATATGTTGTGGTACCTCTTGTACCATTTTTCAATGGTTTTAGATAAAAAATACTATCTCGGTCTTGTGCCCTCGAAAGACATCAAGTACGACCACCCTGGTGGACATGGACGTGGCTCATGCCAAACTGAAATTAGGGAGGACACAGAGAAAAATCTGCATGTTCATCACTGGTGCTTTCAGGATCACACCAACGACTGCCATTGAGACCGTTATTTGTCTTCTTACTCTTCACTTATTCGTGAAGTATCAGGGAAAGTTGGCGGAGCTACACAGCTGATAAACACAAACACTTGGAGAGTCGGTGGATGTGGGATGTCGCATACATTTGAACCTTCGGCTCAAAATTAAAGGCTACAATTTCTACCTGCGAAGAGTGGCAAACCAACACCTCGATCAGATGCAAGGAGGCCTAATCTGGTACACAAATGGGTAGAGTCAAAAACAGAACTTAGTTTTGCACTAAGTTCATATCCATCCGTCTTCCAGGTGCAGCTCTAGGGCTTTTCTCAATTGTAAGAAAATCTCTAACCTCGTTCTGGAATTTTGGTAGTCCTTACAGAACCTAACGATATACATAACAATGTATCAATGCACTGGGTTCCAAGCCATTCTGGCATAGAGGAAAACGAGATAGCGGATGGGTTAGCAGCGAAGGGTACTCTGATTCCTTTCTGCGGAGCGGAACCTGCACTTTGAATCCCTATAGTTTCATGAAATAAGACCTTGTCAAATGGATCTACAGGGAATACACGAGACCATGGAAAAAAACAAAATCAAAGCATACGAAGCTTTTTTATTAAAGAAGAAAATTTAATTGAGGACGGTGACAGGTCTACTTACACTGTCCCTTATATAAAAACCTACGCACTATTGGAATTTGTGATGACTCTAGATGTAGACGCTATGGAGAGGAAGATGAATCTGTTCAACTTTCTTTTGCGGCTTTGAGACTCAAAACACTGATTGCCACCTACCAGCAACAAGCAAACATTCAAAGAATCTACCCCTGTAGGGGTTAGTAGGGCATAAAGGAAAACGAGATAGTGGATGGGTTAGCAGTGAAGGGTACTCTGATTCCTTTCTGCGGAGCAGAACCTGCACTTGGAATCCCTATATCTTCATGAAATAAGACCTTGCCAAATGGATCTCCAGAGAATACACGAGACAATGGAAAAAACGAAATCAAAGCATACGAAGCTTTTTTATTAAAGAAGAAAATTTAATTGAGGACGGTGACAGGTTTACTTACACTGTCCCTTATATAAAAACCTACGCACTATTGGAATATGTGATGACCCTAGATGTAGAGGCTATGGACAGGAAGATGAATCTGTTCAACTTTCTTTTGCGGCTCCGAGACTCAAAACACTGATTGCCACCTACCAGCAACAAGCAAACATTCAAAGAATCCACCCCTATAGGGGTTAGTAGGGCACGATATAGTGGATGGGTTAGCAGTGAAGGGTACTCTGATCCCTTTCTGCGGAGCGGAACCTGCACTTGGAATCCCTATTCTTCATGAAATAAGACCTTGCCAAATGGATCTCCAGGGCATACACGAGACAATGGAAAAAACAAAATCACAAGCATGCGAAGCTTTTTTATTTAAGAACCTTGCTCAGAGATGGCAAATACACTGCTAAACCTAAGCAGGCTTCAACTGAGGACGGTGACAGGTCAAATAACACTGTCCCCTAAATAAAAACCTACACACTATTGGAATATGTGATGACCCTAGATGTAGAGGCTCTGGGGAGGAAGATGAATCTGTCCAATTTTCTTTTGCGGCTCTGAGACTCAAAACACTGATTGCCGCCTACCAGGAACAAGCAAATATTCTAAGAATCGACCCCTGTAGGGGTTAGTAACCTTCTTCGAGGAAATGGGACTAAGGCTGGACCCACGACCTCTCTGGATAACACAAAGGGTGGCTTTGGCGTAAGTATTAGAGCCTTTAACCATGGAAAAAACAAAAACGACCACTCAAGGGATAGACCCAGAGCTCGATTCTTCTCGTCCAGAAAAAGAACCGACGCCAAAATTATGTAAATATGGACTGAGCAAAAAGCAATAATACGATTTTGAATTTTTGAAAAAGGGGAAGAGTAAGAGTCTGCTCAAGAGAACAACAATAGAAGAATGAGACGCTTGACATGTTAAGATGTCCTATCTATCATTTAGGGGTGATTGAGACGTGAACAACACGTAAAGAAGATGTGCAGATACAAACTAACTGGAATTTGTAAATTTGAGACACCTAAGACGACCACCCAAGAGATAAACCCAAAGCTTGATTTTTATCATCGTCCACAGAGCTTTTAGTGAAAAGGAAGAAGAAAATTCTGGATTTTTGAGCAATTTTTGTTAGGAAGAACAGTCTGCTCTTGTACCATTTTCGGGTCTTATTGGAGAGAGGACACTATCTTGACGCTTTTGATAGCTTTTATAGAGAAATTATATGAAATAAAAACCTTGACCGAGCAAGAACCAAAATGAAATTTATTATACCTAGTACAGTGGAGAAAAATCTGACTTGGTTCACGTAAATCCAATAAATCACAAACCAAAAAAAAATAATATTTATATATTGTTATTTTCATCGCACC
Organism: Malthinus seriepunctatus; assembly: GCA_963924605.1. Lineage (NCBI taxonomy): Eukaryota > Metazoa > Arthropoda > Insecta > Coleoptera > Cantharidae > Malthinus > Malthinus seriepunctatus. The sequence continues at coordinate 20,336,393 of OZ004603.1, forward strand.
TATTAGTTCCGTAACCAATTCAAAATTGTTCTATCGCATAGACATTCGTACTCCTATCGTATAAATTTATTACTTTAATAAGCAGTTGAGTTGGAAGCTAAAAGCTGTATTGGACGCCCACGGTTAGCTGTAATCAACTTTATTATACTCATTAATATATAATTAAGAAAATTTATTAACTAATTTTTTTTGCAAAACAACTTTTGTAATTTTTTTAGTAATTTTACGACTGTTTACACTTATACAATAAAAACAAAACACAAATTTTATTTGTGTAGGGAAAAAAATAAAATTGTTTAAACTTTCAAGTTCATCCTCTACTCTACACTGTAGTATAACATCCACAACAACAACAAAGCAAAATGTTAAAACGTTAAAAGGAAGGAAATTTTACGTGTCGCGTTTGTTGCGGTGTGTATTTCTTTACAAGAACAACCAAGAGGATATGGTTGGGAATTTACAGCTTTTAAAGTAGAACAAACTCATGTTCGTGATATTCAATCAAGTAATTGGGTTGAGCATTTTTATGCAGCTCGTCAGAAACTTGGACTGACAGTTAATCTTTTTTCTAACGTCGAGCTCAGTTGAGGTTAGATTGATCTAATGTTGTTGGTTTTTAAAAAAATGATATATTAATTTGTTTGGAGAAGATCTAATTAAGATGATGGTCGAGGAAGAAGCACTAAAAATGATTTAGTTGGAATATCATAATTATAGGATTGTGTGAGAGTTATGGGAGAAATTTTGAAATTTGATAGTACAAACGGTGTGGTTTTAATTTTTTAATTCGAGAATCCATTGGCGGCGGTGTTGAATTATTATCTGTTGGTCGCTGACGCAGATGACGTACTAAAATTTTTACTTCAAAATGTTAATACGCATTTTTTAATAAATTCTTATTCAATAAGAGCAAAACGTTGGAAAAATTTCCAATAAATCGCCTCATCCTGTATATTAATTTACTGCACTTTTCATCACTTTTATTTCAAATTTTTCTCTAGGGCTTACTGTAGTTAGCCAAGCCTCTACTAATCTACGTCTATGTAAATTCCTAGATATTAAAACAGTTTTTGCGTGCGTACAAAACAATCTGCAGATTTATTAAGGGGCGGACCAATCAAAGATTAACAGTAGTAAAGAATTTTAAGCCCTAAAGGCTTTTCATTATACAATGTAGGAAGCTCTACAATGGTCAAAATTTAAATTTTTACTCAACTACTATTTTTTTGATTTTAAAAATATTTCTACATCAAAGTACGTTTTCAAATGTAGAGCAAAAACTTGGATGTGGCCGTACCAGGACTTTTTCGTACGTATCCAACAAGAATTATTAGTGATTGAACTTTTTTAAATTAAAATTTAATTTAATTTATTTATAAAAAAAAAATTATTATTATAAAATATATAAAAAAGTTAAAACACGTGTCATGGGAAATGCGCAGTAAGTTCCTAACAGACGGAGATAAAACAAAAAGAAATAGAGAAAGAGATGGGGGAGTAAGATAGAAGGAAATGATTGACTCCATAGTGACTTGGTGAAGACAGAAAGAGGTATAAAGAGGTGACGAGACAGAGAGAAGGTAGAGAGAGAGTAGAGGGGGGGTAGAGAGCGGTCAACTGTAATGTCATTTTCCCATGTCATTTCACATATTATCAAATCTGTCATCTCAAGTCATTCCGCGTGTCATTATTTCTTTTGTAATCCCTTCTGTCATTCCATCTGTCACCCAATCTGTCATCCCATCTGTCATGACATATGTAATATTATATGTCGTGCCATTGGTTATTTCATTTGTCATTTCATCTGCCATCGTATCTGTCATCGCATCTGTCAGAAACATCTGTTATCCAAAAAAAAAAGTCAATCTGTCATCCCATATCGCTACCTTGGTGTTACAAGGTTCTATTTGACAAATTTAACATAGGGAGATATATAGGCAATTGATAAAACAAAAAGAAATAGAGAAAGAGATGGGGGAGTAAGATAGAAGGAAATGATTGACTCCATAGCGACTTGATGAAGATAGAAAGAGGTATAAAGAGGTGAAGAGACAGAGAGAAGGTAGAGAGAGAGTAGAGGGGGGGGGGTTAGAGAGGTGTCAACTGTAATGTCATTTTCCCATGTCATTTCACATATTATCAAATCTGTCATCTCAAGTCATTCCGCGTGTCATTATTTCTTTTGTAATCTCTTCTGTCATTCCATCTGTCACCCAATCTGTCATCCCATCTGTCATGACATATGTAATATTATATGTCGTGCCATTGGTTATTTCATCTGTCATTTCATCTGCCATCGTATCTGTCAGAATCATCTGTCATCGCATCTGTCAGATACATCTGTTATCCAAAAAAAAAGTCAATCTGTCATCCCATATCGCTACCTTGGTGTTACAAGGTTCTATTTGACAAATTTAACATAGGGAGATATATAGGCAATTGATAAAACAAAAAGAAATAGAGAAAGAGATGGGGGAGTAAGATAGAAGGAAATGATTGACTCCATAGCGACTTGATGAAGATAGAAAGAGGTATAAAGAGGTGAAGAGACAGAGAGAAGGTAGAGAGAGAGTAGAGGGGGGGGGGTTAGAGAGGTGTCAACTGTAATGTCATTTTCCCATGTCATTTCACATATTATCACATCTGTCATCTCAAGTCATTCCGCGTGTCATTATTTCTTTTGTAATCTCATCTGTAATTCCATCTGTCACCCTATCTGTCATGACATATGTAATATTATATGTCGTGCCATAGGTTATTTCATCTGTCATTTCATCTGCCATCGTATCTGTCAGAATCATCTGTCATCGCATCTGTCAGAAACATCTGTTATCCAAAAAAAAAAATGTCATTTAATCTGTCATCCCATATCGCTACCTTGGTGTTACAAGGTTCTATTTGACAAATTTAACATAGGGAGATATAGGCAATTGAAGTTTTAAAATCCCATCAGGGAGTATTCAATTAGAAGTTTTGTTCGCAAAATAGTTTCGACAATTTGAATTTTTTTTACCAAAACGGCCTTTTTATGATAATATGTAATATGTGACATTTAGATCCTTATTATGTAAAATACCAATTTTTGAAAAAATGCAAATGGAACCTTGTAATACTAAGGTAGAGATATGTCATTCTATCTGTTACCAAATCAGTCATTACATCTGTTATCTCATCTGTCACTAAATATGTAGAGAGGGCGAGAATAAGATAATATGACAGATCAGACCGATAGATGAAATTGGCAGATAAGATGCGATGACAGATGAGATTGACAGAGATTAAGATTAAATTACATCTGAGATTTACAGATTAAATTATGAGACAGATGAGACTGACAGAAAAGGTTGACAGATGAATTGAGATGAAAAATGAGTTTGACAGATGTGATAAGATGACAAAAGAGATTAAACAGATGAAATTAGATGACAGATTAAAGTTACAAATGAGATAACAGATGAGATTAACAGAAAAGGAGACAGGAGAGAGAAATATAGACACAGAAGAAGAGAGAGTAAGAGAGACTGAAGCAGACAGAGACAGACGAGATATGGATTTATCGCAAAATCCTTAGAATTTCATGGGAGCAACACGTTACTGATGAAGAGGTTGTGAGAAGAATGGGAAAGGACGTGAAGATTGTCAGAACCATCTAAAAAAAATTGGAATATGACATGCAGTAAGGAATGGAAAATATCGTAATTTGGAATTTATAATTTGAGTAAAAATCGAAGCAAAGAGAGGAGAAATGGAGAGCCTCTGAAACTGGTTTGGATTTAGCTCAACATAATTTTTCCGTGCTTCTGTAATCAAAGTGAAGATAGCAATGCCATTTCCGCCAGTTGAGCATCGAGATCATGAACTTTGTATAGAAATAAAATCAAAAGCTCACAAAGTTCCATTAGTGACTAGAGATTCAAAGCCTCTCAATGGAAGTCTATTGAAGTTTAGAAGGGAAAAAGGAACGGACAATGCTAACGAGCACCAAATAGTAATTTGCTAAAAGTGGTCTGAGGGCTCGAGTTTTGCTGTTAATTTAATGATAGTCTGAGACAACCTCTTTACAACCCAGAAGGGAGGAAGTTTAACACTTTTGATTTTGTTGACTACCTCGCTTAGATTATCCATAACGTCGGGGTCACCAATTATTGTACACTCTGGATTATTAGTGGAGGAGGAAACTCTGGCGGGAGGAGTGTCGCTTATTCTGGCCATGTCGAGCCAGAAGTCCCCCAGAACCCCCCCCATTTTTGTTACGCACGTCCATTTTAGACAGGAAGAAATTCTGAATTCTACATTTCCATCCACGGTATAATCTAACACCAAATTATTACTTTAATCTAATCCTTCACAGACAATTGCACGAATTTAAGTTCTTTTCTAAAACAAATTGATAAAATAGAAAAAAAAAGAATAAAACGTCGTTCCATATTTGTGTGTGTATAATTCAAAATGTTTTATTACGGAAGTAAATGTTTTCACGTGCTAATCAAAACGTGATTCGTGCAAACTGAATGAGACAAACATTTTTACATTAAATTTAATATCGGTTCACACACGAATCTCTCTCTTATTTGATGCTGATTGTATTATAAAATGTACGTACATTAATGGAAACTGAATTGATTTAATGTGCGAATGCATGTTCCATTGCAGTTAATGTTAAATTGCTTAAATTAGCTTGATAGTTAGTTATTATTTCAACTCAAATGCATTTCAACATTCAATTATTTGCGCTGCATACACAGAATTTAACTTTTTTCTTACTTTACCAATGCTTTTGATTTAATTTTGCTTCGTTTAATTGACAATTATACCAAAGAATTGCGCCACTTTAGATTTCATTTTTTTATACTTAAGTATATTTTTATTGACCTTGTATCTAGGGAAAATTAATGGTTGTTTCTCTAAATGAGATATCGTGTAAGATGTCAATTTAATCCTTTTTGAAATAATTGCAAAATTTTGTGTAATTAAAGTAAATTACTAAAATTGATAAACGAATTTAAATAATGTAAAAAAACAATGCTATTGGCTATGAGCTCGTAATTCGTGCTTTAAGTAGGTAGTAGGCGCACTCACACGGATCACTTAAGCAAAACAAAATCACTTAAGAATCAAGCGAGCTATGGATTTTCTTATAGTTTCAAGTTGGCGTACTACCTATTTTATCCTAATGTGCGGTCATAAAAAAACACAATTCGGAAGCGCATACGGCATATACAGGGTGTTTCAAAAATTATTGCTCTGACCTCAGAGATCAATTTTATGTCAAAAATATACAATAAACTATAAAGACTCTAATGTGACCATTTCTTGAACGTTTTAAAGGAAACGTATAAGACAACCGCATGGATGACTAGAGATAAAACCAAAGTAAGCGACGTCACAAGAAGAAACCATTTTTAAATTGGAGTTGGCAATCAAGCAAAAGTTGCTTGAAAAACTAACAAGATAAAGACTTTCGAAAGAGCTGGAGAAAGCAGCCGCTGAGGTGGAGCGACAAATTAAAAAGAGCAGCTGGTTGAATGGGTACAGCAAGGCACTAAATTGAGATGTATGACCATCGAAAATCGAGGTTTATATCCTAAGCAAAACGTAGATACCGACAAAAATTCATCTAAATCTAACGTTCGCCCTATTGGTCCATTATCTAAAACCCAAACTCATGTCAAGATTTCAGGAAAATCACGTGGAAACACGAAGCTGACTCGAGAAAGTGGGGGGAGTAGGATAAGGATTGGTTTAGAGAAATGGGGCGTGGGGGCAGTAGGATAGGGCTTGGTTTATAGAAATGGGGAGTAGTCTGTCACCATAGTTACCATGTGTCAAATGTCTATCTGTCAACATAGTTACCATATGTCAATGTTAGGGAGGTCATCTGTTACCATAGTTACTATACTTCAAATGTCAATCTGTCACCATGGTTGCCATTTGTCAATGTGAGGGGGTTCATTTGTCACCATATGTCAATGTCAGTGACAGGATGGGTGACAGATTTGTCACGATATGTGAACGTCAAAGGCGGTCATTTGTCATGCCATAAGTCAATTTCATTTTATCCACGACCGTCCAATAATACGTTCATTACTCTATGATTTTTGACCAGTAATGTGTGTCATTACTCACTAGTTGCAAATCATTGAATAATATACATATTGCTCAATGACTATTACATTACTCAATGGTTTACCGGGCGACACAGGGCATTGAAAAACTTTTATAGCTCCGTTATTTGTCAACGTATCGAAATGAAATTTGCTGTGAGTTGTAGTCATATAAATTGCAATTTGTTTAACTACTTTTAAAAATTCTTCCACTTCCGATTTTGCCGGAAATGAGGTAAACTTTAGATTTTTAAATGCTACACCATATATATTTTTACATTTTTGAATTCTACATTACATTTTGAATACATTTCCATAAAAAATTAATTTTTTTTTTAAATAAAATTTTTTTTTTCAAAAAATACTCGCGTATTCAATGTATATTTGGTTCATAATATTTGCAGTCGTGGATAAAGTATATTATCCTACTCGCGGGTAATGCTCATTACTCACTCTAATGATTACGACACTCGCCATACGGCTCGTGTCGCAAATTCATTCTTGTGAGTAATGAGCTTCATTCCCGCTCGTTGGATAATATAGTATTTTATTTCATATATCAGGGGGTGGAGGGTATTAATAGAGGAGATGAGATGACGGACGACATGAAAAATAACAGATGGTAATGACAGATGAAATGATATGACGGATGAAACTGATAGATAAGACTCTTACATGGATTAAATTGATAGATGAGACTGACAGATGAGGGAAGATAACTGATATATTGATAGATGAGAGATGATATTGGTAGATGGGATGATAGATGATATTAAATGTCAGGGAAGATCATTTGTCATTCCATCTGTCAACCCATCTGTCATAACATCTGTCAACCCATCTATCTATCACTTTAATAAATTATTATTATTATTATTATCATAACATCTGTCAACCCATCCTTAACCCATAAGTCATAAGTAATCTCATATGTAATTTAATCTGAGATGACGGACAATATTAAAAAATAACAGATGAAAATGATAGATGAAATAATATGACAGATGAGACTGATAGATAAGACTGATACATGGATTAAATTGATAGATGAGACTGACAGATGAGGAAAGATAACTGATATATTGATAGATGACAGATGATAGTGATAGATGGGATGATGGATGAGATTAAATGTCAGGAAAGATCATCTGTCATCCCATCTGTCAACCCATCTGTCATCCCATATGTCAACCCATAAGTCATAAGTAATCTCTATGTAATTTTATCTGAGATGACGGACGATAGAAAAAATAAAAAATGAGAATGACACATGAAATGATATGACGGATGAGACTGATACATGGATTAAATAGATAGATGAGACTGACAGATGAAGGAAGATAACTGATATATTGATAGATAAGAGATGATATTGATAGATGGGATGATAGATGAGATTAAATGTCAGAGAAGATCATCTGTCATCGCATCTGTCATCCCATCTGTCAACCCATAAGTCATAAGGAATCTCATATGTAATTTTATTTGAGATGACGGACGATATAAAAAATAACAGATAAGAATGACAGATGAAATGATATGACGGATGAGACTGATAGATAAGACTGATACATGGATTAAATTGATAGATGAGACTGACAGATGAGGGAAGATAACTGATATATTGATAGTTGAGAGATGATATTGATAGATGGGATGATAGATGAGATTAAATGTCAGAGAAGATCATCTGTCATCGCATCTGTCATCCCATCTGTCAACCCATAAGTCATAAGTAATCTCATATGTAATTTTATCTGAGATGATGAACGATATAAAAAATAACAAATGAGAATGACAGATGAAATGATATGACGGATGAGACTGATAGATAAGACTGATACATGGATTCAATTGATAGATATGTCAGTCTATCTATGAGGAGGATGAGGGAAGATAACTGATATATTGATAGATGAGAGATGATATTGATAGATGGGATGATAGATGTGATTGAATGTCAGGGAACATGATCTGTCATTCCATATGTCAACCCATAAGTCATAAGTAATCTCATATGTAATTTTATCTGAGATGACGGACGATATAGAAAATAACAGATGAGAATGACAGATGAAATGATAGACGGATATGACTGATAGATAAGACTGAGACATGGATTAAAGTGATAGATGAGACTGACAGATGAGGGAAGATAACTGATATATTGATAGATGACAGATGATATTGATAGATGGGATGTAGCTGAGATTAAATGTCAGGGAAGATCATCTGGCATCCCTTCTGTCAACCCATCTGTCAACCCATTTGTCAACCCATCTGTCATCCCATCTGTCAACCCATAAGTCATAAGTAATCTCATATGTAATTTTATCTGAAATGACGGACGATATAAAAAATAACAAATGAGAATGATAGATTGAATGATATGACGGATGAGATTAATAGATAAGACTGATACATGGATTAAATTGACAGATGAGACTGACATATGAGGGAAGATCACTGATATATTGATAGATGAGAGATTATATTGATAGATGAGATTAAATGTCAGAGAAGATCATCTGTCATCCCATTTGTCAACCTATAAGTCATAAGTAATAAGTAATCTCATATGTAATTTTATCTGAGATGACGGACAATATAAAAAATAACAGATGAGAATGACAGATGAAATGATATGACGGATGAGACTGATAGATAAGACTGATACATGGATTAAATTGATAGATGAGACTGAAAGATGAGGGATGATAACTGATATATTGAGAGATGAGAGATGATATTGATAGATGGGATGATAGATGAGATTAAATGTCAGGGAATATCATCAGTCATCCTATCTGTCAACCCATTTGTCATACCATCTGCCGTCCGATCTGTCATTCAATATATCATTTCATCTCTCATCCTAGCTGTCATGCCATATGTTTTCTCAAATGTCATGTCATATGTCATTTCCTCTGTCATTTCATCGACAGATGAGATTGATAGAAGAGTTATGACAGATGAAATTGACATAAAAAATGTACGAGAAGGTAGAGCGCATTTACTTACGTTTACGATCTAGTGGTAGTAAAAAGGAGAAATATAACAGGGGAAAGTGAGACGTAGCAAGTCAGTATCGAAGACAGGGTAATCATATCAAAAGCGGTTAAATGATGGCAAGCAGTAGGAGGACAATAGAAAAATTAAGGAGAAGGAGGTTTATCTCATTCTAAATTGTTTCAATTTTTATCTTTTTTCTTATTTTCGATGTTCGGATTCAAAAAACTCACATCTTTACCTTACTTGAAACTTGTCTTCCTCCTCAATCCTAACCAACTAATCATAATCAATATGATCCCTTGGGAAACTAATCAGATGGTTACTCCTTCCTCTCCAACGTTCCTGATTTTACGTCCGTTGGTACCTCCAGTCCTCCACCTTTAAGGTCGATATTTGACGCCAAAGATAATGAATGCTATACCAGCCAATAGGTCTTGCATGAGTGCTTATTCTGACACTCTCTCTCTCTTTAGAGTTATCTTTTAATTTAAACTTCTGAATGCCACCTTGTTCAGAAACTTTAGTATTTGCTCCCGCCTTATTGTTCTTAGGTTAGCTATAGATCTTCCAGCTTTAGTATAGAACCTTGCATGAAGTATTATGTGTTATCTTCCACATATATAGAGATGGGCTTTGTTACAGGTCTACCTGGTGATTTGCTATGGATGAGTGCTTAGCCCGAAACTCAATCTTCCCTTCTCCGTTTAGGGTTACCTTTTTATATTAGTTATTGGACAGCTCATGCTATTTTTCCGTTTATCTTTGTGTTAGTTCCTCCAAGTGAGTCAATTTTAACCAATGTAAAATTTTCAAGAGGGTAAAAGAAGTAGTCGTTAAATCGTTCAAAGAAAGCGTGATGATTCTTGAATGAATATCGAAATTAAAAGCTCGTAATGCTTTTATGCGAGGTTAAAGTGTGTAAACTTTATAAATGTGTCGTTATTCAACAAGACGACATTAAAATTACTCATCAAATAACGATATTGGTAACTGTTAAGAGCGCTCTTTAAAATTATAATAATTTACTAGACTCGTAATAAATTTTACCACTTGGTAATGTTTCATCGACATGAGAGGTCAAAAAGAGGTTGCATATGTCTAATACGTGTGAGAGCATGACACGAGATTGACCCAAACTGTTTCCGCATATATCTACATTGTTATTAAATCAACTTCTACGAACAACAAGAAGAAGAATAAGAGAGAGATGGGTTTCTTTTTATTAGGGTTATTGTAACCCGAAAAGGCCGAAACGTTATTGGATTAGTATCGGATTATAAAAAAAATTTATAAAAAAATTATTTGTACCAAGATAATTTAACAGGATAAGAGCTAAATCACCTTTTTTGTTCTAAACCCATCTCAACGGCCACAACTCTTGTATTAGCAAAGCATGTAATTCTTTTGATTTATTATATCGTGGTGGTAGGTCTTTAATTCCAAATAATAAAGGTATCAAAAACCACCTTAGCTTTCAACGATCTCAACTTTTTTTCCTTCATAACAGCCCTCTTAGGAGTTTCTATGGAACCGCTTATTACTTTTGAGTCAACTTTCGTCCAAATTTTTTTTATTCAAATTTTTAAATTCAAAATGGCGGTCAAAACAACGAAGATGCAATTTTGTGGTTTTTCCCTGATAGCTTAGCTGCTAATTAATAATATGAAGTTTCATAACGGCATTGTGTAGCCAAAATACAAGGCTTTTGTTCTAACTTTAACGATTTTTTAAAATATTTCAAAATTACCTACATTTAAAGGACCAAAATTAGTAAAAATTTTGAAATGAATTTTCTCAAAATATACTTCATCTAACTTTTTCATTTTTGGGTATGTTATAGACATCGTCGTACTCTATCGAATACCACGCGTTTCATTTGTTAAAAATTTTCAGGACCGGAATTATGATTTTTTGAAAGTAAATATTTAAAAAATCTGTAACTTCCTTTAGAATAAAAATAAAAGTTTGAAATTTGCTACATGTATTAATCCTATGAATCCAGTTAAACCGAAAGTTACAAAAATATCTAATGTTTTTAGGAACACCCTGTATATTTAAAATTATTTTTAAATCTTTTAAAACTAACTGTTAGATGATACAAAACAATTTATACTTTGACTCTCGATTTAACCAGAAATGGGTCCAACCACATTATTTTAAATAGACCACCCTGTATGTTATTCAATATTTTTAGAGTTCTTAAAATTAGCTATCCGATGATAGGTAGGTAGGTCTTTAATTCGAAATAATTAAAGTATCAAAAACCACCTTAGCTTTCAACGATCTCAACTTTTTTCACTTCGTAACAGCCTTCTTAGGATTGTTTTGGAATCGTTTCTCGTTTATTACTTATGCGTCAACTTTCGTCTGAAAAAATCCATGGATAATGTTTCTGGTTTTTCCCTAATAACTAAGCCGGTAATTAATATCATGAAAATTTAAAAATGGCATCGTATAGCCAATATACAAGGCTTTTGTTCTGATCTAAAGGATTTTTAAAAATGTTTTAAAATCGCCTACATTTAGGAGCCAAAATTAGTAAAAAATTTGATTTTTGATTTCTTAAATTTTTTCAAAATATGGTCAGTCCGATTTTTTCATTGTTGTGTATGTTATAGACATCGTCGTTCTCTATCGAATGCCATGAGTTTCATTAATTAGAAATTTTCAGGACCGTAGTTATGATTTTTTGAAAGCTAAAATTTCAAAAATCTGTAACTTTCCTTGTAATAAAAATAAAAATTTGAAATTTGCTACATATATTAATCCCATGAATCTATGTTTTTTCACACTATTTTCGGTTAAGAAAACTTCTCCAGTTAAACCGGAAGTTACAAATATATTTAATGTTTTTAGGAACACCCTGTATATTTTAAATTATTTTTAAATCTCGTAAAATTAGCTGTTAGACGATACCAAACATTTTATACTTCGACTTCCGATTTAACCGGAAATGGGACCAAGATTATTATTTTAAACAGACTACTTTGTATATTATTCAATATTTTTAGAGCTCGTGAAATTAGACATCCGACGATAGGTGGGTAGGTCTTTAATTCGAAATAATTAAGGTATTACCACATTTTAGCTTTCAACGATCTCAACTTTTTTTTCGTCAAAACAGCCCTCTTAGGATTTTTTTGGAATCGTTTATTACTTATGCGTTAACTTTCGTCTGAAAAAATTTCATGGAAAATGTTTGTTGTTATTCCCTTATAACTTAGCCGGTAATTCATATTATGAAAATTTCAAAACAACATTTTATAGTCAAAATACAAGGCTTTTGTTATAACCAAAACGATTTTTAAAAATATTTTAAAATTACCTACCTAAAGGGCTAAAATTGGTAAAAATTTTGATTTTGGAATTTTTAGATTTTCTCAAAATATGGTTCGTCCGATTTTTTCATTTTTGGGTATGTTATAGAAATCGTCGTTCTCTATCGAGTCCAGCGCGTTTCATTCGTTAGAAATTTTCAGGACCGGAGTTATGATTTTTTATAAGTTCCAATTTCAAAAATCTGTAACTTCCCTTGTAATAAAAATAAAAGTTTCAAATTTGCTACATATATTAATCCCATGAATCTATGTTATTTGACACTATTTTCGCTTAACAAAACGCTTCCAGTTAAACAGGAAGTTATCAAAATATCTATTGTTTTTAGGAACACTTTGTATATTTTTTAAATATTTTGAAATCTTGTAAAATGAGCTGTTAGATGATACCAAAGACTTTATAATTTGGCTTCCGATTAAACCGGAAATGGCATCAACTTCTTTTTCAATGCTTTTATTTTTACACCAGAGCTTTTATAATGGATTATGGTATGTCAAGAGCCAAAAATGATTGCAAAGTAGTAAAAAAGGCCGCTCAAGAGCTTCCGTATTAATATAAAGTAATGCAACCAAGAGGAACTGTAACACCGTGGTGAGTGATTAAGTGATCGTATCACTACAGCGAGTTGAAAGAAATTCTGAGATTTAGCAGACCGATAACGCGACATCTAAGAAGGCGAAGGCTCATTCGAGTGCGTCGATGAAGAAGATAACGTAGAATTAATTATTGAGCGATTAACTCAAAATCCGACCCTGTATAAAACAACGAACTTGCTCATTATAAGAAGAAAGTGCACAAATTAAAAAGAATTAGTTAATTAGTTGCAATTTCATAACTTTGAGTTAAAACGGTTTAAGAGAGTCCGAATAATAATTAATAAACAACAAATTTTTCATATAATTGCCTATTGTTTACAATGACTTGATTTACGCTTCGCCAATTGCCTTAAGTACAATCTTAAACCAAGAGCGGCGTACTAGGTCAGGGCTGTGAGAAATAAGTCTCACGAAGTTATTTAGCTGGTGTAATTTATAATTTAATAAAGTTTTCTAAGCAATTCGTGATTTTAGTTTAAAAACAAAAAATATTTTCACGTATTTTCACTAAAAACAATGTGTCAAAGTTTTGTGACAAAATTAAAATTTGGAAACGTGTAATTAAAATTTAAAGTTTATGGAAAATTACGAAATGTTAATTTTTATATTATCAGTGATATTTACAACTGCATTCGGTGTAACAGTCTTCTTGATATTATCATCTGGAAGTATAGTCAATTTTAGACACGCGTTTTTCACAAAACAACTAATTTATCCGTTGCCGTTTATAACACTAGAAGGAGATGTAGTCGACTCAAAAGAAGATTTAGAAGCTCATTTAGAACTACTCGAAACTAAACTGAAAGAAAAAGTCGGTGAAATGGAAACTTCAAAAAGTAAAGTTGACGACGCGAAATTGAATATAGAAAAATTGAGCTTGACGCAAGCTCAAGTTAAAAAATATTACGTCAAGCTCAAGGACGAAATCAAAAAGACGGAAAGTGATTGTAAAGAATTGCAACAACAAATCGACGAGTTTAGATTAAGGAGGACCGAACTTGAAGAAGAGATGAGAAAAAATCAAATTTATTATAATTCGTTATTAAAGGCTGTTAAAGGTAGTAGTACTTCATTGGATACGTCGAGGAGTTCTTCGAAAAGTTCAGTAGCTAGTAGCGCTTGTGAGAAAAAAATAAGTCTACCTGATGGTAATGTCAAATTCTGCGCAGTGAAAATGTAACAGATGAGAATTTAATTCTATAAAAGAAGATTTTTTTTAATTAAAAATTTACATTGATTTTTGTGTTTTTTTATTGTTTTCTGACATAAAAAATTCTGCGTTTAAACAGTCAGCTATTAGGATGGGCCGAAAAGTTAAAAGTGTTGGGAGATGATGTAATAGGAACTCCAGACGAACTAATTTTGTCGGCCCGACCGACAGTTCGTCTGGTCTTGCTTGTAGACAATTTGGGGCCCGATTCTGGAGATCTTTCGATTTATCACGAACGGTGAGGTAAAACAAGTGTTTTATCTCGAATGCAGCTTGACAACGTTGTAAATCCTTTTGAAAACGCCACGTAAATGACGTTAATAATGAAGGAACTTACGTGAAACGGTATTCTCGACAAATTCGTTTCGTATTCGTTTTCAAAGCCGCTCGTTTTGCAACGAGCGCACTTTTGCCAGTGGATTCACTGGCAAAAGTCCCATTCATTGCCATAACGGTGCCAAATCTTATATTCAACAAATTTAGATAATGCTTCGGCATACTTACCATTCGTTATATTTCACTTTCGTTACGAAAGCGAATGGCCAAGTATTAGGGCCCTGACTTATTTAGCACCTGATTTTGCTCATCACGTACATACATAAATCCCTATGGCCGAGAGGTCTCGTAACTATGCGCTGTATGATATGCCCAATCGAACCAAATTGGTTTGATCAATTTAAATGCTCAGCAAAGGTCAGCGGTTGAGATGCTGAGTTATGGTAACCAATCACATCACAGTAAATAATTCAGCAGCTCAGCCTCTAACGTTCCCTGAATCTAATGATTTTATTTTTAATTTACCTAGATAAGGTCGACTGTCTGTCGTCTCCTTTGTGTATATGGCCGTTCATCCACGGTCGTCCATTTGCAACGCCATCTGGAATTAAAAAAGATAATAAAATATTACATAATCTTTCAGAAACGTAAAGTTGAGCAGTTCGAAAGTTCAGCCAATGACAATGACAACGTCTAATCTTCTGCAATAATTCTACAATAGAATTTGTCCGCGGCCATCTTTTGAGATTTTTTAAAACTAAAAACGGCTCGTATATGGAGCTACTCTAAAGTATCCGAATCTAAATTTTGGGGTCGATGTGCTGATTTCGATTTTTTGGCAAATGAAAACTTATAAAATTTTTTTGATCGCTTCGATTGGTTTGAAATTTTAGGAGGGGATACCTAGGGGTGTGTCTTATATAACTAAAAAATTCGAGTTCTTGCTATCCAAATTTGGTGGAGTTGGAAATTTTTCTTTTAAACTTAACGTTTATCTCACTTTTAAAGCCCCTGGCTTCCCAAAAACTGTACAAGTGTACAGGGTGATTTTTATAGGGGTGCTAACATTGGGATCTCTAAAGCTATAAGAGCTAAGACATTGGTTCAATCAGCAAAAAGTTGCATATTTTTGAAAATTTCGAAATTCAAAATAAAATGGTTTCCGAGATAACGCAGAAAAACTGAAAATTTTCAATTTCGTTTTTGAGTGTAGTTCCAAAATGGCTTACAGTAGAAAAAAAACTTTTGGGGGAAAATTTTCAGGAGGTCAAACGAGCTATCAAACGATACCAAACTCGACTTTTTATCACATCGACGCTAGGCGTCGCGATGTTCAACTTTTCATTTTCTTATGCGGGATCATTTTTATTATAAAATTACTCAGTAGGCTTGTCTAGTGTCTACATTTGGATACCAAACGAGAACTTTCTATTTTGTACTTTCCTTGATTTACACAACTTTTTAGGCCGTTATGTTACGTTATGTTAATATGTTACTTAACTTATTTTTTACAATGAAAAATAACGACTAAAACTAAGTAAGAAAAGTAAGTTAATCAGGAAATAAAATTACATTATTAAGATTTAATAAATCATAATTTGATTTATTTTTATTTTCTGATCAACTTACGTTTCTAAAACTTTCCATCGTAAAAAATAACATACAGTAACATATTAACATAACATAACATCCATGTGATAAAAAATCGAGTTTGGTATCGTTTGATAGCTTTTTTTGACCTCTTGAAAATCTTTCCCGAGAATTTTATTTCTAAAACTTTAAAACTAAGTCTCATGTCGTTACTTTTCATCCTAAAAAATAACTTAAATAACATATTAACATAACTTAACATCGATGTGATAAAAAGTCGAGTTTGGTATCGTTTCTTAACTTTTTTGACTTTTTTCCCGAGAATTTTTTTTCTAAAGTAAGCCATTTTGAAACTACAGTCGAAAAGCAAAATTGTAAATTTTCAGTTGTTTTGCTTTACCTCGGAAACCATTTTGAGATTTTAAATTTTTTGAACGGATTAAGGTCATCGAAATATGCAACTTTTCGCTAATTTAACAAATCTCGTAACTATTACGGTTTCAGAGATTCCAATGTTAGCAACAAATAAAAAAATCACCCTGTATAGGAGCGTTTTTGACGAAAAATTGGTAATGCCGAGATAGAACACTTGCCTTTCACAAAAAAAATTCAAAAAACGCCATAGAAAGCCAACTTGGTTCCTCTATTATCATCTACTTATTAATTATCGATGGTCTTTTTAGGTGTCAGTGGCGAACTTCTGCAACAGTTGAACTTCTGGAACAGTAGTGTGGTTTGTGGTAATCTAAGGGAACACTATTAGGTCTTATGGTACTAGAAAGCAGTCAAGTGCACATAAATCGTAAAATTCGAGCTATAGCATTGTAGAAAATGCAGTAGAAATGGAATCGAATTGTAAAGAAAATAAACATCAATTGGATCGTTAAAAGGAACCATCAATTCACTTTCCACTTTAAAAAGGTGCTTTATTTTTTGTGAAACAGCCAACTAACCGAAGCTCATAGAATTACTTTAAAGAGACAATTAATTACAGTAGAAGTCTTACAATAAAATGGGAAACTAGTAAAACTTTCTTAACAAATTGCTTGATGGAGTGCGCTTTCAAAGGTAATCACACGAAATTTCTGAACATAATAAGGGATGACTTTTGTTAAGCAATGATTCTATAAAATAAATCAGTCAAAACTTTAGATTTGAATTAATTTATTTTATTACCCAAAAACAAAAGAGAAACAGTAAAGAGAACTAGCGGTTTCTAGATTCTACTTGTCTTTTCTAAGACTAACAGTGCATTTACGCAAATTTCCTTATTTAAAATAAAATAATACACATTCAAATGTTAAATCTTACATTCTTATTGTTTAGTTAACTTAAATTAACTTAAACAATGATTACCGTTACAACAAAGTGACATACGAATTGCAACTGTTTCTTTTTTTCCAAAACCAACGTTCTTTTCTTCATAACGAGCGTTTTGTGTGTGAAAGTAACAAAAATTAATTAATCTTACTTTTTCGCATGTAAAAAAATTTTCTAAACTCAATTATTGGACTTCTTGAGCCAAAAGGTCTGTATCTGGAAAATCTGGGCGTCTCTGTCTGTGTGTAGCGTCGTGTAAAGCAAAAACTACTGGAGCAATTTAGAAGAATTCAAGTTTGAGCCACTTTAGCAAAATTTCAGCTAAATAAAATCCATTTTATACAGTGTGGCTCAAAATAAAGAGGTTATTTTGGACTCGTTTCAGAAAATTCAAAATTAAGGCTCTAAATAGTCCTGTTATGGCCACATTGTAGTTTCTGTTCTGATAATAATTATTATTTTGATGTTTAAGCGATTTTAAATAAATGTAATTAAAATAAGTACAAGTTTTATTAATCTAAAGGCTATGACACCCACAACTATACACTTTCACGCCTATTTGGAATAGACAAGCGTGCAATCTGCATACAAAAGGACGTTCAAATTCCTATTACCTATCGTGACACCTGTTTTCTCAATGTACAATTCTCTCTAACGTTAACGCACTTTAATGCAATAAACAGGTAGAATTGTTTCGCACGTCTTTAAAAACTCGATGACGGCCCCAAGTTGACTGACATTTGTTTAATTATAAAATTAGAAAAAACCACAAAGGTGGATTTCCTTTTTTATAAAAAATTTACTTTCGTCCGAAAGGCGTGTTGTTATTATTATTACAAAGTGGCGCAAGTAAAATATTAGGGACCCCTTAGGCTTACTCCTACTCGCAAAAACGCATTCTACATGTGTGGTCATAATGTTTATCATTAAAATGTAACGTATCCTAAATTAACTTTCTTAATTCACGAGGCTTTTCCAAATAAGATCGTTTATGGCAACAGCTTCATCACTTATTTTATGACCAATAGAATTAACTGCTCTATTTCAGTAAAGGTCTAACTAGTCTAGCAAAAGCTGCTCGATGATAAAACTGAGACGTTTTATCTCTTTCAAAAATCGAAAGATCTAGAATCATTTGATAGCATTCCCCAAATGGAACTGACACTGAGAAATGACACCAATTAAAACTTTTGAAAAGTGGTAGTGAGAAGAACTGAAGACACTCTTGCTCTTCCAAGAATATAGGGTATTAGAGTTCCTTGAGGGTCTTTCCAAAGTGGAACTAGTCACAATGATGGGTTGCTAAAGTTTTTAAATTCGTATAATCATCAAAGAAGAGACACCAAGTAGAAGTTCTCACTAGTTAGAGTAAAAAGAACTCAGAAGCTGTTCCTCTTTTAAAAATCTAGATGTTTAGAGCCATTTCATGGTCTCATTTGGCCTCCAAATGAAACTAGTGAAACAATGAAGAGTCGGCAAGGTTATAAAATTCACGTAATCGCTAAAGAAAGGGCACCATTTAGAACTTATTAAAAGTTGTAGTAAGAAGAAATCAGAAGCTTGTTCTCTTCCAACAATCTAGAGATCTAGAGTCCTTTACTGGTCCTCCCCAAGTGAAATTAGTCACAATGAAGAGTCTTGAATTGAATTGAAGGGACACAAAGTATTCAATAGTTTCAGTTAAAAGAACTGAGGAGCTTATTCTCTTCCAACAATCGAGAGATCTAGAGTTTCTTGCTGGTCCAAGTAAAACTAGTCACAATCAAAGGTCGGCAAAGTTATGAAATCTATGTAATCATTAAAGAAAAGAAGAGACATCAATTAGAGGTTTTTAAGAGTTGTAATCTTAGATGAACTCATAAGCTATTCTTCTTCCAAAAATCTAGAGTCATTTGCTGGTTTTCCCCGAGTAAAACTAGGTGCAATGAAGAGTTGACAAGGTGTTATAAGTTTCGCATTATCGTCAGTTACTGGACCCCAACTATTTAAAAGTTTTAGTATAAAGAACTGAGAAGCTTCTTCTTTTCCAATAATCTAGAGATATAGAGTCTATTGCTGATCTTCCCCAAGTAGAGCTAGTCACAATCAAGGTTCAGCAAAGTTACAAAATTGACGTAATCATCAAAGAAGAGACACGTACCAATTAGGAGTTTTTAAGAGTTGTAATCTTAGACGAACTCATGTCATAAGCTATTCTTCTTCCAAAAATCTAGAGTTTGCTTTTTTTGCTGGTTTTTCCCAAGTGAAACTAATCACAATGAAGAGTTGACAAGGTGTTATAAGTTTCACGTTATCGTCAGTTACTGGACCCCAATTATTCAAAAGTTTTAGTTTAAAGAACCGAGGAGCTTATTTTCTTCCAACAATCTAGAAATATAGATTCTATAGCGGATCTTTCCCAAGTAGAGCTAGTCACAATCAAGGATCAGCAAAGTTACAAAAATGATGTAATCATCAAAGAAGAGACACGTACCAATTATATGTTGTTGTAATCTTAGATGAACTCATAAGCTATTCCTCTTCCAAAAATCCAGAGTCATTTGCTCGTTTTCCTCAAGCGAAATTAGTCGCAATGAAGAGTTGACAATGTGATATAAGTTTCACGTTATCGTCAGTGACTGGACTCCAATTATTCAAAAATTTCAGTTTAAAGAGCCGAAAAGCTTGTTCTCTTCCAACAATCAAGAAATATAGATTCTATTGCTGGTCTTCCCCTGTAGAGCTAGTCATAATCAATGATCAGCAAAGTTACAAAATTAACGTAATCATCAAAGACGAGACACGTACCAATTAAACGTTTTTAAGAGTTGTAATCTTAGATGAACTCAAAAAGCTATTCCTCTTCAAAAATCTAGAGTCATTTGCTGGTCTTCCCCGAGTAAAACTAGTCGCAATGAAGAGTTGACAATGTGATATAAGTTTCACGTTATCGTCAGTGACTGGACTCCAATTATTCAAAAGTTTTAGTTTAAAGAACTTAGAAGCTTATTCTCTTCCAACAATCTAGAGATATAGAGTCCTTTGCTGATCTTTCCCAAGTAGAGCTAGTAACAATCAAGGGTCAGCAAAGTTACAAAATTCACGTAATCATCAAAGACGAGACACGTACCAATTAGAAGTTTTTAAAAGTTGTAATCTTTGACGAACTCGTAAGCTATTCTTCATCCAAAAATCTAGAGTCATTTGCTGGTTTTTCCCAAGCGAAACTAGTCGCAATGAAGAGTTGACAAGGTGTTATAAGTTTCACGTTATCGTCAGTGACTGGACCCCAATTATTCCAAAGTATTAGTTTAAAGAACTGAGAAGCTTGTTCTCTTCCAACAATCTAGAAATATAGATTCTATTGCAGATCTTTCCCAAGTAGAGTTAGTCACAATCAAGGTTCAGCAAAGTTACAAAATTGACGTAATCATCAAAGAAGGACACGTAGCAATTAGAAGTTTTTATGAGTTGTAATCTTAGATGAACTCATAAGCTATTCCTCTTCAAAAATCTAGAGTCATTTGCTGGTTTTCTCCGAGTGAAACTAGTCGCAATGAAGAGTTGACAAGGTCTTATAAGTTTCACGTTATCGTCAGTTACTGGACCCCAATTATTCAAAAGTTTTAGTTTAAAGAACTGGTGAGCTTGTTTTCTTCCAACAATCTAGAGATATAGAGTCTATTGCTGATCTTCCCCAAGTAGAACTAGTCACAATCAAGGTTCAGCAAAGTTACAAAATTGACGTAATCATCAAAGAAGGACACGTAGCAATTAGAAGTTTTTATGAGTTGTAATCTTAGATGAACTCATAAGCTATTCCTCTTCAAAAATCTAGAGTCATTTGCTGGTTTTCTCCGAGTGAAACTAGTCGCAATGAAGAGTTGACAAGGTCTTATAAGTTTCACGTTATCGTCAGTGACTGGACTCCAATTATTCAAAAGTTTTAGTTTAAAGAACTGATGAGCTTGTTTTCTACCAACAATCTAGAGCCTTTTGCTGATCTTTCCCAAGTAGAGCTAGTCACAATCAAGGGTCAGCAAAGTTAGAAAATTGACGTAATCATCAAAGAAGAGACACGTACCAATTAGAAGTTTTTATGAGTTGTAATCTTAGACGAACTCGTAAGCTATTCCTCTTCCAAAAATCTAGAGTCATTTGCTGGTTTTTCCTGAGTGAAGCTAGTCGAAATGAAGAGTTGACAATGTGATATAAGTTTCACGTTATCGTCAGTGATTGGACTCCAATTATTCAAAAGTTCCAGTTTAAAGAACTGAGAAGCTTGTTCTCTTCCAACAATCTAGAGATATAGAGTCCTTTGCTGATCTTTATCAAGTAGAGCTAGTCACAATCAAGGGTCCGCAAAGTTACAAAATTGACGTAATCATCAAAGACGAGACACGTACCAATTAGACGTTTTTAAAAGTTGTAATCTTAGATGAACTCATAAAGCTATTCCTCTTCTAAAATCTAGAGTCATTTGCTGGTTTTCCCCGAGTAAAACTAGTCGCAATGAAGAGTTGACAAGGTGATATAAGTTTCACGTTATCGTCAGTGATTGCACTCCAATTATTCAAAAGTTTCAGTTTAAAGAACTGAGAAGCTTGTTCTCTTCCAACAATCTAGAGATATAGAGTCCTTTGCTGATCTTTACCAAGTAGAGCTAGTCACAATCAAGGTTCCGCAAAGTTACAAAATTGACGTAATCATCACGCACCAATTAGAAGTTTTTAAGAGTTGTAATCTTAGATGAACGCATAAGCTATTCCTCTTCCAAAAATCTAGAGTCATTTGCGAGTTTTCCCCGAGTTATACTAGTCGCAATGAAGAGTTGACAAGGTGTTAGAAGTTTCGCGTTATCGTCAGTGACTGGACTCCAATTATTCAAAAGTTTTAGTTTAAAGAACTTAGAAGCTTGTTCTCTTCCAACAATCTAGAGATATAGAGTCCTTTGCTGATCTTTCCCAAGTAGAGCTAGTCACAATCAAGGGTCAGCAAAGTTACAAAATTAACGTAATCGTTAAAGAAGAAAGAAAAATTGAGAGTTTTCAAGAGTTGTAGTTAGACTAGACTAGTCTAGACTAGAACTTTTCGAAAGTTAAAGTTAGACGAACCAGAAAGTCCATAGACACTAGATAGTCTAGATTCTAACTAGTCTAGATTTGAGCTTATCTAGAGTCCTTTGACGGTCTTCCCTAAGTGTAACTACTCAGAATGCCATAATTAGTTTTGATATTTCTAATACGATACATTATCCACTTTACACAATTTTAATATACAGAGTGTTGCAAAAGTACGTTCAACCTTGTAAAGTACGTTTTACAGTTTTAATCCGATGCTTATTACAATTAAATAACAATTTTTTATTCATATAAACATAATTGAAGTCAGTTGCAACACTTTAATGTAGTCATTTTACATACAATTGTTTATTATTCTAAAGTTACATGCGAGTTGCTGAAATAACTTAACATTGGTTACGGGGAGGTGTTGTTTCTGTCAAGTTAATGTTTTCCGGTATTCCAATAAAATTTACGACAACTTATTTATACCATTATCATATTCTTAGGTATTTTTGAAAAAAGGAAATTTTTGTCTTCTCAAATTTTTTTTTTGAAATTGCCTCTGATTGCAGTTAAAACGAGTGTTAATTACAAACATTTGAATTTAACGATTTTTGAGAATAAAAGAAACCAAGTTTTACCAAATTTACAATCGAGCAAACCCCCAAGAGACTTAATTACATTTTCAAAAGAAAATCGAGTAAGCCAAGTCACGTTCTTCTTGCATGCTTTTTTCTTTTTCTAATTATTATTATTTCTTCTTTAGTTTTAACAGTTGGGAAAAAATTTAAAACACAAAAGTTAAATTATCTAGACAGGCAATAGAAATAAAAGTTTCCAACAAGTTGTAACAACAGCCAACTTTGGAGCACGAAATTTAATAAAAATCAAAAAACTTTAGTTTTCTTTTGTTTAAATAAACTAAAATGGATAACTTCAAAACAATTACACTTTTTTTTTGGAAAATTCAACAAAGAAAAATGAATGTGATAGGGGTGAACTATATCCTTCTACCCCATTATTAAACTATTATTATCATTGCTTTTTATAGTCGTCCTTGGGCGTTTTTGTGTTCTGGAAGACCCCCTTCCAGGGGGCGTCTATAGTGAATCTACAGTCTCCCCTCTCACCGCACTAGCCTTGTGTTAGCTACGCGAGTTACAGAATATGAACGAAGTGGAAGTAAAATATCAAATAACCTACTTTTTGAAAGTAAATTAGTTGTTATAAGATCAAAATTGGAGCTACAGGCACTATCGACTCAAAATTTTTAAATAGCAAAGTAGGCCATGTCGCATCTCATTTTAAAGGTATTTCAATTCTCTGTACAAGCGTTTTTGAAAATTGAAAATCCTAAAATCCGTGCTCTACTTATGAGCGTTTTTGTTAATCAACAAAGAATAAAACGCAGTCCACGTGCCCCAGGACATTTCCAATAAATTTTTCTATTGCCAAATGCCGAAATGTTTAAGGTGCATGTGTAGCAAAACTAATTTTTCCTCAATCGTCAGTAATGGGGAAGCCGTGTATCTTTCGATCAATGATCTAACCCATCCACCCACAAACCGCTATTACGAAGAATCTGTAGATCCGCCCCTGTTTACAAGGATTTCTTTTCGAAATGTAAACCAAAACCATATTATTTTAACACGTTGAAAAAATAACAACCTTATTATTAGTAGATACCTCAATATTTATTATTATTAGTTCGTATGAGTTTGTTACGTTATACATGTAAATTATTTTAAACCAATTTACTTTAATTATTTCAAGTTTCTTGATACAACGTGTCATTAAAAATTATTTAAAAAAATAATTTTATATTTAAATTATGATTATAAGGTATAAAAAAAATAATTAAAACAGTAAACACATCATTAAGTGAAAATTATATTTCGGATCAATTATTTTATTAATTATCCTTCGAAAGAAGTTGGTAAAATGTTATAAAATAATTACTAATTACTAAGTAATTTGTTTTAATAAATTTGGTTGGCTCTATAAAAATTAAAATTAAGGCTTTAAACCGTGTAATAATAATTATCTCAATTAATTTTATTGTTTAAAAGTTTAAAAATAATGTTTGAGCAAGTTAATTTAGTTTTTCTCTTTCATCTCTCTCAATTGTATGTAATAAGTAAAGATGGAACCTACCCAATGCTTCTGATTGGCTCTTATTTGTTACGTCATATAAGCGCGTATTTTGAATATTTTGAACTTTGAAAAATTAATATTTTGAAAATTATTAAAATTTTGTATTTTTTCCATTCCTGTTTTAAAAATTATTTTTAATAAATTTTTAATTTTTTTAATCCGGATTAATTAATTCAAGTGTAGGTAAGCAAAACCTCAACTTTATCACTTTTCGATACGAATTACAGGGCAGAAAAGAAAACTCTTTTTTGACTACACCTCTCTTGCTAATTCGGATTAAATTGCGTTTAATATGCATATTTCTAACTAATCCGGATTTTTAAATTACATTTAGTTGAAAAAGACCAATAGATCTATCTATAACAAAAATAAGGAATTTTATAGTCGAGACAAGTTTTTTTCTTAGTTGATTCAAAGATATGACATCCATTAGTTGTTGTAACTGTTCTACAACAACTGTAAATCACGGATAGTTTTTTGGGCTTTGAAAAATGTGTTTCAAATATAAAGTGTTGCTAATAGTTCAAAAAAATCCTAAACATCTTATTTAATCGATCGTGACTAATTTTTGCTTCAAAGTGGAGATTTTAGAGATTCAAAATTTAACCATAAAAATAACAGAAAATTGTTAGACGAATAACCCAAAAATTCTTATATTTGAAGTACGTTCTCGTTAATCCGGATTAATTTGAGCAAAAAATTCTAAGGCTTAACGTTAATCCGGATGAATAAGATAAAATGTGCCTGGAAAGACACAATAAATGTAAGAAAAACTTTTTAATTTTCCATCCGGATTAAAGGACACCCGAGTGACCAAAGCCTTTTTAATTTTGATATTTGAGATAGTTGTAGTAACTTTGGCCGTTTATTAAGCCAGTAAAAAATATTAAAAAATTATGTTTAAAAGGACTTTTCTAGATTCTCTAGCAATAATTTGACTGCTAAAAAGTAGTGGGGTGATCTTCTAAATCACAAGGTAAAATTTTGAGCAGTTAAAAGAGCTATCAAACGACATTTCATCAAATCGACGGCAGGTGTCGCGACGTTCAACTTTTTATTTTCCGATAGGGATCTACGGTTTCTTAAGCAGAAAATTACTAGACTTTTCTAGGTTATGTTATGTTATGTTATATTATGTTATACGTTACACGTTATGTTATGTTATGTTGTGATATGTTTGATTATGTTACGTTATGTTACATTGTGTTACGTTATGTTATGTTATGTTATGTTACGTTATATTAAGTTACGTTATGGTATGTGACGTTAAGTTATGTTATGTTATGTTACGTTATGTTATGTTATGTTACGTTATGTTATGTTACGTTATGTTATGTTACGTTATGTTACGTTATGTTATGTTACGTTATGTTACGTTATGTTATGTTACGTTATGTTATGTTACGTTATGTTATGTTACGTTATGTTATGTTACGTTATGTTACGTTATGTTATGTTACGTTATGTTATGTTACGTTATGTTATGTTACGTTATGTTATGTTACGTTATGTTATGTTACGTTATGTTATGTTACGTTATGTTACGTTCGTCCTTATTCACAACGAACGTAAACGCACGTAAGAGCTTACGTAAATCTGTGAAAGTCAGTACGTATTAATTTGTAAAAATTAAAAATTTTCAAACTCTTCTAGGGATATTCTTGGCAGGAAATTTTTTTTCAAATTTACAAAAATATATACTTGATTTCCACAGATTTACGTAAGCTCTTATGTAGGTTTAAGTTCATTGTGAATAATGACTTATGACTTATGTTATGTTATGTTACGTCATAGTATGTTACGTTATGTTGTTACGTTATGTTAGGTTACGTTATGTTATTTACGTTATGTTACGTTACGTTATGTTACGTTACGTTATGTTACGTTATGTTACGTTACGTTATGTTACGTTACGTTATGTTACGTTACGTTATGTTACGTTACGTTATGTTACGTTACGTTATGTTACGTTACGTTATGTTACGTTACGTTATGTTACGTTACGTTATGTTACGTTACGTTATGTTACGTTACGTTATGTTACGTTACGTTATGTTACGTTACGTTATGTTACGTTATTTTATGTTACTTTATGTTATTTTTTACGATAAAAAATAACGATTAAAACTCAGTGTTTTAAGTTTTATAAACGCAACCATCATTATTGGGATTGGGTCGATACTGGAAATTTTCTTCAGAATCTCAGTGGTAAATATATTTATTCAAACAATTTACTGAACCTTCTCCGAGTATTAAATTGACACAATCCTATTGTAATAATGATACACTATTTCAAATAATAATTCTTTGATGTTAGCTTTAATCGAGCACAAACTACTAAACGAATTCCAAGTCGGAAACCTTTTGTAGGTGCTATTATTTTGTGAAATGAGATCAAGATTGAAATGTGGAATGTTAATGCAATTTACTAGTTTTAAGTTGTTTAGAGGAGAAGATGACGATAAAACATAACATTTTGATTTAATTGTAGTAATTTTTTTCTCTTCGGTCAACTCTTGTCGTTCGCACGTTATTTTCAATTATTTTGAAATATTGCAATAATGCAAGTCCTATTGTTTGTTGTAAATTTAATCATCGTTTATTTTCCATCTTTTATACTTCTTTAACGATTAAAACAATTGTTTGTAAATACGTGGAAAATTTCTGTATGAATAGTTGGTAATGTAATACCTATCTGGTGCAAGTTTATGTACGAGTTACAGAAGCTTGTTATCATAATAAAAGCTTCTCCTATCTTGATCTACTGCGCTTCATAAATTTTGAAAAACCATTTCTTGTTTCAACTTTAGATAATTTAAAGATACAAGAGCTAATGTTTATGTGCGGTTTCAAATGAAGGTATTTTTTTTCAAATTCAAATTGGGCTACAGTTATTTCTTAATTAACGGTTTTCGTTTTATACATATTTATTATAATAATTATATACTATCTATATTGTATTATTTGGTGTGTGATTGCTGAATTATTGAGTAAATATTAAAAAAAAAATATTAACATAAATGTATCTATTTTACATATGTTTATCTAACTCTCGTGTAACGTAAACGCAAATGATTTCCCATCAGGAAGGACGCTTTAGCTATGGGAAAATGGTCATGACTACCGCAAACATTTAAATAATACTATTATGCTACATCAAAAAATATAAAAACCTTAAATGCTGCCAAATAAAATATAAAAATGAAGTTACTTTGTGGCTAAACGAATTCCAAGTCGGAAACCTTCCGTTAATTTAGTTAATAATTATTTGATTTAATTTTATATTCTAATGAACCTAGTTTTAAAAGAAAAACTAATTTTTAACCATTATTTTTTTATCGTATAAAATAACGTAAAGTAGCATAACGTAACATAACGTATCATAGCGTAACATAACGTAACATAACGTAACATAACTTAGCATAACATAACCTAAAAAAAGTACAAGAAATAAAGTTCTCGTTTGACATTCGAATTTAGACAACTCAACTGAGTTATTTCCTGTTTAAAAACAAATTGTTTCCATAATAAAACGAAAAGTTCAACGTAGCGACGCCTAGGGCCGATGTGATAAAATGTCAAGTTTAGTATCGTTTGATAGCTTTACTGACCTCCTGAAAAATTTTCTTAAGAAATTTTTTTCTAAAGTAAACTATTTTTATACTACAGCCAAAAAATTGCCAATTATCAGTCTTTTTGCGTTATCTCGGTTAGTAACCATTTTGAATTTTTGAATTTTCTGAAAATACTAGATCTGAACGCGCGCTATGCGCGCTCCTTTTTTAAGCCTCTTCTATATAAGAATATCATCTGTCAGTCTCATATTATGTCATATCATCTCATCTTTTGTGTTAGTTATATCTATCAGTCTCATCTGTCACTTAATGTCGTCTGTCAATATCATCTGTCATACCATTTGTCAATCTTATCTGTCATCTCTTCCAATCTGTGACAGATGGAATGACAAATAATACGAGATGGAATGACAAATGATATGACAGATGGAATGACAAATGATATGACAGATGGAATGACATATTATGGGATGACAGATAGGTTGACAGATGAGTGACAGCTGGTTCGACAGATGTGATAGATTAAAGTTTGACATAGATGACAGATTAATCCCACTTCCCATCTCTCTAAACCAATCTTTGAAATTGATAGATAACTCTACCTGACATATGAAATGACAGATGAAATTGACATAATGGTGACAGATGACGTTGGTATTGACGATGATATAATGGTAACTATGGTAACACATTGACATTTGACACATGGTAACTATAGTGACAGTACACTCCCCATTTATCTAAACCAATCCTTATCCTACTTCCCCCACTCTTTCTATCTCTATTTCTTCTTTATTTTTATATCTCTGTCTTTTTCGGACTTTATTGCGCATTTCCGATGATCCAAGTGTCTTTTATTGTGCCGGTACCACTTAAAAAATCATCCTGTATACACAATTTTTGGCTAAGTACTTTTTGATGCGGCCATTAATTTTTATTTCACCTTCATTTTTTCTTTAAAATGCAATTTTTTCAGTCAATAAAATCATTATACAAATCATCTAGATCTTGAATTTATACTGATAGGAGCAAATAAGATCTGAATTAATTTTAAAATTAGCATAATTTAATTAAATTTCGACTATAACAACTTGTACTTACCTTCGAGATATTAAAGTAATCGTTTCTTATTACATAAGTACAATTTAAACCAACATATTTTTTCCCACTTCAGAGACCTCTTTTGCGTAAATTTTTTTTTGCCGGTTCAGGATCTCAACATTAGACTATCATGCAATAATTTTATTTATTTTCACGCTATGTGTACCTACAGTTTATTATTTATATAAATCTAATATTATCTCGTGTTCTTTGAAGGTATATTTATGTATACGAGTAAAGAATGCACGCAAAATAATATATGAAAGTCATTCAGATGTCATAATGTCAGTTCTATTTTTGTTTATCTCATTCTATGGTTGCAAAATTATTTTTACATTTTGATTTATCGATATGTTAATTTCAAATGTACTCAAATTATTACAAATCGTTAACGCTAATTTTATTTTTGTTCGATTGGATCAAAAAGCGACAATTTACGTTTAGAATATTGAACGTAAAATCGGTCTTTTCACCAACATATCATAATTTTGATTTTATTACTATGGTAACCACATTACGGTCTAGAAACCGTAAAGTGCTACTTTACGGTGGTCTGGGGATTCGACTAACCCCCTCTCGTGTCCTCCAGGTCGGATAGGTCTTGAGGACAGGTTTAGTGACCTGGGAATACACTCGTCCCTCCCGTGTCTTCTAGGTCAGGTGGTCTCTTCTTAAAGGTCTGGTTAGGTCTTAAGGACAGGTGTGGTGGTCTGTGGATTTGACTAACCCTTCCTCACATCTTCCAAGTCAGGTGGTCTCTCCTTAAAGGTCTGATAGGTCTTCAGGACAGGTTTAGTGGCCTGGAAATACGCTCGTCCCTCCTGTGTCTTCCAGGTCAGGTGGTCTGTCTATGAAGGTCTGATTAAGTCTAAGGACAAGTGTAGTGGTCTGGGGATTCGACTAACCCCCCTCGTGTCTTCGAGGTCAGGGGGTATCTCCTTAGAGAGGTCTGATAGGTCTTGAAGACAGGTTTAGTGGCCTGGAAATACGCTCGTCCGTCCAGTGTATTCCAGGTCAGGTGGTCTGTTTTTAAAAGTCTGGTTAGGTCTTCAGGAGAGGTGTGGTGGTCTGGGGATTCGACTAACCCTCTCTCGTGTCTTCCAGGTCAGTGGTCTCAACTTAAAGGTCTGATAGGTCTTGAGCACAGGTTTAGTGGCCTGTAAATACGTTCGTCCTCCAGTGTCTTCCAGGTCAAGTGGCCTGTTCTTAAAGGTCTGGTTAGGTCTTAAGGACCTAAGGTTTAGTGACCTGGAAATACGCTCATCCTTCCCGTGTCTTCCAGGTCAGCTGCTCTGCCCTTGAAGGTTTGATTAGCTCTTAAAGACAAGTGTGGTGGTCTGGGGATTCAACTAACCCTCCCTCGTGTCTTCCAGGTCAGGTGGTCTCTCCTTAAAGGTCTGATAGGTCTTAAGGACCTAAGGTTTAGTGACCTGGAAATACGCTCATCCTTCCCGTGTCTTCCAGGTCAGCTGCTCTGCCCTTGAAGGTTTGATTAGCTCTTAAAGACAAGTGTGGTGGTCTGGGGATTCAACTAACCCCCGTTGTGTCTTCCAGGTCAGGTGGTCTCTCCTTAGAGGTCTGATGGGTCTTGAGGACAGGTTTAGTGGCCTGGAAATACGCTCGTCCCGCTCGTGTCTTCCAGGTCTTCCTGGTCAGGTGGTCTGTTCTTAAAAGTCTGGTTAGGTCTTAAGGATAGGTGTGGTGATCTGGAGATTCAACTAACCTTTCCCCGTGTCTTCCAGGTAAGGTGGTCTTTCCTCAGAGGTTTTAGGGTCAGTAATATAGTCAACCTAGTCAACCGAAGGTTGAGTCAACCGCAGGTTGAAATTACAAATACACGTTAATTTCATTATTTGGTCCAATTATGTCAAACTAAAATGACAGTTAACTTTAGGTTGACTTTCAACCTCAGGTCGAGTTTCAACCTACGTTTATAATACTGGCCCTGATCGGTCTTGAGTACAGGTTTGTGGCCTGGGAATACGCTCGTCCCTCCCTTGTCTTCCACAGGTGAGGGGGTCTGTTCTTAAAGGTCTGGATAGGTCTTAATGACAGTTGTGGTGGTCTGGGGATTCGACTAACCCTTCCTCGTATCTTCCAGGTCAGGTGGTCTCTTGTTAGAGGTCTGATAGGTCTCGAGGACAAGTTTAGTGACCTGGGAATACGCTCGTCCCGTATTCGACGACCGTAGCTCGAATAGAAATTTGGACCCGCCCGACCAATTTAAGTTTTTTATTCGCGCAATGAAGCGACAGGCTCTTCTCTATTCGCAGGTGCTCTACGAATTTTATCTGACGTTTATAAATATTTACTCTTATTATTATGCCAAAAAATTCTCAGACGGTTGCGAATCTTCGCCTTATTCGCTTATGAAACTACCTAACCAGGTTACAAAAGATTAAGAAAACGCCTGCTTGTTACCCAGGTGTATCTCTAACCGTACTTAACTGTAACCTTAAATGACTTAAAGTAGAGACTCTTAACCATTATTTATATTGGCGGGCTTTCAGAGCCACGTTTATGGAAATTAGTACAGTCAAAACCGGTTATAACGACACCGCTTTGTACGACATGTCGGATATAAGGACGAAATATAGAAGTCCCTTTTTTTGGTTTATGCATAGTTTTGCTTAGTACGACTATTGGTTATAACAACCGAATTTTGCGGTCCTTTCGAAGTCGTTATAACCGGTTTTGACTGTACATAATTTTTTTTGTAGGTCATGGGTTAAAATGAGGCTTGAAGCTCATTAACGCGTACAGTCGTACAAATCAAACATTTCTAACGTTGAAAGTTATCACCACCTTCTAATTTATTTAGCAATAAATTTTACAACTTGGTTTATTGAATGAATGCCTTGAAACTTATAGTATTTCAACTTCAGCTGATATATCTAAGACATAAAATAGTAAACACCTTTAGAAAGATAAAATGTTGGGAGGTATTCATATCTTTTAAAGCGATATGAATGAAATTTGTTATTCGATTAATGCGGGGATATAAGGTTAGCTTGAGATATTTTTTCTATCTGTTCCTGTCTCATCTGAGTTAATGCCTAATCGTGTATAAGTTATTGAAATGGTTTGCTTGTATTGATAAACTCCACCCATGCACGACTTGACAAAATTACATATTCATTACTAGAGTTACTTAAAAGGGTTGTTACCTTTGGTTGCTTACTTAAATTACGATCTTAATTACTTTTACAAGTTAAAACAAATTTTTTTTTTGCTAATAAAAGTTCTAATTAAACGCTGCTACTTTAAACGACACAATGTAAGTTTATCTTGTAGTTTTAAACTAAATTTGCATTTGCACATGACCCTTAAAGGAATTAGAGCAACTCGTAGGCTATAATGTGCTAATAAAAAAAATGCACTTTAGTTTTACAACAATTAGTTACTTTCTAAAAAAAATTATTTATATCAAAGAGACACCATCGAACGAAATTAACGACACCAACTAATTTTATTTAACAACAATATTCAATTAACGTAAATTTAATAAAATGTCATTTAAATAAGTATTGAAATTCCTAACTGCAACACCTTAACACCTCCGTTTGACTAATTTTTTTATTATAAATAAAATTTCATCCCCATTTTTTTTCATTAATAAACACAATACGTATTAACATAAATATGTTTTTGCATGTTATTTCTAACCACTCCTGTTACTTTGACTGACAGAAATAATTAAAATAAACTAAAGCGTCACCATTGAAATACTATTTCATTGTACAGGGTGTATCAACAAAGATAATGTTTAGTACTTATTTATCACCGTAAAAGTGATCTCTCCGAGAGGGATCTCCCCCACAATAGGGTTTGAATTTCTAAAATTATACTTTTTTTTATATTTGGCGATTATCTCGAAAACTATCTAAAAAACGAAAAATTATAAAGAGCCAAAAATTAAAGAGGGAAAAATTTGACGAAAATAATCTTATTTGCGATTTTTCCAAAAAATGCATAGTTTTTGAGAAAAAATGTTATTGAAAGTTAACCTGTTTTGTGTGTACTGAAAAGTGAGAAAAACGCTAAGTTTAATAGAAAAATTGCTATCTACGCCATCCTTAGATTGCAAGAGCCCAACTTTGGTGGAAATGTAAGACACACTTACGGTTATCTCCTCTCCAAATTTCGAACCAATCCGAGCTATCGAATTTTTTTTATAGGTTTCCATTGGCCAAAAAATTTAAATGGTCCAATCGATGTCAAAATCGAGATTCGGGTACTATCTAGAGTCCCCATAAACGCCCTTATCTTAGTTTTCAAAACTCACGCAAAATGGCCGAACAGCGGCCCAGATAAAATTTAAAAAAATCGTCCTCCACTTTTGAAAAGCTGTTATAAGAAATATTGGCCAAAATTCAAAAATGTTCCGTTATAATAAGCGAGAGAAATGCTGTGCATAGTATCTAAAAATCAAACACCCTGTATATTATCAAAAAGTATACATTGTTACACATGCGATATTTGTATGTGTAGAAACAAATAAATAGTTTTTGAGAAAAATGTTATTGAAAGTTAACCTGTTTTGTGCGTAAGAAAAACGCTAGATGTAATAGAAAAATTGCTATCTACGCCATCCTTAGATTGCAAGAGCTCAAATTTGGGGAAAATGTAATACACATTTACGGCTATCACCTCTGCAAATTTCTAACCAATCCGAGCGATCAAAATTTCTTTATATGTTTTTATTGGTCAAAAAATCGAAATGCCAGAATCGACACGAAAGTCGAGATTTGGGTTTCCTGGCGAGTCCCCTTAAACGTCTCAATCGTACTTTCCAAAACTCACGCAAAATGGCCGCAAAGCGGCCGAGATTGATTCCAAAAATTCGTCCTACACTTTTGAAAAGGTGTTAAATAAATCTAGGCCAAAATTAAAAAATGTTCCGTTATAATAAGCGAGAGAGATGCTGTGCATAGTATCTAAAAATCAAACATATATTATATCAAACGTATATTATCAAAATGAATACATTTTGTTACACACGCGATATTTGTTTGTGTAGAAACGTTTCGTATAAAAATAAAAATTAATAGTTTTTGAGAAAAATGTTATTGAAAATTAACCTGTTTTGGGCGTAAAGAAACGCTAGGTTTAATAGAAAAATTGCTATGTACGCCATCTTTAGATTTCAAGAACCCAAATTTGGGGAAAATGTAAGACACACTTACGGCTATCACCTCTGCAAATTTCGAACCAATCCGAGCCATCGAAATTTCTTTATAGGTTTCTATTGGCCAAAAAATTGAAATGGTCGAATCGACACCAAAATCGAGATTTGGGTGCTCTGACGAGTCCCCATAAACGCCCCAATCTTAGTTTTCAAAACTCACGCAAAATGGCTGCTCGAGATTAACTCCAATAAATTGTCCTACACTTTTGAAAAGCTGTAAAAAGAAATCTAGGCCAAAATTCAAAAATGTTCCATTATAATAAGCGAGAGAGATGCCGTGCATAGTATCTAAAAATCAAACACCCTGTAATTATCAAAAAGTATACATTCCTACACATGCGATATTTGTTTGTGTAGAAACGTTTCGTATAAAAATAAAAATATAATAAAATTTTTCTATAAAAGAGGAAAAAGATGATGAAATACGGATACAAAATGACATAAAAAAAATGAAATAATAAAAGTAAAACGTTGTAATAAATAGTGGATATAAAATAAATAATAAGGGCATACGAAAATTGAATCTTTAGTCGGATTGGAATCTTGCCTGCTTTAATATTTTAAATTTGCCCAATTGCGAAATCTTCAGGAAAAAATTAAATTTTCATTTTTCAGTTAAATTTTTCAGCAGTTTTGTTCAAAACATAGATGGAAAACCAAATAGAACTTGATGAACGGTGTACAGCAAAAATTATTACTGTGGCCCTGTTCATGTTCACTTCTATATGAAGAAATTAAAGGTGAATTTTAGTAATATACAGGGTGAGTCTGAATAGATGAGCCAATAGAATTATACAGGATGAGCCATTAGTACAGAATCGGTAGATAACTCATACACTAAACTACTTAGAAGAATTTCGTTGACGTACCCTTATAGAACAAAACCTGCTGAATAAGATAAACTTAATCTCAACTATACAGAGTGTTCAGTTACTGCAGGGCGTTTACAAACTTACAAACTAAATAGAAAATCCAGTATATTTGGCCGTAATGTTCTCTCAAAAAAATTTTTTTTGGAAAAAGAATGTTAAATGCCGGAGATGCTTAAAAAATCGCAGGGTGCTTATTTTTGCAACTTAAGAGAAGATTTTTGGTATCCAGTTAGCTATGACTGCGCTCTATATGATTTCTAATAAAAAAAACTTATTTTATTGTACAGGGTGTTTTTTTGAGAGGAACAAACTCGGTGATTTTCAAATAGCCAAAAGTTGATTTTCTTAAATAGAACGCCCTGTATATTTTTAAGTCATATGATAGAGAATTAAATTATGTTCCAAATTGTATTTGGGTTTACCATACCTAAAATCTATACTTTTGTAGATATCATTCAATTTAGTGAAATTAAGCATATTAGGTTTCTTAAGAAATCTCTTAAGAATTGCGCCTGGTGAAGGCAGTAAATGGGCATTTTAGATGCGAAACTTATAAAATTTTGAGTTTTCTGCAAAAGGTCAACAAAAACATCTTCAAACAAACAAATCTTTGCTTATACTTTGTATGATTGCAATAATGACAAACTCTAATTACCTACAGCTCAAAGAACAATATTTACGTGTCATAAACAAATAAATCATTGTTTTCTTCTTTTGTTTTAAATTAAAAAAAAACTTGTATATTGTGGATACTTAAATCATCACATCACATCACATAATGTGATGATGAAATAAAAGCAATTGGTATAAGGTAATGAGGTATTTGTTTTCTCAACCACAATTTGTAATAACTATAAGGTATAGGAGAGTTAGTAGGAAAGCTAGTCGAAAATGACTTTACTCTATAAAGTTAAATCGACCATATCGACATGAAAATAATTTTATGATGATATTACACAAGTAATAATTTAATGATACATTAGGATCTCATACGCAGTGGCGTAACTAGCGAGACGTGTGCGGCCTCTTAAAGTCAAACAAATATGCAGACATGGTGTTCTAACTGAAAAAAACTATCGGCGAACAATATTTCAACACCCTGTAGATATATAGTAATAGAAATTTAATGATCTACAACTTTTTTTCTCAAGACTTTTGCTGTAAAACGAAGAGTAGAGGTGCTAGAAGCAAAAGTTTGACAAAAAACGTGTTACATACATTAACGATTTTTGCGGGCGGATATCTCAAAAACTATAAGGAATAGAGAAAAAATTAATTAAAACAATCTTGTAGAAAGTTTGATAGGCTTTCATTTTGCTCAACAGATTTTTTTCCTAGGACCCACCGTTTTCGAGTTATAAGCCAAAAACCCAAAAACAGGACCTTTCCACTCCCTTACACCCTTATCCATATGGTTGGACCGGGGACTGTTAGTATTTTTATCTCCTAACTAATTCTAAGAATTAAAACAAGCTATTAAAAGTTGATGGTAATTTTAAATTAGCCATTTTCCCCGTTTTTGTTTTCTTACTGTGTAAGAGTTGGTCTCAGCGCTTGACAGTATCAGCTATTGGGTAAATAGTCACGCCACTGCTTACCTGTATGGTTTGTCTACTTTGTAAAATTATTACATTTTTCAGTACAAATAATTACAATAAATAATCTTAATGACAATTGTCTTATCGTTTTTGTACTTTACCTACCTCTACCTCTTCAAGTTGTTACCAGTTCTTAAAGACATTTATGAAGAAAAGTTATAATGCAAAAATCTTTATTTTAGTAAAATTACTTAAACGTTTTATCGTGTCTTTGGATTTTAATATACAATAAAAGTTAATGAAGTACATTAAAAAAAATCCTTTCTATAGCTTAAAAATATTTTTTTTAATAAAGCTAATTTAGTAGGTAACAACAATATTTTAAACCATTAAAATAATTTTTCATTTATGTAAGATGTAATTTAATATTTTGTAGTAGGTTTATGGTTTATAATAAGTGTTACTTACATATAAACGGAAGTGAAATGTAATATAGCTTGTAGGGGTAATAAATACAAATTTTCTAAATTAAAAAAGGTAATGTTATGCAGCGTTCGTTCCACGAACAAGTTCGTTAAAATAAATGCAGTTTGTGTAATAACTCAAAAATATCTACTCAAAAAATTATTTTGACTCAGCCACTGGAATCTACGTTAAAAAGTGCCCCAAAATAGTTTTTACAGTTTTAAAAAATCTTGAGAAATAAGGGAGATATCGACCAAAATTCGAATGAGGAATTTTTGGTTGTAACTCAAAAACAAAAGAAGGTATTCGATTTTTGATTTTACCATTGAATTTTATTTGTTTTAAATCGACTTACCACATACTGACAATACTTTTGAACCAGTCTGTACATGCAAATTTTTGAAGAAAATTTCGATTTTGCTAGAAATGTATGTTTCTTGAGTTCTTGGGGTGACATAATAGTCAAAAATGTATAGATTGTCCAAAAATAAATGGTTTTTAATTTTTACAAGTTTCCTGCTTTAAATGTACATTTTAAAGCTTCCAAGAGACTCATAGACCTTTTATATAGTAAGACAGCCCTGTATAAGTGTATTGTATACCCATCCAGTTTGTACAGACCAATCGAAGCATCTTTTTGCGACTTAAAAAAAACTTCACATGTTTAAAAACCATTTATTTCTGGACGAACAATAATTTAATGTAAAACCAATTTTCCAAATCGTCTACTTTATTTGTCAATAGAAATTAGTTGAAACGCATCATTATAAATAAATATTAAAGGCAGCGTTGAAATCTACAACCTGTAACATTCTCGTGTGCTTTACTATAATTAGATACCCATGGTTGTGTCTAATCAACACCCACAGTAATGTAGATAAAAAGATAAACTAATAATTAATATCGCATTTTCAGAGGCAACCCATGAATTTATCATTTTTTTCTCAAGAGCCCTACCTTTTCTTACTTAAAACCTCCACATAATACGTACGTGTATTTATATCTTTATGCTTAATTATGAAAATAACTATCAATTAATTTAAGTCTTAATTTGTTTGTTCAAAGGTAAATGACTTAAAAAAACTTGAGTAATTTTAACTTCAACTAATTTTAATTAAAATTTCTAATGAAGAAAGAAGAAGCCTTTTTTTTCCTTTTTAATTAATAATTATTTTAGAAATTAATAGAAAAGTTTAGTTATTATACTAATAAAAATTAAAAGAAAATTTTAATTAGTGTTTACTATTAGGTACCTACAGCCGATTTATATTACTTTAGTTAATAGAAATAAATTAATCAGGGTAAATGCAGGAAATGCCTTCTTTATTACTTAGAACGTTACCTAGATTATAAGTAGGCACTGATATTTTTAAGATTTCTAAAGTAAATAGGATGGCCACTTTTACAATGTACAGTCAGACTCACATTTAATGGGCACCCTCCTGGCTATACGTTTAACACTAATTGTGTATGCACCCCCCACTTAAATTGATGGGTGACTTTATTTTGCCAACAAGTAGTAAATCAACCTTCTCTCTTTTTGTCGGTGTTGGCTAATAACCAACCAGGCGTATAGCCAGAGTGGCCAATAATTGTGAGGCTGACTGTACACCACAAATCTCTGTAGAGATTTTCTAAAGCGAAAGAAATTTGAAGGTGCTCAAAACATAAAGAAGTAGCTCTCTTTAGCTCTAGACTAACTACTTCGGTGTGGTGAGCCGCAAGGGTCTCTTCGAGGCCCTTTGTTATTCATTATTAATACCTAACTTCCAAATCGTTTAAATTTTTCCAAATATTAATCAATACTCATATTGACTGTGTGGTGGTCATTATTTAATTGAAAATTTAGTTTTTTGAAATATGAGCAGTGTCACTTCTCAAAAATTTCCTAATAGAAAGATGAGAATCCTTGTCACATTTTAACCTTATCAGAAAATCGTAAGACGTGTCTGAACGATCTTAACTGACGATGTTTGAAAAAACTTCAAAGGGATGTTTTTTTACTTAAAGTTAGGGTACACGTATTTCTTTGTTTTCCTCAATTTCGACTTTTAAAGGGCGTGGAAGTCTCTGAAAGGGGACCCCCCAAAATATTATTTTGTGATATTTTACAATCTCTTTGAGCGATTTTAATAAGATTTGGTATGAGGTCTAACAAAGTGCTTTAACGTAAGAACCAAACACTAGTTTTGTAAAAATCGCTAGATGGCGCTAATTATGAGCAATTGGTTTTGTAGGAGTCGCTAGATGGCGCTAGTTATGAGCAATTGGTTTCGTATATCTGGAATAACTTTTTTGGTTAAAAAGATTATTTATTTTTTATTA
Organism: Malthinus seriepunctatus; assembly: GCA_963924605.1. Lineage (NCBI taxonomy): Eukaryota > Metazoa > Arthropoda > Insecta > Coleoptera > Cantharidae > Malthinus > Malthinus seriepunctatus. The sequence continues at coordinate 20,376,097 of OZ004603.1, forward strand.
CGTAGTTAAACGTAGAATTTAATTCTGTAAAAAAAGTATTAATCTGTTTTTTCCTTAAGATACACCGTTTTCGAGAAAAAAATACAATTCATAAACTCAGCCTCTGAAAGGGAGCCCTTAAAATACTATTTTGTAAGTACTTTAGAAACCTCTTCGCCGAATTTAATAAAATTTAGTATACACTTTAATCAAGGGCATTAACATAAGTACCAAACACTAGTTTTGTAAAAGTCGCTAGATGACGCTAGTTATGAGCAATTGGATTTGTTTTTCTGCAATAACTTTTTTGTTAAAAACATTATTAATTTTTTTATTGCATAGTTAAACGTAGAATTTAATTCTGTAAAAAGAAGTATTGATGTGTTTTTTCCTTAAAATGTACCGTTTTCGAGAAAAAAATATAATTCGTCTCTATATGGCTCTAGTTATGAGCAATTGGTTTCGTATATCTGGAATAACTTTTTTGGTTAAAAACATTATTTATTTGATAGTTAAACGTAGAATTTAATTTTGTAAAAAAAGTATTGATCTGTTTTTTCCTTAAGATAGGTACACCGATTTCGAGAAAAAAATATAATTCAGAAACTCGGCCTCTGTAAAGGAGCCCTTAAAATACTATTTTGTAAATACTTTAGAAACCTCTTCGCCGAATTTAATAAAATTTAGTATACGCTCTAATCAAGGGCATTAACATCAGTACCAAAGACTAGTTTTGTGAAAGTCGCTAGATGGCGCTAGTTTTGAGCAATTGGATTTGTTTTTCTGCAATAACTTTTTTGTTAAAAACATTATTAATTTTTTTATTGCATATTTAAACGTAAAATTTAATTCTGTAAAAAGAAGTATTGATGAGTTTTTTCAAGTTTAGCAATTTGTAGTTATAAAAATAGATAACACATTTATCAAGGACACCCAGACAGCGCCGAGCGCTAAGTCCTGGTCGTCCTGTCCCGTTTACTCGCCATTTACTAGTAAACTACTACAGTCATGGGGATGCGACTTTAGTAAAGTATAACAAATAGATGATTCTCAGTTGTCACAAACGCACATCCCAATATTTCAATCTGATTTTAAAATATTAGTTAATAAACTCGTATTGGCCTGGCGGTCAAGGAGTGGTTTTGCTGGGAGAAAGTGAGACTACTAAAGTAATCTACTATTTTGGACAACTAATTTTTATTCTAGTCATCTTAAGGTATAGGAAATATTTCAACACCTCAAGTCACAAATTTGTGATTGACTAATTGATTTCAAATCACCTCCCTTTTAAAAACATTTATTACTCCGTCCTTGATTATACAAAACACATCAATTGTAAGGTTAAAATAATTTTGATAAATGAAAACGTAGAGGAACTAATTGTATGTTTATAGTGATAGTTAAAGTCGTAGTAAAATATCTGAATAAATCTTCTAGATAGCTTTTATAATTAGGTTCAAAGTGAAAAACAAAACAAAATGTATTTAAATGTAACTAAAGGTGTTGCTTTTGTCGACTTAATTTATGTTGTTTTTAGCAAAAAATTGGAATTTTATTCAAAGAACCGAGATGCGTTAATTGAGAAAAATCTAAACTACCTATACAGTTACGCTATACGCATCGAAGTAGTTCCTGTTCCTGCCTTTTTACAAAATGTCTATGTGGTAGTTAAGGCCATAAAATAAGGAATGTTTAAATAAATATGGAAACTTGAGTGCAGTTGTAGTTCTCAGGAGTACAAAAGCATTATGCTATTGTTAAAATAATTTCTAGCTCGGTGATCCGTAGAGGCTAAAACGAATAAGCGCATACAAGTGCAAATGGACAGACAGATACCTATTATAGGGGTGTAGAAAGACTTATAGGGGTACAGATAAACAATCAGCCACTCAGCCAAGCAGAGAAGTTCTTGAGCAGGCAGAAACAAAAATAAAAGGGTCATAAAGCCCTTTACGAATACTGGCACAAATATACAGTCATGGAAATGGAGAAATAGGTGGACAAGGGCAGAAATATATAGCTGGATGAGTATGTAGAGATTTACAGACAGACAAACAGTGAGGCCGACGTATTGAAGGACAAGCAATAAGTAGCAAAGTAGGCCTTTAAAAAGGAAAATTTCATTTATTTAAACAATTTAATAAAAACTAATGTATGCTAAAAAATTGTTCTAGTCAATGATCAAATACGGTTCTTAAATTCCTATTCAATTAAAATGTATGTATAATTAAAATGTTAATGAGAAAACGTTAACATCTTCAAGTTCATTGAACGCGCTCAAAAAATATTATAAGTAACTTATTATTATTAATTGTAATAATGTAGTACTAATACATATTTAGTTAAGTTTTAATAATTGAATAAATTAAAAAGAATAAAAATCGCTCGAGTTTGAAACTTTCAAAAGTTTAGTCACAACTCACAAGAAGAGTGGCTAGATATGGTTGAATGAAATGTTTAAAAATTATATGTTATAATAAATTATAGGTTAAATAAGGGAAAATTGTCGATCTGAAAGTTTTCCTTTAGAGAAAATACTTGACCAAAAGTAAAAAATAAAACACTGGGAACTTGGATCTTCAAAAATGGCCAAAAGGTACAAATTTTGTCAAAGGAAGGAAAATGAGGTAAATCCGTATAAGATTATACCGTATGCCGACTTTCAAAGCTGAACATAAAGAAATAACAAATAATGTTCCCCATGTTCCGCTTTTAGGCATTCGGTATACAAGATTAGAATAAAGTATGAATCACCGAAGTGGAAATGATGATTTTAATGAAACTTTAGGCATAATGGTACATAAAGACTAAAGAGCCAGATTTTCGATTCAATTGAACTTATAGGTTCACAGAAATAATTTCATAGATTTATAAGTAGGTAAAGAGGCGATTGGGCCGAGGCAAGTTAGGAATCTACTTTACCGACATGTTACCGGCATTACAGTTTCTGTTACCGACTTTACAGTTTTCCCGCCATTTTTTACCGACATTACAGATTTGAATTACCGACATCCGCGGCCATTTTGAATGCGTGGCGGCCATTTTGGGGGCGTAACCTGTCAAATGGCCGCCAACATGGTCGAAATGACAAGTTACGCCCTCAAAATGACCGCCAACGCCCTAAAAATGGCCGCATTTGACAGGTCAGGTCTCCAAAATGGACGCATTTGACAGGTTACGCCTCCAAAATGGTCTCATTTGACAGTTTAGGCCCTCAAAATGGCCGCCACGCATTCAAAATGGCCGCGGATGTCGGTAATTCAAATCTGTAATGTCGGTAAAAAATGGCGGGAAAACTGTAATGTCGGTAACAGAAACTGTAATGCCGGTAACATGTCGGTAAAGTAGATTCCTAACTTACCTCGGCCCAATCGCCTCTTTACCTACTTTTATACTTTATTCCAACTCTGTATGTACACAGTGTACAGGGCGGCTCAAATTTTTTTAAGATAAACTCGATCAATGGTAAAACCAAATACCTGATACTTTCTTTTGTTTTTGAGCTATAGCTCAAAATTCAATTTTTCGTAATTTTAATTTTGGTCGATATCTCTCTTCATTCTCAAGATTATTTAAAATTGTAAAGACATTCTTGGGACACTTTTTAACATAGATTCCAGTGGCGTAGTTAAAACATTTTTTTATTTGCGCATTTTCGAGTTATTGCACAAACTTCATTTGTTTTAATACGAATCGTAGGGAAGGCCAAGACAAGGTCTATTGTTCTCCTGAGTTAGAGCAACTGGTGGCTCTTCTTCCTGCTGGCAGCTGTCAGAAGGTCCAAGCTCCGGCACATTTAGAGGGACTTATGGGGAAATTGATAGTTCAGAATAAAAACGAAAATTAAGTTTTAATTTATTCAGCTTAGACTACTGCTGTTATTAGTTGTTTTATGAAGAGTTCTGTTATGTACGAGAGAGGTTAAATCAGGAGGTCAAACTACAACTAATCACACCAATCAAATTAAATCATAATCGTCAATCTTTTACATCTAGAGGTTGTCATTTGAACTACTTAGTGACTTCGAAGCAGAAAATGAGACTAATTGTATTGATTATGATTAATAAAGAAGTATATATAAATAATGATGTAAATAGTAAAAGGACGCGACGTAACGAGTATGGTAAATTACAAAATCATAAAGCTAATATAGTGCTCTTTTGTCAAACCATGATAACTCAAGTAGAATTGTTAAATTAAATCATGATTATAAAATTGAATTTAAACCCTTGAAGAAAGAAAACCTTCAAAAGAAAATTTCTAAATTGTTTGATTAATCGATTGTGAGATTTAACGATTATTTTTATCAACGCTTACTCGATTAATCATACGTTCGATTAATCGTATCAATGGTTGTTATTATCTTAAAATAACCGATTGTTAAATTAATGTAACAATCACCCATCTCTAATCATAATTAACATTATGTAACTGGTGCATGTATTTTTTTTAATTATTTTCTTCACAAATTAATCAATTATTTAAAAGTGTTAAGTACAAATTAGTAGTGAATTAATTTATGAGTCGCGGCAAATCGAGCAAATAACAATAGAAAGGTAAAATAACGTCGGTCCGATTTTATGTATTAACATGATTTTATCCGTTGTATAGGTAATATAAAAGGTTGAGATACTAGAGTATGAGCATAAAAACATCAACAACTAAATGTTATTATGTACTTGTATTGCATTCCTAGATCACATACGATTAAATTCCATTTCATTGTGCTATTGCGAATTGCGAATGCACAAATATAGAAATTACCTACTTGGATTAGTTTCACTTATAGAGTTTCTTAAAATTGTTTAACTAGAGAACCGCTTTTAATCAAAGAAATTTTACTAACAAAGTCTCCGAAGCACCGATTTAGGTCGCTACTGGGTGGGTTGCGACCCACCCAGTCATGGTGTAGTCCCTGCTCTAACACAAAATCTGCGACTTACTTTTAGGCTGTCGAAATATTTTTGCGACCCCAACATTCAGTTATACGACCAAATTATGGGGTCTCTACTGTAACTGTTTAAAAGCAAATCTTCAACTGACCGACTTTCAGCTGTTGTTAAATTTTTTGCGAACCCCACATTCAGTGCATAGGGTCACGATCCACAATTCAAGAACCCCTACTCTAACACAAGATCTCCGAGATACTGGCTTTTAGCTTTTTGGAATTTTTTTAACCACCGCGCCATATTTATAGTCATGCTACCCCATTATGGAGTAGCTACCAACTGTTTAAGAATCTTAGTATACGACCCTATCATGGGGTCTCTATTCTTTTTAAAAATCCCTGCTCTAACACAAGATTTTGGACTAACCGACTCTCAGCTGCTGGTAAATTCTTTGCAACTCGCTCATTCAGTAATACGATCCCATTATGGAGTAGCTACCAACTGTTTAAGAATCTTAGTGTACGACCCTATCATGGGGTCTCTATTCTGTTTAAAAATCCCTGCTCTAACACAAAATCTTGGACTAACCGACTCTGAGCTGCTGTCAAATTTTTAGCAACTCGCTCATTCAGTTATACGATCCCATTATAGAGTAGCTAACAACTGTTTAAGAATCTCAGTATACGACCCTATCATGGGGTCTCTATTCTGTTTAAAAATCCCTGCTTTAATACAAAATCGTGGACTAACCAACTCTGAGCTGATGTAAAATTTCTTGCAACTTGCTCATTCAGTTATACGACGCCATTATAGAGTAGCTACCAACTGTTTAAGAATCTTAGTATATGACCCTATCATGGGGTCTGTATCCTGTATAAAAATCCCTGCTCTAACACAAGATCTTGGACTAACCGACTTTGAGCTGCTGTCAAATTCTTGGCAACTCGCTCATTCAGTTATACGACCCCATTATGGAGTAGCTACGAACTGTTTAAGAAACTTAGTATACGACCCTATCATGGGGTCTCTATTCTGTTTAAAAATCCCTGCTCTAACACAAAATCTTGGACTAACCGACTTTGAGCTGCTGTAAAATTTTTTGCAACTCGCTCATTCAGTTATGTGACCCCATTATGGAGTAGCTACCAACTGTTTAAGAATATTAGTATACGACCCTATAATGGGGTTTCTATTCTGTTTAAAAATCCCTGCTCTAACACAAGATCTTGGACTAACCGACTCTGAGCTGCTGTCAAATTCTTTGCAACTCGCTTATTCAGTTATACGACCCCATTATAGAGTAGCTACCAACTGTTTAAGTAACTCAGTATACGACCCTATCATGGGGTCTGTATTCTGTATAAAAATCCCTGCTCTAACACCAGATCTTGAACTAACCGACTCTGAGCTGCTGCAAAATTTATGTAACTCGATCATTCAGTTATGTGACCCCATTATGGAGTAGCTACCAACTGTTTAAGAATCTTAGTATACGACCCTATCATGGGGTCTCTATTCTGTTTAAAAATCCCTGCTCTAACACAAGATCTTGGACTAACCGATTCTGAGCTGATGTAAAATTTCTTGCAACTTGCTCATTCAGTTATACGACCCCATTATAGAGTAGCTATCAACTGTTTAAGAATCTTAGTATATGACCCGTTCATGGGGTCTGTATCCTGTATAAAAATCCCTGCTCTAACACAAGATCTTGGACTAACCGACTTTGAGCTGCTGTCAAATTCTTGGCAACTCGCTCATTCAGTTATACGACCCCATTATGGAGTAGCTACGAACTGTTTAAGAAACTTAGTATACGACCCTATCATGGGGTCTCTATTCTGTTTAAAAATCCCTGCTCTAACACAAAATCTTGGACTAACCGACTTTGAGCTGCTGTAAAATTTTTTGCAACTCGCTCATTCAGTTATGCGACCCCATTATGGAGTAGCTACCAACTGTTTAAGAATATTAGTATACGACCCTATCATGGGGTTTCTATTCTGTTTAAAAATCCCTGCTCTAACACAAGATCTTGGGCTAACCGACTCTGAGCTGTTGTCAAATTTTTTGCAACTCGTTTATTCAGTTATACGACCCCATTATGGAGTAGCTACCAACTGTTTAAGAATCTTAGTATATGACCCTATCATGGGGTCTCTATTCTGTTTAAAAATCCCTGCTCTAACACAAGATCTTGGACTAACCTACTCTGAGCTGATGTCAAATTTTTTGCAACTCACTCATTCAGTTATACGACAGCATTATGGAGTAACTACCAACTGTTTAAGAATCTTAGTATAAATACGACCCTATCATGGGGTCTCTATTCTGTTTAAAAATCCCTGCTCTAACACAAAATCTTGGACTAACCGACTTTGAGCTGCTGTAAAATTTTTTGCAACTCGCTCATTCAGTTATGTGACCCCATTATGGAGTAGCCACCAACTGTTTAAGAATCTTAGTATACGACCCTATCAAGGGGTCTCTATTCTGTTTAAAAATCCCTGCTATAACACAAGATCTTGGACTAACCGACTCTGAGCAGCTGTCAAATTTTTTGCAACTTGCTCATTGAGTTATGGGACCCCATTATGAAGTAGCTACCAACTGTTTAAGAATCTCAGTATACGACCCTATCATAGGATCTCTATCTGAATAAAAATCCCTGCTCTAACACAAAATCTTGGATTAACCGGCTTTAAGCTGTTGTCAAATTTTTTTCTCTCTCATTCAGTTATACTGCTCCATTATGGAGTAGCTACCAATTGTTTATGAATCTCAACATACCACTTGTTGCCATCCAAGGTTCTTTTTCTACACACATGAACCTTTGAATCGAGTATTCGTCTTGCAATGCAATATTTCTATCCATGGGCTTGGACATAGCCTTAAATTAAGACTCTTTAACATTAAGGCTTGCTCGAAGGCGTTCCACAGCAAGCACTCAGTCTTGATTAAATTACCAGTAGTAAATTAAGAAGAGTCCTTACTGTTAACACAAAAATAACTTAACCTCAAATTTTAATTTGCAAACGTCAAACTTTGATATTACAGGATGTTACGTTGCCTTATCAAAGGATTATAAAACTAATTCTCGGAGTAAAATATTTTTCGCATTTATACTACCGAGCGTAAAGGAACCGTTTTGATTTTGGACGTGTATTTTGCTCTTATTCAGGGTGAATCCTAACGTACGGATCAAACTGATAGGGGACCTAAAGGGGACCAAAATATCTTTTTTTTTAAATAAACTTTTAATCAAAATCGAATAACAACAAAGTTACATGGGTTTTAAGTTCTTGTACACCTGAGCATTTTTTATTAAAAATAGAGTGATGACTAGGGGTGGGCGATATTGAGAATTTCATATCGATATATCGATATTTATAAAATATCGATATTTACCGATATATCGATATATCGATAAATATCGATATATCGATATATCGGAATATCGATAAATCGATATATCGATATATCGAAATATCGATATATCGGAATATCGATATATCGATATATCGATATATCGATATATCGAAATATCGATATATATCGATATATCGATATATCGATATATCGGAATATCGATATATCGAAATATCGATATATCGATATATCGATATATCGATATATTGGTAAATATCGATATATCGATATTTTTCTTAAATGATATCGATGATATCTTAAAAGCTGGGATTATTGAAGTAATTGTACATTTTTTTAGTGGTAATTTTTAAATTGAAATTGATACGCTTAAATTGATACGCTTGTGCAGGAACCCCTGCCTAAGGCGTGCCCCCCTGCAAGATCCTGAATGTATGAATTGCGCTTCTTGAAGAAAGTGCCTTCAGCTAAAAATAACGAAAATATCGTTATATCGCAATATTGATATATCACAATAATAATATATCAAAATATCGATATTTCAAAATATCGATGTATCAAAATATCGATATGTCAAAATATCGATATATTAAAATATCGATATATCGCAATATCGATATAACGAAATATCGATATATCGATATATCAAAATATCGATATATCGATATATCGAAATATCGATATATCGAAATATCGATATATCGATATATCGAAATATCGATATATCGATATATCGAAATATCGATATATCGAAATATCGATATATCGATATTTTTTTAAAAACATATCGACTAGTCGATATATCGATATATCGATAAAAATATCGATATATCGATATATTTTCCCAGCCCTAGTGATGACTTACGTTTTGAATTCAAATTTGAAATATTTGAGAATTATTTAAACGAAGTTCAGTTAAAATTTTAGTAAAATTTTTATAAGATGAAAGTTATGCCTATTTAAATTGTTCTTTAAAATACTCAACTTGGGTGCCCACTTATTGGAAACCGCTGATTTATTTCATTCAATCATGTACGTCAAAATCAGTCAAAATTAATCAAATGTCAGAAATTAATAGTTATTTACGTAACAAGTACTGAAAGTGATTCTTTACAGGATAAGTAGGCAAAATTCAGAACGAGCCGCCAGGCAAGTCCTGGGGCCCAATTCTCGACCCTTCGTTTCTTTAACGAAAGTGAGATAAAACGAATGGTAGCATGCCGAGCCATTGCCGAAATTTGTCGAATAGAAGGTTTGGCAACGTTTTAGAAATGCCATTTACTTGTCAAATGTCTTATGCAGAGAGCCACGTTTAAAATCTCGAAATTATTATGTTTATTTTTATCTTATTTTGAATTTTTTCTCATAGATCGATTGGTTGAATTATTTTTACAGAAATTAATAAAACTAATTAATTAAAATTAATTTTGTATTAATACATTTAAAGCATTATTTTTATATTTGTGGGTGTTCCATTTATTTTCTATATAATTTATGCCAATTTATGTTAATATTTCCTATTTTTTTATAGTTTCTCTATAAACTATTTTTAAGGTAATTGTCTATTTATGACCGACCCCTAGAATTCCGGTCGGTACGAAGTAATAAATGGTAATAAAAGCGTCAAACAGTAAATACACGCTACTGTGACTGTAATGGATAAGCGAAAACGGTTCTATATTTCATACTTTTAGCCAGTTTAGCATACGTTTACTTCTCACTCGCCAAAGTCTACTCGTGTTATCTCGAAGGTTTTAAGACGAACGTTTTCTCAAGAATACCATGTCACTTAAATTTCTTCGTTATTGACATCATCTGTGGGGCGTTTACAAAAGGATTTGCAACGTTGTCAAGCTTCATTCGAGATAAAACACTCGTTTTAACTCACCGTTCGTGATAAGTCGAAGGATGTCAAGAATTGACCCCCTGAAAGCCTGCGAGTCCTGTAAAGACACTTTCAGTACGTGCTGCGTACAATATTTTTTGTTAAATCGTGACGAAATATCCAATTTTGATTTAAATTATTTAAAAATAATATTTTTGTAATTATCAATTTACCATATAAACAGTAGATTTTATCAAATTTTATTTATTGACAACGAAAAACAATTTTGAAGTGTTGCGAATTTTGTAAAAAAAGCTAAAAAATGATGGAAATAATTAATTATGACAGTGATTTTGGTGATGAGTTTGGTGCCAGAAATTACAGAGAATTGTCGAAGAATTCAGATGGATGTAAAGCCAAGAAATCGAAAGTATTTTCCAAAGAGGAGGTCAATAAATTCATGGTAGAAGCATCTGACAGATATTATTTAATGATGAAGGTAATTCATAAAAGTTATTACAAACAGCAGCTTTGTTAATTGCCAGTCTTTTCTACCATTAGGTTTTCGCAATAATGGGTATTGCAGGTGCTTGCCGTCAATGCCGTCGACAAGAACTGATAACTATGACATTGGATGATATCCAGGATTTAGAATCCACCATTGTAGTGAAGGTACCGGTTACCAAGACAGACACCAAGCAAAATTGCCAAAAAAATCTTTAGCCAAGGAAGTATGGAAACAGTTGTGGCTGTGACTTCCAGAACTGAAACGGTGGAAGGAAAATCACCAATCAAAATAACCTCTTCCTCCTGTATTAATGGAATTATTGACGTGAAAGTCTCAGCGTCATCGAAAATTACCGTTAATAATTGTTCAAATTGTAACATTAATTTTCATTTTCTAAAAAATTAAATTCCAAGTGGTTTCTAAACAACCTTACCTTTACAATACTAGTACCGTAAAGAATTACTTTACCGTACTAGTACTGCAAACGTGTGTTTTCTATTCATGCCTTAGTTACCATAATATTAGTATTACTGTACGATTTAACAAAAATAGGTTATTTTGTATATGCTCAGCGGTACTCAATAGGTGGGTAATAATTTATAAGAACTTAAAACCAATGTAACTTTGTTCTTATTCGATTTTGATTAAAAGTTTACTTTAAAAAAAATTATATTTTGGTCCCCTTTAGGTGCCCTATCAGTTTGATTGTATAGCAATTGCAGTTCAGTTTTTCTAACCACTTAAATACCAGTTTTGTTTGTATTTTCTCACTATTTGAGACAAATCTGCCTGCTTGATGAACTACACATTTTGCTAAAAGGAAGTTTCTTCATAATAATATTATGTTGACTTTAATGCCAGTTTTGAAAGTTTATATTCAAGTTTGAGAAACTGTTGTAGAGGAGGTGTTACGTTGCCTAAGGTTCAATTACTACAGAAAAGTCGTAAAAATTTGCAATGTACAAGAAGTCATTATTGTACTAATCCTAGATATAAAAATATGTTATAAATTACAACAACCTACTAGCAAATTAAAAATTGTAGTCACTAAAAAGATGTTAATATAATATTTAATGGGTGTAAATATTTAAATATACACACTATAAATTTTAAATGTTTATAATCGTGGGTGAAGTGAACGTGCGATAATTTAAAATTGCTTTTTTTATAACTGTTTTAATTTCAAGTGCCTACTATAAAAAAATAGCACTTTCTATTCAATAACAATTTGGTACACAAATTATTGAATGTTTTACTAATAGGCTTCGTTAAGTATCACAATGTGATTTGGACAGCCTTTAGAATTATTACGAAGTCATGTATTGAAATTTTCAAGAGAATTGATTCTTAAATGATTTTTTTTTGCTACATGAACATATGTGGAGCCAACTACGATACATTTTTTTTGCAGGTGAATAAACTTTTGGGTACTTGGATGGACTGCTGAAAAGATCTAGGTTAGAAAATCAACAACAAAAGTGCTTGGATTGATGCAAATTGTGCAATAATCTTTGGAGTTTTTGACTCAGGATTGGAACCAACGTTCTAACTAATTAATTGGATTGTCCAGTCTTCAGATCTAACGTTAACTTTCGTAATACCTACTGTCTATTTTCGGCTTGCCATGTTTTTGTACAATCTGTACAATCAAATCAATTTTCTTTGATGGGAAAGCATCGAGGACAGTCTTAACTACGTCGACTGGAAATATCTTGTCTTAACCTGCTAAAGCAACCACCCTGCGATTTGTTTAAGCAACTTTTGCGTTTATAAAAGTAGTGAAACAAATCCTAATTTGACTACATTTATAAATGCAGGAGTTGCTCGAAAAAATCGCCTAGTGGTTGTTTTTGTAAGTTGAAGAGAGATTTTTGGTTCCTACACAGTTCAAACTATCCTCTATCATTTCCCATTAACGAAAATTGATTTTATTCTACTGGTTGTTTTTTTGAAAAGAACAAACTTTGTTATTTTCAAGTGATGAAAACATGATTCTTCTAAATGGAACACCCTGTATATTTTTGCGTAGAGTTATAAAGAACTGAATTATGTTTCAAATTGGGTTATGGTTTACAAACGCAATACCTTGGAAAATTTAAACCAATTAAGCGTTTAAGATTACCTTCTTTTTAAGGATTATTTTCTGCAGCAAACTTAGAACACTGAGTGATAGTAATAAACTTTTCTTGTAGGAAATTTTGTAAGCTACAAATTTGATAATAACAACTTTTAGCGAGAAATGAATAGTTTACGAGATATCGGTAATTTAATTGTGTTAATCCCTAGGGCAGAAAATAGCTGGAGTCCGTTTGGATCACTGTTTGTATTCGACGTTTTATTTTTGTAAAACATCAACTTTTTTCAGGTAAAAGAATTAAAAATTAAAGGATAAAATTAGAAAAGTCCATAAATTTACTCGATGTGCGTGAACACGCACACAAATTAATACTTTACGTGAATCAAAATGGCGGACTATTCGAAGATATTTAATTTAATTTTAATTAACTATTACTAATTATAGTATGAATACGAGTACTCAGATACCTACTCTTTTAAATATTAAAGTTTATTTCATTCTCATACGTAACTAGATATTTAGATTAAATGCTAAAGTTACGCTTAAGGGGGCATATGCAGTACTTAAAACCGACATCATTGTTAAATATTTCATTTGCTGTTAACGTTTACCTATTACTGATTTATTTCTTTGAAAAGACGATAGCTATTTTAGAGGCTATAAGAAAAACAAAAGTTGCTACTTACTTCTTGAAAACTAACCTCTTCATTAACAAACCCTGTGTATATGCCTACCGAGCGGAACGAGCGCTCGAAGAGTGTAGCTTTTTAATATTTTTTTATTCATTTTTTTAAACGTATATAACGACTTTTCTGATAACTCTTAAAATTAAAATTTATAGCACCCCCCTTTAAAACGAAACAAATTAAAATCTAATGGCTCAGTTCTTTTGTAATAAAAATGAAAACTGTAAAATTTACATATGTATCAATCCCATGAATATCTATTATTTGACACTATTTTAGGGTAAAAAACGCTTCCGGTTAAACCGGAAATTACAAAAATATAAATTGTTTTTAGCAACACCCTGTATATTTTTAATTTTTTGAAAGTTCGTACAATTAGCTGTTACACGATACCAAACACTTTATATTTTGACTTCCGGTTTAACCGGAAATGGGATCAACTTTTGTTATTTAAATGAAACACCCTGTATATTTTTAAACATTTTGAAAGCTCATAAAATTAGCTATCTGGAGACACCCAACACTTTATACTTTACTACCGGTTTTACCTGGAAATTATAATAGTACGAAAAAGTTCCCGGTATGACCACATCCGTTGCTTTTTACAATATCTTTGTATAAATTTGAACATTAATTTTAAAATTAAAATTTCCATTATTAGTTAAATGAAGATTCGAATGCGTGTGCGCGCTTATAGTATCAAATTTTAATAAAAATCTCTATAATTTAAACCAAGCATTTAGTAAAATATTAAAATAGTACTTGAGCAAATCACCAGTGATAAATAATGGATAACGATGTAAAATACGTAGTGTCGTGTAGAAAATTTATTTTCGATTTGTTATTGTTGCTTTTTTGTAAGTTTCACTTAATTATTTAATTTTTTTCTAAGTTTTTTAATTTTAGTTGGTATAGCGCCATTTTATCATGCTATTTTTGGAAAAGTTCCAATTAGAGGTTTTTATTGTACAGATGAAAGTATTCGGTATCCATTTCTAGATAATACCATACCTTTAAAAGGGCCTTTCGTATTTGCAGGAGAAACTACTGCTGTCGCAGTTATTGTAAGTTTTTGAAAAAAAATTTAATTACTGTTGAACTGAATTAATTAATACACAGAATGTCTCAAAATATATGTAGACAAAAAAATATATTTTTTTAATTTTCTCGAAATTTTGGGCATCCCTGTAAGGGCTGTAAGTCCAGTTTTGTGTGTCCCTTACAGTATACAGGGTGTTTATTGTGTAAACGGATAATAAACCAATTTTGTCGTGGTAATACATAATTAACACCTTGTATATTTTTACATATTCGGTTTCCTCGTGGCATTTACAATCCAAAATGTATAAGGTTTTATGTCCCTATTACTAGCCGTTCTGGAGATATAGTTACTTTAATACCTAAATTCAACTTTGGTTGCTAAAGCTGTAATAGAAATTTTTCATATTTGGTTGTACCACTGATTATTGATAACAACCGACTTTCAAAGTGCGTTGAAGCTTTTCGAAAAAGCATAATGCTATACAGTATACAGAGTGATTACTTTACACGAAATGTAATTTTTTACGATTTCTACAAATGGGACACCCTGTATATTATTGTATATTTTTAAATCTCACAAAACTAGCTATCAGACGATACCAAACACTTGTTATTTTGACGTCAAATTTAACCGGAAATGACACTAAATGTCTTAATTTAAATGGACCACCCTGTATATTTTAACATATTTGAAATCATAAAAATCACTCACTAAGAAAATGTATGGTATGTTTTGAGCAATTTTTTTAACTTTTCCGTAGTAACTTTTACCGAGTGATTAAGGGAGAAAAAACTCAAGAATGCCACACACTCGGTATAAAACTATGATAATTATGACAAACTCGGTGATCTTGATCTTGATTGTAATAATTTAACGATTAATTATAATGCGCTTTTATTAACGAAGAATTACTAATTAGATAAATTAATGTCATACATAACGACCGAGACCACAACTGAATGAAATAAATTGCTCTTATTAATAATTTATGTTATATTATGAAAGGAACTTTTTTATATTTTTTCGTCTATAGAGTTATTCAATAGAAGCAATTAAATTTTATAGGTTTACTATTTTTTTTAAATTAAGACTACTAATGATTATTATCAACTGATCGATACCTTAATGTATCGATTGATCGAAGATTACTGCAAAATTAAAAAAATAACATTAATTCAATAATAAAAAAATGTTTTTCTCTAACATGTGGTGGGTGTCTAATGGCCCCGTCCCTTTGATAACTTTTGAACGATTTGAAATAAAAATTCGGTCAATGTGAAAGTAAAATTAAATAAACTTAAATAAATTTTTTTTAAAATTCAAAAATTGCCCTAAAGGCACTACCAATCTAAAAAAATTTAAATGCAAATGGCGGCATGTCGCACCTCATTTGAAAGGTACTTCAATTTCCTATACAGCCATTTAAAAAAAATGAAAATCGCATTACTATTTCTATAGTTATGTGCTTTTTAATCAATTCACGCAAGGACGGGAGTTTGAAACGCCCCTTTCTAATTTGATTTGAGTTTTAATTACAGATACTATTCATGGAAATATTTCTTCATTACCGCAACAAATCCAAATTTACCATCTTTGGATACAAATTACCATTATGCATTTGGCATTCCTACTGTGCAGTGATAGGATTTTTATTTGGAGCTTCAACTTGTAGATTTGTGACTGTATTTTTTAAATATAATGTTGGGGAATTGAGACCACATTTTTATGAAGTTTGTCGACCAGATGTAAATTGCACAGATCCAAACAATTTATATGTGTATCATTTAAATTATACTTGTACTAATCCTCAATACGTTAACAATGGTGATGTTTTGACAGAATTAAGGTATGTAAAGCGAGTAAACTTTTGAAAAGTGTAAAAAAAGTATTATTTTAGGCAATCATTTCCATGCGGACAAGTAGCTAGTTCTATGTATTGTATGTTGTACTTAAGCGTAAGTTTCTTCTAATTTTATTTTCGAATTAAAACAATTTTTTTTTTAATTAAGATTTATTTGCAATTTAAAATGACATGGAAGGGATCAAAATTTTTGAAACACGCCATACAATTTGCAGCTGTTAGTTTATCCTTGTTCATAGGAGTATCTAACTATGTTGTGTATTTTCATCATCCTGGTGATATTTGTGCAGGAATCGTTCAAGGAGTGGTTTTTGCAATTGTCACTGTAAGTTTTAATTGTTTTATTATTATTGTTACATATAAACAATACAAATAGCTACAACTTTTCTGCCACTAACATAACTTGAGTCTTTTCTAATTTATGGTGCTTCTGAAGATGGTAGAAATAACAATTTGACTCTTTAAGGCCTTTTTCCGACTGAGATAGTGTCCGAGATTGCATGTGATGAGACTGATGAGGCTTGTGAGGAAGTTTACACCCGCCGTGCACACAACACACAGATGAAACTGATTTTAAGTCTGACTGTCTCTTCCAGTCTGCCGCTGAACCCCACGTTGTGTCTCTAGACGTGTCTAGAGTCTTGTGCATAATAGACTGCGACAGCCACTTGCAGATAGCCTAACAGTCTAAAAACGACCTTAAGGATCGTCCAGACATGAAACAAAAATCCTGTAACGCTCGACATAGGTGTGGGTAGGGTAAGATTTGGATCGGCTAAATTTTGGCATATTGGGTCAGATCACATAGAGTTAGATTAGACTAAATCGAGCCATGCCACATAAAGTTAAGTTAGATTGATTTTGATGAGTTTAGGTTACAATGGTTGTGATAAGATTAAGTCAGGTCAGTTAAGGCTAGTCATCGCCATTTGATAACCATTCTCGAGGGCGGTTAAGGGTAGGGTTTGGCTAGCCTAAACTTTGGCCTATTAGAGCAGATCACATAGTTAGTTTAGGTTAAATCTAATCATGTCAGATGAGGTTAAGTTAGATTGATTTTGATGAGGTTAGGCTAGAACGGCTCTGGTAAGGGTAGCTCAGGTCAGATAAGCCGATAGGGCAGATAGGGGTGGGTTTTGGCTAGGCTACCCTTGATCCTATTAGTCAGATCACGTAGAGCTAGATTATACTAAAGTGAGCCATGCCAGATAAAGTTAAGATAGATTGATTTTGATGAGGTTAGGTTAAAATGGTTGTGGGTAGATTAGGTCAGGTCAGCTAAGGCTTGTCATCGCCACTTGATGAGCATTCTCGAGGGCGGTTAGGGGTAGGGTTTGACTAGGCTAAACTTTGTCCTATTGGGCCAGATCACATTGAGTTCGATTAGGCTAAACTAGGCCATACCAGATGAGGTTAATTTAGATTGAATCTGATGAGGTTAGGCTAGAACGGATCTGGTAAGGGTAGGTCAGGCCAGATAAGCCAATAGGGGTAAGTTTTGGCTAGGCTAAACTTAATCATATTACGAGTTAGTTTCGACTAAACGGAGTCATGCCAATTGAAGTTAGATTGATTTTGATGAGGTTAAGTTAGAATGGTTGTGGTAAGATTATGTCACGTCAGCTAAACCTATTCATGGTTATTTGATAAGCACTCTCTAGGGCGGTTAGGGGTAGAATTTGGCTAGACTAAACTTTATGTTATTGGGTCAGATCATATAGAGTTAGATTAGGCTAAACGGAGCCGTACCAGATGAGGTTAAGTTTATTTAAATCTGATGAGGTTAGGGTAGAACGGATCTGGTAAAGATAGGTCAGGTTAGATAAGCCGATAGGGCGTAGTAGAGTTTGGATAGGCTAAACTTGATCCTACTAGGGCTGATCACATAAAGTTAGATTAATCTAAACCTAGCCAGGTCAGGTGAGGTTAAGTTAGATTGAATCTGATGAGGCTAGGCTAGAACGGATATGGTAAGGGTAGGTCAGCTCACATAAGTCAATACAGCGGATAAGGGTAGGTTTTGGCTAGGCTAAACTTGATCCTACTAGGGCTGATCACATAAAGTTAGATTAATCTAAACCTAGCCAGGTCAGGTGAGGTTAAGTTAGATTGAATCTGATGAGGCTAGGCTAGAACGGATATGGTAAGGGTAGGTCAGCTCACATAAGTCAATACAGCGGATAAGGGTAGGTTTTGGCTAGGCTAAACTTGATCCTATTAGGGCAGATCACATAGCGTTAGATTAATCTAAACCTAGCCAAGTCAGGTGAGGTTAAGTTAGATTGAATCTGATGAGGTTAGGCTAGAAAGGATATGGTAAGGGTAGGTCAGCTCACATAAGTCAATACAGAGGATAAGGGTAGGTTTTGGCTAGGCTAAACTTGATCCTATTATAGCAGATCACATAGAGTTAGATTAGGCTAAACCTAGCCAGGCCAGATGAGGTTAAGCTAATTGAATCTGATGAGGTCAGGCTAGAACGGATATGGTAAGGGTAGGTCAGCTCACATAAGTCATTATAGCGGATAAGGGTAGGTTTTGGCTAGGCTAAACTTGGTCCTATTAAGGCAAATCACATAGAGTTAGATTAGGCTAAACCTAGCCAGGCCAGATGAGGTTAAGTTAGATTGAATCTGATGAAGTTAACTTCATGGAATTCAATCTAACCTAATCTCTTCTAGCTTAACTAGGCTAGAACGGATCTGGTAAAGGCAGGTCAGGTCAGATAACCCGATAAGAGTGGTTTTGACTATGCTAAACTTAATCCTATTAGGGCATAAAATATAATATAATATAGATTGGGCTAAACGGGGCCATACCAGATGAGGTTAATTTAGATTGAATCTGATGAGGTTAGGCTAGAACGGATCTGGTAAGAGTAGATCAGGTCATTGCCATATGAGGTTAAACTTTGTCCTAATAGAGATCCATGTCGCAGCTTACCCCCCCCCCCCCCCTCAGTATTGAATTGGAATCGGAAATGGGTGCAATCGTTTGTACTTGTTTGTGCTTTTAATTCCGTCGTTTGTACTTTCAGCATTATTACATTAAATACCCTTCTTGGTATTTAGGTTTCAAAATGGGCTTAATCGTTTGTGCTTCGTTTATGCACGTTTGTGCTTTTATTCCGGTCGTTTGTGCTCTCTCAGTTACCGAGTTACTGGGTCGTTTTTTTTGAGAAAAGAGCATTTAAAATTTATTATATGATAAATGATCATCATTGATCAATTATCACAAATTCGATCGATTTAATTACTAGCGATTTAGAGGACATTTGGCCCACGTCTTGGTGGCTTAGTCCGTCTCTGGTTAAAACATTACCTGTACTGTACACCTTACCTATCATTCTATTGTTGAATTTTTGATATAACTCTAATAATTGTTTCTCTGTTTCAGGCGTTATGTTTAGGAAGATTCCAATTGAATAAAATATTCATTACTGAATATGAACTGATACATTAATAATGTAGTTATAATTTGTTTTCAATAAATTTTCAATAAAACATGAAAGAGCATATCTATTTTTTAATAGCCAGCAACCTAAGTAATTAGTCTCTTTGAAGTTGACTTAGTAAAGATTAACGATTTTTGCGAGCAGATAACTTGAAAACTAAAAGAAATTGGGGAAAAATGAATAGAAACAATCTTGTGGGAAATTTTATAATCTATCATTTTACTAAGAATGTTTTCTTTCTTAGGACCCACCGTTTTTGAGATATAAACAAAAATTTAAAAAACGCGACCTTTCCAGCCCCTCTCTGAGCCATGTGGCTAAGACCACTTTTAGTATATAGTATATATTTAGTATATATTTAGTGACTTTTAGTATATTTACTTCTTAATTATTTCAAACACATGAAGAAAAAATGCACCCTCTTCCATTTCCTCGATAATCCGTTCGTTGACTAGACTATCTCAACACTTCGTCCACTTTTAAATAAATGAAATTGTAGGTGTTGATGTTAAGTAATAATAATAATTGAGATTAATGTCAGGGTCGAAGAATTTAAAAGTCGCACGAAAAGTATTCGCGCTCTGTTAATTTCAAATTTTCCTAATTTTGGTTATTTGAAGTATAGTTATGCATGGTCATGGTCTCATGGTTAAATCTATATAAAAAGTAAAAAAACTTATAATTTTTAAATTGATCATGTATTTTATTTTTTTAATTTACTATTGTATAACGTAATTCTTTCATTAAATTAATATTTTTTTTAAACAAATAACAGTATTAGTAAAATTATGACATTTTCCATTCAAAATCAAACACCAAACGGTCATTTGAAATTACGTTATGTTCTAACGCTACTTACGATTTGATTTACCGGAAAGTTCACATCTCATAAGCTCATAACTACTCACAGAAGCAGTTTTATTGAAAAATTCTTCTTACTACGAATTAATTTCAATAAATATATTTTTTATAAAAAAATCGTCGCAAAATCCGTTTTTAAAGAAATTATCTAAACAGTTATGCAAGAAATTTTAAATGGTTATTATAATTAACTGTAAATTATATAGTTAGTAATACTAATAAGTAATTAAGTTGTTAAATTAATTAATTATTACAACTTAAGTGTTTGTAATTTTTTTGCAACATATAAAGTAAATAGTGTGATACACATACATTATATTGTAAAAGTCTGTTATATTTACTTTCAATTAAGGTGCACCCACACTCCTAAGTCCACACACACACGCCCACTTTTTAACGGCATTTTGTTCTCTCAAAAAAAAGATTTACTAAAATTAGATTATAAAAACAAATTTCTAAAATTAAAATTAACAAAAATATTTTTTCGAAAAATGTGGCAACCTGTAACAAGTTAGGTAGGATTTGATATGATGTTCACAATAATTTAAAAATTGTCCGTCCATATAACTATTCGTTAGTTCGTCTGTCTCTCTGTCTATCCGAAGAGGTGGACCTAGGTTTTTCAGGGTCCACGGCTATTGAAGTTCAATGGGGGTCCCATTTTTTGTAAGATTAAGAATCTTTAACTTGGGGTTTAAAATTCCTTTTTGCTTTATAATAATTCAATTGTTGTGAGCTTTTGGACACTTGAGGGCCCAGGGCTTAAACCCTATTAATCCATATGTAATGTAGATCTGCCCCTGTCTATCTGCCTGCATGCCGGCTGTTTGGCTGTCTTCTTGCTTGCGCTTGTCTGCCTATCTTTCTACCTGCCTGCCTGTAGGTCTGAGCTTGTGTGTGTCAATGCGATACCAGAGCGACGCAGTCCGGCAAGCTTTGAAACTATTTAAAGAACGACAATATGCGCTTGCCTGTTGGTCTGTTGGTCACATTGGCTCATAACTACAAAGTTCTCAACAACTAGAGCTACTTCTTAGGTTTCTGGGATTAAAAATGGCTATTATGTTAAGAACATCCTTTCAGAAAACGCCATCAATGTTCCAATTACCTCTTAAGTAATTTCAACATGATGGTGGAGTTCAAATCTCAGCTTATCTACAACTGTCCCGGTGGTCTATTAATTGATCTTATTTTTAATTAAAATGCAATTTTCTTCAGAAAGAGAAAACAAATAATAAAAGAGAAGTAAAATAACACCATAGCCGGCGAAACACCAATAGGAAAATTCCTACTTGGCAGTTGTTTTTAAAATTTCAATTACTTAAGTAAAACGTTAATCAATTATTTATAAAATAATGTAACAATAGTGGAAAAGTGTCTAATATGAAAAGAATATTTTAATTATAAGAAGAAGATTTGAGTTGCCTCGGGGAGCTTGACATTAAATTATTATGGCTTTTGTACAATTTTTTTCAACTCGAGACTAATTTAAAGATTGCTTGACTAATGTTTAGTTTGATATCTATGTTATAAAAGTAATTAACTGTTGAAAATTGCAAAATTCCTCTAGCAACGACTTATAGAAGGAGCAGCGTGTTTTCTGTATAGAAGAAAAGTTTTCTTTAAAACATTTTTTTTCTGAAATTCTGATTTTTTGATTTTTTTTTCTTAATCAGTCGAAATCATTCCTGTGAGTTTGTGTATAAAATGTAGCAACCTTTTAGGGAAAAAAATAACAGGAGGTTTTAGCTACTTAATAAATAATCAAACAATTATCCAAATAATTTTTAACTAAATATTAAGGACTTAAACAATTTCAAGGAGGTAGTATACTTAATTTGGGGATGCCAGAAGGGCTGAAAAAAAAAGTAAAAATGCATGTTAAGAAATTAAATATTTGATTTATTGCGAACGCTTGTATTTTATGTGTCCGACCGACCTTCTATTATTTATAGAAGAGAGAAAAACGATGCTGCATTTCATAGATCAGAGCAAAATCTTGGTGATTCATAACTACCCTGAACTGATAAGAAATCCGCTCCGTTACAAGTTTTTTGAAAAAGAATATGAATTTTAGCAACTTTATCACCTTAAAATCAGTTTTAATGTTCAAAAAATAGTTTTTAGAATTTTTTTATGATTAATTTTCAAAAATACCTAAAAAAAGAATAAAATTCCGATCACTAAAATTTGTTTTGTGGTCAAACAGTTGAAAAATTTCATTTTTCTTTTCCAATAAATCGGAAGAAAAATGGTCTGATGTGATTGTTTTTCTTTTCATCTCAAAAAGCATTAAATTTCCTACATTTCAAGAGAAAAATTATTGCCATACCACCAATTGCTCACAACAAAAAATATGAAAAAGAAAATTTGAACCAAAATGCAAATTTCAGCCGTTGTTCTTAATATATTTCGACTTAACTTGCAATATGGATTTGTTACTATATCAGCTGCAACTTGCTCAAGTTTCATACCATAACATTAATTAAAACTAAAGTTATCTGTAAAAAACTACGACCCATCAATGACGGCACTTTTGAATTTTTTTTAGGTTAGGAAATTAATGTAAATTATTTTAACTCGGGCAGTTTTAAAGAGAGATTCGTTACAAACAAAACAAAATTTTTTGGTCCCGATCCGACCAACACAAGCGAAGTTATTCCAAAAATAATGAAACGGAAACTGAAAAGTTTTAAAAATTACAAAGTTACAAAAAATATAAAAAATTAAATTTTTTTTAGTTCGTTGACTATAATAAGAAAAGGGTGTAAAAATTTCTTTTCTAATTGGAAAAGAAGAACTCGAACCTTCCTCAAAGGTAAACGTTCGGATAAAGAAAGCAAATAGCACATTTAACGACCATGAGGGACACCATCACTTTAAACGGCTTTAAAGAATTTAAAAAATTAGAAAAATTGTTATAAAATTTAATTACGTGCACGTAATTTTGCAAAACTTTTATCTTTTAAGGTATTAAACCAAATATCTTCATGATTAATTGCATATAAAAAAAATTAATTAAACCTTTACCATTTAAAGAATAACCATCGTCAATTAAATCTTAAATCTAAACGAAAATAACATTTAAACTAAAGCAAATTAAATTTCTCTTTGCTAAATTTCGTAATTTAACCTTATTTAGTCATATTGATCGTTAAAACACCCTTAAATTTAATCTATATCGCTCTTGTTAATTTTAATTAGGAAATTTAATTCCGAAACACGCTCTCACGGTATCTAAAACCATAACCTCTAAAATAGTTAAAATATTAATAATTTGTACTATACTAAATTGACTAAATGCGTATACATACAATTTCAACCATAAAGTTATTACTGAATGAGCATGACCTGGTGGAGTCTTCTTCAATGATCGATGAGAGCACAAACCGTAACGGAGTGGAACTTATACGTATAACGCAGTAAAACGTATAAGAATTCTATTAATCTACCAATTATTTACAATTAAAAAAAATATTTTTTAATCAAAAGTGGCACATATAAATTGAAAATAAATTTTAAAATTACAATTTATTAATTTTAGAATGTTTGTCCGAATTATTATAACTAAATCCCCTTAAGCTGTAATAAATAATGATATCATTTTAGTTATTCGAGAAAATGTACGTCATTAAAGTTTATCTTCTTTTGTATTATTTTAAAAGTAAATTAGGTGCAAATAATGTAGAGAAGTTTGTTAAAAGGCTTGGAGCGAATTACGTAGGATTTACACCTACTATGTTACATTTAAAAATACTAAAATGATCTTAAAAAGTTTATTTCTTTTCTAAACAATTTAAAAGAGTTGAAGAAGAAGAATTGTTGTGTGAATTAACCTTCGCATGGGCACGTAATTTTTTTATACTAGTGGGCAAGAGTTGTAATCAAGCAATTGTTGCGTCTGAGATCTCTTACGCTCCTCCGCTGGTTGACTTGTGCTCGGAAATATTTAATAACTTCCGATCTAATAGAGACTACACTTTTTTGTAAAATCAGTTTTATAGATAAGAGAATAAGGAACAAAATGATTTTTTTTCCAATTAATTCAAGTTGGGGGGCGAGCATGTTAAAACTATTTAAACAATTTAATTGTTATTATTTTTCATTTGTTCAGAATAAAAAAAATTTTTTTTAATTAACTTCGAAAGCTAACGTAATAAAGTGTAAAATAAAAAAAAAAGACATTGATCCGATCAGTACAATTGGAGATAATACATTTCAAGTACGAGAAGATTGGAGAAAATCTAGCACATTACCGAAAATTCATGTGAATATTTACGAAAAAAAATTTATTTCAGCAAAATCCTAAAATAAGGGTCATTTGTATAAAAATTTTTTTTATCGCATTTAAAGAAATCAAATTTTTTTTCTCCTGAAATCCGTCCGGTTTGTAAAAGAATGACCCTTTTTGAACGCTTTAATAATGGCCTTGGGCCATTACCCGGAGGGAGGCTTCCGCCCCATTTTTCCCCTCTTGAGGACGCCCATGCTTACTGAAATTACCCAAGGAACGTGATAACGTGATGCTCGTCGGTGCTTCGCTCCGACTTTTGTCTAAAGTCTAAACCTCTAAACCCACCGCTATTCAAAGAAAAAAGCTAGCTAAGGTAGCCCCTCCCTCTCAAGAACATCCAAAAATTAACGACGAAATCGTCATTTGATTGGAAAAAATAATTATGGGTAGTTGGCTAAGCAGAAGCTAACCACCTGACTAAAGCGTAAAACATTTGATAATTTTAGTATATTCAATATTTTCAAATTAAATTTCGGGCGTTATAAAACCTCCAAAATTAATTTTGTTTATTGATTTAGATGCAGAATTTTATGCTTTAAAACTTTTATTTGAAGATTTTCTTTCTAAAATAAATTGGTAAGCAGGAAATTACCAAAGTATGATTTTACATGTGAAATCCCTATGACCTAGAGTTCCGGTCACCACCCTTTATAAACTTTTTTGTAATTTAAAGTTTTGCATCAGAAGGGCAGACAAATAAAAGTGTATATTATTATTATTTTAATGGGCGTACCTACTAAAAATATGTAAAAAAAATTGGCGTCAGAACGTCCGTGTTCTTTCAAATGAAAAGGAGCAAAAAACTTAGCAAATATTAGAGATGGCATTCTTAGTTAAAATCGTGGGATTATTACAAGTTTTATTTTAAAAGGTGAGCTTAGGTGATCTAAAAGGCAAATATTAATTTTATAAATACAAAATTTGAAAAATTAGAATTTATTTCAATTTTTTGCATAATTGCCTTCCTTGTTTTGAACTGATAAACAAAATCCTCTTATAGGAGCCGCTTAAGACTATTTACGTACTCTTCAGATTAACTCGATTATTTATAAAAATAACAGCAATTTTTTTTAAATTCTCTAGTACTAGAAATAATTATCAAACTTATTGGCTGATTCGGCTTGAAATAGTTCGGCACGGCACAGCTCGACACGGCCCAGCATAGCTTAACACGGCATAGCTCGACACGGCATAGCTAGACACGGCACTGTTCGACACGGCACTGTTCAACACGGCACTGTTCAACACGGCACTGTTCGACACGGCAAAGGTCGAACGGCACAGTTCGACAAGTTACAGTTTGCTGCGACATAGTAGGACACGGCACAGTCATTGGACAGATTTAAAATTTTAAAATGACTTCATATGTATATCGATGCCCTGTCGTGTATTAAGTTTGCCACGACATAGTTCAACACGGCAGATTCATTCGTCATATTTACAAGTTTTAAAAGACTTCATGTGCATCGCTGCCCTGTCGTGTATTACGCTTGCCACGACATAGTTCAACACGGCACAGTTCGACAAGGTACAAGTTGTCACGACATAGTACGACACGGCACAGTCATTGTACAGATTTACAAGTTTAATAAGACTTCATATGTGTATCGATGCCCTGTCGTGTATTACGTTTGCCAAGGCATAGTTCAACAAGGCACAGTTTGACACGGTACAGTTTACCACGACATTGTTCTATACGGCAAAGACACTCGTCAGATTTAAAGCTCGTTCAGATATCAGCTATTATCGCTGATAAATCAATCAATTATAATGAGCTAAACTTCAACTTATTCCATGATCTTCAGCGCAATAGAACTGGTTGATTTTAGTGTCGTGCACAACAGTCGCTGATCTATGAAGGATGCTTTACAAGTTGTAATCGATTTTATGTGCAGATCGATGCCGTGTCGGGCATTACATAAAATGTAGCTTTTCTAGCGGCCGAACCGTGCCGTGTCGAGCGATGCCGAACCGTGCCGAACTCAAGAGACCCCTTTATTATAAAAATGCTTTCTGAAACACAATAAAGCAAAGAGAGCCACTGTAAGACTCTTAAAAGGACGTTATACAAATATTTTTAAAACTCTGTTGGACTTGTTGATCATTATCTATACTCTCGACACAGCATAGCTCGACACGGCATAGCTCGCCACGGCATAGGTCGACACGACATTGTTATACACGGCACAGATACTCGTTAGATTTAAAGCTTATTCAGATATTAGCTACTATCGCGCACGACACTAAAATCAACAAATCGTACTGCTCTAAACTTCAACTTATTCCATGATCTTCAGCGCAATAGAACTGGTTGATTTTAGTGCCGTGCACAACAGTCGCTGATCTATGAAGGACGCTTTACAAGTTGTAATAGATTTTATGTGCAGATCGATGCCGTATCGGGCATTACATAAAATGTAGCTTTTCTAGCGGCCGAACCGTGCCGTGTCGAGTGATGCCGAACCGTGCCGAACTCAAGAGACCCCTTTATTATAAAAATGCTTTCTGAAACACAATAAAGCAAAGAGAGTCACTGTAAGACCCTTAAAACGATGTTACACTTTATTTTTAAAACTCTGTTGGACTTGTTGAAATGCGGAAAAATACTGCAAGATCATTATCTATATTCGATAGCAACCAATTATCTTTTTCGAAGTCATAAGTCAGTTGTCAGTAGACATTACTGCTACTGAAAGGTTCCTACTTTTAATGAAAATTGTTATTAATTAAAGACGTATTTAAAATCATGTTACTGGCATTAAAACTACATTTCAAATATCTAAAAATGGGCGTGGCCTACGACGTCATAAAATAGTAGTGGGAAAGGGTTCTAAAAGTGACCCTTTCTTTATTACATACTATTGAACCGTTAATTTTAAATCTTCATAGGTAGCATTTTATTGTTGTGCTTTTAATAAAGCGAATGCAGGTTTTTTCTTAAAGACGGTAGTACTCTAACCTCCAAATTTGGATTTATGCCGATGATTGATAGGTTATCGATTAAATTTTCAAAAATAATTAAAACTTACAATTATTGGTGGTGAAATGACTCCAATCAACCAATCACCGTATAAAAGTTGTATTTTAAGTTCTATTTCAAACCCCAGAATAGGGGCGTGTCCAATGACGTCAGAAAAGGTGGTGGGGTAGTTTTAAGTTCCCTTCTGTTTACTTACATACTCTTGGTATTGAAGCATTATCTTTTATATTTTTTATATCACTTTATTGTACATTATTGCACTTTTGATAAAAAATTAATATTTTTTCTAAAGAAATAAATATTCTAAGCTCTTTTGCATGAAATAATTTCAGAAAATTGTTCACTAACGTTTCTTATAGCTAATAAATGCATGCCTTATAGAGTTAAAAAGATAAAATAATGACAACTTACTTGCGTGGCCGTTAGTTTTTGCATATCCGTTTTGTAAATAATGTCCACTATAATGTCCATTATGATGTGCAGTTCCGTTATGATGAATGTGTCCATTGGAACTGTGATTTATATGTCCATTTGGTAAATTATAGCCATTATGCACGTGGCTACCATGTTGAAGATGATTTCCGTGAGCACGAATTATAGTTTGAGGCATTTTGATTACTTTACAATTATTTTTCACTTTTTATCAATAACATTTTTAATTAAAAAAAGAGAGATTAGGAGAAGAAAAAAGTAAAAATTTTATGAATAGTTCACGAGTACCTAATAGATTTCATTTAATTTACAAATTCCAGTTAGGCCATTACTGCAATATTACGAAAGTTTAAAGAATTTCAATTTAAATGTTAAGAATTGCAAGTATTGTAAATGATTTCTACGCTTTTTTTTACGGTAGTCGTCTGTTCAAGGCCAATGGCTGCTGTGCTCCGCTTATTATAATTTATTTCAAAATAACTGTAATTTTTTAGACGAGAATTAGTGCCGTTCTCGGTAATTAGAAATTGTTTTATTAATTACGATATGCGCGTCTTCACTGTTGTTACCTCTTGCACTTATCCTCACTTTTATTATTGTATTATTTTTAATTTCTTACACAACAAGTGTCGTAACGGTAAAATAATAACGAAAATATTATAATAAAAGTTGATTGTTTGCTATTATATTGTTGTTATTATTTCCTAGACAGTTCATTGCTTGCACAAACTTTTAGTTTTGACAGGAAATTTGTACTTGAAGATGTCTGACATTGACCTACTCCTTCACCGAGTATATTAATTCATGTAAACATCCTCGAATACCTGTAAAAAAACATGACTCGAATTAATTTAATTTTTTAACAATTTAATAATTTTAAAATTAGTCGTTTCCTGCATCATTTTTTCCTTCCTTTTTCTTTAATTAAATAATCAAATTTGTTTAATTTACCGATTTACTTTTAAAATTTTTTAAACCACTGGCTTAAGGCTTCTAAAATACGCCTGAAAAATAGGAGAGAATGGCTCTGATAGAACAGGGGTCCGAACAAAATACTTATGTAAACGTATAATATCTTATTCATGCGATTTAATGGGAGATCAAAAAATTCTGCAATGAACAGAAAACAGGTCCTGCAAACCCTGCATTACGAGAGGACATGAGAGGGGACTTTTGAGCGCTCATCTAACAGCAGTCCCTGCAGACTCCACAATACTTTGGGGTAGGTATGGGGACTATGGTAAAAAGAGTTCTCACTGAAGTATGCAAAATATTTTTACTGCTTTCGAGATCAGCTGCTGACTTTACCACCCCTAATCAAGGCTTGGAACAGGCAGTGGTGTAATCACTGGGCTACTCAGTACCTAACATACACGAACCTCTACAAAAAAATTTAATATGATAGCTAAAAATGCAATATCATAATCACTGGAACGTCTGGAACAAAAACAAAAACTTTTGTTGCATCGAATGAATTAATAAGTGAGTGACATGCCGACTCTCATCGCACCTGGCAGTGCCCCTAGCTCCGCACTTCGCAACGCACCAAAAAAATAAATAAAGCGTTGTTTTATAATGTATGCGACTGGCTGTATTGCAGCATCGATCCTTCCCCCGCGAGGATCTCGTATAAAGCAATGCAACATATTTTTTCAGTGCGATACGAAGTGCGGTGCTCCGGATAGTGCGAGGTGCGGTGCATCGGCGTAGTTATCGGCCGCGCACTTAACTGGGAATTACAATTAACAGACAAGGTTATAGAACAGGAAATTAGTGACATTTTGTTGTGGAGATATCAAACATTCTTAATTTAGACAAGCAAACTAAAGCACTGACATAACCTAACCTTTTTTTTTTTACTCGCTAAAAACTCAACTCAAAAGTGCCAGGATGTACGACATGGTGACAGTTGTTTAAGGACTCGAAGCTCGAAGCGGTTAACTGTCGTTAGTCCAGGACGATGCCTGTACGGGTACCTTCCGGTTGCGAGACTCAGCACTCGGCAGGGTCCTGTCCACAGGAACTCCATAGCATCTCGGCTCGGTGCTGCCGCTACGAGAGCTCTCCGATCTTGGGACTCAGTACTCAGTACCTCAGGTACTGTCGGTAAAAATGATGTTAAAAACCGTCGTTGGTCCCCGGCGATGCCTGTACGGGTACCCTCCGGTGGCGAGACTCAGCAGGGTCTCGTGCCCAGGAGCTCCATGGCATCTTGACTCAGTGCTGCGGCTACTCCCCAGTCTTATGACTCGGTAGAGCCCCGCTGCCGGTCTGCTCAACTTCCATTCTCGCATAAGTTCCGCAATTAAATGTCACATACTTAAACTTCAGAGCTCAAAGAAAATTGTACAGAATTTCTCACAGGTTTAACCCAACCTAACCTAACATAATCTAACCTAACCTAACATAACCTAAGGGAGCTTCCTGGGACTATCTCGAAACATGCAGTGTTTAATTCACATCGAGAACGTAAGAATCCAAGATTGATCCATTGATCCTGTATCTCCTACCTTCGAACCATAGGACTTTTCGACCTAGAAAAGTGCGGCTTATAGTCCGAAAAATATGGTAAATCAATCAAAGAGACAGGTTAAGTCAAAGACAAGTCAAGTTCAAGCTCCACTGACGAATGACAACATCGGATAATAGGAAATAGATAAAAAATTGTGCACTGGTATAACAACAGCCCTTGCAGACCCCATAATAATGCCCCTTAAATA
The DNA here is from genome assembly GCA_963924605.1 of Malthinus seriepunctatus. Classification (NCBI taxonomy): domain Eukaryota; kingdom Metazoa; phylum Arthropoda; class Insecta; order Coleoptera; family Cantharidae; genus Malthinus; species Malthinus seriepunctatus. Next base: position 20,407,092 of record OZ004603.1, read on the forward strand.
TGTAAAAATATTACTAATTACCACAACAAGAGGAGTATTATTAATACATTTTTAAAGGGAGCATTTAAAAAATTCTGGTCTGGTGTAACTACCACCCCTGTGTAATTCATACACAGATAGGGGGGAGGGGGTTAAAAAAAGTAGAGGTCTGTCCATGTAGAAAATATAAATATAATAATTATTTGCCATGGGGTTAATAAAAAATTCAATAGAAATGGGGACATAAAATTTTATACACTAGTGGGCTTAACGTGCCATTCAGAGCACATTAATTTTCATAATTCCAAGATAACTTTTCTTAAGTAAAAGTCTTTCACTCTTCAGTTGAATATTTTTTACTAAAACTTTGTAATTTTTTCTCAAATTTAGTTTTGTTTACAATTTAAAAAAAATTCAAAATTAAAAAAAACTATTTTTCAAAAAAGAATTTTCAAAATAAAAACACTTAAAAAAAAATTTTTTTAATTTATTTTTGTTTGTAATTTGTAAGTTTTAATAGACAATTATATATTTACCCCTGAAATACGTATTTGTTAGGTCATTATTATAAAATGAAAACCCACACGTTGAGAAAATTTCCAATTTAAAAATTTTTCCAATAAACAACCCACGATAGCTATCAAGTATCTGATATAGGAAATAAATTGAACTTATTGAAAATTGTTTATTATAAAATAATTGTTATATTATTTCCCATCTTTATGATTAACTTGAGCATGATCTCTTTATATAAATATTTCATGCGAATTTTATTATAAGTGAACGGATAACGACCTTTCATTAACCATAAAAAAAATTTTAATAATCAATAATTTTACATCTTATAATAAGTAGATCAATATCATTATTAATGATAAATCGATTAGATTAAATCAAATAATTAATCAAAAACTAACACTTCCTATTTATAGTTATTTCAAAAAAAAAATTGTTTTTACCTCAAAAAAATTAATATTTTCCAAACTTAACGACACTCACTAAAAATTTAATTTTTTTTTATTAAAAACTTCCAAAGCACGTGTGATAAACGTAACGAGAATACCTGAAGCAGGTGCTTCTTAAAATCTACCGTAACACTAACACATTGTATAAGGAAGTTTGCTTGTCAGGCAAACCAACTGTTACTCCGTTCCTTCTCGAACACATTCGATGTCTGTTCGCATTGACTTCTTCACGCTTTTTTTTTTCTAAATAAATATAGTAAGACGTTTTAATATTAAAAAAATTCAGCTTTAAGGGATGTTTGTTTCATTACACTTTTTTTTCTTTCGAGGAAGAGGAAGTTGGAAAAAAATAAGTTTTGGAGGGTTTGAAGGGATAATTACATGTTATTATTTTGTTTAAGGTTAGCTTAGCAAATAACTCTTTTCCTTTAGAAACAAATTAAAGCGCCAAAATTTTAATTTTGCGTAAAGTATTTGATGTCATCTTCTATTTACGCAACCACCAGCTCAGAACTCCATAAATTGAACAATATGATTGCATCTCAAACGGTTGGTTGGTCGTAAGGCGTTTGTTGAATAAAGAGGAAAATTTTGTCGGATTTTGATCAGGGAACCTTCAATTGTTTGCACTAACATTTAAAAAAATTGAAAACATAAGAGGGCCCCTTTTCTTCCATGTGTGGCTTCTCGTTTTTCATTGTGGCCACAATCAAAGAGAAGAATATTGAGCTCAAAAACCTGCGGAAATATAGTTCTCAATGGCAACTCCAAGCCGTGGTTAAAAAGTCATACCTATGACAATTGTTAATGTCCAGTAACGGATGAGAACCTAAAGAAGAAGAATTTTAGGTTAAAGAAACTTTCCATTATTTATAAACTCATCTTTCAATGTTTGCTTTGGTAGGTGTTTGGAAACTTTTTCATCGATTTTCAAATTCTTTTTGCTGCTGAACTATGATTTACGTAAAACAAAACTTTTTTTAAACGGTAGTTCTCGGATAGCCGTAGTATTTGAACTTTTAACCGTTTTCTAACATATAAATTTATTATAAAATAATATTTATTTAATGAATAAACAAACTTTTACATTTTTATGCAAACTCAAACCGTAATTTGTAAAAATATGTGGAATTTTATAACCGATTGGAATTTAAAAAATGGGTGATCTATACCAGAACTGTCCCATTTACTTTAAAATATTGAAGTAAGGCACAGTAGTAATAATAAATGGTGGAACATGATATTTTATCGTTTCTTGTAATCGCGCTGTTTTCTTTTTGAGATTTGACAATAAAAGCAAAAAAAAAATAAAATCAAAAACCGTTCAATTTGAGACAAGCTAAAACATAAATAGGACTTGCTATTTAAAACAAGAACAAAATAAAAAAAATTTACAAAATTGCTGAACTCTATAAATATTAAATACATGGTGGTCAAACACTTATGACAGGCGCTTTACAATGAAACCATTAGAAATAGAAGAAAAGTTTATTGAAATAATTTGTTCAGGAAAGTGTCCTCCCCAACACCCAACAAACGAGTATCTTCATTTTATTGTTAATAGAAAAACACTGACAACGCCAACTACGATTTTTTTAAATTACACCATATATGTAAAAAACTATGTCAATCGATAGAACAAGATGTGTGCAATTGTTTTTATCACTACCTTAAAAAAATTTTTGGTTAAACGGAAATAACTGCAAAATAGTCCGAATATTTGGCTTTATCAAGAAAACTTTATTTTTGAAACGCGACTACATGTTGTGCGAGATCAAATGTCCTAAAGGCATCAATTTACCTAACTATGCACAAAAATTCAAAATTCATATAGTGAAAAAAAAAGTTAAGAGTTGTTGAAAGTGTGAACTTTTTGTAATTTTTTTGTAGATTCTAATTTTGTAGATTTATTTGTATAAAAAGAATTATTAGTGCCACAATTGAAGATTTTTTTTAAATTTAAAAATAACTTTCTATTTCTGAATAATTACTCTATCAAATAAAAAAAGATCAGCTCTATGCGTCATTTAATAACTAAGAAAAAAAATGTTTTTGAAAGATTTAGCGCATGAAATTCGCGGGTTTATTGTAGTCAAAAACAAAGATTTATGCAATTTTTTGAGTTTAAAATGGCTGTATCTAAGTAACGGAATGAGATACAAGTCCGAAATTTCGCTATTATGTGCATTCGTCATCTACTATTCAAATCCACTATCTAACTCAATTTCGTCAAATTTGCAGATTCGCGAGTTTACCATTGTGGGGACGATATGCACTGTATGTTGGGGAGGACACTTTCCCGAACAAATTATTTCAGTAAACTTTTCTTCTATTTGTATTGGTCTTCATTTTTAAGCGTTTGACCACCTTGTAGTATGAGGTGAACTTAAAAACCTAAATAAATCTATGTAGGACGTCTTTTGTTAATCGTGAATGAGCACTGACTTAACAAACTTCCATAATAAAAATTCAGCTAAATTTTAAATTTTTTAAAAGAGCTTTTGTGGATGGACTGACTAACTGACTGACCAAACAAAAACAGGCATACAGATAGGTTGATGGGCGAACAGGCACACAGAAAGGTGCAGGTAGGTAAGCAGGTAAGCCGTAAACAATAAAGCAGATATACAGGTAGGCAGGTAGGCAGGTAGGCAGGTAGGCAGGTAGGCAGGTAGGCAGGTAGGCAGGTAGGCAGGTAGGCAGGTAGGCAGGTAGGCAGGTAGGCAGGTAGGCAGGTAGGCAGGTAGGCAGGTAGGCAGGTAGGCAGGTAGGCAGGTAGGCAGGTAGGCAGGTAGGCAGGTAGGCAGGTAGGCAGGTAGGCAGGTAGGCAGGTAGGCAGGTAGGCAGGTAGGCAGGTAGGCAGGTAGGCAGGTAGGCAGGTAGGCAGGTAGGCAGGTAGGCAGGTAAGCAGGTAGGCAGGTAGGCAGGTAGGCAGGTAGGCAGGTAGGCAGGTAGGCAGGTAGGCAGGTAGGCAGGTAGGCAGGTAGGCAGGTAGGCAGGTAGGCAGGTAGGCAGGTAGGCAGGTAGGCAGGTAGGCAGGTAGGCAGGTAGGCAGGTAGGCAGGTAGGCAGGTAGGCAGGTAGGCAGGTAGGCAGGTAGGCAGGTAGGCAGGTAGGCAGGTAGGCAGGTAGGCAGGTAGGCAGGTAGGCAGGTAGGCAGGTAGGCAGGTAGGCAGGTAGGCGGGTCGCCAGTAAGTCAGGTAATGTAGGCAGATAAGTAGGTGGGTGGGTAGGCATTAGACGGATAGGCGGTAAGGACAAGGTAAGGTAAGGCAGGTAGCCTCACGAACAACAGGGACAGATAATCTAATCAAATCAATCTAATCAGGTAGGTAGAATTAGATATGCAGGTAGATAGGTAGGCATATAGGTAGGTAGAGGGTAGATGGGTACGTATGCAGGATGGCGTGTAGGCAAATTAGAAGGTAGGCAAAAATCACCTTATGAACTACAGGCACATAACTGGCTTCCTAAACCTAGGCGGGCACTTGATGAGCACAAATTTTTTTTTGGTGTAGCTAGTACATAAAATGGCCCCACAAAACTCTTAAAAATGAAATAATTTGTCTTGAATTTAGGTTATACTGCAAAATTATCTCTATTTTCGCTTATTATTTTCATTTTGAGGGTGAGCACAAGGGTGGACCAGCAGAAATTTTGGTAGTCACCCTCGCCCTCCGGTAGTTACGTGCCTAACAAACATCAACAGCTAAAATCAGGCCATGTCAAATGGGTTTTTTAAAGTTCACTATGGATTGAGACAGGAAGAGATCCTATCTCCAAGATTATGTCTGATGTGAGTTGATAGAGAGGGCGTCCCTCATTTTGTGAGGCACATGAATGCGTGCCCATTCTGGACGATAATGAGAAACAAGAAGATATCTTACGAATTCTTGAAAAACGAACATTAAAGTGTCAGTTTAATGGAAGGAATAGCAACAGAGATTGGAAATTCGTGGCAGGCATCGAAAGGCAAGGAAGGAGTTTTCCCGGCAAGTTATGAGTCTAAATTCTAGAGTTCTTGTAGAGTCTACAAGGACTCGACTTGATATTATAAATTATCTGTGCTCTGTCTGTGTCTATAATTATTATTTTTAATTTTTTTATTGGTTAATGTCTTTATTAAACATTTTTTTGAAATTTTAGCATTGTCTTTTTCTCTTTTGATTTTTTAGTGGACACTAGACAGTGGGTCTTATTATTAAAAGTGAGCAAGAAGTATAAACTCGCATTTTTTAAGTTTAAACTCCAATCGGTATGAATAAAAATCACGAGGTAATGCTCGCGTTGAGTAAGAACTCCTATGTAAATGTTTCGTGAGTATGAACTCACTTTTCGTATGAATAAAAACCAATTTATACTCGCGAGGCCGAGTTTATACTCGCTATTTGTTGAGTCTGGTAGTTAGCAGACTCACTTTGCTTACAATCGCGTTATGGCAGAGTTTATTATGAACGTTCGTGCTAAAAAAAATTATAAACTGCGAAGAAGTACTTGTAATAGTGACTATAAAGTATTATACCGGTTTAGCAAAGAAAATGTATAGTGGATTTCCAACCATTTTCTTGAAGAATCTTCGGGAGAGAAAAGAAGTGGTGCATAATGCAATTTTGATAAAATGAAAATTTATTTTGAGTTGGTTTCCAAATGGGAGTAGGAGAAGACTGGTGTCCACTACCAGTCGACCAGGTGTCCACCAGTCTTCTGTATCCAATGTTGTCATTGGTGAAGTAATCGACAAAATTATCGTAAAAAGTCGTCCTTAGATTAAATTTCCTCAAAGCACTGAATACATAGTTTTAGCTAAACAAACTTGGCAACAACTATATACATTTCCTTGTGCAATAGGTGCAATAGATCACGTGAGAATCAAAAAACCACCTATCCATGGTGATGAATAAATTAACTTGTAGATTGGGACATTCTAAAGCCCTACTGGAGAAACCCTCTGATAAAAGAACTCGCTTTCTGCTAAGAATGAGCAGAGAGGAACTACAATTGGCAACGGTAATAATAACGGGCTATTATCAGCTCAAAAAGCACCTGCATACGATGGGACTAGAAAAAGATCCACTATGCAGAGAATGTGCAGAAGATTGAGAAAACTCCAATTCATCTTCTGCTACACTGTGAGGCTTTCACAAGAAATCGTTACAATATTCACAGGGATCACAGAAAGAGAAGATTCTCCAAAGAGAACTGCCTAACTTATAAATAGGGAAAATTTGAAATAATAATAATAATAATTAAGTATACTTAATGTATTTACGAGCACTATTCAAACCGACTTCCAAAAGTAAACGAACTAATGGTTGACTTGTATTCGAAAACCTGCGAACTTGAATTATTTTTGTATTATATGCTGAGTATCTACTCACATTACGGCGAGCATGTACTGCCTAGACTAAACAATTTTTATTCATACGAATACGAGTTTAAACTAATATCAAATGCTCATGCTCATGAGTATAAACTCGGAGTTTAAACTCATAGACTAGGACTGTTATCGGAAAAAACGTTTCCTTAACCATACAAGCGGCATTTCATATAACATTTTGGTAACCGATGTTTTCCCAGTATTTCAACCCTGCTGAATACGAAAATTGCGGTTATCAAAGCGAAATCTTAACCGGAAGCGTGATATTCAAGATGACACCCAAGATGTCAGCTTTGTTATTTTTGATGGAATCATTATGGACAATTTTGACAAATATTTTTATTGGTTCGGATAGATAATTTTATACTCTACAATTTTTATTAGAGGTATAACTATCTTTAGATCACTCCTTAAGGAGCTACAGTCGGAAGAAGCACCGTGAAATTGGAACAAAATCCCAGTATCGAAATGCTAGAGGAATTTCATATAACATTTTGGTAACCGATGTTTTCCCAACATTTCGACCCCCCTGAATCCAAAAATTGCGGTTACCCACAGTGAAATTTAAACCGGAAGCGCGATATTCAAGATGGCGACTAGGTTGTCTGCTTTATTAATTAAGATTTATTTGGATGGAAGAATTATTATTGAAACTTGGACAACTGTTTTGATTGAATTAGATATACAAGGTTCTCTACAATTATTATTAAATGTAAAAGTACCGTAAGATTGCTTATTAAGGAGCGAAAGCCAGCTAAAGACATCGTGTGCGTAAAAATCGTCGTAATATACATGTTTGCTCTTTTTATTTATTTTGATGGATTAATTATTATGGCAATTAAGACAAATATTTTTGTTAGCTCGGATAGATAATTTTATGGTCTACAAAAAATTACAGTAAAATCACTCTTTAAGGGTCTAGAGAGTCGGGAGAGCACCGTGTGTTGTCAAAACAGAAGACGCAATATCCTCTTTATGATCGACTTTTATGGACTTGATTTGCTCTGATCATGTTTTAACAGATACATCCTAGCTGGATACTGGGAAAGCTACCTCGCTGAACTCACCAAGATGCTTCCATATACTGCTTTATGTATTAAGACGGTTTATACAACACTGGTGCTTTTATCGACTCTAGCTCTTTTAGGAGTGATCTGAAGATAATTTTACTTCTAATAAAAATTGTAGGGTATAAAATTATCTATCCCAACCAATGACAATATTTGTCCTAATTGTTCATAATTATTTTATCAAAAATAACAAAGCAGATATCTTGGGCGTCATCTTGAATATCACGATCCCGATTAAGATTTTGCTTTGGTAACCGCAATTTTGGCATTCAGTAGGGTTGAAATATTGGGAAAATATCGGTTACCAAAATGTTATATGAAATGCCGCTTGCATAAAATACTTTAACTTTTGCGCCTAGTCTATCATTTTTATTCATAAGACCCAGTATGTTGTTGTGTAGAGCAGCGTTTCTCAACCTGGGGTTCGCGACCCCGAACGGGGTCGCGTACTGCTTTTTGGGGGTCGCGACCACTAGACAAATCTACAGTAAAATTTCAGCTTTCATTTGAACATCTCTGAAAGAACCAGCAACAATAATTTGCATAAAACTTCTTAGAGACAAAGGGTCGCCAAAAATAATAACTAGAATTTGGGGGTCGCGAACCAAAAAGGTTGAGAAACGCTGGTGTAGAGGTAGTTGTTAGCTATTGTTGTACGTTAGGCAACCCATTATACGCATGTGGCTGAATTGAGAGTTTACACGTTTACAATAGACTAGTATTTTTACTTTTCTTACGCACGCTTTGCCTCCCTAGGTCAACGTGAGTGCTTTTTGATAATATTTCAAAGTAAGATTAAGATATTGGGATGTGCCTTTGTGACATCTCAGAATGCTCTATTTGGAATAGTTTGCCCAAATGTCAGTTAAATAACTGTAGTAATTTATTAGTAAGAGACGAATAAACGGTGCTAATGTCTGTCCAGCGAACATATTATGCTAAGTCACTCCCCAAAAATTTCTATCAAAGAAAGTTGACGCATGTCAATGCTTGTGTGATTGCTATAAACAGTATTTTCAAAACTGGACCAATAGAAAAATTCTATTCGAATATCGCGCGCCTTTTTGGGAGCGACTTAGCTGCATCTGTTCATTGGAGTGACTCATGGCAGTGACACGCTACATGCCCTATAGTATAGGTATAGTGATTTCCACCTCTTTTAAGATCTCTTAACTTCATGTAGAACCATTTGATAAATCCAAGGATCCTGAACAGCCCTTGGATACTTGGATATGCCAGTATTCATCTACCATGATGGGTTCTTTTATATGAATTAACTCATGGCATCGAAATGCCACATGGTTCATTGTTTTGTCCTTCTCATAGCATCATCTACATGCTTATTAATCTACCAGTGCTCAGTGAGAGCGTTAGCTATGGGTTATTGTTTATCGTCGCTCTTGATACAACTGATGTGTGTTAAATAGGGACTTTATAACCCATTAGATACTTCCACAGCTTACTAATGGGTACTTTCGACTATCCTGAACCGTTTGGGTTACAGCTACATGTTTGTTCCTCCGTAAAATGGATAATAAACGACTTTTTTTCAATTCTTTGTTTTTTTTATTTCCTTATATTTTACAATCATTTAAACACATTATGTACAAATAATTGAAATTAATACTTCTTTTTAAGAATAAAGTCAGACGATAGAAAAGGCACAGACACATGTATAATATGCATACATGAATTAATTCCTTTTTTTTAATACAATTTAGGTAGTTCCATATTATTTATAACAAATTATTGTACACGGTAATTGCAAATATTGCAACTCAATTCTTATTGGAGAGCAAAAAAAAACTTTAAATTGACACTAAAATTGTTAATAACAGTTAATGACTAGAAAAAAAAGCAACAAATATTTCGGAAAAACAAAAAGTTATAATTGATAACAGTGCTCTCCATTTGCACCAGAAAATTGAGGCCGAAAACGCACGGAGCTGGTTTGGTCGAGGCAACAATCACTGAGAACTGAGCATTGACCAAAACCAGCTCCTGTTTTCACCCTTTGATCGGAATTAATTTTTTTCAAAACTTAAAAAATAATTCTTTATAACAAAGAAACTTAAAAATTAACAATAAAGCCCCCATTGTTTTTTATATGTCACTTCCATCACTTTTTTTCAATATTTTTGTTATAAAATTGTATCTTCTAAAAAATTTTTAGAAATACTCTACAAATTACTCTTAATTTTTTTCTAACTCGCGCTGTTTGAATCATTACAGTGCAAAATATTATATAAAAATTTTCTAAACAATTAATTAGTGCTGAGGTTTTTTTTTTAAATTATTATTTATCTATTAATAAATCACATTTCTCGACCACCTTATCTAATATTATTCTACAACTTATATTACCGAGCGATCAAAATACTTTTGTATCGAGAAGGCTTTGAAATAATAACAAAATAACTTTTGTTTTGTTATTTTCTTCCAAAGCCATCTCGATGTAATTTTATTTTGATTGCTCAGTACTTGTAACCTAAAATATTTAAATATGTACACTAATTATGTCATTTTGATATTAATCACACTCACGAAATTTAAATTTCGTCCTAAAATCTCGATTCATCACCATTTAATAAATTTTTAACCTCATACTATGGTTTTAGTCGTTTAAATCCCGCACCATCTTGACCAAGTTTTAATTCTTCGTATAAAGTTGGATTTACTTCTGTCGACGTCGGTACGTGTAAAGGCTCTTGTTTCCATCCTTGTCCACCCGACGACGTCGATATTGCGATACCATTAGCTGCTCCATTAGAAATATTGGTTTCAACTTGTCCTTGTGGTGCCTAAAACAATTAGTGAGCACAAAAGTGACTTTTTGGGAAAAAACACGACTTACTTGAATGTGATCCATGTTCACTTCGCGTAAATAACTCGGATTTTCAAAAGCGACCCCACCGGAATTTTTGCCACCCAAAAGCTTTCTAGTTCGTACGAACCAAACTGCTCCAATTATAATGGCTGCTACAATAACTAACGCCGAGACGACGGCAACAGCGACACCTGCGTGAGACGAATTATCGTCGTGGCTAGCAGCCGACGTTATGTACTTGTCACCAGCTGTAAATTTAACCGTCTCGCTCAACGTAGACGTCCCTTTATGATTTCCAGCCTTCAAAACGCACTCGTAAACAGCTCCTTCTGTTAAACCAGTAATTTTATAATGTTGCTCCGGCGTATCGTACCGCTTGGTGGGCTGTCCGTTCGCATCCGCCAGTTTCCAAAACACTCGATACATTTCAACAGTGTGTGGATTTTTAACCGGTAGATCCCAAATGACATTAACCGAATTTGAATCGACGTGTTCGATTCTAATATTCTGAGGAGGACCCGGTAACTTATCCCTTTCTTCGTGGAAGCAACTCATGATTTGTTTCGTGTAAGAGAGGACGCATAATTTATTATTGAGCAAAGGTTCGCCTCTACACCAATCCAAACACCTCCTAGGTACACCCCATTGGGAACAACAACTGCGATGGTCCGAACCATCAGCTGCGCATTTCATCAACTTATCAAAGTCGTTGATACACTCGGGTTTGTCGATGACCGAATCTATATCTAAATAAAACGAGCAAGCGACCATACAAGGCGAGGTTACGTTTTGTTCCATACAACACTGAGTGACGTTGTTAGTAGCGGCAACGTTGCGTATTCGCACCGAAACCGGTTGTGTTGCGCTACCGAAAGCATTTTCGGCGTGACAAAAGTAATCACCAACGTCCATATCCGTGATGTGGTTAATAGTCAAATGCATGATATATTTATCTTCTTCGTCTCTAACAGGACCAACTGCTATGTCGTATTTACCACCTTGAATAACTGGAGTTCGCAATTCGTGATTTCTCCAAAACAACATTTTTGGCTCAGGATGAGCATCTACTTTACACTCGAGCTTGACAGAATCCCCAACTGCTGCCATCGTTATTCCACTCGCTTGTATATGAGGTCCATCTACAACAAAAGCTTAGAAATGTAACAAAAACAAAATGGCGTACTTACGACTTATGGTTATTTTACGCGAAGCTTGCATGGGCGTTCCGTAACCATTGTCGGCGTAGCAAGAAATTTGATCCATATCTCGCGTCACGTTGTGAATTACAGTTACCATGTGTCGCGTAATTTCTTGCCGAACAAGTCGTCCTGAAATGTAAAGTGAAATTGTCGGCATGGGCGTACCCATTGCGATACAAAGGATGGTCATGCTGCTGCCTTCCATAACTAAATTAATCGGATGGACTGTAGGCGGTTCGACGAATGCTGGATACGCTGGATCCGTCCACGCAATTAGCGTTTCCGAAGGCATGCTTGGACCTTTTTTGGATATGGCTGTAACGTATACTATATACTGGGTGTTTGGATTTAAATTTTCAATCATGTGAGAAGTGACGCTCGTGTTTGTAATTTGGAAGGAATCGTCTGAAGTCGACTTGTGGTATAGTTTGTAAGTTATTTGTTCGGATGGATGGCTAAATTCGGGCGGTTGCCACGTTATTGTTACCCATGTGGCGCTATGACTTGAAACTGCTAAAGAGTGAGGTGGAGATGTTACTCCGTTTACTGATTCCGTGTCTGAAATTATGTTTCATTAGTAATTTCGACGTTTTTTTCGAAGTTGTGAGCTTACTCGTGCTTTCCACGTGAATTATTATAATTGAGGACGGTAAGGATGTTCCGTGTTGGTTTCTGGCTACTACGAATATTTGGTACAAAGATCCTTTTTCTAAATTTTGAAGTATGGCCGAAGTTTCGGTTACATTCACTTGCTAAAATTAGAGTTTTTGAGGTTTTTGAGTTCGAGGAATGGAGCGATCAAAACTTTAATGGGTTCGAGAAGGCTGTAGTTACAATACGTGGTCATAGGACGTAATGTTTATACATGGGATTCTTTGTTATCGCCACGGAACTACTAATGAAGTAGATGCTTTTTCTGATTGAAGCTTTCACAAAAGGATCAGTAATCTAAACTACGTTAGATGCAAATATTAACTTATCGACCTCTGATATTCGAATATGACAAGACGTTTTTAAGAATCTGGGATTTCAAGGGCAAAACTGCAAGAGCTCAATCTGTATATCCCGGACCTTAGAACTTTGCTATATTCGTATTGTAACCCTCAAGAGCCCATTCAAGTTTTGATCTCTTCATAAAACTTACGTTATCCAATTTTAAAAGAGTTTCGTGCATGGAATTATTGTCAACTTTTTGATAATGGACGATGTAAGTCGTAACGTTACTTCCATCTTTTGGTCCTTCCCATTCCAAATTAACGCTCGTATCGCTAACAACGCTCGCTTGTAACTCAGAAATGGGTCCTGGCAAAAGCCCAGTGCCCTCTTCGAAACATTGAGCGATGTTACCAATGAAGGGTATGCAAGTTGTGGCCGTCACCAAAAGCGAGTCGACCATAACACCGGAGCAGAGCGAAAGACAATTGCTCGGAACACCTCTGCGCGTACAACAACTACCGTGATTGCGTCCTCCGGCTCCACAACGTAACAGCTTGTGGAACTCGCCGCCACAAAATCCAGCCAAAGTTTTAATATCGGCCATGCTTGCATCGTAAGTACATAAAGGTAGGCAAACGTTGCTCAATTCGGCTTCGACGCAACAGGCGGTTACGTTATAAATCGATGCTTCTTGAATTTTTTCTTCAATTATCTAAAACAAAGTTTCAAATTGTCAGTGTCAAAAGTCAAAATTTTAGTAAAGTTATGGGTGAGGAAGAAAAAAAGGCTTCGCTTGGTGGAAAGCCTCAAAAATCCACACAGGCACTTAACCAAAAGAAAAATTCAAAAAATTCCAAAAAATCGAGCGATTGCGTGCTTCACGCATCTAACAAAAACATTCAACTTTTAGAAGACAATTTTGGTTATGTGATAGATGACGAAGGTAAACAACACTACATTAAACGTTACACGTGGAGGAATCACAATAGCATCCAAGTTCAAGTAATCACTTATGGAGCTAGAATAACTTCGTTAAAATTGCCTAATAGGAAAGGAGTTGCCGAAGACGTCGTTTTAGGATTCGATGACATTGCTGGATATTTGTGGTACGACAATATGTACATGGGAGCGACAATTGGAAGAGTTGCAGATAAAATCGAAAAGGCAACTTTTGCGATAGACAAAAAGCAATACTGGATTACAGCCAATAAAGAACCAAATCATTTTAATGGAGGGTTTAAAGGGTTGGATAAAGTTGTTTGGGTCCCTTACGTTGATAAAACGTCACTTTCGTTACGTTATGTATCGCACGATTTAGACGAGGGTTATCCTGGCGATCTTTTTCTCGAGATTACGTTTGAGTTAAGCACAAAAAATGAATTTCACATTAATATGGAAGCACGTACAACTAAACCCACAATTGTAAATCTTTCCAACCTTTTATATTTTAATTTAGGCGGCCATGGTGGAAATAGAGAAGAAATGTTAAAACACATAGTGGCTATAAATTCCAACTGTGGTCTTTTGATGCGTAAGAACGGTCTACCTAGTGGAAAAATCGAAAATGTTATTTATAAAAGAGAAGATTTTCAAATACCAAAACTGATGAAAGATGAAATGCCAACCGAACTGGACGAAGGGTTCAGTAATTATTTCTGCGTCAATAGAGGAACAGGGCAAGATTTGTGTTTTGTCGCACGAGCCATGCATCCCGCTTCTGGAAGAGTTTTGGAAATGTACAGCAATCAAAGTGGAGTTTATTTCTCCACAGCTGATGATTTTGGATCAGGTATTAGAAAACTATCAGTTGTGAGTAGTATACCATCGAGATGTTCAGAAATGACTGGTAGCATTTTTGAGTTGTTGGACAAATTACACGGTTACGTTGCTGAAACGTTAACCATCGACAGCAAAACAAACTATGTGGATTTAAAACAACTCATTTGCAAAATAAAGAAGAGGATGAAGCTTCAACAGTTTGGAGAAGAAGAGGGCGAAGAAGAGGAAGTCGAATTAGCACTAGAACAATATTTGTTGGGCGATGAAGAAGGAGAAGAAGAAGAAGAAGACTTGCTTGATAACATTATATTAAGTCCAAACCAACACAAATATCTCGAAGGAATGTACAACGTTTTGTCGGATCGAGAGAGCATTACGAGTTACACGCAAGTTGGAACGATCATCAAAAAGATTTTAGACGTCGCAACCATAGTGGAACCAGACTCAACGGAACCAACTCCTGAGCCTTCCATAAGAACAGAAATTGAAATTATAAATGAAGAGCGCGAGCGTTCGATTCAAGAGAGACTTTCGAAAGAAAATTCTAAATTGTCGAGCAAAGGTTTGATACGTTTAGAAAATAGCATTCCATTGCTTTACAAAGATGGACTTGTACATGGGAAAAATGATGCCATTTATAAAAAACAAGGAGCTCTATTATTTCAATCTGGAAATTATCCGAACGCAATTTATCACAAAAATTTTCCCAACTCCATTTTGCGCCCTGGCGAGACTTACAAACACAACATCGTTTACAAATTTTGGGTTCAACAAGGTAATCCAACGAGATGGATTAGACGTAACTTTCCAGCACCTAGAAATAAATAATATTACCTTGCTTTCTGTTCTAAATGTAATTCTGCTGCTCGGTTCGCCAACTCCGTGCGAATTTGCTGCTTCGATGTAAAATTCGTAATCGGTGTCGCTTTCTAAATTTTCCAAAATGTACGGACTGTGCACTTTGGCGATTGACTTGTAATCGTTGTCGTAAGTTGGTGGCAACATTCTGTAATGGATGTTGTAATGTGTAACTGTGTCGCCTAACGTCTTTGGTGTCGACCAATGTAAAATAGCAAATTCTGTTTCGATGTTTGTTACGTGAACTTGAAGAGGCGCGCTAGGCAGGACGCCGTATCCTTGTAAAAGGCAGTTTGTGTATTCTCCCATGTAGCGTAAGCACCTGAAAAGAAATAAAAAAATTTAAACAATGATTTTTTAATGCTTAACTAGGAGGTTTAGCAGTATGCATAAACTGGGCCTCTGGGGCCGGGACACCTTTGACTGTCTCAAATTCCAAACAGCGGGTTTTTTAAGGCTTTACTATACATGATCATTGCTTGAACATAAATAGTATGCACAAAATTTAATTTCTAAAAGTTTTTTTACGGTGGAACTAGAAGGAAACATGATCGAGTCTTCGGCGAGGATGGTGGCAATAGTTACAATACGCAAACACCAGGGTCTGGTGATACCCTTACTCTTCCTACGTGTTACTAATTTTTAATCTGATAAAGTTAATCAGCGATCAGACTGGAGCCACCATTTCCTACCAATTACCACTAACTAAATTTTAAAAGCACGTACTTAAATCACCTTTGGTTGATGATAATGTTAGCTCATTGTGACCGCTGTAACCTATAATAAAAAACACATCTCTTGTCTTGAGGAATGCGCGATAATATCCTAAAAAGTGACAGAGATGGATAAAAAGCGATAATGAAAGAGTGGGGAGAGTAGAATAGAAAGAGGATGAGGGGTAAGAAAAAGACAGAGAGAGGTAAAGATAGCGAGTAGAGGGAGTGTTAGAGAGGGAGTCATCTGTCATATTATGAAGTCATTTCATCTGTCACCATATGTCATCCCTTCTATCATCCCATATCTATAATCCCTTCTGTCATTCCATATGACATTTCTAAGGTCATCCCATAAGTCATTATAACTATCATCCCATTTGTCATTTTACCTGTCATCCGACCTGTCATACCATCTGTCATACATTCGATTATCCCATCTGTCCTTAAACCTGTCATCCCAACTGTTTCCCATCTGTCATCCATCTATCATTACATCTATCATTAGTCATTAAATCTGATATCCCACCTGTCATCTCATCTGTCATTCAAATTGTCATCCGATCGGTCATACCATAGGTCTTCTTGCCGACATCCCATATTATATCAATTCATCTGTTATTTCATGTCATCGCATCTGCCATATCATTCTGTTATCCAATAATGTCATGTCATATATAATTCCATCTTTTACCAAAGTGCATTCTCATATGTCATCAAATATTTAGAGTGAGAGAGAGAGAATAAAATTGATAGATGAGATCATATAAGACAGATCAGACTTACAGATAGAATAACATGCTAATGGGAATTAATCTTTAGTTCTTTGTGTTTATTTTGTTTATAGGAGTCATTTCAAAAGTATCGAGTTGAGCCCGCGATTGTAAACTGCGGGGTATGTAAATTTATCAGGGAGCACTTATGAATTGTGGCTTAGGTTAAAAGTAAGAAACCAATTTTTTTGCCAACCATCCGCTTTAATTTCGATTACCACCTCCGCCTCCGAGATCACCTGAAACGTCGCTTCTGGGATCCCTACAAATACTCGCTTGAATTTCAATTATGGAAAGCACGTGATCCACTAACGACAGTAGCGTCGCCACTAGGATCACAATTTCAATTGGGAGGCACGTGCACTACCAACGTCAGTACTGCCGCCACGGTTATCACCAGAATCGGCGCTTCAGAGCACCTTACAACCAACCCCTTTAATTTTAGTTAAGAGGCACGTCCATTATTAATGACAGCACCGAAGCCATCGCGATCACCAGAACCGCCACCTCAAGGACCCCTACAATTACCCGCTTAAATGTCAATTGAGAGACACGTGCACCACTAACGACAACATCGCCGTCACCTGGATCACCAGAACCGAAGCTTATGGGAACTCCACAACCACGCGCTTTAATTTTAATTGAGAGGCATGTGCCAATTAACATAGGGAATTACAGATGCAGGTTTCGGCTCACCAGCTTCATTTGCAAGAAAGGTAATGATATCTATTGAAAAAGAATTATTTTCTGAATCTGTTGATACCAAATACTTCTTAATTAATGACTTTTTTAACATTGAAGAAGCAATTTAAATATTTTCATAATTTGAAATACTATGAACAGCCATGATATTATGTCAAATTAATACCATTATTTGACATCGTTCGTGGATTACGTAAAAGCATGGTTGCCAGATTGTTTTAGTGTATCTATTCCACTACTTGAAAGAGATAATTTTTTCATCAATTATTAATATCTCTTAACTGTGCGGTAACTGTGCGGTAATTTTAAAAAAATCGTAAGAAAATGCATTTGAGGGAACAACTACCTAGCATAAATATAATAAATTACAAAGTTAACTTTTGTTTTCATATTGCTTTTTTTAATTAAACCAAAGTTCATCAAATATCGCTGAATTATTCATTTCTTATTTTCCTAATTAATTTATAGACAATTTATTAATTATGTAATGCAACTTTTTAACTTTTTTTATTGCAAATTCTAATGCGCAAAACATTATTTTTTTTGACAAATTACACTTTTCTAATGTGCGATTAAATGCGACCCGTAAAATCCATAAAACCATCAAGTTAAAAAATTGAATTCGCGCACTCAAGTGAACTTGAGTTCACTGCGATTTGATAATACTCGCTCTCAGAGTCTAGATTTTTTAAAATTTGGTTCTCAGATGTAAAATGTACATATGTAGCCTTGATCAAGGCCAACTCGATGCTGCTTTTGTTTTTTGAAAAATATTATTAGCACCCTGATATTTAGATAAAACTGAAAAAGTTTATTTTCTTTAAATGGCTATAACTTCTCTTTTAATGAAGATAATTTCAATTTTTAAAAAAGAGGTAATAGGCGCCACTAAAAACAATAAATTCAAAAAACAATAAAATTTATTTTCAAATTTTTTTACAGCACTTGTCTTTTAATAAAATTCATTTCCCGTTTATAGTTTCACAATAAAAGTAGATAAATAAAATTACAACTGTGGCAAAAATAAAATTACCATGTAAAATAAAAAGTGTTATCATTTTGGTTTTTCTAAGGTCAAAACTCAAAAGTGGAAAAAGGTACTTAATCAAGCAATGTATCGACGATATGATAATTATTCAATAACACCACATATTGTCCAAGCCTAACATTAATGTTTCGCCTTTAAAAATGAAAGTGCTGTCTTTAATCTTAATTGTGTGTTTATTTTTCCAAAAATCGTCTTGCAAGTGCACAAAAACGTTTTTAACAAAATGTGAAAAAATATCAGACGTTAATAATCTTAACGGTGAAAAAAGTTGGAAAAGTTTAGTAATAACTAATGAAGATGGTTCGAATGAAACCTTAAACGAAAGTTTTACAAGTGAAACATTCAAAAAAACACCAAACCTTCAATTTTTGTACATCGTCGGTCAGTTAAATCAAGTGAACCTATCAACAATTAATTTTGAATATTTACAACAATTGGTTTATTTAAATTTTTATAAAAAGAATTTAACAACGGTCAATTTAGAACCTTTTTCGAAACCTTTTTTTTCGTTAGTTTGAAACGACTAACGATTTCCAACAACCAAATAAGAGACATAATTACGTCCTCCATTTGTTATACCAATTTGCAGTATCTCGATTTGAGTCACAACGAAATTTTGGATTACGTTGAGTTGTGTAATGTGAGAGAATTGTATTTAAATTATAACAAAATCAAAATTATTCGTAGTCATCAGGACAGATTTATATCATTTTTAAGCGTTTTGGATTTGTCGCATAACGAAATTGTATTTTTAGAAAAAGGAGCTTTTGATCATTATTATCATTTAATTTCCTTAAATTTAAGTTATAATCGGTTGCAATATTTTTCATCGGACATGATTATAACAGCTAAATCAGTAATTTCGTATGTAAGCATTAAGTTTCTCAATGGAACAATCCATAATGGTAGACATGAACAGTTTTATAAATTTAGAGAAATCTCCATTGCTGGGAATCCATGGTCATGTGCGTGTCTTTCTACAATTGAAGATTTTTTTGATGAGATGAATATTACACAGCCAAAATGTGACCTCGATTATTTTACCAACGGAAAATCTCCCGTTTGCCTTACCATTGGTTACGTCTGTTATGATTATGAACAGTATGATAATTTTATAAAATTAGTGCAACTTCCAGATTGTTAAACGTCATTTTGAATTTTGCTCCAAAACGTCATAGCAAGCAATGTTTCGACTTCTAGGGTGCAAATTGTATATGTGTAGGGGATTGAAGTAAAGCACCATTTTGTTTTTCTAATCTGTGGCCTCTCCTGCCGTCGAAGCACGTTGCAGTTTTAAAACTTCTTGTTCTTTTCAGCACCTTAAATCCAACACCTCTAACACCTATCTATAATAGTCCGGACCATTGTAGATGTAGATTATACAGGGTGATTCATTGAAAAAAAATAAAAAAAATACCATCTTCGATAGCTTCCTCTAGCAGTTAAAAATAAGTCATACATTTAAATACAAAATGTAGGGGAAAGTGGGGGAATACCGGCCCGTGGGGTAATTCCGGACGTCAAGTTTCTCCGGCCCTAATTAAAATTTTGAAACGTTTTAAGTCCCCGGTCAACCCTAACAGCAAACTTTAAGGGTTAGTACAAGTTCGTGTCGTTTAGGCAATGCAATAGCAAGTTATGTAATTTTTTAGAAAATAGGACGTACTACTACAAGAAAAGTGTGTGGTTAAGGCGGCATATTTCAATAAGGGTGTAAGTTGTAAAATTTTTTGTATGTATAAAAGTGAACTAAATTCTTATTTCTTTCACTCAGTTTACTCAAAACCCATGTAAATTTAGCTATTTTTAAATAATTTGTTGTGTATTAAATTATTGTTTTATGGGGTAATTCCGGCCATCTTTGGGTAGAGGTTTTAGATGGTTTTGGAGAAAAAAAAACACCAACACCATACAACAGAAACCAAACCTCAGAAGAAACGCTAAGGTAACCTACGATAACACTGTAATGGGGAAGAAGAAATGTCAGACGCCGAAGTTTACGAGGACATTTGAATTATTTGTGGAGAATTTGGGAAAGACCAAGAACTCTGGCTAAGATGTGTGATCTTTTCAGGATGAACTCACATTAAATGTACCAATGGAGAAAAAAAGAAAACATTTGTGTGCGATTCCTACCAATGTACAAAATTCTGGGTAATTGCCACCCCTGGCCGATATTACCCCAAGCTGCGGGGTAATACCGGCAAATGGTATATTTTTTAAAATTGTTTATATATTTTTTAAACTGTTTTGTTAATTTTTAATTTCCATGTATTTTGTTCCCTAACGTCTTGTCTTTCATTTAAATCTCCCAGTTCCTCTTTAAATCATAAAATTTCGGAGATATTCAAGACTTTCCTTAGGGGGCCGCCATTCCCCCTCTCTCCCCTAAACCAACTCCTTAAGGAGTATAATTTTAAATTATTTTCATCTCTACAGGGTGTTGTATTAGTGCACGGCAAGAGCGCAAGTAGGCGTTAAGTCTCCTAAATGTCCATACTAAAAATTTTTTTATTCTCGGCGTTGTTGCCATGTTAATTTTTTTCTATAATAAATGCCCGCCACACTCCGTATTTTATAAATTTGTACTAAAGCCGTTGTTCAAGGAATAATAACGAAATTTTTTTCCTAGGTAGTTATGTTATGACTATCCTCTATGCTATGAAATTAATAAAAGTTCAATTAAATTGTACAGGGTGATCATTAAAGCGACCCAAAGTCACTCATTTTCAAACGACCATAACTCGTTATTTTTAAATGGAAACCCTGTATATTTTTACATTTTTGGAATCCTGGGAAAATTTAGATGCTAAATTTCTGTGTAATTGATGTAATTTATTATAATTTTTAAGATTAAACATTCTGTTCTGATAGAACACATCGTGTTATTAGTTTTCTCATAGTAATTGTTAATTATAAACTGAAGGTCTGTTCGTTTGACTTGTACTAGTTACTTGGAACCGTCAGTGAACCAATGAAAATAAGGAATACTGAATAAAGTCTTTAGTCATTGGTTCACTGACGGTTCCGAGCAACTAGTGCAAGTCAAAAGAACAAGCCTCGAGATAACCTATTATACTGTAAATAAATAAAATTATAATCTTGACATCAAAAAATAAATTTTTATTTATTTATTTTATTTCCTACGTTTCACGTGGTTTCACTTATATTAAATAAAAAAATTTAAAAAAATTATCCAAAATAAATGTTAACAGTGTCATTATCTTATTATTTTGGTTTTTCTTAGGTCAAAAGTTGAAACAATCTAGCAATGTATCGACGATACAATAAATAATTATTATGATTATACTTCAGTAAAATAACACGACATTTTGCTCTACATACAGTGTGTTCATAAAAACAGTTTACAATAGCTAACTTTTTTATTTATGAAGTTACAAATTCGGTTAAATTAGCGAAGTTGTAGTATTTTGTCGTCTTCATTTAGCTGGGTAATTGGAAAATTGGAAAACGGACTAGTTGCCGAGATATGCCAATATGTCATTTTTTTTTAAATTGAACACCCTGTATATTTTTGGATATTTGGATTCCCAAAACTTTTCTCTGTATAAAAGTATAAAATCACTTTATCAAAATATTTAGAAATAACAGAGTTATAGCGCATTCCGTTATTTTGTATGGTAGAGACAAAATCGTAGAGTGCCATAGAAAACAAGAGACTTTCTAAGACTTACAATCTCTTGTTTTCCATGGCACTCTACAATTTTGTATTCTTTTATAAGAATAGACTTTATAAGACTTGAAGCGTCTCTTGTTTTCCATGGCACTCTACAATTTGGTATTCTTTTGTAAGAATACAAAATAACAGAATGCGCTATAACTCTGTTATTTCTAAATACACTTTATAAGACGAGTTATTTTCCATTTAAAGCAAGAAAACGTTAAAATTCAAGAAATTTTTTTTAATGTTCCGGCAGTAGTCGGATTGAAAAAATTGTCAGGGGTTGTTCAGGACATAGTCCTTAATTATATTCAGGCGTAAAGTTGCTAATGGAAACTATTTTGGTCGTAACCCGACTGTTTTTCCATATCCCTATTTCACTATTGCTCCATAGTAAAAATCTCGGTAAAATTGTAAATAGAGTCATAGTCTCTAGCCTAGTCTCTATTCACAAGCGGGTTCTTCTTGGTGGACCACATGGTAAAGCACCCCGCTCTTGGAATTTGTAGAATTATTTGAAAGCTTTAATTCTGACAACATCTTAATGTACAGTTGTCCTTCGTTTCTTCCAGAGCTGTCAATGGTTACTAGCGACTAAAGAATGGTCTCATGTGAAGTAAAAACATAACGGTTTATTTCAGAAGGTAATTCAATAAATTTCTACCACAAGAATTGCATTATTTATCTCTATCATGTTGTGGACATGCGTCTATCTTCCTTCACCTTCGTCCTCCAACCGCAGAATCTCAAGGGACGGTTGTGACGAGAGCAAATTCCAATTTAAAAAAATTTCCACCCACAAGGTTTGACATTTTGTCATCCAATATGTCATATAATGTCATCCCATATATCACTGCATCTTTTATCAAATTTGTCATATCATATGTTATCAAATATTTAGAGGGAGGGAGAGAGAATAAAATTGATAGATTGATATAAGACAGATCAGACTGACAAATATAATAAGATGCCAATGGGATTGAGAAGACCATAAGACTTCAAGTTTATTTCACCCGTAAAACCAAGTTCAAAAATTGAACTCGCACTCAAGTGAACCATAGTGAACTTAAGTTCACTGTGATTTGGTAATACTCGCTATCGAAGTCTAGATTTTTTTAAATTTGGTTCTTAGATGTAATTGTATACATTATAAATGTAGCCTTGATCAGGGCCAACTCGATGCTGCTTTTGTTTTTTGAAAAATAGTATTAGCACTCTAGATATCTAGATAAAACTGAAAAAGTTGATTTTCTTTAAATTCCTATAACTTTTCTTTTAATGAAGATAATTTCAATTTTTAAAAAAGGGGTAATAGGCACTCCTAAAAACAATAAATAAAAAAAAATGTTTTTCAACTTTACAGCACTTGTGTTTCAATAGAATTCATTACAACACCGTTGATAGTTTCATAATAAAAGAAGATATATAAAATTACAACTGTAATGTGACAATGTGACATCCATGTAAAATAAATAGTGTTATTATTTTGGTTTTTCTAAGGTCAAAAGTGGAAATAGGTAATCAAGCAATATATCAACGTATGATAATAATTATTCGATAACACCACATGTTGTCCAAGCATAACATTAATGTTTCGCCTTTAAAAATGAAAGTACTGTCTTTAATCTTAATTGTGTGGTTATTTTTCCAAAAATCGTCTTGCAAGTGCACAACAACGTTTTTAACAAAATGTGAAAAAATATCGGACGTTAATAATCTTAACGGTGAAAAAAGTTGGAAAAATTTAGTAATAACTAATAAAGATGGTTGGAATTCAACCTTAAACGAAAGTTTAACAAGTGAAACATTTAAAAATACACCAAACGTTCAATTTTTGTACATCGTCGGTCAGTTAAATCAAGTAAACCTATCAACAATTAACTTTGAATATTTACAACAATTGGTTTATTTAAATTTTTACAAAAATAATTTAACAACGGTCAATTTAGAACCTTTTTCGAAAGCGCACAATTTAACCGATTTGGATTTGAGTTACAACTCTATTGAAAATATTACATCTGGGAAGAATCTAAAGTATTCGATAAATTCGTTAAATTTGTCGCACAATAAATTAACTGGACTTCACCGGGGGATGATCAATGTGCAAAACATGAAACGACTAACGATTTCCAACAACCAAATAAGAGAGATATCGATCTTTTGGTGTTATAACAATTTGGAATATCTCGATTTGAGTCACAACGAAATTTGGGATTTTCAGCATTTCCATGAGCTGGAGCTTTTGAAAGAATTGTATTTAAATTATAACAAAATCCAAATTATTCGTGAGTCGAAATTTGCAAATTTGGTAATCTTTTTGGATTTGTCGCATAATGAAATTGTGTATTTAGAAAAAGGAGCGTTTAATTATTATTTTTCTTTAATTTCGTTAAATTTAAGTTATAATCGTTTGCAATATTTTTCATCGGGCATGATTATAACAGATAAAACGCCAATTATGAGTTCCCGACATTTTAATGATACAACCCACACCTATTATTTTGCTACAGACGAATATTTTTATAAATTTACAGAATTTTCCATTGCTGGGAACCCATGGTCGTGTGCGTGTCTTGCTACAATTGAAGATTTTTTTGATGAGATGAATATTACACAGCCAAAATGTGACCTCGATTATTTTACCAACGGAAAATCTCCCGTTTGTGTTGCCATGAGTTACGCCTGTCTTGATTATAAACAGCATGAAGCAGAACAGTATGATAATTTTATAAAATTAGTGCAATTTCCAAATTGTTAAACGCCATTTTGAATTTTACTCCAAAACATAGCAAGCAATGTTTCGACTTGGAGGGTTGGAGGGTGCAAATTGTATGTCTGTCGGGGTCGGGGATTAAAGTAAAGCAGTACTTTGTTTTTCTAAACTGGGACCTATCCTGCAGTCCAAGCACGCTGCAGTTTTAAACCTTCTTGTTCTTTTAAGCACCTTTATAGTCCCGTTAACGAAGCCCAAAAAAGGCCGCTCGGCGGAAATAAATCGTGTAGTACTGAATTTTTGTAGAGAGGTCGGGGGTAACTTCCTGAACAACAGACTTAAAAACCTGCCCGGAGGGGTATGAGCATTGGAAGGGTGAGGGTCTAAAGGTAAATTTTTTTCGATTTTTGTGAATATCCCGAAAACGGCGGCCTCTAGCGATAAAAGTGGCATATACAAAAAAGTAAATTAAATTTATAAATTAAAAATTGAATAAAAAATCGAAAACTTTGAAAAACTTGTTTTATTCGAGTATAGACGTAATAATCAATGCATGAAGTAGGTACATGTACAGTCAGTCTCATATTTAATGGCCACCCTGGCTATACGTTTAGCACTAATTGTGCATGTAGCCATTATAACACCCCTACTTAAGTTGAGGAGTAACTTTATTTTGCCAACAAGTACTCAATAAACAAGCTCCTCTTCTGTTCTTTCGTCGTTGTTGTCTAATAACCACCCTGGCGTATAGCCAGGGTGGCCAATAATTGTGACACTGACTGTACTATCACTTGCATATCTTTTGGCCACCCCGGCAATACGCCTAGCACGAATTGTGGGTGCAACCATCATAACACCAACAGAGTTCGTTGATTTACTACTTGTTGGCAAAATCAAGTTACCTCTCAGTTTAAGTAGGGGGGTGTTATTTATGATTGAATCCACAATTCATGCTAGGCGTATAGCCGGGGTGGCCAAAAGATATGCAGGTGATAGTACATGCAGTACAACTGTAGTAAGGGAATAATTATGTGCTGGGGATATCGGGAGAGGGAGGGGGAGGCATGGACCGCTGGCTGGGATGAGAAGAACAAGGTTCGGCCAACGTCAGTCACTTGCCTGCCTTTTTTGTATTGTGAGTTCCTTCTCGGTTTACACGCTTCTCTTACCATTTCGCTTCTGTTATAATATAAAATAACTTCGCTGTTAGTTTGCGGTTCATTCTCTAGTTTTTTAATTATCTAGTTATTTCTGTACTACTACCTCTGTACTAGACGATACAAATCCTTAACTTGATGTGAGTTCAGTAGTGGTGATCCTACGACGTGACTACCGAATATTTTTTTCGTCTCTCTTAACCTAACGTGACTTAACTTTTGTTTTTTGAGGATGGAAAAAAATTTCACAGTGAAATTAATGCATCAGCTTTTATTCACTAAAAACAAGCTCCCTGCGGATCTATCCCAACCTAAAGTAATCTAGATGTATAGTTCAGTGCTTAATGGTGACAAAATGTGTGTTGAGCTTTCAAAATCTAATCATTTTGTCTCCGTTGTTCTCTAACAAGTCCTGTTACTGTTTATAGCCGCGTACTGCTGAGATTCATCAGTTCGTCAGTTATGATTTTGGATGGTTCTACAATGACGTGTTTACCTTAGTCATTGCTCCATAGTTTGTCTTCTTATGACCTATCTCTTCACAGCTTCTCTAGCACTTTCCATATATAGATGTTAAACTTTGACGTTTGTAAATAAATAATAAAATTTGAGGGTAAGTGCTTTTTGTGCTGAATTGTGAATTGTGTCAAACTTTAATATTTATTAATTTTTTTTATCGTGTAACGTTGCCATATCTTAGGATTATTAATCTAATACTCTGATTAATGTATAATTTTCGTTTTTCTACTCCTAATACTGTAATTGATTCAATATACATTTGCTACCTGTACTTTAATGATATTCATTACGATACAAATTTTTCATTAAAATACAAGTTTATAACCAATAGAAATGCAGCATTCCACCAATATCACGTATTGCTTTGACTATGACAGATCTAAAAAATTAATTATTTTTTGACAGTTAGTTAGAATTATACTTTTTGCAAATAAATTCGGTGATTATTATGATTGGTCGTAGAAAAAATAGTCTATGCAACTCGCATTTGATGGCTAGAAAAACACTCGTATTTATTACGACACTCGTCAAGGCTCGTGTCGTAATTCTCATACTTGTGTCTTAATAGTCATCATTAAATGTTCGTTGCATAAAGTACTATTATAGAGGTACAACAGAACGTTAGACAGCGGCCAGACTGGAGCCACCAACTCTTACCAATTACCACCAATTAAACTTTAAAAGCACGTATTCAAACGACTTTTGGCTAAGTGTGACCGCTGTATCCTATAATAATAAATACATTGTCACAGAGAGGTAGAGAGAGTGAGTTGGGGGAGTGTAGAGAGGGGACATAATCATATTATTATGAAGACATTTTATCTGTCACTATTATGACACCCTATCTATCATTCTATATCTATCATTCCATTTGTCATCCTATATGATATTTAATTCGTAATCTCAAATGTCATTTTATCTATCATCCCATTTGTCATTTCATCTGTCATCCATTCAATCACACCATCTGTAATTAAATCTGTCATCCCACATGTCATCCAACCTATCATTCCATCGGTCATCCCATCGTTCATTCCATCTGTCGTCCATTCTATCACATATCATTCGATTTGTCATATAATCTGTCATTCAACCTGTCATCCTATCTGTTTAATCATAGTTCTTCTCGTCTGACGACATGCCATATATCAATTCACATGTTATTTCATGTCATCGCATCTGTCATATCATTCTGTCATCCCATCTGTCATCCAATATGTCATGTAATGTCATCCAATATATCATTACATCTTTTATCAAATCTATCATCTCATATGTCATCAAATATGTAGAGTGAGGGAGAGAGAATAAAATGAATAGATGAGATGATATACAACAACAGATCAAACTGACCGATAGGATAAGATGCCAATAGAATAGACAGATCAAATGAGACAGACCAAATGAGACAGACCAAGACAGACAGAAAGCGTTTTTTTTAACGTAAATAATTTCAATTTAAAAAAAGAACTATTAGGCAATAAATTCAAAAAGCAAAAAATTTATTTTTAATAGTACATTGCAATACATGGTCGGTAAGTGCATAGTTAACAAATCCAGAAAATATTAGCAAAACGATACCCGTAGGGTCGAGTTTTTCTAATTTTCGAGATTTGTTAAGAAAAGCACTTAACGATCCGAGTATTGCATACTATTTTTTGCACAATCGTGAAAAATAACTAATAATAAATTCATTTTTGAAACTGACACTAGTTGACAGTTGTAAATAATTTTTATAATTTTAAAGTTTATTCAAAATAGTAACCGCTGGAGAACAATGTTGTCCCAGTAACAAGAATAAAAGTAACAAATAGCTCAAACATCTGTTTCACTTACCACCCTTGTGCTTTTGGTTAAATATTTCGAAATCATTATTTTATTGTTTCTATGGACACATACAGTGGTTTGGTAAAATCAACTTTCTATTAGTATAAACATTGTTGGTAAGTACAGAATAGAACACGATTGTGCAAAAATTTCATTACAGCACTTGTTTTAATAGAATTCAGTACCTACAACACAGTTTATAGTTTCATAATAAAAGTAGATAAATAAAAGTACAACTTTGACAATGTGACATCCATGTAAAATAAAAAGGATTATCATTTTGGTTCTTCTAAGGTCAAAAGTGGAAATAGGTAATCAAGCAATATATCAACGTATGATAATTATTCGATAACACCATTATATTGTCCAAGCCTAACATTAACGTTTCGCCTTTAAAAATGAAAGTGCTGTCTTTAATCTTAATTGTGTGGTTATTTTTCAAAAAATCGTCTTGCAAGTGCACAACAACGTTTTTAACAAAATGTGAAAAAATATCGGACGTTAATAATATTAACGGTGAAAAAAGTTGGAAAATCTTAATAATAACTAATGAAGATGGTTCGAATCAAACCTTAAACGAAAGTTTTACAAGTGAAACATTTAAAAATACACCAAACCTTCAATTTTTATACATCGTCGGTCAGTTAAATCAAGTGAACCTATCAACAATTAATTTTGAATATTTACAACAATTGGTTTATTTAAATTTTTATAAAAATAATTTAACGACGGTCAATTTAAAACCTTTTTCGAAAGCGCACAATTTAACCGATTTGGATTTGAGTTACAACTCTATTGAAAATATTACAACTGGAACTGAAATGTATCTAAATTATTCGATAAATTCGTTAAATATGTCGCACAATAAATTCACTAGATTTGACTTCGGGATGTTCGCTCTGCGAAGTTTGAAACGACTAACGATGTCCAACAACCAAATAAGAGATATAATTACATCACGTTATTGGTGTTACCGTTGTACCAATTTGCAATATCTCGATTTGAGTCACAACAAAATTTTGGATTACGTTGAGTTGTGTAATGTGAGAGAATTGTATTTAAATTATAACAAAATCAAAATTATTCGTAGTGGTCAGTACAGATTTATATTATCATTATTAAGCGTTTTGGATTTGTCGCATAACGAAATCGTATTTTTAGAAAAAGGAGCTTTTGACGATTATTATCATTTAATTTCCTTAAATTTAAGTTATAATCGGTTGCAATATTTTTCATCGGACATGATTATAACAGCTAAATCAGTAATTTTGTATGAAAGCATTAGGTTTCTCAATGGAACAATCGATAATGGTAGACATGAACAGTTTTATAAATTTAGAGAAATCTCCATTGCTGGGAATCCATGGTCATGTGCGTGTCTTTCTACAATTGAAGATTTTTTTGATGAGATGAATATTACACAGCCAAAATGTGACCTCGATTATTTTACCAACGGAAAATCTCCCGTTTGCGTTGCCATTGGTTACGTCTGTTATGATTATGAACAGCATGAAGCAGAACAGTATGATAATTTTATAAAATTAGTGCAACTTCCAGATTGTTAAACGTCATTTTGAAGTTCACTGTGATTTGATAATACTCGCTCTCAGAGTCTAGATTTTTTAAAATTTGGTTCTGCAGTAGTTTTAAAACTTCTTGTTCTTTTCAGCACTACTATAGTGCAGTCAACAAAGCACAAACAAGGTCCTGGATTTTTGTACAGAGGTAGGGGCTCCCTTCCTGAACAACATACTAAGAGTCGTGATCGGTGGGGTATGAGCTTTGGGAGGGTGAAGGCTCTAAATTATAAAGTAGTTCAGACCAAATGGTACCTGATAAGCTTCGGACTTTTATGTACTGCTTAATAACTCCGAAAAGGTTCAATCTCACAGTAGAAAAGAAGCTGACTGCTATATCACATGCCCTGATTGCTACTATTCGCCTTCGATCTTTTACATCTGCTATCCTACACAGTTGATCCTGCACTCGCCACAATAGACTCAGTAGCTCTGGAAGCCATTTTGAATAACATTTTCTGCTGATGTGCCACTGGATAAGGAAGTCGTTGTGGATGCGGGAAAGCTGGGATTCTGGTGTTCGAAGATGCGTGCCACGACACATGTACGAATGGTGACTCACTGGGGTATTAATTCGACAACCATGAATATTCCAATATTGACGATGTTCTCTTTTAACATTCACATGATCATTATTCATTAACCATCAAATGTTTACTTTTGCCATTATTTCTAAAATTTTATTATACACATTCACTTTACTAGAATAAAACAAGTTTGTCAGAATTTTATTATTTAATTTATAAATTTTGTACACATGGTAACTCTTATAAACTGAGCAGATAACCCTAATGCTGTATACAAATAAAATTAAAATCTTGACATCCAAAATAAGTGTTAATAAATAAATAGTGTCATTATCTTATTATTTTGGTTTTTCTCAGGTCAAAAGTTGAAACAATCAAGCAATGTATCGACGATACAATAAATAATTATTAGATAATACCAAAAGTATTATCCAAGCATCAAGCATAACTTTCAAGTTTCGCTTTTAAAAATGAACTCAATTTTTTTAATCTTAATTATTGTGTGTTTATTTTTCCAAAAATCAACTTGCAAGTGCACAACAACGTTTTTAACTAAATGTGAAAAAATATCGGACGTTAAACTTTACGGTGAAAAAAGTTGGAACAGTTTAATAATAACTAACAACGATTTTTGGCATCGAAATTTAAACGAAAGTTTAACAAGTGAAACGTTTAAAAAGACACCAAACATTCAAGTTCTGTACATCGTCGGCCAGTTAAATGAAGCCAACCTATCAACAGTTCATTTCGAATATTTGCAACAATTAATTTACGTAAATTTTTACAAAAATAATTTAACGATGGTCAATTTAGAAACTTTTTCCAAAATGCACAATTTAATCGATTTGGATTTGAGTTACAACTCTATTAAAAATATCACGTGTGGAACGAGTCAAAATAATTCGATAAATTCGTTAAATTTATCGCAAAATAAATTGACGAGCCTTCGAGGAAACATGGTCGATGTGCCAAACATGAAACGACTAACGATTTCCAACAATCAAATAAGAAACACATCGTACGATTGTTTTCATCCCGATTTGGAGTACCTCGATTTGAGTCACAACGAAATTTGGAATTTCGACGCTTTTGCTCCGTTGTGGAATTTGAAAGAATTGTATTTAAATTATAACAAAATCAAAATTATTCATACGTCGAAATTTGTTAAAAGTGTAATCGTTTTGGATTTGTCGCATAATGAAATTGTGTTTTTGGAAAAAGGGGCTTTTGATTATTATTTTTCTTTAATTTCTATAAATTTAAGTTATAATCGTTTGCAATATTTTTCATCGGCTATGATAGTAACTCAAAAAGACCCAACAATTTTTAATGTGATTCCAACCTACGTCGATTTTTCTTTTACTGAAACTGACTATACTTCAGAATATTATTATAAATTTAAAGAATTTTCTATTGCTGGGAACCCATGGTCATGTGCGTGTCTTGCTACAATTGAGGATTTTTTTGAAAATATGAATATTACACAGCCAAAATGTGATCTCGATTATTTTTCCAACGGAAAGTCTCCCGTTTGTGTTGTCATGGGTTACGTCTGTCATGATTACGAACAGCATGTGGCAGAACAATATTCCAATTTTAGTAAATTTGTGCAACATCCAGAATGTTAAACGCTGTTTTGCAGCAGTTCTTCAGTTGTGATTTGGATGGTTTTACAACAACGTGTTTACCTTAGCCATTACTCCATAGTTTGTCTAATGGCTACTTGTCCAATGCTGTAATGGCTACTTTAGCCATTACTCCACAGTTTGTCTTCCTATGACCCATCTATGCACAGCTTCTCTCGCACTTTCTTTATAAACTCCAAGACCGACCCTAAGCCAAACTGATGTTTCTGAACCCATTTTCCCAAAGTCATCAGTTTTTTGTTCCCTTCAAAAACTATTCACGAAAACGGGATTTATGATTTTCCAATAGCAAGCTACTTTAGCCATTACTCCACAGTTTGTCTTCCTATGACCCATCTATGCACAGCTTCTCTCGCACTTTCTTTAGAAACTCCAAGACCGACCCTAAGCCAAACTGATGTTTCTGAACCCATTTTCCCAAAGTCATCAGTTTTTTGTTCCCTTCAAAAACTATTCATGAAAACGGGATTTATGATTTTCCAATAGCAAGCTACTTTAGCCATTACTCCACAGATTGTCTTCCTATGACCCATCTATGCACAGCTTCTCTCGCACTATCTTTATAAACTCCAAGACCGACCCTAAGCCAAACTGATGTTTCTGAACCCATTTTCCCAAAGTCATCAGTTTTTTGTTCCCTTCAAAAACTATTCATGAAAACGGGATTTATGATTTTCCAATAGCAAGCTACTTTAGCCATTACTCCACAGTTTGTCTTCCTATGACCCATCTATGCACAGCTTCTCTCGCACTTTCTTTAGAAACTCCAAGACCGACCCTAAGCCAAACTGATGTTTCTGAACCCATTTTCCCAAAGTCATCAGTTTTTTGTTCCCTTCAAAAACTATTCATGAAAACGGGATTTATGATTTTCCTATAGCAAGCGACTTTAGCCATTACTCCACAGTATGTCTTCCTATGACCTCACAGCTTCTCTCGCACTTTCATTAGATACTTAGGACCAACCCTAAGCCAAAGTGATGTTTCTGAACACATTTTCCCACAATCATCAGTTTTTTTGTTCTCTTCAAAAACTATTCATGAAAACGGGATTTATGTTTTTCCAATAGCAAGCTACTTTAGCCATTACTCCACAGTTTGTCTTCCTATGACCCATCTATGCACAGCTTCTCTCGCACTATCTTTATAAACTCCAAGACCGACCCTAAGCCAAACTGATGTTTCTGAACCCATTTTCCCAAAGTCATCAGTTTTTTGTTCCCTTCAAAAACTATTCATGAAAACGGGATTTATGATTTTCCAATAACAAGCTACTTTAGCCATTACTCCACAGTTTGTCTTCCTATGACCCATCTATGCACAGCTTCTCTCGCACTATCTTTATAAACTCCAAGACCGACCCTAAGCCAAACTGATGTTTCTGAACCCATTTTCCCAAAGTCATCAGTTTTTTGTTCCCTTCAAAAACTATTCATGAAAACGGGATTTATGATTTTCCAATAGCAAGCTACTTTAGCCATTACTCCACAGTTTGTCTTCCTATGACCCATCTATGCACAGCTTCTCTCGCACTTTCTTTAGAAACTCCAAGACCGACCCTAAGCCAAACTGATGTTTCTGAACCCATTTTCCCAAAGTCATCAGTTTTTTGTTCCCTTCAAAAACTATTCATGAAAACGGGATTTATGTTTTTCCAATAGCAAGCGACTTTAGTCATTACTCCACAGTTTGTCTTCCTATGACCCATCTATGCACAGCTTCTCTCGCACTTTCTTTAGAAACTCCAAGACCGACCCTAAGCCAAACTGATGTTTCTGAACCCATTTTCCCAAAGTCATCAGTTTTTTGTTCCCTTCAAAAACTATTCATGAAAACGGGATTTATGATTTTCCAATAGCAAGCTACTTTAGCCATTACTCCACAGTTTGTCTTCCTATGACTTATCTATTCACTGCTTCTCTCGCACTTTTCTCAGATACACCTGGAGCGACCCTAAGTCAAACTGATGTTCTAAACCCATTTTTGCGAAAGCTTCAGTTCTCTCTCTGCCTTCGATACTACAGTGCCTTCGAATCATTATCATTTGAACTGAGTTACGATTTGTTAGGAGTTAGTTCTGTTAGGCATTGATGGACTAGCTATTTTATTATTTTTCTGTTGTGACACACCGTAATGGTGGCCTGGCCGTCAGAGACTTACTTAAGTAGGTTCTTCTGTTATTTTAGAGAAATCGTTGCATAATTGTGTCTGAAAGGCAGAGGAAGTTTTGTCAAGAGAAGAACTGAAACTTTTTCATTTTCTAAGCCCAAGCACTACCTCTTACTAATTATCAATGTTACAATATGGATCCATTGAAACCAAACTGATGACATCAACGCTGGTAAGTGACGAATTGACGGATGGATTATAACTTTTTGAGTCTGTTCTTGTAACGCAAGCTTCTCCAATTTGAGTAACTGATGTTTCTGAACCTATTTTCGCAAAATCGTCAGTTTTCTCACTCCCTTCAAAAACTTTCTCGCTCCCTTCGTCAATTGGTAAATATTTTTGTACTGGGAGAAGGCTGCGTTCAGCTTTATTGGATGACATCGACTGCTGGACGCCTAATAACGCAAAATTGAAGCTCTAGCCACGTTAAGGATTACATAGTTAACATCAATAAGAAGATCAAAAACAAAGAACGTGACAAGTTGACTCTTGGTCTCTTGGTGAAGAAAACCATGAGAGAAGAAAATATTTACGAGGCCAACCGAACAGATTACAGTGGTAACTCGAAAACTAAAAGTGAGTAAATAAAGTTGATAAATGGCCCATTAACTAACAAAGTGCTGTTTTTTTCAGAAATCCTAAAATTGAGCGCCTCGCCTCGATGAGCTTCAATTCCGAGAAAACGTCTGGATTTCAATTGCGATTCAAATAGCTGTCTTCTCAAGGATCAAATTAAAATCCTACATAAACTAACTTTACGTCACATGTTTGCTCTGGATAACGGAGAGGTGGATCACATGGTAAAGCACTTCGCTCATGGAATTTGTAGAATTATTGGAAAGCTTTGACTCTTACAAAACTTTAATCCCTTAATGTACAATTGTCCTGTCCCTCTTCCATAGCTGTCAATGGTTATTAGTGATTATAAAGGAGGGTCTCATGTGAAGTAAAAATAGAACGGTTTATTTCAGAAGGTAATTGAATAAATTTCTGCTCCAAGAATTGCATTTAACATATTCATTTCAGAGACACCCTGTACCATATTGTGGACAAGTGGACATGCATCAGTGAGCCATTTTTCTTCATCTTCTTCCTCCAACCGTGGGATCTCAAGAGACGGATGCGACGAGAGCATTTATGCCAATTTAAAAAAATCCCCACCCCACAAGTATTCAAGTTTCCGAAAAAGGTCAACTCATTTAACATTTTGACCTTCTCTAGATAAGAGAAAGTTAGATTGCAACTCGACAGTAGTTCCAATGGTTAATTTTAAAAAATGTGCAGCGTTAACTTCAACTTTAATTTTGTGTTTGTTTCTCCAAGGAATTTGTTCGAAATGCACCACAACGTTTATAACAACGTGCGAAAAACTTACAGACGTAACTAATTTGGGCGAAGAAAATTGGCAAAACTTGATAATAATTAACGATCTTTGTGGCAAAAAAGCTTCTACGAGCCCAAACGCAAGTTTAACTAGTCAAACATTTCTAAAGACACCCAAATTGGAAGAATTGTACATAGTTGAAATTTTAAGTGGAATTGAACCGAAATCGTTAGAAAATTTAAAACAGTTAACTTACCTCAAGTTGTTTAAAAATAACCTCAAAGTTTTACAAAGAGGCGCCTTTTCGAGTTTAGAATTATTCAAATTGGATTTGAGTTACAATTTAATCGAAAATCTCGTACATGGAGTTTTTGAAAATTCGTCAATTAGCTCGATGGATTTATCTAACAACAAGTTGACCAACCTTCAAACAAACATGGTGGATTTGGTTAATTTGCAAAAGTTGGATTTGTCCAACAACGATTTGAGTTATTTGGCGCCCAACTGTTTCCATGGCGGCTTAGAGACGCTCGACTTGAAAAATAACAGTATTTCAAACTTAGACAGAGGCGTATTGAGCCCATTGTACAATTTGATGGAATTTAATTTATCTCACAACAAAATTCCTCTAATACCCGATTGGTTGATTTTAAAAAGTTTGATAAAATTCGATTTGTCGCACAACGAAATTGTCGGAATTGAAAGTGGCGCTTTTAAAAATTGTTTAAGTTTAAAATATTTATTTTTAGGTTATAACAAGTTGAGCTATTTATCGCCGAATATTTTTGTTAATGGAAACGAAATTGAAATTCTTCACTTACATGGAAATCGTTTAATAAGTTTAGATGCGGAGCTTGGTGTGATTTTATCCAATATCAAAGAGATGTCTATTGGTGGTAATCCGTGGGCTTGTCCTTGCCTTAGGGAAATTATAGTTTATTTTGAAGACAATAATGTTATACAACCCGAGTGCGAAAGAATGTTCTTTGATAATGGCCAATCACCTGTGTGTATTGTGACGAGTTTAACATGTAACGGTAATGAAACTTTGACAGAGGAACGAAATAATGATTTTCACCAACTTATGGAATATTTCAATTGTTAAGTAATATTTACACAGCTATTGTATTTTTTGTTTTTTTACACAATTTTATTAAACGAGGGATGATGTGTCATCACGAGACTTTTCTATTTTGTCCTTAACCTAAAAGATATTACCTAAAATTAGTTTTATTATTTTTTTTGATTGGTTTTAGTCACTTTAAAAAATTACCTTTTAAAAAATCTATAGGTACAGGGTGTGCAAAAATAAAAAGGTACATCGTAGCTCCTATTAAAAAAAATTAATACAAAATAAAATGATGGTCCCATTTCGTGGTTTTTCCCTGATAACTTAGCTGGTAATTATTATTACATAAATTTAAAAACGGCATTTTGTACCCAAAATATAAAGCTATCATCCTAACATATTAGATTTTTAAAACCATTTAAAACTATCTACCTCTAAAGGGCCAAAATATGACAAACTTTTGAAATAGAATTTCTCAAAGTCTATTCAAGCCGATTCTTTTATTTTTAG
The DNA here is from genome assembly GCA_963924605.1 of Malthinus seriepunctatus. Classification (NCBI taxonomy): domain Eukaryota; kingdom Metazoa; phylum Arthropoda; class Insecta; order Coleoptera; family Cantharidae; genus Malthinus; species Malthinus seriepunctatus. Next base: position 20,444,037 of record OZ004603.1, read on the forward strand.
ATATGTTATAGGCAAAGCCGTTCTCTATCAACTGCAATAAGTTTCATTCGTTAGAAATTTCCAGGACAAGAGTTATGATTTTCTGAAAGTCAAAATTTAAAAAATCTGTAACTTCCCTTGTAATAAAAATAAAAATTTGAAACTTGGTACATGTATTAATAGCATGAATATACATCATTTGACACTATTTTCAATTTAGAAAATGCTTCCGGTTAAACCGGAAATAACAAAAATATTTAAAGTGTTTAGGAACGCCCGTATATTTTTAATTATTTTGAAAGATCGTAATACAAACTGTTAAATAATACAAATCACTTTATACTTTAACTTCTGGTTTTATTAGAAATGACACCAAAGGTCTACATTGGCATCACAAAACTATCTCTAGACACCAGAATAAAACATACCAAAGAAGTCTCCGTTTGAGACTTAAAAAAAATCGACAATGATCTGACATTCTTTGGGCAGTAACAGTTACAAGTAATCCAAATGGCCACCAATAAAACAATGGGGCAATTTTGTGATTTTTACCTGATAACTTAGGCAGTAATTATTATTATACAAATTTAAAAGCTGCATTTTGTACTTAAAATATAAGGCTCTCGTCCTGACCTAATTGATTTTTAAAATTATTTAAAATTGCCTACCTCTGAAGGGCCAAATTATGTCAAACTTTTGAAATAAAATTTCTCCAAGTCTGTTCGGACCGTTTTATTTTAAATTTTTGATATATTATAGACAATGCCGTTCTCTATCGAATGGCATGAGTTTCATTTGTTAGAAATTTCCAGAACCGGAATTATAATTTTTTGAAACCCAAATTTCAAAAATCTGTAACTTCGTTTGTAATAAAAATGAAAATTTGAAACTTGGTATATGTATTATTCTCAAGAATGTTCATTATTTGACACTATTTTGGTTTACAAAATGCTTCCGGTTAAACCGGAAATAACAAAAATATCTAAAGCGTTTAGGAATTTGGAGGCTTTAGTATATTTGAAGTGTTTAGTATTATTTCAAAAATTATTTTAAAAGATCGTAATATAAACTGTTATAAATGATACAAAACACTTCATATTTTGACTTCTGGTTTTATCGGAAATGAGACTAAAAGTCTACATTGGTACCACAAAAATATCTCTAGACACCAGAATAAAACATACCAAAGAAGCCCCCCCCCCCCAGTTGGAGACCGAGAAAAAAATCGGCCATGATCTGACATTCTTTGGACAGTAACCAGAATATAAATATAAAGTGTAAAATTGCAAAAATATTATAATGACGAGCGGTACTACACAGTGGCGTAGTCAGCATTTTGGGGCCGTTGGAGCGAACTTGTCAACTTAAAAGAAAGTACATTCATTACTGTTAGTTTTACAGCGGGGCAGACTACTTGAGGTAGAATCTAATACAAACAGCTTATAGCAGAGATTGTCAACTTTTCCTTTACCTAGCTACGCCACTGGTACTACAGGGGAGTATTACCACGCGTAGGAATGATCAAACATACGAAAAGCGCAATAAAATCAACAAGGACGCCTTAGTCTAAACAATACTTTCATACCATATAGACCATTGCCTGGTACCTATATTTTTTGCAATACGGATCGGCCCTTTTACCTCCGTCTTTGCCACGTTGTGAAGGCCGACTTTGTAGTCAGTTTAGATAAAGATTTTATATCACGATATTCACGGAACGGAACGGAACGGAACGGAACGGAACGAAACGGAACGGAACGGAACGGAACGGAACGGAACGGAACGGAACGGAACGGAACGGAACGGAACGGAACGGAACGGAACGGAACGGAACGGAACGGAACGGAACGGAACGGAACGGAACGGAACGGAACGGAACGGAACGGAACGGAACGGAACGGAACGGAACGGAACGGAACGGAACGGAACGGAACGGAACGGAACGGAACGGAAAATTTGTTTGCAAGCTAATTGGCTAGTATAAAAAATGAACAAAGGCTTGGTTATTTGAAATGTGATACACTATTTAACTTAGTTGGCTAGCCAACGTACCTTCAGCAAAAACATAAATTATTCAACATTTTATATAAAATTTTGTGCTTTAACTAGAAGTTGTATCTAACCTAATTTACTTCCAAACTCTGCTATAAAATGAAATTCTTTCTTTTATTACATAAAAGACAAGTTCGTTCGTTGATTCCCACTCAAGCCAATCGTGGTCTATTAAAGTTTTAAATTGAAATATTTAAAAAAAAAGTACTTACTTGAAAAAATTAAAATCGATCGTAGTAACATTTCCAGTACATAACTTTTGACAAATGTCGGGTAAACCTCTGGCTTTACAACAGGGCGTGTGGTCCATTCCATTAATTAAACAAGTAAAAGTATCTCCGGCCCAAGGTGCGCAAATCATCAAATCTGTTATTTCGGCAGTGTCGGCCATTAAGGGATCGCATAATTTGTTAACGCAAGTTTTATGTACGACGCCTTTGTTCGTACAACAGGATCTAATGTCTGGAAGACGTGGAGCTTCAACAACTGTTGTAGGTTTTAATTTTCCCGGCGTTAACGTTAACGTTCTCACGCTGTAAGAAGGTAAACTACTGCCGTGCGTATTATGCGCCGAAACTCGTACTTCGTACATAGTAAATGGAGTTAAATTATTTACAACTGTTTGATTTTGCGAACCGGGCACGCTTATGTGGATTGTGTTGAAAAATGCAGTTGGAGGTAATTTCGTAGGCGACATTTCTGTAGAATCAATTATACGATCGTCGAATGTCCTCAAAGTGCTTATGTTAACGACGTAATTTTGTATACTTTCGGCGTTTGATTCTGGTAAAGACCACGATACTTTTAAAGATTTTTCAGTTAAAGCTTCGACTTCTAAATCTTCAGGCGGACTCGGTAAAAGTTCTAAAATAAGTTAAAATTAAAGCGTTGTGAAAATTGAAAATTAAGCAAATTTACCTATTCCTTCGACGATGCAAGCTAAAGTTTGTTCTGTGTAAGCAGAACAAGAGAAGTGAGTTTTTATGTTGTCGGTAATTGCCGTATATTCGCCTCTACAGACATCTTGGCAAATATCGGGTACACGTTCTTGTATACAACATGGGACGTGATTCCTTCCATCGGCCATACAACGAACTATCGATGGAAAATCAACTTCGCAATTTTCAGGATCTTGTCCTGTGTTACCTAAAACAAGTCAACGTTAATAAGAAGCGTGTAAATAAAACAAAATAAAGTAGGTACCTTCAAGTATACTTTGAATGTTACAAAAACCGAGACAACTCAAAGATACGTTTTTATTTACACAACAGTCGGTGTAGTTGTGATTTCTACTGCTAAAAATTTCTCGTCCTTCGAAAGTTGCCACCGTAATTTCCGACGAAGAATTTAAAGGCGGTTGAAGTTCTTTAGGTAACACTGAAAAATAAAAATAACGTTTCGTTAGTAATTTTTAGTTGCACTATCAGACGCTCGTTCTAATACAACTTTTGAAAGTTGCATTTGAGATAACAAAAAAAAGTGACGAGTTTATCAGAAAATGGCTTTTGTGAAGCTTGATGTTTTCAGTTGGTGCTTTGAATTGGAAAAGTTTAAGTTTGAGATTTTTGTTTGATCTTTGTGTTAAAAGCCAAAAGGCATAAGATATCGGCTCAAGGAGATTCCTAAATAATTTACGAACAAGCGTACAGATGAGCATATGGACAGACATGTAGATCAGCAGGCCAAATATGTAGATATACACCAGCCACTCAGACAGTTTTCCTTCAGAGTTCGTTCTTGACTCATAAAGTATGAGTTTCTATCCCAGCTGTAAATCAAAATTTTTTTTTTAAAACATAGGTTTGGTCCCTCATTTGATTCATGATTATCAGAATGGGAGAGGAGGGGTTAAACTGCAATACAATCGTTTCACAAGCCTTAAGAGTCGCTTGAAACCTCAGAGTTTGAAGTGTAATTGTCGATAAATATTGGAGATAGATCGGTAGTACAACAGACTTAAACGTGGATGTTGAAGGATAATTGTTTCATCTTGGTTTTAATAACAAAACACACGGGAAAAGGGCTTGGTTCTTGACCATGGCTTTTTAAATCTCAGGTTGACCAAAGCTAGACTGACAAGGTGAGATAATCAGTGGATTTATCCCCACAAAGGCAGAAATATATCGACTTAATCTCCATAGAGTTATAGATGATGAAAACGCTTCGCTCTGATTTTCTTTTGGAGTATCAGACGATGGTACAGGTAGGAAAACAGAATCCAGGAATATATGGACCTTATGGAATAGATTTACTTAGAAAAATAGTTAAATAAGGACAGATTAAGCATAAAGTCCACAGATGAACAGAGATATAGATACAGAGATCAGAATTGGATTAGATTAGGTGAGATTAGGTCAAGTTGGATTAGGTTAGGTTAGGAAGACGAGAGCATAAAGACAGAATTCTTTATAGCAAAATAATCCAAACTTAGAGCTTTGAATTACTGCCAATGTTGCAAATTATTGAGTGAGTATTATTGAAAATGATGAGCTAAGATCAAATAGACGTAAAACTCTGTAAATAGATCATCTAATGACATCATATTGATGTCGAGCTGAAAAGAAGACTAACATTGAGTTGAAACGTGATTAGAAACATGGAATGCATCCTGAAGACCACAAAGAGTTCAATAACGAGTTCAATCATTAGTTTATGAGCTGGAAACGACTATAGGTACGTGCAAAAGTTGCATTTTATAATTCGAAAACTGATGATCTTGGAAAACTCAAAACTGGAAGCCTAAGCTAACCTCTCAGCACCGGGGTTTGTTCACGACTGTGAGTCAAGCAGAGCACCTGATTCTAAAAATCTGAGCAACAGGAAAGCTGAGGGTGACCATATCTGGTAGTAGTTAGGCCCCCCCGGTTGCCGTCACAAACGGTGAAAGAGCGGTCAGAAACTTTAGGATTGAGAGACTCTGTCTCTAACCTAACCTAACCTAGCATGGTAGAAAGCACAAAACTACTAGAGTGTTTTATTAACTGCTGCTTAATATCCGTTTTAGGCGTAGAGTCGGTTCCAGACGTACCAGTGGTATTTGGTTGGTGGTAGTAAATTCGGGCCTCAAAATGGCCGGTTCCCAATCGTTACCGATTCAAGGAGCTTTGGGAACTTAGCTAACGTTTCGGTGCTGCGAGAGAGGTGAAGCCACAAACTGGGCGAGCTGGAGTCTGTTACGACTAATGGAGTTCGCCTCGCAATGGTTGGAAGGCTTCGCGCTTAGTAAGTGGGACATCTTGTTACAACGACATCATGCATGCATCCTTTTCTAGAAGTTTGAGTCCTCCAAGGGCCCCATATTGAAGCAGTGTTGTACTGCAATATCCTTGGGTGTCTGCGTCCAAAGAGCTTTGAGAACTTAGCTAACATTTTGATGCTGCGGGAAAGGTGGAGCCGCAGACTGGGCGAGCTGGAGTCTGCCACCCCTAATGGAGTTCGCCTCGCAGTGGTTGGAAGGCTTCTCGCTTAGTAAATGGGACATTTTGTTACTACAAAATGTTGCATGCATCCTTTTCTAGAGGTTTGAGTCCCCCACTATCCCCATATTGAAGCCGTGTTGTACTGCAATATCCTTGGGTGTCTGCGTCCAAAGAGCTTTGAGAACTTAGCTAACATTTCGATGCTGCGGGAAAGGTGGAGCCGCAGACTGGGCGAGCTGGAGTCTGCCACCCCTAATGGAGTTCGCCTCGCAGTGGTTGGAGGGCTTCTCGCTTAGTAAATGGGACATTTTGTTACCACAAAATGTTGCATGCATCCTTTTCTAGAGGTTTGAGTCCCCCACTATCCCCATATTGAAGCCGTGTTGTACTGCAATATCTTTGGGTGTCTGTGTCCAAAGAGCTTTGGGAACTTAGCTAACATTTCGGTGCTGCGGGAAAGGTAGAGCCGCAGACTGGGCGAGTTGGAGTCTGCCACCCCTAATGGAGTTCGCCTCGCAGTTGTTGGAAGGCTCTTCTCGCTTAGTAAGTGGGACATTTTGATACATTGACATTCTGTCTGGTCTGTCTGATCTGTCTGGTTTTGTACGGCAATATCCTTGGGTGTCCGGGTCTGAAGGCAGTGTAGTTCCAATATTAGATTGTAAGTATAAGTTGGACGGTAAGTATAACTGCTATCCTGTAAAGGGTATAAACCGACGGTACTCAGCAGAATTTATCGTGGTGGGTTGCATAAGACTCGTTTGGTAGAGTATTTCTACGAATTTGAGGAGACGACAACGAGGAGGACCAGATAGGCTACACCTTAACCGTCTGATCGACTTAGAGATAATATCTATAATTTATTGTGAGTGATTCTAGATGGCTCCAAACATTTGGAAAGGGGAAGGGTTCTAGATCCGGCGAAGCCGGAATCTGGCTTTCCCCGGCAGTACGAGAGGCTGCCAGGGACCTTTAGAAAACTCGCTCTTGATCTAGAAAAAAATTACTAGGCCGACCGATGTCAGATACGAGGTTAGGTTAGATGATATTTGATTAGCTTAGGTCAGAAAAGACTGAGAGCTTTAAAATCCCATTGATCGAAACCATGGTACATATTATGAAAAGCTCGTCGAAGTAAAAGTCCTAACTTTACTTCGCATGATGACAGTGGCGTATTATTGAACCATCATAAAAAATGTGATCTTTTTTAATAAAATAATTTTGTGCAGTTCGAATTTCCAACTGAAATTTTTTACTCGGTGTTGGTATTGATGGATTTGAAATTTGCAATTTGTAGCTATTTGCTTAATCGTTAATCATTAATCGTATAGAAGCATAAAAGTTGCCATAAATAAACCACATATATAAAACTTCACTTGCAGAAATAGCACCAACCTACTTCTTCATCCTAACCTAAAGCCATATTGAATCAAACTAAGTTTGTTATAAACTTTAAATGAAAAGTAGGTAACAGTCTGGCATTTTAAGTAAAACTTTTCAAACTCAAGTTTTGAATTACATTAAGATAGCAAAAAAAACAAAACACGTTTTATTTAAAAATAAAAAATAAAATAAATATAATAAAATATTACCGCTTAGTTTATGGAAACTCCTTACAATTGGGTTACTGTTGACTTCACAAACGTATATTCCCGAGTCTGATGGCTTTGAATTTCTTATGACTAGGACCCAAACATCCCCTCCTGCTGAAACTTTAGGTTCCTCACCGGATGCTGCTGGAACAATAGCGTATACAACATTAATTAAGGAAACACTAAATAAACAATTATACACACATTTCTAAATCATTTAGAAATAACCTTATCTTAATCATTTATACAATTCAATTGCCTTAAAATTTATTTATGGCTTATACAGAGTGATAATAGTCAAGTTGACTTTAAACAAATTTAACAAAAATGTTAGTAAGTGGTGATACATTAATCCTCCATTCGTGCGCCATGCCTCTAAGATCAATGCGAATGTTTTTTACTAATATTTCAAAACTATTTTTAAATATTGGGATGTGCCTTTGTGACATCTTAGAATCATCTATTTACAATAGTTCGCCAAAGTCGCATCCCGGTAACTATCGTAGTTTATTAGCAACTGGCGAGTAAACGGAACAAGACGTCTCCGAGGTAACGCGTCCGCTCCACGGACCTTTTTCTCAAAAACGGTGTATTTTAAGAAAAAATTACATCAATAATTTATTTTATAGAATTAAATTTTACATTAGACTGTGAAATAAAAAATTAAAAAATGTTTTGCACAGAGAAGTTATTGATGAAAAACAAAGACCAATTTCCGTAACTAGCGCCCTCTAGAGACTTCTACAAAATTATGATTTGGTACTTATGTTAATTTACATTGTTAAGATGTGTACTAAATCTTATGAAAATCGGTCATGAAGTTTGCAAAATATCACAAAATAATGTTTTAGGGTCCTCTTTCAGAGACCCCCACGTCCCTAAAAACCGAAACTGGAAATAATAAAAAAATATGGGTACTCTAATTTTAAGTAAAGAAGTTTGTTTAAAGATTGTATCAACACCCTGTATTTTTGAATAATTTTTAAAATAAATCTCCAGAAAGACCACCTTAGTGCAGACACCGTTGGTACACCCTGTATGTGGTATATTATTAGACGTAAAACAAAACTAAAACAATTTATAAGCGAATGGTTTTTGATCTTAGGAAGAAGAGATGAATTTTATACAAAATCAAATAAGTTTTTCTCATTTCCAATTCTAATTTTACACCGTTTGATATTGAAAATATTCCTAGGTTGTAAAAGTCGCAATTTGTGTGCAAAATTTTTTATTTTTTCTACAATCATATAACTCGAGAACCATTTTAGAAATTAGTATTAAAATTATCGCTTTTTTTAGGTAGAAAAAGAAGGGGTAAATTTTCTAGTTTTTCGTGTGATATCATCAGGAAGTTAATCGATTTCAATATAAATTCCTAAGCGAACGGAATTTGGAGGAAGCTTATGAACTTGTGCCATATTACATAAACTTTTGAAATATTGCCATCATCGGTTTAGTTGGAAAGGATGAGGCTAATTTTTAAGTTTTTTTGACATAAGAGGTAAGGAAAAATGGAAAAATTTGAAAGTTGGTGGAATTTTCATCCCTTCTCTTTATTTCTTGTTTATAGTTATTTGTACAAGAAAAAATTTGTTTTCTTTTCATTTTCAAAGTAAACAACCCTTATTTAAAAATTATTTTTAATTTTTATAATACTCGTATAATGTAGGTATATAATTTTTCTAAAAGATTTTTTTTATAATTATATTGGGAAAATTTTTAATATTATAAATTAAAAAATTTCTCGTGTTATTAAACACGAAACAAAAATAAAAATAAAATTTAAATAATTTTCATAAATGATAAGTGAAGCGAAATTTAAAGTGAAATTAAAAAAATCACAAACTAGATGATGTATCTGAAGAATTAAATTTCACAATTTTGCTAGTACTTGCACCCCTTAGGGCCCACTATCATATCAGGGAACTAATACAATAATTTTGTGCCTCCAGATAAATAAAGTAAAACCAAAACGCATACAAATCCACATTGAAAATTTTAATTAACAACAAAATAAAATAAAAAGCCACCATTTTAATGACTTTTGTATGCATGATTTGTTCAAAACTATACCAAATAAATGTCATTTGTTGCATTATTTAATTCAAAGATAAGAGAGATAGTAACAAAATAATTTAACAGTGAAAAATGTATTTCATTTAAACCACAAAATTTGATGAATTTTATTCAGAGCATCAAGTTATTTGATAAAAGGTCGTCCTTTTCACGTTTAATCTGTGAGAGAGGTTTTGTTGAGCTTTTCTAAACCGTTTCGTTTGGTAGTAGGCACTAACATTGCTACATATTGCTTCATCGGGTCTCTTTCCGAAACAGTTTACATAAAATGTGATTGAGAGCAGCTTCTACTTGCAGTGAACTAAAGGAAAAAGCTTCTTCGATAACAATCTTCTTCAAACGGGGATTATGAAAATACGTAGCCTACAGCTATGATTTATTTCTATAAATAAATTTGTTTCTAAGACAAATATAAACAATGCAAAGGCGAAAATCTTTTTCCTGAGTTCACATCTTTGAGAATAAAAAATTAAAAATGTTTGGCATTAATAAATTGTTAGTTTTAAACCGAAATAAAAATTTTCTTTGTGTGGTAGTTTACAATAAAAATGTTGGCAAAACTCTAAGACGTTAAGATTTTGACATACTTTACTAATGGACGCATGAACGAAGACAGACAGATATTTAAACAGGTAGATCTGGACAGAAGAAAAGACCTAAAACTCAGCTATGGACAGAGACGGTCAGGTAAAAATGAGGACAAGCACAATAAATAGAAATCTGAATAAGTAGTGGAGAAATAGACAAAATGACAAAGAAGCAGATCAACAGACACCCAAACTCTTCTACTTGCAGTATACAAGCAGACATTTGGATAGACATACAAACTTTCGTGATTATAGCCAAATAAGCAGATATTATGGCAGAGAGGCTGTTGAACTTAGAGGGAGAAGCTAAGAAGACATGCTAGCAGACTGTCGTGCTTACAGCCAAACAAGCTGTCGAGCTTACAGACCACTAGTTTAGACATTCAGTAGAAAATATTGACAAACATGTTATCGTGCTTACAGGCAGACAAGCAGATAGGTAAACTTTCGTTTTTGTAGCCAAATAAGCAGATATTAAGACATAGAGGCTGTTGTGCTTATAAGCAGAGGCTAGGAAGACATACTTATAGACTGTCATGCTTACAGCCAACCGAATAGAACGAAAGATAGGCAAACAAGCTGTCGCGCTTGCAGACCACTAGTTTAGACATTTTTAGACGTTTTTACAGCCAAGTAAGCAGATATAACTTCAGAGAGGCTGATGCGCTTATCGGGACTGAGCTTAGCAGGAAAAACAGCCAAGTAAGCAGATATGAAGACAGAAAAAGACTACTTTGCTTATAGGTAGAGAGAGAGACATAGAGATAGGCAGGTTGCGGTAATGCGCTTATCGACACTGAGTTGAGCAAGAAAAACAGCCAGGTTAGTAGATATGAGGACAGAGAAAGACTACTGTGCTTATAGGTAGAAAGATAGACATAAAGATAGGCAGGTTGCGATAATTACAGCCAAATAAGCAGATATAACCTAAAAGAGGCTGTTGCGCTTATCGACACTTAGTTGAGCAAGAAAAACAGCCAGGTTAGTAGATATGAAGACAGAGAAAGACTACTGTGAATTATAGATAGAGAGATAGACATGTTGATGGGCAGGTTGCGGTAATTACACAGCTAAATAAGCAGATATAACCTCAGAGAAGTTGTTGCGCTTATCGGTACTGAGTTGAGCACGAAAAACAGCCAAGTAAGCAGATATGAAGGCAAAGAAAGACTACTGTCCTTATATGAAAAGAGAGATGGACTTAGGGATATGCAGGTAGCGGTAATTATAGCCAAATAAGCAGATATAACCTCAGAGAGGTTGTTGCGCGTATCGACACTGAGTTGAACAGGAAAAACAGCCAAATAAGCAGATATGAAGACAGAAAAAGACTACTGTGCTTATAGGTAGAGAGAGAGAGACATAGGGATAGGCAGGTTGCGGTAATTACAGTTAAATCAGCAGATTTCAACACAGAGACGGTGTTGTGCTTATAGAGGCAGAGTGTCGTGCTTACAGGCAGACAAGCAGATACGTAGGCTGTCGTACTTACTGAAATAAGCAGACATAAAGCTGTCATATGAAAAAACCGTATTAAAAAGTAAATACAAAGGAAAAAGCTTATGGAAAGAGGCAATTTTAAGTCGAAAGTCTTACAATTTAGGAGCGTAAAGAGAAGAAGAAAAACAAGATTTGACCCTAACTACACTAAATCAAATCAAAGAAAATTTTTTAAAAAGCTCCAACAAATCAATAAGTAGTATTAAAACCTTTAAAAAAAGCTTTCATTAGGGTTGATTTGCTAAAAAAAAGTATCAAATAGCAATTAGTTAAACATTGTGTTAACATTTTAAAACGTATAAAGCACATCATTAAAAATTGCATTTGCGCAAACGTAATTTCCATCCTAAATCAAGTAAAAATGATAATAATAATAATAATGTAAGCAAAATGATATCCAATTTTATCAAAAATGGCTTTATTGGAATCATATTTTCATTACAAATAGCAACCGTTCCCTTTTTAATGAGCTTTCAATTAGATTTAAAAATGATGTAATATAAGTATTAAGTCGATAAAAAATTGTATGTAATAAAATACAAGAGGGCTTTAACGTAGAGGTAATATACAGGGTGGCGCCATGGAGTTGGTTATATTCCATTATTTTGTTTTCTTTTAGAGCCACTTGCTACTATACTACTCGTAATTCAAGGCTTAAAAAAGTAGTAAAAAATAGTAGATTAAAACAATTTGAAATTTTACGTTTTATATCAAAATTCAAAATATGTACTTGCTATAACAGAAAAAAATGAAAATCGGCAAATTAGGTTTTCGACTCTAGTTTGAAAATGATTGCTTTAGGTAAAAAAATTTCGAAAATAATTTTCATGAGGTCAAAAAAGCTGTCAAGCGATACTAAACTTGCCATTTTATCACATCGACGCTAGGCGTCGCGACGCGTCACTGTTTATTTTCTTGTAGCTACCTTTTGTTTTTTTGCAGAAAATTACTCACTTGGTTTGTTTAAACTCGGATACCAAAACGAGATCTTTCTATCTTGTACTTTTTAAATTTTTTAGGTTATGTTATGTCACGTTATGTTATGTTATGTTACGTTATGTTATATTAAGTCATGTTGCGTTATGTTATGTTATTTTATATTATTTTTTACGATGAAAAATAACAACTAAAACGTATTTTCAGGAGGTCAAAAAAGCTATCAAGCGATACTAAACTCGCCATTTTATCACATCGACGCTAGGCGTCGCGACGCGTCACTGTTTATTTTCTTGTAGCTACCTTTTGTTTTTTTTGCAGAAAATTACTCACTTGGTTTGTTTAAACTCGGATACCAAACGAACCCTTTCTATCTTGTACTTTTTTAAATTTTTTAGGTTATATTATGTCACGTTATGTTATGTTACGTTATGTTATATTAAGTCATGTTACGTTATGTTATGTTATTTTATATTATTTTTTACGATGGAAAATAACAACTAAAACGTATTTTCAGGAGGTCAACAAAGCTATCAAGCGATACTAAATTCATCATTTTATCACATCGACGCTAGGCGTCGCGACGCGTCACTGTTTATTTTCTTGTAGCTACCTTTTGTTTTTTTGCAGAAAATTACTCACTTGGTTTGTTTAAACTCGGATACCAAAACGAGATCTTTCTATCTTGTACTTTTTAAATTTTTTAGGTTATGTTATGTCACGTTATGTTATGTTATGTTACGTTATGTTATATTAAGTCATGTTACGTTATGTTATGTTATTTTATATTATTTTTTACGATGAAAAATAACAACTAAAACGTATTTTCAGGAGGTCAAAAAAGCTATCAAGCGATACTAAAGTCGCCATTTTATCACATCGACGCTAGGCGTCGCGACGCGTCTCTGTTTATTTTCTTGTAGCTACCTTTTGTTTTTTTGCAGAAAATTACTCACTTGGTTTGTCTAAACTCGGATACCAAACGAACCCTTTCTATCTTGTACTTTTTTAAATTTTTTAGGTTATGTTATGTCACGTTATGTTATGTTACGTTATGTTATATTAAGTCATGTTACGTTATGTTATGTTATTTTATATTATTTTTTACGATGGAAAATAACAACTAAAACGTATTTTCAGGAGGTCAACAAAGCTATCAAGCGATACTAAATTCGTCATTTTATCACATCGACGCTAGGCGTCGCGACGCGTCACTGTTTATTTTCTTGTAGCTACCTTTTGCTTTTTGCAGAAAATTACTCACTTGCTTTGTCTAAACTCGGATATCAAAACGAGACCATTCTATCTTGTACTTTTTTAAATTTATTAGGTTATGTTATGTCACGTTATGTTATGTTACGTTATGTTATATTAAGTCATGTTACGTTATGTTATGTTATTTTATATTACTTTTTACGATGAAAAATAACAACTAAAGCGTATAAAGACATCAAAATAGTGGAACATAACTAACATCATGGACACCCGGTATAATGAAAGAAAACTCGCTGCTAAAGTAAATATGAGTTGTAAGTAATTACAGCGACTTGCATAAAGTTTTTGCACAATTGGCTAAAATCAAATTTGAAAAGTTTAACCTTTGATGTCGATTAATTTAACATTGGAATATAACGATCATTATCATTATTGAAAAGCGTTTCAAAGTAGCCGCCATTTAAATTACCTACGCCAATTATGTTAAAAGTCGTTGCGACAATATAAACAAACTTTTCTCCTATTATAAGGGACGTAGAAGAACTTTAAAGGATATCAAGTTGCTAATGTTGAAAACAATTTTAATTAAATTTCCAAGTTATAACTTTTAACGTTAAAAATAATCAAAAAAATACTAACTCGAGTCGTGTAAAACGGCAAATCTTTTATCAGCAGTAACTCTTTCTTCGCCAGCAGTTAAGACTCTTCTACTGTGCCTTTCTCTATCTTCTTTTTTCCACAAAACGGAATTATCGCCTATGTCTTTAACTATGCAAGTTATAAGGGCGTCGTCTCCCTCGTAAACGTGCACCGGATTCGTCAAACTATCCCTCATCGATGGTAAACCTGCAACAATACACAAAGTGTTAATAAATAAACACCTAAGTAAGTAAAATCATCAAAAGGAATACGTGACAAGACCAAGTTATTTCAACCTCAAAACATCCCCTTCAACTTTAATCATTAATCCTACAAGACACTAAAACGATCTTTAAAGCTTTGTGTACTGCTCTGATATAGTTTTTACTTGTGTAAGAAGAAAAAAGACAAATGAATTTTTTTTCTCGCATTTATTTTTGTTTACTGTCATTTTTCCGCAATACAATAAATTATAACACCTCTGACAACGAGGTATATAAAAATGAAAATATATAAAGATCAAGAAGGGCTTACAAGAATATAAATTGTTGGCCAAGTGAGGGTTGAAAGGTAATATTACGTAGTTGTGCGTACAAAACACATTAATCATTGCTATTCAAAGAAAATTTCTGTTTATTAAAAAGAAAATCCAAATTATTATTAAAAATATTTTAATCTAATCTATGTCCAGCGAACATATGCAGCTAAGCCACTCCCCATAAATTTCTCCCAAATAAGGTTAACGTATGTCAATTCTTGTGTGAGTATTAGTTGTAAATCGGATTTTCAAAATTCGACCAATAAAAAACTTTTATTAGAATATCGCGCGCTTTTTTTGGGAGTGGCTTAGCTGCATCTTGTCGGTGAATTGTGTATAGTTATAGAGAGGTTATAGAAGGCATGGTAAAGGGAGGATTTTTTTCTTTAGGAACGTGTTTGAAGTAGTTAGGAGGTAAAAATAGTAAAAGTGCCCGGTCCTAGCTGTGTGACTAAAGAGAGAGAGGGGGTGGAGGGTGAAAAGGTCTCGTTTTTGTAGTTTTTGCTTATAGTTCAAAAATGGTGGGTCCTAGGGGAAAAATTGTTCTTAAGAAAATTGAAAAAAATATTGCTTTTATTTAGTTTTTCTCTTTTCCTTATAGTTTTCGAGATATCCGCTCGCAAAAATCGTTCAAGTATGAAAAATAATTTTTCTTTCACGTTAACGATTTTTGAGGGCAGATATCTTTTAAACTATAAAGAATAGAAAAAAAAATAATTAAAAAATCTTGTAGGAAATTTAATAACCTTTCATTTTGATAAGAATAATTTTCTACCTAGGACCCGCCGTTTTCGAGATATAAGCAAAAACCCCAAAAACGGGACCTCACCACTCCTTGCGGAAAGCACTCGCTCCCTCCATCTGTACTGTGCAAGATATTGGCTCCGCGCCATTCTTTTCGTAAGTTACAGACTCTACCTCCTAACCACTTCATACACATTCGCGAAGAAAAGAATTCCACCCTCTTCCATGTCCTCTACAATCTACACACCTTTTTGACTGCACTATTTTACACTCTTTGGGGTTCAGTTGCTTTAAAATTATGTTTCTAGGTCCTACTTTGCTTTTGCCTTTGCAAAGAATCTCATTTTTATTTAAAATTTATTTTGGTGGGGCGTTGCTACATTATCAGTTGTTTTAAAGTTAAAATAATTAATTCAGACTTTAAAGGTTCAGTAGTTTTGGCCCCACGGCTATAACATACATACACAAAGCAAAACAGATTTAACTTGACGAGCGATGGAAATGCGTTAATACCTAAATTGGTATTTTTCCCCACCAAAGCAATAGTCAACGTATTTAAATTATTAAAGAGGCGTGGCCAAATCTGCGCGAACCGCTCGTCAAGTTAAATTTGTTTGGATTTACTTACATACCATTTGGTTCGAAAAAATTTTTTTTTTGCATTTTTGGAATCAGAGGAACTCAAAACGTCAAAAAAGAAATAAATGACAATATATTTCAAAAATCTATTGTTTGTGCCTTTTTTTATTTCTAATAAATTGAAAAAAATCAATAATTTACGCATAATAAACTTCAGTATTAATTTATTGTATTATTGGTTGCATAACCTTAGGCGTAAATGTACGGTTGTTGCATAAGACTCGTAGTACAAACAACATGCGGTACTTCAGAATATAAGGGATGCTGGCTGAGGTGGTGGAGAATAGGACCTTCCAACAGAATAGGAATCTCAAAAACAATTTTAACTTTTAAGTAATTTCTTATAAAAAAAAATAATTATTGCAAAAACTGCAATTTTTGAAAAATCTATTTATCTAGTGTAAACACGACTTAAACTTTAAAAAGTATTCCAAAAGGATAATAAACACGTAAAATTTAAATATTACGTCTCTGATATCATATTTCTTGTTGAAAACCTTGTTATCATTTTGAAACTTTAAACATTTTACAAAATTACTAAAAACAATTTGTCGAAAAATCTAATTTATCATTCTGCCCTCGTATGCGCTATAAAATTCTATTGCATTTTTCAGCTTATCTGTCAATTCTGTTTCAATTCCAAAAAAGATACGAAAAACATGTTGTGCATTGTTTTCTTTCTTCTCTTAAAAATAAGAAGCAAATTGAATTTTTGTTAAAAAAATTTTCAACAAAAACCAAGAATTTTTCGCATGTAAATTGGGGGGATAATTTTAATTAAAGAAAATTGTCACGAGAATGTTTGATTATGTTTAAATGAATACCTACTACAAGTTAGTTATTTTATTGTGACTTTTGAATTTATTTTCTACTACATAGAGAGGGGTTACAATCCTCGTCCTGGCATCATTGCGGGCGCGCAAGTATTAAATACCAGTCCACAGAATATTTATTACTCGCGTTATGTTAGTAACGCCCTAAATTACGTTCTAACGCAAACTATTCATCTTGTAAATTCGTGGTTTGTACTTGTTAGCTTTGTTACGATTTTTGATAAATATTTATTTTTTTGGTTAAATAAAATTGCTCTCGTTTTAAATTATTATTAAACGAAAAAGAGTAACCGTGCGTTTTAACATAAACTGTTTTGACAACTCCTATGAGGGTTACAACAAGAGAAAATTTGGGAAAATTTGTAAAACGTTACTTGTTGAATACAAAATTTTTTTTTTAAAACTTGAGTAGTCAACGAAAGCCCAAAAATAGGGTTGTAGACTGTAGAGGACGTGGAAGAGTGTGGAACGATTTTTGCAGGCGGATATCTTCTAAACTATAAGAAATAGAGAAAAACTGAATAAAAATAATCTTGTAGGAAATTTAATAAGCTATCATTTAGCTGAAAACAATTTTTTCCCTAGGGCCTACGGTTTTTGAGATATAAGCGAAAATCCTAAAAACGGGACATTTCCACTCCTCCGTCGCTTAGCCATGTACTGCAAGACAGATTTACGTTGGCGAGCGGTGGGAATGCGCAGATACCTAAATTGGTATTTATCCTCACCAACGCAGTATTTAAATTATTAAATAGGCGTGGCCAAATCTGCGCGAACTTATCCCTACTGCTCGTCATCAGTGATCTGTGTTACAGTAGTTAAACATAGCCAAACAGTCATAAAACGCTAGAAAAAAAGGTGTAGAGAACATGGAAGAGTGTGTAATTTTTTCTTTAAGAATGTATTTGGAGTGGTTAGAAGATAAAAATACTAAAAGTCCCCGGCCCGACCCTAGCTATATGCATAACGGTGAGAGTGATGGAAAGATCCTGTTTTTTTGTGATTTTGGCTTATATCTTGAAAACGGTGGATTTTAAGGAAAAAATTATTCTTAGCAAAATGAAAACTATCAAATTTCCTACAAGACTGTTCCTATTTGTTTTTTTTCTATTCCTTAGAGTTTTCGAAATTTAAGTTTGACGGAAAACGTTAGACAAAATTTTCTTTTCGTACAGTAATGATCTTTGCTCAGGGATATCTCAAAAACTATTAGGAATAGAAAAAAAAATAAACACAATCTTGTAGAAAATTTAATAATCTTTGATTTTGCCAAGAACAATTTTTTCTCTAGTACCTACCGTTTTTTAGATATAAGCGAAAATCTTAAAACGGTACCCTTCTACTCCTCCCTCGCTTAACCATGTACTGCAAGATAGATTTATGTTGGCGAGCGGTGGGAATACGCAGATACCTAAATTGGTATTTATCCCCACCAATACAGAAGTAAACGTATTTAAATTATTTAAGGGGCGTGGCCAAATCTGCGCGAACTCATCCCTACCGCTCGCCATCAGTGATCTGTGTTACAGTAGCTAAACATAGCCAAACAGTCATAAAACGCTCAAGAAAAGAGTGTAGAGAACATGGAAGAGTGTGTCATTTTTTCTTTAAGAATGTATTTAGAGTAGTTAGAAGATAAAAATACTAAAAGTCCCCGGCCCGGCCTTAGCTATATGCATAAGGGATGTGAGAGGGAGGAAAGATCTTGTTTTTGGGGATTTTTGCTTGTATCTCGAAAACGGTGGATTGTATAGAAAAAATTAACCCTAGCAAAATGAAAACTTATCAAATTTCCTACAAAATAGAACCCCGTTATAAAGTACCCCTTTATAATGTTTTTCTGGATATAACGGACTAAATTTTTGGACCTATTTCAATATTTTGTTTATTTATTGTGTTTTTATAACGAGCTTCCGGTTATAACGTACCAAATTTTTCAGCCCCTGATGGTACGTTATACGGGGTTCTACTGTATTTGTTTTTTTTCTATTTCTTATAGTTTTTGAAATTTAAGTTTGACGCAAAACGTGAGATAATTTTTTTTTCATACATTAATGAATTTTTGCTGACGGATATCTCAAAAACTATTAGAAATAGAGAAAAATGAATTTACATGATCTTGTAGGAAATTTAATAAGCTTTCATTTAGATAAGAACAACTTTTTCCCTAGGACCTACAATTTTCAAGATATAAGCGAAAATCTTAAAAATGGGATCTTTTTACTTCTCCCTCGCTTAGCCATGTACTGCAAAACAGATCTAAGTTGGCGAGCGGTGGGAATGCGCAGATACCTAAATTGGTATTTATCCTCACCAACGCAGAAGTAAACGTATTTAAATTCTTAAAGGGGCGTGGCCAAATCTGCGCGAACTTATCCCTACCGCTCGCCATCAGGGATCTGTGTTACACGGTAAACATAGGCACACAGTCATAGAACGCTCAAAAAAGGAGCGTAGAGAACATGGAAGAGGGTAGAAGTTTTTGTTCAAGAATGTATTTGGTGTAGTTAGAAGGTAAAAATACTGAAGGTTCCCGGCCCGACCATAGCTATATCGATAAAGGTGAGAGGAGTGATAAAATTTGATGTTTGGGATTTTGGTTTATATCTCCAAAACGATGGATTTTAGGGAAAAATTTTTTCTTAGTAAAATGAAAACTTATCAAATTTCTTACAAGACTGTCTCTATTTGTTTTTTTTTCTATTCCTTATTATAGTCTTCGAAATACAAGTTTGACGAAAAACGTAAGACAAAAATTTTTTTTTCATGCATTAACGACTTTTGCTGGCGGATATCTCAAAAACTATTAGGAATAGAGAAAAAATGAGTAAATACAATCTTGTAGGAAATTTAATAAACTTTCATTTTGTTCGGAATAATTTTTCCCTATGACCTACCGTTTTCAAGGTATAAGCGAAAATCCCAAAAATTAGATTTTTTCTTAGCTAGGACCGGGGTATTTTAGCATTTTTATCTTTTAGCATCTATAACCCCTAAATATTGTTGTAGTAGAAAAATATAAGAAGAGTGTTATTCAGTCACAAGCCATGAGGTTTTGAATTATCTCTACTAATCCGTTACGTTTACTTTGAGGTTAATTTTCTCAAAAATGTGTCAACATTTTCAAAAAACGCCCATGTCACTTCCGAGTAAAAGTTAAAAAAAAATTTTCTTAAAGAATTATACAAAAACATCAAGTAACAAAGGCATGACGCATTTTACTTGTTTTACTCACATTTTTGCACCGTCAAGTTCTCTCCCTTTACCAAAGAAACGTGCTTCGACTGTTTTAATTAAATAGTCCTTTTATAATTGCTTTTGGTCACACCTAAAGTGGCGAAAAATAAGTATTATATCGAGTTTTCCATTTCTCAAACTTTTAAACTTTATTATTCATGATTTAATTACTAATGAATAAATTTGCATCTTATAATTTATTAAGCTTCTCGTGGGGGTTGTCATTTTTTTTAATTTAAAATTTATTTTAATTAAACACTTTTACAGGTTTTTTATATCCTTTTATCGACAATTAAAATTACAGTTAATTATTTCTTGTTTCAAGTCATCCGTGTATACCTATCTCAAGGGGGAAAACTTTCGAGAAAACCATTTTTAATATTTTTAAAATTTTATCAACATCTTATAAAAATAGTAGTGCATGAAAAATTGTGTCACGTCTCATGAGCTTATGATGAATGAATACTCATTGTTAGTATCAGCCATACTAAGACTGTAGTGACATTTCTGATGTTTATATTTTACCACGATTATTTATTACTTAGTTTTTGCGCATTTTTAATAAAGCTCCAAACAAAATAATTCCAATTTGTACTGAACAAAGTGAGCCTACTTTCATAGTTGGTCCTTCGAGCTGGATTACACATTTTGTCCTACAATTTGTTTACTCTTTTTATGTTGCAGTAGTATCTAGATACGAACAATTTAAAATTGGTCCTTCGAGCCGGATATTTATTTAGTTTTACTAGGCTACTTATAAATTTGATTAAAAATTAATATAAAAAGTAATAAAAAATAAATTTAGTGAAAATGCAATCTTAATAGCCTCCTGATTTATGTCTACAAGACGAATCAACTCGATAAGCGCCAGAAGCGCCCAAAAGTTAATCTAATAACGAAATGAAACGACTGAGATTGACTGTTTATTTTTCGTTTTTTTAATAATTGATTGATAACTGCATTATTGTTAAATTAATAGCGTCAAGTTACAAAATCATAATCAAACGTGACATTAATTGGTATATATTGTATACGGATCATGTTTCAGATTTACTAATTATTAACGGCAATGTTGTCAAACACTAAATAACTCGATACCCAAACTCTAAAATAGCTAAATTATACTTAAACGTAATAAAATTAAACTATAAAACAATAAATAATAATAAATTTTTCTCTGCACGAGTTGTACACTATGCTTTTCTAACGACCACGCTGTAAAGTGCTCTATTTATTTTAATTGGCACCTATATTAGCTCCTTGGTCTGTATCACTGTTTGGAAGAACCCTATTTTTGTTTTAAGCCTACTTAAAAAAACCTAGTGGGTATGCAACCCAACACACACGGACCAAACATAAATAAACGCCCCCGGTATTAAATAAATCATTTTAAAACGCGGTTGTCGAAAAATTCTTTCGAATTTCATCAGATGTATTTTATTACTAAAATTGAATACGTAATTACATTTAGATTAACCAAATATTTAAATTTAATATTAATTGTAATTGTTAGTGAACTATAATAAATTGGATTCAATATTATAACTGGAATTTTAATTTAAAATTTAATTTAAATTATTACAGTTTGAGTAAATTTAAATTGTTTGGTTCGTTTATTATACGTATTTATTCGTTATTTAGTTTAGATATTAATAATAACTTTCAGTTACAACATACTTTTTGTTGGTAAATAGTTTTGGATTATTTATACCGAGTGCCCACTTTCAAAGCGAAACATGGGCAAATAGAACAGTCAACAAACGCGCAAAAAAAAGGGGAGTAGCGGACATGGAAGAGTGTGGAATTTTTTTCTTTAGGAATGTGTTTGGAGTAGTTAGAAAGAAAAATACTAAAAGTCCGCGGTTGGGCTGGATAAGGTTAGGAGTGGGTATGGGTAGGTCCCGTTTTTGGTGTTTTTAATTATAATTCAAAAACGGTGGGTCTTAGGGAAAAAATTGTTCTTATCAAAATGATGGCTTATTAAATTTTCTACAAGATTACTTTAATAAATTGTTTTATATTCCTTATAGTTGACGATATACGAGTATAAGTTCGACGAAAGACGCGAAGCAAAATTTTGTTTTCACATTAACGATTTTTGCGGGTGGATATCTCAAAAACTATTAGGAATAGAGAAGAAATTAAAAAATAATCTTGTAGGAAATTTAATAACCGTTCATTTTGTTTCATATAATTATTTCCCTAGGACTCGCCGTTTTCTTGATATAAGCGAAAACCTCAAAAACGAGATCTTTCTTTGTTTGGTAGAGCCGGACTTTTAGTATTTTTACCTCCGAACTATTTATTTTTAACTTTATGCAATTGAAAAAAAAATTAAATGGAAACGCATGTATGGGCATAATATTTATCACCAGGGTGTAAATTAACCTTTACTCTCCAAAGCTGCTTTTTAACGAAATTACCCTTCAACCCCATTTAAAATTAGCTTACCAAGTATTAATCTGTTCATACTTGTATCGATAAAATTTCTTAATTTATGATTATGGCAATTTTCTGCCTATTTCCTGCTGTTTACTAAGGATAAAATTTGCTTCCATAAGCCATCTCTCACAAACATCCCTTTTGAAATTATTTAAATATTTACAACTGTCACATTGATGCCAAAAGCGAAAAGAAGAGCCTTAATTTTGAAATATACATTTAAAAAAAAATAAGAAGCGTAATTTGTAACTTAATCTAAATTATTTATGTATGCGACAATTTATAACTTGTTTTGACATCTTATAAGTCGTAAATCTTGGTTTTGTTCAGCGATATTAGTCTCACATCTCTCGTACCAAAACTACCGTTGACGATCTTACAGAGAATCTGAAAACAGAATGCACTTGCTCGAAAGATACTAACAAATAAAAAGAATACTCGGTTTTATTAAATTCGTGGCCTTAGGGAAAACGAATATAGCCTCTAAAACATATCAAATACTGCATAAAAGTTTCAAAAAGTTTTTACTTTGGAGAGGAGGAATAAGAAGGAATAAAAAACAGCTCGCAATTTAATTTCCAAACTGCCTTCGGTGTAATTATTAGTATTCGAGGTTTGTTTGTTTTAAAGTTTCTTTCTTTAGGAAAATAATTATTAAATTTTGTTCTATTTGTTGATGTGTTTTCGTACAGCGTGTTACAAAACCAATACACCACTATTAATTGAGATCTAACAACATCTGTCTATTAACGAAAACGCTCATAAGTGGACAATGGATGATCGGATTTTCAATTCTTAAAAACGATTGTATAGAGAATTAAAATACCTTTCAAATGATATGCGACATGGCCTACTTTGTAATTGAAACATTTTGAGCCGATAACGCCTGTAGCGTCGTCTTTGAGTTTATGATGACGAATTTGGTTCCAAAAAGTAGTTTAAATAACAATAAAAAATTAATAGTTGTCATTAAAAAGTTAAAAAATTAGGCAAGGCCTATGTTAGAAGTCAAAATGTCTGATTTAAAATGGCGGCAGCGCTGTGACAAACAATAATTAAAACAAAAGCTGTTATTTAGCGTTTGACACGTGTGTCGCCATTTTTATCTTTTAAAATAATTTCGACAAACATTCGAAATGACTTTTGAAGCAGTTGATAATCTCAAATTAAGTAATTTAAACTTAAAACTTGAGGTTATACCAATAATTGAAATAAGATTTCTTTACAAAGTTTAGTCTCACGTAATACCCTATGTAATTACATACTAAACCTAATGGAATTTGTTGTAGAATCAGCCTGAATGTTTTATACCTAACCCTATATCTATCCAGTTGTTGCATTAGCTTTCCAAACTAATTAACCTTTACAAATTCATTTAAATCTTAATTTGTTCGTTCGCGTTTAACGTTACAGTTTATTTTCACTTAATTTAAATATTTTTGCTTTTCTGTACATCAACTTCGTGTGCTTGTAAAAATTAATGAGTAAAATTTTTTTTTGCATTTTTAGACCAAAAAAATTTTTTTTGGTGTTTAGGAACCACGATGTAACACCGAAAACCGAGTGTTTCATTGATCCTCCCCATAGCGTCGCTCAGTTGGAGACAGAAGAGTTCGTAGCACAAATTAACCACACTTTTGATAGGAATTAAACGAAATATTAGTTAAATAAAAATAAATTACACTAAGTACCTAAATGGCACTGGTACAAAAGTAAAAATAAAACTTCTTACGGAAAAAAACGTAGGTATTAATGGATAACGACTAACAAAATACAAAACTGGGTGTTATGACTCGGCGACTATTAATTCTTCCAGACCATTTTAGTCCTCGTCTTCGAAATCCAACTGGTCTTCGAAGAGAGATGACTATGCCTGGACAAACACGAATGGAATAGAAGTAGTCCCAGACCACTAGTCATCTCTTTAAGATCCGAATCTGGTCTTCTAAGAGACATCAATAAGCCTAGAAAATTCCAGACGCTCTTTCCCACCAGATCACTTTTCCCCTCTCCTAAGAAAAAGATCACTAGACCTAGTGAAAAGAGAATGTTCACTCACCAGATCACTAGTCTATTCTTTAAGATTCAAACTGGTCCTCTAAGAGAGATCAATAGACCTGATAAGACAAAGGAGGACAGAGAGGACATTTCTTCTTCTAGAACAATGGCCTCTTTGAGATCCAAACTGGCCCTCTAAGAGAAATCAATAGACACACATGAGGGCAAAGAGGGTATTTCTTCTTCTAGGACAATAGTTTTCTCTTTGATATCCAAACAGGACCTCTAAGAGAGATCAATAGGCTTGACGAGACACAGGAGGGCAGAGAAGATATTTCTTCTTCTAGAACAATAGTCCTCTTTTTGAGATCCAAACTGACCCTCTAAGAGAAATCAATAGGCCTGATGAGACACAAGAGGGTAGAGAGGGCATTTCTTCTTCTAGAACAATATTCCTCTCTTTGAGATCCAAACTGGCTCTATAAGAGAAATCAATAGACCCGAGGAGACACAGGAGGACGAGCGCATTTCTTCTTCTATACAATAGTTCTCTCTTTGAGATCCAAACTGCTCCTCTAAGAGAGATCAATAGACCTGATGAGACACAGGAGGACAGAGAGGACATATCTTCTTCTACAACAATATTTCTCTCTTTGAGATCCAAACTGGTCCTCTAAAAGAGATCACTAGGCCTTATGAGACACAGAAGGGCATAGAGGGTATTTTTTCTTCTTGAACAATAGTCCTCTCTTTGAGATCCAAACTGCTCCTCTAAGAGAGATCGATAGACCTGATGAGACACAGGAGGACAGAGAGGACATATCTTCTTCTACAACAATATTTCTCTCTTTGAGATCCAAACTGGTCCTCTAAAAGAGATCACTAGGCCTTATGAGACACAGAAGGGCATAGAGGGTATTTTTTCTTCTTGAACAATAGTCCTCTCTTTGAGATCCAAACTGACTCTATAAGAGAAATCAATAGACCCTAGGAGACACAGGAGGACGAGCGCATTTCTTCTTCTATACAATAGGTCTCTCTTTGAGATCCAAACTGGTCCTCTAAGAGGATCAATAGGCCTGATGAGACACAGAAGGGCATAGAGGGTATTTTTTCTTCTTGAACAATAGTCCTCTCTTTGAGATCCATACTGGACATCTAAGAGAGATCAATAGACCTGTTGAGACACAGGAGGGCAGAGAGGGTATTTCTTCTTCTAGAACAATAGTTCTCTCTGTGAAGTCCAAATTGGTCCTCTAAGAGAGATCAATAGACCCATTGAGACACAAGAGGGCAGAGAGGGCATTTCTTCTTCTATACAATTAATAGTTCTCTCTTTGATATCCAAGCTGGTCCTCGAAGAGAGAGGGCATTTCTTCTTCTATACAATTAATAGTTCTCTCTTTGATATCCAAGCTGGTCCTCTAAGAGAGATCAATAGACCCATTGAGACCCAGGAGGACAGAGCGAACATATCTCCTTCTAGAATAATAGTCCTCTCTTTGATATCCAAACTGGTTCTCTAAGAGAGATCAATAGACCCATTGAGACACAAGAGGGCAGAGAGGGCATTTCTTCTTCTATACAATTAATAGTTCTCTCTTTGATATCCAAGCTGGTTCTCTAAGAGAGATCAATAGACCCATTGAGACACAGGAGGACAGAGAGGACATATCTCCTTCTAGAACAATAGTTCTCTCTTTGAGATCCAAACTGGTCCTCTAAGTGAGATCAATAGGCCTGATGAGACACAGAACGGCAGAGAGGGTATTTCTTCTACTAGAATAATAGTTATCTCTTTGAGATCCAAACTGGTCCTCTAAGAGAGATCAATAAGCCTGATGAGACACAGGAGGGTAGAGAGAGTATTTCTTCTTCTAGAACAATAGGTCTCTCTTTGAGATCCAATTCGGTCCTCTAAGAGAGATCAATAGATCTGGTGAGACACAGGAGAGCAGAGGGGGTATTTCTTCTACTAGAACAGTAGTTCTCTCTTCATCCAAGCTGGCCCTCTAAGAGAAATTAATAGACCCGATGAGACACAGGAGAGCAGAGGAACAATAGTCTTCTCTATGAGATCCAAAATGGTTTTCTAAGAGAGATCAATAGTCTTGATGGAAAACTAACACGGAAACTTCTCTTCCCTAAATCAATAGTCCTTTCTTTAAAATCCCAAAGCGGCCCTGTAAGAGATATTAATGGTGTTAGAGTTCGAAATGTAAATCCACGGGTTTGCTGAAGGCAACAGTGTAAATAAAATAATTACAAAAGAACTAAATAATAATTAATTTAATTAAATTAACATGGGCGTCGCTGAAGGCAAGGGGAAATTAACGAAAGCGCGCTCCCGCTCACCACGATGGTGAAGCAAGAAGTCCTTTATCAAAATGGAAAAGGGGCTTTTATAGAAATCCGACGACCAACCATTTTATCAAAACGGCTACGTTGTGGATAGCCTCAAACGTTACACCAACGCTATTTAAAATTTAACCCAGCTCTGTCAGATTAATAGGCATATGCATAGAAAATTAAGCAATTGTAGTGCCGTAACTTTGCTTTGATGTGACATCTTTAATCAATCGTCTCTTGAGTTTTTTGTAAGGTCAATTGACGCCATTTTAATCAACAGTTTTACTTCAACGTAAATTGCAATAAAAATAAAACGCTAAACCACATTACGTCAAGAAAAAATGATGGATTCGAAAAAATAAAGTGTTGGGTAGACGAAAATACGCGCCCTTGTGAAATGAGGCTCTTATGTATAAATATTTGTTTAATAATTTTGTCTCTTTGCCTTAAAGGGGCCTAATGTCTAATAAACATGCATTCACTATTAACTTCTCAACTTGCGGTTTCCTTTGTGACTAAAACTAAACAATTCAAAACAATCGGAGTAAATTTTCAAGACAAATATTAAATCAACTTATAAATAATTACAACGTGATAGGGGAAATGATTAAAATTACTTAGCCTACTATAGAATGAGAGAGAAAAAAATTTTTGTTTAAAACAAACAATTGCGAGCGATAAATTGTTTATCTTTTGTGGAAATTTTGTTAATTATGGAATTGAGGAGCCAATTATTATTTCACCTCGAGATTTAAACACAAATCTTATTATTTTGCTCTGTGCCGTTGTGTATACGCATTTTGGTATTTAAACAATAAAGGTGGAATTAAGTTCATCTTAAGTAGATGCGATTATGTCTTAATATTCCCTTAGAGATGCAAGTTGATGATAATTACTGATTAAAATTTATTTAGGTAAATTAATTTCTTAACATGGGATGATACTAAATGGGTAAGCTTTTAGCACTAAAAATATTAAGGTTATGCCTGTGCTTATACTAAATAAATTATTATAGAACCTCTCCTATGACCACTTTATGAATAATTTTTATAAAATTAAAAATACCTAATTTATAGATAATTAATTATTCTCATTCATATTATGTAATTTTGTAACGATGCAAAATTTTAATCAAGTTACAGCGTTCCTATTGGTTGTCAAGTGAATCGTAATTGGTCGTCGGATTTCCAATATAAGCCCCCACCCCATTTTGATAAAGGACTTCTCGTTTCACCAGCGTGATAAGTCACGTTGGCACTTTAGTAAATTTTCCCTTGCTTTCAGCAAATTAATTAATTACTATTTTACTACTTATTAACCGTTTCCCGTGCTAAATTAAATTAATTGATTTGTTTTAATTAATTAATTTTTATTTTGTTTACTCTGTTGTCTTCAGAAAACCCGTGAGTTTATATTTCCACCGTAAGACTATTGATCTCTCTTAGAGGACCACTTGAGATCTCAAAGAGAAGACTAGTGATCTTGGGAAAAGAAGCTTCTGTGCCAGTTTTTCATCAGCACTATTGATCTCTCTTAGAAGACCAGATTGGATTTCAAACAAATCCAATTTATTGATCTGGTGAAATACGTAGTCTCTGGTTCTTCCTTTCAGGGCTAATGATCTCTCTTAGAGGACCAGTTTCGGTCTTTGGAAAGGACTATTGTTTACGAAGGACAAATACCCCTCTCTGCCCTCTTGGGTCTCATCAGGACTATTGATCTCTCTCAGAGACCAAATTTGATCTCAAAGAGAGAATTACTGATCTGTCTGGTCTGGTGATCTCTTTCTTAGGAGAAAGGACTAGTGAGCTGGTGGGAAAGAGCGTCCGTATTTATCCAAGCCTATTGATCTTTCTTAGAGGACCAGATTGAATCTTAAAAAGAGGATTAGTGCTCTGTAACTACTTCTGTCTCGTTAGTGTTTGTCCAGGCCTAGTAATCTTTCTTCGAGGACCGGTTGGATCTCGAAGACGAGGACTAGTGGCCTGGAAGAATAGTGGCCTAGTCATAACATCTCATTCATTTTTAGATAATATTCTTTTTCCTTAAGAAAGTTTTTTTTTGTTTTGTGCTAGTACCTTGGATGTACTTTTATTTAATAAATACTTTTATTGTTTTATTGTGGCTTTGAACCCCTCTGTCTCCAACTTAGGGAAGCTTAAGGGATATTTAATGCATCACCCGGTTTCCGCTGTCACAATTTTATAATAATGCCTAGCAATAACTTGAAAAATGATAGTTAAACAGGAGGACTCCTCCATTGAGATATCCAGCACGAAGGACCACCCGATATTTTTTGTGGTTTCTTCCGTATGTTTTTCCGTTGGGTTTAATACTCAACAAGACTGTCTTGTAACGATGCATTTTGCTATACACGCTTCAGGGTGTTACGAATCCTTAAATAAGTAATTATCAGATTCTCCGGTTAGAGGAATTACAAGTTAAAGATTATTAATTTTCTCAATTTTTTGCCATTTAGCCATTTAATTACCTTCAGCAATAATCAATTTTTTTCTATTTTATTTTTATAATTCAAAATGAAATTGATTTTCCTATTTTTTCCTTTGACTGCATATAAGGTAATTTTACTGATCTGTGTCGTAACATCTGCGATGCATTTTCACAAAGTTTTATTATTAAAATTATTTAATTTAGTTTTAATTTATCTGAGGTCTTTCAGGCACTTCTTCATATATTTTTTATCA
Source organism: Malthinus seriepunctatus (assembly GCA_963924605.1). Classification (NCBI taxonomy): domain Eukaryota; kingdom Metazoa; phylum Arthropoda; class Insecta; order Coleoptera; family Cantharidae; genus Malthinus; species Malthinus seriepunctatus. Next base: position 20,473,517 of record OZ004603.1, read on the forward strand.
TTTAAATCTCCCTATTAGCAATTATTTTAATTTTTCTTGTTTTTAAATTAATTTATATTATTTAAATTCCCCCACGCGACGTAGACGGTTTCTCTCTTATGGCATAAGAGAAATTTTCGTGTCGTGAAAATTTAATCACAAATATAATATTATACAAAAGACCTACACTTCTACATGAACTCCGAGCTATGGGAAGTTGAAATACCGTTCGGTAGTTTACCATTGCCTTCCAAGACATATCTGTCAAAAATTTGTTGACTGGAACTAAGTTCGATTATAAACGGATCTGTATGTGAACACCAAGTAATAAACGTACAAAAACAAAAAGAAAACTATGGAAGAAGAGAGAGAGATGTATAAGATAGAGCACACGGGCGTCCTAACTCGAGAGCGCGTCTATGATTTAATTTTTTTTAAATTACGAAATATTTCATTAAATTCACGTTTCTGCTTTTAATATCAAAAAGTTTAAAGTTTGATTATGTGTAATTTGCTTAGAAATTGCAGAAAGACGAAGTTAAATTTGCCAGAGCACACCGCTGTTGCCAATATAATGATAATTAAAGTGATCTTATTCTACAAAAGCGGTTTCTTTAATCACGTTTTTGCGGTTTAAGCTTTGAATCAGTTTTTCATTAATGTTACAAAAGGGAACTTGATTTGTAAAATGTTCACCTTATAAATTAGTATTAAAAGAGGAGAAAAAAAAGAAAAGAGTGGAAAATTTATCTCTAATTACGCACGAACTTTAATTAAATTCAATTAAATAGTTTAAAAGTATAGCTAGAGCTACAGATGTATAAATTGTTAAAATTAAATCGATTTAGTAACAATTTTCCATTGTGTTTCAATTGATGGTTAATTTAAAATCGAACGCACCTGAATGCAATTTAAATTAAAATTTGTTTCATTTTTTTAGTTTTATTTTATAGGGGCGAATACAAATTAAAATTATGCAACCGTTTTATCAATTGATGCAAACTTAATTTAATTTTCAGCGCGTATTTACTAATTGCCCTAACAATATTTTGTGTCTACACAATTATTGTTTTGGAAACAAAAAAACGTTAATTTTTATTTTTATTGCTGTTCATCCGGCTCGAAGGACCACGCTTCAATTACGAAAGTGTTGTTTAAAAACAATTCAAATATTTGGCGGTGTTGTCGTTTAATAATGAGGTGCACACTGCACAAGTGCACAGTGCACAGGTGATAGCTATAATTTTATTTTTTTGCCAACGTACAAGCAATGGCAGTCCATTATTGCAGTTAGGTGAGCTGAAGATTCGTTAGGTCGTTACTGAGTCAAACTATTTAACGAATTGTGCTTTATTAAAAATATAGTCCAAGTCCTCTAGGTCCAAGAGTTAGCAATCTGTATGTTAAGAAGAGCATCCCAAACGGTAATTTGTGCTGCGCTTTACTGATGAGTCATCAGGCGTTCTTCTTGAACTGTAAACGATTAACAAAACTGGCTTTAGAGAACATTAAATTGGATTGTTAGAATAGAGGGTAAAGTGGCACTTTAAGGCCACTTAGTCGGTCTCATTGTGCTGCTTCCTTTTAGTAATTCCTTCCGTACCTTCAGCCCTTAATCAATCCCAACCTTTAGATGAACTCAAGGATACTGTAGGATTAAGTGTCGATGATAATGGTCATGTTAGGTCAGTATGCCCCTAACATAGATCCCCAAATTAGCGTTAACGCACACCAGCGACAAGGTACATTATTTTATCCGCTTTATTGCATCTTCTGAAAATCTGAGGTTCTTAGAAACACTCGTACAATATACTTCGAGCGGGTGTTCTTGTTCTTAAAAACGCGGGCATCTTATACCTAAAGGTGCTCGATTTAATCTCATACCTATGGTAGCAGAAAATAATGTCGTGCTTGCCATGACAGTCCCGGTTGTTAAAGACCAACATAGTGCCATTTAACAAAGCTCATACTGCTGAATAGATCATCCATAGGTGACAGTGTAAGGAGAAAGTTGGAGCATGCCTTGATCCTTCGTTGCAGGCTTTGCTCGTCTAAATTCCTACATATCGACATACGTAATGGCTGTATGGAACTCACTTTTTACTTTTCATCAAAGCATATTCAGAAGATTAAACGATTCATAAAAATTAGTATATTCTAGCCGCCATTTTAGATTCACCTTTTGAATTTCGTACTTTTTACACCAAATTCTTGAAGAATAACCTCGAAAACGCTTAAATACCAAGTTTCATGCAAATTCCATGAGCATTAGTATATTCTAGCGGCCATTTTAGATCCACCATTTTGAATTTCTCACTTTTTAGACCAAATTCGTGACCGATAACCTCGAAACCGCTAAAATACCAAGTGTCATGCGAATCCCATCAACATTAGTACACATTCTAGCCGCCATTTCAAATCCACCATTTTGAATTTCTTATTTTGTAGAACAAATTGGTGATCAGTTATCTCGAAAACACTCATATACCAAGTGTCATGCAAATTCCATAAAAATTCCTATATTCTAGCCGCCATTTTAGATCCACCATTTTAAATTTTTAACTTTTTTATACCAAATTCGTGATCAGTTATATCGGAAACACTGAAATACTAAATGTCATGCAAATCCCATGAAAATTCGTACATTCTAGCCGCCATTTTGGATCCACCATTTTGAGTTTCTTATTATTTAGACCAAATTCGTGATCAGTTATGTCGAAAATACTCAAATACCAAGTCTCATGCAAATCTTATGAAAATTAGTATATTCTAGCCGCCATTTTGGATCCACCATTTTGAGTTTCTTATTATTTAGACCAAATTCGTGATCAGTTATGTCGAAAATACTCAAATACCAAGTCTCATGCAAATCTTATGAAAATTAGTATATTCTAGCCGCCATTTTGGATCCACCATTTTGAATATATTATTTTTTAAATCAAATTCGTGATCAGTTATCTTGAAAATATTCAAATACCAAGTCTCATGCAAATGTCATGAAGATTAGTATATTCAAGCCGCCATTTTGGATCGGCCATTTTGAATTACTTATTTTTTTAACCAAATTCGTAATCAGTTATCTCGAAAACACTCAAATACCAAGTGTCATGCAAATCCCATGAAAATTAGTATATTCTAGCCGCCATTTAGGATCCACCATTTTGAATTTCTTATTTTTTAGACCAAATTCTCAATCAAAAAAATGAGACCAGTTATCTCGTAAACACTTAAATGTCATGCAAATTTCATAAAAATTAGTATATTCAAGCCGCCATTTTGGATCGGCCATTTTGAATTTCTTATTTTTTTGACCAAATACGTGATCAGTTATCTTTAAAACACTCAAATACCAAGTGTCATGCAAATCTCGTGAAAATTAGTATATTCAAGCCACCATATTAGATCCATCATTTTGAAATTCATATTTTTGTTAAAGCAATTTCGTGAGTTTTAGAGATTCACGAAACGTTCAGGAAACGAATATGCTGAAGTAGAACAAAAATTATACGTAACATTATTTTTTGGAAAACTAAAAAGATGAAAATATCATAAACTTACAAGAAAATAATTAAATGAAAACCAAAAGACTTTTAGTAAGAGTAAATGGGAAAATGAGTTTGGCTTAACTAGAAAGAGATATTTCATGGCAATTTATTGCGATGTAAGTTACATTTAAAAGTCATTTTCCAAGACCTAAATGCATATTATAAAATATTCCTTTTCTTCGTTCCAATGCACTTTCCTTGTCAACCGTGCACCCTTTTTTCCATTTTACTACGTTACTATTCATTATGGTCATTAATATTCATACTCGAGAGAAGATTTTCTTAAAACTGAAAAATAACTTCTAATAATCTGTTTTTAAAAACCGCACAAAAACTATTTTTCACTTATTAAATTTTCTTTCAAAACGTAATTTATATAGTTCTTTACTTAAATGATTAAAAGTACCCACCATTATTGATTTTTTTACCCTCGATTACCTTTTGTTTTTATGTTTTTATTCTTCAACACAACTAAGTGAAAAACCTTGTTTGAATTAATCAGTTTCTCGTTTTTTCTTTCGTTTCATTAATTTTTATACAAATGTCTATTATAAAGGAGAACATTCAAATAAACTAAAAATGAGAAAAAGACAAAAAAAAATGTTAAACTAACGGAAAAGATGTATATAAACGATAAAAGTAGAAAAAAAGAGCTTACGTGGTACACCTCTTAGGGCGATTGGATTTAAGGAATTAATCTATTCAAAAGGAATAAGCTTATCTAGATTTGCGGCACGACTAACGAGGCCTCAAAATTCGATGCTTTTCAGCTTTTTAAGCTCTCGTTTCATTTACATTTAGCAACATTTGTGGTTTTTAAATACCTAAAATAAAATAAATACAAAGGCTTTTCTCTCCCTAACATATCTGTAAGTGTACGTATAATTAATTAGTATACAGGGTGGTTTTTGAATTTGAATTAGAGATCACCCTCTGAATCTACACATTTTATTAAAATTTTTAGATAAACTAGATCGCGCGCTATCTTTTCTCTGTCTGTTTATGCCTATTCTATCTGTGAATATCATCTGTGAGCCAAATATTATGTCATATCGTCTCATCTGTTATATAATTTCATCTGGTAGGCCTAGGCAGACTACGTCTGCACAGACAAATCGTTTGTAGGTAGTCTAAGTGACTTTCGCAGTCTTGGTCTGTGGGCAGGCCTTTCTTAATACAAACCCTGATTACCCAGTTAAGGCCGCTACAAACTCTAGGATTTTATTAGGGCAGGTCTAGGCAGACTACGTCTGCATAGGAAAAGCGCAGCGTTTTTAGGTAATATAAGTGACCTTCGCAGTCTTGGTCTGCGCAGGTCTGTCATAGTACAAGCCCTAATTACTCAGTTAACGCCGCTACAAACTCTAGGCTTTTATTACGGCAGGTCTAGGCAGACTACGTCTGCACAGGAAAAGTGCAGCGTCTGTAAATCGTTCAGATGCTCTTTGCAGTATAGGTCTGCCCCAGATTAGCCCTGGTAAAAGCTTGCACGTGTGAAGGCAAGTGATAATTCTTGATCTCGCAGTTAGTCTGCACAGGCTCGCCGTAGTACTAGTCTGTAAGTTTGGAGACAAGTGATAGTTCCCGCTTGCTTGCGAAGTTAAGTCCGTTATAACCTCTAGGTTGTTATTACGGAAAGCCTAGGCAGACTACGTCTGCACACTGCACAGTCAAAGCGCAGCGTTTATAGATCGTCTAAGTGACCTTCGCAGTCTTGGTCTGCACAGGCCTGTCATAGTACAAGCCCTGATTACCCAGTTAAGGTCGCTACAAACTCTAGGATTTTATTACGGCAGGCCTAGGCAGACTACGTCTGCACAGGAAAAGCGCAGCGTCTGTAAATCGTTCAGGTGCTCTTTGCAGTCTTGGTCTGCCCCAGGTCAGCTCTGGTATAAGCTTGCACGTCTAGAGGCAAGTGATAATTCCGAATTTCACAGTTAAACCCGCTCCAAACGCTTAGACTTTAAGCACAGCAGTTCTAGGTAGACCACGTCTGCACAGGCACCGCGCAGCGTCTGTAAATCGTTCAGGTGCTCTTTGCAGTCTTGGTCTCCCCAGGTCAGCCCTGGTATAAGCTTGCACGTCTAGAGGCAAGTGATAATTCCGAATTTCACAGTTAAACCCGCTCCAAACGGTTAAACTTTAAGCACAGCAGTTCTAGGTAGACCACGTCTGCACAGGCACCGCACAGCGTCTGTAGATCGTTCAGGTGCTCTTTGCAGTCTTGATATGCCCCAGGTCAGCTCTGGTATAAGCTTGCACGTTTAGAGGCAAGTGATAATTCCGAATTTCACAGTTAAACCCGCTCCAAACGCTTAGACTTTAAGCACAGCAGTCCTAGATAGACCACGTCTTCACAGGCACCGCGCAGCGTCTGTAAATCGTTCAAGTGGCCTTCGCAGTCTTGGTCTGCGCAGGCCTGTCCCAGTAAAAGCCCTGATTATCCAGTTAAGGCCGCTAGAAACTCTAGGCTTTTATTGCGGCAGGCCTAGGTCGACTACGTCTGCACAGGAAAAACGCAGCGTCTGTAAATTGTCCAAGTGGCCTTCGTAGTCTTAGTCTGCACAGGCTCGCCGTAGTACAATTCTGTACCTTTAGAGACAGGTGATAAACTCTAGGCTTTCATTACGGCAGGCCTAGGCAGACTACGTCTGCACAGTCAAAGCGCAGCGTTTATAGATCGTTCAAGCGACCAGTCTTGGTCTGCCTATGTACACTGGCCATCTATGTCCGTATCTGTCAGTCTTATCTGTTAATCTCATAAGTCATCTCATTTGTCAATCTCATCTGTCATCTCATCCTATCTGTTGAACTCATCTGTGAGATGAGATGACATTTTTTCTCTAAACCAATCCCTATCCTGCTTCCTCCACTTTCTCTATTTTTTTTTATATCTTTCTATAAGGTCTCTTTCGGACCTTACTGCGCATTTCCAATAATCCATGTGTTTTTTATTGTGTGGATTAAATATTGGGAAATCGTGCCTCACGTCCGGGATTGAAATGTATGATAAGATGTCTCAAATTAGAAAGCAAAATGGTACTTGTGATGCACGGTTGTAAAGAGAAATTATTATTTTTCAGGAAAATAAGTAGGCTATGATAAAAATTTTTTGCGTCATTTTGTAGACTAGGTTTCGTTTGAAAAGTTTTTGTATTTAACTTTTTTTTGTATCTTCAATATTTCAGCAGATATAAGCTCGACAATTAAAAACCAGCCACTCTGTAAATAGAAGCAAAACGATTTTGAACGGTTTGAATTGACGTGTGCGTATTTAAACGATACAAAAGAATTTTTAAGTGATGTGAAATTTTGCCTCTTTAAAACTCATATGAAAACTGACAAAATTTAACAATCAAATTAATTACAGCCATTAATTTAAAACCCAAAATCTCTGCTTGCTTTTTGTTTTAACAAATTTTCAACTGCGCGACATAAAAAAAGTCGTCAAAAGTTTTATTCTTTAAAAAATAAAAAAATAAATTTTTTAAGTGTAAGTACCAGGTTTTTATTATTAAACTTTTTTTTAAGTTCAACGGTTTTTTTATACACTGCCATATTTTGTAAGTAAACTAATCCGGAGAAAATTTGCTACTCTCGAATGATTTCACAACAGTTTAAGCTTTTTTTCACAACGTATACCATCATCAAATAAGTAACCTAATATTTTATTATTATTCAATTTTATAACCCTCTTTGCAGCATAAAAAATATAACCGATGACTATAAAGTTGGATACTTTAAAGCTTAATAAAAGCACGATCGGGAGAAATATATAACTTTCACGAGTTTATCATTTTTATTAATTTTTCACTCCAAAATAATGATGTGGGATGTAACAAATTATTTATTTTTCTTCAAATTTAATTGAAAAGATTGACAATTTACAATTTCGACCCTTTTTGGGGTAGTTTTATAATTTAAATAGTCAGCTCAATAGGTACTAAATTTCCTGCTTTTATTACGGGGTGCTCCGTTGACACTAAACTTAGACTGTGTTCGAGTGCCAAGAACGATACTCTCAAGGCAAGGGTTAGAAATTTGGATTTTACTGACATTGAATAGGGTGGTGGTCCTTATTTATACAATTTAAAATTTGAATTATCTCGCTCATTTTTATCCGTACAGCCCTGGAAAATCTTTTGAGAGTAGTTCCCGTGTATTTTGCTAATATTTTAAAATAAGATTGAAATATCGAGATGTGCTTTGGTGACCTCTCAAAATGACCTATTTACAATAGTTTGTCCAAGCCACATCCCGATGACTGTCGTAGTTTTTTAGTAATTGACGAGTCAACGGAACAGGACAGCACGGACGTATAGCGCGCCGCTACCGTCTGTGTCTGCATTCTGCACTAGATATGTTTTCTATTTTTATAATTACAAATAAAGGGTCAACTAAGGGTAAATTTAAGTTCAAGAAATTTGATTATAAGACATTAAGATAATAAATTATAGAAATTTATTACAATATCAATTTTTTTTGTAAAAAACGTTTAGTTGTTGAAATATAGCATTTTCTCAAGAACGGCGCATCTTAAGAAAAAATTACAACAATGTCTGTTTTTGTAAAATTAAATTCTACGTTTACCAGTGAAATAAAAAAATAAAAAATTTGGGGGATAAAAAAGTTATTGCAGAAAAGCGAATAGCAATAACTCGTAACTGGCGCCCTCTAGCGATATTTACAAAATTAAAATTTTATACTTGTGGTTGTGTATTTGGTTAGGTCGCATTCCAAATTTTATTAAAATCGGTCAAGGAGTTTCTAACATATTCACAAAATAGTGTTTTAGGGCCCCCTTTCAGAGCCCCTAACGCCCCTTAAAAATCGAAATTTATGAAAGCAAAAAATACGGCAACCGTAATTTTAAGTAAAGAGGATACCGCTGAAATTTGTTCAAACATTTTGCTATCACTCTGTATTTTTGAAGACGTTAATAAATGAATCTCCAGTCAAGGACGTTGATGTACGTCTTCGGGTTTTAGTGCAAATAATCATTCTATTTGTACGTTTGTTAAGAAAATTAAATATTTTTAGTAGTCCCTCGTATAATTTGCTTGTAAGTTCAGGGAAATGAGTTTTTCGGTCTTTTCTAGGTAGTTGACATATCTAGCAAGCGAGCAACTATTAACATTCGGGTAAAACTTGATCTAGAGTAGATAGGTCACTAAAACTTTCCTAAAATCCACTAACAACATTTTGATCACCTTTTTATTTCAAAAGTTTCTCTCTAAAACCCTCATCCCTTTTAAACCAAAATCATCTTCTCATCTCATAACTCGAATATAAAAATCTTAAGATTTATAAAAGTTGAACAAACAAATTTATTCATCATCATTTTTCAATTGTTTCTCCTTCTTTTAAAATTAAAAAATTCCTCATAACATCAAACTTAACTTTTTCCCTTTACTTAATTGAGACTTTTGATGTTTTAATAAACTTGGGAAAAAAAATCTTACGTTAAAATTCAATTTTGCTTAAATTACTTTGCACACTCGTTTTAAGTTAAAATTTTTCCTCTTCTTTTTTTTTTCTCTTCTTGGTTTAATAAGTTTAAAGTTTATAAAAAAAAAAAGTTTTTGAATTAGCTTTTCCCCACACCGAATTTTCATCGAAGCGTGAGTTAATTACTTATCGTTTTATCCCAGTTTAATTGTTATTGACACTCGTTCAAACAAATTCCATTATCTCTTGTTTTCACATTTTTCACCAACATGATATTAATGTACATAAATATTACTAATTTAAGCCATAATGTTCAAATTGGTATACGCAGTGTGTCAGAAGTCTTTACAATAAGGTTTATCACTAGGCTAGAGCTAAAATAAAGAGGGTTATTTTTAGGTCGAAATTATATAAACTTGGCTATAAGGTAGTCTCAATTGAATGAATGCTCTTTCAAATTTTTGGCCAAATGGTGGCCAATACAACGATTATCTCACTTCATAGTTTTTCCCTTATAACTTATCCGATAATTATTATTATAAAAATTTAAAAACTGAATTTTGTAACCAAAATATAAGGCTTTCGTCCTAATCTAATCATTTTTTTAAATTGTTTCAAAATTACCTACCTTTTAGGGGGCAAAATTGCTCAAAACTTTGCAAGAGATTTTCTCAAAATCGCCTCAACCCACTTTTTTAATTTTTGGTTATGTTATAGACATCGCAGTTCTCTATCAATGCTCTAAGTTTCATTAGTTAGAAATTTTCAGGACCGGAGTAATGATTTTTTGAATTAAGTCAGAATTGGTTCAAATATTAAAATTTATTTTCTCAAAATCGTCTCCGCCCACTTCTTTAATTTTTGGTTAAGTTATAGATATCGAAGTTCTCTATCGAATGACCTAAGTTTCATTAGTTAGAAATTTCCAGGACTGGAGTTATGATTTTTTGAAAGAGGTCAGAATTGGTCCAAATATTAAAATTGATTTTCTCAAAATCGTCTGCGCACACTTTTTTAATTTTTGGTTATGTTATACACATAGAAGTTCTCTATCGAATACATTAAGTTTTATTAGTTAGAAATTTCCAGGACCGGAGTTATGATTTTTTAAAAGGGGTCAAAATTGGTCAAAATATTAAAATTGATTTTCTCAAAATCGTCTCCGCCCACTTTTTTAATTCATGTTTAAGTTATAGACATCAAAGTTCTCTATCGAATGCCGTAAGTTTCATTAGTTACAAATTTCCAGGACCGGAGTTATGATTTTTTTAAAGAGGCCAGAATTGGTCAAAGCATGGAAATTGCTTTTCTCAAAATCGTCTGCTCCCACTTCTTTAATTTTTGATTAAGTTATAGACATCGCTGTTCTCTATCTAATGCCGTAAGTTTCATTAGTTAGAAATTTCCAAGGCCGGAGTTATGATTTTTTAAAAGTTAAAATTTCAAAAATCTGTAACTTCTCTTGTTATAAAAATGAACATTTGAAACTTGGCATATGTATTAATCCTATAAACATATATGATTTGACATTATTTTCGGTTAACAAAACGCTTCCGGTTAAACTGGAAATAAGAAAAATATCTAAAATTATTATCACCCTATATATTTTTAAATAACTTGAAAGCCTGTAAAATTATCTGTTCAGTGGTACTAAACACTTCATACTTTGACTTCCGGTTTAACCAGAAATGGAACCAACTTTCTTACATTAAATGCAACACCCTGTATATTTTTCAACTTTTTCAAAGCTTGTAAAATTATCGATCCGATAATACTAAACACTTTTTACAGTGACTTCCGTTTTAACCGGATATAGCACTAATTTTAAATCTTATTTTTATTCTGTAGTAGGAAAAAGCTCTGTTATGGGCACATCAGAGTTTTTCTTTAATTTTTTTTCTTTTTGAAATATGGTGAGCTAATGTGTAGGCGTCGTAGGTAGAATAATTATGTGAAAACTTCGAACACATTTTTGTAACATCTCTTTATCCAATCCAATCAATCAAATACTGATGTCGTAGTAGTTTCACTATACAGGCTTAAAGCCGAACCTAATAGCTGAATAGAATTGGATCGTAAAGCAACTACCAATTTCTTTTTACAAGATTTTCTTTTCCATTCCATCAAATTAAATAGCAAAAATTAGAATTAAACTTGAAGGCTTATTAAAAAAGGATAAAAATCTCTTGTAAATTCGTCTCGCAACTAATCAATATGAGAGTCACGTAAAATTTCTAATTACGTCCTATAAGACGTATTTTATCAAAAAAATGTATTTAAAATTCAACTTTTGTGCTCGAAACGAAATGGAAATTAAGTATTTAAGCGTTTCATATTTATAACGCAATTGTCAGTGATCTTGTAACGAATTCAAGGCGTTACACTACGAGCGAGTTGAGCATAATATAGGATTATCTCACCTATACAATATCCGAGATGGTGGATGTGCTAAATATTTAAGATTAATCAAAGCAAAAATGGCATTTTCTTCCTTCTTGTAAATTTTCACTTGAATTATATTTTTCCATCATGTTCATTACTTTAGAAGCGAATGTTTTTATCATCGTTTTGTTTTAATCCTAATGGTGAGTTTCCACTAGCCAAACCTACTGGAATTTTCTTTTTTTAATATTTCGCTTAGTTGATTAGCAAAATTTTGGTTATTTCCTTTTTTTAACCCCACCCCAACCGCTATACGAATGACGTGCTATTGAAATTTATGCAACGAACGTTATAGAAGAGCTTCATTTAAATTGCCAATAAACGCAATTTAACCACTAAAATTTTCGATATATTTCCACCATAAAGTTGTTATTGTGAAACAGCTTCTGCCGTACAATTTTGCACAACAATTGAAATTTCGTTGGAATTTGAATAATGGTGATTTGTTAGACTTGACTTGTTTTAGTGGCGAAACGTTTCCATTTAACTGACTTCGCGAATTCTTCAAATTTTAAAGATATTTTGCTTTGCAGTCGAAACGGAGAGAATCTTTGTGGGCACGTGAAAAAAATAAACCGGTGTATAGCGGGTGGTGACTGGACCTCTCGGCCATATATAGATTTAACATGTGAAATCATACTTAGGTAATTTCCTACTTCCCTATTGATTTTAGAAAAAAAAAAACCTTCGAATAATAGTTTTAGAGCATAAAATTCTGTAATAGTGTATTGTTTTATTAGAAGTAAAAGTGTAACTTTTTAGGCGAGTCAGTAGGACTTGTCAAACCAAACGAAGTTGAGAATTTACTTTTACCTCCTAGGATGTAAAAGTAGAATTTTAACTATACTTCTTCAGTAACAAATTGTCAACTTTTTTTGACGTTTAAAGAAAAAAATTATTTTGACAGAAAAAAGCGTAAAACATTTGACAATTCTTATTTGCATTTCAAGGCAATTGCCATTTCTGCTAATTTTCAAATTAAATTTATAGCGTTATGAAGCATTCAAAATTAATTTTGACAACTGATTTAGATGCAGAATTTTGTGCTCTAAAACTTTTATTTGAAGATTTTTTTTATAAAATAAATTGAGATTCAGGAAATTACGAAAGTATGACTTTACATGTTAAATTCCTATGACCGAGAAGGCAGGTCACCAACCTGTATGAAAACAACACATCTCTATGATAGGGGCTTGTATTTTTCCGGCCTGTAAGGCCCTTGTAAGGTGCTATGTACCTGTAGCCCTGTGCCTGTTACTTAAACATGGGATGCTGACAGTTGGGTTTGTTGAGGTCTCGGTTGAAGTTAAAACTCCAACCTCTGTGGGACTCGATCAACGTAGAAGTAGTGTAGTAGACTAGCGCTTTAACATCGGGCAGAAGGGAGAGTAATCGTTAAAAATTCATTTCCATTGCCCAATAGACCTCTCTGCCGTGTATGCAAGGGATCCACACAATAATAAACATATGGATTATTAGAAATGCGCAGTAAGGTCCGAAAGAGATAGAGAGAGTGGGGAAAGTAGGATAGGCAGTGGTTTTGAAAAATGGTAAGTGAGAATCAAAATTTTTCGGGTATGTAAGGCCCTTGTTATACACCTGTAGCCCTGCCTCGGTTGAAGTTAAAACTCCTACCTGTGTGGGACTCGATCAACGTAGAAGTAGTGTAGTAGAGTAGCGCTTCAACATCGCTTAGAGGAGAGTCATCCCTAAAAATTCATTTCCATTGCCCATAGACCTCTCTGCCTTGTATGCAAGGAATTTACACAATAAAAAACACATGTATCATCGGAAATGCGCAGAAAGGTCCGAAAGAGATAGTGGGGAAAGTAGAATAGGGATTGGTTTAGAGAAATGGGAAGTTAGGGAAGTAGGATATGGGTTGGTTTGGAGAAATGGGGCGTGGTCTGTCACCATATAGTTACCATGTGCCACCATAGTTACCATATGTCAATATTAGGGTCGCCATAGTTACCATTATATCAATGTCTGGGGAGTCATATTTTATATCGATGTCAGAGGGGGTTCAATTTTCACCAAACATATGTCAATGTCAAGGTCATTTGTCACCATATGTCAATTTCAGTTGTCATTCCATATGTTGAGTTCTCTATATCTGTTAACCCATCGGTCATCCTATCTATCATTTCAGAAACTGGTTTAGAGAGGTGGAAATTGGGGGAAATATGTTACCATAGTTACTATATGTTAAATTGTAATCTGAGCTATAGAGGGGAGGGGGGACGTCTGTTATGCCAAATTACATCTGTCATTTCTTATGTCAGGGGAGTCATCTGTCATCCCATCTGCCAACCCATCTGTCATCACATATTCATTGCATCTGTCATCGCATATTCTGTCAGTCTCATCTGTCAATATCATCTGTCATCTCATCCTATCTAGAACTCATCCACTCATTTCTGTCAAACTCATCTGTGAGATAATATGATATATATTTCATGTCATAAGTGTCATATATGTCATATGTCATGTTATCTCACAGATGAGTTTGACAGAAATGAGTGGATGAGTTCTAGATAGGATGAGATGACAGATGATATTGACAGATGAGACTGACAGATGATATTGACAGATGACATTTACAGATGATATTGACAGATGACATTTACAGATGATATTTACAGATGACATTTACAGATGATATTGACAGATGACAGATGAGATTGATAGATGATATTCATAGATAGAAGAGGCATAAACAGACAGAGAGAAGGTAGCGTTTTATGAGCCGATATGGTACTTTATTTCTTCTTCATTTGACTTTCTCCAGAAAATTACTTAAAATCGAGTCTGTTTCGGTCTGAACATTATAAAACTTTACTTTCCTCTTTGTTATTTTATTTAAAAATTCTCGTAAATTTACATGCATTACTGTGAAGAGATTTTCCATTACGTCATAATTAGAACTGCAATTTTCTCATACAACTACAATTGTTTGAAAATAATTTTTCACAATAATTAAATTTGCTTTCCAAACTGCACTTTCGTGTTGACAATTAAGCAAACTCCTCCCTCTACAACATTGTTTTAAACACGAACGCCTGTTTAAATAAATTAAATTTGATTAAATTGAAAAGTTGAAATATAAGTAGTTCGTTCGTTACAATTCTTATAAAATAGACTTATATTAGAGTAGGGTATGTAACGAGCACTAATTTATAACTGCCGAGAAACAAGTAACTACAAGCATACATTACTGTAGGAAAACGCTAGAAATGCCTTCTCTAAAACAATGTAGCATTAAAGGAAATTACTTGCAGGTAACTTGGTTCTTCTCTGATTAATCTTACTTCTAATTAAAGTGGAGTATAATTTTGGACAATATTTCATTTTTAATTGTCCCAAATAGGCAAATTTATATCATCTTCTCTTTTATTTTTTATTTTATTTTTTTTAAAAACTCTTTTTTAAAACGTTTAATAATAAAGAAGAGTTAGTTGTCTGCTTGTCTCGTATCAGTTTATGACAACATAGGTTTGGATGATAAATTACCCTACTTTTTTTTAGAAAAAGAAATTAATAATTTTTTTGCATGTATAAAGAATTCGGTGATATTTAAAAATCTGAATATAAAATGACTTCCTTGCGGTTGAAGAAAAATTTCAACTTTTTGCTGAATTTAAAATTCGCTTTTCTATTCGTTGCGTTATAAAATGTCTAAAGATCGGTTTCCACCAAGTCGATCAACAAACTTAAATTACTTATAGACTTACGGTGTTTCTTGTCTGTTTAAATAGTCGACGTCGACTTGATACAATTATTATAGTGATGAGGATGAGATTTGAGAGCAAGCTCAGCGCTATGTATAAAATTTCTTACTACTGTATCCCCCAAAGCTAAACTTGTATATCAAATTACGAAGAAACAGTTGAGGTGCTGTGGATTCACTCCTTAATACGGAACAGAGATCTGAGAATGTCAACAAATTACAGTCTGGAGAAATAGACTTTAGCAGCGAAGCTGCGGTGTGTCGAGACTGGACCGAGTGTTAAAAATTAGAACTAAGCGTAGAAGTAGATAAAATATGGCGTAAAGGCGTAAATCACCGACTTTGGAAAACCCATAATGGAATGGCTAAATTAGATGACTGAGAGAAATGGCATCAGAAACAGTGGAGGTGGCAAAAATGACCAAAAATACTGTAGAGCGATGGAGCATCCCAAGCCATGGAAAATAGATAACTTACAGATGAAGACTGGAGAAATAACCCATTATGAAGACTAGAAAGTACTAGAAATGTCATAGAAGTGGTAAAAGTAAAACATGGGGCGTGAAGATTAATAACTCAAATATGACGAAACCGCCGAAAGAACTTAAACAACGAAAAGAAAATCATAACAGGATTCAACAAGGCGTTCTGGAAAATTTTGGGATCTTCTCCCATTTTGTCGCTCTAAACCAAATTGTTACTTAGTAACATCATTGTTTTAGGACCACCAAACTGTTATAGGATCCCTGTGGCGTAGAGTCTGTGGGCATGACCGTAGCAGTCTTGGAATTTAATTTAAAGTCTTGGTCAGAGTAATCTACTAAATTATCTAGAGCAAGCTGTAAGTCTCTAATAATAGAGCTGCAATGTAGCTCTGCATACGCAAAAGTACAAATAATCGATTTGACTTTGAAAATCTAAATATAGTACTAAATTGTCTTTCGGACTAAAAGTTTTAAAAAAAAATCTGCAACTTAATGTGGTCTTGCACTGCATCGCATCCATTATAACCTTATCTTATAATTATTATGAATCAACTCTTCCACGCTCTATTAGGTCTAAACCTATGCCAGCAGTACTAAAAATCTGTCCACCCATCTGCCCTTGCTCTCCGATCTCTATCCGAGATCATACTGAGCCACAACTACTAGATTAAGATAACATCTGGAACGAGCAAGCAATCTAAAAGCTTTTTTCATTCCAAAATTATGAGAAGAGCCGAAACCTTAATTATTACCCTTAGAACATAAAACATTCGGAAGGAGGGCTAGTAACCGTTACTTACGGACTTACATCAGTGTTACTTGTCTCTTCTAGCAACCGTTGCCTAAAAGAGAAAATGTGACAGAAATGACATTTTAGAAGTTGATGGATGACTCATTCATTCCATGGAGTTTACATTATTATTGGCTGTCATGATCTTTCCTTATAAGTGGGAGTAATAATAAGCAACCACTTAGATTGGAGAAATTGACCGGAAATCGCTATATTTACTCGTCCATTGCGATCCATATTATTAGCTAAACGGCTCTTTCCTGGTAGAGCGGTAGAGGGGTAGAGGGGTATATCTTTATTCAATGATATAACCTATAAATAATTTGAAGTCTGTCTTTCATCAATATTACGAGTATTTGTAACAAGCTTCTTTGTTATTCATTGTCATTTGTAGTATAACTGTTACTTCATAAATTTTACTACTTCGAATTTATTTGCGGAAAGTGTTCATTTCGGTTTTATTTATCTTTGTTTTACTAGCATTTTATATTTTTCTTCAAAATCGCATTTCCTTACTTGTTTTACTCTTTTTAATAACTTTTTAATCCCACCCCTTCTAGTGTATTATACGGTATCGCCACTTTTACAATGTACACCATGGGAATTTTCTAAGCCCGAAGAAACTCTGAGTTGGTCAAATTATAAAAAACTCGAATGTAGCCATATCAAGACTTTTTAATACGCATTGAACATCCATTTCAAATCTTTGACTTATTTTCAACCCCTTAAAGGTTAAATGTTACTTTAGAAAAGAAAAATTTTGAAAAACTTTCAGGAGATTAAAAGAGCTATCAAACGATACTAAACTCGACATTTTATCACATCGACGCTAGGCGTCGCGACGTTCAACTCGTTATTTTCTTATGGGCACCTATTGTTTTTTCCGCATAAAAGTTGGCTTGTCTAAATTTGGATAACAAATAATGATGCCATATGCCAGTTTTATACAAAAATACCATAAATCCCCAAGAAAATAAAAAGTTGAACATCGCGACGCTCAGCGTCGATGTGATAAAATGTCGAGTTTAGTATCGTTTGATAGCTCTTTTGACCTTCTACAAAATTTTATTAATAATTTTTTTTATAAAGTAGACCATTCTCAAACTGCAGTCGATAAACTAAATTGAAACTTTATACCATTTTCGAGACCGTAATGTTAGTACCACTTACAAAAATCACCCTGTATACTGTATAGTTATGTTAGCATTTCCTATATTAGTTTAAATCAAAATAACGTCATCCCCAAAAGCAACGTTATAAAAGGAGCTTGTTAAAATGCCTGATAACCATTGAATTTTCATGAACAGTAAATTAAACCATTAACTGCGGTTTGCATTTAAAGGCTAATGAAAGTTTTAGGACGACAATTTGTTCATGAGTTTATAACTGAATAATAACCCCTTTTTTCCTCAAAACCATTAATATTGGAAATGACTTTTATTAGTTCAAAAGTTTAAATCTTTAATATCCGCAAATGACAAATTATTATTACTATTAAAAAAAATCTCTTGTCGATATTGAAGAACTTTATTTTTAATAATGAAACTTTTTACTTTCCATTAAATTGAAATTTAATTCGTTTCTTAAGTTTGAAGTTGAAGTAAGTTTCAGATATTTAATGACAAAGATATGAAAGAATGATATGTTATAAAATTGAATTAAATTAAAATTTTTAAGTTTTATTGAAGAAAAAGTTTTCCTTGAAGTAGGCATTTTCTTTCAAAAAAGAAAATTTTAAATGGGAAAAAAAATTCTGTTATTTTTCTGTTAGAAAGTCAAACTGACGGCGTTCTAATATCGTTTCAGTGCTTTTCTTGTACTTACTCGGAATATTTTAGTACAAATGAAAAATTTTCAAAACGTATCGAACAGCAACAGCGCTGCAACAAAATGTCTTAACGTTTCCGCCTATTCCGCTGAAATTTGTCAAAATTAAAACACAGTCTAACCTACCCTGCTGGTGCTCTCCTCTATAGGGTATACCAATGATCAAAATCATCATCACGACTAACGTTAAGTATGTATGAGAGAAATTCATTTCCAGCCAGTAATATTCGTGACCTTGACGCCTATACCACTGAAACTTGTCAGGATTAAAATAACAGAGTCTAAAGCTGCTGGTAAGAGCGGAAAACAAATAGCCCATGTCGTCATTTCGACTTTGCTTATGTGTCTAATATAGTTCATTAGAGCATAAGCCCCAACTGACAAAAAATTCAAATCTTTAAATACAAAATGGCGGCCAATGTCCCATTTTGTGATTTTTTTCTTATAACTTGGCTGGTAATCATTATTATAAAAATTTAAAAAATGCGTTTTATAGCCAAAATATAAGCCTTTCACCCTATCTAGTAGATTTTTAAAATTGTTTTAAAATTGCCTACTTTTAATGGGACATAATTGGTCAAAATTTCTATTTTGGATTTTCTCAAAATCTATTCTTGCCGTATTTTTCAGTTTTGGAAGTGTTACAGACAACGTAATGCTCTATCGAACGCCGCTTATTTTATTTACTTTTATGAAGCAGGACCGGAGTTATGATTTTTTGAATGTTAAAATTTCCAAAATCTGTAATTTCTCTTGTAGTACAAATAAAAATTTGAAAATTGGTACATCTATTAATCCTATAATTATCTATTACTTGACATTATTTTTGATTAACAAAAGGTTTCCGGTTAAACCGAAAATAAAAATTGACAAAAAAATGTCAATCCTTAAATTCAAAACGGGGGCCAATATTACGATTGTCCCATTTTGTGGTTTTTCTTTTATAACTTGGCTGCTAATTATTTTTATGAAAAATTAAAAAAGATGTTTTATAGCCAAAATATAAGGTTTTACCCTCATCTAGTAGATTTTTAAAATCATTTCAAAATTGCCTACTTTTAATGGGTCAAAATTGGTCAAAATTTCGAATTTGGATTTTTCTCAAACTCCGTACTAGACGTTTTTTTTCAATTTTGGATGTGTTACAGACAACGTAATGCTCTATCGAACGCCGCTTATTTTATTTATTTTTATGAAGCAGGACCGGAGTTATGATTTTTTGAATGTTAGTATTTCAAAAATCTGTAATTTCTATTGTAGAAAAAATAAAAATTTGAAAATTGAAAATCTATTAATCCTATGATTATCTGTTACTTGACTTTATTTATGGTTAACAAAACGTTTCCGGTTAAACAGAAAATTAAAAATTGATACAAAAAATTTCAAATCCTTAACTTCAAAATGGCGGCGAATATTACGATTGTCCCATTTTGTGGTTTTTCTCTTATAGTTGGCTACTAATTATTATTAGGAAAATTTCAAAAAGGCGTTTTATAGCCAAAATACAAGGCTTTCACCTTCATTTAGTAGATTTTTAAAATTATTTCAAAATTGCCTACTTTTAATGGGGCAAAATTGGTCAAAATTTTGAATTTGGATTTTCTCAAAACCTGTACTGGCAGCTTTTTCAATTTTGGATGTGTTACAGACAACGTAATGCTCTATCGAACGCCGCTTATTTCATTTACTTCTATAAAGCAGGACCGGAGTTATGATTTTTTAAATGTTAATATTTCAAAAATCTGTAATTTTTTTGTAGTAAAAATAAAAATTTGAAAATTGGTACATTTATTAATTCCAAGATTATCTATTATTTGACTCAATTTTTAATTAACATAACGTTTCCAGTTAAACCGAAAAGTAAAAAAATATCTACAGTTATTAAGAAAACCCTGTATATTTTTAAAAGTCTGAAAGTTTGTTCAATTAGATATCAAAGATTTTACATTTTAACTTCCGGTTAAACCGGAAATGTAACAAACTTTCTAATTTTAAGTAGAACAGCCTGTATATTTTTAAATATTTTGAAAGCTTGTCAAATTAGCTTTCCGATGATACCAAACAATATAATTTTAAACTCTAAAGAAATTTTAATTTAAAAAAACACAATTACTAATTATGTATTATTCGTGTTGAATATGTACGAGAAAGTCCTGGTATGGCCGCATCCGAGTTTTTAAATTAATTATTTAATCTCAAGTACGTATTAACTCAAAAACAGCATCTAATGCATTTCATAAAAGTGTGTACCTATCTACTAGAAAAGTGCAAGAATAGAAACATTTGAAAGTACCTATTAAATTACTACCCTAATTTACATAATTCTTACCAACTGATTTTATTACGTTACAAAAGGAGCAAAAAAAAATAGGTGACGTTTTCATCTTTTTCAGTTAACAATCCTTCAGGCAACAGTTCAAGTTTTACCCGCAAATTAAACCTTTTGGATTTTAGCCAAGTTTAAAAACTTTTTTTCCCTCTTTATATATTTTTTTTGAACTTTAATTTTGTACCACCCTTATCAATCTATCTCTATTACAATTGGTTAATAAACAAGGAGAGCTTAATAGAAACTTTAAGTTGAAATAAAAAGAAAATTTTAAGCTCAACACTAATTGGCTGTCACGCAGATCTTGCACACGTTTTCCATCACTCGTTAAATCCATTTATTTTCTTCCCTTAACTTACTTATAACGATTAAGTAGGGTTTTGTGGAAATAAAACGACCTTTTTAGTTTCGAAATTTGAAAATTTTCAATTTTTTTAGTGTCAAATTTAATTTCGGGATTTTAACGATGGTTGTCGCTCTTCTTCTTCTTCATATATCAGATTCATTAAGAAAGGATTAAATCACATCAGTAGGAAGCACGCCAAGCTTGTAATCCTTAAGACCATTATAAAGACGTCAATTAAGAAGACAATGAATGATGAACAGCGCGCGAATGTTCCTAAATCTAGTCAAAGGAAGTATGTGGTATCTGAGATATAGTAGATTAAGGACACATATGTACTACGTCATCCTGTCAAAAATTTATGCCTTTACAACTTTAATATGTAGAGAAGCGAATATAAATTTAATTTAAAAAAAAAGGATTTTTAATTATTTTTTAAAAGCAGAGCAGCGGAAAAATAAGAAAAATGATTTTTCTTATTCACTCCATGTACAAGATTTGTAAAATCGTAAAAATTTTAATAACATTTTTTTTTCTTCTTCGAGCAACAAATTCCTATTTTATGATGGAATAAGTAAAGATTACATTATCGCAATATTAATAACGAAATACTAATTTAAAATTTAATTCCAAAGATTTACTTTTCACTAAATTTCTTACTATGCGTACAAATTTCTATTTTTCTTTTGCTAAGATCAATATTTGACGTCGATATCGTTATTCGTTACTTACTCAAAATTGCCAAAAGTCGTTAGAGTAAAAAGCGAATTAGGATTAAATCTTAAACCAATTATCGTCTGATAGTAGCAGCTCAGACTAGTTTCTATCAACGCAATTGCTCTTGGAGCGGAAAATTCGCGTTCAATTCTCAACAATAATAAAGCTTAAGCTCAGGCGGTTGATGTGACAAACACAACGCAAGTGTTCGTGTGAAATCGTAAAAAGCTGATTGATAAATTAAATATGTAGGAGGATTAGTAACTTCTAGTTCCTAGTTAGGAAATGATTGGATTTCAAAATCTAAGTTAAGAACAGACCTATCGAATTTTCGTTAAGATGCTCTTTCACACGACGAGGTTCTAATCCGTGGAAATTAAACTTGCGTACAAAATTATTAGTTTAAAAGGCCCTCATCTCATCACTTAAGTGCGGTTTGACTCCATCTAGTTCAAAAGAGCGTAGAAACAGCAGGATGAGAGGAGATGGACATTTTTATATTCAAAAAATCATAACTCCGGTCTTGAAAATTTCTAAGGTGCAAAACGCGTGGCATTCGATAGAGAACGGCGATGTCTATAACATATCCAAAAATGAATAAAAAAACCATAACAAATTTAGAGAAAATCCATTTCAATATTTTGACCTATTTTGGCCCTTCAAAGGTAGGCAATTTTGAAATAATTTCAAAAATTGATTAGGTTAAGACGAAAGCCTTATATTTTGGCTTTACAATCCCATTTTTAGATTTGTAAAATAATAATTACCGGCCAAGTTATAAGGGAAAAACCACAAAATGGGATAATCGTTATATTGGCCGCCATCTTGAAATTTTTTTTAAATTGGAGCCCTCTTAACTACCGAGTAACAATTTAAATGAAACTAAAAGCAGTCGTTAAATTGGAAGAGTCTCATTTAAGCTCGTCGGCCATGGAACGTCTGAAAAGAAGTAGGAATTTGAATCGCTCGAACTATTTTTTTTAAGTTCTCTCATCTATACTTTCATCCTCGAACTCAGGATACTGCAACGATTTAAAAATTAGAAATTAAAATTGACGGACGCAAATATACCAAGCGAAGCTTTAAGGGTTAAGTCCCTATCAAGTACAAACTCGGATTGCGGCAATGTATGAAATTTGATTTGTTATGTCAAGAATTTAACGCTCCATGCCACATTGTGAGAAAACATGGAACTAATTAATAAGAGATCGATAGCTTTATAAACTAGCAAACATTGTTTCTCAAGATATTTATTTATATCACATCTATAAAACTGTGCTCGATAACTTCTTTATCTTAAAATTGTAAATATAAAAGTGTTTATTTCTTGGATTATCAACCCTTAAATTATATTTTTATCAGCATTCCCATTTTTGGAAAATTTTCACCTTAAAAATATTTTTTTTGTTATCTTTGTTTAATAATTGTAAGGATAAAGCAGCAAATGTATATTCAACTGCCTAAATAAAATATCATAATAGGGGTAAATTTTTCAACAACCCTAAAAGACAAAAGAATTAAGATGAAGCTCTTGCGTACTTTCAAGAAAACTTTATTAAGTAAAAGTTTAGCATTGAAAATAATCACTCATTATAGAAAAGAGAAGCTAGTAAAATAATATTAGTTTTTTTATTGTGACACCCAGGGGGTTGATGTCCCGTGATACCCCATTATGTTTCCAAGAGTAACTGATAGTGATATTTTTATTCTAAGTGTTTACAGAAACTTCAGGCTTTTACCCAACAGCTATTGCTCACGTGCTCACGTGCTCACGTCCTCACCTAATAAACACTAGTGCTCGACATAGTGTGAACGCACCTTTATAATTAATTTATGTGGAAAGAATAACCTTTTTATTTGTTTCTTATGAAGTGCACAATTTTAAACTTTCTGATAATTGTTTAGCCCTACAAATAATCAAACTAATATTGTTTTTTTATTGTGACCCCCAGAGGGTTGATGTCCCATACCATGTGATACCCCATTATGTTTCCAAGAGTAACTGATAGCGATATTTTTATTCTAAGTGCTTACAGAAACTTCAGGCTTTTATCCATTAGCTATTGCTCACGTGCTCACGTGCTCACGTCCTCACCTAATAAACACTAGTGCTCGACATAGTGTGAACGCACCTTTATAATTAATTTATGTGGAAAGAATAACCTTTTAATTTGTTTCTTAGGAAGTGCACAATTTTAAACTTTCTGACAATTGTTTAGCCCTACAAATAATCAAACTAATATTGTTTTTTTATTGTGACCCCCAGAGGGTTGATGTCCCATACCATGTGATACCCCATTATGTTTCCAAGAGTAACTGATAGCGATATTTTTATTCTAAGTGCTTACAGAAACTTCAGGCTTTTATCCATTAGCTATTGCTCACGTGCTCACGTGCTCACGTCCTCACCTAATAAACACTAGTGCTCGACATAGTGTGAACGCACCTTTATAATTAATTTATGTGGAAAGAATAACCTTTTTATTTGTTTCTTATGAAGTGCACAATTTTAAAGTTTTTGACAACTCGTTAGCTCTACAAATAATTAAACTAATATATTTTTTTATTGTGACCCCCAGGGGGTTGATGTCCCATACCATGTGATATCCCATTATGTTTCCAAGAGTAACTGATAGTGATATTTTTATTCTAAGCCCTTACAGAAACTTCAGGCTTTTACCCAACAGCTATTTGCTCACGTGCTCACGTCCTCACCTAATAAACACTAGTGCTCGACATAGTGTGAACGCACCTTTATAATTGATTTATGTCGAAAGAATAACCTTTTAATTTGTTTCTTACGAAGTGCACAATTTTGAACTTTCTGACAATTGTTTAGCTCTACAAATAATGAAACTAATATTGTTTTTTTAATGTGACCCCCAGGGGGTTGATGTCCCATACCATGTGATACCCCATTATGTTTCCAAGAGTAACTGATAGTGCTGTTTTTATTCTTTTTTATTCGTTTTTAAACTTAAGGCTTTTATCCAACAGTTACTGCTCAAGTTCTCACCTAGCGTACACTATCACTCGGCATAGTGTGGACGCACCTTTATAGTCTATTTATGTCCATAGGAAAACCTTTGAATTAATTTCTTTTGAAGTGCACAATTTTTGAACTTTTGGACAATTTTGTACCCCTCAAATTTAATGAAATTAATATAAGTGTTTAACGCTTAAAAGCAATTTGAACTTTTCTTAAAAAAAAGTTTTTCGACGTAAATTAATAGAGCTCAAACCATAATTGATAGCAAACACATTTTATCAATTACATCAATTAATTCAATTTTCTTATATAAACTTCAAAGCACTAAGAGAGAGAGAGAGAGCGAGAGTAGAATTAAATCAATTAATAAGGAAGCGACATTTAACTTGTTTATTAATCTAAATTTCACCAATTTATCTATTTTCAAACAAAATAAATAGTTAGAAAAGGAAATGAAAAAACAATTCAACATTAAAATCCTCTCAATAAAAATTTGGTGGATGTTAACGAAAAAGACACCAAACTTGTAACACACACACACACGTGACATCCAAATCAATCCAAAAAACGAATAGAACGCTCATCAAGATCACGTTTGTTCACATCAAACGACATTTTGTTACGTTACAACTTCCCTATACAGAAAAAAATATATTCTCGACGGTTGAAAATCGAAATAAAACAGAATAGAGAGACGATTTTGCTCCATTGGATTTCTTTTAAAAAAGAAATAACAAACTTTAATGGAAGTATTTTGAAATTTCATTCAAAACAATTAATTTAATTTTTATTTTGTTTCTTGTAAATAATTTAATCTCCAATTAAAATCAATTGGGGATTTTTGACAACCAATCAGAACCATGAGGTTACTAATTGGTAATATTAATAGGAATTAGGCCTCTTTAAGATGGGAATAAAAACGAAAGATAGTAAAATTTAGACGGCTGTGATAAGCGACAAAGCACTGGTAATGCTTTAGTAAGACAAGGGAAGTCCTGCGAGAGGATCACCCTTAAGTTAAGAGCTTAAAAGCTCGACTATGATACCGGAAACTATTTTAGATTGGATACGATTTAAAACAACTCAATAGTGATTCAAAATAGCCCTCCCCCCAAGTTGATAATTTTTTAAGGTTAGCTCCAGATTCTTTTGCACTAGGAACAGCTGTAGCTTCCTCAATTTCCATTTCTAGCCCCCTGCTCGGGCGCCAACTTGTAACGAGCTTAACTGTCTTACAGCTAACCTAAAGACATCTGAGTCAGATATAAATAAAACCAATCTGCCAATGTCTGTCTGTCTGCCTATACGCAGAAATGATTTCGTACGTGTTACGTTACACTCCCCCAACCTTCTTGATGCTATATTATTTTGATAGTGTTGCTATAATCAATGAGAATTAATATAAAAGGATAAATTAATAATTAAAACATAACTAGTTTAATTTTAGGTATCTACGAACTAAATTTTAGGAATGATAAATTATTGTTCAGCTTTAATTCCTTTAATTTAATTTATGTGCCCTATGTTACCATGCGCGTGTAGTTTTGATTTTGCTTCCCTATTATTATTTGGTACAGTTGTAATAGTTTGAACACATATTCTAATCAATTCATCAATTAATACTATGACGGTTAAGTTATTTAACGCACATTTATAATTAAATTTGACATTTTAGCTAAATATATTATTTAAGTTTATGTACACTGAAAAAAAAAGAAAAATTGAATGAAATTTTCCCTATTAGAGCTAAATTAGAAAACTTCTTAAAATAAATGAATATTTCATTACTTTGTTAATGGAATTATTTTAAAATACAACTTTAGTTTAAAACGTCTTTAATAATTAGTACTTGTTGTAGTTAGTTGCTCTACTTTTGTTGTAAAGTTAATAAAAATAAATCAACACTAATTACCTAAGCTAAGCTCTTTCTATGGAAATAATGGATCATTCACTTGTTGACAAGAAAAACATAGAAATTTATATAGGGATTGATAAAACGTAAAAAAAGTTCCCCTTTTGTCATGTTAAAATATTTAATTAATTTTAATTACGCTATTTGATCTTGTAATTACAAAACGAGTGACCTTACGGTTAATTATTTGCCACATTATGTATTAATTAGGTAGGTAATCGTTGATATAACAAATGACTTCCTATATATCTCCATATATAACATACGTAAATTATTATCTTTGATACTCACAGCATACTATTACCGAGTCAGAAAATAAAATTTTCTATTCAATCTGTACAGTCAGCCTCACAATTAATGGCCACCCTAGTTATACGTTTAGCACGAATTGTGGATGCAACCCTAACACCCCCTATTTAAATTGAGGGATAGCTTTATTTTGCCAACAAGTAGTAAATCAACAACTTCCCCTTATGTCCTTTTGTCGTTGTCTAATAACCACCCTGACGTATAGCCAGGATGGCCTTTAATTTTGAGGCCGACTGTACCTAGTAAACCTGTGGTGTCATGGTGTAAAACAAACAGCTGAATGAGAGTTGAGCAAAGAAGTTATAATCGACGTCTCTATATAAATATTATGTTAACGTTAACTAGCTAACGCTAACGCTAACGCTAACGCTAACGCTAACGCTAACGCTAACGCTAACGCTAACGCTAACGCTAACGCTAACGCTAACGCTAACGCTAACGCTAACGCTAACGCTAACGCTAACGCTAACGCTAACGCTAACGCTAACGCTAACGCTAACGCTAACGCTAACGCTAACGCTAACGCTAACGCTAACGCTAACGCTAACGCTAACGCTAACGCTAACGCTAACGCTAACGCTAACGCTAACGCTAACGCTAACGCTAACGCTAACGCTAACGCTAACGCTAACGCTAACGCTAACGCTAACGCTAACGCTAACGCTAACGCTAACGCTAACGCTAACGCTAACGCTAACGCTAACGCTAACGCTAACGCTAACGCTAACGCTAACGCTAACGCTAACGCTAACGCTAACGCTAACGCTAACGCTAACGCTAACGCTAACGCTAACGCTAACGCTAACGCTAACGCTAACGCTAACGCTAACGCTAACGCTAACGCTAACGCTAACGCTAACGCTAACGCTAACGCTAACGCTAACGCTAACGCTAACGCTAACGCTAACGCTAACGCTAACGCTAACGCTAACGCTAACGCTAACGCTAACGCTAACGCTAACGCTAACGCTAACGCTAACGCTAACGCTAACGCTAACGCTAACGCTAACGCTAACGCTAACGCTAACGCTAACGCTAACGCTAACGCTAACGCTAACGCTAACGCTAACGCTAACGCTAACGCTAACATCGACTATCTTACAGTTTACGTAAGAACAGTTTGAGAATTTATGACCGCAGATATAGACGACTTTTACCACCTTCTGCCAACAGCAGCCTGGTACGGTAATAATGCTCTTTTGCCATTTTCTGAGCTAAATAATCCTAATATGCCATAATTTAAATTTAAGCCGTTCTTTAAAGTTTAAACTGTTTAAATAATACCACAACGTGAATGTGTGTTGATCTTATTAAAACTTCCATTGTATGTAACGTAAGTTGCATAATCTTTACTTTAATGCACTAAAAGGTGGACTCTTGTGTTAGCAAAGTTTGAGACTTCCTCTCGCAACTTGTTGCTTCTTAGTTGTTTTTGACTAGAAACTTGATATTAAGTTTTGAAATATTCCCTGCAGGATCTGGAACTTTATCTTCATTTCAAGAAATCCTTCATCCTCGGTCCGCTCAATTCTTCATTTTTTGTTATTTGTGAAAAATTGAAAACTTTTTAGTGGCCCTGAGGGAATAGATTAAAGTCTTGTGTGAGTATCGAAAGATGAATTAATATTCATTTAATTTAAATAATGCTCATTTAATTAAAGTAGTAATAGATGTCGCTTTTGATTAAATCGGAAGTAGAAATTCGTGTTTAATAAGTTTTGGGAAATTCGCAGTATGAAATAATAGTCGTGGCGTTTGTCAAAAAACAAATTTTCGTGAAACTATTAAATGGAAATTATAAAATTTAAATTCAAATACAGTTGTATTCGTATAACTCCAATGTAATTCTTATAAAGCTGCACATTTTATTTTACAGTACCTACTTGATCCTATCTTTATCGTTAAGGATATTCAAATTGCAAAATGCATCCGTTTTTCTCTAACGATAAAGTTTTAAACTGAAAAGCACTTTTTGATCCTATATTAAAGCCATACCAGTGTGTATAAAATCTAACTACAAAACACTTTAAAAAAACTTTTTTATTAAACTTTTTTTTACAATTTTTTAACATTTTTTAGATGTAAACATTAATTTTCACTTGTAGCTACCATAATCCGTCTTAGTGTCGAGTTTGTGGTCAACTGTCAGATGTGAGTAATTTTCCTAACTAAAAGTCGATTCAAAGTTGCTCGAGTCTAAGTATGGTTTGTGAGATATGTATACAAAGATGCGAACTATAAACTATAGTGTAAAATAACTTTAAATTTTGCATTGTAAACAACGTAATTTAACGTTAATGACTAACTACAAACTTAGATTTGCATTTAACAAACACTAATTAAGCTTATTTAGTTTTGCTATAAGGAAAATGCTTCTATAGGGCATTTAAACAGAGCTTTTAGAAATAAATTAAAAATTGAATAATTAGCAAAAACTACACTCTATTTTGAATATAAAGCTTTTATTACAATTTCAAAATTTCAGACAGACAGAGCGACGAACAAGTCGACAAACGAAAGGAGACAACTTAGAAACAAAATTTTGAAAAATTTTGTTTTTTTGAAAAAAATAAGTTTAGGAAGTTCAAAGAGCTGTCAAACGATACCGAACTTGACATTTTATCACATCAACGCTAGGTGTCGCGACGTCCACTACTTTTTTTTTGCAGAAAATTATTCTAAATACGACAACTTTCTATCTTGTACTTTACTTAATTTACACAACTTTTTTAGGGTACGTTATGTTACGTTATGTTAATATCTTACTTTATGTTATCTTTGATGATTAATAATAATTTAATTAAAATTAATAATAATTTAATTTAATTTTACCTTCTAATGAACTTAACTAAATGAACGTTTCTACAACTCTAAAAACTGAAGTTTGAATAAATGAAGTTTTAGATGTTATTTTTCATCGTAAAAAATAACGAAAAGTAAGTTATAAACGTCAAGTTATGTAAATTAATAATTCGATTTAATTTCAACTTTATATGAAGTTGCGTTTCTAAAATTATATGAACTAAGTTTTAGTTGCTATTTTTCATCGTAAAAAATAACTTAAAGTATGTTATTAACGTAACGTAGCATAACGTAATCTAGAAAATTTGTGTAAATTAATGATTTGATTTAATTTCAACTTCTAATGAATTTGCGTCTCTAAAACTTGAAAAACTAAGTTTTAGACGATATTTTTCATCATCAAAAATAACATAAAGTCAATTACTAACGTAACGTAGCATAACATAACCTAGAAAAGTTGTGCAAATTAATAATTAGAATTAATTTCAACTTTATATGAAGTGGAGTTTTAAAAACTATAAAAACTAAGTTTTAGTTGTTATTTTTCATCATAAAAAATAACATAAAGTAAGTTATTAGCGTAACGTAATATAACTTAGTCTAGAAAAGTTGTGTAAATTAATGATTTGATTATATTTTACTTTCTAAGGAACTTGCATTTTTAAACTTTAGAAAGTAAGTTTTAGTCGTTATTTTTCATCATCAAAAATAACATAAAGTAAATTAGTAACGTAACGTAGCATAACATAACCTATAAAAGTTGTACAAATTAATAATTAGAATTAATTTCAACTTTATATGAAGTGGAGTTTTAAAAACTATAAAAACTAAGTTTTAGTTGTTATTTTTCATCATAAAAAATAACATAAAGTAAGTTATTAGCGTAACGTAACATAACTTAACCTAGAAAAGTTGTGTAAATTAATAATTTGATTTATGTTTCACTTCTAATAAACTTCCGTTTCTGAAACTATAAGAACTAAGTTTTAGTTGTTATTTTTCATCGTAAAAAATAACATAAAGCGAGCTAGTAGGGTAACGTAACATAACTTAACCTAGAAAAGTTGCGTAAATAAATAATTTGATTTAATTTCAACTTCCATCGCACTTGTGTTTCTAATACTATAATAACTAAGTTTTATACGATATTTTTCTTCATAAAAAATTACATAAAGTAAATTAGTAACGTAACGTAACATAACGTAAACCTAAAAAGTTGTGTAAAAAAATAATTTTATTTAATTTTAACTCCTAATGAACTTGCGTTTCTAAAACTTTAAAAACTTAGTTTTAGTCGTTATTTTTCATCATAAAAAATAACATAAAGTAAGTTATTAACGTAACGTAGCATAACGTAATCTATAAAATTTGTGTAAATTAATGGTTTGATTATATTTTACCTTCTAATGAACATGCGATTCTAAAACTTTAAAAAATAAGTTTTTGTTGATATTTTTCATCATAAAAATTAACATAAAGTAAGTTATTAACGTAACGTAGCATAACGTAATCTAGAAAATTTGTGTAAATTAATGGTTTGATTATATTTTACCTTCTAATGAACATGCGATTCTAAAACTTTAAAAAATAAGTTTTTGTTGATATTTTTCATCATAAAAATTAACATAAAGTAAGTTATTAACGTAACGTAGCATAACGTAATCTATAAAATTTGTGTAAATTAATGATTTGATTATATTTTACCTTCTAATGAACATGCGATTCGAAAACTTTAAAAAATAAGTTTTTGTCGATATTTTTCATCATAAAAATTAACATAAAGTAAGTTATTAACGTAACGTAATCTAGAAAATTTGTGTAAATTAATGATTTGATTATATTTTACCTTCTAATGAACATGCGGTTCTAAAACTTTAAAAACTAAGTTTTAGTCGATATTTTTCATCATAAAAATTAACATAAAGTAAGGTATTAACGTAACGTAGCATAACGTAATCTAAAAAATTTGTGTAAATTAATGATTTGATTATATTTTACCTTCTAATAAACTTGCATTTTCAAACTTTAAAAACTACGTTTTAGTCGTTATTTTTCATTATAAATAATAACATAAAGTAAGTTATTAACGTAACGTACCATAACATAACCTAGAAAAGATGTGTAAATTAATAATTTAATTTAATTTCAACTTCTAACGAACTTGAGTTTATAAAAAACTAACAAACTAAGTTTTAGTTGTTATTATTTATCGTAAAAAATAACATAAATTAAATTATTAACATAACGTAACCTAGAAAAGCTGTGTTAGTGTTAAGAAAAGTACAAAGTAGGTTCTAGTTCGGTAACTGAATTCTGACGAGCCAACTGTGTAATGTTCTTAAAAAACAAAAGATTCCTATAAGAAAATAAATAGTGGAACGTCGCGACACCTAGCGTCGATGTGATAAAATGTCAAGTTTGGTATCGTTTGATAGCTCTTTTGACCTACTGAAAATTTTTCTTAAAATTATATTTTCTAAACTAAACAGTCGAAAAACGAAATTGTAAATTTTAAGTTTTTTAGCAACTGATTTCGAATGTATTGAAAATAAGGTCCTTATTGTGTTTTAATATTTGCACCTCGGTAGCTAATAATAAAATTTATTCATCGATATTTAATCTTGATTATTGTTATTAGTTGGTTTAATATCGTTTGTTCAAGTCGAACTTAAACTTGGCAGAATTGCAAAACTTTTGGCACCGTTATCAACATCTCCCTTATAAACTACCACTACTACAAGACCATTATCTCTAGTAAACTATATAAAAGGCTTCTTTGATATCTCTCTATTTTCCGCTTTGTGTCGCTTTTAATCTAAAATATTTTTGCTTGTTAAGAAAAATATATATTTCTCTCGAACCGATGATTCCATTTTATTTTTGTGGTTTAAATTACATATTATTTCCAACTCCAATTTTTGATTTGTAACAAAAATAATAATTAAAGTTTTGGCAAAAATCGTTTCCTATTTAAATGCGCTTTGATTGACTAGCTCTTATAAAGCTACTCGAGTTGAAAAAAGTTTTATATATAAAGCTCAATCGCTTTGACACATATAAAAAAACGTACCTCGAGTCTAATCCGTCTGTCACACGCAGTCAGTAGTATAGTACAGTTAAAGCCAATCGCTTCATTAAATTCGGTTTGAAAGAGTTCACTTGTAATAATCTTGGGATTAAATTGGAAACGTAAACAGATCAAAATGGAAATCGAAAAAATAATTGGTTTGACAGGAGGTAATCAAGAGGTACCGCAAATTTAAACCGTCACTCAATAACTATTATTTGCTTTCATTTTCAACAAATTGTTATTCTAAAAGGCCATTATAATACTAGAAAATTTCTCGTTTTTATTGTAAAAGGACAACAATAACTTATGCTCTTAGGAGAGACACACGAGTAGATACAGTGTGTTCATGAATGTTTGTTACGCTATCGATGGCTACCTTAAGGTAGTCATGGTCAATCAAGTCACTTATAATAGACATGCGTACAGTCAGTCTCATATTTATTGGCCACCCTGGCTATACTTCAGGGTGGTTATTAGCCAAGAACGACAAAAGGACAGAAGGGAAGGTTGTTGATTTACTACTTGTTAGTAAAATAAAGTTACCCATCAATTTAAGTAGGGGGTGTTATGATGGTTGCATCCACAATTGGTGTTAAACGTATAACTAAAGTGGCCATTAATTATGAGGCTGACTGTACATATTGTAGACATAAAAATAAATGCACATATGCAGTTGCACATACAGACAGACAAACCGAGAAACAGGCTCGCAAGCAGGAGAGACAGGACAGGAAAAGCAATTATTATTATTGGAAAATCACCCTAAGCCGATTCTGATTTTGAAAAATCAATCATTTTATTATAAAATTGATACTGACGAGCAATTAAATTACAGCCAACAAATTAATCAATATAATATAACAAAGTCGTTGTAATACTATGACCTATTGGCACAATAGCAAATTAATTCACCCTATAATCTCATCCTGCAAAATGGCAATTAAAAATTGACTACGTTAATTATTATAATCACAAACGTGTGCTTTAGCGGCAATTTTAACGGGAAATTTCAAGTAAAAATTAAACCAAACATAATTTTTCATTTATAAGCTCATTTAATTCTAGAGATCGAATTTTTTCTCGATTGAGAAAAATTGTGTGAAATAAAAAACTTTTCTAGCAAATGAGAAGAGACGATAATTTCTTAATGCTAACATATGTCTATAGAATCAAAATTTACACATTTTCTTTTTTTCTTTTCTCTTCACCTTTTGTAGAAAATAGACGAGTTCTTTATTACACCCTTATAATAACAAACGAACTTAAATAGAAAATTTATTTCTGTTTTCTCATCAGAAAAAAAAAGTCCCTATCTATGGAGAAAAAAAACGTATTTTTAAATCAACCCTTATTTTAGAAAAATAATTCTCTTTAACCTACAAAATTAATTTATTTTATTACTGGGAAATTTTTAATTGTGGGGGTTCATAAAGCTTTTTTTATTTTGTTATTTTTTTAGGGCGTTAATAAATATCATTTTAGGAGACTTCTAATCATATACCATTTTGATAGACTCACAACACTATAAATCAACCCTTAGATTTTCAAAATAAATTTTTTATATTAAAATATAAAAATATAAAAATATAAAATATATATAAAAATAATTCTCTTTAACCTACAAAATTAATTTATTTTATTACTGGGAAATTTTTAATTGTGGGGGTTCATAAAGCTTTTTTTATTTTGTTATTTTTTTAGGGCGTTAATAAATATCATTTTAGGAGACTTCTAACCATATACCATTTTGATAGACTCACAACACTATAAATCAACCCTTAGATTTTCAAAATAAATTTTTTCGAAAGCAAAATATTAATTTCTGTTGTAAGTGGAAAATTTTTAATTGTTGGGGTTAATAAATTTTTTTTGGGGCGTTACTAAATATCATTTTTAAAGATTTCTGATCATAGACAATTTTGATAGACTCACAACACTATAAATAAACCTTAGATTTTAAATATAAATTTTTTCTTAAGCAAAAAATTAATTTCTTTTGTGAATAGGAAATTTTTAATTGTGGGGGTAGATAAAATTTTTTTAGGGCGTTAATAAATATCATTTTAGGAGACTTCTAACCATATCCCATTTTGACAGACTCACAACACTATAAATCAACCCTTAGATTTTCATAATAAATTTTTTCTAAAGCAAAAAATTAATTTCTATTGTGAATGGGAAATTTTTAATTGTGGGGGTTAATTAAAACTTTTTTAGGGCGTTAATAAATATTATTTTAGGAGTTTTTTGATCATAAACAATTCTAAAAACACTTATAAACCAACCCTTAGATTTTATAAATAAATTTTTTCTGAAGCAAAAAATTAATTTCTTTTGTGAGGGAAATTTTTAATTGTGGGGGTAATAAAATTTTTTTAGGGCGTTAATAAAATATCATTTAAGAATATTTCTGATCATAGACAATTTTGACAGACTCACAACACTTAAATCAACCCTTATGATTTTTAAATAAATTTTTTAAAAAGTAAAAAATTAATTTAGTTTGTAGAGAGATACTTTTAACTGTTATAAAAAAATTTTTTTTTGGGCGTTAATAAATATTATTTTAAGAAATTTTGATTATGGACAATTTTTATCGAGTCACGGTACCACAGTAATCTACCCTAATTTTTGAAAAACACATTTTTCGTACATAAAAAAAATTATTTTGTTACTATGAAATTTTTTTATAAATTTTTTTTCATTGATCATTGAATTTTCTTGAGTGTTACTGTACAAATAAGATAACAACTCTATGCTTAGATTAACAACACGTTTTACATAAGAAGGGTGTTAAAACGTTAAAAGATACTGCTATTAATTCGCAAGTTTTGTGTATTTACAACTACTTCATGATCTACCCTAACGTTAAGGGAAACCACCATACTTAGCATCCTTTTAAATTATTTTGAGTTTAAGCTTTTCTCAACAACGGCTCTTTTAGTTGGTGATAAAGTACTTTTTATTTTACTACCCCTCAACATGTCTACAGGCTACGCAGGGTAAAATTTACGGATAAAATTAAAACAAAAACTTTTCTGTGGAATTTTCCAAGTCTATTTCTCTGTGCGTCTGCCTGTTCGTCGCTCTGCCCTTTAACCCACCCCATTGTCGGTCTGTTTGCACATCCGCGTACTTTCAAGTTCCTTTTTTTCTTGAAGAAGTCAAAACAACCCTAGATACGTAGAAGAACGTTTCAAGTTGCAACTTTTGATTGATAAATTAAAAATTTAGCTTTTCTTTCAAAACGTTTTAAGTCGTAAATAATTACCAACCCCTCGTCGTTTAATAGGTCAAAGACTTTTTTCCGCAGTATATGTCCACTATAAAAAAACAATTGCAAACCAAGAGTTTTCGTGAAAATCTTTTAACGCTTAAAACGAAGAAAAAATGCCCGAATTGTGAATAGTAACGCCTTAAACATGTAACATCTTTTTATTCTTTTCAATCATCTGTAATAAAAATTTTTACTTTCCCTTAATCCGCCACTAAAAAGTGTAAATAATTATTTCAATTGTAATTCGAAAGTCAACCTCAAAGAAGATATTTTTTTTCAAAAAAGATTTTATAAAAGAGAAAGCTTAATTTAATATTTTAAGGGTTGTAACCTTTAAACCTATTTTGTGTTACCTTTCTTTAGGGGTTGAGCATTTCAACTTTTACTAACTTGATCTTAAAGCACTTAATATGAAGGGGTATTAAAGTATAAGTACTATACCGCCATTAATGCGTATCTATATGTGAATATTTTATAATCCATCAGTGTAATAAGGGTAACATTTTAGTTAAAGGGATTTAATTTTAAGAAGCGTTAAATTTTCTAAATATATACCTAATATAACACATTTAAGTAGTTATGCGTAGACGTACGTGCATGTATACGAAGAACATGAAATAATTTAAATTAGATATGTATACGTATAGTTAGGAGGTTTTAGCTTACGTGTTTAGGGATTTAAACGCTTTTACTATCTAGAAAACATCAATTTTCATATAAATACATTAAATTTGATTTTACAATACGCGACTTTGACATTATAAAATAAATGATGGAAGAGAAAATTTTAAAGGAAATTTATACTAAGACCTAGTCATAGTGTCATTATACAGGGTGCTTTGAAAAAGGTTTACTTTAGAAAAGAAATTCTTTGAAAAACACCCAGAAGGTTAAAAGAGCTATCAAACGATACTAAACTCGACATTTTATCACATCGACGCTAGGCGTCGCGACGTTCAACTGTTTATTTTCTTAAGGGTACCTATTGTTTTTTTGAATAAAATTACTTAGTTGGTTTGTCTAAATAAAGGATAATTGTCGGATACCAAATAAGAAAAAAAACAATAGGTCCCCATAAGAAAAAAAAAGTTGAACATCGCGACGCTTAGCGTCGATGTGATAAAATGTCGAGTTTAGTATCGTTTGATAGCTCTTTTGACCTCATTAACATTGTTCCCAAATTTTTTTTTTCTCAAGTAATCATTTTCAAACTACATTCGAAAAACTAAATTGTCAATTTTCAATTTTAATAATAGTAATCACTCTATAACTCTAGGTATTAACCATAACAAGACTTGAACTTAACTTTAACAACAAAATTAAATAATTAAACATTAAACCCTTTCACTAGTGTGTATAGTAGCTATTTACATTATAAACTAGCAAAGTTTCAATTTCGACCGTAAAATAAACAAAAAAATATTTAATTAAACAAAAATATAAAATTCTCATAAAATATTAAATTTGAAAAAGGATTAGGTGTTTTATGTAAATTATTTACTCTATATTTCAAAGTCTTTTTGTGAAATAACTCAAACGGATCATTTTAAGTTGGAGTGGCATGTTGTGCTTTTACGAGATTTCTCGACTTTATTTTCCTATTAAAATTACTTCCTTTTTTATATTTTTCTTCAATGTAGTAGGTATTTTATTAAACTTCTTATAAATTAAAGTTATAAATTAGTGTAATCAATTTTTTTTTCAATTTGTTTAGTACGTTCTAAATTTAGTCTTTCTATTTTCTTTTATTTTCTTTTCCGAGTAAGTTAGAACTGGAATTACATTCAAGACCCTATAAGTAATAGGTTTTTTTTGGATATGAGAAAAGTTCTCCAATTGTAGATTTTTCATCAGTTATCAGAATTTCACTCTAAGATTTTCTTATTAAGACCAGATGGTAGCTAGGAAGAGACCATCCACATTTCCACATCGATCATTCTGCTCTCTGTATGTTCCCAGATTCAAGCCAGCAGCAGTTAGATGTTGAAATGAGAAAAGTCTCCATAAGCACACATCTTCAGATCTCTTATCACTCATCAGATTTTCCTTCTAGGATATTCTTTTTATCAAGACGAGATGGTTACTAAGAACAGCCCATTCGCTTCAATTGTTGTGGTCTCTGTATGTTTCTAGGAAGGGCTGGCGGTTCAAGCCAGCATCAGTTAGATGTTGAAATGAGAAGAGTCTCCATGAGCAGACATCTGTAGATCTCTATTCACTCATCAGATTTTCCCTTAAAGATATTCTTTTGATCAAGACGAGATGGTAGTAAAGAAACTCCCATTCACTCCAATTATTGTGCTCTCTGTATGTTTCTAGGAAGGGCTGACGGGTCAAGTCAGCATCAGTTGGCATTTTGAGAATAGTCTCCGTAAGCAGATATCTGAAGATATTTTATTACTCACGATATTTTCTCTCTAAAATGTTTTTTTTATTAAGACGAGATGGTAGCTAGGGAGAGCCCCTCCACATCGATCGTTCTGCTCTCTATATGTTCCAAGATTTAAGCCAGCATCAGTTAGATGTCGAAATGAGAAAAGGTCTCCATAAGCAAATATCTGCAGATCTCTCATCAGATTTTCTCTCTAAGATGTTATTTTTATTAAAACAAGATGGTAGCTAGGAAAAATCCATTCGCTCAAATCATTGTGCTCTCTGTATGTTCCCAGGAAGTGCAGAAGGTTCAAGCGCATCAGTTGGCATTCTAAATTAGAAAAGTCTCGATAAGCAGACATCTGCAGATCTTAAACACACATCAGATTTTCCCTCTAAGATGTTCTTTTTGGTAAGACTAGATGTAGCTAGGAAGAGCCTTCAATCATTGTGCTTTTTGTATGTTAGCACAAAGTGCCGACGGTTCAGGTCATTAGTAGGCATTCAATATCTTCCTAATCAGACTGCAAGACAACAACTGCAGTGTCTTGCCAATAACCCACATAATTGTCCAACTTAACCTAACCTACACTGGTAGTCCCGGAAACACTCTTTAGCTGACGCAGATAAATATCAACTGAAGCAATGATCATCTTGTAGTTGAAAGGCTCGTCTACAAACACCGCCTGCACAGGCCACCTCAATGCTGTCCACACTCTCCGGTTGGGCCTGTGCAGGCCGCCTGAAAGCGATACCTACATGCTCCGGTTTGGTCTGCGCCAAATTAATCTGAAAATTAACTGTGTTTATACTCTCTGGTTTGGTCTGCGCACGTCGTCTGCACAGACAAACCGGAAGGCAAGGCTGTGTGTGTAGACGAGCCTTAAGGATGGTTTCGTGCCTTGATGATCCAGCAGAGTGTGCTCCGAGTTTGTTTTCGGTTCCAACCTGAGAGTGGAGGGCAACATTCTGACAAAAGTCCACTGTAGATCTGAATTCTGTACTAACGGGATGTCGAGACTAATCTGTTCTGATCAATCGAGTGCAGAGTCTCGTCAGAGGGCAAAAGAAACGATTCTTTTCAGGAGAGTGGCCCAAGCTCATGTTAAGACGCTCTTTGGACCACCTTATTTCCTATAATACAACACCTTCCTTGAGGCATAATGTTTGATATTCTCCTTCTTCCTGTCTGCCTCTATACAGGTGTCTCTGTCGACTTGCATGAAGGTAAAGGACTACATCAATGATCGCATGCAATAATGTAACTGACTTTTATGTTTCAGTATATTAAGAAACCATCTCTAGGTAGTATAATAACGTATATTAAATCAAAGCCTTTTTTAAATTTCTTTAGCTACTTATTACACTCGGATGAGTGCTAAAAGTCTTTGAAGAACATCAACTAACTTCAACTTTTCTCTACTTTTTGTATTAATCTATAAATTATTTCATTTCGCAAGAAGAATTTTATACAGTCTGCTAAACTTTGAGTTCTATAGTACTCAAAACCTTGTAATACATTTTTAAAAGCACTTAAACCAATTTGAAATACTTCATAATGACGTCCTTTAAAACATAAACTCACTTGAAGAGAATCCTAACTGTATTACTAATTAATATTTTTATAAACACAACTTGTACTTTAGCTTGGAACTAATACTCGAGAGATGCATCGAATTGTAAAACATTAGAAAATCCCGCATTGCATTAATTTTGATTAAAAGCAATTTTGCGAGGTAAAATAAGCTTTTAAATATGCGCAAGGATGTGTTTGAAAAGTTGGTAATGCCTTTTAGTTTAAAACTTGATCATTTGATATTTTATTTTATCATAAAATTATGGGTTATGACGATTTGTTGACTTGTTGAGGTTAGGTTTACTTTAGTAAACAAAAAAATATAAAAAACTGTTTAGAAGGTCAAGAAAGCTATGAAACGATACTAAACTCGACATTTTATCACATCGACGCTAGGCGTCGCGACGTTAATAAGATTATAAAAAAGTTGAACGTCGTGACGTTTATTATTGATGTGATTAAATGTCGAGTTTGGTATCGTTTGATAGCTCTTTTGACCTCCTGAAAAATTTTCCCTAGATTTTTTCTCTGAAGTCGAACATTTTCCAATCACAGTCGGAAAACTAAATAGCCAATTTTCAGTTTTTTGGCGTTATCTTGCTAACCATTTCGAATTTTGAAATTTTCTAAATTTGTTCTTAAAGCTTATCAAAATATGCAACTTTTTGCTAATTTAATCACCAACTACGTTCTTACGTGCAATGCGCCCAAAATCAGTCTACACCCTGTATATTTATGTAAATTTTAAGTCTTGTTTTTATTAAATTGCCTCCTTTAGTGTTATTTTTAGTGTTTTATTCTTCTCTTGTCAACTAAAATTGGAAATTCTTCTAAAAGCGTTAAAGGAAAACAATTTTCACGTATGTGAATTTACGATAAATAAAATATAAATGTACGAG
Source organism: Malthinus seriepunctatus (assembly GCA_963924605.1). Classification (NCBI taxonomy): domain Eukaryota; kingdom Metazoa; phylum Arthropoda; class Insecta; order Coleoptera; family Cantharidae; genus Malthinus; species Malthinus seriepunctatus. The sequence continues at coordinate 20,514,359 of OZ004603.1, forward strand.
AGTAGTTATTTTGTGGTTTTATTATTATTTACAACTTTCATAACCGTATAAAGTAACAACTTTTATGATCATATATGCTAACGTTTTTGATTAGATGAATATTTTACTTTAAAGCTTTGATAACCTTGTTTTGTACTGTTAAAATTTTTATAACGTCGGTTATTATGGACTTTCTCATTCGCAATAGGAAATTTTCTAAATTATAAACGACGGAAATGGAGAAAAGGTATTGTTATTTTTATATCGCTCCAGTAAATGTTTATTTATTTTTGTGTTTTTCCGACCGATTCAATTACTTATTAATAAATAGAAAGAAGGAAAAAAATAATAAAATTGTACTCACCAGAACATTTTCCAAGTGCAGCAGTTGCTATCATAAGCACTATAGATAATTTCATCTTTTCCAATAACTTGGACGTCATGTGTTCTGCAAAAGAAAAGAACCAATTATTGATTGGAAATTAATTATTTCGTTCTTTTTGGACATAAAAAATCTTTTTTAGCTCAAAAAATTATTTTTAACAAATAACCCTTGAGGTGGCGCACACACACAGGCTTACTTTCCGGTTTGTCACAGGCCAAACCGTCTGGACATCCTTCAGGCGGCCTGCGCGGACTTGACCTGGCCTGTTGAATTTCAAGGGCCGCTTTAAAAGGAGTAAAAGCCTGTACAGCCAACCTCACAATTATTGGTCACCCTAGCTATATTATCTAATAACGACAAAAGGACAGAAAGGGAGGTTGTTGATTTAGTCTTGTTGGCAAAATAACGTTACCCCTTAATTTAAGTAGGGTGTTATGATGGTTTCATCCGCAATTCCTGCTAGACTCACTGCACAGGCCAACTTGTGTGTGTGTGTGTGGCGCAGCCTTTAAATTAGAAAAAACAATCGAAAATAGGGGTACAGATAAATAAATAGACCAACAAGTGAATAGACAGATAACTAGACAAATTACTCTGCAAAAAAAATTATTGTTGAATTGGTTCGCTTGATGACTTATGGGTGCTCCCTCGTATTAATAAAAAAGCCATACAACTCCTCCAGTATTGAATTAGCGATCAAAATGTTGAGGAAATAAAAACAAAGAAGGTTCTGTTCCCCCCGTACAAGAAGCTATTACTAAAGTTGATAATAATCACAGATAAACAATTTTAAAGTACACACCATCAACCTTAATCATTAAAAGAAGTATAAAATTTATACTCAAAAAACCATTTAAGAGTGCAATAAAAATAACAAAAATGACATTATGTCTCATGGTTAAAATCACAATCTTAATATTTCTTTAAATTTCTTCAAGTAGTTTGTTTTATGTCAAAAGCAGTTTCCTTTTAACTTGCAAAAGATATTTACACTTAAGTTTTCGCAGCATAGAAGCGTTCCGCTTAATTGAAAAATTTAAGTAAACGACACCTAGTCGACACGATTATACTTTAAATTACATTTTAAAATACAACACAACAGACACGTGCTTTACAATTTAAAATTTTAAAAATATCATTTCAACTGTTTAAGAGACGTCAAAATTAAGTAGAGTCGAGATAGCTGTGGAAGGATTAGTAAAATTAAAAAATTATTGAATTGAGACATTGAGAAATGTGCAACAGGAGGAACGATACAGTAAGTACACTAGGCGGTAAAAGAAGTGGAAAAAAATGAAAGTATTCATTGAATAGATAAGTGCGTTAAATAGTTCCAGAGGAGCGAACGTCCCAATTGGCCTCGGAACAGTCTTTCTTGTGACTTTTGTACAAATTATCACTATATGGATTGTAACGATGCGTTTTTCTACACGTGTCAGAGTGTTACGAATCCTTAAGATTCTGCTTCTGATACGGGAAATTTTAGCATCGTTTTCACGCCTGAGTTTATTTTTTAATAACTCGTACGTAATCCACCAGCAACTATCGGATCCTCCGTTTTTTTGTATCATGTGCGATGCAATGGTATATAATTCTTATCCAGCGTTTACATTTCAACTAATGTCACCGAGGTCACCCACTTAATTTCCTTGTTCGGGACAAATTAAAATTATTTATTTTAATTTAAATTTATTTTTGGCCCTTCAGGCATCCCCAATTTATTTTTTATCCTTTTAATTATCTCTTGTAATTGCCTTAATATTTTCAAGTCATTTTTCCTAATTTTAAAATCATTTAAAATATTTAATTATTTTAATTGTTTTTTACAATTATTTCTAATTAATGTACCCCATCGAAAATTATACCATCCGATGCCTCTTTTAAACCCGCATCTATCGCCACCTACATAATCGCTTAAAAAGCATTTATGTAGTAGCTGAGTGATAACCGCAGATATGAGTACGAAGCGTACGGAGTAACGTTCCCACCAAATAATAAGGTAAGTCCTGATTGGTGCTAAGAACTTAGTGGTTGAGAATTAATAAATATTTGACGTGCATTGATTTCAAGGGAGTCCGTGACCGACCGTGTTCGTCCACTATACATCGTACGTGATTGTGTCTAGTGTGATCCCCTTGTGCTGCGGGTAGTTGATGGTCTGGCGTCCATGCACCAGCGGCTATTAAAAGCTGCAGCGGTAGGGTTGAAGCTGATCGCGTCTACCCTAGTACATCCGTCCATTTGGTCAGGCTTTCAGGCCAACCACAAGTCACCTAAACGGCCAGGCCTTTCGGCCAATCGTTACTCTCCCGTTGGTCAGGCTTCTCGAGCCAACCACACGTCCCTCAACGGCCAGGACTTTCGACCAATCGTTTCTCTCCCGTTGGTCAGGCCTCTTAGGCCAACCACGCGTCCCTGAACGGTCAGGCCTTTTGGCCAATCGTTTTTCTCCCGCTGGTCAGGCTTCTCGAGCCAACCACACGTCCCTCAACGGTCAGGCCTTTCGGCCAATCGTTACTCTCACGTTGGTCAGGCTTCTCGAGCCAACCACACGTCCCTCAACGGTCAGGACTTTCGGCCAATCGTTTCCCTCCCGCTGGTCAGGTCCCTTGGACCAATCACACGTCACTATTTGCGGCCAGGCTTTCGGGCTAAACGCCTCCCTCCCGCTGCTCAGGCTCTCGGGTCAATCACACGTCATTTAATCTAGGATCCAGTTCTCGTGGAGTCACCAATCCGTCGTGGTGTCTAAGGATCATCCATCTTACCGAGTTAGCCATTTATCGACATCCAAACAGCATTTCCTAGCTGAACAGTTCTCGAGTTCTCTGTTTTAAGGATCAACGAGAGCCTGGTACTCTTTGGGTAAAACAATCTCTAAATTATTTTTTCTTCAAACGTCAGAAAAAGTCGCCTTTGTGTCACTCAATAGGTAACGGTGAAGTTTAACTTTCCCGCCGAGACAGGAAAAATTGTCAGAAAAGTAATTTTTGTCTGTCTAGGAGGGAAAAGTAAAATCTTAACCGCACATTATTTTTATTTTTAACGTAAAAAATGTTTTTTAAGCATTTGTAATGTAAACAATTTTATGTTTTTTAAATTTTCCTTTATAATTAGTTCGTTGCGTTTAATAATTAGCTTTTTATTACAAATTTAAGTTAATTTTAAAAAATATTTGACAATTGAACTACATGTAATTGACAAGAGATGGTGCTCTTTGAAAAATCAAAATTTTCAGTTTTACGCTTTACGTTTGCAGAAAAAATATAATGTTTCATACGGAGTCAAAGTAGTTTTGTGTGACTCGCCTGTATTGCCAGACTCGCTCGCTACGCTCGCTCTTCAGGCAAACACAGTCTTGTCACACAAAACGTCACTTTGTCTCCTTATAAAACAAATAACTTTTTCTGTTGAAAATTTCAAAGCACACCTTGTATAACACACCACCGCGATTTGATTTTGTAGGAATTCGTTAATGTAGTTAAAATTATTATCAAAGTGTAGAAATCTTCGTCACTTCTTTTGCTCTCGCGTCATTCCTCGCTTTCCCTTTAAGATAAATTTCTGTGTACACACATTAAGCTTATCTGACCATTTTATAGCTGATGATGTTATAAATAATGAAAGGAATGATATGAAATTGTCAGAGCGTTATAAATGAAGTATGGATATTACTTCATCTCCGGAACGAGCACAAAGGGAAATTGCACATTTTAACATTTTCAAAATTTTAGCTAATGATTATTTTTTTCTCTTATTTATTTAAACATAAAAATTATTTGTGCGCAACAACAAATTATTTATGCACGAGTACATTCTCAAGTATTAATTGAGAGATTCTATTGATGGTATTCGAACGATGTTCAAGTACCCCGCTGCTACACAATTTGCATTTTGGGAAAGTGTTTACATTCATTCGAACTGAGTACATGTTGAAGTTATTTAGAAACCTTTTGGGCTTTAATTTGTAAGAAAGGATCTTTTCAGATAACCAAAATAATTTGGTTGTGTCTAATAAACGAAGTGTGACTATTTTTTAACATTTTAATTTAAAAATTAAATTTTTTTATTTTTTTTGTTATTAGTGGTGTAAAACGTAGATTTTTGTAAAAATTGTAAAACCTAATGAATCATACAATTTTTTTCATATTGTGTAATTGTGCGTATTTTTTCATTTGTAACTGAAAGTTTGCCTCAACACCTCGTTTTATAAAAAGGTCAACAATATCGTATTGGCGTTTTTATTTTTACAATTTTTAATCAATAAATTAAACTGTACAAAAAATAATTGCATAATTTTTTATTTTCTCAACTCTCAACTCTGTCACAGCTTCCATGGCCGGTTTAATACCACTTGTAAACCTTTGTAAGATCCTTGAAAAAAAAATTATCTTAAGATCTTGCGTGATCTGCCAATGGAAATAGCTAGACCTCTAAGACACTCGGGTGGTCTGAGTAAGACCCCCTCTCAAGTAACTTAAGAACCTCGAACAAATATAACCAGCCCTCTAAGACCCAGACACAGACCTCTAAGAATCCTAGATCTTCTTAACAAGACCACCTTCGGATTATTTATGTAGGACCCGACGACGAAAATTGCTAAACTCTTAAAAACCACGGAGAGAAATAGCCAGAGACCCAGACACCTAAAAACCCGCATGGCTTAAGTAAGACCTAAGTAAGAGCACCTGCAGATTCTGTGTAGGACCCTAGAATGAAAATGGCCACACCTTTAAGGCCCTCGGATAGAAATCGCCAGAGACAGACCCTTAAAAATCGTAGATTGTCTAAGCAAGACCACTATCAGAATATGTATCAGAAGACGAAAATAGCCCAACTTTGATAGAAACAGTCAGAGATCTAGACAACTAAGAAGCCGCATGGCTTAAGTAAGACCCTCGGACAGAAATGCACAGACCTAGGCCCCAAAAAACCTTGGATGATTTAAATAAGAGCACCTGCAGATTTTGCGTGGAACCCTAGAATGAAAATGGCCACACTTTTAAGATCCTAGGACAAAAATAACCTAAAAACACCTAATAATGCCGTATATTCTAAGTAAGGCTCTTGTGCCTAAAATGGTCAGACTCAGACCTTTAAAAATCATGGATGGCATCAGCAAGGCTACCATCAGATTATATGGGGGACCCGAAGACGAAAATAGCCCAACTGTGATAAAAACAGTCAGAAACGTAGACACCTAAGAACCCTCATGGCTTAAGTAAGACCCTCGGACAGAAATTCACAGACCTAGGCCCCTAAAAATCTTGAATGATTTAAATAAGAGCACCTGCAGATTCTGCGTGGGACCCTAGAATGAAAATGGCCACACTTTTAAGACCCTAGGATAAAAATAACCTAACAACGCCTAAGAATGTCGTATATTCTAAGTAAGGCTCTTGTACCTAAAATGGCTAGACTCAGACCTTTAAAAATCATGGATGGCATAAGCAAGGCTACCATCAGATTATATGTGGGACCCGAAGACGAAAATAGCCCAACTGTGATAGAAACAGTCAGAGACCTAGACACCTAAGAACCCGCATGGCTTAAGTAAGACTCTCGGATAGAAATGCACAGACCTAGGCCCCTAAAAACCTTGGATGATTTAAATAAGAGCACCTGCAGATTCTGCGTGGGACCCTAGAATGAAAATGGCCACACTTTTAAGACCCTAGGATAAAAATAACCTAACAACGCCTAAGAATGTCGTATATTCTAAGTAAGGCTCTTGTACCTAAAATGGCTAGACTCAGACCTTTAAAAATTATGGATGGCATAAGCAAGGCTACCATCAGATTATATGTGGGATCCGAAGACGAAAATAGCCCAACTGTGATAGAAACAGTCAGAGACCTAGACACCTAAGAACCCGCATGGCTTAAGTAAGACTCTCGGACAGAAATGCACAGACCTAGGCCCCTAAAAACCTTGGATGATTTAAATAAGAGCACCTGCAGATTCTGCGTGGGACCCTAGAATGAAAATGGCCACACTTTTAAGACCCTAGGATAAAAATAACCTAACAACGCCTAAGAATGCCGTATATTCTAAGTAAGGCTCTTGTACCTAAAATGGCTAGACTCAGACCTTTAAAAATCATGGATGGCATAAGCAAGGCTACCATCAGATTATATGTGGAACCCGAAGACGAAAATAGCCCAACTGTGATAGAAACAGTCAGAGACCTAGACACCTAAGAACCCGCATGGCTTAAGTAAGACTCTCGGACAGAAATGCACAGACCTAGGCCCCTAAAAACCTTGGATGATTTAAATAAGAGCACCTGCAGATTCTGCGTGGGACCCTAGAATGAAAATGGTCACACTTTTAAGACCGTAGGATAAAAATAAGCTAACAACGCCTAAGAATGCCGTATATTCTAAGTAAGGCTCTTGTACCTAAAATGGCTAGACTCAGACCTTTAAAAATCATGGATGGCATAAGCAAGGCTACCATCAGATTATATGTGGGACCCGAAGACGAAAATAGCCCAACTGTGATAGAAACAGTCAGAAACCTAGACACCTAAGAACCCGCATGGCTTAAGTAAGACTCTCGGACAGAAATGCACAGACCTAGGCCCCTAAAAACCTTGGATGATTTAAATAAGAGCACCTGCAGATTCTGCGTGGGACCCTAGAATGAAAATGGCCACACTTTTAAGACCCTAGGATAAAAATAACCTAACAACGCCTAAGAATGCCGTATATTCTAAGTAAGGCTCTTGGGCCTAAAATGGCAATACTCAAATTCCGAAATAACTTGTCATTTTTTTTGGCTTAATTTTGGAAATTCTTGTACTTTAAAATTGGAGATAAATTTGGGCATCTTTGAACAGCTTTTTCAGTTTAAAAACTCAGAAATTCATTGGTTTGTTTCTTAAATATCTCATAAAGGGTATGTTTTTATATTTTAATAAATTTTTGGGGATAAATCTAATTAAAATATATAAATCCCAGGATATTGGCATCCCGGGGATTCCCCGGGATGGGGATTCAACGGAATTGCAATCCTTAAATTACCACCCGTATAAAGAACTGCGACTCCTCTTAAATCCCTATGACCTAAATGACCACCCTCTGTACTTCCGTAGGTTGTTGATGTTTATTCTTCAGTACAATGTAATATTTTCAAGTTAATGATTGTAATCGAACAAACATAACCATAATAAATAAAAAACAAAATTAAGCAGCATATGGGCTGTTTTTAATTTTCCAACTAAAATAACAAATTATAACAAAATACTATAAAATTAGAAAAGTTTTATTACAATTTTTATTTATATTGAAAATTAAGTATACCCCTACATCGTAATAATAAAAAGTTTCTTTATACTATAAAATTTATAAAATAAAACTGCGACAATGTTCATCGTTTGAGTAGTTTCTCAAGATTACTTTTGATGGAATCACATTACTCTTAAACTAATAAGAATAGTAATGGTTTCAACTTAGTTATAAGAGAAATATGGTACTTTTTAGCTCGATTTTTCTATTTCAATCGTACTTAGTTTTGCTTTACCTACTAAAAACCATAGAAATTTATTACTTCAATTTTATACGTTTTTCAATTAAGTTAGTATAATGAAGTCATTTATATTATTCAGAATAGTATCGCTATCATACCTGTGTTAATTGTTCCCATGCGTATTACATACCGGGTGTAGAGGGTGGTTTTTGGTACGTGGAGAAACATATAGCTCGAAAATCTCGGCTCAAGAACCTGTAGACGTGTAGCACAGCAACCACCGAATTACTCCCCGCTCTACAAGACTAAAATCACCATACGGATCGTTAACATCTGGTAACTGATGGCTACAAGAAGAAGCAATACAGGAATGGTTATATTGATGTTTTAAATTTTCTTGGAGGCTGTTTTCGTGAACGATCAAAAATCTCAGTTAGAAATTGCTCCAGAGAGTCGCATATGGGACAATAAAAAGTCCCTGCCATTAGAGAGGGTTGGTTGAAGAAATGTTACAGATAAATTGGGTTGATGAGATTAAAAACCATCTGGGACAGTCTAAAACTGATTTTTAGAAAAAAAAAACACTTTAACCGCGGCACACCTCGTATAACTTCGCCTCTCGCTGTTATTGAATTTTTTTGTTATTTTATTTTAAATGTTTATAACCGACATTTGGTCGATTTTTCAGCATACGCTCTCACACAAACTCACAAATCGCTTCCATAAAGATTATGGAAATAAAGCGGTAGTTCGAGTGGTTTTGATCAGTAGAAATTCATTGTTAGAACGGCATTGTGTATCGCCATTACTACACAATTGTAAAATATTATAATGGTAAAACATTAAATCGATATTTTGATTAAAAATTAATTTATAATTTCCCAATACTGAATAATGCAGTCATTATTGATCCAAATACGCCAATTAATTGCGAAAAAGTCTCGTATAACAACTGTTCTCTATTTATGCTAAGTCGGCCATCTTGGAATGTGCCATTTTTAACTTTTTAAAGTCGAATGTGAGTTTCTAAGCTATATGTAAGTTAAGTGTGGCTATTTCTGCCATTTCTTCTCCTGCGGTGGCTCCTCTATCGTAGAAGGCGACTAAGAGAGCCAATCTTCGGGAAAATCCGTTTTTCCCTGCAATTTCCCTTTTTAGCAAAAACAAACGTACCGGTATAATAAACCCTTTTGATTGGCGTCTATAAAGCAAGTTTGTTTAAAATTTTAATAACGGTGAAGTTTGTTCGTTAAAGCAAACGTTTATTAAGTTTGTTTTATTAAAAACTTCTTATTCTTATACCTAATATTAACAAGTGTCTAACATGACGTTCATCTAATTTTATTGTGTTTAAGCTTTTGTTTATATCTGTCTGTTATTAATTTTAATTTTGTAACACAAAAGGGAAAATGTGCTATTTATCACCATCAAAGTAGTCCATGAATAGATTGATATTTCGCAATAATAACAATAATTAAAAATTGGGCAAAAAATATTTCATTTTTAAAGCTTAACGTCGTATTATTTTTATAATCTTCTAAAAAGTGTAGCTTAAGCATAGATTCTTTGCCGTTTATCAATGTCAAAAACATTAAATTAAAAAAAAAAGTTACGATATAATTAATGGTTTAAATTAACACCTGTGACGTTTACTTACATTTACCACAAGAAGTGACATTAGCAGACAAAAATAAATAAACATAGGTAGTCTTCACTTTACTGGAGTGATTAATTGATTCTAACATTTTAATGCCATAAATTGGAATTAAACTGTTTCATTATTGTGTAAAAATTTTTAAATTTTTATTATCGATTCGTATAGATAATTTTGTGCTGTTTAATATTTATTAGAGGTAAAATTGCTTTCAGATTACTTTTTAAAGAGCTACAGTCGGGAGAGACAGTATAATGTAAAAATCGTCTTAAAATATAATTTTTTGTTTTTAATTTATTTTGCTCGATTTATTATGGCAACTATGGCGGATACTTTTATTTGTTTAGATACATAAATTTATGCTCTATAATATTTATTAGAGGTAAAATTGCCTCCACATAACTCCTTAAGGAGCTACAGTCGGAAGAGACACCGTATAATGTAAAAATCGTCTTAAAACAATTTTTTGTTTTTTATTTATTTTGAGAGATTTATTATGGCAACTAAGGCAGATACTTTTATTGATTCGGATAAAGAATTTTACGCTCTATAATATTTATTAGAGGTAAAATTAAAATTAAAAATTAAAACATCATTTTAACCGTTGATTGCGAATTTTAAATGAAAAGAAGTACTTTTAAACTCGAGTAATATCTAAAAACTATTTCAAATCCCATTAAAATCTAATCTAAACCATTTAAAAAGGTTAATACGCGTATACATTGAGTAAAAACGACCACTTGTGTTATTTTAATACTATTTCCCAGTTAAAAATTATATCGTACGTGGATTATATGGAAATGAAAACATTAGTTGAATTGGTTAAGAAAGCAATGTACTGTTAAAACTTTATTATTTGAGAGATACTTTGCTTGAAAATGACAACTAAGCTTTTACTTTAACATCTATGACTTTGGCGCAATTCATGATAAAAGCTCTAGCAAAAGAATGGAGAAAAACATCTGCCTTTGCTGCTTCTACAACTACAAACTGTCCTCTTTAAAAGCTTTCACTATAAAAGTTAACGCAAACGGTTTAAAAACATAAAAAAAAATTCTGTTCATGTTAAATGTAAGTTTCAGTTTTTTATTTTTTTGAAAAAATAATTTTTTGGAAAAAAATAATTTTTTTGGAAAAAATAATTTTTTTTGGAAAATAATTTTTTTTGAACAATACTTTTTTTTGGAAAAATTTTTTTTTGAGTCACCTTGTACATTTTGAAACCTTGTAAAACTGGCTTTAATACGTACAAAAAAGTGCTCAAGTGCACTCAAGTAAATTTTCACTATAAAATAATTCAAATTATTTTACAGTACAATAAGAGATAATTTAAAATCTAGTAGCAAAGTTTAAGCAAATTGTATTTGTTGTAAAATTAACCGATGACCAAAATTGTTCCCTTAAAGTTATTTACAATTACACAAGCGTTTAGAAGTTTATTCCATCTACGATTACTGCACACTAGAACACTTTAGAAATTATTATTGTCTGGATAGTTTCTTGAAAGATTTCCTGAGCTTAAGCGAATGTATGCTATTATCTTGAGACAAAACAGTTTTATTACTTTACAAAATACCAAACCATATTCCTCCTCCTCTTCCTTTTTTCAAAAACAAAATAGATTATATTTAATTAATGTCAGAATAAATGCATTCCATTTGAATTAATTGCTAGCTGTTGTTAGATAAAATTTACACTCTGTACACGATTTTTACAAGAAAAAAAAACAAAAAATTTTAAATTCAAAATGGCGGCCAATAAAATGATTGTCCCATTTTGTGATTTTTTCCTTATAACTTGGCCGGTAATTATTATTATAAAAATTTCAAAACAGCATTTTATAGGCAAAATATAGGGCTTTCGTCCAAATTTAATAAATTTTTGAAATTGTTTTACAATTGCCTACCTTTAATGCGCCAAAATAAGACTAAATTTTGAAATGGATTTTATCAAAACTTGTTAAAGCCAATTTCTTCAATTTTGGATATCTTATAGACAACATAATTGTCTATCGAACGCTGTTTATTTTATTAACATTTATAAAGCAGGACCGGAATTATGATTTTTTGAATCTCAAAATTAAAAATTTTTTTTTTGGAATTATAATTAATCCTATTATATTTCTAGTGTATTAGAAAAATCAGAAAATATTTTTTTAGGCCTTTACCGCCATAAAGAGTAGTAGCGGTCCACTTATAGAACTGTGTCTGTTATTCCACACTATTAAGACCACCCTGTACGTTATAAAAAATAAAAGAATGTGAATCAATAACACCTTATGTCTATAATATGTTAGATGGCTGAGTTCAGCAGAAAAACGAATCATATCATAACAATGTCGTTTGTCACTCTCAATTTTTTTTTGAAACGTTCAAACATTTTATAAGTATTTATAGTCAACTTAATTAAATATCCATCCATTCATAAGGGATATTTTCTTGTATAAACTAATAAAGTCGTGTAATATATTTTCTTTTTTGAGGTCTTTTAGGGTAATGTAATTTTGATAAATGTGTTTTAGCCTTAGTAGAGCTATGCTCCAACTATGCACATACAGGGTAGTCCGTAAAAGTTGAATTAAAATTCAGGAGGTTCTCTCTGCGTTATTTTAGAATGTTATCCACAACGACGTGTTGAAATTTTTGATTTTTTTGTCTTTTTATTGGTGTTCACTGTACGTTTCCATCTAAGGCGTTTATTCATAAATTAACTTTGTAGCTTGAACCACCCTGTATAGTGGTTAGCTTTTACAAGGCTAACAATATTCTATTATTTATTCATGCCATCTTCTTCGTCACATTGTGGTTGTTTTCACGCGTTAGTAATATATTTCAGGCAGCTTTTCAGTGTCAGAAAGAGGATTGCAATAATTTGTGGCGAGGCTTAGATAGAATTTCGGTAATGGAAATGCATGTTAAATTAAAAGTCTAGCACGTATTTAACTTGAAAGTGCGCAGATTACCACTTCAAACGTGATTGTCGTTAAAATTCGCTTCATTTTAACATCCCTAGACGTGTTTGGTTATTGTTATTAAAAATACAACTTTAATTAATCGTGTATTCAACATTTGTTATGTTTTTTTTTAGTTTTTCACAAAATTCGTTATTTAAAGTATTTTTATTTAGATTTTTATGAAAGATCCACTTTGCTTTTAAAAAGAAATGACGATAAGCAGAGACTCATTTTCCAAACAATGGGGTGTACTTGTTTACCTATAGTTATGTAACTATTCTCATATATACTGAATGATTTGTTATGTAAAATTGCAAAAAATAAAGTGCTTTTTATTTTTTACACGTTAAAAATAAACCATCCCTATCTCCCTACTATACAGGGTCTGCTAAAACTATGACATCCTTCGGTATTGTGTACTACGTAATACCTAAATTGAATATTGGAAATAGTTTATTTTAGGTATAGGAAATGCATTGAACCTTGAAATATCATTACAGTAGGGTAGGCCATGGCATTGACTAATTGCATGCCAAATTTGGTTTCTTAATTCCCAATAACAATGTTGCTGTGATTTTTTAAAGCGAAGTCTGCATAACGAGTCTGTTAACGAGCATTCTATACGCTGAAACCTTAAAACATCATTACAGTAGAGTAGACCAAGGTTTTGGCTAATTGCATGTCAAATTTGGTTTCTTAATTCCCAATAACAATGTTGCAGTGATTTTTTAAAGCGAAGGCTGCATAAAAATATCGTTATTTCAAAAATTCAACAATTGTCGCGTTGTAACGAACATCCTGTATGCTTAAACCTTGAAATATTAGTACAGTAGGGTAGGCTCTGGCTTTGGCTAACAAAATGCCAAATTCTGTGTCTTAATTCCCAAAAGCAGTGTTGCTGTGATTTTTTTAAAGTGCAGTCTGCATAAAAATAAAAATATCGTTATTTCAAAAATTCAACAATTGTCGCGTTGTAACGAACATCCTGTATGCTTAAACCTTGAAATATTAGTACAGTAGGGTAGGCTCTGGCTTTGGGTAATAGATTACCAAATTTGGTTTCTTAATTCACAAAAGCAATGTTGCTGTGATTTTTTTAAAGTGGAGTTTTATATAAAAATCAAAACATCGTTATTTGAAAATTTCGATAATTACCACGCTCTAACGAACTAAAAGCTTGAAATATGAATATTGTATGGTAGGCCATGGTTTTGGCTAACAGCAAGTCAAATTTGGACGCTTCATTTCCAAAAGAAATTTTGTTATGATTTTTTAAAGCAACGCTCGTATTTAAAAAAAACTGAAAAACTTGGCAACGTCGCACTTAAGTTAACGAAACAATAAATTAATCTTACTGTAATACATAGAACTGCAGATTTTTTTAAAATTTAAACACTGTAAAATTTCAGATAGTTTTACATGAAAGACTTTATTTCTAACTCTACAAAACTAAGCAATAGCGAAGGACTCCAGGATTTTAGAGCACCCTGTATATAAACGTTTATTTTCACGTCGACTTACGATAGGATTTTAATTCAAAATTGTAGTGTATGATTGATTTGTGTGATTGAAAAATTTTTAAAAATAAAATATTCTAACTAGAAATACGTGTGTGTATAATGTACAACACGTCCAATCAAGCTCCTACAGCTGCCTAGGTATTTCCAGACAATGAAATTGTGACTATTGTTAAAATTAATCTATTGCATTTAGCATTTACGTATCTATTCAATTTAATACCTAGAGAGATAAGTTACATTCGACGCATACAAATAATAAATTAAAAAATAATTTTACAATTGGATCGACACCCCGCATAATTACATTATTTGCATTTTAAACATTCACAAATGTAATATAGTTGGCATAAATGGGGCCTTATAGACCGGGTACTAAAAATAATCAACTTATATTAAATGCAAAAGCTTATAAGAACGTAAATAAATAAATAAATAAATCAATTAAAATTATTAAAATGGTTTATAATTAAAAAATTTTGGTTGCTTTCTTGCTTATTGCATAAAAGTAGATAAAACTCATTTCGTTACCTAATATAGCGATACTCGCTGTGTTTTGTGTTATTAAACTAGCCTAATGCGTAGTTTGACAATTTGACAATCTCACATTGTAATTATAAAGCGTAATTTGGTAAATAGGTAAATATTAATTAATTTTTACTTTCGGTATTAGTATTTATTTGTGATTTCCACACTGATTAGCGATTATTTTATTTGTGTTAATTCGCTCGTAATAATTTAATAATCGACGCGACATTAATTAATTGTAAAAATCACATAGGCGATTTAATTTAATTGAGGTTATAAAATTATATTTTCTTAAAAACATTGAAAAAACAAAGGAGCGGTTTCCCTTAATTAAGTTACTTATTTAAACAGTAAGCTCCTGTAACTTTTAAAGTTCTTTAAATTTCTAAGTCAATCCCGATGGGAATTTGTGCAATTTGTTCTTTTCATTGAAGTGCTTAGAGAAGTGTAAAAAACTTTAAAATTTATCTGAAAGAATAAAATTGAATTTTTTTAAATTCCCCTTCAATTGGATTTTCATTTGGGCGGGAAAAAATAACATTTTTTTTATAAACTCGGAGCGAAACTTTATTTGTTAAAATTAGACTATCGAGTATCTACCTACACCCTCTTAGTGTAAGGGAAAAAACCAATACTAGAAGTTTTATTGAATAAACTCCTACTTCAAAGATTCAAAAAAAGCGTTTTTCAGGTGTATTCGCATTTCCTATGCGGTCAGATGATAGAATCGAATAGAACCGACGAATGAAAAAAGGGTCACTGCACTTAACATTTAAATGTACAAATAGACACAAGAACGGATATTCCTTAGCCCACTTGAGAATACAAAAAAACGAAGTTAATTAAAAAAATTTATATGGAATCGAATGGACAAACAATTAAAAAATTAGTAAATATTTACTTAAAAACATGAATTTTTTGGAATAAAGAAGAAATAAATAAAAAGAATTGAGATATCCCATTTAATCGGTATAAAAGATTAGTTTTAGTTCGACCGCATTCATGTGAGATATTTCGGCCTATACAGCTTAATTACTAAGGGTTTTAGGTCAAGCATTTTCTAATGGGTTCTTAATATCCTCTAATTTAACATTTTTTCAAAACGTCGAAAAGAGAAGGTTACGATTTAATTTTAAAAATATTTTTTTTGTACGACTTGAGTAATAATAAATTACGTAGCGCCCTCAAAAGTGGACGTAGAGCGAATCTTTTTTGCTCTAGGGCGAAAAAGGGTGATGTGATAATAATTATGGTAAAATCATAGTAAAAAATCGAACTTGGTATTAAATTTTTATAATAAACATCAGCTTGACGTGGACTCGGCTGCGCCTCGTGAAACGTTCCTACCACGTACATACCTACAGACCAAAATCTATAATTTACACATTTGATACAAAAATAACTATTACAACACCATCTTTAAGCATCTTCAACACCTGTCCTAGAAGGTGACTAAACGAAGAGTGCATTCCGGGCTATAACAGGAAAAAAATTAAAACAGTCACCGTTCAGGGCACCGATGGAACAGTTCCACGTCAAGAGCTACTGAAAAACCAAAAGATGACATATCTTCAAACAGAATTATACTAATAACAGTATTATAACCATCCCTGTGTGGAACAGAGTTCAAAGGTTCTTAGGTGTTCTGTACGTATCGTAGAAGACGACTAAAAGAAAAGAATAGAAAATTAAAACTATACTTGCGCAAAAAAGGGTTATAAAAGTTCCAGACTATCTAGTCCATGGTGTCTGCATGCTAGAAACGCCCCTTGTAAAGCTACTACAATACCAGAAGGCGCTACCTTCTATAATTAATAAAACCAGTAGATCCGGTAGACCTAGTGCTAGGTCGGTAGACCCAGCACAGTCTCTCTATGCTACTAACGGCCCTCGTTACAGTAGAGCCAGTAAAGCCAGTGAAGCCAGTAGATTCGATAGATGCAGTAGACCTAGTGACATATAGACAGTCTCTATGCTACTAATGACCCTCGTGTGTTTACAGTAGACCCAGTCCAAGCTGAGCCAGTAAAGTCAGTAAAACCAATAAAACCAGCAAAGTCAGTAGACCCAGAGTAGCGCCTTCAATGCCAGAAGGCGCTACCTTCTATCATAACTAGTAAAACCAGTAGACTCGGTAGATGCAGTAAACCTAAGGACGTGTCATTAGACCCAGCACAGTGTCTATATACTACCAACGGCCCAAGTAAGTTTACAGTTCAGCCAGTAGCGCCAGTAAAGCTAATAAAGCTAGTATACACGGTAGATGCAGTGAACCTAGTCTAGTCTTTATATGCTACTAACGGCCCTCGTAGATTTACTGTTCAGCCAGTAGCGCTAGTAAAGCCAGTAAAGCTAGTAGCCTCAGTAAAGTCAGTACATCCCATAGATGCAATAGAACTAGTGACATATAGACAGTCTCTATATGCTACTAACGACCCTCGTATGTTTACAGTAGACCCAGTCCCAGCAGAGTCAGTAAATTCAGTAAAGCCGGTAAAACCAGTAGACCCGGTAGATGCAGTAAACCTAATGCTGGGTCGGTAGACCCAGCACAGTCTCTATATGCTACCAACGGCCAAAGTAAGATTACAGTAGAGCCACTTGCACCAGTAAAGCTAGTAGACACGGTAGATGCAGTAGACCTAATGCCGGGTCGGCAACACAGCCCTCGTAGGTTTACAGTTCAGCTAGTAGCGCCAGTAAAGCCAATAAAGCTAGTAGACACGGTAGATGCAGTGAACCTAGTCTAGTCTTTATATGCTACTAACGGCCCTCGTAGATTTACTGTTCAACCAGTAGCGCTAGTAAAGCCAGTAAAGCTAGTAGACTCAGTAAAGTCAGTACATCCCATAGATGCAATAGAACTAGTGACATATAGACAGTCTCTATATGCTACTAACGACCCTCGTATGTTTACAGTAGACCCAGTCCCAGCAGAGTCAGTAAATTCAGTAAAGCCGGTAAAACCAGTAGACCCGGTAGATGCAGTAAACCTAATGCTGGGTCGGTAGACCCAGCATAGTCTCTATATGCTACCAACGGCCAAAGTAAGATTACAGTAGAGCCACTTGCACCAGTAAAACTAGTAGACACGGTAGATGCAGTAGACCTAATGCGGGGTCGGCAACACAGCCCTCGTAGGTTTACAGTTCAGCTAGTAGCGCCAGTAAAGCCAATAAAGCTAGTAGACACGGTAGATGCAGTGAACCTAGTCTAGTCTTTATATGCTACTAACGGCCCTCGTAGATTTACTGTTCAACCAGTAGCGCTAGTAAAGCCAGTAAAGCTAGTAGACCCAGTAAAGTCAGTACATCCCATAGATGCAATAGAACTAGTGACATATAGACAGTCTCTATTTGCTACTAACGACCCTCGTATGTTTACAGTAGACCCAGTCCCAGCAGAGTCAGTAAATTCAGTAAAGCCGGTAAAACCAGTAGACCCGGTAGATGCAGTAAACCTAATGCTGGGTCGGTTGACCCAGCATAGTCTCTATATGAAACCAACGGCCCAAGACAGTATACATTAGAGCCAGTAGCGCCAGTAAAGCTAGTAAATGCAGCAGATCTAGTCTCTATATCCTACTAGCAGCCCTCGTAGGTTTACAGTTGAGCCAGTAGCGCTAGTAAAGCTAGTAGACACGGTAAATGCAGTAGACCTAGTGCTGAGCCAGTAAACCCAGCACAGTCTCTATATGCTACCAACGGCCCAAGTAAGTTTACAGTAAAGCCAGTAGCGCCAGTTGCGCCAGCAAAGCTAGTAGACACGGTAGATGCAGTACAGTCTCTATATTCTACTAATGGTTTACAATACCTCGTAGGTTTACAATTCAGCCAGTAGCGCTAGTAAAGCCAGTGAAGCTAGTAGACACGGTAGATGCAGTGGTCCTAGTTTAGTCTTTATATGCTACTAACGGCCCTCGTAGGTTTACAGTTCAGCCGATAACGCTAGTAAAGTCAGTAAACTTAGTAGACACGGTAGGTGTAGTAGACCTAGTGCTGGTAGGCCCAGCAGTCTTTATACCCTACGTTCTCGTAGGTTTACAGTTCAGCTAGTAGCGCCAGTAAAGCCAGTAAAGCCAGAGTAGACACGGTAGATGCAATGGACTTAGTCTAGTCTTTAAATGCTACGGTCCTCGTAGGTTTGCAGTTTAGCCAGTAGCGCTAGTAGAGCCAGGAAAGCCAGTAAAGCTAGTAGGCTTGGTAAAGGTAGTAGACCGAATGCTGGGTCGGTAGACTCAGCACAGTCTATATATGCAACCAACGGCCCAAGACAGTATGCATTAGAGCCAGTAGCGCCACTAAAGCTAGTAAATGCAGTAGACCTAGTGCTGAGCCGGTAGACCCAGCACAGTCTCTATATGCTACTAACGACCCAAGAAGTTTACAGTAAAGCCAGTTGCGCCAGTTGCGCCAGCAAAGCTAGTAGACACGGTAGATGCAGTACAGTCTCTATATTCTATATAGAGACTAATATATTCTATATATTTATATGCTACTAACGGCCCTCGTATGTTTACAGTTCAGCCGGTAGCGCTAGTCTAGTCAGTAAACTTAGTAGACACGGTAGATGTAGTAGACCTAGTGCTGGTAGGCCCAGCAGTCTTTATACCCTACTTCTCGTAGGTTTACAGTTCAGTCAGTAGCTCCAGTAAAGCCAGTAAAGCTAGAGTAGACACGGTAGATGCAGTGGACTTAGTCTAGTCTTTAAATGCTACGGTCCTCGTAGGTTTACAGTTTAGCCAGTAGCGCTAGTAGAGCCAAGAAAGCCAATAAAGCTAGTAGACCTGGTAAATGCAGTAGACCCAATGCTGGGTCGGTAGACTCAGCATAGTCTCTATATGGTGCTAGCGGCCAATGTAAGTTTACTGTAAAACTAGTAAACGTTAGCTTATAATATAATTAAAACTCTCTTCCTACAGGATAGGGTAACAACAGTCATCTGCTATCCTTTGCGAGTCTTAGAAAACGACTAAAAGAGGAGTGCGTTTCAAGGATAACAAGTTAAAAAGGAGATTAATGAATAGTATCGAGTTTCATAAGTTGAATGTTTTGCAGCACAGTGTCTGAGTGCTATAAACGCCTCTCATAGGAATACTAACTGCAAGACCAAGTCCAAACGGCGTTACTTTTCCATAAAATTAAAACTGTCCTCATGCAGGGTAGCATTAAAACTTACAACAGTCCTGAGCTAAATTCTTTGCATGTCGTAGTAGGCGACTAAAAGAGAAGAGCGTTTACAGCGAGAAAATGGTAAAAGTGAGGTTATAAAATGTTCATCAACCACCTATCTGTCGGACAAGTGCTAAGAAGTCAAAGTAAACATAATTTCACTCCTACTACAGTGCTTGAGCGAAGTCAAGTGCACAATACAGTCATAAAACCTCATTTTCGTTTGTCAAAATACACAAATTTAACATAAAAAACATTTCTTTTTCAAAGTTACCCCTTTTAGTGGGTAGTATCTGCGATTGTAATCTGAAAATTTCTCACAAAATCATAACAAAAAGCGTTTTGTTTTTACTTTTTTTTTATATATTCATAAATGCTACCGTTGAGAATATTTCCCCCATTTTATTCTTTCTTTAAAAACAAAAGAGATAAATTTCTGTCAAAATAATATTTTTCAAGTAGATACGAAATTTAGTTTTCATTTTAAACGCTTTTTTTTATATAAAAACAAAAAAAATTGTTTGTAAAACATATTAGATTTTGCATGTCTGACATAACTATTTTTTTCTACTCCCATATGTGAAACTAAGCATTTCGTCATCACTTACTCGTTACGAAAATAGCATTTTCGTCTCTAGTGAGAAAAAGTGTTATTACAAGCAGATGTTATTTACAACATGAGGTGAAACCAGTTTTTTTGTGGTCGGTTCACATTTTAGTAAAAAGAATTATTTTTTTAAAATGTACTAATTATCGTCGTAGAAAAAATAGCATTTACGACTCGAGATGAAATCCGTTTTTTTCGTTCGAAAGATTAATTCACTCGCCCCTACGGGGCTTGTGAATTAAATTCTATCTCACGAAAAAAACGTATGTTTCATCTCATGTTGTAAAAAATACTATTGTTTTTCTTCAGAAAAAAGATTTAAAATTTTTGTTTTAAAATAAAATTCGCAAACTAAAACAAAAATAATAAAGTTTACAAGCAAATAAAGAATGATGAAGTTATCTTCATATAAAATAATTGATATACATGAAACATCAATTTATTATGTTCTACCAAAACATTTATTACCCAAAGTATCGTTTATAAAATCTTATATCAGCAGTGAAAAACTCAATAAAGCTTCAAGGATATTTTAGTAACTCCTAACGATCATCGCGACGACGAAAGACACTTAAAGCTCAACTCTCTCTCAACTGTCGATTTCCTAGATTGAAATAAATATAAAAATTTTTCAATTAACGACATTGGAAACTTTTTTGCTCTCCCTTCAGTTTATATTGCTCTCGTAGGATTTTAGTTCTAAAATAAACCAAAAAACACTAAACCGAAAGAAAATAAATTGCTTGTATTCACTCCCATAAAAGTTGTAAATTTTTACTTAGCCTTCAAAAACATAATGCACTCACGGTAATTTTTATTAAATAATTAATTTTCTTTATGAGTATTTTGCCTTTGACAGAAAAACGATTTTCCTCATATTTTCGTGTTCGAACGTCTTCTAATCGTATGACGACAACGTATGGGAACTTGACAGTTTAATGCGGAGTCCGAACCACTGAATTCAAAAGCGTTACTGAGCAATTAAATAGGGGGTGGCTTGCAATTGCCTTTCGAGAGGTGACACTAAAGAAAAACAAATAAAAATTCTAATTTTTAGTTCTTTTCAAATATCCCTGAAACGGCTTAAAATTTTGCATTTTCAAAAATGAAATTATAATTTAGGATTGAAAGCAGCAAACACTTTATCACCATGTTTTATTAAATCAGATTTTCAGTTGTTTTTGAATATATCTCTGAAACGGCTTTAAATTTTGACTTTTTCAAAATGGATTACAATTAAGCATAGAAAGCAGTAAACCGTTTTTCACTATGTTTCATAAAATAAACTTTTATAAATACTAGATTTTTCAGTTGTTTTTCAGATATCCCTGAATCGGCACAAAATTTTTACTGTTTAATGATGGATGATAATTTAGCATAAAAAGCAACAAAACCTTTCTCACAATTTTTCGTAAAATCGACTTTCTTAAAGATTATATTATTTGTCAGTTTATTTTCAGATATCCCTGAAACAGCTCAAAATGTTTACTTTTTAAAAACGGCTTGTAATTTAACATAAAAAGCAGTAAAACCTTTTTTGCTATTATTCATAAAAATTGTACTCAAAAATGAGATTTTTCAGTTTTTTTCAGATATCCCTGAAACGGCTTAAATTTTTTTACTTTTTAAAAATGGATCATAATTTAGCATACAAAGCAATAATACCTTTCTTACAATTTTTCATAAAATAGACTTTTTTAAAGATTAGATCATTTGTCAGTTTTGTTTTAGATATCCCTGAAACGACTTAAAATTTTTTACTTTTTAAAACCGATTATAAGTTAGCATAAAAAGCAACAATACCTTTTCTCACATTTTTTTATAAAATCAACTTTTCTAAAGATTATTGTTATTTTCAGTTTCTTTCAGATATCCCTGAAACGGCTTAAAAAATTTTATTTAAAAAAAATGGATAGTATACCATAAAAAGCAACAAAACCTTTTCTTACAATTTTTCGTAAAATGGACTTTTTTTTAAATTATATTAATTTTCAGTTGTTTTTAGATATCCCTGAAACGGCTTAAATTTTTTATTTTTTAAAAATAGATTATAATTTAGCATAGAAAGCAACAATATCTTTATCAGAATATTTTATAACATCGACCTTTCTATAAATTATAATTATTTGTCTTTTTTTTTCAGACATCCCTGAAACGGCTCAAAATTTTTACTTATTAATAATGGATGATAATTTAGCATAAAAAGCAACAAAACCTTTCTCACAATTTTTCGTAAAATCGACTTTCTTAAAGATTATATTATTTGTCAGTTTATTTTCAGATATCCCTGAAACAGCTCAAAATGTTTACTTTTTAAAAACGGCTTGTAATTTAACATAAAAAGCAGTAAAACCTTTTTTGCTATTATTCATAAAAATTGTACTCAAAAATGAGATTTTTCAGTTTTTTTTCAGATATCCCTGAAACGGCTTAAATTTTTTTACTTTTTATAAATGGATCATAATTTAGCATACAAAGCAATAATACCTTTCTTACAATTTTTCATAAAATAGACTTTTTTAAAGATTAGATCATTTGTCAGTTTTGTTTTAGATATCCCTGAAACGACTTAAAATTTTTTACTTTTTAAAACCGATTATAAGTTAGCATAAAAAGCAACAATACCTTTTCTCACATTTTTTTATAAAATCAACTTTTCTAAAGATTATTGTTATTTTCAGTTTCTTTCAGATATCCCTGAAACGGCTTAAAAAATTTTATTTAAAAAAAATGGATAGTATACCATAAAAAGCAACAAAACCTTTTCTTACAATTTTTCGTAAAATAGACTTTTTTTTAAATTATATTAATTTTCAGTTGTTTTTAGATATCCCTGAAACGGCTTAAATTTTTTATTTTTTAAAAATAGATTATAATTTAGCATAGAAAGCAACAATATCTTTATCAGAATATTTTATAACATCGACCTTTCTATAAATTATAATTATTTGTCTTTTTTTTTCAGACATCCCTGAAACGGCTCAAAATTTTTACTTATTAATAATGGATGATAATTTAGCATAAAAAGCAACAAAACCTTTCTCACAATTTTTCGTAAAATCGACTTTCTTAAAGATTATATTATTTGTCAGTTTATTTTCAGATATCCCTGAAACAGCTCAAAATGTTTACTTTTTAAAAACGGCTTGTAATTTAACATAAAAAGCAGTAAAACCTTTTTTGCTATTATTCATAAAAATTGTACTCAAAAATGAGATTTTTCAGTTTTTTTTCAGATATCCCTGAAACGGCTTAAATTTTTTTACTTTTTATAAATGGATCATAATTTAGCATACAAAGCAATAATACCTTTCTTACAATTTTTCATAAAATAGACTTTTTTAAAGATTAGATCATTTGTCAGTTTTGTTTTAGATATCCCTGAAACGACTTAAAATTTTTTACTTTTTAAAACCGATTATAAGTTAGCATAAAAAGCAACAATACCTTTTCTCACATTTTTTTATAAAATCAACTTTTCTAAAGATTATTGTTATTTTCAGTTTCTTTCAGATATCCCTGAAACGGCTTAAAAAATTTTATTTAAAAAAAATGGATAGTATACCATAAAAAGCAACAAAACCTTTTCTTACAATTTTTCGTAAAATAGACTTTTTTTTAAATTATATTAATTTTCAGTTGTTTTTAGATATCCCTGAAACGGCTTAAATTTTTTATTTTTTAAAAATAGATTATAATTTAGCATAGAAAGCAACAATATCTTTATCAGAATATTTTATAACATCGACCTTTCTATAAATTATAATTATTTGTCTTTTTTTTTCAGACATCCCTGAAACGGCTCAAAATTTTTACTTATTAATAATGGATGATAATTTAGCATAAAAAGCAACAAAACCTTTCTCACAATTTTTCGTAAAATCGACTTTCTTAAAGATTATATTATTTGTCAGTTTATTTTCAGATATCCCTGAAACAGCTCAAAATGTTTACTTTTTAAAAACGGCTTGTAATTTAACATAAAAAGCAGTAAAACCTTTTTTGCTATTATTCATAAAAATTGTACTCAAAAATGAGATTTTTCAGTTTTTTTCAGAAATCTCTGAAACGGCTTTAAATTTTGACTTTTTCAAAATGGATTACAATTAAGCATAGAAAGCAGTAAACCGTTTTTCACTATGTTTCATAAAATAAACTTTTATAAATACTAGATTTTTCAGTTGTTTTTCAGATATCCCTGAATCGGCACAAAATTTTTACTGTTTAATGATGGATGATAATTTAGCATAAAAAGCAACAAAACCTTTCTCACAATTTTTCGTAAAATCGACTTTCTTAAAGATTATATTATTTGTCAGTTTATTTTCAGGTATCCCTGAAACAGCTCAAAATGTTTACTTTTTAAAAACGGCTTGTAATTTAGCATAAAAAGCAGTAAAATCTATTTTGCTATTATTCATAAAAATTGTACTCAAAAATGAGATTTTTCAGTTTTTTTCAGAAATCTCTGAAACGGCTTTAAATTTTGACTTTTTCAAAATGGATTACAATTAAGCATACAAAGCAATAATACCTTTAATTTTTCATAAAATAGACATTTTTTAAAGATTAGATCATTTGTCAGTTTTTTTTCAGATATCCCTTAACGACTTAAAATTTTTTACTTTTTAAAACCGATTATAAGTTAGCATAAAAAGCAACAATACCTGTTCTCACATTTTTTTATAAAATCAACTTTTCTAAAGATTATTGTTATTTTCAGTTTCTTTCAGATATCCCTGAAACGGCTTAAAAAATTTTATATTTAAAAAATGGATAGTATACCATAAAAAGCAACAAAACCTTTTCTTACAATTTTTCGTAAAATCGACTTTTTTTTAAATTATATTATTTTTCAGTTGTTTTTAGATATCTCTGAAATGGCTTAAATTTTTTATTTTTTAAAAATGGATTATAATTTAGCATAGAAAGCAACAATAATACCTTTCTCAGAATTTTTTATAAAATCGACCTTTCTAGAGATTAATTATTTGTCATTTTTTTTCAGACATCCCTGAAACGGCTCAAAATTTTTACTTTTTAATAATGGATTTATAATTAAGCATAAAAAGCAACAAAACCTTTCTCACAATTTTTCGTAAAATCGACTTTTTTCAAAATTATATTTTTCAGTTTTTTTTCCAGATATTCCTGAAACGACTTAAAACTTTGATATTTTTAAAATGGGTTATAATTTAGCATTAAAAGCAGTACTCTCTCTCTATTTTTAAAATAATCAATTTTTTTCTAAATATTATTTTTCAGTTTTTCCTACAAATATTTCTGAAATGGCTTAAAATGTTTACTTTTTGAAAAGGGATTACAGTTTATCATATAAAGCAGCAATTCTTTTCTCACTATTTTTTGTAAAATCGAATTCTTACAAAATTTTATTTTTTAGTATTTCTTCAGATATTCCTGAAACGACTTAATAAATTGACTTTTGACATATGGATATAAACAGCATAGAAAACACCAAAATCTTTTCACTTTTCCATAAAAATTACAATAAAGCCAATATGTATTAGACTTTCTTAAAAATTATATTGTTCTTATCCCTGAAACGGCTTAAAATTTGGCTTTTGACAAATGGATTATAAATCAGCATAGAAAATAAAAAAAACTTTTTTCACTCTTTTTCATAAAAAGTACCATAAAGCTTGGTAATTAATGCTTATGAAATATTTTGTTTTTTGTAAGGAATTTCCCTGTAAGAAGCTTGAAGCCCATACTAGTAACTCTACGTCATTATTGTCTTAATTCCTCCTTAAAGGATATCAAAGCTGCTCCTTTTCCTCTTATTAACGGACGTAAGACCAGGTTCTTACTCATCTATCACCCATAGGTATTCCATTTGTTTGCCATTGATACAAATGTCTTCAGTGCCCAAGACAGGCGGCTTAACGTGTTTCTCAAAAGACGATGTAGAGAAAACCAAATAAACTAGTAGTGATGTCTGTTATTGTGGCCACCGGGAACTTAAAAGCGTTGTATGAAATACTCTAAGTCGTGCTAAAAGCTTTCAGCCCTAAAGAAGAGGCTTGGAGGCCTCAAGGAAGCTTTATAGTCTTCTGAGAATCTCTGTATGACGTTTTGAGAAGCTTCAAGCTTTAAAATCTACTCTTCGTAAAAAACAGTTTTAGTTACTGTGAGAAAATAAGAGGCATTCTGAAAGGTTTCAAGCTCCCATGTGGCACCAGGGCTTCAACGTTAGTGGCCAATCACGACGTATTCGTAAAATAGAACTTCAGCTTGCAACTAGTGCTTACAACGTTTGTGGTAGACCTAAGCGTATTTCTCAAGCTTGTTTGCTAATCTCCAAGGACTTAACAGTTGGCTCGTGTAGAAACTTAATTTCGAATATTTTGCCAAGGTTGGTAGTACTTCAATTCAGTAGTGATGTGTATGAACGGCATTCCATATTAGCAGCTAATGCTGCTCTACTCTTTTAGAGAAAGCTCGATCTTTTGGTTTTGGAGTTGTTAATCATTTTGTAAAAGGCTTCTCAGCCCATAAAATTTAATAATTTTCATTTCTTTCCTCGTTAAGAGTTAGGTGTTGAAATTTATTCAACTTTATAATTTGGGTGTTGTGTACATTCGTTGATGTAATTATTCAAAAACAAGCAAAAGCTAAGCCACCACATTAACCTTTACAACCCAAACAAAAATTTAATCCAAAGATTATTTTCCCCTTTTAAATTTATTATTATTCATGTAAAATTACAAAACTTTATACAGAAGCTATTTACAACAAACTTTCACACCTTAAAAGATTAAAACTTAAAAAAACTCATTAAAAACAAGAAAGTAC
This sequence comes from Malthinus seriepunctatus, assembly GCA_963924605.1. NCBI lineage: Eukaryota > Metazoa > Arthropoda > Insecta > Coleoptera > Cantharidae > Malthinus > Malthinus seriepunctatus. Next base: position 20,541,436 of record OZ004603.1, read on the forward strand.
GAAATATTAACAAAAAGTTTTTCTTATCACTATTTTTTGTTTTAAATCACGTAATCATTTCCATTTTTTTAACTAATTGACTTCTTACTTAATTTCAAATACAAAATTCTTATAATGAGTTTTCAACTTTTGTATAGATGTGTTTTGAATGTAAAACAAATTAACTTTATTTTTTACCTCTACTTTAACAAAACGGTTTTATTTCCAACTTACTTATAATTGCTTTTAAAAGAGTTTCTTTAAATAACTTGGTAATAATACATTTTTTATTGCTCCTACGAGAGTTCTACAGAAATAATAAAACAGTTTGCTCAACTGGAAATTGGATATTGTTTAATTATGTCCATCATATACGTTTAGATCTTATTATCTCGTCATTTGTATGTTACTGGTCATCAGTAACATCCCTTAGGTGGGAAAACAAGTGAACATCGCCGTAAATAGCGTCGGAACTGTGCGGTAGATGACGGCGACCTTTCCACTTAATATCTCTTAATTAACACTTAGGTCTTCACCGGAACTTCTAAATAGCGTTCTAGGACAAAAATTTACTTCCAATTTTTGTCTATGCAGAGCAGACTAACAGCCGACGCGAAAGTACAAATAACAATAACAAATTGAAGCCTAAGGTGGCAAATATCTTGATTTTAATGCCGACTATGTAGAAGAAGGCTCTTGAGATGGTCAATAGGGGTTTAAATATTCCTTCCTGTGACTTAAAGCACGAAAAAACGTAAAAGCTGTTAATATTCTCTCTCAGACTAGAGAAGTTCACAGCTGACCCCTGAGATGGAAAATTCTTTGATTTTAGTGGCGAATTTGTAGAGAAAACCCCACGAGATGGCCAAGAGAAGTTTAAATAGTTCTTTCTGGGGCCTTAAACCACGAATCAATTATAAAACTAGCTCTTGAATCTGTTTAGTGTCCTCCCTCAGAAATTCACAAATGAGTGAGTTCACAAATGACTCGTGGAATGGCTAGTTCCTTAATTTGAGTGACGAATGTATAAAGGAAAACTCACGAGATGGCCAAGAGAGGTTTAAATAGTCCTCCACGAATAAATCACGAAACCAGCTATAAAAACTGTTTAGTTTTTAAACGCTGTTAATCTCCTCCATCAGAAATAATAACTTCACAATTGACTCGTGGAATGGCTAGTTAATTAATATTAGTGACGACTGTGTAAAGGAAGGCCCATGAAATGGTCAAGAGAGGTTGAAATATTACTTCCTGTGACCTAAATCACGAAAAATTCATAAAAGCTGTTAATGTCCTCCATCAGAATGAAGAAGTTCACAGTTGAATCTTGTGATGGAAAATTCCTTGATTTTAGTGGCTACTGTGTAGAGGAAAGCCCACGAGATGGCCAAGAAAAGTTTAAATAGTCCTCTCTGGAACCTTAAGTCTCCTTAAGAAATAATAAGTTCACAATTGGCTAGTGGATGGCTAGTTCCTTAATTTTAGTGACGACTGTGTAAAAGAAGGCCCATGAAATGGTCAAGCGAGGTTGAAATCTTACTTCCACTGACCTAAACTACAAAAAACTCATAAAAGCTGTTAATGTACTCCCTCAGAATGAAGAAGTTCACAGTTGAATCTTGTGATGGTAAATTCCTTGATTTTAGTGGCTACTGTGTAGAGGAAAGCCCACCAGATGGCCAAGAAAAGTTTAAATAATCCTCTCTGGAACCTTAAGCCTCCTTAAGAAATAATAAGTTCACAATTGGGTAGTGGATGGCTAGTTCCTTAATTTTAGTGACGACTGGGTAAAGGAAGGCCTATGAAATGGTCAAGAGAGGTTGAAATATTACTTCCTGTGACCTAAATCACGAAAAATTCATAAAAGCTGTTAATGTCCTCCATCAGAATGAAGAAGTTCACAGTTGAATCTTGTGATGGAAAATTCCATGATTTTAGTGGCTACTGTGTAGAGGAAAGCCCACGAGATGGCCAAGAAAAGTTTAAATAGTCCTCTCTGGAACCTTAAGCCTCCTTAAGAAATAATAAGTTCACAATTGGCTAGTGGATGGCTAGTTCCTTAATTTTAATGACGACTGTGTAAAGGAAGGCCCATGAAATGGTCAAGAGAGGTTGAAATCTTACTTCCACTGACCTAAACTACAAAAAACTCATAAAAGCTGTTAATGTCCTCCCTCAGAATGAAGAAGTTCACAGTTGAATCTTGTGATGGTAAATTCCTTGATTTTAGTGGCTACTGTATAGAGGAAAGCTCACCAGATGGCCAAGAAAAGTTTAAATAATCCTCTCTGGAACCTTAAGCCTCCTTAAGAAATAATAAGTTCACAATTGGCTAGTGGATGGCTAGTTCCTTAATTTTAATGACGACTGTGTAAAGGAAGGCCCATGAAATGGTCAAGAGAGGTTGAAATCTTACTTCCACTGACCTAAACTACAAAAAACTCATAAAAGCTGTTAATGTACTCCCTCAGAATGAAGAAGTTCACAGTTGAATCTTGTGATGGTAAATTCCTTGATTTTTGTGGCTACTGTGTAGAGGAAAGCCCACCAGATGGCCAAGAAAAGTTTAAATAATCCTCTCTGGAACCTTAAGCCTCCTTAAGAAATAATAAGTTCACAATTGGCTAGTGGATGGCTAGTTCCTTAATTTTAGTGACGACTGTGTAAAGGAAGGCCCATGAAATGGTCAAGAGAGGTTGAAATCTTACTTCCACTGACCTAAATTACAAAAAACTCATAAAAGCTGTTAATGTCCTCCCTCAGAATGAAGAAGTTCACAGTTGAATCTTGTGATGGTAAATTCCTTGATTTTAGTGGCTACTGTATAGAGGAAAGCTCACCAGATGGCTAAGAAAAGTTTAAATAGTCCTCTCTGGAACCTTAAGCCTCCTTAAGAAATAATAAGTTCACAAATTGGGTAGTGGATGGCTAGTTCCTTAATTTTAGTGACGACTGGGTAAAGGAAGGCCCATGAGATAGTCAAGAATGGTTCAAATGTTCCTTCCAGTGACCTAAACTACAAAAAATCATAAAAGCTGTTAATGTCCTCTATCAGAATGAAGAAGTTCACAGTTGAATCTTGTTATGGCAAATTCCTTGATTTTAGTGGCTACTGTGTAGAGGAAAGCCCACGAGACGGCCTATAAAAGTTTGAAAAGTCCTCCCTGGAGCCCTAAACCACAAATCAATCATAAAACCAGTTATAAAAACTGTTTAGTGCTTCCCTTCAAAATTATTAAGTTCAGAACTTGGAACTCCTTGATTTCAATAACGACTGAGTAAAGGAAAACTTAGCAAAACTTCAATAAAAGGTTTAAATAGTTAAAACGTTTCAAGGTCGAACAATGGGCCCTAATAAGTGAGCTAAGGGCTGGCAGATATCTCATCTTCTACTTTCCAATCCAAAACGTAGAAATCAGTGAGTGTAGTTAACTTTCTAAATAACCCTCGTAGAATTAAACTTTTTTCTTGTTTAATTTAATTTATTCGTTATTAAAAGTTGAAATAAAAGTGAAAAAAGTTATTAAAATAGATATCAGTATTTTTTTCCCTTCGTAGAAAATATAATGGAATTATTTAATAAATATTTAAAAAAAACGAGTGGTTTATTAATCAAAAAAATTAAATTTATCGTAAAGATTGCTTTCGACGTTTTCTAATAACCTATCAGTTTAATTGACATCGGAATTTGGAACGGACGTATACAATTTAAAGCACAAAACCTTTATTTTTTTATAATTTTAAATAATATACAGGGTGAGCCAAAAGTAACGAACAGTCTTGCCATTGTGCGATGTTTGTGTTGATGACAATGGCGAAGTATCGCTAAGAAGTGATTGGTGTTTATTATGGGCTTTTGGTCAACCCTGATGGCCACATCTAGAAGAGTGATGTGGCTGTATGTATATAACTTTTTTAATTTAAGAGTTTCACTAGGGTAGTTAAATTAGAAAAATTGTGATTAAAAATAATTCTTTGAGAAAGAATGCCTTCCGTCTTAGGTTTTAATATAACTTTAGCACCCTTGTTGAATATTTTTAAGTTCAATTTTGCTAATTTTTAACCGAATCTGTTGCTATCGCAACTAAGAAGTTAGCCCTAGGGGTTGATTATGGCCACCTTGTATGTATTATTTATAATTGTAAAACCGTCAGTTAAATACTTGAGGTAACGAAAAATAAAATTTTAATAAGGCTTAAAGGAAAATGTAATATTTTGTTAATTAATTAAAATGCATAAATACCTATTTTAATTATCAAAAATTTCTAAAATTTTTGGCTTAAAATTTTCAATTAGAACAAATTTTCATTAACTCTTGCTTGTTAGAGATAATTAATAACTAATAGGTTTTCCGAACCACCACATACCATAATAATCAAATTAATTGTCGAATTTTAAATTCTTGTATAATTACACTTTTACCACATCAAGAGTTTCCCAAAATGAAAAACTTTTACGCAATGTCAACCAACACGTAAGTGTGGTGAGTTAAAAATTGACAATTTAGTTTTTCGACTGTAGTTAGAAAAAGGATTACTTTTTAAAAAAAGTTTCTAGAGGAGTTTTCAAGAGGGAAAATGAGCTATCATATGATACTAAACTCGACATTTTATCACATCGACGCTACTTTTGTTATTGGTGCGCCGCGACGCCTAGCGTTGATGTGATAAAACATCGACTTTAGTATCGTTTGATAGCTCTTTTGACCTTCTATAAAAATTCCAGGAAATTTTGTTTCTAAAGTAAACCATTTTGAAACTACGCTCGAAAAACTAAATTACCAAATTTCAGTTTTTTGGCGTTACCTATATCGGTAACTATTTTGAATTTTCTATATTGTTAAGAGTGACTTTACATTTTAATCACTGTTTATTTCCATTATAGGAGAAAATTTCAAATTTAAAAAGTGAAAACCCATTTTAGGAAGATTCAACTTTTAATAAATTTCATCAAGTCTTGGCGAAATAAACTTTATCTCTTTGTAAGAGCATCAAACATATTTTTGAACGCTACCAAACTGTTGTAGCAAAAATTTTAATTTTTTAAAAACGCGACTGAAATTTAAAATAACTACAAAACTTCGCCCAACTGCAATAAAGACGAAATTTAGTGCAATTTGCACCGGTGGTGGTTTTAAATTAAAAAATATATAAATGAGTGTAGGTATTAGTGTGAAAACTTAAAAAAAAGAGTACTTAAATGAATTTGTCGACGCGATATCTACAAGGAACATGAAGGTTTTAAACAAGACGAATGCACTTACAAAGTCTTTGAAAAATGTATGTCATTTTTCACTTGTGATATCTTGAAAAATAAAAACCGACGTGATGTAGATTAATACACAGTTTCGCACTGAATTATTTAACACGTTACTAAATTATTATATCAAGTAAAGGGGGAGAAAAGGGAATTTTTTCCTCAATTTTATACTTAAAAATTACTGTATCCATTAAAAACTTTGTTTTCAACTTTCTTTACGCATCTCAAAAGTGCTGTTATAGTAAATTAACAGATAACAAAAACATGGTAATAAAAGTGTGTTGAAATATTGAAAAAGTTTTAAATTTTGATTTTTATACTTAACACTTCTTATAAGAATCCATATTTTGTGTTTGTTTGGAAATGCCTAAGACTTTAGTTGAGTCACAAAGGGGTTATTGAGAGGACATAAAGGGGGTGGAATTTTTCTTCAGGACTGTGTTTAGAGTAGTTATGAGGTAGAAAAAATACTAACTCTCCGGTCCTAGCTACGTAACTAAAATAGTGGAAAGGTCTCCTTTTTGTGGTTTTCGCTTATATCTCAAAACTGACGAGTTCTAGGAAAATCGTTTTTAGAAAAACGAAAGCTTATCAAATTTCCTACAAGACTAAATCTATTCATTTTTTTTCTATTTTTTATAGTTTTCCAGATATCCGCCCACAAAAATCGTTAATGAATTGATTCCTATTCTTCTATAATTCTTCTGTATAGTTCTGGTGATACCTCTGGAGAGAGTATTAGTGAACTAAACGTGAAAATCTTTCATGTGACAGCGCCAATGAGACTATTAGCCTAGAGCAAACATAAAACAACTAGGAGAAATAGATATCGATGAAGAGTAAAATCCATTAGATGTCTAGAGATTCCTGTCCTTCTGTAATCCTTGTGGATCTTTAACCTCTGATGGAGAGTATTAGTGAACTCAACGTGAATAGCTTGCATAGTCTCTTAGTGACAAGATTAATGAGACTATTAACCTAGAGCAAACACAAAAAACCAGGAGAAATAGATATCGATGAAGAGTAAAATCGATTAGAGTCTAGAGATTCCTGTCCTTCGGTAATCCCTGTGGATCTTTAACATCTTATGGGGAGTATTAGTGAACTCAACGTAAAAAGCTTTCATAGTCTCTTAGCGACAAGATTAATGAAACTATTAACCTAGAACAAACACAAAACAACCAGGAGAAATAGATATCGATGTAGAGTAAAATCGATTAGAGTCTAGAGATTCCTGTTCTTCGGTAATCCTTGTGGATCTTTAACATCTGATGGGGAGTATTAGTGAACTCAACGTAAAAAGCTTTCATAGTCTCTTAGCGACAAGATTAATGAAACTATTAACCTAGAACAAACACAAAACAACCAGGAGAAATAGATATCGATGTAGAGTAAAATCGATTAGAGTCTAGAGATTCCTGTCCTTCGGTAATCCTTGTGGATCTTTAACATCTGATGGGGAGTATTAGTGAACTCAACGTAAAAAGCTTTCATAGTCTCTTAGGGACAAGATTAATGAAACTATTAACCTAGAACAAACACAAAACAACCAGGAGAAATAGATATCGATGTAGAGTAAAATCGATTAGAGTCTAGAGATTCCTGTCCTTCGGTAATCCTTGTGGATCTTTAACATCTGATGGGGAGTATTAGTGAACTCAACGTAAAAAGCTTTCATAGTCTCTTAGCGACAAGATTAATGAAACTATTAACCTAGAACAAACACAAAACAACCAGGAGAAATAGATATCGATGTAGAGTAAAATCGATTAGAGTCTAGAGATTCCTGTCCTTCGGTAATCCTTGTGGATCTTTAACATCTGATGGGGAGTATTAGTGAACTCAACGTAAAAAGCTTTCGTAGTCTCTTAGCGACAAGATTAATGAAACTATTAACCTAGAACAAACACAAAACAACCAGGAGAAATAGATATCGATGTAGAGTAAAATCGATTAGATGTCTAGAGATTCCTGTCCTTCTGTAATCCTTGTGGATCTTTAACCTCTGATGGAGAGTATTAGTGAACTCAACGTAAAAAGCTTTCGTAGTCTCTTAGCGACAAGATTAATGAAACTATTAACCTAGAACAAACACAAAACAACCAGGAGAAATAGATATCGATGTAGAGTAAAATCGATTAGAGTCTAGAGATTCCTGTTCTTATGTAATCCTTGTGGATCTTTAACATCTGATGGGGAGTATTAGTGAACTCAACGTAAAAAGCTTTCATAGTCTCTTAGCGACAAGATTAATGAAACTATTAACCTAGAACAAACACAAAACAACCAGGAGAAATAGATATCGATGTAGAGTAAAATCGATTAGAGTCTAGAGATTCCTGTCCTTCGGTAATCCTTGTGGATCTTTAACATCTGATAGGGAGTATTAGTGAACTCAACGTAAAAAGCTTTCATAGTCTCTTAGCGACAAGATTAATGAAACTATTAACCTAGAACAAACACAAAACAACCAGGAGAAATAGATATCGATGTAGAGTAAAATCGATTAGAGTCTAGAGATTCCTGTCCTTCGGTAATCCTTGTGGATCTTTAACATCTGATGGGGAGTATTAGTGAACTCAACGTAAAAAGCTTTCATAGTCTCTTAGCGACAAGATTAATGAAACTATTAACCTAGAACAATCACAAAACAACCAGGAGAAATAGATATCGATGTAGAGTAAAATCGATTAGATGTCTAGAGATTCCTGTCCTTCTGTAATCCTTGTGGATCTTTAACCTCTGATGGAGAGTATTAGTGAACTCAACGTGAATAGCTTGCATAGTCTCTTAGCGACAAGATTAATGAGACTATTAACCTAGAGCAAACACAAAAAACCAGGAGAAATAGATATCGATGAAGAGTAAAATCGATTAGAGTCTAGAGATTCCTGTCCTTCGGTAATCCTTGTGGATCTTTAACATCTGATGGGGAGTATTAGTGAACTCAACGTAAAAAGCTTTCATAGACTCTTAGCGACAAGATTAATGGGACTATTAACCTAGAGCAAACACAAAACAACCAGGAGAAATAGATATCGATGTAGAGTAAAATCGATTAGATGTCTAGAGATTCATGTCCTTCTGTAATCCTTGTGGATCTTTAACCTTTGATGGGGAGTATTAGTGAACTCAACGTAAAAAGCTTTCATAGACTCTTAGCGACAAGATTAATGGGACTATTAACCTAGAGCAAACACAAAACAACCAGGAGAAATAGATATCGATGTAGAGTAAAATCGATTAGAGTCTAGAGATTCCTGTCCTTCGGTAATCCTTGTGGATCTTTAACATCTGATGGGGAGTATTAGTGAACTCAACGTAAAAAGCTTTCATAGTCTCTTAGCGACAAGATTAATGAAACTATTAACCTAGAACAAACACAAAACAACCAGGAGAAATAGATATCGATGTAGAGTAAAATCGATTAGATGTCTAGAGATTCCTGTCCTTCTGTAATCCTTGTGGATCTTCAATCTCTGATGGGGAGTATTAGTGAACTCAACAAAAAAAGCTTTCATAGTCTCTTAGCGACAAGATTAATGGGACTATTAACCTAGAGCAAACACAAAACAACCAGGAAAAATAGATATCGATGTAAAGTAAAATCGATTAGATGTCTAGAGATTCCTGTCCTTCTGTAATCCTTGTGGATCTTTAACCTCTGATGGAGAGTATTAGTGAACTCGACGTAAAAAGCTTTCATAGTCTCTTAGCGACAAGATTAATGAGACTATTAACCTAGAGCAAACACAAAACAACCAGGAGAAATAGATATCGATGTAGAGTAAAATGGATTAGAGTCTAGAGATTCCTGTCCTTCGGTAATCCTTGTGGATCTTTAACCTCTGATGGAGAGCATTAGTGAACTCAACGTAAAAAGCTTTCATAGTCTCTTAGCGACAAGATTAATGAGACTATTAACCTAGAGCATACACAAAACAACCAGGAGAAATAGATATCGATGTAGAGTAAAATCGATTAGATGCCTAGAGATTCCTGTCCTTCTGTAATCCTTGTGGATCTTTAACCTCTGATGGGGAGTATTAGTGAACTCAACGTGAATAGCTTTCATAGTCTCTTAGTGACAAGATTAATGAGACTATTAACCTAGAGCAAACACAAAACAACCAGGAGAAATAGATATCGATGTAGAGTAAAATCGATTAGATGTCTAGAGATTCCTGTCCTTCTGAAATCCTTGTGGATCTTTAACCTCTGATGGGGATTATTAGTGAAATCTTTGTGATTTTTCAACTTCTGATGGAGATTATTAGTGAACTAAACCTGAAAAGCTTCCATGGTGTCTTAGCGACAACCTAATGATACTATTAGCCTAGAGCGAACATAAATCAATCCGGAGATGAAAAAATCGATGAAATATCCAGGAATTCCGGTCCTACTGTAATCTTCTGCTTACTCCTCAACATCTGGTGGATACAGTATTTATGAATTATGATAGACCATTTAACAAAATTTCGAAGATAGAGGACCTTTAGTATGTGAAATAGATCATTTATTTGCAATTCTTTTTAGAATTCCTCTATAAAACGTATAATTAATGTACAGAAAATTGGGAATATAATTTATTAACACTTAAACGAGGAGGTATAAAGTTTCTTTTTATATAATTCAAGTACCAATGTATTTACTTGAAGGAAGGTTGTGGAAAATGCTTGATGTTGAGGTTGACGGCACTACAGCGAAATACGCATAAGTCCTACAACATGTCAAGATGTAGAAGTGGCTTTAAAGTAGCTTCCTCTCGTATCATATTAACAATGGACATTTTAAGTAGGTTACTGTATGTATATAGAAAGCTTATCAATATAAAAATATTTGCACAAGAAGGCGAGTTTCGAAAATTCATGTTAGGTTAGTTATCTTTTTTTTTATTCTTTTGTTGGTTCCAGTGATGGTTAAGAAGCTCAATGTAGTATAAAAGTTATATTTAAAGCTCCAGTCATGGAAATAACAGATAATCATCATAACAACTAGGTTAGATGGGTAAAATCGCGTAATTTAACGTACTTGTACACTGTACAGGGTGGTTCTAATTGCTGTTTCTTTGGTTTTGGAGTTATAGCCTAAAATTCAATTTTTTGCCATGTTAATTTTGGTTGATATCGCCCTAATTTCTCAATTTTTTAAAAAACTGTACAGACATTAATAAGAACCTTCTTAGCGTAGACTATTTGAAACTGCAAATATATGCAAAATCCATTCAATTAAGATTACGCATTGAAAAACCTTATTTTTCCAATCGAAGAGGTTGACCTAGGGCACACGCCGCTTGCTCGATATCTAGCTCTCGTTAAGACGATTCATTGCTGGGTTCAAGAATGACTTTTCAAGCGTTACAATAATTGAAGTAAAGGCAGCTGAGGTCCTTAATTGCTAAACCATTAACTCGAGAAAAACCTCTCTTTTTTCAAACGACATTTACTCTATATTTTATTATAAACTTTTAAGTTAAAGAATAAAATCCAACTTTTTCCCTATAATTGATTATAAATAAAAACAGTCCTTTAGTCTCTACATTTGTTACCTTAAATTGATGTCTTTAAATGTCTGTTTAGAACCTTAAATAAACCACAAGAAAAACAGAGACGCATCACAAGTTCACAAGAAAGAAAATTTACAACGCACACAATTTCTATTTGTATTGGAAGTATACAGATTGTTACAAGAGGTTCAAACACATTTATAGCGTTTTAATTTATCGACATACAAAAATTAAATTAGTTGTGTAAATTGCAAGATTTTATCCAGTTTTTTTAAATTTTGTCACTACCGATTTTACCGGAAATGCAATGATTTTTAAATATAACATTAGTCATTTGGTTTCCGTCTTTGATGAGATCCTATCGATGAATTTATAATTGATTTGATTTTACTATGAACGGGTAGTAGAGCATGTTACAAATTGGCGCCCGAGCAGGGGCTCAACTAATTTAAACCCAGTTGTTTTAAGTTTATTGTAGTGCACTTGATGTGTGTCATCCGGTATACACACAAATTAATGAAGCGTAAAAGCGTTTTCATTTAAATTAAACGACTAAAAATAAAATAAAAACAATAATTACAATTGTTCATTTTGGCGTAAATAAAAAATAAATTTAATTGTTTGGTTATGGTTATAATTAAGTCTCGTTTCTTATAAATAATTGTAAAAGCGATGGGTTCGCTTTAAAAGCAAACAATTAAATTAAGCTTAAAGATATAATATCATAATATAAGAGAGGAAAAAAACACGTTATAAATCTTCTATTCAGATCTCGGATCTTAAAACACAAGGAGGAATCCTTAAACAAACACTTGTTATTTTTACACCCTTAAGCAATTTAAAACCTTCTATTCTTCCAACGTATATCTCAAATGTACATATCATCAAGAATATTTTTGTTTGTTACCATCTTTTTCTATTATTTTTCGACTAATGTTTAGTAAATAATAAAAGAAAAAAATTTACAATTTGTGTTTTTTATTGAGTCTTTTATCGGGTACTTGTGTTTTCGAGCGTAAAAACATAAGGAAGAGCTTTTTACTACTATACTAGAAAGTTTCTTTAAGGATGTGACGGGCAATGTCTTGAAAATTGGTAAACGGAAACTCGATAAATAAGCTTTATATTTTCATCATCATAGAAAATATATAACACGCCTTCGATGTATTTATTTTTTCTCCCATCTCTCCACCCTCTCACACTTGAGACATTTTTCAAGAGTCTAATGCGTTTTTCATAATCACACAATTTAGTAAAGCTTTCTTGTTTTTATTTATTTTGACATTGATTTATTGCCTATATTTAAATTACCGTTCGTATATACTTCGACTGTGCTGTCAAAATGCTTAACTTGAGAAAAAAACATTCTCGGGAAAATTTGTCAGGAGATCAAAAGAGCTATCAAACGATACTAAACTTGACATTTTAGCATATCGAAGCTAGAGGTCGCGATGCTCAACTTTATATTTTTTTTATCGGGAGCTATTATTTTTTGCAGAAAAATACTCAAATGGTTTTTCTAAATTCGGATTCCAAAGGAGAACTTACTGTCTTGTACTTTTCTTAATTTACACATAACATTTCTAAAGTATGTTATGTTACGTTATGTTTAGTTGTTTTTTACGATGAAAAATAACGACTAAAATATTAGTTTTAAAGTTTTAAAAACGCAAAAAAACTAATTTTGGCCGTTATTGTTTATCATAAATAATAACTAAAGTCAACAGGAGATCAGAAGAGCTATCAAACGATACTAAACTTGACATTTTATCGCATCGACGCTACGCGTCGCGATGCTCAACTTTTTATTTTCTCATGCAGACCTATTATTTTTGCAAAAAATTACTCGATTGGCTTGTCTAAATTCGGATTCCAAAGGAGAGCGTTCTGTTTTGTACTTTTCTTAATTTACACATTACGTTTCTAGAATACGTTATGTTACGTTATGTTAATATGTTTAGTTATTTTTTACGATGAAAAATAACGACTAAAACATAGTTTTAAAGTTTTATAAACGCAAAAAAACTAATTTTGGCCGTTATTGTTTATCATAAAAAATAACTAAAGTCAACAGGAGATCAGAAGAGCTATCAAACGATACTAAACTTGACATTTTATCGCATCTACGCTACGCGTCGCGATGCTCAACTTTTTATTTTCTCATGGAGACCTATTATTTTTTGCAGCAAATTAGTCGATTGGCTTGTCTAAATTCGGATTCCACAGGAGAACGTTCCGTTTTGTACCTTTCTTTATTTACACATAACGTTTCAAGAATACGTTATGTTACGTTATGTTAATATGTTTAATTATTTTTCACAAAGAAAAATAACGACTAAAACATAGTTTTAAAGTTTTATAAACGCAAAAAACTAATTTTGGCCGTTATTGTTTATCATAAAAAATAACTAAAGTCAACAGGAGATCAAAAGAGCTATCAAACGATACTAAACTTAATATTTTATCACATCGACGTTAGGCGTCGCGATGCTCAACTTTTTATTTTCTCATGGGGACCTATTAATTTTAACAGAAAATTACTCAATTGCTTTTTCTAAATTCGGATTCCTAAACAGAACTTTCTATCTCATACTTTTCTTAATTTATACAAAACTTTTCTAGAGTATGTTATTTTACGTTATGTTAAAATGTTAAGTTATTTTTTACGATGAAAAATAACGGCTAAAACATAGTTTTAGAGTTTTAGAAACGGAAAAAAAAAACTGATTTTGATTGTTATTTTTTATCATAAAAAATAACTAAAGTATAACGTATTCATAACGCAACATAACATAATTTATAAAAGTTGTGCAAATTAAGAAAAAAATTCAAGATAAAAAATTCTAAGTTGGTATCCGAATTTAAACGAGTCTTAGTAATTTTATGCATGAAAAGCAATACACTTCCGAAAGAAAATAAAAAGTTGAACGTAGCGACACCTAGCGTCGATGTGATAAAATGTCGAGTTTAGTATCGTTTGATAGCTTTCTTGATCTACTGAAAGCTTTTTCCGGAAATTTTTATTTTCAAGCAAACTATTTTCAAACTACAGTCGAAAAACTAAATTGCCAATTTTCAATTTCATTGCGTTATGTTGGCAACCATTTTGAATTTTAAAATTTTCTAAAAGGTTTTTTAAACGTCTTTAAAATACGCACCAACAGTGACAACAATATTGGTACTACTTAACAAATCACCCTGTATTCTAATTATTCATTTGAGCTGGTAACTATGGCCTTGATCCCACCTGAGCGCTTCTACCCTTGAAATTAAGCACGTGTTTGAGTGCCCTATTTTAAAGGGATTGTAAAATAAACAAATTCAATTGAACCTGTATACATAACCTCCTAACACTAACAAAGCGTAATCATCCAGTGTACATAAAGTTTAATAACAAACTACCACCATTAATCAAAAATATCAATCGGGGAAATTCTTCAAGTTTTCGTCAAATCGTAAATAGAATTTATTCAACAACAATTATTTCGACAATAAATGGTCTTTTAGCTAATAACTAAAATTAGGGATAATTAGCCGCACAAATTATTATGTTTATGTCAAGTAATTTATTGTTAGACAAATTGGCCATTTTATTAAAAGGAACAATCGTTTTCCTTTATTAAAATTAATAATTTATAGCTGCAAAACGACCCAATTTAAGAAATTTTGGTTTAAGGGCTAAAACAAAAGCAGTTTTGCTTTAGGCATCAAATTATTATTTAGTGTGGGAGTTTGTGTTATATATTCAATGAGGGTTTATAATAATAGTGTTAATATTTGAATATGTTAATGAGTGGGAGGGAAAAAATTTTGAAGCTTTTTGAGAGAAATTTATAAAGGGTCTATTACCAAAAGGTAACTTTGAAAATTAGAAAGAAAAACACAAACATATTGTGTTAATAATTATTACAGAAACTAATCAAAGACAAAAAGTGTTCAGAAATTAGTACTTCTGAGAACAATGGCTTGGCTTACCTCTTTAAACAATCCATTGAATTGAAAGTTAAATCTATTTAAAAGCCAAATACGAGGGGACCTTTAAAAATTATCTAATAACTATGAAACAAAAACATACGATATTTTTATAATTTTAATTTTTCAAACTAATCGTTGGTAATTTCAACGCATTAGTGCCCTCGTCCTACAATGACATGACACCGTCAGAAAAAATGGTGCTTTTTGGTCTTCAAAATAAACACCAATAATGGTTAATAAGAGAGAGGGTAGGAGAGTGGGGGTAGAAGAGAAAAGGTAAGAGAGAGGAGGTAGGAGAGAGGGGGTAGAAGAGAGACAAAAATTGGTAAAGAGAGAGTGGCGGAGAGAGAGAGGTAGGGAAATTTATATGTCATCCTAACTGTCATTTCATTTGTTATATCGTCTGTCATCTCATCTGTCATACCATCTGCCATCCAATACGTCATTTTATAAGGCATCATTCGATCTTTTATCCCATCTGTCATCTCATTTGTCATCCAATCTGACATCCCATCTGTCATCCCATATAATTTTATTTTTCAGCTCATCTCTCATTGCATCTGTTATCCCATCTATCATCTCATCTGTCATTCAATCTGACATCCCATCTGCCATTCAATATGTCTTTTTATTTTTCATCCCATCTATGATTCCATCTGTTATTCATCTGTCACCTCATCTGTCATTCCATCTGTCATCACATCTGTTATCTCATTTGTCATCACATTTTCCATCCCATCTGTCATATTATCTATCATCTCATCTATCAGATATGTCTGAAGAAACTTACAGATGAGATTGTTGGATGTTATACTGACAGATAGAATGAGATGACAAATAGCATGAGATTAAATGACAGATGAGATTTACAGATGGTATGACAGATGAGACTAACGGATGACATGAGATAACAGATGAGATGACAGAATAGATTGACATACGAAAGACGCGTGTTTCGTTTTCGGTGAGCCATCCTGTATAGAAAAACTTCTTAAGGGCCGATTGCACAGTGTCGGTTTAAGGTTTAAAGTATGGTTTTAAGGACTATTTAACAATGTCAGCTTAAGCTCTGTTTTCAAGTTTAAATCAAGATGTAGAACTCTAGCAAATTCACAGTATCAGTTTAAGGTTGAAAGTATCGTTTGAAGTCCGGTTCATAGTATCGGCCTAAAATAAAATCTAGTTTCAAAGTTAAGCCAAGATGTAAAGCTTAAGCGGTTTTATAACGTCGGCTTAAAATTTGGTTTCAAGTTTAAGCCAAGATGTGGAGCATAGCCGGTTTCTCAGTGTCGGATTAAGCGCTGGTTTAGGGTCTAAGGACCTTAAACCCATCTGTTATCACATTTGACATCCCCTTTGTGATCCCATCTATCATCTCATCTGTCATCTCATATGTCATCTCATATGTCAGATGAGACTGACAGATGAGACTGATAGATGAGATTGACTGATGACATTGACAGATAGAATGAGATGACAAACTGGATGAGATTAAATTACAGATAAGATTATGATATAGCAGATGAGATGACAGAAGAGATTGACATATGAAAAACCCGTGTTTCGTTTGCGGTGGACCATCCTGTATAGAAAAACTTCTTAAGGGGCGGTTGCACAAGTGTCGGTTTAAGGTTGAAAGTATGGTTTTAAGGGCTGTTTAACAATGTTGGCTTAAGCTCTGTTTTCAAGTTTAAACCAAGATGTAGAACTCAAGTAAATTCACAGCATCGGTTTAAGGTTGAAAATATCGTATAAGGTCCGGTTTCATAGTGTCGGCTTAAAATCTGGTTTCAGAGTTAAGCCAAGATGTGGAATGTGGAGCTCAAGCGGTTTCATAGGGTCGGCTTAAAAACTGGTTTCAAGTTTAAGTCAAGAAGTGGAGCTTAAGCGGTTTTCCAGTGTCGTATTAAGCGCTGGTTTAAGGTCTAAGGGCCGATTGTACAATAACAACTTAAGTGCGAGTTTAACAAAACTTGAGTTTTACAATTGAACCTGATTGTAGATGTACAATTCGAATTTGTCACTTTTATCAGTCGAAGTCTCAAAACTTGCCTTTCAGATCCAAGCCAAGTAAAGCTTAATTAAGCTCAATTTTAAACCATTACTGTGAAACTGGGCCTTATACAATCAAATTCAGTTTTAAAAACTCTTTTACAACTCGTACAATAATCAAATACCCCAATAAAGTTAAGTAAATAACTTAACTCCCACCTTCTCTATATCTACTTACTTTTCATAAAAATAAAAACAAATGAAAAAATCAAGTAGGCGAATTATGATTGTTTGAAATTTTTTAAGCTTGAAATTGTGTCCACAATAAAAATTTTCCGTTTAGAAGAGGAAAAAAATATCTCAGTTTTTGAAAGGAGCTAACAATAGGGTTGAGAGAAGTGATGAACATGGATTTGTGAACAAAAGGTTTGTAAAGAGGTTAAATTTAAGTGTATAGATCAAAAAGTGCTCTTGTTAAATTATTGAACTTCTTTTTTGTTATTTCTAACTTACAATTTTTTATTAAAAAAAAGAATAAAATCTCGGAGAGAAAAAAAATGAAATTGCAATAATATTCAACAGAGTGGAAATACCTAGTTTTAACAAGCTCATTTCAATCAGCGAGTGAATGAGTAGAGTTATTATTTTGAAAGAATGAAAGTTTCTTTAGATAATGTTCAGAGTTGTGTGAAAGAGATACAAAGACTTTGCTCTTTATTTTCACTTAAGTGATTTTCAACTGAAACCTATAGAAACATTATTAAGTAAGCACGACCGCTCTGTTAACAATATCCAAGAGGTCTTCTTTTAGGAAACTATGCTTATTGAGCTTTTAATTATTTCTAATCGATTAAGCTACTCATTTTTCTATTCCAAAAAATTATTTTTTTACCGAAATTAATTAAGGCCAACAAAACGATAAATTTTCACAAACTTTTTCCTCACCCTCACAATTTTCAATATTATCATTTAAGAGTTTAATTGAATTTAATAAAAAAAAGTTGAGTTCGTTGTCATTAATTTTAATTAAAATTTTAACATTTTTAAATTTTATTTAATATTTAACTCCTAAATGCATTTCATTTCATTATTAATGTCACCATTTTGGATAAATTTAGCAACGCTTCCAAGTCAGAGATTTGGTACAAATTAATGTATTTACTCACTCACCATACTAAAAGGCTCCTAAAACTAAAGTTTTGTTACGGCCGCCATTTTGGAAAATGACGGTTCTGCATGTTGGCCACCATATTTTAAGATGGCGGCCATCTTAAAATATGGCGGCCAACATGCAGGGTGGGTGTTTACTGTGTTAACGGAAGATTGCTCCTTAACTATTAAAGATACAAAGACTAAAAGTCTCCTAACACTAAAGTTTTGCTACGGCCGCCATCTTGCAAAATGACGGCCCTGTATGTTGGTCGACATTTTACAACATAGCGGCCAACATGCAAGGTCTGTATTTACTGTGTAAACGACAGATTGCTCCGTAACTATTAAAGATACAAAGACTAAAAGTCTCCTAACACTAAAGTTTTGCTACGGCCACCATCTTGAAAAATTACGGCCCTGCATGTTGGTCGCCATTTTCCAAGATGGCGGCCCACATGCAGGGAGGGTGTTTACTATGTAAACGAAAGATTGCTCCTTAACTATTAAAGATACAAAGATTAAAAGTCTCCTAACACTAAAGTTTTTCTACGGCCGCCATTTTGGAAAATAGCGACCCTGCATGTTGGTCGCCCTTTTTCCAATATGGCGGCCCACATGCAGGGTGTGTTTTTACTGTGTAAACGAAAGATTGCTCCGTAACTATTAAAGATACAAAGACTAAAAGTCTCCTAAAACTAAAGTTTTTCTACGGCCGCCATTTTGGAAAATGACGGCCCTGAATGTTGGTCGCCAATTTTCCAAGATGGCGGCCCACATACAGGGTGTGTTTTTACTGTGTAAACGAAAGATTGCTCCGTAACTATTAAAGATACAAAGACTAATAGTCTCCTAAACCTAAAGTTTTGCTACGGCCGCCATTTTGGAAAATAGCGACCCTGCATGTTGGTCGCCGTTTTTCCAATATGGCGGCCCACATGCAGGGTGTGTGTTTACTGTGTAAACGAAAGATTGCTCCTTAACTATTAAAGATACAAAGACTAAAAGTCTCCTAAAACTAAAGTTTTGCTATGGCCACCATCTTGGAAAATGGCGGCCTTGCATGTTGGTAGCCGTTTTCCTAAGATGGCGGCCCACATGCATAGTGGATGTTTACTGTGTAAACGGAGAATTGCCCCTTAACTATTAGAGATATAAAAACTCTTTTTTTGTATGGTAATAAATTAACATTGGGGTTATATTTAAAAAATATTTCAGTATATACAGGGTGATTCACAAAAAATGCTTACAAAAATTTGTGTTATTTAATAGAACGCCCGGTACATTTTTACATATTAATTTGGATTTCTTTTGACCGTTAAAACTAAAATTTTACTAATACTAACCGTTCTGGACATATTGCCACTTTAATGCCAAAATAGAGTCACTTTGGAGTCATAATGCCAGGGCCGTAATCAAGACTTTTCAAGTCTAATTGTGCCATCAACTATTGATAATATTGGACTTACAAATTACATAGTAAACTTTTCGAAAAAGCTCCGCACTATACAGAGTGATTATTTTTCGCAAAATGTAATTTTTCTCAATTTTTTCAATTGCAACACCCTGTATATTTTTTCACATTTGGATTCTTTGTAAACTGTACATACTAAATCATATAAGTTTCATAGCCCTACGACAAATCGGTCTTGAAATGTTGACGGTTTTATGACCGCCGAGATAGTAACACAATTATAACAACTATAGTATTTTGGGGGCTTTTAGTACGTTTAGTACATCTAGTGACAAATTATTTGCTTTTGCGTGTTTTTTAAATAATTTTTCTAAAACGGCTACATTAATTTGACAAAATAAAATAATTTGAGTTGTATCCAATAAAGCTTTTAAAATTTTAATAAATAATCCAAAATTGTACATTTTTAACGTAAAATTTAATTGGAATCCGTTTTGGCTACAATTATAAATGTAGCTTTTCATGACGACTTGTTAAATAATTTTGGACATTTATAGCATACCAAATTTTGTTGAGGTGATAAATGTTCAGAAGTATCAAATACGTGTGCGCTCTGTATCTATTTGATAGCTTTCTATGTACGCTCGTTTTAACAATACCCTCTTTCAATGAACCAAAAGTCATTTATCAAAATATTTTAAAGCGATTCCCTATGTTAAAAAAAAGGTATCTAGCTAGTACAGGAAAGGGGAAAAAATTAATACAATTTTATTGCTTTTTTAATATTAAAAATAAATTTCCATGCGAAATACGAGCGTCTTTAGGGTAAGCGTAAGGTACCTGTTGTAAGTTGCTAATATTAAAGTAAGGAATTTTAATAGCGAAAATATAGAAAAAATACAACGTAAAGCAATTTGAAAATTAAAAAATAAAAGAGTTTTTTCCATAAAACTCTCGGGGGGAACTTTTAAAACTAAATCAGCTTCGTGATATAGGGATTGCCAAATAAATGTAAGCGATCTTATATGCGCAGAAGAGCAAGAAATTTGACACTTAAACATAAAACGCTAAACGGTTCATTGATCATGATTTGTGTAGTGAGCGTTTCTAGACCCTAGAGTGGTCGCATTGGGTGTTACAGACCGCCGTGGCTTTTATTGTTAATTATTTATGATATTAATGAACTTTAGAACTCATTTTTACTACAGGTGATTATTTGGGAATAAGTAATAACAAAAACAACAAAAAACAGATTTTCAAATTTTTAAATTCAAAATGGAAGCCATTTTGCGGTTTTTCCCTTATAACTTGGTCGATAATTAGTATTATAAAAACATTTTTGGATATGTTATAGTCATCACCGTTCTCTATCGAATGCCCGCGTTATACTTCTTAGAAATTTCCAGGACCGGAGTTATGATTTTTTGAACGTCGAAATTTTAAAAATTCTTTGTAATAAAAATTAAAACGAAAAAATCTTTAATTTTACACTACCTTGTTGTAAGTTGCCAATATTAAATTAAGAAATTTTAATAACGAAAATATAGAAAAAATAAGAAGCAAAGCAGTTTAAAAATTAAAAAAAAGAAGTTTTTTCCATAAAATTCACGAGGCGAACTTTTAAAACTAAATCAGCTTCGTGGGATGAGCACTACTGGAGGTTTAGACGATCACGACGCTTTGGCCACAGACAACTAGAAATGTGACATTTAAACATTAAACGCTAAATGGTTCATTAATCATAATTTGTATAGTGGTCGCATTAGGTCTTACAGACCGCCGCGGTTTTTATTGTTAATTATTTATGTTGATAATGAACTTTAGAGCTCATATTTACTATAGATAATTATTTGGGCATAAGTAATTAAATTGAACAACAAATAAACAGATTTTAAAACTTAAATTCAAAATAGCAGCCATTTTGCGGTTTTTGTCTTATAACTTCGTCGATAATTAGTATTATAAAAATATTTTTTGATATGTTAGAGTCATCGTCGTTCTCTATAGAATGCCCGCGTTATATTTGTTCGAAATCACCAGGACCGGAGTTATGATTTTTTAAATGTCAAAATTTCAAAAATTTGTCATTTCTTTGTAATAAAACTGAAAACGAAAAATCTAAAGTTAAGAAAACGCTTTCTTAAAATATCAAAATCTTTTAGAAACACCCTGTATATTTTTATATATTTTGAAAACTCGTACAATTAGCGATTACATCGATTTCTTATGCTATCACTCTCCTCTAAAAATTTAATTTTTTAAATTTATATTTTACCTTTAAAACATTATACCTTGCTTTAACCCTTAATAGACAACATATAATAATTAAGACGAGTGTAAAGCTATAGGATATCAATAGTTTTAATTGTTGATATTTAATACTATAGAATGGATAACATTGTTAATACTAACGAGCTAAATAATTAACAAAAATAATGAGAAAACTTGTTGTTTCTTTAACAAAACGTTTCTAAATAGCAAAAACTTTTTTGCTTAATGGTAGTTCGGTAAAACAACTGCAATTTAGAGTTATAGTACTTTAACATTTTTCCCTAAAAAAATAATATACAGAATAACTAGGTAATTATATTTTGTAAATGGTCAAAATTTGTTTTTATTGTAACTCAAAATCTTCTCTTTTTTTATGTTGAAATAAAATGCAAATTTTCATCATTAGAAAACCACAAAACTGTAATTTATTAAAGATTATTATTTTTTTATCGAATCGTAATAAAAAATTATTATCTGATAAATAGAAATTTTGATTCCGTTTCTTATGCTCTTTAAATATAACGATGGAAATGAAAGAAAATTTATTTGCCACATACGTACGGTATAACGATAGGCAAGAGACCGAATTATTTCTACGATTTACACTTGATGACTCTCTCGTTTCACCTTAAAATTATGGTCTTCGATAACGAGATCTATGTTGGGATCAATTCCTTTTTAGATTTACATTTTTACTAAATTTATACTACAGAGATACTGCGTTTTTATTCAACTTCAATTTAAATTTATAAAATAATTGCTAAAGTCGTTACAGTTTCTCTTTTAAACTCGACGCTATTAAAATTAACATTAGTTTTAGTAGCTTTAGATGTGTACATGAAGTCTCTTTATAAAAAAAGTGACGTCACAGCTACAAAAATTGCGCGAACTTCAGAATTGGCGGTAATGGGGCGTGTAACTTAAAAATTTAATGTGGGAAATTTAAATTGTACTAGTACCAATTTAAAATTTCAAAATGGCGCTCATAACTATTGGTAACTTGAATAAAGGGATGTCAAAATCGCTGAAAATGACAACAAATAATGAGGCTATACATCTTACTGTAATAGTTAGTAAAGAAGGGGGCAAATTTTTTAATTTACACGCCCCATTACCGCCAATTTTAAATATCACGCCATTTTCATCTTGCAATCTAGAAACAACGTAGTATTACCACTCTCTTTTGATTAATATTTTTTCTAAAGATGTGCTCATTTTAACCGTTGGTTTTCGACATTTTTTTTTAACATGTTTCTATAAAAGTCACACAACATACATTTTGTATAAAGATAAAATCTAGCATTTATTAAAAAAAAGGGTAAACCTTACACTTATTCTTTGGTGAAGACCATTTAAGTACGTACCCCAAAGGAGTTGACAACGAGTCGAGAATTTTAAAATATGGCGGCGTGAAGCATGGCAGTTTATAAGCTCCCGAAGGTACAGCGCTTAATATTTACACTACAACCTTGGAATACGTAATTTAAGGATAGCTTCATTTGTTTTGTCCATATGTCATATAAGTCATTAAAGGGATTAGTATTACACGTACTACACAAACTAAAATCTACTTTTAAGAGATAATTAAAATCCATAAAAGGAATTTTCACTTGAAAATTATTTAAAAAGAAAAGCGTGAAAAACTCGACTATTCACCAGTTGTCAGTTGTTTCTATTCGAGTCAGAAATTGTAAAAGCATTTTACTTGTTTTTTAGGAAGAAAATTATTAAATGAAGTATTAAACTGAAGTACCTATTATGTTACAAAAAAGGGAGATTTTTGTGTGAAAAAAATTATCGATGTGTAAATTGTGCATAATAGATTTATACGTGTTTGAAAATTTTCATCACAATGGGGTAACTGAAAGAGAGCTGAAAAATTAAAGCTTTTTTCAAACACGCCATTTGCGGTTTTGTATAAGTACACGTTCATACCTCTTGCTAAAACCATTTTAATTTGGCTTTGATAAAATTTAATTTTTTTATCTTAATGAACAATTTTGAATATTTTTAAATTAATTAAACGTTTTCAATCAACGTTGGCTTCAAGAGAATGTTTAATTTTCAATTTCGTGTTTTTATAAAAAGCTACCATAGAAGTCTCACGACTGTAGCTTCTTTAACAGTGATCTGAGGACACTTTTACCTCTAATACAAATTATAGAGCGTAAAATTAGCTAATCAAAGCATTCAAAGTATCTGTCTTAGTTGCCATAATGAGTCTATCAAAATAAATCAAAAAGAAAAAATCACGTATTAAGTCGACTTGTACAACATTCGGTGTCTCTCCCGACTGTATCTCCTTTAGCAGTGATTTGACGACAATTTTACCTCTAATAAAAATTATAGAGCTTAAAATTAGCTATAAAAAAAGGTTTAAAGTATCTGTCTTAGTTGCCATAATGAGTCTATCAAAATAAATCAAAAAGAAAGAATCACGTATTAAGTCGACTTTTACAAGATTCGGTCTCTCCCGACTGTATCTCAATTAGCAGTGATTTGACGACAATTTTACCTCTAATAAAAATTATAGAGCTTAAAATTAGCTATACAAAGCATTCAAAGTATATGTCTTAGTTGCCATAATGAGTCTATCAAAACAAATCAAAAAGAAAAAATCACGTATTAAGTCGACTTTTACAAGATTCGGTGTCTCTCCCGACTGTATCTCCATTAGCAGTGATTTGACGACAATTTTACCTCTAATAAATGTTATAGAGTATAAAATTAGCTATACAGAGCATTCAAAGTATCTGTTTGAGTTCCCATAATGAGTCTATTAAAATAAATCAAAAAGAGAAAATCACGTATTAAGTGGACTTTTACAAGATTTGGTGTCTCTCCTGACTGTATTTCCTTTAGCAGTGCTTTAACGACAATTTTACCTCTAATAAAAATTATAGAGAATAAAATTAGCTATAAAAAGCATTCAAAGTATCTGTCTTAGTTGCCATAATGAGTATCAAAATAAATCAGAAAGAAAAAATCACGTATTAAGTCCACTTTTACAATATTCGGTGTCTCTCCCGACTGTATCTCCATTAGCAGTGATTTGACGACAATTTTACCTCTAATAAATGTTATAGAGTATAAAATTAGCTATAAAAAGCATTCAAAGTATCTGTCTTAATTGCCATAATGAGTCTATAAAAATAAATCAAAAAAAAAAACACGTATTAAGTCGACTTTTACAAGATTCTGTGTCTCTCCCGACTATATCTTCTTTAGCAGTGATTTGACGACAATTTTACCTCTAATAAAAATTATAGAGCTTAAAATTAGCTATAAAAAACGTTTAAAGTATCTGTCTTAGTTGCCATAATGAGTCTATCAAAATAAATCAAAAAGAAAGAATCACGTATTAAGTCGACTTTTACAAGATTCGGTCTCTCCCGACTGTATCTCCATTAGCAGTGATTTGACGACAATTTTTCCTTTATTAAAAATTAAAGAGCGTAAAATTAGCTATACAAAGCCTTCAAAGTAACTGTCTTAGTTGCCATAATGAGTCTATCAAAATAAATCAAAAAGAAAGAATCACGTATTAAGTCGACTTTTACAAGATTCGGTCTCTCCCGACTGTATCTCCATTAGCAGTGATTTGACGACAATTTTACCTCGAATAAATGTTATAAAGTATAAAATTATCTGTACAGAGCATTCAAAGTATCTGTTTGAGTTCCCATAATGAGTCTATTAAAATAAATCAAAAAGAAAAAATCACGTATTAAGTCGACTTTTACAAGATTTGGTATCTCCCGACTATATCTCCTTTAGCAGTGATTTGACGACAATTTTACTTCTAATAAATGTTATAGAGCATAAAATTAGCTATACAGAGCATTCAAAGTATCTGTTTTAGTTCACATAATAAGTCTATTAAAATAAATCAATTAGAAAAAATCACGAATTAAGTCGATTTTTACAACACTCGTTGTCTCTCCCGACTGTATCTCCTTTAGCAGTGATTTGACGACAATTTTACTTCTAATAAAAATTATAGAGCGTAAAATTAACTATACAAAGCATTCAAAGTATCTGTCTTAGTTGCCATAATGAGTCTATCAAAATAAATCAAAAAGAAAAAATCACATATTAAGTCGACTTTTACAAGATTTGGTGTCTCTCCCGACTGTATCTCCTTTAGTAGTGATTTGAAGATAATTTTACCTTTATTAAAAATTATAGAGCGTAAAATTAGCTATACAAAGCACTCTTAATATCCGTCTTAGTTGCCATAATATATCTATGAAAATAAATCAAAAAGAAAACAATACGTATAGAATCGATTTCTACCACATGCCGTGTTTCTCCCGACTGTACCTCCTTTAGAAGTGATCTGAGGACAATTTTACTTCTAATAAAAATTATAGAGCTTAAAATTAGCTATACAACGCATTAAAACTATCTGTCTTGATTGCTATAATTACTGATCTATTAAAATAAATCAAAAAGAAAAAAATATGTATTAAGTCTCTCTTGACTCCACTTCTGAAGGATATTTGACGGTTATTTTACCTCGAATAAAAATTATCTATCATAACCTATGATAATGGTCTATGATGAACCAGAAAAGCGGCAAGGGAGGATTCTAAGTTTTCAATCGGAACTACTTTGTGGTCAGTTGAAAAACGTTTTATATTAATACCTATCAGTAACAAAAAAATCAGTAAGAGGTGCCGTCATAGAAAACTAAAAATGTTTTTGTAATAATTTATACACTTACATTTTTTTATTAATTAATCCTTAAGTCCTTGAAATGGTGTGGAAAATCTGCAAAAAAAACGTAAATTAATTAATATTTTGTATCAAAAATAATGCATAAACTAAAATACGATACAGTAATTTGAAAACAAAATCCTCCAAGTTGTCCTACAATTTTCTTATTTATAAAACATTTTCTAATTCCATGGGAATTATTGTTTAACGATTTTATGTTGTCATTTTCTTATTTTGATAATCAAAATTTAAATATTTGAGCTTTCATTCTCAAAAACAATAGTACCTACGTTATTTCCTACGTACATCTTGATGGCTTTTTAAGTTTAATTCCTTATACAGAATCGTCATTAAAATTCAAAGGAGTTTGTGCGCTTCAAGCGCGGAAATTGAGTTAAAATCGTCTTCATATTTAAAGCAATGTGTTTTTGATTTTTTACCCCTTTTTTAAAATACAAATTTCCTGTTATAGTATAATAAATAATTTGCACTTAACACGATACGTTTTCCTTAAGCAAATTGTTATATTGTACAGGGTAGTTCAAAATTGAACGTTGGAAATCTTTCATTTATGGTCCATACATGGAGGTCCAACTTGACGTCCATGGTACATCCATTGAATCTGCATTAACGCAAATTTGTTGAACAGTCCACAAGTCCACCCATGATGGACGATGTATATGCTACGTGGGTTCCTAAAAAGAGGTCAAGCTACGACCTAAAAAATATTTGACTCTCTTTTAGCCTCTTTTTGCCTAATATAAATTCTAGAAATTTCCCTTTCATCGTGTAAGTGGGTGCTATAATAATAATAGTTGTACTTAACATCTTTTTGGTTTAATAGAACATTTTAGTGATAATTTAAATCTGCATAGTGTTTGGCACGTGCTAGCGATTTATAAAAGAGAAAATACGTTTACCCCATTTATGAATAATGACATTATTCATTACACCGTAAGTACTAATGCCACGTGACCTGAATGTACTAATTTGCATTGCAAATCGCATCCCAGGAGCTACTTAACCTCTTAGCTTTTGCACAACCATCTCTTTTTTCTTTCTCTCCTAAAAAACTTTTTTTTTTTTAAATTTAAAATTTTACTACCATCAGCTAAACTTTCCTAATTTAACAATTTGAATATGGACTTATGACATTCGCAATAAAACTCGAGTGGTTAGAACAATGTAAAATATAATTCTCTTCTTTTCAATTCGCAAATATAAAGTTTTTGAGCTTTTATTGAAAATAAAACATCAAAAAAAGTTTTAAATCGTAAGCTAAAGCTTGAAGAACATGTTTTACTATAATATACGAGATGATCTCTCCTTTTTTGTTTACTCGTCTTTCTAATTCACTTCTATTCAACGGGGAATAATAAATAAAAACCTCAAAAAGAAATCTTGAATTATTTTACTACTGAAGTAGAATCAGTCGAATGAAATAATTTAATTGATATAAAAAATCAAAATAAGGCAAAAAAAAGTTTGTCTCCATTGAAGTTTTCGTTTTATAAAAATTTTTCCAAAAACTAATTTACTTTTGTACAATAAAAGCTTTCCTTTGTAAGCATCAACAAATATAACTAGCTGTTTGGTTTGTATACAAGGTGTATCAATGGTAAATTTTAAATGAGAAAAATACACTTGCGAATAAAACGAGGTTGTAGTAAATGAAATAAAAAGTATTTCAGTACATTAATCGAAAAAGTTTTAAAATGTAGATACAGTAAAAGTCCTTGAAAAGGAAGAAAAACGTAAAAAAATAGGTAAAGCTAAAGAGATTTCAGGTTTTAAGAGCTGAAACAGTCTGTTGGGAGAGATAAAAACAAGCACAATCTATCTATGGCTCATAGTCGACGAACAAACCATCTGTTAAGAGCTTCTCAAGCTAAAACGTAGTATATTTTAGGCGCCATTTGAAATCTACCATTTTGAATTTCTTATTTTTATAACCACATTCGTCATTGTGATTAGTGATCTCGAAAATACTTAAATACCAAGTGTCATATAAATCACATGAAAATTAGTATATTCTAACAGCCATTTTAGATCCACCATTTTGCATTTATTATATTTTATACCGAATTCGTAATAAATGATCTTAAAACCGCTTAAATACCAAGTGTCATGCACATCCCATGGAAATCAGTATATTCTTACTGCCATTTTAGATCCACCATTTTGAGTTTTTAATTTTTTATACCGAATTTGTGATTCGTGATCTTGAAAATACTTAAATACTAAGTTTCAAGCAAATCCCATAAAAATTAGTATATTTCATAGTATATTTTGGATCCACCATTTTGAATTTATTACTTTTTATACCGAATTCGTGATGAGTGATATCAAAAACGCTTAAATACCAAGTTGCATGCATATTCCATGACGATTAGTATATTCTTGACACCATTTTGAATTTTTTAGTGTATTTCAGCTACCATTTTGGATTTCTTATTTTTTATAATGACATTCAGACCATTTTTGGAAAATTGAGAATTTTCGTGGGATTAGTAACAATATTTTTTTACATCGAATTCGTAATCAGTGATCTTGAAAACACTTTCTAAAATAATAAGTTTCAATCAAATCTTATAAAAATTAGTATATTCCAACCGCCATTTTGGTTCCACCATTTTAAATTTATAATTTTTTATACCGAATTCGTGATGAGTGATATCAAAAACGCTTAAATACCAAGTTGCATGCATATTCCATGACGATTAGTATATTCTTGACACCATTTTGAATTTTTTAGTGTATTTCAGCTACCATTTTGGATTTCTTATTTTTTATAATGACATTCAGACCATTTTTGGAAAATTGAGAATTTTCGTGGGATTAGTAACAATATTTTTTTACATCGAATTCGTAATCAGTGATCTTGAAAACACTTTCTAAAATAATAAGTTTCAATCAAATCTTATAAAAATTAGTATATTCCAACCGCCATTTTGGTTCCACCATTTTAAATTTATAATTTTTTATACCGAATTCATGATAAGTGATATCAAAATCGCTTAAATACCAAGTTGCATGCATATTCCATGAAAATTAGTATATTCTAAACACCATTTTGAATTTTTTAGTGTATTTAAGCCACCATTTTGGATTTCTTATTTTTTATAATGACATTCAGACCATTTTTGGAAAATTGAGAATTTTCGTGGGATTAGTAACAATATTTTTTTACATCGAATTCGTAATCAGTGATCTTGAAAACACTTTCTAAAATAATAAGTTTCAATCAAATCTTATAAAAATTAGTATATTCCAACCGCCATTTTGGTTCCACCATTTTAAATTTATAATTTTTTATACCGAATTCATGATAAGTGATATCAAAATCGCTTAAATACCAAGTTGCATGCATATTCCATGAAAATTAGTATATTCTAAACACCATTTTGAATTTTTTAGTGTATTTCAGCTACCATTTTGGATTTCTTATTTTTTATAATGACATTCAGACCATTTTTGGAAAATTGAGAATTTTCGTGGGATTAGTAACAATATTTTTTTACATCGAATTCGTAATCAGTGATCTTGAAAACACTTTCTAAAATAATAAGTTTCAATCAAATCTTATAAAAATTAGTATATTCCAACCGCCATTTTGGTTCCACCATTTTAAATTTATAATTTTTTATACCGAATTCATGATAAGTGATATCAAAATCGCTTAAATACCAAGTTGCATGCATATTCCATGAAAATTAGTATATTCCAAACACCATTTTGAATTTTTTAGTGTATTTAAGCCACCATTTTGGATTTCTTATTTTTTATAATGACATTCAGACCATTTTTGGAAAATTGAGAATTTTCGTGGGATTAGTAACAATATTTTTTTACATCGAATTCGTAATCAGTGATCTTGAAAACACTTTCTAAAATAATAAGTTTCAATCAAATCTTATAAAAATTAGTATATTCCAACCGCCATTTTGGTTCCACCATTTTAAATTTATAATTTTTTATACCGAATTCATGATAAGTGATATCAAAATCGCTTAAATACCAAGTTGCATGCATATTCCATGAAAATTAGTATATTCCAAACACCATTTTGAATTTTTTAGTGTATTTAAGCCACCATTTTGGATTTCTTATTTTTTATAATGACATTCAGACCATTTTTGGAAAATTGAGAATTTTCGTGGGATTAGTCACAATATTTTTTTACATCGATTTCGTAATCAGTGATCTTGAAAACACTTTCTAAAATAATAAGTTTCAATCAAATCTTATAAAAATTAGTATATTCCAACCGCCATTTTGGTTCCACCATTTTAAATTTATAATTTTTTATACCGAATTCATGATAAGTTATATCAAAATCGCTTAAATACCAAGTTGCATGCATATTCCATGAAAATTAGTATATTCTAAACACCATTTTGAATTTTTTAGTGTATTTAAGCCACCATTTTGGATTTCTTATTTTTTATAATGACATTCAGACCATTTTTGGAAAATTGAGAATTTTCGTGGGATTAGTAACAATATTTTTTTACATCGAATTCGTAATCAGTGATCTTGAAAACACTTTCTAAAATAATAAGTTTCAATCAAATCTTATAAAAATTAGTATATTCCAACCGCCATTTTGGTTCCACCATTTTAAATTTATAATTTTTTATACCGAATTCATGATAAGTGATATCAAAATCGCTTAAATACCAAGTTGCATGCATATTCCATGAAAATTAGTATATTCTAAACACCATTTTGAATTTTTTAGTGTATTTCAGCTACCATTTTGGATTTCTTATTTTTTATAATGACATTCAGACCATTTTTGGAAAATTGAGAATTTTCGTGGGATTAGTAACAATATTTTTTTACATCGAATTCGTAATCAGTGATCTTGAAAACACTTTCTAAAATAATAAGTTTCAATCAAATCTTATAAAAATTAGTATATTCCAACCGCCATTTTGGTTCCACCATTTTAAATTTATAATTTTTTATACCGAATTCATGATAAGTGATATCAAAATCGCTCAAAAACCAAGTTGCATGCAAATCCCATGAAAATTAGTATATTCTAGCCACCATTTTGAATTTTTTAGTGTATTTAAGCCACCATTTTGGATTAATTATTTTTTATAAGGCCATTCAGACCATTTTTTGGGAAATTATAAATTTTCGTAGGATTAGTAACAATATTTTTTACATCGAATTCGTAATCAGTGATCTTGAAAACACTTCCTAAATACAAAGTATCAAGCAAATCCTATTAAAATTAGTATATTTAAACCGCCATTTTGAATCCACCATTTTGAATTTATTATTTTTTATACCGAATTCGTGATGAGTGATCTCAAAAACGCTCAAAAACCAAGTTGCATGCAAATCCCATGAAAATTATTATATTCTAGCCACCATTTTGAATATTTTAGTGTATTTTAGCCACTATTTTGGATCCACTATTTTGAATTTCTTATTTTTTGTAATGAAATTCTGACCATTTTTGGAAAATTGAGAATTTTCGTATGATTAGTTGTAATATTTTTTATATTCGTGATCAGTGATCTTGAAAACACTTAAATACTAAGTTTCAAGCAAATCCTATAAGAATTAGTATATTCCAAGCGCCATTTTGAATCCACCATTTTGAATATATTACTTTTTATACCGAATTCGAGATGAGTGATATCAAAAACGCTTAAATACCAAGTTACGTGCATATTCCATGAAAATTAGTGTATTGTAGACACCATTTTGAATTTTTTAGTGTATTTAAGCCACCATTTTGGATTTCTTATTTTTAATAATGATATTCTGACCATTTTTGGAAAATTGAAAATTTTCGTATGATTAGTTGTAATATTTTTTATATTGGTGATCAGTGATCTTGAAAACACTTAAATAGTAAGTTTCAAGCACATCCTATAAAAATTAGTATATTCCAAGCGCCATTGTAGATCCACCATTTTGAATTTATTACTTTTTATACCGAATTCGTGATGAGTGATATCAATAACGCTTAAATACCAAGTTGCATGCATATTCCATAACAATTAGTATATTCTAGACACCATTTTGAATTTTTTAGTGTATTTAAGCCACCATTTTGGATTTCTTATTTTTTATAATGACATTCAGACCATTTTTGTAAACTTGAGAATTTTCGTGGGATTAGTGAAAATATTTTTTTATTCGAATTCGTAATCAGTGATCTTGAAAACACTTTCTTAAATACTAAGTTTCAAGCAAATCCTATAAAAATTAGTATATTCAAACAGCCATTTTTAATCCACCATTTTGAATTTATTATACTTTATACCGAATTCGTGACGAGTAATCTCAAAAACGGTTAAATACCAAGTTGCATGCAAATCCCATTCCAATTAGTATATTCTAGCCGCCATTTTGGATCCACCATCTTGAATTTTTTAATTTTTATAATGACATTCTAATCATTTTTGGAAAATTGAGAATTTTCGGATGATTAGTTACAATATTTTTTTATATCGAATTTGTAATCAGTGATCTTGAAAATACGTTCTTAAATACAAACTTTCACGCAAATCCTATAATGATTAGTATATTCTAGCCGCCATTTTGGATCCACCATTTTGAATTTATTATTTTCTATACCGAATTCGTGATGAGTAATCTCAAAAACGTGTAAACACCAAGTTGCATGACATTCCATGAAAATTAGTATATTCTAGCTGCCATTTTAGATCCACCATTTTGAATTGTTTAGTGTATTTTAGTCGCCATTTTAGATCCACCATCTTGAATTTTTTATTTTTTAAAATGACAATCGGATCATTTTTAGAAAATTGAGAATTTTCGGATGATTATAGTTACAATATTAGGACAAAAATCAAACCACCCCTTCCTGAAACCCTCAAACAACATTAAGAAATCGCATGAAATTAACTTTGCAAAAAATTTAATAAAAGAAAATTTTTTATAGTAAAACACCTGGCGAATATCCCACTTAACTCGTAATATTATTTTTATAAATCAATCTTTCAATACTTATATTTTTGTAATAACGCTGATTTATCGTTAGTCACGTTCATCCGTTCAACATAAAATTTTGTTGCTTTTAAATTATACATTTAAGGGTGCTGTTTGAATGCGATAAGGTAAATTTCCCCTTTTCTCTTCACGTATTCGTTATTAAAAACAAATTAATTTAGCAGGTAACGTTCAAAAGGGAAGAGAAGAGAAATTTTTTTTGTGGAAATTGAAAACCTTTATGATTTAAAGCTTTACAATTTTTTTGAGGTGGTCTTTGTTAAAAATTAATTTTTGAAAAAAGTTATTAAACGAAAACAAACATTCGTTTCCGTTAGTTAGGAACCGTTTAAAATAGCTGAATTGGGATTTGGAAGGTTCTTAACCACATATAAGGTTTGCTTGAAAACTCGAAAGAAATCAATGGAGCAAGAACAGATGCAAAATGAAACTAGAATGGCTCCGAGCGGATTCTTAAAATTGATGTTCTGGAAATGGAAAAGCAAAATTAAATTTCCAACAATAAATATTTCACTTTTTTTGGTATGTTTTGTTTTTATTTGTTCTTCTTGCATGAAATAACTTGTTAATACTTAATATCGAGTGCTGTGCACTTGTATGTGTAGTGTATGTATCACATGTAACAACCATCTACAACATACTGGAGAAAAATCGAAAAATAAATTATTTATATAAATTTCAAAAAGCTTGAAAGATTAATGTTGGCGCAGTTTTAATTTGTAAAAGTAGTGGAACAAAAAATTCGACAACTATTGAGTAATGTATTTTCTTGTTGACATTATATAAAATCAACCAAAATGTAATCGTGCAAAAGTTCTCTTCATTTAATAAAAAAAATATTTAGAAAAAAAATTTTTTAATTAAAATCAAATAGATCAAAAACGTATTTTAACCCCATTAAAAATGAGAAAAATGTAATTAGTATCTTGTGTGTGCCCAAATATTTGATTAAGCACACACGCGCGTTTTAATAAAAACGACAAATTTATAACTAAAATTCGAAAAAACAAATATTTCGCTCGTTTAAAAAATTTTAACGCCAAATACAAATTACTAAAAGCTTTTTTTCACCCTCTGATGTGTATTGCATACTTAGATCCTTAAGGACTGATAAGGGTATAAAAAATAAGATTGAAGGGATGATTGTATTACCACTCACAAGTATTGGCTAATTTTGACGAAAGATACCTGAGTAATGATACATCTAATTGAACCTTTATACAGGGTGGACACGTGGACAGTTATATTAAAGACTTCAAAATTCCCTCCTTTGAAACCCTCCCTTCTACCTCCTCTCACTCCTCAACAACGCTTCTTTGAAACCGTTGATTTATTAAAATTTTCAAAAACAAGGGATTTAAAAAAAATCTTTTAACAAATTAAGGTGCATGCTCTGTAATTAAAATTAGGGCACCCTCATTCTTTTATTTTTCTCAATTTCCATTTTTAGAAAACTCTGACAGGGGGGCCCGATAAGGATATAAAAACGTAAAACTGAAAGGATGATTGTATTGGCTTATTTTGACGAAACGTACTTGAGTAATGATACATCTAATAGAGCTCTTATACAGGGTGGACAGTTAATTTAAAGTTTCCAAAATTTCCCCCTTTTAAACCCGCCCTTCTACCTCCTCTCACTTCTCAACAACGCTTCTTTGAAACCGTTGATTTATAAAAATTTAAAAAACAAGGGATTTTAATAAAATCTTTTAACAAATTAAGGTGCATGCTCTACAATTAAAATTAGGGCACCCTCATTCTTTTATTTTCCTCAATTTCCATTTTTAGAAAACTCTGACAGGGGGGCCGATAAGGATATAAAAACGTAAAACTGAAAGGATGATTGTATTGGCTTATTTTGACGAAACGTACTTGAGTAATGATACATCTAATAGAGCTCTTATACAGGGTGGACAGTTAATTTAAAGTTTCCAAAATTTCCCCTTTTTAAACCCGCCCTTCTACCTCCTCTCACTTCTCAACAACGCTTCTTTGAAACCGTTGATTTATAAAAATTTAAAAAAACAAGGGATTTTAATAAAATCTTTTAACAAACTAAGGTGCATGCTCTACAATTAAAATTAGGGCACCCTCATTCTTTTATTTTCCTCAATTTCCATTTTTAGAAAACTCTGACAGGGGGGCCGATAAGGATATAAAAACGTAAAACTGAAAGGATGATTGTATTGGCTTATTTTGACGAAACGTACTTGAGTAATGATACATCTAATAAAGCTCTTATACAGGGTGGACAGTTAATTTAATGTTTCCAAAATTTCCCCCTTTTAAACCCGCCCTTCTACCTCCTCTCACTTTTCAACAACGCTTCTTTGAAACCGTTGATTTATAAAAATTTAAAAAAACAAGGGATTTTAATAAAATCTTTTAACAAATTAAGGTGCATGCTCTACAATTAAAATTAGGGCACCCTCATTCTTTTATTTTCCTCAATTTCCATTTTTAGAAAACTCTGACAGGGGGGCCGATAAGGATATAAAAACGTAAAACTGAAAGGATGATTGTATTGGCTTATTTTGACGAAACGTACTTGAGTAATGATACATCTAATAGAGCTCTTATACAGGGTGGACAGTTAATTTAAAGTTTCCAAAATTTCCCCCTTTTAAACCCGCCCTTCTACCTCCTCTCACTTCTCAACAACGCTTCTTTGAAACCGTTGATTTATTAAAATTTAAAAAAACAAGGGATTTTAATAAAATCTTTTAACAAATTAAGGTGCATGCTCTACAATTAAAATTAGGGCACCCTCATTCTTTTATTTTCCTCAATTTCCATTTTTAGAAAACTCTGACAGGGGGGCCGATAAGGATATAAAAACGTAAAACTGAAAGGATGATTGTATTGGCTTATTTTGACGAAACGTACTTGAGTAATGATACATCTAATAGAGCTCTTATACAGGGTGGACAGTTAATTTAAAGTTTCCAAAATTTCCCCTTTTTAAACCCGCCCTTCTACCTCCTCTCACTTCTCAACAACGCTTCTTTGAAACCGTTGATTTATAAAAATTTAAAAAAACAAGGGATTTTAATAAAATCTTTTAACAAATTAAGGTGCATGCTCTATAATTAAAATTAGGGCACCCTCATTCTTTTATTTTCCTCAATTTCCATTTTTAGAAAACTCTGACAGGGGGGCCCGATAAGGGTATAAACGTAAAACTGAAAGGATGGTTGTATTGGCTTATTTTGACGAAAGATACTTGAGTAATGGACCTAATGGACCTCTTATACAGGGTAGACAGTTAATTTAAAGATTCCAAAATTCCCTTCTTTTAAACCCGCCCTTCTACCTCCTCTTACTCCTCAACAACGCTTCTTTGAAACTGTTGATTTATTAAAATTTTCAAAAACAAGGGATTTTAATAAAATCTTTTAACAAATTAAGGTGCATGCTCTATAATTAAAATTAGGGCACCCTCATTCTTTTATTTTCCTCAATTTCCATTTTTAGAAAACTCTGACTCTGACGTATAAAAATGTAAAACTGAAAAGATGATTGTATTGGCTTATTTTGACGAAAGATACTTGAGTAATGATAAATCTAATGGAGCTCTTATACAGGGTAGACAGTTAATTTAAAGATTCCAAAATTCCCTTCTTTTAAACCCGCCCTTCTACCTCCTCTTACTCCTCAACAACGCTTCTTTGAAACTGTTGATTTATTAAAATTTTCAAAAACAAGGGATTTTAATAAAATCTTTTAACAAATTAAGGTGCATGCTCTATAATTAAAATTAGGGCACCCCCATTCTTTAATTTTCCTCAATTTCCATTTTTAGAAAACTCTGACAGGGGGGCCCGATAAGGGTATAAAAACGTAAAACTGAAAAGATGATTGTATTGGCTTATTTTGACGAAAGATACTTGAGTAATGATAAATCTAATGGAGCTCTTATACAGGGTAGACAGTTAATTTAAAGATTCCAAAATTCCCTTCTTTTAAACCCGCCCTTCTACCTCCTCTTACTCCTCAACAACGCTTCTTTGAAACTGTTGATTTATTAAAATTTTCAAAAACAAGGGATTTTAATAAAATCTTTTAACAAATTAAGGTGCATGCTCTATAATTAAAATTAGGGCACCCTCATTCTTTTATTTTCCTCAATTTCCATTTTTAGAAAACTCTGACAGGGGGGCCCGATAAGGGTATAAAAACGTAAAACTGAAAAGATGATTGTATTGGCTTATTTTGACGAAAGATACTTGAGTAATGATAAATCTAATGGAGCTCTTATACAGGGTAGACAGTTAATTTAAAGATTCCAAAATTCCCTTCTTTTAAACCCGCCCTTCTACCTCCTCTTACTCCTCAACAACGCTTCTTTGAAACTGTTGATTTATTAAAATTTTCAAAAACAAGGGATTTTAATAAAATCTTTTAACAAATTAAGGTGCATGCTCTATAATTAAAATTAGGGCACCCTCATTCTTTTATTTTCCTCAATTTCCATTTTTAGAAAACTCTGACAGGGGGGCCCGATAAGGGTATAAACGTAAAACTGAAAGGATGGTTGTATTGGCTTATTTTGACGAAAGATACTTGAGTAATGGACCTAATGGACCTCTTATACAGGGCAGACAGTTAATTTAAAGATTCCAAAATTCCCTCCTTTGAAACCCTCCCTTATATCTCCTCTCACTCCTCAACAACGCTTCTTTGAAACCGTTGATTTATTAAAATTTTCAAAAATACGAGATTTTAATAAAATCTTTTAACAAATCAAGGTGCATGCTCTACAATTAAAATTAGGGCACCCTCATTCTTTTATTTTCCTCAATTTCCATTTTTAGAAAACCCTTCCCTCTTCCTCCTCTCTTTCTCCTCAACAACGCTTTTTTCAAACCATTGATTTATTAAAATTTTCAAAAATACAGGGTTTTAATAAAATCTTTTAATAAGTTGAGGTGTATGCTCTATAATTAAAATTAGGACACCCGTATTTTTTTATTTTCCTCTATTTCCATTTTTAAGGGCCCCTAAAAAGGAGGCCCAAAGCACTATCATGTGAATATCTTACAAACCACATAGACCGATTTTAATAAGATTTGGTACACAACCTAATTAAGTGCATTAACACAAATGTCAAATTCTAATTTTGTAAAAACCGCTAGAGGGCGCTAGTTACTAGCAATTGGTTTTAGGTTCTCTGCAATAATTTCTTGTCCTAAACATTTTTAATTTTTAATTTAACAATTAGACGTAGGATTTAATTCTATACAAAATAGCATTATTGTATTTTTTTCTTAAAATCCATCGTTTTTGAGAAAACGATGATAATGCAATAACTAAGGCTAATGTTCAATAAAGATGACGTAAATTATAATCGTGAACACGGATATATTAACACCGTGTTACATTTAAGAACAACTTAATGTAATGTGATCTTTTGTATCCCAGCATTTTATTTCACAACCCCCAATCCTGGTACCGCCTATCACGAACCCAAATGTGACATATGGTGGAGGCGCCGGGCGGCTTATGAATCATAAGGTACAGTAATGGAATAAGGCACAAATAAGGAATATAAAAAGGGATAATTAAAGAGGTACAAAAATAATGGAACTAATCAAGGATAATTAATAAAATAAAGGTAAATAAAGGGTACACAAGGGAACGATAATTATTGATAATTTCAATAACCCTTCATCTTTGTGTATGTCTTATTTTGTATTTCTGAAGTTCTGAAGTAGAAGTTCTGACATTTAGTTTAACAATTTATAGTTAGAAAAATTGATAACACATCTAGGTCAAACGCAGACATGGGCGTTGAGCGAGCGCGCTACTTGCGGGGCTGTCCTGTCCCGTTTACTTGTCAGTTAATAATAAACTACTGCAACTATCAAGAAGTAACTTTAGCAAACTATTATAAATAGATAATTCTGATATGTCACAAAGGCACATCTCGATATTTCAATCTCTTTTTGAAATATTAGCAAAATAAAACTCGAATAGAGCCAGCGGACGATGGAGCGCCTTTGGAAGGTTTAAGTGTTACTTTATCTACCCTAGCGGTTAAAGTGATACTTGATCTCCTGTTTTGAGTTAAAAAGACACAGTTTCAAAACTGTTATAGAAAAAAATGTACGTTTCTAAAACCACAACGAATTCAGGCATCTCAGGGTATTAGTTCAACCTTTAGGAGGCACGGTTTTCCATAATTTAATTTGTCTAAAATCGAGCAATTCAAATTCCAAATTTTATGAAGTCCATCCTAATTAAGGCCATTAAAAATAAAAATATGATTTTTAGTATGTTATAGAAAACAAACCTTTAAAAACATCAAAAATTTTTCTACTTTCCTTTTATTTGTTTTTTATTTATTTTATATTAAAATAAAAAAAATTCTTTTGAATGCTTCAATGAACATAATTTTTACGCACATAACAAAATCTTTGTCACCTCCGAATATTTTATTCA
Organism: Malthinus seriepunctatus; assembly: GCA_963924605.1. Taxonomy (NCBI): domain Eukaryota; kingdom Metazoa; phylum Arthropoda; class Insecta; order Coleoptera; family Cantharidae; genus Malthinus; species Malthinus seriepunctatus. Next base: position 20,581,140 of record OZ004603.1, read on the forward strand.
CTTCAATACCAATTCAACCAAATAAACACCCTTTTTTTATTTAAACTAGAAAAAAAATACGAATTTTTTCCCTTTTTGATTATTTAAACAAAAAAGCCTCAAGTGCAAAATATCTTGATAATTAAACAATTTTAAAATTTTATTTTCGAAAGAAAAATCAAAAAGTACAAACACTTTATTTCCAACTTCTTAATTATCTTGCATTAAGCTTTACTTTGTAGATTAAGAATTTGTAATTAGAAAAGTGTTCGTAAGAAGTTATTACTCTTCTTTTTGTTAATTTTGTTCAAAAATAAATACAAAATTGTTTTTAATTTCAATATTTGTATTATTCATTAATAATTTTGAAGGTAAATAGTCCTACAAAGTAATGCTATCGGTGTTATCCAGACTGATCAATGTTCAAATGTTCGATGTTCTTTCAAAACGCTATAACTCGCTTAATATTATCTTAGAACGATGTACTAAAAGTAAAATTAAAGAAAATTTTATAAGCTACAAAAAATGTATTAAGAGCTTTTTCGCTAAACTGAATACTTTGTAAGTTATTACCGAAAAACCCGAATTTCCCTCCTTTCAAGCCCTTAAAAAATTCTAGCCTTGGATGATAGGGGTGTCAAAGTTTGAATTTATTAAATAATACACATCAAAAAACAAATTTGAGTTATCATTTAATTTTGTTTTCTTTTAATTCAATTTTTCCTATACAGGGTGATTTCTTCAAGTGGTACCAAGCGGTGGTTAGTACTTGTGGATCTTGTAAAGGAAAAGAGTTATGAGATTGGCTGACTTAGGAAACAGTTGCTTATTTTGATGAGCTTTAAGCACCCGTTTAGAAAATTTAAAAATTTAAAAAGGTTACCGAGATACCGCAAAAAAACTGAAAATTGACAATTTAGTTTTTTGACCATAGTTTGAAAATGCGATTTTTTGTTAAAAAAAATCTCTGAAAATTTATCAGGGGGTCATAAGAGCTATCAAACGATACCAAACTCAACTTTTTATCACATCGACGCTAGGCGTCGCGACGTTCAACTATTTATTTTCTTATGGTCTTTTTGCTTTTTTAAATAAAATTACTCGCCAACTGAGTAGCTTTAAGCAAAAACAAAAATAAGTTCTCAAAAGAAAATGAAAAGTTGAGCGTCGCGACGTCGACGTCTAACGTCGATGTGATAAAATATCGAGTTTAGTATCGTTTGATAGCTCTTTTGACCTCCTGTAAATTTATTCTGTTAATTTTTTTGTAAAGTAAACCATTTTCAAACTACCATCAAAAAACTAAACTGCCAATTTTCAGTTTTTTTGTGTTATCTCGGTAACCATTTTTAATTTGGAAATTTTCTAAACAGATTCTTATAGCTCATCGTAATTGTTGTCAATTTAACCAACCAATTCTATCTCAACCTCCATAAAAAGGGCGATAGTAAAAGCAGCCTGTATAAAATCATTACTGTAATAAACTAATTAAATTTCCCTCGATTTGTTAAACACAATATTTTATAAAATTTTACGTGTTTTACATAAACAAAATGTTATCTCAATTTATGGTTATTGTTAATAATAATAGTATATTTTGCAAAAGCTTTAGACTTGATTAAACTTTGAAATAATTATCTTTTAGCTACACACAAAATTTGAAACCCGCATTGAATTTAAACTTCAAACTAATTATATACGACAAACTTTAAGGTTAATCTTTTTGTTAGTTTAAATGCTTTCACAGTACAATTACTCCTATTCAATTTATGAAAATTTACTCGCATAAACACCTATGAGTTTAAATTAGTTTTCTCCTTCTTTTCTCTTATTTTTGGAACATTTTACTTCAACGTTTAGAAATTAAAATAATTATTATTATAAAGGGGTTGTTTGCTTAAAGGGGAAAGTTTATGCGTCGAAATCTGACGTGATGTTTACATCTAGTATATCCATTTTGAGACATCCTAAATAAATCCTTAAAATGATTTATCCTGTGGTGAGTTTATCGATTTGTCTATCTCTTTGACCGACTGTCTACGACACGATCCTTGCAGTCTATATACAGAGTGCTCTGCTTACTATGTTACAACGTTATTGAAGAAAACAAATGTGACGTTTTTGGTTGATTAAAAAACGCTAATCATTGACATTCACGCATTTACAGCCACCCATGGTGGCTAAGTGTGAGCTAGCGCCTTTTTGCAAGCGGATTTCTTAAAAACTATAAGGACTAGAGATAAAATGAATAGAAACAATCTTGTAGAAAATTTTATAAGCTTTAATTTTGTTCAAAATATTTTTTTTATAAAATCTACCGTTTTTGAGATATAGGCGAAAACACAAAAAACGAGACTTTTCCACCCCGTCCTCCTCTTGCATGTCTCTACACCTACACCACTTTTCCAGCGTTCGTTCACTGAACTAAAATATAAAAAATTGTTACATGAATTGTTTTTATCTATTTATACGTAATTCTTCCATCGAATTCGTCCAATAATCCAACACATAATGTAAAGAAAACATGAAATCTATTTCAAGATCTACTTTTGAAACAGCTCGTGTTTTATTTCCTTACTCCCTACGCAAATTTACATACAAAATCGATCTCAACTTCAAATCACATGACAGAAACACTGCCGTCAATTTGTTTTTCTAAAAAAGTTAGCGGTTTTATACTTCTAAAGCAAGATATAAACTGAAACTATAGAATGTACTTATGTAAATCTTTAAGATATTGCTTAGTTTTTAATGTTACATTTTCAATCATTCCAAAAACAAGAAAACGAATATAGAAAAAGGATCGAATTATAATAAAAAAAAAGTTTTAAACGATATTCAAACAAACAATGAATAATAAATTCCAACCAATAAACGTATAAATTTCATGTTAAAATGTAATTTTTCTTCTCAAGAACGACCATTATTGAACATATTTAAATCAAATTTGTTCATAATCCATTATATTAACATTACAACGTTACATGTACGATTTACGATATTGAATTTAGACAAACAAAGAAATCTTAAGAGAGTTGAATAAGATGCCGACACACTTGGCAAGCTTACGAATTTCCATCGCTACGTTGAAGGAGCTCGAATATTCCTCTTCGTCAGACTCAGGACGTCTTAAAATCCTCTCAATGCTCAATTGATATGTTACTTCGATACTAAATAAACACGCTTTAAATTTACAGTGGTAACTTTTTTGTACCCTCTTTTGCATGCAAATATTGAAATGGGGTTTAAAAATCAAAATTTTTTTTAGCGTTGAGTCGTTGAGTGGTCTGTTCGTTAGGGAGGGTATCCTCGTAGTAATTATTTAAAAACGAGAATATAATAAACGCCTTATACATAGGCAATACTATTATCATAAAATAATATGTCGAATGTTACCGTAACACTTAAAGGCGGTACTTGAGACACTTTCAACTATAACGTATAGTTATACTATACATACAGGGTGGCCCATCGAAAAAGAAATAAGTGTTCTCAAATTTAACTGCATTTTTTAAAAATAGCCTGGACGGGCGATTTTACTTTTGACGGGATAATTTTATTTGCTACATTAAACACGGCCTCTTCAACCCCTCAGCGGTGGTGCAATCAACTCCAAATATTTTAAGAGCGCAAAGGGGTCGTGCGACATATTATTTCAATCCCCTTTAAAAGCTCTTTTCGCCAATGTCTCAATTTTTCAATTTGGACCACAGTAATATTTCAAATTAAAATTCTATAGCGTTCTAACACTAACCGTTCTGGAGATATTGTCACTTTAAAATGCTGAAATATAGTCATTCGGAGCCAACTGTGAAGTCACTATGCCAGGACTGTAATCAAGTTTATTCTCCAAAAGTCTAATTGCCCGTCCATACACACAGACTTCAGACTTGCCTTCCAGTTTGGTTGTGTAGGCCGCCTCCGTGTGGATACCATTTAAGCGGCCTGCACAGGCCAAACCGGAGTGTCTGGACAGCGTTAAGGTCACCTGTGCAGGCCACCTGCACAGGCAAACCAGTCGGCAAGCCTGTGTGTGTGGTGGGACCTTAGAGACAATTCTATACTTTAATGGTCCATCCACACACACAGGCTTGCCTTCCAGTTTGCCTGTGTAGGCAGCCTGCACAGGCTAAACAGGAGCGTATGGACAGCGTTAAGGTCCCCTGTGTAGGTCACCTGCACTGCCAAACCAGAAGGCAAGCCTGTGTGTGTGTGTGTGTGTGTGTGTGTGTGTGTGTGTGTGTGTGTGGCAGGACCTTAAAGACAATCATATACTTTAATAGCCCATTCACACACACAGGCTTTCATTTCAGTTTTTTCACAACGTGTGGACATTGATTAAGAGGCCTGCAGAGGCCAAATCGGAGTGTCTGAACAGCGTCAAGGTCGCCTGTGCAGGCCACCTGCATAGGCAAACAAAACGGCAAGCCTGTGTGTGTGTGACGGGGCCTTAAAAACAATCATTATACTTTAATAGCCTATTCACAGACACAGGCTTGCCTTTCAGTTTTTGCACAACGTGTGGATATTGATTAAGGGGCCTGCAGAGGCCAAATCGGAGTGTCTGGACAGCGTTAAGGTCGCCTGTGCAGGTCACCTACATAGGCAAACCAAACGGCAAGCCTGTGTGTGTGTGGCGGGATCATAAAGACTATTCTATTCTACTATTAAGTTATTCTTCCGGTTTGCCTGTGCAGGCTAAACCAGAGCGTCTGGACAGCGTAGAGGTCCCCTGTGTAGGCCACCTGCACTGCCAAACCAGAAGGCAAGCCTGTGTGTGTGGCGGGACCTTAAAGACAATCATATACTTTAATAGCCCATTCACACACACATAGGATTGCCTTCCGGTTTAGCCTGTGCAACCGGAGCGTGTGGACACCATTTAGGCGGCCTGCACATGCCTAACCGGAGCGTCTTGACATCGTTCAGGTAGCCTGCGGCAAACCAGAAGACTAGTCTGTGTGTGTGAACGGGCCTTAACTTTGGGTTACAGAAAGCTTTTAACGGCTTGTTACAGTTGATGAGAGTTTTGAATTGACTTGAGTCACTACATTTTAACATCTGATACGGCACATTCAAAACTATAATTAATCGTAACAACCTACATCAATGTCATTTTTCTCGATTTTTCAAATAGGACATTCTGTATATTTTTAGAAAATTTAGCATCTACTTTTACCAGGAATCCAATTCTCTCAAAATCTATAGGGTGTTCTATTTGAAAAATCGAAAAAAATTTCATTTCGCTTCAAGTGATCACTAGAGACCGGATTTATAAGCATTTATTATTTTAAAATAAGCTCAAAAAGGCAAGAAAATATCTTTTAAGCAAAATTTTGGAAAAAACGTAAAATAAGCATTACCAACATGGGTTAAATCACTGTGCAATTTTTTAGAAACGTAAAGATCCAAAAGGAATTTGTTTTGCTTATGACTTAAAGCCAAAAGCAAAGAGCTCAGATTTCAGGCTTTAGTGATCACTCTGTATAGCATTGGGTTTTTTGGAGAATTATATCGAGCATTTTGTAAACAAATCTAAAAAATCTTGATTACGGTCCTGGCATAATGACTTCAAAGTTGACTCAATAGTGACTCTATTTTATTAAAGCAACGATATCTAAAGAACGATTAGTGATAGATGCATAACATCTTATATATTTTTACTTCTAAATATTACTAGGAATCCGAATATACAAAAATATACAGGGTATTTTATTTAAAATAACAACGTTAGTTTGAGTATCTATTAAACGAAACGCCCTGTATATTCTAAAATATTTTTACGATGTAGGCCATTTTGAGATAAGAAAGTTTTGTTAAGGACTTTTTTCCATATTTATTACAGAACTGTAGATAATTCTAAAAGTCCATATATTCAGACTCACCCTATATTACAAATGTTATAATAAAAATTTCCAAAAAATTAATTTCGTATCATAAACAATATTGATTTAAACGTATTGTTTAGTAAAACCATCTGTCACTTTACATTTTCTCAGTCAAAAACAATAAAATTTGAAAATCGTTTGAGTGTAAACAAAAAAATCAAAAACCATATCAACATAAAAATACGTGTCAACCTTATAAATTCGATTTTGTTATCGCATTTCATCATATTTTTGTATAAAATTCGAATTTAAATTTAAAAGAAGAAGAAATTGAAAAACGAAACACGAGAAAATATTATTATATATTAATAGGGCGTAATTAATATCTAACATTTTGTTACGATTCAGTTGTGATTTATTAAAAATCGATAAAAGAACCCTTCAAAAAAGAAAATGTAATTACTTACGCCTTAAGTACCAAAAATGGTTTTTATATCTCAATTTTCCTCAACACAACCCAATACTGCACGCTACTCTAGTAGCTACAATATTAGATCAATTTTAATAAAGTCTCAAACTTTTTCCACTCTAAGTAGTGGTAATTGTTTCAGACCAACTAATTGTTTGTTTGTTACAGGGTGGTCCTCTTAAACGATCTTTATGTAAGTATTAATTGACTGATGTATGTACACGTACGTATAACCCCCTGCTCGGGCGCCAATTTATAGTGAATTCTAAATATGCAAATATTTACAGTTTTTTTTAAATATTTCTAAAAGTCACACAGTAAACATCCACCCTAAACAATTATGTTATTATAATATTATAATTTTTATAACACAAGAGAACCACCCTGGGTTATGCTTCAAACCTTCAACTAACACTACAGCAAACTAATACAGATGGAAAAATAAATATTTTTGTTTATAATAATTTTTATAAATAAAGTTTCATTGACTCACATTTAAATAAAGAATAATTTAAATAATTTGAATAAATAAAAGTTGTTAGTAGGTGATCAAAATTCAAGTACCTCCTAAAGATACAGGAAATAAATCACGCATTTGTGAATAGAAAAAAAAGTTTTAAATTATGTAACTATAAGTATAAAAGTGTTTGAAATAATATTGTAAAACATTTCCACAGCCTTCTTTGCGTATTATAAGTTTAATTTAATTTTTATTATGCATTAATAAGTAATGTTTGACCGCTATCAAGGATAACTAGAAATTAATAATATATCAGTAATTTCCTCATAAATACGTAAATACAAAGTGGATCTAATGGATCATGCCATCTAGTGGAAGGAATTTTGTTGTTATATGAGCTACAAAGACTTGGGGTAAATTAATAAACTTTTATTAAAATAAACTACTGAAAAAATTCATTTGGAAATTCCAAAAATTCTTTGTCAATTTACAAAAATAATTAAACAAAATGAAGTAAACAGCAATTGTTTTTATTTTAGGGTTGGCTAATTTTTACTCTTTTGTACTTTGTACAGGGTGACTGAAACTGCTTGTCCGTATAGGATATCTCCGTTAATATAAGAATTAAGAAAAAACTAATAACACGATCTCGAATCTACTTTTCTGAGACCAACCCAATCAATGGTGAAATTAAAAATATGTTGAATTCTTTTGTTTTTGAGTTATAGCCCAAAATTCATATTTTCGTCATTTTAATTTTGGTCATTATCTCCCTTAAAAAATACGTCACAAACTTTTATAAAAAGCCTAAACCTGTACAAGATGATTACTTTACGCGAAATGTAAGTTTTCTCTAATTTTTCAAATGGAACACCCTGTATATTTTTGCAAATATAACATCGAATTTTTACCAGGAATATAAATCTGCAAAAATATATAGGGTGTTCCATTTAAAAAAATCGAGAAAAATTAAAAAAATACGTCACAAACTTTTATAAAACGTCTAATACTATACCTGTCCAAGATGAATACTTTATGCGAAATGTAAGTTTTGTCTAATTTTTTAAATGGAACGCTCTGTATATTTTTGCAAATATAACATCGACATTTTACCAGGAATCAAAATCTGCAAAAATATATAGGGTGTTCCATTTAAACAAATCGAAAAAACTTAAAAAATACGTCACAAACTTTTATAAAAAGTCTAATACTATCTACCTGTCCAAGATGAATACTTTATGCGAAATGTAAGTTTTCTCTAATTTTTTATATGGAACGCTCTGTATATTTTTGCAAATATACCATCGAAATTTTACTAGGAATCAAAATCTGCAAAATATGTAGGGTGTTCCATTTAAACAAATCGAAAAAACTTAAAAAATACGTCAAAAACTTTTATAAAAAGTCTAATACTATCTACCTGTCCAAGATGAATACTTTATGCGAAATGTAAGTTTTCTCTAATTTTTTAAATGGAACGCTCTGTATATTTTTGCAAATATAACATGGACTTTTTACCAGGAATCCAAATCTGCAAAAATATATAGGGTGTACCATTTAAAAAAATCGAGAAAACTTAAAAAATACGCCACAAACTTTTATAAAACGTCTAATACTATCTACCTGTCCAAGATGAATACTTTATGCGAAATGTAAGTTTTCTCTAATTTTTTAAATGGAACGCTCTGTATATTTTTGCAAATATAACATGGACTTTTTACCAGGAATCCAAATCTGCAAAAATATATAGGGTGTACCATTTAAAAAAATCGAGAAAACTTAAAAAATACGCCACAAACTTTTATAAAACGTCTAATACTATCTACCTGTCCAAGATGAATACTTTATGCGAAATGTAAGTTTTCTCTAATTTTTTAAATGGAACGCTCTGTATATTTTTGCAAATATAACATCGACTTTTTACCAGGAATCTAAATCTGCAAAAATATATAGGGTGTTCCATTTAAAAAAATCGAGAAAACTTAAAAAATACGTCACAAACTTTTATAAAAAGTCTAATACTATCTACCTGTCCAAGATGAATACTTTATGCGAAATGTAAGTTTTCTCTAATTTTTTATATGGAACGCTCTGTATATTTTTGCAAATATACCATCGAAATTTTACTAGGAATCAAAATCTGCAAAATATGTAGGGTGTTCCATTTAAACAAATCGAAAAAACTTAAAAAATACGTCAAAAACTTTTATAAAAAGTCTAATACTATCTACCTGTCCAAGATGAATACTTTATGCGAAATGTAAGTTTTCTCTAATTTTTTAAATGGAACGCTCTGTATATTTTTGCAAATATAACATGGACTTTTTACCAGGAATCCAAATCTGAAAAAATATATAGGGTGTACCATTTAAAAAAATCGAGAAAACTTAAAAAATACGCCACAAACTTTTATAAAACGTCTAATACTATCTACCTGTCCAAGATGAATACTTTATGCGAAATGTAAGTTTTCTCTAATTTTTTAAATGGAACGCTCTGTATATTTTTGCAAATATAACATCGACTTTTTACCAGGAATCTAAATCTGCAAAAATATATAGGGTGTTCCATTTAAAAAAATCGAGAAAACTTAAAAAATACGTCACAAACTTTTATAAAAAGTCTAATACTATCTACCTGTCCAAGATAAATACTTTGTGCGAAATGTAAGTTTTCTCTAATTTTTTAAATGGAACGCTCTGTATATTTTTGTAAATATAACATCGACTTTTTACCAGGAATCCAAATCTGCAAAAATATATAGGGTGTACCATTTAAAAAAATCGATAAAACTTAAAAAATACGCCACAAACTTTTATAAAACGTCTAATACTATCTACCTGTCCAAGATGAATACTTTATGCGAAATGTAAGTTTTCTCTAATTTTTTAAATGGAACGCTCTGCATATTTTTGCAAATATAACAACTTTTATAAAAAGTCTAATACTATCTACCTGTCTAAGATGAATACGTTGTGCGAAATGTAAGTTTTCTCTAATTTTTTAAATGGAACGCTCTGTATATTTTTGCAAATACAACATCGACTTTTTACCAGGAATCCAAATCTGCAAAAATATATAGGATGTTCCATTTAAAAAAATCGACAAAACTTAAAAAATACGTCACAAACTTTTATAAAAAGTCTAATACTATCTACCTGTCCAAGATGAATACTTTATGCGAAATGTAAGTTTTCTCTAATTTTTTAAATGGAACGCTCGGTATATTTTTGCAAATTTAACATCGACATTTTACCAGGAATCTAAATCTGCAAAAATATATAGGGTGTTCTATTTAAAAAAATCGAGAAAACTTAAAAAATACGTCAAAAACTTTTATAAAAAGTCTAATACTATCTACCTGTCCAAGATAAATACTTTGTGCGAAATGTAAGTTTTGTCTAATTTTTTAAATGGAACGCTCTGTATATTTTTGCAAATATAACATCGACTTTTTACCAGGAATCTTAATCTGCAAAAACATATAGGGTGTTCTATTTAAAAAAATCGAGAAAACTTAAGAAATACGTCAAAAACTTTTATAAAACGTCTAATACTACCTATCCAAAATAAATACTTTGTGCGAAATGTAAGTTTTCTCTAAAATATAGTAACTTTGGTTTTTTTAATAGAACACCCTGTATATTTTTAGAGAATCGTATTCTAAATCAATTTCTCTTTACAATGATGTATCACAAGTACCATTTTGCTTTCTAAAATAATTATGCCCAATATTTCAAAAAAGGAACAATATGAGGGTTGTAGTAACTCTTGATTAACATTAATTTATTTACTTTTTAACAAACTAAGAAATTTCGGAACAAACTTTAACACGTAATGTATTATAATGATTGTTCAGATTGTCCACCATGGAATTCAATAATTTTTGGCCCTCTTTGACTATGTTTTCTGCAACACTCATCCTAATTTTTTTTTAAATATTAGAAATAATTAGAAAGCAAAATGGTACTTGTGATACATCGTTGTAAAGAGAAATTGATTTAGAATACGATTCTCTAAAAATATACAGGGTGTTTTATTTAAAAAACCAAAGTTATATATTTTCCCGCAAAACAAGTAGGCCATGGAAAAAAATTGTTTGCGCTATTTTGTAGATGAGGTGTTGTTTGAAAAGTTTCTAATTTAACTCTTTTTTGTATCTTCAATATTTCAGCAGATATTAGCTGGATAGTAAAAAACAAACCTCGCTGTATAATAGGTAATTATAATTAATACTCATCTATCCAGACTCATCCTGTACAGTATATACACATACACAGTGAGGAATATTAAAGCCACTCTGCACCCTGTAGATGTGTTGTAGATATGGTATCATTTTCCTACTTTTTAAAGAACACGCATTTTCATTACTTATTGATAAATATTTTTTTTTTAGAAATCTACTCTTGACGCAGTGTTATTAAAAATACTTTTGTGACGCTATAAATTCTCCAGAGAAATAAATAATTCAAAAAAATATTTTTTTCCGATCGACATCCTGCTTATTAAAGTAGACAAAAATATAAACAATTAACACAACGGTCGTAGTACTATTTAAATAATAATTTTATAATTGAGTCAATTATTTTCGATTACATAATTATTTATTAATGAAAACATTGCCTTGAAATAAAAATCACGGCATTTTCGACGTTTAGTAAAAATTTCAAGGATGATTGTTTATTCTGTAACAGGCTCATTATAAGTTAACCAAGTGAATTTTTTATATTAGTATACGAATTGCTTTTCTTGCCCCAAAGAAACTCTCAAATCTTTTACAAAACAATTTTTCTAACATATTGTTACAGATTACAACGAATAAATCAAAAATAAAATAAATAACAAAGCTGTAGGGGTGCTTTTTGAAAAAGTTATTTTTAACCAAAAACATAAAATTGATCAAATATACAAAAACTTTTTTCGGATACCTTATAACTGTCATTATGCGTGTACAGGGTGGAACATTTGCGATGGTTTTAAGTGGGGAGTAACCTTAATTTTAGAGATAAGAATATGATGATACCTAGTGATATTCCAGAGCGCTTTTTTAAAGGTGATTTTAAATTCCAAGACAAAATTTAAATAAATCTTCTTTTGTTTTGGAGTTATAAACTAAAATTGGAAATGACGCCATTTTGAAAATTTGCAAAAACTCGCTTATTTATAAACGTATTCACAAGTTGTAAAAATTTTCTTAGACATTTATCGTTAAAGTGCATTTTTTTCTCTTTTCAAAAATATAAATATGTTGGAAATTAAATTTAGAAAACAATTTCCCGCCAATTTAATTTAATGGAAGATGGCTGAAAACGATATTCATTTATTTTTTTTGTTGTTGATTACCCAGTTTATTTCATAGTTTTGTTTGTTTTGTTTTCAGCCATCTTTCATTAAATATTATTAGCGGGAACTAAAATTTCAAATTCAACCCCCAACGTATTTATATTTTTGAAAAGAGAAAAAAAATTGTAGGTTAAAAATGTCATAGTTATCTATGATTTGCATTTAAAAACGAAAACGATATTCATTTATTTTTTTGTTGTTGATTACCCAGTTTATTGCATAGTTTTGTTTGTTTGTTTTGTTTTCAGCCATCTTTCATTAAATATTATTAACGGGAACTAGAATTTCAAATTCAACCCCCAACATATTTATATTTTTGAAAAGAGAAAAAAAATTGTAGGTTAAAAATGTCACAGTTATCTATGATTTGCATTTTAAAAACTAATAGTCTAACCCATAAGTTCTAAACATTATATTCCAAGATGGAGGATTGACCATAAGTCAGAAGGTAAGGTACTTTTAGTAAGTTAAATAGTACACTTATAAATCTTATAATGTTCATTGTGTTCACCCACACACACAGAGTACACTGTGTTCATTAACGGTTGATCCCTGTAACATTGGTTGCATACTCTCAAGGACTTTGTAAGTTAGCAAAAAACAAAAATCGGAGTGTTCGTTTATGAACGCACCCTTTTCACCAAATTTTAACTCTTTCGAGATTAATTCCACGATTAAACGTCGACTATTAGTTTAATTACAAATTTTAACAAGAAACGAGGGCAAATACTTTCAGGAAATTACATACTTAAGCTAAATAAGAAAAATATTTATGATTTAATAAACATCCATTAATTTTAATGTCGTTTTGCATATGTTTGCTGCAAGAAATGCATTTTAATATAAATTTTTTGCTAAAATTATACTAACGAGATGTTGGAAACTAATTTAAAACAAGTCTAACGTAAAATGATTCCAATATACAGTGTGAATCTTACAAAATTCGAAAAACTACTCAAACTTAGTAGTCTTTACGGTAGATTTACCATTTTCGCGAACCCTCTTAATGGTGATAAAGTGATCTTCGTTGTAATCTGTCAGTATGTTCTGTGACTGATCTTGAAATTAAGCATCAAAATGTTTACAAAATAAAGTTCGACTCGTTATCCCGTCAGATCTGTTCTAAGCTCTACCTCTATGTGAAGCTTAATATTTATTGATTTGTTCTGCAACCCCTACCTGCAAGAACAACATTTTGTATAATAATAGCATAACAGAATGCACTTACGTGTACGTTCTATGAACAATTTTGTTATTACAAGACCCTTCCAAAGCGAGTTAAATTGAAAAAGTTGGACTTAAATTGCAACACAAATCTAGTACCTAGACCGTACTTGTCCAATCATGAAAAATGTTTCTCTAATAATTCAAAAACAATTGAGAAAACTACAATTACAGTGCTTAATCTGATGGGTTAACTACTGCAAATTTACTGTAAGTGTCAAGTGGTTTAAATTATTGTCCTGTTACGTAGAATTGTAGAATAAAATCTCAACTGTTACACTACGATATCAAAGGTTTTGCGACGGTATCAGTGGCGTATCACAACTAGGTGAAAACCCCAGTAGCCCAGTTGCCAGGTCGTTAAAAAGAGGAGGGGGTTACCTCACAAAATGTTATGTAGTTTTGGCTTTTGATTATGTTGTATGTAGGCCCTTATTAAAAATAAAAGTTTATTATTTGGTGCGCCTGTACGACCACTTTTGTCTCACTTTTTTCGGTTTTTGCTCTATAACTCTTTTCTAGTGCTTCGTACAAAAAGCATTATTCTCACCTTTTTTGTAGAGCATAAAATTTTCTACATATTTCTGAGATACTTTACTGTATTTACCTACATATTTCTGCTTTACAATACGGTCTACCTGAACTATTACAGTCTTGCATTCGATCTAATAGGGCATTGACCATAAAAATCTATAAAGGGATTAGGCTACGGTAAGTTATAGTTGGGTTAGTGTACGTTAAAGTATGTTAGGTTAGAGTAGGATGAATGAGGTAGATCAGGAACACATCAGACTAAACAAACTTAACCGCAGATTTAATCTAACCTAGCCTAACCCAACCTACCCTAACCCAACTTATTTTATCCCAACCTACCTTAACCCAACCTACCTTAACCCAACCTCATTTAACTCAACCTAACCTAACCTCTGGTAGTTTAATGCATTGTACGAAGACTATGAAGCTAACAGTCCAGAGGTTTTGGGCTTCGAGCTGTGTTGTTATTCCCTAAACTTCCCAACAGTCCAAGAAAACCGAATGCAAAGCATTGGCAGTTCTTCACGATTTAAAAAGGGTGCTTTCTAGTATTTTTACAACAGCTTAGGTACCGAGGCTGTGAGGTGAGCGTAGGAACCAGAACTGTCGCTAGAAGGTCAAGAGCTCTCCTTGTGGCACCTCTACTTGAGCTGGTAGGGAGAGTTTTGCGGAGGGAGACATTCTACTGGAGCGGCTCCGATACCTGTATAAGCCATCGCAACATGGTAGATACAGACACATCCTTTTTCACAGCGTCGCGGATGCGCTTCTGTAGGGTAGCCACGTTGACCATGGAAGGGAGCCCAAACCGCCAGAAACAGTCCTTTAAGTCACTGCTGCGGCATAGCTTCATGACTATTTCCAAGGAAGTCTCCTGAACGACTGGTTCCGCGACGACTGCCGCTCCCTCCGGGGTTATGTTGTCGTTGTCCTAGAAGAGTCTCCATTCTGGGAACACGGGGTGTTTGGGGTTGGTGTTCGAGCTTTATAAGCCCCACGTTGGTCGCCAAATGTAGGTAAATACAAATGGATCAAGCTTAATAGTCGTTTCTTGACTTACACCTTAAGTCACATGCACCGAAACCGGTAATTTAACTTCGATGGGACTTCCGGTGAAACAGGCAGCGATGGATTTTATGAAAGTTGCCAAAAAATGGCGATTATGCTCCTCTAACAAACTTTTTCATCTAGGAATATATCAAAACGTTAAAAAGTCACAAATCCGTGACCACTCTGTATATGAAGTCCTATTTTAATTTTATCGAAATTTATCCATAAAACGTGGAAATAAATACTTTACGCCCTAGATATTTCAGAAAAAAAATCTAATAAAAAGGCTCGAAGCTATTTCCATTAATAATTAATGTTATTGCGTTACGACTTTTATTTCACCTCGACTATAAATAAAATTCAAGCATTACATTGATGGTTATTTAACAATAAGTTTTTTTTATTTGTTTTTATTTTCATTTTAATAAACCGCAGTAGCATACACAATACAATACAGTACCTTTACACTACCGCTAAAAAAAAGAGAGTGAAATAAGCTAAATCTCATAGCTATAATGGGGAAGTAAGCCGTGAAATTGAAAACATCAAAACTAAGTTTTCCATTCTTTACTATATATTTATTTTTCAATCCCCTACTTTTCCTTTACCGAAAATATTTCCAAGAGTTGAAACCGCCGGTCTCACAACAAATATGATTTTAAATGACAAAAAGAATTCTGTGGCTCCTTTTTTAGATTTGACTTGCTCAAAACGTTTTGTGGGTAGCAAGAAAAATCATATTCTTTCAATAAGATTGAAAATTTATGCAGCAACCGCACTACTTTTTCTTGTGTGTAACATGTGACGCTAAAATATTTCACTACTTTTTTTCTAAACCTAGTCCAAAAACTTTTCGTTACTTGTTATTAACGATTCTGGTAGAATTTTTAATTATAAAGTTTTTCCTATTTACGTTTTAACTTTTAAAATAAAATGTTTGATCTTAGATTTTAATTAGTACTGTGGTATAGAGGTATTAATTATAGAGATAAATTAGTGGCTTTAAAAGCTCTACACTGCTTTAAGTCTCCCTTGAAATAATAACGATAACTACGATATAACTATTAGGGTTTAACAGAAGTAATATCAGTTTAGAAACTAAATTATTGTGCTTATTAAGACACAAAAAGTAACGAGAGCTGAAAAATAATACAAACTGAGTGATGAACAGACAGACTTCCAAGAAGACAAGCGACGGGCATATCAACTGACAGACATAAAGAATAACATTAGACTAGACAAACACCTCGGGGGAGACATAGTATGTTAGGGGAGGTAAGTATAGAAGCGAGTGACGGACACATGAACTGGCGAAGATGAGGGTAGACAAGCAAATAAGAAGACCACAGATGGTTTAATAGAAAAAGTGGCAAATCAAATGACAGACAATCAAAGCCGTCTCTAAACAAATATATTTGCACCTGAGAAGTGGTAGACAAACCCCAGATAGCTTGGCTGCAACTTGAAAGCTCGTTCATTATCCATTTCTCACGTTAATAAAAGAATTTGTGTTGAGAAGCCTCTGACTCTCAGGCAAATAGACCACAACCGGCACTTTGGGAATGGTTAGTTAACTTCAACTAGGAAATCAAGACAGCTAAACTTGAGAGCACAAGAGCGCGTCCATTCGTGTTGGGAACCTCTGGTCGACATGGCTTAGAATACTAACGATCATCCTACACGTATAGAGGTATCAAAAACTGAAGAATTAAGGTTGCTTAAGTTGTAAAACTCGTACATGAATGAGCTCGAATAAGTGGCTTAAGTACTGATCACCTAGTCACTAGATCAAACTACAGTTGTCTTGAATTAAATTTTTTTGAACTCGTAACAGTTAAACTTGTGCTCGAACCTCCATAAGATGATTCGTGTTGGGGAACCTCTGGCTCGACACTAAATAAGACACAGAAATAAGGTGCCTGAAGGTTGTACAACTAGTACATGAGTCACCTAGCCACCTTCCCCTCCAGTAGGCAAACTACAGATGTCGTAAATTCAACTTGGAACTCGAGACATTTAAACTTGTGCTCGAACGTCCATAAGATGATTCGTGTTGGGGAACCTCTGGCTCGACACTAATTAAAACAGTGAAATAAGGTGCCTAGAGGTTGTACAATTCGTACGTGAGTCACCTAGTTACCTTCCCCTCCAATAGGCAAACTACAGATATCGTGAATTCAACTTGGAACTCGAGACAGTTAAACTTGTGCTCTCAAGTCAATAAGAAGATTCGTGTTAGGGTACATCTGGCTCGACACTAAATAAGACACAGAAACAAGGTGCCTAGAGGTTGTACCACTCCTACATGAGTCACCTAGTCACCTTCCCCTGCCAGTAGGCAGACAGACAGTTAAACTTGTGCTCTAACGTCCCTAAGATGATTCATGTTGGGGAACCTCTGGCTCGACACTAAATAAGACACAGAAATAAGGTGCCTGGAGTTCGTACAACTCTTACTTGAGTCGCCTAGTCTCCTTACCCTCAAGTAGGCCAACTACAGATGTCATGAATTCAATTTGGAACTCGAGGCAGTTAAACTTGTGCCGCACGTCCATAAGATGATTCGTGTTGGGGAACCTCTGGCTCGACTAAATAAGCCACAGAAATAAGGTGCCTGGAGGTTGTACAACTCTTACTTGAGTCACCTAGTCACCTTCCCCTGCAGTAGGCAGACAGACAGTTAAACTTGTGCTCTAACGTCCCTAAGATGATTCATGTTGGGGAACCTCTGGCTCGACACTAAATAAGACACAGAAATAAGGTGCCTGGAGTTCGTACAACTCTTACTTGAGTCGCCTAGTCTCCTTACCCTCAAGTAGGCCAACTACAGATGTCATGAATTCAATTTGGAACTCGAGGCAGTTAAACTTGTGCCGCACGTCCATAAGATGATTCGTGTTGGGGAACCTCTGGCTCGACTAAATAAGCCACAGAAATAAGGTGCCTGGAGGTTGTACAACTCTTACTTGAGTCACCTAGTCACCTTCCCCTGCAGTAGGCAGACAGACAGTTAAACTTGTGCTCTAACGTCCCTAAGATGATTCATGTTGGGGAACCTCTGGCTCGACACTAAATAAGACACAGAAATAAGGTGCCTGGAGTTCGTACAACTCTTACTTGAGTCGCTTAGTCTCCTTACCCTCAAGTAGGCCAACTACAGATGTCATGAATTCAATTTGGAACTCGAGGCAGTTAAACTTGTGCCGCACGTCCATAAGATGATTCGTGTTGGGGAACCTCAGGCTCGACTAAATAAGCCCCAGAAATAAGGTGCCTGGAGGTTGTACAACTCTTACTTGAGTCACCTAGTCACCTTCCCCTCAAGTAGGCAAACTACAGATGTCATGAATTCAATTTGGAACTCGAGACAGTTAAACTTGTGCTCGAACGTCCATAAGATGATTCGTGTTGGGGAACCTCTGGCTCGACACTAAATAAGCCACAGAAATAAGGTGCCTGGAGGTTGTACAACTCTTACTTGAGTCACCTACTCACCTTCCCCTCAAGTAGGCAAACTACAGATGTCATGAATTCAATTTGGAACTCGAGACAGTTAAACTTGTGCTCGAACGTCCATAAGATGATTCGTGTTGGGGAACCTCTGGCTCGACACTAAATAAGCCACAGAAATAAGGTGCCTGGAGGTTGTACAACTCTTACTTGAGTCACCTAGTCACCTTCCCCTCAAGTAGGCAAACTACAGATGTCATGAATTCAATTAGGAACTCGAGACAGTTAAACTTGTGCCGCACGTCCATAAGATGATTCGTGTTGGGGAACCTCTGGCTCGACACTAAATAAGCCCCAGAAATAAGGTGCCTGGAGGTTGTACAACTCTTACTTGAGTCACCTAGTCACCTTCCCCTCAAGTAGGCAAACTACAGATGTCATGAATTCAATTTGGAACTCGAGACAGTTAAACTTGTGCTCGAACGTCCATAAGATGATTCGTGTAGGGGAACCTCTGGCTCGACTAAATAAGCCACAGAAATAAGGTGCCTGAAGGTTGTACAACTCTTACTTGAGTCACCTAGTCACCTTCCACTCAAGTAGGCAAACTACAGATGTCATGAATTCAATTTGGAACTCGAGACAGTTAAACTTGTGCCGCACGTCCATAAGATGATTCGTGTTGGGGAACCTCTGGCTCAACACTAAATAAGCCACAGAAATAAGGTGCCTGGAGGTTGTACTACTCTTACTTGAGTCGCCTAGTCTCCTTACCCTCAAGTAGGCCAACTACAGATGTCATGAATTCAATTTGGAACTCGAGACAGTTAAACTTGTGCTCGAACGTCCATAAGATGATTCGTGTTGGGGAACCTCTGGCTCGACACTAAAGAAGCCCCAGAAATAAGGTGCCTGGAGGTTGTACAACTCTTACTTGAGTCGCCTAGTCTCCTTACCCTCAAGTAGGCCAACTACAGATGTCATGAATTCAATTTGGAACTCGAGGCAGTTAAACTTGTGCCGCACGTCCATAAGATGATTCGTGTTGGGGAACCTCTGGCTCGACACTAAATAAGCCACAGAAATAAGGTGCCTGGAGGTTGTACTACTCTTACTTGAGTCACCTAGTCACCTTCCCCTCAAGTAGGCAAACTACAGATGTCATGAATTCAATTTGAAACTCGAGACAGTTAAACTTGTGCTCGAACGTCCATAAGATGATTCGTGTTGGGGAACCTCTGGCTCGACACTAAATAAGCCACAGAAATAAGGTGCCTGGAGGTTGTACAACTCTTACTTGAGTCACCTAGTCACCTTCCCCTCAAGTAGGCAAACTACAGATGTCATGAATACAATTTGAAACTCGAGACAGTTAAACTTGTGCTCGAACGTCCTTAAGATCATTCGTGTTGGGGAACCTCTGGCTCGACACTAAATAAGCCACAGAAATATGGTGCCTGGAGGTTGTACAACTCTTACTTGAATCACCTAGTCACTTTCCCCTCAAGTAGGCAAACTACAGATGTCATGAATTCAATTTGGGACTCGAGACAGTTAAACTTGTGCTCGAACGTCCATAAGATGATTCGTGTTGGGAACCTCTGGCTCGACTAAATAAGCCCCAGAAATAAGGTGCCTGGAGGTTGTACAACTCTTACTTGAGTCACCTAGTCACCTTCCACTCAAGTAGGCAAACTACAGATGTCATGAATTCAATTTGGAACTCGAGACAGTTAAACTTGTGCCGAACGTCCATAAGATGATTCGTGTTGGGGAACCTCTGACTCGACACTAAATAAGCCCCAGAAATAAGGTGCCTGGAGGTTGTACAACTCTTACTTGAGTCACCTAGTCACCTTCCCCTCAAGTAGGCAAACTACAGATGTCATGAATTCAATTTGGAACTCGAGACAGTTAAACTTGTGCTCGAACGTCCATAAGATGATTCGTGTAGGGGAACCTCTGGCTCGACTAAATAAGCCACAGAAATAAGGTGCCTGGAGGTTGTACAACTCTTACTTGAGTCACCTAGTCACCTTCCCCTCAAGTAGGCAATCTACAGATGTCATGAATTCAATTTGGAACTCGAGACAGTTAAACTTGTGCTCTAACGTCCGTAAGATGATTCGTGTTGGGGAACCTCTAGCTCGACACTAATTAAGACACTGGAATAAGGTGCCTAGAGGTTGTACAATTCGTACATGAGTCACCTAGCCACCTTCCCCTGTAGTAGGCAAACTACAAGTGTCGTGAATTCAACTTGGAACTCGAGATAGTTAAACTTGTGCTCTAACGTCCATAAGATGATTCGTGTTGGGGAACTTCTGGCTCGACACTACATAAGACACAGATATAAGGTGCCTAGAGGTTGTACAATTCGTACATAAGTCACCTAGTCACCTTCCCCTCCAGTAGGCATACAACAGTTGTGTTGAATTGAATTTGGAACCCGAGATAGCTAAACTTGTGCTCTAACGTCCATATGATGATTCGTGTTGGGGAACCTCTGGCTCGATACTAAATAAGATACAGAATTAAGGTGCCTAGAGATTGTATCTCTTGCATGAGTCACCTAGTCACCTTCCCCTCCAGTAGGCAAACTACAGATGTTGCCAAAAAACAAACAGAGCGACACAAAGACACCGACTGACAGATGGATCGGTAAAGCGACAAATGTCGGTTAAAAACACAGATTAACAGCGATATGAGCATATCACCAATATACGACATTTATAGAGACAAACCTGCGACCAGACGACGATGTAGGCAAGCAACAGACAGATAGATGTATAAACCGACAAGCAGGCGGAAAGGTGGGTAGACGAGCTGAGAGGCAGAAGGTGCACAAACGACGATACAAATAAACAGTCAAAATTGAATTTTTGACTATAAAATACAATATTTTAGTAAATTTATTCAAATAAAATCCAATAGTAAAACCCGACGACTGTTCACGTACATATTTTAAATCACAAAAGGTGTAATCAACGCACAAACGTTTATGAAAATTTTGTAAAAGTTTCGAAATTTTATGTTTCAGCAAAAATTTTAAGCTTAAAATTAATAACGAATGCGTTTTCTCTCTGATTTTTACTATTAAAAAACCCCTCATAATTGGTGGGTACAAAGCAATTAGTATAAATTATATTCTCAATCGACTCAGTTGAAAACACAATTAAGCAATGATAAAGAAATTTTCTTTTTAAAAGACGCTTAAAATTTTCTTACCCTAAATTTCACCAAAAAATTTAAATTCAAATTAAGCAGAAATTATTCGAATAAAATTAGTTCACATACTTGCCGACTTTGGAGGACAACGGTTTTAAATACGAACAAGGGGGGGAACAAAAGCAGTAAGAAAGTTTGACTTTTCGTAGATTAACTCTCATGTGGCCGTAACAGGACTTTTTCGTGCGTATTTACATGTAAAATAAAAACAATTGGTCTCACTTGCGGTTAAACCGGAAGTAAAGTATTGGGTATCATCAGATAGCTATTTTAATCGTCGGTCGGAAGTCAAAATATAAAGTGTTTGGTATCATTTAACGACTAATTGTGCAAGTTTTAAAAATATTTCAAAATAATAACAGGTGTTTTTAAAAACTTTTGATATTTTAGTAACTTCCGGTTTAACTGGAGGCGTTTTGTTAACTGGAAATAGAGTGAAATTATACATATTCATGTAATTGATACATTTACTGATTTACAAGCTTTAATTTTTATTAAAAAAAGAAGTAACCGATTTTTGCAATTTTGACATTCAAAAATTCATAGCTCCGGTCCTGGAAATTGCAAAGGAATAAAACACGTGGCATTTGCGAGAGATTGGCGATGTCTAAAACATATCCAAAAATTAAAAAACGACCGAAACAAGTCAAGTCTTCATGCCTCAAAGAATGCTAATTTTTGCTCTAGGAGGTTATAGGGTAAACTACCCTTAATCGAATGTTTAAGTTTTATACAATTCTATAGGGTATTTTCTTTTCCATTTTACTTCTGAAAGTCATTGTTGAGAGAGGGGTCTAAAAAGTCGTAGGTCAGACTTTTGAATCAGATAGTGGATACTTAAGGGGGATAAAAAAACAAAAAAATAGAGGGCGCGTACTTAAGAGATTTGTAATTAATCGTCAACATCATTTCTTTAGATTTGATCCTTTTTATCGGTTTTGAAAAAAAAATGCAACATAAACATAAATTTAATCCTCAAATGGAGCGTTTTTATCAATATTTTTCCAACAAACAAAAAAAGGAAATTTTTAACGGTTTTAAAAATGAAAATTTATACTACCAAAAAAGTGTTTGCTTTTAGTTAAGGTTTAAAAAATTTTTATAATAACAAATAATAAAATTTAATTAAAGCCCAATTACTTTTATTATTACATTTGACATTAATACGAACGAAATAAAAATTTATCCTTGAATTAATTGAATAATATTTGAATTTAAATGGATTAATTTCCGCATCAACTAGTATATCATCTTCATTAAATTCTCTTACTAGATAGTGACTGGACCAAACTTTGTATTGTAAAACGACATCTTAATTCTCCTACTTTACATGTAAGTAGTACTTCAAACTTAATACCACTCGAGTTGCTGAGTAATAATGCATTTTATGTGATAATATAGTGTACTAATACCTACTTTAAATGTTTACACATTTGCTTTAAATCTCAACGATATGTAATATGTATAATTCCCTTTTCGAATAAATACAGGGTGGCGTACAAGAAGTGAGTTTTTTTTAAAAACATACCTGAATCGTAGACAAGGCTCCTTAAAAAGTTGTACTTGAAAGAACACTGCAACAAAATAAAAATTATTATTACAAGGAAATTATACTATACAGGGCTAACATGCATTTTAATGCACTTATTTAAACATTTTTATTATTAATCTCAAAAACTGGTTAACTGGTAGTAAATTAATGAGCACAGTGACACCTAGTCCGTTATGTTAAATAATTCAAAGCTTCCCACATAAGAAATAAATTTGTTTAACAATTAGTTAATCGAAATTACATAATGTAAAAGGATGCAATAAACTATTTTGTAGTTTAAATAAGCTGTCCGATGGTCTCGACCTCGCTGGTTGTTGTAATGTGCCCATCTACCCATGATTAGTACTAATATGCATAAAGGCTTGTAATAATAACCCAAGATAAGTTCAGTAACTAAGATCAGTATGATAAGTTCAGTTCAGTAACCTAACCTGTCTTATTGGTTACTGGTAGCCCCAGTGTAACCCTGAGTAAAAGAAGCAGCAAAAGAATTAACTGAACTTGGCTCTCAACCTCTATACCAAGGATTTTTATTCTAATGGCCGTTTGCACCGCTTACAGATAAACTGACAGATAATTTATCTGGCGGATAAATTGTCAAAATATAATTTATTTACCACATAATTTAAAATCAGTGCAAAAGGTCATAAGTAGCAATTATTTGTCAGTTATTTGATTTATCCTACAGATAGATAGAGGTGCAAAGGTTTTTGACAACTTATACGCCAGATAAACTATCTGCCAGTTTATCTGTAAGCTGTGCAAACGGCCATTAGTCTTAAAAAACAGGACCAAAAAACCTCAAAGAGACAGGCAAGACTATTCCTCTTTAAAGCTACCAGACTAGATAATAATTAAAAGCTTCGTTATGCACACAGCCAGTTTTAAGTATGAACTAACCTATCAACGTGTTTTTATCACTAACCTAACCTCAAAATATCGTAAAGAACCAGGCAAAACTATTCCTGTTTAAAGCTAGCAGATCAGATAATAATCGAACGCTTCAGACCCGCGCTCTCCATTATTTTTAAATACACACAGCTAGTTTTAAATATAACCTATCCCATCAACATGTTTCTATCACTAACCTAACCTTAAAATACCTCAAATCACTAACCTAACCTCAAATTATCGTAACGAGACAGGTAAACCTATTCCTGTTTAATGCTAGCAGAGCAGATAATAATCGAACGCTTCAGACCCGAGCTCTTTACAATGTTTTCATACACACAGCTAGTTTTGAATATAACCTAACATATCAACATGTCTTTATCACTAACCTAATCTCAAAATACCTCAAAGAGACAGGCAATACTATTCCTGTTTAAAACTAGCAGACTTTTAGACCCGCGCTCTTCACCATGTTTTCATACACACACCTAGTTTTGAATATAACCTAACCTATCAACGTGTTTTTATCACTAACCTAACCTCAAAATACCTCAAATCACTAACCTAACCTCAAATTATCGTAACGAGACAGGCAAAGCTATTCCTGCTTAATGCTAGCAGAGCAGATAATAATCGAACGCTTCAGAATCGGGCTCTTTACAATGTTTTCATGTACACAGCTAGTTTTGAATATAACCTTACCTATCAACATGTCTTTATCACTAACCTAACCTCAAAATACCTCAAAGACACAGGCAAGACTATTCCTGTTTATAACTAGCAGAGCAGATAATAATCAAATAATTCAGACCCACGCTCTTCACCATGTTTTCATACACACAGCTAGTTTTGAATATAACCTAACCTATCAACATGTCTTTATCACTAACCTAACCTCAAAATACCCCAAATCACTAACCTAACCTCAAATTATCGTAACGAGACAGGCAAAGCTATTCCTGCTTAATGCTAGCAGAGCAGATAATAATCGAACGCTTCAGAATCGGGCTCTTTACAATGTTTTCATGTACACAGCTAGTTTTTAATATAACCTTACCTATCAACATGTCTTTATCACTAACCTAACCTCAAAATACCTCAAAGACACAGGCAAGACTATTCCTGTTTATAACTAGCAGAGCAGATAATAATCAAATAATTCAGACCCACGCTCTTCACCATGTTTTCATACACACAGCTAGTTTTGAATATATCCTAACCTATCAACATGTCTTTATCACTAACCTAACCTCAAAATACCCCAAATCACTAACCTAACCTCAAATTATCGTAACGAGACAGGCAAAGCTATTCCTGTTTAATGCTAGCAGAGCAGATAATAATCGAACGCTTCAGACTCGGGCTCTTCATCATTTTTAATTACACACAGCTAGATTAGAAATATAACCTAACCTATTAGCATGTATTTATCACTAACCTAACCTCAAAATACCTCAAAGATACAGGCATAACTATTCCAGTTTATAGCTAGTAGCAGAGGAGATAATAATCAAATAATTCAGACCCACGCTCTTCACCATGTTTTCATACACACAGCTAGTTTTGAATATAACCTAACCTATTAGCATGTTTTTGTCACTAACCTAACCTCAAACTACCTCAAAGACACAGGCATAACTATTCCAGTTTATAGCTAGCAGAGCAGATAATTATCAAATAATTCAGACCCACGCTCTTCACCATGTTTTCATACACACAGCTAATTTTGAATATAACCTAACCTATTAGCATGTTTTTATCACTAACCTAACCTCAAAATACCTCAAAGAGACAGGCAATACTATTCCTGTTTAAAACTAGCAGAGCAGATAATAATCAAATAATTCAGACGCACGCACTTCACCATGGTTTCATACACACAGCTAGTTTTGAATATGACCTAACCTATCAACATGTTTTTATCACTATAACCTAACCTCAAAATACGTCAAAGAGACAGACAAGACTATTCCTGTTTAAAGCTAGAAGAGCAGATAATATTCAAATAATTCAGACGCACGCTCTTCACCATGTTTTCATACACACCGCTAGTTTGGAATATAACCTAACCTATTAGCATGTTTTTATCACTAACCTAACCTCAAAATACCTCAAAGAGACCGACAAGACTAATCCTGTTTAAAGCTAGCAGAGTAGATAACTTCAGATAGCTAGCAGCAGGTCTGATAGCAGGTCTGATAGCTTCAGACCCTCCTCTTCAACCTGTCGCCATACACACAGCCATTTTTGAATATGAACTAACCTATCAACGTGTTTTTATAATTAACCTAACCTCACTAACCCGCAAAGAAACAGACCAGACTATTTATGTTTAAATCTACCAGAGCTAATAATAATCGGACTCTCCAGACGCTCCCTATCCACATTGACGTCATATAAAAAGTACGCTTTGAAAATACTAGCTAATATAAATTATTCTCCGTGGTCTGCCATTACCCTCTGAAAGCTGCGAAAGAAAGAGATATGAAGTATATCTTCCAATTCGTCACTGTATTAGTTAAAAATTGTAAAAATAACAACTACTAAAGAGATTTTGTGAAATATCTAAAAACACGACCCTTACATTACATTTAAACCCTTTTCTCCAAGGGGTATTGTTTAAAATAATAACATTATCCTTAACACCGACGTAAATATTTTCAAAATGTCTTTCAAGTATAAAGTTAATGTACACGTCTCTAAAAATGGAATAAACGTATAAAGAAGGAAAATTTAATTTTCCAATTTCCTAATCTAATTATCTTTTAATTCCATATTACAACAGTCGAGATTACTTGTTGATTTAATAATTTTTTTCCTTTTACATTAAATACAAATTAAATAATTCAATTTTTTTTTATTCAATTTTTTTACTTATTTATACTTTTACGCGCTAGAAGCATAAGAAAAGTAGATACAGGGTGTCCTAATCCAAACGGAAAATTAACATGTTAGTTGAGAGTTGTCACCCGCAAATGCACCTAGTCATCACTAGTCATTCTAAACCCCTTACCTCAAGTACGGCTAATTTCAGAAACACCCTGTATAATACATTTTTTGTTTTTTCCCTTTTTCAAAAGTCGACATTTACAATTGTTTGACTTCTACATTGCCATTCATTTATTTATGAAGAAGCTTTATGTATTCACCTTGAAGTAATGCAATCAATATTATACACAAGGATCATATTGAAGTAAGTAAACTGTGCCATGTTACATCATGTTCTAATTACAATTTTATAATAAACAGACGCAACGTTCATTAGATTTTTTCGTACTTTTTATGCGAAATTTAATTAAAAGAACATCTCGTTAATTAATTATAATTTTTCTAAAACATATTCTAGCATTCTATTTAAAGAAATTGTAAAAGCAACATGTTTGTTATACAGGGTGGCCAAATAATTTATCATTACTAGTGCTTACAGAAGAAAATGTATGAGCTGCCTATGACCCCAGCCTTTTCCATAGCATCCTTTAGGCCTTGTCTTCCGGTTTGGCCTGTACCACCTCTGAACGCTGTCCAGAGGTGCTGTTTGGCCTGTGCAAGCCGCCTGCACAGGCCAAACCGGAAGACAAGCCTCTGTGTGTGTGTGGCACCGCCATTACGCTAATTTGCACAAAATAAAATTTTCTGTCAACGAAGGCAGTGGCGTAGGTCTCACGTCCAGTTTAGTTCAAAAAATTTGTCTTGGAATTTCATAAAACAGGTGTTGATAACCCTGAAGTTTTTATTAATTTATTTTATTGTAATAATTTTGTTGTTACGACCTTCACGACTTGCAATAGTAACGCATAGCCACACGTGGGACTAAGAAGTACCTTCATTAATAATTAATGATTGAATTATATAATTTATATAATATTAACGAACAAGCAATTAAATATCACTTGATTGTAGAAAAAATCAATAAAAATATTTTAATATCCTTCCTAAGTGACTTATAACAAAGGTATAACTTCTTGAAGCTATTTGACCTTGAAATTGCAGAAAATTAGAGCACCAACTTGAGTTTCGTCGATTTTCAAAAGTTCAAGGGAGCTAAAGGAAGTCTGCAGAAAGTCGAATCAAACAACACGCAAATTACGAATTAACATATAATAGTGGTACAAAAACGCCTATGGGCATCTTTACCTTCCAGAGTGTAGTTCAATTTAGGGTTAGGAAATATGCTAAAATGCATGGCTATAGAAACAAAAAATTATATGTTCACTATTAAACGCATAGGCTTAGAAGACTTCCTTAGATGCGGCTTGTCTTTCCACGAATGACGTCATTAACACAAGATCACTTGTCACTTGAATTCGTTGTAGAAACGCCAGGTGTGACCTTTCATTCTCTTGTACATACAATCAGTTTGGATCCCATGAGCTTTCAAAGCGACAAGTCTAAATAACTTAAATTCTCACTTTCTACATCAACTATTTGACCTTGAAATTAAAGAAGAACAGAATAATGACTATAAGTGCACTTTTTACAGAAACATGACCTTGAAATGACATAAGAGCAAAGAAATGTAAGAATCAAATTCAAGCTTTGTTTCGCAAAGTATTAAAGAGCCAAAGTGAAGTCTGGTAAAGCTTAAATTTAATGACGTCATAGCTTCTACTTTGACTTCAAAAGTATGATGACTCTTACTGCACTTCTTACAGACACTAGACCTTAAAATGATAAAAGAGCAAAGTAGTGTAAGAGTGAAATTAAAGCTTTGTTTTGCGGGGTCTAAAAGAGCCAAAGTCGAGTCTGGTAAAGCTAATAATTTATTGACGCCATAGCTTCTACTTTGACTTAAAGAGTAAGATGAGAATCACTGCACTTCCAACAGACACTTGACCTTGAAATGACATAACAGCAAAGTAATGTAAGACATTCAAGCTTTATTTTGCGGAGTGTAAGAGACCAAAGTCGAGTCTGTAAAGCACAAATATACTGACGTCCTAGCTGGTACTTTGACTTAAAGAGTAAGATGGCTATCACTGCACTTCTAACAGTCACTTGACCTTGAAATGACATAACAGCAAAGTAATGTAAGACTTAAATTCAAGCTTTATTTTTCGGAGTGTAAGAGAGCCAAAGTCGAGTCCTGTAAAGCCCAAATATACTGACGTCCTAGCTGGTACTTTGACTTAAAGAGTAAGATGGCTATCAGTGCACTTCTAACAGTCGCTTGACCTTGAAATGACATAAGAGCAAAGTAATGTAAGAGTATAATTTAAGCTTTGTTTTGCGGAGTCTAAAAGAGCAAAAGTCGAGTCTGGTAAAGCCCAAATATAATGACGTTGCAGCTTCCTTCTACTTTGTCTTAAAGAGTAAGATGACTATCACTGCACTTCTTACAGACATTTGGCCTTGAAATGACATAATAGCAAAGTAATGTGTGAGTGAAATTCAAGCTTTGTTTTGCGGAGTCTAAAATAGCCAAAGTCGAGACTGGTAAAGCCCAAATATAGTGATGTGGTAGCTTCTACTTTGACTTAAAGAGTAAGATAGCTATCACTGAACTTCTTACAGACATTTGGCCTTGAAATGACATAATAGCAAAGTAATGTGTGAGTGAAATTCAAGCATTGTTTTGCGGAGTCTAAAAGAGCCAAAGTCGTGTCTGGTAAAGCCCAAATATAGTGATGTGGTAGCTTCTACTTTGACTTAAAGAGTAAGATGACTATCACTGCACTTCTTACAGACACTAGACCTTAAAATGATAAAAGAGCAAAGTAGTGTAAGAGTGAAATTTAAGCTTTGTTTTGCGGGGTCTAAAAGAGCCAAAGTCGAGTCTGGTAAAGCTAATAATTTATTGACGCCATAGCTTCTACTTTGACTTAAAGAGTAAGATGAGAATCACTGCACTTCCAACAGACACTTGACCTTGAAATGACATAACAGCAAAGTAATGTAAGACATTCAAGCTTTATTTTGCGG
The DNA here is from genome assembly GCA_963924605.1 of Malthinus seriepunctatus. Lineage (NCBI taxonomy): Eukaryota > Metazoa > Arthropoda > Insecta > Coleoptera > Cantharidae > Malthinus > Malthinus seriepunctatus. Next base: position 20,611,067 of record OZ004603.1, read on the forward strand.
AGTGTAAGATACCAAAGTCGAGTCTGTAAAGCACAAATATACTGACGTCCTAGCTGCTACTTTGACTTAAAGAGTAAGATGACTATCACTGCACTTCTAACAGTCACTTGACCTTGAAATGACATAACAGCAAAGTAATGTAAGACTTAAATTCAAGCTTTATTTTTCGGAGTGTAAGAGAGCCAAAGTCGAGTCCTGTAAAGCCCAAATATACTGACGTCCTAGCTGGTACATTGACTTAAAGAGTAAGATGGCTATCAGTGCACTTCTAACAGTCGCTTGACCTTGAAATGACATAAGAGCAAAGTAATGTAAGAGTATAATTTAAGCTTTGTTTTGCGGAGTCTAAAAGAGCAAAAGTCGAGTCTGGTAAAGCCCAAATATAATGACGTTGCAGCTTCCTTCTACTTTGTCTTAAAGAGTAAGATGACTATCACTGCACTTCTTACAGACATTTGGCCTTGAAATGACATAATAGCAAAGTAATGTGTGAGTGAAATTCAAGTTTTGTTTTGCGGAGTCTAAAAGAGCCAAAGTCGAGTCTGGTAAAGCCCAAATATAGTGATGTGGTAGCTTCTACTTTGACTTAAAGAGTAAGATGACTATCACTGCACTTCTTACAGACATTTGGCCTTGAAATGACATAATAGCAAAGTAATGTGTGAGTGAAATTCAAGCTTTGTTTTGCGGAGTCTAAAAGAGCTAAAGTCGAGTCTGGTAAAGCCCAAATATAGTGATGTGGTAGCTTCTACTTTGACTTAAAGAGTAAGATGACTATCACTGCACTTCTTACAGACATTTGGCCTTGAAATGACATAATAGCAAAGTAATGTGTGAGTGAAATTCAAGTTTTGTTTTGCGGAGTCTAAAAGAGCCAAAGTCGAGTCTGGTAAAGCCCAAATATAGTGATGTCGTAGCTTCTACTTTGACTTAAAGAGTAAGATGACTAACACTGCACTTCTTACAGACATTTGGCCTTGAAATGACATAATAGCAAAGGAATGTGTGAGTGAAATTCAAGCTTTGTTTTGCGGAGTTTAAAATAGCCAAAGTCGAGTCTGGTAAAGCCCAAATATAGTGATGTGGTAGCTTCTACTTTGACTTAAAGAGTAAGATGACTATCACTGCACTTCTTACAGACATTTGGCCTTGAAATGACATAATAGCAAAGTAATGTGTGAGTGAAATTCAAGTTTTGTTTTGCGGAGTCTAAAAGAGCCAAAGTCGAGTCTGGTAAAGCCCAAATATAGTGATGTGGTAGCTTCTACTTTGACTTAAAGAGTAAGATGACTATCACTGCACTTCTTACAGACATTTGGCCTTGAAATGACATAATAGCAAAGTAATGTGTGAGTGAAATTCAAGCTTTGTTTTGCGGAGTCTAAAAGAGCCAAAGTCGAGTCTGGTAAAGCCCAAATATAGTGATGTGGTAGCTTCTACTTTGACTTAAAGAGTAAGATGACTATCACTGCACTTCTTACAGACATTTGGCCTTGAAATGACATAATAGCAAAGTAATGTGTGAGTGAAATTCAAGCTTTGTTTTGCGGAGATTAAAAGAGCCAAAGTCGAGTCTGGTAAAGCCCAAATATAGTGATGTGGTAGCTTCTACTTTGACTTAAAGAGTAAGATGACTATCACTGCACTTCTTACAGACATTTGGCCTTGAAATGACATAATAGCAAAGGAATGTGTGAGTGAAATTCAAGCTTTGTTTTGCGGAGTCTAAAAGAGCCAAAGTCGAGTCTGCTAAAGCCCAAACGTAATAACGTCAAAGCTTCTACTTCAACTATTTGTGCCCTTCTTCGAGATACTTGACCTTGAAATGACATAAGAGCAAAACTAAAAATGCAACCTTAACCTTGACAGTTAAAGATTAATCACAATAAGAGCCAAATACTCCACTCATAAGTCATATCCTTGACACTTGACTTTGAAATGCAAGCTGGACAGATTTTCAGCTAAAAACTTTCGCTTTCCTTGTTAAAAAATAAAATGTCCAAAAGAAGTCTGAAAAAAACGCTTCGAAAAGAATTTGTAGTTAAAATACTACCCTTGTTGAAATGTTGATGTAGGGCAGAAATTAAAGTCCACACGTTATTTCTTAGACTGTTGAAAAAAGTCTTGTGCAAGAGAATGAATAGTTAGGGTAGGATTGAAAATCTATGTCCACTATAAATCAACTCTGAACCACTAATGGTTTACCAGAAAATTTTCCAATTAAAAAAATTTTTCTCAACTTTAATTTACCAACTAGTAGCTACGAAAGGGATTCCTTCCATTTTGTCAAGCTTTATGACATTAATAGCGTGCCTCGTGCCATCAAAATATCAAATTTATTTTCTCAAGTGCACTTAGAACTACTTTACGTGACCAAACCCAGTTCAGTTGTGTAGTTGCAAGTTCACTCGACATAACAACGTAATTCGAGTTTTAAATTAGCGTAACTCTCATTTTGTTATTTTGAGGACACGACGTAATTGTGCCTTTTGTAATGTTTACTATTTCATCTTATTGAACAACACAAATCGAACATATAAAATTTAAATTTTTTACCCTTCTTTCACGGAGAAAACGCAATAAAAAAAGGAAGGGTGCATTAAAAATTTCATAGAGGTTAGAGTGTAAATTTACACAATGCGAGTTCTATTTACCACTATTTACCTTTGACTAATAAAAATAAGTCTTGTAACAAAAATTTAAAAGCAAACTAACGAGTTTTACATCAAAAAGCTACCATTCCATTCAACAATTAATTATAGGGGAAATTAATTTTAAAACTGCACGAAATTTTTTTTTAAAAGAAAATTACAAAGTTCCTAAAATAAGTTGGAAATTCGTTTTCTGTATACTAAATAAATATAAAAAAAGGGTAATAAAACTTTAATTACACTAGCCGAATGAACGTTATTGGGTGATTATTGACGCTGAAATGAGTTGAAACATAAAAAGTAACAGGGTTGTGTAATTAAAGAACATTTACAATTAGTTTTAACAGTAGGAACACAAATTTTTGTGAAAAAATTAACTCCATTGTTTAGTATTTTCAAAGCTCGACTATTTCAGGAAAAGTGCAGATGATTATCGTTATTTTTACAATCAATTGTTCAACCACGAAAAGGTGCTATTTTTAAGTCAAAATTTTGGGAAAAGCGTCTATAAGATTGGAAATTGTTATTAATAAATGTTATAGCTACTGAAGTAATAAACAAATTACCTTAATAACATTTTGTCGTATCATCAACCCTAAACTAAATATGAATTTATTCTTCACCTCGTTCTTCACCCTCGTTTAATTGAAAAAAGTGTTATCTTTGAGATAAAATTTTGGGAAAAGCATCTGTAGGATTAGAAATTGTTATTAATAAAAGTTATAGCTACTGAAGTAATAAACAAATTACCTTGATAACATTTTGTCGTAATCCTAAACCCTATGCTACTATAGCCTATCGCCTATCGCGCCGGTAGGATTCCGGGATCCAGTGACGTCACAGGTCGCAAGCTGTCAATCATTTTACAGTACTTAGATAATTATTTTAAACATAAAGAAAGCAAACAATGCCTTCCATTTTTAGAATTTCAACCAATATTATTGTATTCTTTCGCAATAATGAAAAATCTTTTCATAAATGGAATTGATGAAATTAATTTTGCAACGTTCGTCTCAATTTGGCTTTGCATTTATTTGTTATTAACGACCATGACATAACTTTTCTAGGTCGTAATGGAATGTTTTGTTTAAAGTAAATATTTGCTTGTACGCGATCAAGCTAATTAATTTACAAATAAGTAACTCCATTAATTATAATTACACTTTAAAGAGCTAACATCTTACAAGGTGTTTACTAAAACAAATATTAATGGTGTAAAAGAAAATTTACTTTCAAAAAAAGGATCAAATTTCATTTATTAGCAGCTCTCAACTCAAACACCTCTAAGAAGGTCTAAGCTTTTGAGGTTATGTATTTATCATCTTCATATTTTCTTAAAATATCAGTCAATTATACTTGGTGTAACTTTACAAAAAACATATATTATTACATCCCTTAACAACCACAAGAATTTTTAAGTTGAATTAAATTTTAAAGAATTTTCTCTTTATTATGTCGCTTGGGAAAACTTTTTGAGTTGCTTACACTTTTACTAAATAAATATACTATTACACTTTAAGATCAATTTTTATTACGTTAACTTTAAATTAAGAGGAAAATAATTTAACAAAACCGACACCCCCACAGTTTCGCGAAAATCCTCATGGCGCACAACGTAGACGTGATCACCCTGTATAAATATGTACATACCGAATAGAATATTTAAAAACAATATTTGAAACAATAAAAGAAAAGAAAATCTATTATAGATATATTCAAAAGCGAATATATAAAATAAATTGAATTGTACGGTCGTTTCGCTGTTTTCACATTGCAATTCAATAAGAGATCCAAATCTAATCTTACCCTCGCTACTTTGTAATCGGGGGTGCTTGTAGTTAACCGCTACTTTAACGAATTTATAAAAAAAAAATTTTTATCGCTTTTACCCCACTTGATATGTTTTTCGGTGCTTACAATATTAAATTTTTATAAATTATGCAAATTCACTTTTGGGCTTATAATTTCAAATCGAAATAAAATTATATTTGCATATTTTTGATGCAGACGTAATGTGCGTATAACAAAAAAAATAGCAAAAGAATTTTCTGAGATTTATTCTTTTTTAGCGTAACCTAAATTTTTTAATGCACATCGCGATCACAAAGATATCAATTTCAATACTAAAGTGACGATATTTATATCAAAGAAGATTTTTAAGACCTAATCAATTTTATATCATTCCTTCTTTGTATTTAAATTTTAAAAGAACGTAAGTACATAGTTCTTAAGAAAAATTTAAAATATATTATATTTAAAAAATATACAGGGTGTTACCTACACATTAAAAAAAGAAAGAAGTAAACTGAGCAAACGAAATCCTCTTTAAATGCAAAATGTAAATATGTAAAAATATATTGGGTTTTCTATATTAAAAAATTGAAAGAGAACATGTTTTTGGCAAACTGAGTAAATGAAGTTTTCTTTAAACGTAATGTGATAGTGATAATATCTCAAGAACTGTTAGCTATACGGGCAATACACCTTATATCAGTTTTAATCTACATTGTATAAGGTACTCAAACATGCAAAAATATATAGGGTGTTTCATATTAAAAATTTAAAATTGAACATGTTTATGGTAAACTGAGTAAATGAAGTTTCCTTTAATTGTAACGTGATAGTGATAATATCTCAAGAACTATTATAAGGGCATTACACCTTATATCAGTTTTAATCTACATTGTATAAGGTACTCAAACATGCAAAAATATATAGGGTGTTTCATATTAAAAAATTAAAATTGAACATGTTTTTGGTAAACTGAGTAAATGAAGTTTTCTTTAAACGTAACGTGATAGTGATAATATCTCAAGAACTATTAGCTATACGGGCATTACACCTTATATCAGTTTTAATCTACTTTGTATAAGGTACTCAAACATGCAAAAATATATAGGGTGTTTCATATTAAAAATTTAAAATTGAACATGTTTTTGGCAAACTGAGTAAATGAAGTTTTCTTTAAACGTAACGTGATAGTGGTAATATCTCAAGAACTATTAGCTATACAGGCTTACACCTTATATGAGTTTTAATCTACTTTGTATAAGGTACTCAAACATGCAAAAATATATAGGGTGTTTCATATTAAAAATTTGAAATTGAACATGTTTTTGGTAAACTGAGTAAATGAAGTTTTCTTTAATTGTAACGTGATAGTGATAATATCTCAAGAGCTATTAGCTATACGGGCATTACACCTTATATCAGTTTTAATCTACTTTGTATAAGATACTCAAACATGCAAAAATATATAGGGTGTTCTATATTAAAAATTAGAATTGAAACATGTTTTTGGCAAACTGAGTTACTGAAGTTTTCTTTAAACCTAACGTGATAGTGATAATATCTCAAGAACTATTAGCTATACGGGCATTACACCTTATATCAGTTTTAATCTACTTTGTATAAGGTACTCAAACATGCAAAAATATATAGGGTGTTCTATATTAAAAATTTGAAATAGAACATGTTTTTGGAAAACTGAGTAAATGAAGTTTTCTTTAAAAGTAACGTGATAGTGATAATATCTCAAGAACTATTAGCTATATGGGCATTATACCTTTTATCAGCTTTAATCTACTTTGTATAAGGTACTCATACATGCAAAAATATATAGGGTGTTCCATATTAAAAATTTGAAATTGAACATGTTTTTGGCAAACTGAGTAAATGAAGTTTTCTTTAAACGTAACGTGATAGTGGTAATATCTCAAGAACTATTAGCTATACAGGCTTACACCTTATATGAGTTTTAATCTACTTTGTATAAGGTACTCAAACATGCAAAAATATATAGGGTGTTTCATATTAAAAATTTGAAATTGAACATGTTTTTGGCAAACTGAGTAAATGAAGTTTTCTTTAAAAGTAACGTGATAGTGATAATATCTCAAGAACTATTAGCTATATGGGCATTATACCTTTTATCAGCTTTAATCTACTTTGTATAAGGTACTCATACATGCAAAAATATATAGGATGTTCCATATTAAAAATTTGAAATTGAACATGTTTTTGGCAAACTGAGTAAATGAAGTTTTCTTTAAACGTAACGTGATAGTGGTAATATCTCAAGAACTATTAGCTATACAGGCTTACACCTTATATGAGTTTTAATCTACTTTGTATAAGGTACTCAAACATGCAAAAATATATAGGGTGTTTCATATTAAAAATTTGAAATTGAACATGTTTTTGGCAAACTGAGTAAATGAAGTTTTCTTTAAACGTAACGTGATAGTGGTAATATCTCAAGAACTATTAGCTATACAGGCTTACACCTTATATGAGTTTTAATCTACTTTGTATAAGGTACTCAAACATGCAAAAATATATAGGGTGTTTCATATTAAAAATTTGAAATTGAACATGTTTTTGGTAAACTGAGTTACTGAAGTTTTCTTTAAACATAACGTGATAGTGATAATATCTCAAGAACTATTAGCTATACGGGCATTACACCTTATATCAGTTTTAATCTACTTTGTATAAGGTACTCAAACATGCAAAAATATATAGGGTGTTCTATATTAAAAATTTGAAATAGAACATGTTTTTGGAAAACTGAGTAAATGAAGTTTTCTTTAAAAGTAACGTGATAGTGATAATATCTCAAGAACTATTAGCTATATGGGCATTATACCTTTTATCAGCTTTAATCTACTTTGTATAAGGTACTCATACATGCAAAAATATATAGGGTGTTCCATATTAAAAATTTGAAATTGAACATGTTTTTGGCAAACTGAGTAAATGAAGTTTTCTTTAAACGTAACGTGATAGTGGTAATATCTCAAGAACTATTAGCTATACAGGCTTACACCTTATATGAGTTTTAATCTACTTTGTATAAGGTACTCAAACATGCAAAAATATATAGGGTGTTTCATATTAAAAATTTGAAATTGAACATGTTTTTGGCAAACTGAGTAAATGAAGTTTTCTTTAAAAGTAACGTGATAGTGATAATATCTCAAGAACTATTAGCTATATGGGCATTATACCTTTTATCAGCTTTAATCTACTTTGTATAAGGTACTCATACATGCAAAAATATATAGGATGTTCCATATTAAAAATTTGAAATTGAACATGTTTTTGGCAAACTGAGTAAATGAAGTTTTCTTTAAACGTAACGTGATAGTGGTAATATCTCAAGAACTATTAGCTATACAGGCTTACACCTTATATGAGTTTTAATCTACTTTGTATAAGGTACTCAAACATGCAAAAATATATAGGGTGTTTCATATTAAAAATTTGAAATTGAACATGTTTTTGGCAAACTGAGTAAATGAAGTTTTCTTTAAACGTAACGTGATAGTGGTAATATCTCAAGAACTATTAGCTATACAGGCTTACACCTTATATGAGTTTTAATCTACTTTGTATAAGGTACTCAAACATGCAAAAATATATAGGGTGTTTCATATTAAAAATTTGAAATTGAACATGTTTTTGGTAAACTGAGTTACTGAAGTTTTCTTTAAACATAACGTGATAGTGATAATATCTCAAGAACTATTAGCTATACGGGCATTACACCTTATATCAGTTTTAATCTACTTTGTATAAGGTACTCAAACATGCAAAAATATATAGGGTGTTCTATATTAAAAATTTGAAATAGAACATGTTTTTGGAAAACTGAGTAAATGAAGTTTTCTTTAAAAGTAACGTGATAGTGATAATATCTCAAGAACTATTAGCTATATGGGCATTATACCTTTTATCAGCTTTAATCTACTTTGTATAAGGTACTCATACATGCAAAAATATATAGGGTGTTCCATATTAAAAATTTGAAATTGAACATGTTTTTGGCAAACTGAGTAAATGAAGTTTTCTTTAAACGTAACGTGATAGTGGTAATATCTCAAGAACTATTAGCTATACAGGCTTACACCTTATATGAGTTTTAATCTACTTTGTATAAGGTACTCAAACATGCAAAAATATATAGGGTGTTTCATATTAAAAATTTGAAATTGAACATGTTTTTGGCAAACTGAGTAAATGAAGTTTTCTTTAAAAGTAACGTGATAGTGATAATATCTCAAGAACTATTAGCTATATGGGCATTATACCTTTTATCAGCTTTAATCTACTTTGTATAAGGTACTCATACATGCAAAAATATATAGGGTGTTCCATATTAAAAATTTGAAATTGAACATGTTTTTGGCAAACTGAGTAAATGAAGTTTTCTTTAAACGTAACGTGATAGTGGTAATATCTCAAGAACTATTAGCTATACAGGCTTACACCTTATATGAGTTTTAATCTACTTTGTATAAGGTACTCAAACATGCAAAAATATATAGGGTGTTTCATATTAAAAATTTGAAATTGAACATGTTTTTGGCAAACTGAGTAAATGAAGTTTTCTTTAAACGTAACGTTATAGTGGTAATATCTCAAGAACTATTAGCTATACAGGCTTACACCTTATATGAGTTTTAATCTACTTTGTATAAGGTACTCAAACATGCAAAAATATATAGGGTGTTTCATATTAAAAATTTGAAATTGAACATGTTTTTGGTAAACTGAGTTACTGAAGTTTTCTTTAAACATAACGTGATAGTGATAATATCTCAAGAACTATTAGCTATACGGGCATTACACCTTATATCAGTTTTAATCTACTTTGTATAAGGTACTCAAACATGCAAAAATATATAGGGTGTTCTATATTAAAAATTTGAAATAGAACATGTTTTTGGAAAACTGAGTAAATGAAGTTTTCTTTAAAAGTAACGTGATAGTGATAATATCTCAAGAACTATTAGCTATATGGGCATTATACCTTTTATCAGCTTTAATCTACTTTGTATAAGGTACTCATACATGCAAAAATATATAGGGTGTTCCATATTAAAAATTTGAAATTGAACATGTTTTTGGCAAACTGAGTAAATGAAGTTTTCTTTAAACGTAACGTGATAGTGGTAATATCTCAAGAACTATTAGCTATACAGGCTTACACCTTATATGAGTTTTAATCTACTTTGTATAAGGTACTCAAACATGCAAAAATATATAGGGTGTTTCATATTAAAAATTTGAAATTGAACATGTTTTTGGCAAACTGAGTAAATGAAGTTTTCTTTAAAAGTAACGTGATAGTGATAATATCTCAAGAACTATTAGCTATATGGGCATTATACCTTTTATCAGCTTTAATCTACTTTGTATAAGGTACTCATACATGCAAAAATATATAGGGTGTTCCATATTAAAAATTTGAAATTGAACATGTTTTTGGCAAACTGAGTAAATGAAGTTTTCTTTAAACGTAACGTGATAGTGGTAATATCTCAAGAACTATTAGCTATACAGGCTTACACCTTATATGAGTTTTAATCTACTTTGTATAAGGTACTCAAACATGCAAAAATATATAGGGTGTTTCATATTAAAAATTTGAAATTGAACATGTTTTTGGCAAACTGAGTAAATGAAGTTTTCTTTAAACGTAACGTTATAGTGGTAATATCTCAAGAACTATTAGCTATACAGGCTTACACCTTATATGAGTTTTAATCTACTTTGTATAAGGTACTCAAACATGCAAAAATATATAGGGTGTTTCATATTAAAAATTTGAAATTGAACATGTTTTTGGTAAACTGAGTTACTGAAGTTTTCTTTAAACATAACGTGATAGTGATAATATCTCAAGAACTATTAGCTATACGGGCATTACACCTTATATCAGTTTTAATCTACTTTGTATAAGGTACTCAAACATGCAAAAATATATAGGGTGTTCTATATTAAAAATTTGAAATAGAACATGTTTTTGGAAAACTGAGTAAATGAAGTTTTCTTTAAAAGTAACGTGATAGTGATAATATCTCAAGAACTATTAGCTATATGGGCATTATACCTTTTATCAGCTTTAATCTACTTTGTATAAGGTACTCATACATGCAAAAATATATAGGGTGTTCCATATTAAAAATTTGAAATTGAACATGTTTTTGGCAAACTGAGTAAATGAAGTTTTCTTTAAACGTAACGTGATAGTGGTAATATCTCAAGAACTATTAGCTATACAGGCTTACACCTTATATGAGTTTTAATCTACTTTGTATAAGGTACTCAAACATGCAAAAATATATAGGGTGTTTCATATTAAAAATTTGAAATTGAACATGTTTTTGGCAAACTGAGTAAATGAAGTTTTCTTTAAAAGTAACGTGATAGTGATAATATCTCAAGAACTATTAGCTATATGGGCATTATACCTTTTATCAGCTTTAATCTACTTTGTATAAGGTACTCATACATGCAAAAATATATAGGGTGTTCCATATTAAAAATTTGAAATTGAACATGTTTTTGGCAAACTGAGTAAATGAAGTTTTCTTTAAACGTAACGTGATAGTGGTAATATCTCAAGAACTATTAGCTATACAGGCTTACACCTTATATGAGTTTTAATCTACTTTGTATAAGGTACTCAAACATGCAAAAATATATAGGGTGTTTCATATTAAAAATTTGAAATTGAACATGTTTTTGGCAAACTGAGTAAATGAAGTTTTCTTTAAACGTAACGTTATAGTGGTAATATCTCAAGAACTATTAGCTATACAGGCTTACACCTTATATGAGTTTTAATCTACTTTGTATAAGGTACTCAAACATGCAAAAATATATAGGGTGTTTCATATTAAAAATTTGAAATTGAACATGTTTTTGGTAAACTGAGTTACTGAAGTTTTCTTTAAACATAACGTGATAGTGATAATATCTCAAGAACTATTAGCTATACGGGCATTACACCTTATATCAGTTTTAATCTACTTTGTATAAGGTACTCAAACATGCAAATATATATAGGGTGTTCTATATTAAAAATTTGAAATAGAACATGTTTTTGGAAAACTGAGTAAATGAAGTTTTCTTTAAAAGTAACGTGATAGTGATAATATCTCAAGAACTATTAGCTATATGGGCATTATACCTTTTATCAGCTTTAATCTACTTTGTATAAGGTTCTCATACATGCAAAAATATATAGGGTGTTCCATATTAAAAATTTGAAATTGAACATGTTTTTGGCAAACTGAGTAAATGAAGTTTTCTTTAAACGTAACGTGATAGTGGTAATATCTCAAGAACTATTAGCTATATGGGCATTACACCTTTTATCAGCTTTACTCTACTTTGTATAAGGTACTCAAACATGCAAAATACCTATATAGGGTGTTCCATATTAAAAATTTGAATTTGAACATGTTTTTGGCAAACTGAGTAAATGAAACAAAGAACTCTCGGTTGTAGGTGGAATATTTTTCAATTTAAATAAAACATGATGATACTTTGTCTTATTCCAAATATTCCACCTACAACCGAGAGTTCTTTGTTTCATCCCAATTTTTGGAATAGAAATTTATTCACTTCAACATGAGTAAATGAAGTTTTCTTTAAACGTATCGTGATAGTGATAACATCTCAAGAACTATTACCTTTAAGAGCATTACACTTTACATCAATTTTAATCTGCTTTGTATAATGAACTCAAATATACAATAATATACAGTGTGTTCTATATTAAAATATTGATATATAAATATTGAACAAATAACATGTTCTTTATAAACGTTCCGTCTGAAGGTAAGATAGCTTGAGAAGTGTTAAAAACGAAGTGGCCTTTGCTGCAAGGATGGACAGTAGAGATCCCAAACTAGACATGGGTAAACCATTCCATCTCAATTATAATCGAGTTAATCTAAATTATGAATTAAAGATGCATCAGTTGAGGTAACTGCAGTGGCAACGTCAGGAGAAAATCATACGAATACCAATGTATAGTAATTAACGATATCTTTATATTGTCGTCTAGACTAGAACACACTGTATAAAGACAAATTGCAATACGTTGATTAATGTTGATCTTATTTCTTATTATTCATCTTTATTACACGCTCGAATGATTAATTCTCTTGCAAATGAAATTGAAATGTGATGTCGATATCTTACACTCATGCTTCACTAATGTTATGAATATTATTATCCCATAATATTTATAAACAAAGACAAGACGACCTTAAAACACAAAAAACTTAATTATAATATTTTACCTTGTACTTAACATCTAAAATTAATATTATTTTAAATCAAAACATTTTAATTTCCTTTCTATAAATATTTTTAGATTATCGTTGCTTTTAATGATCGAGTGCTTTGGTTTTGCTAATTTATTTTTAGTACATTAACGTTTATTAGTTCGCATAAATCCAAAACAGTAATTAGAACTAAAGAGAATCTTATTTTATTAAAAAAAAAAGGCATAGATTTATTACAGAAAATGAGTTCCTCCAAGTCTACTAATGAAAATAATTGAAGTTCAAGGTCAAACGACTCACGACGGTTTCACCTTACATTTTGCAACATTTCGAGCTGCACTTATAAATATTTTCTCATATAACATTATCATAAATTTAAATAACAGCATGAGATGTTAAGATGTCATTTTAAATCCTTTTGACGTAATATACCCTCCAGTTTAAAACTCTTTGAAGTTGAAGAAAAGAATGATGAGAGAATATGATTATAATAGTTGTACCAATCGCATTATATGAATAAATTATCGCAATATTTATAAACAAAGACAAGATGACCTTAAAATAAAATACATCGAATTATATACAGAGCAGAGCAATATCAGAAAAATTACAATAACGTCCACACCCATCTGTTATTTATAATAATAATTATATCGAGCATTGTGTTAAGGTGTTGTTCTTGAAATTATGTTAAACATACAGATGTGTATTATTAATTGGTCATCGTTTGTGACAAGCTTTTAAATAAATTTAAATAAAGTTGAAATTATAATAAATAACGATAGTAGAAAAAACGAGAAAAACCAATTTTCTTAAAATGTAAATTAGCCATTGTTTAGAAAGAGGAGAACGAACTATAACCAAAGAGGTCCAAGAAACTGATTATTCGACAACATTGGTCTTTATGGAGGACGGAAAGACTTGGCAAGTGAAAGAACAGGCTGATGAAACAAGCTTAAGAGTGGTGTCACATATGGACATTAAGGGGTGCATTCCAACACCCTAAATAATCCTGGTACAACCTGGAATTATCCAGGACGTCGCGAACCCCAACGTTTGGATTAACGAACACGAACACGAACAGATAGACGAGTAGGAGCACGATCAGAAGACCATGTGATCAGACTTGGACATGAATAAAACTACTAAACACGAAGATTGTAAAAATGCAAAAAAGTAGACAGGTGAACAAACAGGCGAGCGTACAATGGGTCTTGGAAGTTCTGCAGGGCAGGCATGTAATCAGACAAGTACAGAAAAATTTTCACTTGATCGAAAAACCTCCAATTGTTTATTGAATCCTACTGAAGCTACCAATTATTTATTGTAATTTTCCTGACCGTTAAAAACATACTTGAATTCAGCCCAACAAGGCTCACAGGCAGGCATAGAAAATTTTTGGAAAATATTCAAATCGTTAGAAAGCATCCCTGAATTCATCTCTTGTGTAAGTAAAGTTTTGTTTGGTTGACGGTTTATAATAAAAGAAAAATCGTACGTGAAAATCAATAGAAAATTCTCCCAACTTTTCCATTGTTGTACCTAACAAGATTGCTTTGAAATTTGCACAAAATAAAGACACGTTGACGAGTTAAGATTATTAAATTATACATTCAAATGCATCTTCTTAATAACAAAACAAGCAAAAGATTTTCATCTCTTGCCATGTTATATGAATTTTCCCTTAGGTGTGCTACGAACTAAACAATAACCCTACTCTCTAAATTTAAACTTTATAATTATCACAAATTGAATGCAAATGAAATTTTAAGTCCATTTAAAATTAATTTAAAAATTTGACAAGTTTTATGAAAAAAAATTTTTTTTTCGCCCTCTTTTCCCTTTTTTTTCTTAACCATACTTGACACTTTATAAAAGTTTTAAGATTTTCTAAGTTAAAAAACCATTTAAAAATTCGGGAAGTTTTACACCTGGTAGTCTATAAGAAATACAGCGCAAAAGTTTAAGATGTTCCAGAATAATGTTAAGACTTTTTACGACACGAAGAAGCTATTAGAGCTCAACTTGATAAATTATCAAAAAAATAAGCTCTACCAAATTTTTTTATTTAATATTTTAATTATATTTTAATTACTAAAGCCCCAAATTTATTATTTGTTACTGATTTTATTTTTTATACCTAAATTTTCACATTTACAGTTTCCGAACTATTCCCACTTACGTTTGGCGCCCGATCTCGGGGCCGTAAATTAGAGGTTAGAATATCAACTTTTGGATAAAGATAGTGTGAGGTTGTTTAACCTGGAGGATTTGAGTTATTGATTAAAAAATTGTTAGAGCTAAATAACGCCTTTTGTAGCGACAATTAATTTATTTGAACTAACTCAAACCACCCTATGCCAACAAACAATCGCTAAATTTCCTTTCAATTGTTTACCAAAAAATAAGCTTTAATTCGGCAATATTTTTGCTTGATATTGACGACATATTTTCTTATCCATTTATAGATACGTCACTTTTGATCGCTCGTTCTTTCGTTAGATTTAACAGTTTTAGCGTTATTAGCTCACGACGTTTCGTAAACTTTTTTTTTTTTATTTATTGAGCGTGTTGTATAGAATACTACAGGTATTATTACGTCAAGAAATATAAAATATCACCAACATGTACACTTATAAAAGTTTTAAAAAGCTTTGTTTTCTTATTCTTTCTTTTTTTATTAGTTTTTCTCAGCTAGAAAAAAATTATAAAATACAAGTAATACGAGAGCTAACTATGTACTTATTTGTGGTAATCTTATAAAAAAAGGTAAATTAATTAAAGAGCACTTTTTAGGTTTCTTTTTATGTAAAATCAATACAACCTTGAATGGAGTGTTTAGAAATATTTGTCGAGTAAATAAAAATCAAAAAGTTTGTTGTAAACCAAGTTTATTCTTTTTTTTATTTCAAAAATCGAAAGCGTAAACAGAAGGTGCTATCTTAACATTGATTGTTACTTTTGTAACTTACTTATGTAATATTACTATTTATTAGCTTTTCTTTTCGGCGAACAAAGCTTTCTTTAAATAAAAGTTACTTTACTATTCACTAATGGGTGGGAGTATTTACTTCTATCCGCCCGTTCGTACGACCAGTGCATCCGTTTGTCCGTCTGTGCGCCCATCCGTCCGTTTGTTGCCTCATATCTCTATGTATCTACTTGTTAGCTTGCTAAATCTCTGTCTCTTTTCTTGTATGTCTACTCTTGTACATGGCTAGTCATTTGTATCCATCCATGTGTTTGTGAAAGTCTCTTTCCATGTGTCATCAATCTATTTTCATATTTTCTCCATTAGCCGAGTCTTACTTGTTCGCGGGTCTGCGTTTCTTATCGCATGTTTCTGCATTTATCTATCTGTTATATCTTAGATATAATACGACGTCCAAGAGCTGTGGACTTAGAATGAACCGCGATCACGATGAGAGACTATCAGTTCGTGAAGAGAGGAAACTCTCTAGGTAATTGCAGTATGACGAGCAAGTCGCATTTGTTCTGCAAGTCTGCGTTCCCTACAGCCTGTTTCTGCATTTATCTATCTGTTATATCTTAGATATGACATGACTTCCACGAGCTATGGGCTTAGAATGAACCGCGATTACGATCAGAGACTATCAGTTCGTGAAGAGTGGGAACTCTCTAGGTAATTGTAGTATGACGAGGAAGTCGAATTTGTTCTGCAAGTCTGCGTTCCCTACAGCCTGTTTCTGCATTTATCTATCGGTTATATCTTAGATATGACATGACTTCAAGAGCTATGGGCTTAGAATGAACCGCGATCACGATGAGAGACTATCAGTTCGTGAAGAGTGGGAACTCTCTAGGTAATTTTAGTATGACGAGCGAGTCGAATTAGTTCTGAAAGTCTGCGTTCTCTGCAGCCTGTTTCTGCAGTTATCTATCGGTTATATCTTAGATATGACATAACTTCCAAGAGCTATGAGCTTAGAATGAACCGCGATTACGATCAGAGACTATCAGTTCGTGAAGAGTGGGAACTCTCTAGGTAATTGTAGTATGACGAGGAAGTCGAATTTGTTCTGCAAGTCTGCGTTCCCTACAGCCTGTTTCTGCATTTATCTATCGGTTATATCTTAGATATCACATGACTTCCAAGAGCTATGGGCTTAGAATGAACCGCGATTTCGATCAGTTCGTGAAAAGTGGGAACTCTGTAGGTAATTTTAGTATGACGAAGGAGTACATACAAATATTTCATTTACAAATTATAAAATTATACAAATATTTTAAGGGGTAGCACTGATAGTAATACTCTGCAGCTGTTTTTACTAAAATACTATTATGAACGTACACAAACTATATATTTTTGATTTGACATAAAAAAATAGTAAAAATAAAACGAAGAAATATAGGAAAACCAAAGTATCTAGAAAAATATAAGAAATGACCTCGGCTTGAAATGCGGAAATTGTGTAATAAGTATATGAAGAATATATATATTTTTGCCCTAAGGGTATATGTTTAAACACATTTTCGAAATTAATCAAAAATTATACCGCACGCCATAAGAGAAGATGAAAAAGCGTCACAAAATTAATTATAGTAAATTAACAAAATATTAATAAATTATAAATGTTAGAAAAAAGTTTAAAGATGAAAAATAAGAGACCTCTTCTTCAATAAATTTTAAAGCTAATTTCCATTAAATTTCTTTGCTCATTAAATTTTTTTATTATTGTCTTAATTGGATAAATAAGGGAAATTTATAAAAAGGGCTTTCAAAAAAAAATAAGTAGTAGACATAAGTTTTTTAAAAGAGAGTTGAAGAAAATTGTTTAGGGTTTTTTACCCAATCTCAAAAATTAAATTTTAAAAATGCTAACAGAGAAGTTAAATTTAGAAGTCGATAGGAATCTCTGAAAAACTAAGCCTGTGTGTACACAGAGAGCAACTTGTGACGGAAACTCGTTGCTCAACCCAGCAATTTTAGAGTTAATGGCGACGCTCAGAATAATTTAAATGCCTAAAATTCATCAGGTTGTGCCTCATAGAGCGTCGAACGTCGACAGAAATATCACTTACTAAGAAGGAGCTAAAATACCTGAATAGAAATGAAACAAAGAGTTATTGTAGCAACTTAAAAAAGGTTTAGTAACAAAGTTAATAATCAAGGTGAGTCTCCATCTAAGAGTAATTCTTATTGTACTTTCAGAAAACAAAAATGAAACAATAACTCCATTTGAGTTAGTACGTAGGAAGTTCCACTTCCAGCAAGCGGTAGCACGGAAATGGCAATAGAAAATTAAATAAAATAAACAGAAAATAAGGTAAAAGATCCACAGGAAATAACTGTAATTTCAAAGAGTATATACGTTATGCGAAATTCTTCCAAGGAGCAAAAGGACAGATCTTAACCTGCGAAATAACTTTATACCATAACATCTGAGTTATTGATTTTAGTTAGTAAGTTTCAACTTTATGTTTAGTATTATTGACACATATTTCAAGCAAGTCTGTAGAAAATTATAGGAAGCAATTTACCAGAAACTCAACAGTAAAATTATAGCGCAAATAACCAAAAAAAATGGACCAATTTAGTTTCAAATTAGTTCTAAAATAATTTAATTTAATAATTGGTTTGACAATTATTTATTTACTTAATTAAAAGCAATTACTTAATGTAGATAATTTTTTGTATTATTTACTTGTTAAATTAATTATGTAGTTTCACTTTTTATAACAAAGTATTTCATTTTTACAAATATTTAGATTTCTTGTTTTCTATTTGTTGTCAAAACAAAGAAATGTAAATATTAGCATAGTACTGCCTATTATCAAATATAATGTTGGGAAAAAACACAATTATAGATAGTAGTCAGGAAAGCATCTATAGAAAACAAAAAAAAAGGCATGACTACTTTGATCTATCTTAATAATCATCGACTTCATGAGTATCACTTTTTAACTCATTATCCAAATTTTTCTCTTTAAAATCATCATAATCATCTGTTTAATTCGTATACTTATCGTGATAATCGTCAGATTAAACGGTATCGTCTTCTAACTAATTATCTAAATATAAAGTTCTAAATCATTAAGTATAATTATCTGCTTAGAATTCGAATACCCATCATCATTTTCTTCCACGATATCGTCACAGTTATATTCTTCAAGCTCGGCATAATAATCTGCTTCATTTGTATTATCTTTCTGTAATCATTTTCTTCATTTGCCTTATCCAAGTTATCATCTTCAAAATTATCACAATAATATGCTTAATACTCACCATAATCATTTTCTTCTTCTGTACTAACATTTTGTAAAAATAATCATCCCAAATACTAACTACTTCATAAGTATCATCTTCAATCATCATTAAAAACACAATCGTGCCTCACAGCTTCATCATCGTCATTAGTATAATCATCATTATTATAATCTTTATACGAGGGGTCAACCACTGCTCTGAATTTGTACACTGACTGCAGTTGAATACCAATGACTGCATATGCTATGGCTGCCATTTACTGCAGATGACTACCGTTGACAGCTCAGTTTTTGTACATTGACTGCAGAGAGTGGATAACCCCTCGTCTTTATATTATAATATTATAATATTATCATCTTTATAATCATCTTGTCAGAATAAATTTCTTTATCCGCACCATCAGGTCTTAATAATTTGCTTTATCAATATTTTCCACATTAGGACTAAACAAACTTGTAAAAATGATCGTTACAAATATCAACAGTTTCATAAGTATCATCTTCAATCATCATTAAAAACACAATCATGCATCACTGCTTGTAATCATCTGCACAATCACTTCTAATCATCTGATTTATTATGATATTCAAAATGATTGCAAAAATCTGTTGCATACTATCATCTTCATAATCATCTTGTCGGTATAAATTTCCTAATTTCCATCAGCTCTTAATAATTTGCTTTATAAATATTTTCGACATTGTAAAAAAATTGTTAAATAATCATCACAAATATCAACTACTTCATAAGTATCATCTTCAATCATTATTAAAAACACAATCACGCCTCACAGCTTCATAATAGTTGTTATTGTAATAATCTGCATAATCCCTTCTAATCATCTGATTTATTATCATCAAAAATTTTGCAACGTTTTGTTGCATTTGAACTATCATCTTCATAATATTCTTGTCAAAATAAACATCTTTATCTGTACCATCAGCTCTTAATGATCTGCTTTATCAAATTTTAAACACTCTAAAAAAATTGTGAAAATCATCATAACAAATATCGACTACTTCATAAGTATCATCTGCAATCATCATTAAAAACACAATCATGTCTAACAGTTTCATCATCGTCATTATTGTAATCATAGCATAATCATTTCTAATCATCTGATTTCTTTTCTTTCAGAATTATTGCAACGGTCTGTTGCATTTGGACTATATTTTTTATAATCATCTTGCCAGAATAAATTTCTTTATCCGTACTATCAGCTCTTAATAATTTGCTTTATAAATATTTTCGACATTCTAAAAAAAATTGTATAAATAATCATCACAAATATCAACTACTTCATAAGTATCATCTTCAATCATTATTAAAAACACAATCACGCCTCACAGCTTCATCATCGTTGTTATTGTAATCATCTGCATAATCTCTTCTAATCATCTGATTTATTATCATCAAAATTATTGAAACGTTCTATTGTATTTGAACTATCATCTTCATAATCATCTTGTCAAAATAAACATCTTTATCTGTACCATCAGCTCTTTAGATCTGCTTTATCAAATTTTCCAAATTCTAAAAAATTGCGAAAATCATCTTCACAAATATCGACTACTTCATAAGTATCATCTGCAATCATCATTCAAAACACAATCATGTCTCACAGTTTCATCATCGTCATTATTGTAATCATTGATTTATTTTCTTTCAGAATTATTGCAACGATCTGTTGCATTTGGACTATATTTTTCATAATCATCTTGTCAGAATAAATTTCTTTATCCGTACCATCAGCTCTTAATAATTTGCTTTATAAATATTTTCGACATTCTAATAAAAATTGTATAAATAATCACCACAAATATCAACTAATTTATAAGTATCATCTTCAATCAATAGAAAAAACACAATCACGCCTCATCATCGTTGTTATTGTAATCATCTGCATAATCCCTTCTAATCATCTGATTTATTATCATCAAAATTTTTGCAACGTTCTGTTGCATTTGAGCTATCATCTTCATAATCATCTCGTCAAAATAAACATCTTTATCTGTATCATCAGCTCTTAATGATCTGTTTATCAAATTTTCAACATTCTAAAAAAAATTTGAAAATCATCATCACAAATATCAATTACTTCATAAGTATCATCTTCACTAATCATTAAAAACACAATCATGCCTCACAGCTTTATCATCGTCATTATTGTAATGATTCTAATCATCTGATTTATTTTCTTTCAGAATTATTGCAACGATCTGTTACGTTTGAACTATCATCTTCTTAATCATCTATTTATCTGATTAATCTGTAGCATCAGATCTTAATTATCTGCTTTAATATTTTCGCCATTCTAAGAAAATTGATAAAAAAGATCACCGCCAGAACCATTATCTTCATGACCTGCTTCAAATGAATCATGATCTTTAATACCATCATGACAGTCGTCATCTTTTAATCATAAGATTTGTCTGCATTAAAACACTTCAAACTTTTTGGAAAAACATCATTCGCGTATATGCTTCATTGGGCCCGTCAGTACTTAATCATCACAATTGTTTGCGTAGCGTAAATCATCATGATCTTCAAAATCTTCTTGACAACCAGCAACCTTCAAATCTAAATCATTTATATTATCAGCAGCTTAAACATTTTCTTAAAAATCGTTATCAGTTGCTTTTTATGTATCATTTTCATCACTGCTTGATAGATGTCTTCGGAAACACCATCATAATCATTTAATCATCCCTGCATTATTATCGTCAGTGTCTTAATGATCTTTCAACTTTATTTTTCTAATAGATATTTTCATGTCATGATTAACTGCTTCATCTGCATCTTCTTCTTCTAATCATCTGCTTGGTCAGTATTTTCGATTTTATCATCGCCTTTATCATTATTATGAGCTTTAAAAAAAAAGTTGTTATAGTCAATGCAGTATTCCTTTTTTTTTGAGATATTAGAGAGTTCTTTAAAAAAATCTTTAATATATTAATATTTCCGTTTCCTTTCTTCTCTTTTTCTTAGACATTTTACATGATATTATTATAAATAGTTTTGCTCTAAAATAGTCATAAAATGGCAAAAGTGACTGTCATGCCTCATGAGAATATCCCAACACGTTCTACTCTCAAACATTTTGACATTGCAAAAATAATTAATTTGTAGAATACTAATATTTACTAAAAGAGAGACGAATTCGAAATATAGATATTTCGTCGTTTTGTAGTATTAGCATAAGCTTTTAAACAAATTTACAACTACAAACAAAACAGACCTATTTTAAAATCTCCAGAGTACAATAGTTAAACTATGACATGTTAGCAGTACAATGTAAATTGTTTGATCTAACAACGTTACAAAACTGAATAACTTAAAAAAAACAGGTTGTTCAAATACAACTTTTACAACAAAAATATCAAAAACAAATCAATACATTATAGAAAGAAAACATCCATTGATGATATTTAAGAAAAGAAAAAAGAAAACAAAGGGTTATTAAACAAAGGCTAATGAAGATAACTCTCCCTAACTCGAATGTCATTTCTAGTACTTGTCCCCAAGCTTTTCATATGGGTTAACGAACTTCAAGTCAATTGCATTTTGTAATTTCCATCAACAACTCGTTTAGTTTGTAACTAAATTACTACGTACTTGATTCATAAATTGACTATGCTAAATAAGAAATCTCGCTTTAAATTAAATATAAATGTACAAGGCGATTCGTAATCTATAAGACACAACTTTCATGTCCAATATTTGTGTCCAAAGTTTGTAACAAACGTTTGTGTCAAACATTCGTAACGAACGTTTGTGACAAACATTTTTGTATCAAACGTCTGTGTTTAAGTTAATAATGTGGATTTAGCCTACTTCTTTTTAAACTAAGTAGTTAATTAGGCATGAATAATAACAATTATGAGCGATAGTGCATGCAATTAATTTTATTAGCCATTTTATTATTTAATTAAACTATAAACTTCAGAGATTTATTTAAAAGTTTGATATTTAATTTAAAAGAAAAACGAACATTTTTTGTTGCAAAAATTAGTAACTTTCGGGTATACAACGAAAAACAGATGAAATTATGTAATTTTTTCATTTAGTATTTAAATAATTATAAATGGAGCGCAAATTAATGAAATAAAAATTGTTAAAATTTTTACAAGTACTTGGCAAATAAATTGCGTGTAAGCAGAAACGTTAGTTTTAATAAAGTTTCTCTTATTGCCATTTCACATTATATTCGCCTTCTTCTTAATATAAGTAAAAGCTACTCCCTACTTTATCAAGCTCCAGTGCTAATAGAAGAGGTGTTAAATTAATTAAAGACTTAAAACTGGGAAGAAGTTTTTCAAGCGAAATATAAGATAAGATATACGTCAAAGTTATAATTTTAAGCTATTTAAATTTGAGTTTTAAAGCAAAATGAAATTTTTAATTTACGTTATTTAAATTTTGTTTCTTCTACATTAAATACAAAATTATATGTATAAAGAGTTTTGATGGTATAAGTAATTTACAAGGTACTTTATAATCAAACACTTAAAACTCTCTTTCTTACTACATTTAACTTTACTTGTTATTCATTAATTAATTACTATTTTATATAAAGACATTCTCTTCTTCATCTTCTTCATTTTCGATTAAAATTATTCAAACAAAAATTTTTTTCTAAATATTTGCTTTGTTTTACTTCTAAAATATCTTAAATTCTTTGGATTCCACATTACGTAAAACTAAATTATCTACAATAATTAATTGTGAACCAGAACTACTTGATTTATACCTTTGTGCCTCACATCACTTTGATTGCAGATTTAATAAGGAAGCTAAATATTCAGTAATACATAGGGTGTTATATTTGAAAAAATCATGACAACCGAATTTTTCTGGAAGTGTTGATTTTCAAGTAAACAAACAAAGACCGTTGAAAGAAAGTGATAATATCTGAAAAAGTATTTCGGTTTTGCCAATGTGCCTTAAGTCATTTTGATTGCAAATTTAATAAGGAAGCCAAATATTCAGTAATACATAGGGTGTTATATTTGAAAAAATCATGAAAACCGAATTTTTCTGGAAGTGTTGATTTTAAAGTAAACAAACAAAGACCCCTGAAAGAGAGTGATAATATCTGGAGAAGTATTTCGGTTTTGCCTATGTGCCTTAAGTCATTTTGATTGTAAATTTTATAAGGAAGCTAAATATTCAATAATCCACATGGTGTTATATTTGAAAAAATCATAAAACCGCATTTTTCTGGAAGTGTTGATTTTCAAGTAAACAAACAAAGACCCTTGAAAGAAAGTGATAATATCTGGAGAAGTATTTCGGTTTTGCCTATGTGCCTTAAGCCATTTTGATTGCAAATTTAATAAGGAAGCTAAATATTCAATAATCCACAGGGTGTTATATTTGAAAAAACATGAAAACCGAATTTTTCTGGAAGTGTTGATTTTCAAGTAAACAAACAAAGACCCTTGAAAGAAAGTGATAATATCAGGAGAAGTATTTCGGTTTTGCCAATGTGCCTTAAGTCATTTTGATTGCAAATTTCATAAGGAAGCTAAATATTCAATAATCCACATGGTGTTATATTTGAAAAAATCATGAAAACAGAATTTTTCTGGAAGTGTTGATTTTCAGGAAACAAACACATACCGTTGAAAGAAAGTGATAATATCTGGAGAAGTATTTCGGTTTTGCCAATGTGCCTTAAGTCATTTTGATTGCAAATTTAATAAGGAAGCTAAATATTCAGTAATACATAGGGTGTTATAATTGAAAAAATCATGAAAACCGAATTTTTCTGGAAGTGTTGATTTTAAAGTAAACAAACAAAGACCCCTGAAAGAAAGTGATAATATCTGGAAAAGTATTTCGGTTTTGCCTATGTGCCTTAAGTCATTTTGATTGTAAATTTTATAAGGAAGCTAAATATTCAATAATCCACATGGTGTTATATTTGAAAAAATCATGAAAACCGCATTTTTCTGGAAGTGTTGATTTTCAAGTAAACAAACAAAGACCCTTGAAAGAAAGTGATAATATCTGGAGAAGTATTTCGGTTTTGCCTATGTGCCTTAAGCCATTTTGATTGCAAATTTAATAAGGAAGCTAAATATTCAATAATCCACAGGGTGTTATATTTGAAAAAACATGAAAACCGAATTTTTCTGGAAGTGTTGATTTTCAAGTAAACAAACAAAGACCCTTGAAAGAAAGTGATAATATCAGGAGAAGTATTTCGGTTTTGCCAATGTGCCTTAAGTCATTTTGATTGCAAATTTCATAAGGAAGCTAAATATTCAATAATCCACATGGTGTTATATTTGAAAAAATCATGAAAACAGAATTTTTCTGGAAGTGTTGATTTTCAAGTAAACAAACAAAGACCGTTAAAAGAAAGTGATAATATCTGGAGAAGTATTTCGGTTTTGCCTATGTGCCTTAAGTCATTTTGATTGCAAATTTAATAAGGAAGCTAAATATTCAATAATCCACAGGGTATTATATTTGAAAAAATCACGAAAACCGAATTTTTCTGGAAGTGTTGATTTTCAAGTAAACAAACAAAGACCGTTGAAAGAAAGTGATAATATCTGGAGAAGTATTTCGGTTTTGCCTATGTGCCTTAAGTCATTTTGATTGCAAATTTAATAAGGAAGCTAAATATTCAATAATCCACATGGTGTTATATTTGAAAAAATCATGAAAACCGAATTTTTCTGGAAGTGTTGATTTTCAAGTAAACAAACAAAGACCGTTGAAAGAAAGTGATAATATCTGGAGAAGTATTTCGGGTTTGCCTATGTGCTTTAAGTCACTTTGATTGCAAATTTAATAAGGAAGCTAAATATTCAATAATCCACAGGGTGTTATATTTGAAAAAATCATGAAAACCGAATTTTTCAAATCTTTGTTTCAATTTTTCAAATCTTTCTTTGTTTGTTTAAAAAAACAAAGACCGTTGAAATAAAGTGATAATATCTGGAGAAATATTTCGGTTTTGCCTATATGCTTTAAGTCATTTTGATTGCAAATTTAATAAGGAAGCTAAATATTCAATAATCCACAGGGTGTTATATTTGAAAAAATCATGAAACCCGAATTTTTCTGGAATTGTTGATTTTCAAGTAAACAAACAAAGACCGTTGAAAGAAAGTGACAATATCTGAAGAAGTATTTCGGTTTTGCCTATGTGCCTTAAGCCATTTTGATTGCAAATTTAATAAGGAAGCTAAATATTCAATAATCCACAGGGTGTTATATTTGAAAAAATCATGAAAACCGAATTTTTCTGGAAGTGTTGATTTTCAAGTAAACAAACAAAGGCCGTTGAAAGAAAGTGATAATATCTGGAGAAGTATTTCGGTTTTGCCTATGTGCCTTAAGTCATTTTGATTGCAAATTTAATAAGGAAGCTAAATATTCAATAATCCACATGGTGTTATATTTGAAAAAATCATGAAAACCGAATTTTTCTGGAAGTGTTGATTTTCAAGTAAACAAACAAAGACCGTTGAAAGAAAGTGATAATATCTGGAGAAGTATTTCGGTTTTGCCTATGTGCCTTAAGTCATTTTATTGCAAATTTAATAAGGAAGCTAAATATTCAATAATCCACAAAGTGTTATATTTGAAAAAATCATGAAAACCGAATATTTCTGGAAGTGTTGATTTTCAAGTAAACAAACAAAGACCGTTGAAAGAAAGTGATAATATCTGAAGAAGTATTTCGGTTTTGCCTATGTGCCTTAAGTCATTTTGATTGCAAATTTAATAAGGAAGCTAAATATTCAATAATCCACAGGGTTGTTATATTTGAAAAAAACATGAAAACCGAATTTTTCTGGAAGTGTTGATTTTCAAGTAAACAAACAAAGACCGTTAAAAGAAAGTGATAATATCTGAAGAAGTATTTCGGTGTTGCCTATGTGCCTTAAGTCATTTTGATTGCAAATTTAATAAGGAAGCTAAATATTCAGTAATACATAGGGTGTTACATTTGAAAAAATCATGAAAACAGAATTTTACTAAAAGTGTTGATTTTCAAATAAACGAACAAAGACCGTTGAAAGAAAGTGACAATATCTGAAGAAGTATTTCGGTTTTGCCTATGTGCCTTAAGCCATTTTGATTGCAAATTTAATAAGGAAGCTAAATATTCAATAATCCACAGGGTGTTATATTTGAAAAAATCATGAAAACCGAATTTTTCTGGAAGTGTTGATTTTCAAGTAAACAAACAAAGGCCGTTGAAAGAAAGTGATAATATCTGGAAAAGTATTTCGGTTTTGCCTATGTGCCTTAAGTCGCTTTGATTGCAAATTTAATAATGAAACTCAATTTTCAATAATATACAGGGCATTACTTTAGAAAAAATCATGAAAACTGAATTTCTCTAAAAGTGTTGATTTTCAACTAAACAGAGGTTTTTGAAAGAAGTGTAATATCTCGAGAAGTATTTGGTTTTTGTCTATGTGCGTAACATCATTTTGGTTGCAAATTTAATAATGAAACTCAATTTTCAATAATATACAGGGCATTACTTTAGAAAAAATCATGAAAACTGAATTTCTCTAAAAGTGTTGATTTTCAACTAAACAGAGGTTTTTGAAAGAAGTGTAATATCTCGAGAAGTATTTGGTTTTTGTCTATGTGCGTAACATCATTTTGATTGCAAATTTAATAAGGAAGCTTAATATTTAATAATGCACAGGGTTTTAAATTTGAAAAAATCATGAAATCCGAATTTTACTAAAAGTGTTGATTTTCAAATAACAAACAAGGACCGTTGAAAGAAGTGACAATATCTGGAGAACTATTTTGGTTTTGCTTATGTGCTTTACGTCATTTTGGTTACAAATTTAATAATGAGACTCAATTTTCAATAATATACCGGGCATTACTTTAGAAAAAATCATGGAAACTGAATTTTACTAAAAGTGTTGATTTTCAACTAAACAGAGGTTTTTGAAAGAAGTGACAATATCTCGAGAAGTATTTGGGTATAGCCTATATGCGTCGCATCAGTTTGATTGCAAATTTAATAAGAAAGCCAAATATTCAATAATACACAATAATAGTGACTTTCATTATTTTAACATCTCAAATCAGGAAATAAAAAATAATAATATACGTTTACGTGGTGTTACATTTAAGAAAATTGAAGAAAACTGCTCGTAAATAGAAATCTCGTACTGGTAATATCTCGTGAACTGTTTGGATTTAAAGAAATGTCGTGTAGCAATTTAATAAAGTTCACGAAAGTAGTTTACTTTTACTAAATCGATTTTTGATATTTCATTTCATTGCGAGCGATCATTAAATAAATTAATCCAATCGAAAAGCAATGTCACAAAATACAAAACAAAGGAAATGGTATAATTTGCAATTTTAACAAAATCACGACCAAGGTAAAAGTCGAGAGAAAAAAATACTTAGATCTAAATTAATCACGGATGAATTCAAATAATAGAATTTTAACCGCACCTTTTTACCTCTTTTAAAACAACAATAAGAGCATCTGATTCTTTGTTAAAACTAACTCGATGCCACTAAAGAAAATAATGTTGTAATAGGTTAATAGGCTTGGCTTACACAATTACATCAATACGCACTCACTTTTATTTTTATTTTAAGTTAAATTTAAAACAATGCAAAAAATTTCTCAAAAAACGTGCCTTAATTTAATATTCATAAGAAGGATTTACTAACTAATTGCTTTAGCCTATTTAATGCTTGATTTCTTTTTAAAAAGAAAATCATGTCTTTACTTCTTGATTAGATTTTACATACAATGTTTGTATTTGTAATGCCACACTTAAATGGAAAAGTCTTTGGAACTAAACGAAGTAAAATTAAATTGGAAACTATGAGGAGTAACGTAATAATGTATGAACTTGTTTACATTCTTGAGCAAGCTATTTTATCTAATCTCTTCAATAGAGTTAACTGTAGTAGAGGTATTGATTGTAAATTAAATTATCTTAACAACGAGATGCTTACATGTAAAACGACTAAAACCTACAAATTGAACCAATATGCGATGTCACAGTGGGCAAACTGAGCGAATTTGAAAAAAAACACAAAAAAGAAGTTACGAGTTAAATCATAAATTCCAGAAGGAAAAGAAAATTCAGCAAAAATTTCATTCCAATTTTATTTTATTACAATTTTCATCTTATTATTAAATATGTGACCAAGGGTGAACAATCAACCATTTTTCTGCTTACCAAAGAAGAAAAGTAACTTGGAGAGAGTTTGTTGCAACTAAAGATGATTTACCAATGCAATTGTAACTTAAACTTATGTGACTTGATGACCCTGGTAGATATACAATGTTATTATTATTACATAACCTTAAAATGACATTATGTTTGCGTGATAAACAGTTAACTGATCGTAAAAAGAATGACAAAAGTTTTGTGGTTAACTCAAGATTTCGCCACATAATTTAAAACACGTTGCTTGTTGCAATTTTTTTAATTGTTAAAAGATACACAGATTAATTCCCTTTAAACATAGAAATACAGTTGACGTAGTGTTGGGTTAGAAATGATTAAATGCAAATATTTTTATTCACTTAAACAACCCTTGTTAAGCCACTTGTTAGTCCCTAGTCTTTTAAATTCTGTAATAGAATAAGTTTCAAGCGAATCAACACTTTAAAAGTAATGTACTCAACAACTGTTGACTTTGTATTGGAAACTAGCCTCAGATACACGTAGGGAGCTTTTTAAAAAAACTCAATAAGGGTTGATTGGATTAAAATTATTAATAAAAACAAATTTACAGAGAATTAAAACTAGAACCTTCGTAAAAAGAATTTTAACATTTAAGTTCTTGGATCAGAAGTTATGTCTGTTCCTTAAATCGAAATTGTTAATATGAACAAACTTAAAATAATAATTAAATTAACTAGCATCTTCATTCAAAAAACACTATATTTAAGCTCTTAGATTACACGTTATGTCTGGTTATGTATCAGGAGATTGCTAAGAAGCACAATATAGTAAACTTTTTAAAATAACTCAAATAGGACTGCATGGATCAATATTACTAATAGGAACAAACTTATTGACAATTAAATTTCCTACAATTCCCATTAAAATAATTTAAATTTGAGCTCTTAGTTCAAAAGTTATGTTGGTTTCTGTATCAAAAAACAGCTAGCGATACTATTTAGAGAGCTTTTAACAATAACTCAAAAAAAGCTGCTTAAATCAAAATTGTTTATTGGTACAAAGTTATAGAGAATTGAATTAACTAGCATCTTCATTCAAAAAACACTATATTTAAGCTCTTAGATCACACGTTATGTCTGGTTATGTATCAGGAGATTGCTAAAAAGCACAATCTAGTAAGCTTTTTAAAATAACTCAAATAGGGCTGCATGGATCAATATTACTAATAGAAACAAACTTATAGACAATTAAATTTACTACAATTCCCATTAAAATAATTTAAATTTGAGCTCTTAGTTCAAAAGTTATGTTTGTTTCTGTATCAAAAAACAGCTAGCAATACTATTTAGAGAGCTTTTAACAATAACTCAAAAAAAGCTGCTTAAATCAAAATTGTTTATTGGTACAAAGTTATAGAGAATTGAATTAACTAGCATCTTCATTCAAAAAACACTATATTTAAGCTCTTAGATCACACGTTATGTCTGGTTATGTATCAGGAGATTGCTAAAAAGCACAATCTAGTAAGCTTTTTAAAATAACTCAAATAGGGCTGCATGGATCAATATTACTAATAGAAACAAACTTATAGACAATTAAATTTACTACAATTCCCATTAAAATAATTTAAATTTGAGCTCTTAGTTCAAAAGTTATGTTGGTTTCTGTATCAAAAAACAGCTAGCGATACTATTTAGAGAGCTTTTAACAATAACTCAAAAAAAGCTGCTTAAATCAAAATTGTTTATTGGTACAAAGTTATAGAGAATTGAATTAACTAGCATCTTCATTCAAAAAACACTATATTTAAGCTCTTAGATCACACGTTATGTCTGGTTATGTATCAGGAGATTGCTAAAAAGCACAATCTAGTAAGCTTTTTAAAATAACTCAAATAGGGCTGCATGGATCAATATTACTAATAGAAACAAACTTATAGACAATTAAATTTACTACAATTCCCATTAAAATAATTTAAATTTGAGCTCTTAGTTCAAAAGTTATGTTTGTTTCTGTATCAAAAAACAGCTAGCAATACTATTTAGAGAGCTTTTAACAATAACTCAAAAAAAGCTGCTTAAATCAAAATTGTTTATTGGTACAAAGTTATAGAGAATTGAATTAACTAGCATCTTCATTCAAAAAACACTATATTTAAGCTCTTAGATCACACGTTATGTCTGGTTATGTATCAGGAGATTGCTAAAAAGCACAATCTAGTAAGCTTTTTAAAATAACTCAAATAGGGCTGCATGGATCAATATTACTAATAGAAACAAACTTATAGACAATTAAATTTACTACAATTCCCATTAAAATAATTTAAATTTGAGCTCTTAGTTCAAAAGTTATGTTTGTTTCTGTATCAAAAAACAGCTAGCGATACTATTTAGAGAGCTTTTAACAATAACTCAAAAAAAGCTGCTTAAATCAAAATTGTTTATTGGTACAAAGTTATAGAGAATTGAATTAACTAGCATCTTCATTCAAAAAACACTATATTTAAGCTCTTAGATCACACGTTATGTCTGGTTATGTATCAGGAGATTGCTAAAAAGCACAATCTAGTAAGCTTTTTAAAATAACTCAAATAGGGCTGCATGGATCAATATTACTAATAGAAACAAACTTATAGACAATTAAATTTACTACAATTCCCATTAAAATAATTTAAATTTGAGCGCTTAGTTCAAAAGTTATGTTTGTTTCTGTATCAAAAAACAGCTAGCGATACTATTTAGAGAGCTTTTAACAATAACTCAAAAAAAGCTGCTTAAATCAAAATTGTTTATTGGTACAAAGTTATAGAGAATTAAATTAACTAGCATCTTCATTCAAAAAACACTATATTTAACCTCTTAGATCACACGTTATGTCTGGTTATGTATCAGGAGACTGCTAAGAAGCATAATCTAGAAAGCTTTTTGAAATAACTCAAAAATGGCTGCATGGGTCAATTTTACTTGGGGATCAGTAAAACGTGTAGAAAATTCAATTCCCTGCAATTCCCACTAAAATAATTTAAATTTTAGCTTTCAGTTCAAAAGTTATGTTTGTTTCTGTATTATAAAACAGCTCCCTTTTTAGAGAGCTTTTGAAAATAGCTCATAAAGGGTTGCTTAAATTAAAATTCTTTATAGAAACAAGTTATAGAGAAATAATTTATCTAGCATCTTCATTAAAAAAAAACATTAAATTTCAGCTCTTGGATCATAAGTTATGTCTGTTTCTGTATCAGAAGGCTGCTAAGAAGCTCTATCTAGAGAGCTTTTGAAAATAACTCGAAAAGTACTGTTTAAATCAAAATTATTTATAGAAGAATAGTTATAAAGAATTGAATCTGCAATAATCATTTACAAAACTTAAAATTTAAGCTTCAGTTTAGAAGTTTTGTGCAGATTTCTACCAAAAAACTGCAATAAACAGCAGTCTATCGCGAACTTCTTAAAATAACTCAAAAACGTATACGTGAATCAAAATTGTTTATAAAACCAAAGTTGTAGGAAATTAACAATACTATAATAATAATAATTCACAAAGTTTGAATTTAAGCACTCAGTTTAGAAGTTAGGAAGACTGCAATGGGAAAATCTTGAATATTAAGATGTTTATTGTTATCACACTAGGGACGAATGATATTAAAGGGGACTCGAATACAATTTCAATTGCTCAAAATTTGCAACAATTAATTTATTTATAAGTAAATGCTTTGTTTATCACGTTACACAAGTAAATATTTTGTTATAAAAATTTATGAAGAGCCAACTGCCTTATTAAAATTTGTAAGTACGCGTAACAAAGTTTATGAACAATTAAAAATGTTTTTGAAAGGATGTTCGATGGTAACGTTCATTTATATGCTTTGAAAGAGTCGAGAGGTGCGGGATAATTAACTTTTTTTAAAAAATAATTCCATAAAGCACACAAAACATTTAATTAAAAGCTGCAACTTTGTTCCATTTCGATGCAATTTTTATGCAACTTATTAATGACGAAAATATTCTTGAAGGAAATAAGAAAAAGTAATTGTAAATTTTTCTGCGTACCTACGAAGAATATTAATGAATTTAAAGTCTTCACTTTTAGAGCAAACAAATTGTGCAAATGTTCGTATCAACATTCATGTTGAATAACAACACTTAATTTTAATACACATAAAATTGTCACATTTTAACAAACTCTTTAAAATATAAATTTTTCTTTTAAACTTTGATATCCATTTTACATTTAAATAAAATTTAAAACTCCAACAACTTGAAAGCTCTTCTGGAATATTTAATGCAACGATGCACACTGCTTCAACTTAAAACAGTTCTTATCTTTAAATGCATCGTTGTTGCTCCAGTTAGATTTTTACTGATATTATTTTACTACACTATAGAGAGAGATTGTTAAAAGAGTTTAATTTTGAAAAGCTTCTGCTACTATACAGGGTGGTGACAGGAACTCTCGGTCATGGAAATTTAAATTTTCAAATTAAATTTCTGGCGTTATAAATCATCCAAAATTAATTTTTTTTATTGATTTAAATGCAAAATTTTATGCTCTAAAATTTTTAATTCAAGATTTTTTTTCTAAAAAAAATTAGGAAGCAGGAAATCACTAAAGTATGATTTTACCTATTAAATCTCTATGACCGAGAACTCCGGTCACCATCCTGTACGTTTTAAACTAACATAAATTAGTTTGCTATTTTAAAGTAACTAATCAGTTTTCAAACTTATAACTTGAAACGAATATTATATTAAAAGTTTGATTTGTTTTTCCAAAAAGATAACTTTAAATTACGTAATTTTCAAACTTTTGCAACAAAAGATGTTTTAAACTAAAATACTAGATGGTGACCCGAAATAAGAGCTAACATAATTTTTTATATTTTTCTAACTTCTATTTATAACGGCTACAAAGTAAGAAAAGCTCAGGTATGTCGCCCTTTTGAATTTATGCACTCATTGAGCCCCTGCGTGCTTTCATGAGCTTTCTATGGTTGCATTTCTTTTCACAAGCTTTTCCTCTGATATTATAAAATACCGAAGTCTTATTTAGATTTTCCATGACGTAGCCACCGCTTTCACTACATTTTGTATAATTTTTCCAAAAAATGTTGCCCATTATTGGCATTCCTATCCCTGGAAAAGGTCCTTAATCTAATGCGACTCCTTTTGCTGATGTGAGTGTTCCAATTTCTCCATCTTTGTTTCTTCCATCCCAACACATTTGGACCAGCACACGTTTCTCTTACATGAGCAAAAAGTCAAAAAAAACTTACTTTCGTGACTTCGAGAACAAATATACCTACTCAAATGAGGTATAGTCTGCCTCACAATTATTGGATTTAGTGACTTTTCTTATTAAGGCCTTTTTGGCCCCACCAACCCGAAGTCGTCGACTGTGACTCGGTTTAAAACAGATAATCAGGCGGAAAAATCTCAACTTTCCTCCCCCATTTCTCGTAGGATTTTTTTTCATTTTTCGTCTTTTTTGACTGCGCCAATCCAAATTTGAGGCGCTCTATGGATGCCCCGAAAAATTCCCGGCGGCTCACCGAACCAAATCGGCTTCTCCCTATCTGACAACAGGAAGGAAGCCAAGGACATCCCGGTTCTCTCGTTATTCCCAAATAGTCACTAAAAATGGACCGTTTTTTGAAAAATCGCAGCGCCCTTTGTATGGAAGTCGTAGAAACAATTTCGCGGTAGCTAGTAGGGAAAGGTGCGATGTAACTTTGAAGCTTGGTCCCAAAGCCTTCAATCCATAGGAAAGGTGCCGGAGATTTCGCCGCGAGGATCATTTCTTGTCGCCCCCTCTGTAGGGCGGGTATGGGAGATATCCAGGAGCCGATACCGAACCGAGGATTTACACCCCCTAGAGACGCCCAATCCGGAATTTGAATTTGATACTAAAAAAAAGTTTTTGGCATATGCCGAATTTCTGTCATTTGGGAAAACGGCCGAAGGGATCGGTTCGAATTTTATGTCAGACGATAGCCAAATGACGTCTCATTTACCGTAAGGATAAAAATTCCAAACTTTCTTCCTAGTTTTTGCTGTGCGATATTTCAAAATCGGAGAACGATTTTAGGAAATTCTGTGACCATCTATCTAGATTTTTCAAAACTAAAACCGGGGTATTTATCGGGCTCGCCTAGCGTACCCGAATCTATAATTTTTCGTCGATTGACAAATTTCGATTTTTTGGCCAATCCAGAGCTATAAAAAAAATTTCATCGCACCGATTGGTTTGAAATTTGAGGAGGGGATACCTATATGTTTGTCTTACATAACTGTAAATTTTGAGCTCTAGCAATTAAAGGATATTGAAGATGTAAATTTTTACCTAAAAAGTGCTGATTATAACCCATTTAAAGCCCCCTACGACGCCCCCATATACCAAATTAAAAATTTAACCTCTAAAAATCATAACACATAAGCATAAAATAGAGTCGGCACTTCGTGCCTCCGGTGAGTAACTTTGTTACTCTATTATAAAGATAGAATTATTATTTTTATTACAACGACAGAATGACAGAAGGGGAGGTTGTTGAGTTACTACTTGTTGGCAAAATAAAGTTACCCCTCACATTAAATATGTGGTGATAAGACGGTTACATCCACAATTTGTGCTAAACGTATAGCCAGGGTGGACATTAATTGTGATGCTGACTGTACGTATGGTTGGCATAAATGTTCAATTCATTTTGGTTTAGATCTATCTGGGAGCTGGAGCAATTACAAAGATGTGAAAAATGAAATATTACACAATTACATAATTCAATGCACACCTAATCACAATAATTTCGACATTTTAATGTTAAAATTTTTGTATTTAAAATGTATTCTTGCACGTCATCAAGGTTGCTTTCTACACACAGTAACGTAAAAATTGTTTAAATTAGTTTAAGGTTATAAAATGGTTTTTAATTTTAAATTTTAAACATAAAAAAGTGTATGTGCACTGATGTAGAATATAAAATAATTTTTAAATGATTATTGCGCGAATATTATTAGGAAAAAGTTTCGTAGACAAAATCTATTGATTGAAATTCATTTGGAATGAGTTTGTACTTGCACCTAAGTGCAACATTAATTTATTATTAAGTAGTGATATTGCTGCTTCAAAATGGCACATTTACATAAAATATTGCTTATATTAAATTGCAAATTTGACTGATTGAGTTCGTGTAGCAAAATGAAACTGTTATTACTACAGAAATTGAACCTCGCGTATACATATAACTTTCATCATTATATTCATTATTATGCAAAACATCAAAAAGCCAAACACTATATTCAAAGACTTTGATTTGCACAAGAAATGTATTGAAAGCTCTGTATTTAAAATAAAAAGGAAAAATCCAAGATGGGACTCATTATAGAACTTTTCTAATTATTTAATATCAAAGGTAGCAAAATGAACGCCTTAAGGGATGTTAGAATATTTTTTTTTAGTTATTCTGTGTGGAAACTTCAGATTTAATTAAAATGACACACGTAGCACATGTTAAAATAAACTATTTCTAATCAGGCCCGTACTGGCCCGGCCGCCTGACCAGCGATTGCCCAAGTGAAATTGAGGCCAAATGGAAAAATCTAAATGACGAAAAAAGTTCATAATAAACAAACAGTATGTTCCTCTTGCTTAATTTTACAGTACAAAAGTAGGTATCTTTAAAAATTTCTAAAGTTGATCTAAGCTCATTGACCTTGAAAATTCTAAAAATTTTCGTCTACGGCACTATGGGAGCCTGTGGGAAATCTTTGGAACCTAGGCCCCTGATAGTGTCGCTACTCGCTACGCCACTGCATTTGGGGTCAATTTATTTTGTAGCCTGTGGGGCCAACCACTAGCCAGTCCGGCCCTGTTACTAATTGAACGTTTAAAGCAGTATTAACGGGTAGACCACGAAACTTGTAATCCCTTACAATTTTTTCCTTCACGGCTAATAACCAATAACAAACATTACAGTCTAGATCAATCGATTATGTCAGGCAAATTATGACAGATGTCATAGTTATTATAGAGATATTTATGACTCATAAATAAACATTATTTTCAATTTGATGTTTACCTACTCCAAGAGAGACTTATGTTGGCGAGCGATGGGAACACGCAGATACTAAAATTATTGGTATTTATCCTCACCAACGCAGAAGTAAACGTATTTCAATTATTAAAGGGGCGTGGCCAAATCTGCGCGAACTTATCCCTACCGCTCGCCATCAGGGATCTGTGTTACACTACACTGCTCCAATTAAAAAAATTTTTCTTAATTTCTGGACGTTTTAAGTCCCCCTGAGCCCAAAAATGCAAGAACAATTCTTAGAGTCCGTCTGTCATGGATTAGGGTGTATGTAACAGCTGTGGAGCAAAAACTACTGAACAGGTTTTTGAGGAATTTGGTTTTAACCACTTTAACAAAATTTTATTGAAAAAATAGCTTTAAAAATATCTATACAGGGTGTCTAAAAATAAAAAAGTTATTTTGAGAAAGTACATTAAATCCCCTATTAACAATAAATTTCAAATTTTTTAATTCAAAATGGCGGCCAATCTTTGTGGCTATTGCCTTAAAACTTGGTCGATAATTATTTTTATGAAAATTTTAAAGCGGCATTGTATAGCCAAAATACAGAGCTTCGGTCCTATTCTAGTCGATTATAAAAATTAGGTACTTCAAAACTGCCTACCTAGAAGGGACCAAACTAGGTCAAAATTTTGATATCGATTTTCTAAAAACTTGTTCCGGCCGTTTGTGTTCATTTTGTGATATGCTATAAACATCGCCATTCTCTATCGAATGACATGGGTTTTATTCCCTAGAAATTTGC
The DNA here is from genome assembly GCA_963924605.1 of Malthinus seriepunctatus. Taxonomy (NCBI): domain Eukaryota; kingdom Metazoa; phylum Arthropoda; class Insecta; order Coleoptera; family Cantharidae; genus Malthinus; species Malthinus seriepunctatus. Next base: position 20,649,011 of record OZ004603.1, read on the forward strand.
AGGACCAGAGTTATAATGTTTTTAATATCAAAATTTCAAATTTCATTTTCAAGGTCATTTCTTTTGTAATAAATATCTATTATTTCACATTATTTTAGGTTACCAAAACGCTTCAGATTAAAGCAGAAATTATTAAAATATCACATTTTTTTAGAAACATCCGATACCAAACACTTTTGATATTTTGACTTCTGGTTTAACCGGAAATGAGATCAAATTTCTTAATTTAAAGAATTACGAAATTAAGAAAACGCCCTGTATATTGTTCAATATTTAGAAAGCTCGTAAACTATTGTAAGCTATCTGGAGACACCCAACACTTTATAAGTACTTTACTTCCGTTTTAATCGCAAATGGGAATAGTGCGCGTGAAAAGATTCCCGGTATGGCCACCTCCATTGTTTTTTTTAAATTTAAATGCTTGTGCTTAAAAATAGCTTTAATACGCTCGAAAAACAAGGCCATATTATGCACTATATGTGGCAAAATAGCCCTAAATATTACCATTTTGCACCAAATGTTTAAAAAATTTTCCCCAAACCCCCCGGCGACGACGGTCGTACGTAAGGACCCATAAAAATTCTCAGATGGTAATTAAATAGGCATCAAATCTGTATTAGCCTAAGACGCCAAACAGACGTAATCCGGCTCTGCCGAAAAGGTCTTATTATGTTATGATTGCAGTCAGGGGCTACATGTTTCGTGGCCTACCCTGTATAATTTTTAGAAAGCTAACTTTTATTGACCTAAAAGGTTCACGGCTTGGCGAATACTTCCTATTCGCAAAATTCTATATCTACGCTCTATTTCGTACCTGCACAATTTTTCTTTGCCATATCAGCCCATCTAGTTTATAAACGACCCTTCCTGCTTATATCTCTATCTATGCCTGCTATTAATTATTTTCTCCATTTACTTGTTAGAAATCAACCCTTTAATTTAATTTAATTTAATTTAAAGTCCCAATCACAAATTTTTCGAAAAAAAATTCTCGAAGTGATAGTATTTGCAAATATCGTTAACTTCTTTATTTAAATAACATTGTACATCAATCAAAGCCCTTTACTTTTTAATGTCGATATCAAACGTTTCGGCACTTAAATTTACATGAATAATAACGCATTTGCTTTTGAGAGTTTATAGCTCAAGTAATTGCTCTCAAAATAAACCCACTTCGACATTAAAGTTACTTTATGAAATCAATTACATTTATCGTCAACAAAATGATTATAACCGGCTCGAAAAATCTTTATAGTGTGGTATAAAAAATATATTAAGGCATTTCAAGGGTACAATTCTTTGTTAAATTGTTATTTTAACAAGCGTGCGTTAATTATTGTCATCATTTGACGTGTAGTTGAAATTAAGGGTTGCTATTAAAGCCATTCAACGTTAAGGGTGATTTCGATACGTTTACATAATGACCTTTGAAAAGGATAATTCGAATTATTATACCGTTTGAACTTTTGCATATAAATTTAGTAGCTGATAAAAACAATAAAAGCTCTCGAAATTTACTACAAGAAGAGGGAGATAAAAAGAATGGCAAAATAGACCTGTAAGTGAGCTACTGAAATTAAAACAATGCCATTATAGAGTTAAGTGAAGAAAGTTGATGATTAAATAATAAAAGTCAATAACAAGTTTTCTATAAAGCACCTCTTGACAAAAAACAGGAAATTATAACACTACACTACCAACATTGTTGTGGTTGTAATTGTAATACAATGTAAGTTGGTGTAAATCGATTTTAAAAAGTAACACTTTTACCTTCTTTTTTTTAATTGTTGTTACTTCTCATTACAATAGGTATGAAAGATGTCAATTGTTGCAGATCGACTCACCTACAAAAGAAGAAAAAAATTGTTAAATTATGGTCTGATGATTTACAGCAGTTATAATAATTAACACATCACGTAGTTAAATATCAGTCAAGGTATTATGACGATATTTAGCCTCATCTTTACTAGGATAATTAAAAAAATTCAATAGCTTGCACACTTATTATTATTAGAATAAATATTTACAAAATTATGATTACAAACTTATAATTCAAAAATTATGGAAATAGTGCAAAATGTTCCAAATCCAATTTATATAAAATTTCATTTAGTGGCTCTATAGACTTTCAGAAATACTACACAGCAATGTTAATTGCAACAGCAAAGCTTAAAACAGCGTATTTATGACGTTTTAAAAAATTATAACTCAATTATCATAGTAAAATGCTATGTTCTTATAATGTAAATTTTTAATTAAAGTATCTATAACTTTTGAGAAAAAACTTATCATAAAATTGTTAAGTGAATGTTATTTATAATCAAATTGTCTATAATTTTTATATAAACAAAATTACAATAGGACGAATTGTTCTTCCGGTAAACTCTACCAAAGTTAAGTTAAGAGCAACGCTCAAAAGAAACCATTTGGATCTTAAAAAAATTATTAACGATGTATAGCTTTAATATTGTATAATTTGTTAAATATGAGTTATTTATAATTAAATTATCTACCATTTTTGTAAAAAAAATTCAGATTAGGTCAACAGGTCTTTCGCTACACTCCACTAAAGTTAATTTAACAACAAAGGTTATTTAGAGATCATTTATGACCTTAAAAAAATTATTACCGAAATATTACTATCGTATGGTAAAATTTATTAAACAAACGTTATTTACAATTAAATCATCAACAAATTTTGTATAGAAAAATTTCCAGTTAGATCAACAGTTTTTTCCCTAAACTCCGCTAAAGTTAATTTAACAGCAAATGTTAATTAGAGAGCATGTACGACCATTAAAAAAATTATTAACGAAATATTACTTTCGTATGGTAAAATTTATTAAACAAAGATTATTTACAATTAAATTATCAACAAATTTTGTATAGAAAAGTTTCCAGTTAGATCAACAGTTTTTTCGCTACACTCCACTACAGCTAATTTAACAGCAAATGTTAATTGTACGACCTTTAAAAAATTATTACTGAATATTATTAAAACTTTAATGTTTCAAAAATTTATTAAACGATGGATATTTATAAATAAATTATCAACAAATTTTATTTACAATTAAATTGTTAACAAATTTTGTATAGAAAAATTTCATTTAGACTAATAGTTAATTTGCTACCATCCACTAAAGTTGATATAAGATCAACGCTCAATAGAGAGCGCTTACGACCTTTAAAAAAATTATTAACGACTTATTGCTTCAGTATGGTAAAATTTCTTAATTAGAAGTTATTTATAGTTAAATTATCTACAGTTCTTGTGTTCACAAATTTATAATTAAACAAATAGTTTATTTGCTACCCTCCACTAAAGTTGACATAAGATCAACGCTCAATAGAGAGCATCTACGACCTTTAAAAAAATTATTAACGACTTATTGCTTTAGTATGGTAAAATTTCTTAAATAGAAGTTATTTATAGTTAAAATATCTACATTTCTTGTGTTCACAAATTTATAATTAGACAAATAGTTTATTTGCTACCCTCCACTAAAGTTGACATAAGGGCAAGGCTCAATAGAGAGCATCTACGACCTTTAAAAAAATTATTAACGACTTATTACTTTAGTATAGTAAAATTTATTAAATAGAAGATATTTATAGTTAAAATATCTACATTTCTTGTGTTCACAAATTTATAATTACACAAATAGTTTATTTGCTACCCTCCACTAAAGTTGACATAAGAGCAAAGCTCAATAGAGCGCATCTACGACCTTTAAAAAAATTATTAACGACTTATTGCTTTAGTATGGTAAAATTTCTTAAATAGAAGTTATTTATAGTTAAAATATCTACAGTTCTTGTGTTCACAAATTTGTAATTAGACAAAAAGTTTATTTGCTACCCTCCACGAAAGTTGACATAAGAGCAATGCTCAATAGAGAGCATCTACGACCTTTAAAAAAATTATTAACGACTTATTGCTTCAGTATGGTAAAATTTCTTAATTAGAAGTTATTTATAGTTAAAATATCTACATTTCTTGTGTTCACAAATTTATAATTAAACAAATAGTTTATTTGCTATCCTCCACTAAAGTTGACATAAGAGCAAGGCTCAATAGAGAGCATCTACGACCTTTAAAAAAATTATTAACGGCTTATTGCTTTAGTATGGTAAAATTTCTTTAATAGAAGTTATTTATAGTTAAATTATCTACATTTCTTGTGTTCACAAATTAATAATCAGACAAATTAATAGTTTATTTGCTACCCTCCACTAAAGTTGACATAAGAGCAACGCTCAATAGAGAGCATCTACGACCTTTAAAAAATTATTAACGACTTATTGCTTTAGTATGGTAAAATTTCTTAAATAGAAGTTATTTATAGTTAAATTATCTACATTTCTTTTGTTCACAAATTTATAATTAGACAAATAGTTTATTTGCTACCCTCCACTAAAGTTGATACAAGAGCAATGCTCATCAGAGAGCGTTTACGACCTTTCAAAAAGTCTTCACTTCAATTTTCTTAAAGTATGGCATAATTTACGAACTAAAAGTTAATCAAAACTACAGTATCTACAATTTTTGTTTAAATAAATTTCTAATTAGCGCTATAATAATTTCAATACACTCCACCAAAGCTAAGATGAAAGCAAAGCTCATTTGCGGCGTTTTAAGGACTAGATTAATATACAAGAAATGCACTCACTAAATTGAACTAAAAGTTATTAATTAGAATATTTTATACACAACTTACGTATTTAAAATTTTCTACGTAGTGAGCACTATAAGTTTTACGAACAACTCCACCAAAGTTACTTTTTCGTACAAGGCAAAAGAAATTATTTCAAATAATTTTAACGAAATTATTTGTTATTAAATTAAAAATAAGGTTAGTTTTGCCAAAGTTTCTCTTTATCTTACAATCAAAGCAAATTTTAATTCAAGAAACCGCATTTTACGCAATAAAAAAGTTGTAAACACTATTATTATTAAGGTAAGTAATATAAATGGAGCAGAATGTTTTAAACTAAAACCATTTGCGCTTTTGACAAATTACAGAGGCAATTTAAGTTTACAATACATCAAACTTTATAAGAGACAAACAAACTTTCCATTAATTCCTTTTCCATCAAATTAAACACCATCAAGTTATGAACTATTAAATAAATATTAATGTTATTTTTGATGAGGTTATGTCCAACAGAGTGCTTAAATAGGTGTAAAGTGTATTATTATTATGCGTTCTACAATAGATACTATTTAAAATAATGGTATGTTGTCATGTATATCTTTATTGTAATAGTTCGACAATTACATTAACGATGTTGTTTTGTTATCTTACTATTAGTATTACCTTTTTTTGTTTAAAACTGAAATATTAGTTAAAATTGCTAATATTGCTTATCTGGCAGTCTATAATATATTTTGTGGTTGTCTCTCTGACTGTCTGTCTGCCTGCTTGACTGATCATTTGCTAGTCTGACTGTCCGTCCGTCTGTCAGTCCGCCTGCTTTATTATCTATCTTCCTTTCTGCCTGGTTGGCCACCTGCTGCCCGACTGTTCATCGGACTGTCCGTTAGACTCTCCGTAAGACTTTCATCTGACTATCCATATGACTGTTCGCTGACTGTCCGTCTAACTGTACGTCTAATTTCCGTCTAAACATCCATCTGCATACATCCCTGCTACAGGACTTTTATAAAAAATTATATAAGAGCCTTAATAAGATGGCTCTTGACTGAGAAAACTTTTTTATGTAAATTAAAAATTAAATTACAAACATTTATATACTGTCGTCTACAATAATTTTAAATGTTGGAGGAGAAAAGTCGGACTCGTTTTTAATATATTTAAGAGTTTTTCGTACCTTTTTGAATAATATATTTAAAAACAAACAAAATAATTGAGACTCGGGGAAAAAAGTGTAAAAAACTCGTAAAACTTGTAAGTTAAAAATTTATCAATGTCAAACTGAAAATTTATTATAAATAGATATTTTTTAATAATTGAATAAAATTGAAAACAAAAGTTTTCAAATTAATTCGTCATTGTCGCCTACATAAAAATGCAAAACCTAGGAGGTATGAAATTGCGAGCATTTCATTAACCACAAAGATTGCCAATTATGTCAACCTTCACTTTTCAATATTACACGTTCAAGGTATTCGTTTGTAAATGAATAATTTCTTATAATGAAAATAATTTATTTATTAAAATATTTAAAAGTGAGGTGTTGTACTCGTAATAGCGTGCTATGAAATTAAGATTCACGCTACAGTAAAACAAAGATGGTAATTTGACTAGGTTACGCCAATTTCATTACGGCTAGTGCACTTGGAACTACTACTTTAATAGGAGTTTTCCACGTGTAGTTGAAGTTCCAAGTGAATTTGACAAATTATATTTGACATAACTTCGTCAAATTACTATCCGTGTTTTAATGTAGCGTGACTTAATTTTATTTCTGTGTGCTACAAGTAATATACAGAGTGGCTACAACCCTACTCTTGCTCAGAAGGATTTAACATGCAAAATTAAACTTACGTAATTTCCTGATATCTTAATTTTTTTAGAGAAAAAAGCTTCAAATAAAACTTGTAGAGCATAAAATTCTACATCTAAATCAATAAATATAGTTAATCTAGCGTACTTTGTAACGGCGGAAATTAGATATGAAAATGTCGAATAAGAGCGATAGCTATCTGTTTTGATAAACAATATCTCACCTTTCGTAATTTCCTGCTTCCCTAATTATGTTAGAAAAAAAAAGCTTCAAACAAAAGTTGTAGAGCATAAAATTCTACATCTAAATCAATAAACAAAATTGATCTAGCGTGCGTTCTAACGGCAGCGAGAGTTAGCTATGTGTTGTAATAAACAATATCTCAAACTTTCGTAATTTTCTGCTTCTCTAATTAGTGTAGACAAAAAAGCTTCAAATAAGAGTTGTAGAGCTTAAAATTCTACATCTACATCACTAAACAAAATTGATTTAGCGTGCTTTTTAACGGCAGGAATTAGATATGAAAATGTTGAATAAGAGCGATAGCTGTGTGTTTTGATAAACAATATCTCAACCTTTCGTAATTTCCTGCTTCCCTAATTATGTTAGAAAAAAAAAGCTTCAAACAAAAGTTGTAGAGCATAAAATTCTACATCTAAATCAATAAACAAAATTGATTTAGTGTGCTTTTCAACGGCAGGAATTAGATATGAAAATATTGAATAAGAGCGATATAGCTGTGTGTTTTGATAAACAATATCTCATATTTCTTGCTTCTCTAATTATTTTAGACAAAAAAGCTTCAAATAAAAGTTGTAGAGCATAAAATTCTACATCTAAATAAATAAACAAACTTGATCTAGCGTGCTTTGTAACGGCAGCGAGAGATAGCTATTTGTTTTAATAAACAATATCTCAAACTTTCGTAATTTCCTGCTTCCCTAATTAGTGTAGACAAAAAAGTTTCAAATAAGAGTTGTAGAGCTTAAAATTCTACATCTAAATCAATAAACAAAATTGATTTAGCGTGCTTTTTAACGACAGGAATTAGATATGAAAATGTTGAATAAGAGCGACAGCTGAGTGTTTTGATAAACAATATCTCAAACCTTCGGAATTTCCTGCTTCCCTAATTATTTTAGACAAAAAAGTATCAAATAAGAGTTGTAGAGCATAAAATTCTACATCTAAATCAATAAACAAAATTGATCTAGTATGCTTTGTAATACCAGGAATTAGAAATGAAAATATCGAATAAGAGCGATAGATATGTGTTTTGAAACAGTATCTCAAAAAACGGTTTGTTTTGTATGAAACATCCCATTTAGTATCTATAGTTTGGAAGAAATCCAAATTTAAAAAATATACAGGGTGTTTCTATATAAAATAATCGAGAAAAATTACATTTTGTGTAAAGCCATCGCTCGCTTTTTCGAAAAGTTTACCACGTGTTTTGCAAGTTGACGATTATCAAACATATTTGAAAAAGTTTGAGTACGGCCCTGGCTTCATAACTTCATAGTTAACTCTATTCCTACATTAAAGTGTCAATATCTTCTTAACGGTTAACAATAGGTTTAGGTACATTGGTACATACTGCAACACAGATCCCTGATGGCGAGCGGTAGGGATAAGTTCACAAAGATTTGACCACGCCCCTTTATTAATTTAAATAAGTTTACTACTGCGTTGGTGGGTATAATTATCAATTTAGGTATCTGCGCATTCCTATCGCTGTCCATCATGAATCTGTCTTGCAGTAAAACCTTATACAATTTTTGTTTTAAACATCTGTAGGAATCCAAATATGCAAAAATCTAGAGTGTGTTCCACTTAAAAAATATCAGTTATAATAAGCGTTTATTTATGAATCGTTTAGCGTATGAAGCGTTTATTTAGGTCCAATGATCATGTACTATCAAGCCCAAATTGGTTTTCTTATCTCTAATAGTAATTACCAATGTTGCGTTCACACAATCAATATGTCCACCCTGTATTTAAGAAAAATAAAATCTTCAAAATTATTTCTCATAAGTAAAAAAAAGGGCATTTGAGTTAAAAATTGATGTTTTCCCTTGCGTATTTTCCTGCACTTAGTTTCTGAGTTTGTGATATTAAAAAATTTCTACTTTAACTTCATTTTTTATTTAAACTTATTCAATTGTTTTCAGGGGCGTGTCGTCAAAAGGTGCGTTGTTTGCTCACAGATGACACACGTCCGTTAAGGTGGCTATCAAACCTAGGAAAATAGAGCGATTTTCAATAATCAAAATTTTTAAAATATAACTGTGTTAGTGCCGATGAGTCTATAATTTAAAAATAGATGCCAACATACAGAGTGGTTCTTTAAAAGAGATATTGCAAATAATAACTCGACTTTTCAAATGAAACGCAAATTTTTTTTTTCATAGATTAACTATTTTTACAGGTGGATAACTCGAAAACTATAAGGAATAGAAAAAAAATGAATTAATTAAATCTGTAGGAAATTTAATAAGCTTTCATTTTACTAAGAATAACTTTTTCCCTAAGAGTCACCGTTTTCGAGATATAACTCTTAAAGTGAACCACGGATCCAGATACCCTCAGCTTCCAACCCGATATGGCACGCCTCTGATTGTAGTTCAAATAACAATTTTCTATATCGGAATTCGATATAAATAGGTAGAGGTAAAATATAAATTTAGAAATTTCCATAAAATATTAAAGAGGAGGGTCAATTGAAAACTTTCCTCAAGTACTTAATTATGAGGGAAAATTTTATATAATCGTCAAATTTCATTGGTTTTAAATATTTTAAGATATTTAAATATTTAAGTCGAGCTTTTACAGAAGAAGATAGGGTAATAATTTGAATAAATTATTACTTGATACAATAACAAAAAGGAAATCTATGTTCTCGGGGGTGGTAAATAATTAATTTTTGTTCCTTGCGAAAAAAAAATTTCAATTCAAAACGTATTAATTAAATTGCATTTTTATAAATTGATAAAATTAGGGTTATTGTCCATTTAATAGAAAACATACTCCAAGGTTGACCGTTTATATCAGTTAAAATTAGATGTTGAACTTGTTCTATTATCACACCCACCTGCTATTTAATTTTTGTTTAAAATTATTCGGAAAATACACAAAAATTTCGTCACTTTGTGCAACAATTTTTGGTTTGAATTAAACATTGATTGTGACTGTGCTAAAGACCCCTTTTAATCAAGCGTGCTGGTAGTTGAATTGTAGCCCTTCGAATAATTTTAGGGGCGATAAATATTACAGATAAAAGTCTGGATGAGTTTTGATGATACTTTTGTGCCATGTTATAGCCCAAACATGCGTTACAATTGGAAAAATTACATGCAGCAATTTGAAAATTACCAAAATTAATTAAAAATCTCGAAAGCGCTCCGAGAGACCATTTCCTTATATCGTCTGAATTTGATCTTAAGAATTTAAGATCAAGTGTTTTCTATACTTGTCGAAGACATCCTGTATACTTGATATATCAACGAGAATAAAAATCTGTCAAAACAATAAGAAAAGTTCAAATGAAAATTTCTAAAAGAAAAAAATTTGTCCGAGTGCGTGACATATTCTGTTAAAATGTAAATTTTGCCCCCTTTTTAAAATTTTCAAAAATTAATATCACGTTTATTAACGGTTGTTATAAAATCACAAATCCGTACATAAAATCCTCTTGAATAAAAAGGACTATACTTCAAACTTTTTTAATTTAAACCAAATATTTTGATATGATAAACTGTACTGTCAGTTCAAATTACATCAAGTATTGCACTAGAAGATTTGTTTTCTAATTTTATATTAAAAAATTTGCAAATGTCCGTTTATTTTTTAAAAAATTATTATTTTATAAAAATTAATTATAGATTAACCTGATTTATGGCTTGGCGCGTCCTTAAAAGAACTTAGAGCTACGCGATAGCAAAACTCATCAAATCAGACAAGAGCCGAGTCTTCTACGTTATAGCCACGTAAGGGGTTCTTCTCTGATGGAATGAGCTCTACTTATTCCGAAGCTCACAGATCTTATTACTAACCCAGCACAGCACAGCGCTGCTTAACTTCCGATAAAAGTGATTTTTTCACATATTTTATTACTTCTCACCAGTTACCAACTATAAGATAGAAACCACATAGAGAAATCGTCCTAGACTAGTTTCCAATAGAGGAGAACCCATCGCGTCATTGCGCGAAAGACTTGAATTGGTCGGCGGGTATGTGTCGCTAGATACATGAGAATATAATGTATCTCCTCCCATTTTCTGTGCGGACTGACGTAAGCAGATGGGTTCTTCTCTATTGACTCCAAGTCTACAAAAACTTTAGCCTGTCATGGTCAGTAATATTTAGTTTGTGACTGTGACTCAGCCCTTTAGAATTTACTAAAATAACCAATTACATAAAGATAAAGAGAAGAGGGAGTTTAGTACAGGTGGTTTGATTTGTTCCACTCAACAGTGGGCTTGGATAAACGAGGAGCTGCATATTCTTTGTTGCTGAGTTTGGATTTCTAACTAGAACGTACGTTCGAGTCCAACTAAGGATTATGAACATATCATCAGACAACGTTATTGAAGAGAGCTTATTCCTACAAAAACCGACGTATAGGTGGTATGATTTGATCCATTAAAGAGAGCTAATTTCTAAGGAAAAGGGCTTACAGGTGATCTGATTTGGTCCACCCAATAGTAAGCCTGGCTAAATAAGGCGTTCCTTAGTTGTGGCTCCTGATTTTTGCATTCGAAACAGATCGTACATAAAAGTTCCGACTGGTGATGATGAGCCAGTATAAACAGTAAACCTGAATAAATGAGCTGAGCTTGGCTTTCTAACCAGAACGTACGTTCGAGTCCAACTAAGGATTATGAACATATCATCAGACAACGTTATTGAAGAGAGCTTATTCCCAAGAAAACCGATTATAGGTGGTCTGATTTGATCCATTACAGAGAGCTAATTTCAAAGGAAAAGGGCTTACAGATGATCTGACTTGGTCCACCCAATAGTAAGCCTGGCTAAATAAGGCGTTCCTTAGTTGTGGCTCCTGATTTTTGCATTCGAAACAAATCGTACATTAAAGTTCCGAATGGTGATGATGAGCCAGTATAAACAGTAGACCTGGATAAAAGAGCTGAGTTTGGCTTTCTAACCAGAACGTACGTTCGAGTCCAACTAAGGATTATGAACATATCATCAGACAACGTTATTGAAGAGAGCTTATTCCTAAGAAAACCGACATACAGGTGGTCTGATTTGATCCATTAAAGAGAGCACATTTTTAAGAAAAAGGGCTTACAGGTGATCTGATTTGGTCCACCCAATAGTAAGCCTGGCTAAATAAGGCGTTCCTTAGTTGTGGCTCCTGATTTTTGCATTCGAAACAAATCGTACATTAAAGTTCCGAATGGTGATGATGAGCCAGTATAAACAGTAAACCTGAATAAATGAGCTGAGCTTGGCTTTCTAACCAGAACGTACGTTCGAGTCCAACTAAGGATTATGAACATATCATCAGACAACGTTATTGAAGAGAGCTTATTCCCAAGAAAACCGATTATAGGTGGTCTGATTTGATCCATTACAGAGAGCTAATTTCAAAGGAAAAGGGCTTACAGATGATCTGACTTGGTCCACCCAATAGTAAGCCTGGCTAAATAAGGCGTTCCTTAGTTGTGGCTCCTGATTTTTGCATTCGAAACAAATCGTACATTAAAGTTCCGAATGGTGATGATGAGCCAGTATAAACAGTAGACCTGGATAAAAGAGCTGAGTTTGGCTTTCTAACCAGAACGTACGTTCGAGTCCAACTAAGGATTATGAACATATCATCAGACAACGTTATTGAAGAGAGCTTATTCCTAAGAAAACCGACATACAGGTGGTCTGATTTGATCCATTAAAGAGAGCACATTTTTAAGAAAAAGGGCTTACAGGTGATCTGATTTGTTCCACCCAATAGTAAGCCTGGTTAAATAAGGCTTTCCTTAGTTGTGGCTCCTGATTTTTGCATTCGAAACAGATCGTACATAAAAGTTCCGACTGGTGACGATGACCCAGTATAAACAGTAGACCTGGATAAAGGAGCTGAGCTTGGCTTTCTAACCAGAACGTACGTTCGAGTCCAACTAAGGATTATGAACATATCATCAGACAACTTTATTGAAGAGAGCTTATTCCTAAGAAAACCGACGTATAGGTGGTCTGATTTGATCCATTAAAGAGAGCTTATTTCAAAGGAAAAGGGCTTACAGGTGATCGGATTTAGTCTACCCAATAGTAAGCCTGGTTAAATAAGGCGTTCCTTAGTTGTGGCTCCTGATTTTTGCATTCGAAACAGATCGTACATAAAAGTTCTGACTGGTGACGATGACCCAGTATAAACAGTAGACCTGGATAAAGGAGCTGAGCTTGGCTTTCTAACCAGAACTTACGTTCGAGTCCAACTAAGGATTATGAACATATCATCAGACAACGTTATTCCTAAGAAACGGGTCAGATCTGATTTGGTCCACCCAACAATATGCCTAACTAGATCAAGCTTTGCTATGTTTTGACTGCTGATTTTTATATTCGAAACTAAAGCCCGACTGATGATAATGAGCAGACCACCCGACAACCGCTATTGAAGAGAGCTAATTTCTTAGCTTTGGTTTTTGGTTCACCGAAAAGTAAGTCCTGGCTAAATCAGATTTTTGCATTTCAATCTTCAATGCAACTGTCCAAATTTAAGCCAAATAACACTTAAAACGCAACCTGAACAAGTGGGAACATTTTAATCTCTTCCTGCCACAATTTATGTCATTGACATTGGCGATTAACAGTACGATTTGTTGTACTTAATCTGTTATTGTCCCAACCAGGTTTGTTGTCCTTTATCGAAACCACTGACGTAAGTTTTAAAAACTTGAGAAAACGTTCACACACGTTCACGACTTCGGTTCAGTAATTTTTGATTCACGTACCTACAGACAGACTTTTTCAAAGTTTTTCTTGCATTTTTTGTTTCAGATGGACTCAAAACGTCAAGAAATTATTTAAAGTCGTATATACGAGGAAGTAAAAGTTGATATTTTCAATTACGTGGCAAAGAGAGCAGGTTCGTTGCTTTACCTCAAATTGTCATCACGTATTTTTTCCCTAAACATGTCTCCAGAATACAAATATTAAATAACAAGAATGTTTGAGGATGTAACCCTGTCAAACTCCCCTTCAGCGTCACTGGTAACAGCAGCAATTTGGTTACAATAGAAATTGGCTATTGCGCGAATATAAATTGGTTATTATCGATTAAATAAAAAAAGTTGGTTTACTAAAGTAGCTTTGGTTTAAGAATTTCTAAAATTAGTTTTTTGTAATAATTTCTTTAGTAGCTGTGAGAAAATTATAGTTCATTTCCAATAAGAGTTTGGTTATCCACTTCAAATTTTTTTAGTAATAGATTAGGTAAGAATTATCAATAGGTGGGAAAGTGAAGATAATATTTTAAAATAACTATAGGAAATCCATAAATTTGAAAAATTGAAGTAAACATTTTTTGACAGTAATATAATCGAGGTCCATTTGTAAATTAATTCTACACCCTTCTCAATCATCTCAACTTTCAGTACCTGAGTTATTAGTTTTTCAACATCGCAAAAATAAACTTTTCCAAAATTATTACAAATGATGAAAATTACCTACTATTTATAGCAATTGATCGTAGGTATGTAATAATTTATGTAACCATAGCTGATGGAAACAATACTCATGCTTAATTATCATAAATTAATAAAAAAATGTATTTACTCTTGGGAAAATTGTTATGTATTACAAAATATTTACCTACCATACCATAGATAAATATAATGTACAGCCACCTGTTTTCTTTAATACCCACAATGTCAATTTCAAGGTAATCAAGAACAAGGTCATTTAATTTCATTTTAATTGTTACAAAATGATAAAAAGACAAAAGTATTTTAACTACCATGTACTTATCTCAAATTATCCACAATGAAAACCCACTCGGGTGTGTAAAACCAGAAGCTTTATTTCAATATTTTCGAAAAAAGTTCAACCACCACCGATTTGTTTTAAAATCACGCTTATATCCAATTACATCAATTTATCGATTTACAAAACGATTTATATTTATTGTAAATTTATTAATAATTTATGGACACGCCATTACTTTAATTAAATTGTAGAAAAAATGCAGCAATTTGTCAAGCTTAAACGACAGCGTAACATGGTAAGATATAAAAATGAGCTTCCGAAGACTTCTTTTTTGGTAGATTTAACGAATAAAAAGTTGTTATCATTATCACATCGAACACGCTTAATTAAGTAAACGTGAAAGTTAATTAAATTAAAGCGTTAATAATTGTGCCATTTTTTAAATACATCAAAGTTACAAAGTTGATGAGTTTGCCTCAAGTTCCAAAGGTATACAAACGTTTATATTGTAATTTATTAAAGGTAGAAAAGAGGAAATGTTGAAAAATAAACACTTTTTTTTATAAATATTTTCATTTAACTTGATTGCTAATTAAGTTTTAAAAAATGTTATTTTTAAAAAGGTTGTAGTTGGTGAACTAACTAATTGCAAAAGTAGTAATTAACATTAATTTACACTGCTTTTAATATTGTGTTTATTTTAAAACTTGTTCAAAAATACATAATGAAAAATAATTGAGATTTAAGTAGGCACTTGCATTTATTAAAAATAATTAATCACAGTTAGATGAAACTTACAATTTTCCGTTTAATGTGAAAATAATTAAAAACGCGTTTATAACTGAAAATTTTCAAAACTATTGTTAAGAAAAGTTGTTTAAATATAAATTCTCTACAACTTTTGTTAAAAGCATTTTTCAATTAACTCAACAGTTTGTCTGCTATATTCCATCAAAATTAGCTGAAGCTCACAAAACTGCATTTAACGTAAAAAAAATAGTGACTCATTTATTACTAAAAATTTCCAAAACTATTGTTGGCAATAGATGTTTAGATGTAAATTCTCTACAACTTTTATTAAAAGCATTTTTCAATTAACTACTCAACAGTTTGTCTGCTATATTCCATCAAAATTAGCTGAAGCTCACAAAACTGCATTTAACGTAAAAAAAATAGTGACTCATTTATTACTGAAAATTTCCAAAACTATTGCTGACAATAGATGTTTAGATGTAAATTCTCTACAACTTTTATTAAAAGCATTTTTCAATTAACTCTACAGTTTCTATGATATATTTCATCAAAATTAGCTGAAACTCAGAAAACTGCATTTAACGTCAATAAATTAATGACTCATTTATTACTGAAAATTTTCAAAACTATTGTCGACAATAGTTGTTAAAATGTAAATTATCTACAACTTTTTTTTTTTAGAGCATTTTTTAATTAACTGAACAGTTTGTTTGCTATATTCCATCAAAACTAGCTGAAAGTCAGAAAACTGCATTTAACATAAAAAAATTAGTGACTCATTTATTACTGAAAATTTTCAAAAATATTGATATACAGTAATGTCCGCTTATAACGAACTTCAAGGGACCAATAAAATCAGATCGTTATATCCAAGGTTCGTTATAAGTGATAAAATAATAAAAACGCAGTTGTAGTAAATTAGTTGCAGTTGTAGTAAAAAAAGTTCGTTATAACCAAGAGTTCGCTACAACCGGGTTCGTTATAGGCGGACATTACTGTAATAGTTATTTGTTTTATAAGGAGACAAAGTGACGTTTTGTGTGACAAGACTGTGTTTGGCTGAAGAGCGAGCTCGTAGCGAGCGAGTCAGGCAATACAGGCGAGTCACACAAAACTACTTTGACTCCGTATAAAACATTAAATTTTTTCTGCAAACGTAAAGCGTAAAACTGAAAATTTTGATTTTTGAAAGAGCACCATCTCTTGTCAATTACTTGTAGTTCAATTGTCAAATATTTTTTAAAATTAACTTAAATTTGTAAAAAAAGCTAATTATTAAAAGCAACGAACTAATTATAAATGAAAATTTAAAAAACATTAAATTGTTTACATTAGAAATGCTTAAAAAACATTTTTTACGTTAAAAATAAAAATAATGTGCGGTTAAGATTTTACTTTTCCCTCCTAGACAGACAAAAATTACTTTTCTGACAATTTTTCCTGCCTCGGCGGGAAAGTTAAACTTCACCGTTACCTATTGAGTGACACAAAGGCGACTTTTTCTGACGTTTGAAGAAAAAAGTTGTTTAAATATAAATTATCTACAAATTTTATTAAAAGCATTTTTTAATAAACTCAACAGTATGTCTGATATATTCCATCAAAATTAGCTGAAACTCACATAAGTGCATTTATCGTAAAAAAAAATATTGACTCATTTATTACTGAAAATTTTCATGATTATTGTTGACAAGTTGTGTAAATGAAAATTATCTACAACTTTTATTTAAAGTATTTTGTAAATAATTCAACAGTTTGTCTGCTATTTCCATCAAAATTAGCTGAAACTCAGAAAACTGCATTTAACATAAAATAATTAGTGACTCATTTAATACTGAAAATTTTCAAAAATATTGATATAAAAGTTGTTTAAGTATAAATTATCTACAAATTTTATTAAAAGCATTTTTTAATTAACTCAACAGTATGTCTGATATATTCCATCAAAATTAGCTGAAACTCACATAAGTGCATTTAACGTAAAAAAAATAGTGAGTCATTTATTACTGAAAATTTTCATAATTATTTTTGACAAGTAGTGTAAATGAAAATTATCTACAACTTTTATTTAAAGTATTTTGTAATTAATTCAACTGTTTGTCTACTATTTCCATCAAAATTAGCTGAAACTCAGAAAACTGCATTTAAAATAAAATAATTAGTGACTCATTTATTACTGAAAATTTTCAAAATTATTGATAACAAAAGTTGTTTAAGTATCAATTATCTACAACTTTTATTAAAAGCATTATTTAATTAACTCAATAGTTTGTCCGCTATATTCCATCAAAACTAGCTGAAACTCACAAAACTGCTTTAACCATAGACGAAATAAATATAAATATATATAGATATTTATTTCGTCTATGATTTAACATAAAAAAATTAGTGACTCATTAATTACTGAAAATTTTCAAAAATATTGATAACAAAAGTTGTTGAAGTATAAATTATCTACAAATTTTAATAAAAGCATTTTTTAATTAACTTAACAGTTTGTCTGCTATATTCCATCAAAATTAGCTGAAACTCACATAACTACAATTAACGTAAAAAAATTAGTGACTCATTTATTACTGAAAATTTTCAAAAATATTTAAATAAAGTTGTTTAGATATAAATTATCTAAAACTTTCATTAAAAGTATTTTTTATTTAACTCAACAGTTTGTTTGATATACTCCATCAAAATTAGCTGAAACACACAAAACTGAATTTAACGTAAAAGAATTAATGACTCATTTATTACTGAAAATTTTCAAAAGTATTGATAACAAAAGTTGTTAAGTATAAATTATCTACAACTTTTATTAAAAGCATTATTTAATTAACTCAACAGTTTGTCTGCTATATTCCATCAAAACTAGCTGAAACTCACAAAACTGTATTTAACGTAAAAAAAATAGGGACTCATTTATTACTGAAAATTTCCAAAACTATTGTTTCCAATAGTTGTTTAAATGTAAATTATCTACAACTTTTATTTAGAGCATTTTTTGAGCAACTTAACAGTTTGTCTGCTATATTCTATCAAAACTAGCTGAAACTCAAAAAACTGCATTTAACATAAAAAAATTAGTGACTCATTTATTACTGAAAATTTTCAAAAATATTGTTAACAAAAGTTGTCTAAATATAAATTATCTACAACTTTTATTTAAAGCATTTTTTAATTAACTCAACAGTTTGTCTGCTTAATTCCATTAAAACTAGCTGAAACTTATAAAACTGCATTTAACATAAAAAAATTAGTGACTTATTTCTTACTGAAAATATTCAAAAATATCTGTTGTGTCAACACAAGACTTTCCGATTGAGTTGATTATTCTAAGATCAAAACAGTTAGAAAACAAAAGAATACTGAACATTTTTATAATCACTGAATAAAAATAAATAAACGTCAAAATTTTTTGACAAATGTCAAATTTTTTGACAACTGTCAAATTTTTTGACAATTGTCAGAAACGTCAGCTGCCAAATATTATTAGATATTTGATTGCGTAAAAACTCCTTGTAAAACAAAATAATGTTAAAAAATTTTATATCATTGTATAGAGAAAAAAATTCTCTATCGGATGATTTAAAAAAAATTATATAGTGCCATTTAAAAAAAACAAAATTTCCTTAATTGCACGCCCCCTAGCGGACCGATTTTGAACAAACTCCTTTCTGCACTCCGTTGTTATCTGATAAGACCTTACGCCAAATTTCAAGTCAATCGGTTCGGTCGTTTCAGAGATTTCGTGGGGAACTACATCCACACACACACACATACACACATACACACACACAGACTTTTTTCTAAAAATGGTCTAGATCGTTTCGGGGGACCTCAAAACAGATATATCCGGTGTTATCTCAAAATATTTTTTTTACCCCATTACAATACTTTCCTTTAATACCTTAAGGTATCGG
This sequence comes from Malthinus seriepunctatus, assembly GCA_963924605.1. NCBI lineage: Eukaryota > Metazoa > Arthropoda > Insecta > Coleoptera > Cantharidae > Malthinus > Malthinus seriepunctatus. Next base: position 20,668,096 of record OZ004603.1, read on the forward strand.
AAAGTAATATTGTTAATAAAAATTGTTTAAATATAAATTATTTACAACTTTTGTTTAATAAGAATTATAATAAACAAAACAGTTTGTATGAAATTGCATCAAGTGTCGTGGAAGATGTGCTGTACATCAATATATTTTCATATAAGGTATAATAATCCGTTAATTTTTCAACGGTGGTACGACTCCCCCTAGGGCAAACTTCCGTTCGCTTAGCTACTCGTACACTCTTTAGGGTATGAACTGAGCCGACGAAATTTCAGCTTTTTATAGCTTATGATTTTCGAGATATTGTTGGCCGGACAGAAGGTCCCGGTCGTTCCTGAAGCGACAGGAAATTTTCCCAAGGGAATGTGCTGCTGCCGTTACGAATAATTATAATTAAATGAAATTTGTTTATATTAAAATTGTTATTTCATCAAATCAACAAATTGAAAAAGTTTGTAATTTCCCTTTTTTCCAAATTTGTCGATATCATGTAAAATAAGCATTTGATCCCTTATTTAAGTTAATGACTATAAAAAAATTTTTTTCTTTTAAAAAACGGTACAATAAGGATAAAGAATGAATAAAGCCCAAGACGCATATTTAAAGTTTTTAAACTAGAAAACTTTTTTAAAATACAGTATTTTGATAAGCAAATTTTAAACTTCTTTATCTACACTAGAAAAGTTAATTATACCTAGTTATCTTTTAAAAGTAAATTTATAAGAAAAAAAATAAAGTTATAAAGTAAATAAATTCGTTTCGTGCACTTGAATGCATTTTGTTTTAATTATCCTTCGTCATTATTTATAAGGTTTCTCCTTTTCATCGTTAACAATTAATAACTAATTTAATAATTGTTATATTCGACCTTTTAAAGAATTTTTTAATTTTACAAATTTTATTTAACTAATTGTAATGCAAATTACTGTCAATAGCATCGTACACGAAACGATGAGATAAATGGAAAGGTTGTAAAGTTGTTAAATTATCCTTGAAATTTTTTCATGCGATTACAGCTCGTTTAATCGTTATTATGGGTTTTTACTTTAATTAGGTGGTATTATTAGAACAATAATTATGTAAAACTAAATAACTCTTGAAATAATTGCGATTCGTTCGAGTTTAATTTAAAACATCAGAAGTGGGATACAAATGAAAAACTTAGTTTAATGAATTTTTTGCGTTATTGGGTCTCTAAAATATTTTTGATTACTAACCCAGCAATAATTTTTATTAATAATTTATTGTACAGGGCAGTAATAAAATATTTCTACATTTCTATTAGAAATCATTAAACGGTACATAAATTAATTGTAAATTTGGACATTACTCATTTAAAATATTCAGTTTGAATTAGCTGCCTTCGAATAATTAAAATTTAAAAAAACACATGTCAAAACAATTCATGCAGCTACCAAAAGCTTTATATCAATTTCCATCATAAATATTTAAACTTTTGTATCACACACAAACACTATCTATTATTAAAATTTGAAAAGACTTTTTATTATGTACAAAAATAACGAAATTATAATTAATTAACAGTCAAATCCATATAAAATTTTTTAATTGTTATGAACTAACTAATTGAAACGTTGGTATTTAATCATCAATTTATTTCAAACTTAAAAAGGGAAAACTAAACAGTCAGCGTTTTGGTTATTATTTTGTTATTTGTTTTAACCAAAACTTTTGAATATGAAAATCTCTCTAAACGTGAAAACTTGGAAAATAATTAAAACGTATATATTATTTAGGAACTTGAGGGTCATAATTAATATAAGAGGATTTCATTTTGAGTGTTAAATATTTGCTTCACAGTATCGTACTTACTAACCTGTACAGGTTTTAAAAAATGTATTTTAAAAGCTTTTCTAACTGACAGTCCAACAGACCCACTATTTAGGCTCAAGTCCCTTCGAGAACCAAGATTAAATACGAATTTTCCCGGGCATTTCCCGATATATTATAAAATTTTAATAATGCAAAATTGCAAGGATTTTGGTAATGTTTGCCACTATTTAAAAAAAATTCTGAAAATTTTCCGGAAAAGTCGAAAAATTTTAAAAATTATTTTTTTAATTTTCCGATTTTTGCCAATCGGTCGGAAATGTTATGATACGGATTTATCAGTAATCTAGAAAAAAAAGAGGTCCTGTCTGACAGTCTACCAGACCTACTATGTAGTCTCAAGTAGTCCCTTCGAGAACCAAGATTTTAAATACGAATTTTCCTAGGCATTTCCCGATATATTAAATAAAATTTTAATAATGTAAAATTGCAGGAAATTCGATAATGTTTGCCAGTATTTAAAAAAAATTACGAAAATTTTCCCAAAAAGACAAAAAGGGTTAAAAAATTTTTCTTTCATTTTCCCATTTTTGCCTTTCGGTTGGAAATATTATAAAACGGATTTATCAGTAATCTTGCTCGTCATAATGTTTGCCAGTACTTAAAAAAAATATGGAAAATTTTCCGGAAAAGTGGAAAAATTTCTAAAAATTCTTTTTCTAACTTTCCGATTTTTGCCAATCTGTTGGAAATGTTATAAAACGGATTTATCAGTGGTCTAGAATAAAAAGAGGTCCGGTCTGACAGCACAACTAACGGATTATGTAGGCTGAAGTCCCTACAAGAACCAGGACATAAATACGAATTTTCCCGGGCATTTCCCGATATATTATAACATTTTAATAATGCAAAATTGCAAGTAAATTGATAATGTTTGCCAGTCTTTAATATAATTTCGTAAAATTTTCCGGAAAAGTCGAAAAATTTCAGAAAAAAACTTTTTTTACTTTTCCGATTTTTGCTAATCGGTTGGAAATGTTAGGAAACGGATTTATCATAGGTCTAGAAAAAAAAGGTCCGGTCTGACAGCCCACCAGACCTACTATGTAGGCTCAAGTACTCAAGTTCCTTCATGAACCAAGATTTATTAAAGAATTTTCCCGGGCATTTCCCAATAAAATTTTAATAATGCAACATTGCTAGGAATTCGATAATGTTTGGCAATATTTATAAAAAAATTTGGAAAATTTTCTGGAAATCCGAAAATTTTCGGAAAATTTTCTGGAAAACCGAAAAATTATAAAAAAAATTTTTCTTTTAATTTTCCGATTTTTGCCAATGGGTTGGAAATGTTATGAAACAGATTTATCAGTGGTCTAGAAAAAAAAAAGAGATCCGGTCTGACAGCCCACCAGGTCCGTTATGTAGGCTAAGTTCCTTCGAGAACCAAGATTTAAATACAAATTTTCCCGGGCTTTTCACGATATACTATAAACTTTTAATAATGCCAAATTGAAAGGGATTTGATAATATTAGCCAGTATTTAAAAATATTTCGGTACCAATAGGTTGGCAATATATTATTAAACAGATTTATCAGTGGTCTAGAAAAAAAGAGGTCCGGTCTGACAGCCCACCAGACCCATTATGTAAGCTCAAGTCCCTTCAAGAACCAGGATTTAAATACGAATTATTCCGGGCATACCTCTATAATGAAAAATTGCAAGGAAATTGATAATGTTTGACAGTATTTAATATAATTCCGTAAAATTTTCCGGAAAAATCGGAAATTTAAAAAAAAAATAATTTTTAATTTTCCGTTTTTAACCAATCGATTGAAAATGTTATAAAACGAAATTATCAACGGTCTAGAAAAAAAGAGATCCGGTCTGACAACCCACCAGACCCACTATATGTAGGCTCAAGTCTCTCGAGAATCAAGATTTAAATACGAATTTTCCCGGGCATTTCCCCGGGAATATATAGAATATTAAGAAATTATAATTATAATTTTATATTAGAAAATTTTAATAATACCAAATTGCAAGAAATTGGATGTTTGCCAGTATTTAAAAAATTTTCCGGAAAATCAAACATTTTGAAAAATTTCCAAAAATTTTTAACAATTTTCCGATTTTGGCAAATCGGTTGGAAATGTTATGAAACGGATTTATCAGTGGTCTAGAAAAAAACAGAGGTCCGGTCTGACAACCCACCAAACCCACTATGTAGGCTCAAGTCTCTCGAGAATCAAGATTTAAATACGAATTTTCCCGGGCATTTCCCGATATATTAAAAAATTATATATTTATAATTTTATATTATAAAATTTTAACAATACCAAATTGCAAGAAATTGGATGTTTGCCAGTATTTAAAAAATTTTCCGGAAAATCAAAAAATTTCAAAAAATTTTTATCAATTTTCCCATTTTGGCAAATCGGTTGGGAATGTTATGAAACGGATTTATCAGTGGTCTAGAAAAAAAAATAGGTCGGTCTGAAAATCTTTAGAAAAGCGCGTTACGTACGCACGGACCCATAACACGTGCGTATGTATTTTTTAAATTTGTCGTAAGAAAGAAAACTCTTATGTCAAACATAATTATGTAAGGGTAGTTTCGAGTCGTTTTTCAGAGCTGCTGTAAAAAAACTGTATGCAGCCCTGATCATCGATAAAATTCATTGGGATACACGTTAACAGTGAAAAAAGAAAAATAACAACAGAGCACTAGATAATGATTGCAACGTTATCTTTGTAATCGAAGGAAACTTTTTCCCTTCAATTAATTAAAAAACGTTGTTTGCTACTTTTAATTACCGAACAAAAAGAAGTAATTAAAAAGCTCTCAGACAGTATCAATTTTAAGAAAGAGAAATCTAAAATGAAAAATTTTTTTGAAGGACAAGGTTGCTAGACGTCGTAGACGTCTGATCTCGACTATAAACAATGGAAAGTCTAATATAAGTGCTTTTGTTGTGACTGATAACGTAAGTGAAAATGACATTTAAAGCGTTTAACCTTTCTTTTTTTTAGCTTTTCTTTTTAAATAAAAACTTCGGTGGAAAACTAACTACTTAACAAAGGGTAATTTTATCGAGTTTTTTCCTTCACCATAGTTGGCAAAAAATTTGAAAAAATTTCAAAGCTTAAATGAAACGTGAAAATTAAAAAACGAGACATTAACAAGTTATTTAAGAGTGGCATTTTTTCCATTAAAAAATAAATGGTTTTCAGACACATTTTTTATTAAAACCAATGGCCTATTCCCAAAATTCGAAAAATATTTTAAAGGCAAAGGCTGAACTTATGTACTGGGTAGTTTTGGAATTCAAAAATTTTTCTCATCAATAAGTTGAGTGCATCTTTATGGAATAAATTGCATCCTTAAATAATTTTTTTTTGTTTTTAATCAACAAAAATCTTTTAAAATTCTCTTGCTATTCCACATTTTTTGTATAAAAATACAAACAAGCCACTTGAGAACTAAAGACTTTTTTCAAGAATTTTTATGTTTACTATTTACGTTTATGTATTCGTATTTAGAGAAAAGGAAGGGTGGCAGTAAAGGTTAAAGGAAGGAACACATATGAAAATATATAAAAGATGTTTCAACAAAATCTCGTAAAGATTCAATAGAATTCCTTTTTGGTTTTACGATAACTCCTTTTAATCTTTTCAAAGTTTCACCTCGCGGTTTGTATTGAAAAATGATTTTTAGTCTTTACTCGTTTGAGTAATGAATTGCTTGTATTTCGAATACTTTAGTACATTCCCCATTTCTTTCATATCCTTCCTACATTGAGTTGTTTATGTGGTTTGTGTAGAAACAAGCCTTTTTGATGTAAAATGTACAAATAATCAAAGGTTCTTTGTGAAGACGTTTAGACTTATTTTACAAAATTATTCAAATACAAATTTTTTCAAGTCTTGGAGTAGAGAGAGTATCGATTCTGTCGCTACGGTGCCGGTGTGAGACTACATCTTCGGCCTCTCGACGCTTTCCTACAATCTGCAATTAACAATAGCATGGCATGCATCACGCAAGTTTTATCTCGCTGTGTGTTATTACTCGTTTTCTTTTTAAACGAAAGTGTAATATGAAACTGTGCCTGGGTGAAGGCGTTTACGTCAATCGTTATTCGTTACTGGGGCTGTGCGATACAGTAAATCAGATGTCAAAAATCAATTTCCAAATGGCATAATTCCGATACTCATATGATAAAAGTCTTTCGATATACATTTTTGTTTCAAAAATTTCAATACCTGGATACTTTCGGTACATACATATATCGATACCGGTATCATCGCTGGATACCGCGCAGTTCAAACGCAGTGCATTTTGTTTAAATGCCTATAACTTATTTAACAACGAAGATAAAACCAAGAAATTTTATAAATAACATTTTTTTATAAGATAGTAAATCTGAGCAGCAATTAACATGAAAAATTTCAAATTTTTAAATTTACAATGGCGGCCAATATAACGATTGTCCCATTTTAAGGTTTTTCCCTTATAACTTTGCCGTTAACTGTTATTATAAAACTTTCAAAACGGCATTTTATAGCCAAACTATAGAGCTTTCGTCCTAACCTGATCGATTTTTAAAATGCTTTTAAAATTGCCTACCTTTAAGGGGCCAAAACGGGTCAAAATTTTGAAATGCATTTTTTCAGAATTTCTTCTGTTTATCATTTTTCTTTTTGGACATGTTACAAACAAAAGAATTTTCTACCAAACTCTGTTCTTTTTATTAACTTCTACTCAGCGTAGCTGAAGTTATGATTTTTTGAATGTTAAAATTTAAAAAAACTGCCATATCTTTTGTAATAAAAATGAAAGCTTGAAAATTGGTAAGTGTATCAATCCTATGAATATCTATTGTTTGACACTATTTTCGGTTAACAAAACGCTTCCGGTTAAACCTAAAATTACTAAAAGATCAAATTTTTTTAAGAACACCCTGTATATTTTTAAATATTTTAAAAGGTCGTAAAATTAGCTATCTGAAGACACCCAACACTTTATACTTTACTTTCGGTTTAACCGGAAATGCGCATTGTACACACGAAAAAGTTCGCGCTATGGCCACATCTTTTATATTTTGATATTCATTCGTTTAATTTCAGTTGTTAATTTTATATTTGATTGTTTCATTGGTAGGTAACTTGATTTTACGTTAATAAATTTTCTTTTTCTTTTACGATAATTCCAAAAATTAGCTCAATATTTACAAATTCTAATTTCTCTGTTGTTTTCATCCAATAATGTTTTTCGGTACCACTGCCCTTGTATGTGATTTATAAGATAAGTGAAATACTAGAAAAAAATGTTGAAAATTGAATTGTAAAACACAACATAATAGAAGACGATAAATTATAAATAACAAGATGAAAGGAAGATATAGGAGACAAAACTGCCAATTTTCAAAACGAGAAGAGAATCGAAACAAGACTGAATTTGTTAAAAGCGAATCGAAACGAGGACGAGAACACCTCATTTTCTTTCTCATGTCCTGTTCACTATTAACGAAAATGGAATCTAAACAAAAATCTATAACTCATTACATCATTTTCCCTACACAAAATAGACCTGAGACTTTAGTGTTTCAAACCACCAACACTAACGATCAATCCAAACTCAAATTTATTAAATTATGGAGTATTTTTAGTAGGATAAAATCGTTATTTTAACACTAGTGGGTATTAATGATGTCTTTTCTCACAAAGTAATTTGTTTAAACGCATCGATTGAGTTTGATAACAATTATTCTTGATCGCATCGTATAAATAACAACGAGGCATTATACAACAAAATTCTCACAAATCAATCGACGATTGTACCCCTATAGGCAAATTTCCGCAAATTTAAACAAATGTATGTAGGAAAATTGAAAAACATAAAATAGTGACCGTGGTGTACTAGAAAATAATTTTTGTGGTTCGATCAAATCCAAAACTATCCATTACACGAAGACGGAGGAAAAAGTTAAAAAAAAGTTAATAAAATGAGCAAAATTCCGACAGTTGACGTGATATGTATACTCGTACTCGCATCTATACTTTTTCAAATTTAAAAGTATAAAATTTATATTTTATAACATTTCCTGTTTTTTAGCCTAAGGGGAAGCTGAATATGCTCTTTTTTTATTATTTTTCAACCCTTCACTTCCTTCGTGTGTAATTTAATGTTTTTAAAAAAGTTAATGTAATGTTATAATTTTTTTGCAAGAATTAATATTAAAAAAAGATTCTTTTCTAACACAAAATTAAATTATCGCGAGGAAAAAAAAGTTAATGTAAAATTTAACTAATTCAATCTTTAAATAAACAAATCAAAGTAAACAGACAGACAAAGAACCTATAAATATTTAAGCCCACACCCAAAAGGCTTCTACTCTACCGATCGAATTCAATTAATAAATTTAAGAAAATAATTTATGGCGTAAATGGGTAATTTATTATTGTACATAGGCGTACCTCAAAGATTTCGTTTAAGGGTAACGAATGTTAATAAAAACGAATGGGCGGGAAAGTTGATATTTAGACATCCCGCTCGTAACCGTTAGCGACTTTAATATCCGGTTGATATCACTAATATTCATAATTCCTGATAGGGTGAGGTTTAAAGAAGGCAATGACATATATTTATATGTATATAGGAAATAAGAGCCTAATTAGTGAGAAAAGTCCAAATTCCAAAGCAAAGGATGTTTGGTTTTAAATTACACTAAGTTTAATTGTATTTTTCTCACTAATTAGGCCGTTATTTCCTATATACAAATATGTCAATGCCTTCTTTGAACCTCACCCTATCAGTAATTACAAATATTAGTAATATCAACCTGATATTAAAGTCAATAACGGTTCCAAGCGGAATGTCTAAATATCAACTTTCCTTATTTATAACTGAGGGTGTTACAAAAATTTTACTTTTGATAGATATTGTCACGCGTAGAAATATTATGCAAATTATTTAATGCAATTATTAAGTAAAGTAGTACAAGAATTTAATGTACAAAGAATATTTCAATACGTGCCTGTTGTCATGTATTGAAGAATGTGAGATACACCATAAATCGTTAGTTTTAGCAATTTTAGTTGGCGCGTGTGCGAAGTTAATAAAAACCCCAAAGTAGGTTTTTAAGGGGAGTTTATAATTTTGAATCGAGAGCCGTGATATTCGATTAACATTGGAAATTGTGACATTGGGTATTGTACACTTATTACATTAGATTATGTTCCTGTTTATTGTACTGTTAGGGTAAGAAATATATTTTAATAAAATTATGATTATTGGGTAGCTGTTGTTTGGTAACTACGGTTCATCTCGGTACACTCTGGAGATTTGGGCTCCAGAGGTCATGACTACCCCCCGTCGTGACAATATATCAAACACATAAAAGGGGAGACCCTAAAATTGAGTTTTTCGCTCAGAAAGCCATCAACTAACCTGCATGAAATTGGCTTGGAAGGCTTTCTAGGACGATGCAATTGGACTCCACATTTAAATTCAGTAAACGACGCTAATAGGCGTAAATTATTACTCTTATGACCGGTTGCATAAAAGATAATTATATTTTAATCCAAGCATTAAATTTATAGTCCTTTGATATGGCAACTTTACACAATGTAACGTTAAAATTTGACGTTTGTAAATGAATATTAAAACTTAAGGTTAAGTTCTTTTTGCTGTTACAAATGTCAAACTTTGACATTTGTATTTATTTATTTATTGTATAACGTTGCGATATCTAAGGATTATAAATCTAATCTTCAGATGCAAATATAAATCTCTTTTATGCAACCGGGCATTAGCGTTTATTTCGCATGACCCAACATGGCACAGTTTTATTTATTTATTGTGTAACGTTGTCATATCTAAAGATTATAAATCTAATCCTCGGATTAAAATATAAATTTATTTTATACAAACGGCCATTAGCGTTTTTTCGCATGACACAACTTTTATGCATAAAATTGTAGCCCATTTCCATGGTAATTTATAATTTCAAGTGTCAAAATTACAATGTGTGAGCTCACACTTTTTGCCTTTGGTTTTATATAATCGCAGCCCTAAATGAACTACACTACAACAGTCCTCGTGTATACTCAAAGAGCGTAGAAGAACCGAATTCGTCTTGAAGACGAAAAACCCCAAGTTGATATGACGAGTCTGGAATGCGAGCATGGTACTTTAGCTTTTTATAATGCAGCATCGTACCACTCAACCACCAAAACTTATTTAAATTTATTATTATCTAGTACTTAAAAGAGTACTTAAACGGGAAGGTACTTAATTACGACATAAAATAAAATCTTGAGATCGTTTACGCTTCTTACAGACGCCGAAGGCCACTCCGAGTCCACCGTTACGTTAGCGTGGGGCTCTTATAAATTAACCACCGTATTTAATTTGTTTAAGTTTAATTTGTTTTTGTCGCTAGGTTACAAAATTTTTCGATTTAAAAACACCTAAAATGCGAGTACGCGAGCACGATATATTTTCGTAAAATTTTCGATAGTCGCAAAAATTTTCATTTTGTTTTAAATTAAACAAACAATGAGTCAAAAATTTGTTTATTTAAAAAAATGAGTCAATATTACCTCGTTTATTAACTAATTAATAATATTAAGCTCAAATAACGTAGGTTAGGTATAGAATGTGGAAAATTTGTTTGAAATTATACACCTTCAAGGTAAATAGTATTGAATAATAATTTTTTATTGGTCGGTATACTAATAAATGTACTTTATGTATGACAAGTCAATAAATAATTAATAACAAAAGAATTATTTTGAATTAACTAAAAAAAAAAATTTTACAATTTTGGGCACCCCTGAGACGAAAACTAAATTTAGAGAAAGTCTGTCTGCCTAGCTTTTATAAAACCACTAAATTTGGAAGCTTTACTCAACAATTTTACTCTCGGTGGTTTACTATTACCCTCCGAGGAGTAACACACTATTTTAATTAATAATAATTTTTCTTTTACTATGAGACCGAACCCGAGACTTTCACACCAGTATAAATTCTAACCGATTCTTCGGCATATGGAACCAGATTTTATTCTAGTACGGTGGCAGCCAACGTATTAAGGGTTAAAAAACCCACCTTTCTGGGTTAACGCCACCTTCATTAAAGGAAGTTCTAGTGATGCGACTTTTTTGAAATTTCCACCACATTTTGTGATTTGACTCGACTGCATTGCTGGATTCGCTCGCTACGCTCGCTCATTGGCAAATCACAGTCTCGTCACACAAAACAGTACTTTCTCTCCTAATAAAACAATGTACTATCTTTGTTTTTTTAAATGACACTAAAGTCGAATTTCAAAGTAGAGATTCAAAAAAATTATATCGTTACAAAGCTCATGAAAAGAGCTATCTTTTTTGTACTTATACTTATACTTATAGGGTGATTCATTGATATGGCGGTTTTCGATAGCTCTAGAGCCGTTGGAAATAAGGCATACATTTAAATACAAAAGTTATTCAACTCCTTAAGGAGCATAACCTAAAATTATTTTCATCTCTACAGAGTGTTGTATTACTGCTCGGGGAGAATATTTTTGATTTTTTTAAATGGAACACCCTGTATATGTTTCTATATTTCGACTTGGTGTTAAGTCGCCTATATACCCATATTAGAACTTTTTACTTTCTTTGCGGTGTTGCCAAGTTATTAATTTTTTTCTCTAAAAAATGCCCGCGACACGCGTTGCTTTATAAAATCGTACTAAAGCCGTTTTTCAAGGAATAATAATAAAAAATTTTTTCTATGTGGTTATGACTATCCTCTATGCTATAAAGTTTAAAAAATTCAAAGAAATTCTACAGGGTCTTCATTAATGCGTCACAAAGTTACTCATTTTGAAATGACCATAACTCGTTATTTTCAAATGGAACACCCTATATATTTTTACATATTTGGATTCCTGGTAAAATTTAGATACTAAATATGCAAAAATATACGGAGTGTTCTATTTTTAAAATTATAAAAAATTACATTGGAAATGATTCAACAGAAATTAATTTTTTAGCATTTTTAACGCCACTTTCATAAAAGGAAGCTCTAATGACGATTTTCCTGAAATTTCCACCATATTTTGTGATTTTTTAAACAAGATATCTCTACTGTATGAATAGCATTAAAATATGAATAAATTAATTTGTTTACATTTTAACCCTCAAATTTGAAGGACTAGAGCTCTTTAAGGGTGCATTTTTGGATACGATTTCAAGAGGGACAAAAGTCCTACTTTAGTCCCTGGAACGCACTACGTTTAACGCTGGTTTTCAGGGCCACCCTGTATAATGATACAAATAACTTTCAATCTCTTCCCGATCATTAAAATTGAAAAACGAGTCTTCCGGCGTATCTTAAGCGAATTCCTTGCAAAAAATGTTAATTTTGCAAATTTTTTACAAATTTGTGGAAAAGAACTTTTCGAATTAATCGAATAGTTTAAATACTAGTAAAATAAAAATTTAATCGCACGTGCAAGCGGTTAAACTCGATAGTGCCGTTATTATTTAGGATCAATGGACGAGTTTAAAAGAAGAAATTAAACGAACACTCTCTTCTTCTTCTTCTTATCACCCGCACACTATTAAAATTAAGCGCTCTAGTAATCAAAAGGTAAATAATTTAAATAATTAATTAAAAAAAAATTACATGCTTTTTAGCCACGTTAACACCCATTCATTGTTCGCGCTTTTCTCTTTATAATTTTTTTACTATCAAAGTTGGCGCCCCCAAAAGAATTAATTTATCGCTTAATTTTTTTAAATTTTTGATTGGTAATAATTAAAAATAGTTTGTAAATATATAACTTGTGATTAGAATTTAAATAAGTGAATTGCATAAATAAATAAATAATAAAATTTGTGCTAATTGATTAAAATCTTTCAATTTTGCAAACATTAAAAATAAAATGTAAATATTTATGTTGTAACACGTTTTTTCCACCCAAATGTTCATTTTGATTTTCTAATCGATTTTAAGTTAATTACATAATTCAAACTTACTTTAATTTCGAAAAAAAATCATTTTTTTAAAAGAATAAATTAAAATTAATAAATAGCAACAAACTGTTGCTTACCTTGTATTAAACAACAATTAAACACCTTATGGTGAGCACCTATCACTTGATGAAAAAAATTATTTAACAATTTTATACTCGAAGTAACCAAGCAACGTTAGAATTTCAACAAAATTTTTGAATGAGACTCGATTAAAAACCGCGCGCATGCCACCAAAACGTACGTGGTTATTTAGACGCCGACGTCGGGACGCTCGGAGCGCCAATACAACGACGCTTTTAAGACTACCGTTTGTATGTTGAATATCAACAATAACACTGCAAAATGTCGGTTAAATTCGACTTGTTCGGTTTTAATCGTACACGTAAAACGCGAATATATTATCTTTTCCAAATCCTTCAACAAATCTTTGAATATTTCGAATTTTTTATTAACAATTATCAAATATTGTTCTTAAAAATGTCCTTGCGTTATGTAATTAAATTGTTAGTAATTAATTTCGCTATTTTATTGGCTTCTTCCTATTACATATTTCCATATTACGCATAGAGAGAACAATTTTCAATTCGAAACCGAACTCACTTGAAGTATTTGATATCTAATAATAATTGAGAATAATAATTAATTGTTGTTAAGTTGACTCGAATAAGTTTACTTGAGTGTTAACCAACTAATTAATTCTAATACATTTTAATCAGATACCAATTTTCCGCTCACATATAATACAAAACACAACAAAACAGTATTAGTTTTGGCTTTTAGTTGCTCAATTTATTTTTTATTTTTAATTAAAATACATATTATATGGGGCTTTTAATTTAATTTAATTAATTTTCTAAATTATATACCTAATGTTAGTCAAATTAGTCAGGATGGCTAGATTTACAATTTTTTATTAACATGGTTTAAGGCTATTTATAATTATTTATCACAATCCTGCATTATTATACAGGATGATTTTTTTAAGTGGTAGGTACTAACACTGGGATCTCGCAAACCGTAAAAGTTATGAGATTGTTTAAATTAGCAAAAAGTTGCATATTTTACTGACCTTTAAGAATCCGTTTAGAAAATTTAAAAATTTAAAATGGTTTCCGAGATAATGCAGAAAAACTGAAAATTGGCAATTTTGTTTTTCGACTGTAGTTTCACAATGGCTTACTTTAGAAATAAAATTTTAAGAAAAAATTTTTAGCAGATCGAAAAGCTATCAAACGATACTAAACTCGACTTCTTATCACATCGACGCTAAGCGTCGCGACGTTCAACTTTTTATTTTCTTATGGTGGACTTATCCTTTTTATTAGAAAAATTACTCAATAGGCGTAACTTAATTTGGATACTAAACTAGAACTTTCTATCTTGTACTTTTCTTATTTTCACAACTTTTCTAGTTCTGTTATGTTACGTTATGTTAGTTAATACGTTACTTTGTGTTATTTTCTACGATGAAAAATAACGACAAAAACTTCAAAAGTAAATTAGATTAATATTTATTAAATCTAAGTAATGGACTGAGTACTTTTAGCAAAAAAAATTTTAGATCCCCAAAAGAAAATGAAACGTTGAACGTCGCGATGCATAGCGTCGATGTGATAAAAAGTTGAGTTTGGTATCGTTTGATAGCTTTTTCGATCTCCTGACTAATTATGACTATCTTTTATGTTCTGAAATTAAAGAATTTCGATTGGATTGTACGTTCGTTAAAACGTAACCAATTTACTCATTTTCAAATGACTATTTTCAAACTCATAAACTAATTTTCAAGTTACTATAACTCGTTATTTTAAAATAGAACACCCTGTACATTTGTATATATTTCGACTTGGTATTATGTAAGTATAATCATATTAAAATATCTTAATTTTTCCGCGGTGTTGCCAAGTTATTAATTTTTTAGTCTAAAAAATTACCACTGCACGCGTTGTTTTAAAAAGTTGTACTAAAGCCATTGTTAAAGCAAGAATAACGAAATCTTAATCCTAACTATGACTAATTATGACTATCCTCTATGTTCTGAAATTAAATAATTTCTATTAGATTGTTCAGAGTGTTCATTAAAACGAAACCAATTTACTCATTTTGAAATGACTGTAACTCGTTATTTTAAAATAGAACACCCTGTATATTTGTATATATTTTAACTTGGTATTTTGTCAGTATGCTCATATTATAATATCTTAATTTTTCTGCGACGTTGTCAAGTTGTTAACTTTTTACTCTAAAAAAACGCCTGTTGCACGCATTGCTTTAACAAATCGTACTAAAGACATTGTTAAAATAAGAACAACGAAATCTTAATCCTGACTAATTATAACTATCCTCTATGTTCTAAAATTAAATAATTTCTATTAGATTGTACAGAGTGTTCATTAAAACGAAACCAATTTACTCATTTTGAAATGACTGTAACTCGTTATTTTAAATTAGAACACCCTGTATATTTGTATATATTTTAACTTGGTACTTTGTCAGTATGCTCATATTAAAATATCTTCATTTTTCTGCGACGTTGTCAAGTTATTAACTTTTTACTCTAAAGAAAACCTGTTGAACGCGTTGCTTTAACAAGTCGTACTTAAGAGATTGTTAAAGCAAGAATAACGAAATCTTAATCCTGACTAATTATGACTATCCGCTATGTTCTGAATTTAAATAATTTCGATTAGATTGTACAGAGTGTTTATTAAAACGAAACCAATTTACTCACTTTGAAATGACTGTTACTCGTTATTTTAAAATAGAACACCCTGTATATATACAAAATCTACTCTAGATTGTACAGGTTCATTAAAACTAAACGAATTTACTCATTTTCAAATGACCATAACTCGTTACTTTAAAACAGAACACCCTGTATATTTGTAAATATTAAGACTTGGTATTATGTCAGTATGCTCATATTAAAATATCATAATTTTTCCGCGGCCTTGCCAAGTTATTAATTTTTTACTCTACAAAATGCCCGTTGCACGCGTTACTTTAAAAAGTCGTACTAAAGACATTGTTAAAGAAAGAATAACAAAATCTTAATCCTGACTGATTATGAGATTATGACTATCCTTTATGTTCTGAAATTAAATAATTTCGACTAGATTGGTCAGGATGGTGTTCATTAATACGAAACCAATTTACTCGTTTCAAATGACTATAACTCGTTATTTTTAAATAGAACACCCTGTATATTTGTATATATTTTGACTTGGTATTATGTCAGTATGCTCATATTAAAATATCTTAATTATTCCGCGGCGGTGCCAAGTTATTAATTGTTTATTCTAAAAATGTCCACTGCACGTTTTGATTTAAAAAGTCGTACTAAAGCCACTGTTAAAGCAAGAATAATGAAAATTTTGACTAATTATGACTATCTTCTATGTTCTGAAATTAAATAATTTCGATTAGATTTTGTTCAATCAGACGAAACCAATTTACTCATTTTCAAATTCGGGAGCTTCGAATACAAATTAATGTGTTCGGTTCTGGACGAACTCTAAATTTAGAAAAATTACTAGACGGATTTAAAAAATTTTCTTTCCATTCAATTGAGTTCAAAATCAAGTTAAACATTAAAAAGCAAAAATATTATTCTTTTAGATGAAAATTATTGTTAAAATTCTATTATCCACGACCGTCCAATAATACGTTCATTACTCTATGATTTTTGACCAGTAATGTGTGTCATTACTCACTAGTTGCAAATCATTGAATAATATACATATTACTCAATGACTATTACATTACTCAATGGTTTACCGGGCGACACAGGGGATTGGAAAACTTTTATAGCTCCGTTATTTGTCAATGTATCAAAATGAAATTTGCTGTGAGTTGTAGTCATATAAATTGCAATTTGTTTAACTACTTTTGAAAATTCTTCCACTTCCGATTTCGCCGGAAATGAGGTAAACTTTAAATTTTTAAATGCAACACCATATATATTTTTACATTTTTGAATTCTACGTTACATTTTGAATACATTTCCATAAAAAATTAATTTTTTTTTTTAATTAATTTTTTGTTTTAAATAAAATTTTTTTTTCAAAAAATACTCGCGTATTCAATGTATATTTGGTTCATAATATTTACAGTCGTGGATAAAGTATAGTATCCTACTCGCGGGTAATGCTCATTACTCACTCTAATGATTACGACACTCGCCATACGGCTCGTGTCGCAAATTCATTCTTGTGAGTAATGAGCTTCATTACCCGCTCGTTGGATAATATACTAGTATTTGTTTGATAATATGTTACCGTTGCAAATGTTATGTTGCATGGTTACCGTCGTTACGTGAAAATTGTGTGCAAGAAGAGACGTGATGAAAAGTTAGTGGCGCTCGCGGCGTTGCCAAAAACCTTTTACAATAGTAATTAAATAAAAATAATTTTTATTAAATTTTGTTAAGAATAGTTTTCAATATTTGATAAATTTACCTCCTGAAAAAAATTTATTTTTTTAAATTTTGACAAAGATCTTCAAAAAAATACAGGTTTTGTGTTTGTTGTGTAGCTTGAAGATTGCTCCCTTAACTGTTAGAGGTATCAATACCAATTTTGGTATGGTAATACGTTATCATTAGAGCTATATTTTAAAAATATTTAAGTACATACAGGGTGATTCAGAAAAAGCTGCCGACCCAAACTTTTTTTTAAAGAATACTGGATTGATTTTTGCATATTCGGATTTCCAGTAATATGTAGAATCAAAAATATATAAGTTTTTATATAAGTACCTATCACTAACAGTTCTAGAGATATTGTCACTTTAATGCCGAAATATAGTCAATATTAGAGCCACGATGCGGGGCTATAATCAGTTTTTTTTTCTTAATCAGGTTGGTTAATAATGAAACATACAATTTGGGTAACTCTTCGGAATCTTTTCCAATTTAAAGCAAAATTTCCTTAGGCTAATTGCGTCGTTTTGTATGTACGTTATTAAATTACACGTATTTAATTCAAAAGGATGAACTTGTAGGTTTTATAATAGGTACCTATAGAAAATTAACTCGAGTTTAATTCCGAACAGCTTTAAAACAATTTCGCATCTAATTAAAATTTAATTTGTAATAAAATTCAACTGTTTAATTTTTGCAATAAAAATGTATGTGTAGGTACTCGTGTGGATAGTTTTTATTTTTTTGTGTAAATAATAAAAGTTTATTGTTAGTACGTAGTATATTAGCCATATTCAATTCTAAAATAGTATATTTTACAACAAGAGATGAAACATAAGTTTTTTTCATGAGATGAGAATTTAATTCATGAGCGTAGCGGTTAATGAAATAATCTCTCGAACTAAAGAAACGGATTTTATCTCAAGTCGTAAATGCTATTTTATCTACGACATAATTGGTACACCTTAGTATTATTCTTTTTACTAAAATTTTAATTGACTTTTCAATAGAGGTTTTTTTACAAATCTGCTAGATGACGCAAAAGTGAGAGCAGTGTCTTAAACTTCGAAAAAAATTATTTTATCAATTAAAACAATTAATTAACCATAATATTATTTTTGCTCTCTAGAGAAACAAACGCTATTTTCGTATCGAGTAAGTGGTGACAAAATGTTTACTTTCACCTATGAGAGTAGAAAATAGTATATTGTTATACAAGGACTTAAAATAATGTTTCACTAGCGCAG
The DNA here is from genome assembly GCA_963924605.1 of Malthinus seriepunctatus. NCBI lineage: Eukaryota > Metazoa > Arthropoda > Insecta > Coleoptera > Cantharidae > Malthinus > Malthinus seriepunctatus. The sequence continues at coordinate 20,686,562 of OZ004603.1, forward strand.
GCGGAGCTTGTGAATCAAGCCATAAGCCGAGATTTGCAACTGTCTGAGACAGAAACATTTTACTTACGTGGGTCATACAATATTTTTTATTCGACTGTAAACAATATTTAAATATATATATATATATATAATATTATTTTTGCTCTCTAGAGAAACAAACGCTATTTTCGTATCGAGTAAGTGGTGACAAAATGTTTACTTTCACCTATGAGAGTAGAAAATAGTATATTGTTATACAAGGACTTAAAATAATGTTTCACTAGCGCAGGCGGAGCTTGTGAATCAAGCCATAAGCCGAGATTTGCAACTGTCTGAGACAGAAACATTTTACTTACGTGGGTCATACAATATTTTTTATTCGACTGTAAACAATATTTAAATATATATATATATAATATTATTTTTGCTCTCTAGAGAAACAAACGCTATTTTCGTATCGAGTAAGTGGTGACAAAATGTTTACTTTCACCTATGAGAGTAGAAAATAGTATATTGTTATACAAGGACTTAAAATAATGTTTCACTAGCGCAGGCGGAGCTTGTGAATCAAGCCATAAGCCGAGATTTGCAACTGTCTGAGACAGAAACATTTTACTTACGTGGGTCATACAATATTTTTTATTCGACTGTAAACAATATTTAAATAAAAATAAATTAATTTTAGAATACATAATTTTATTTTTTTTTATTTTGTACGTAACCTAAGAATTTTTGGATAATAGTAAGCCTGTCACCTGTCAATAGTTGTTAGACTCAACTTCATTTCGTCCTACTGACTCGTCTAAGAAAAGTGACACTTTTACTCCTAATAACACAATATACTATTGTTAAACCTGTTGTAGTGACTACATGTATGTTAATGAAATTCTATTTTAAAAGAAAATTATAATATATCGACGTCAATAAATAAAGAAAATGTAATATAATTTTTCTCGTAATTCAAAAATTTGCCTTCATAGCTTCTATGTATATCATTACATTACTACTACATTATATTTTAGTCTAACGTTACTTTTTTATTACTTTTAATATTGATCAGCATAATATGAATTGATGCAGCTCTATGTTGTTAGTCCCAATTTTAAAAGTAGCTAACGCTAACCAACTACTTTTAACTAACACTGAATATTTCACACATATTATTATTAGGATGGAATGTTGTTAGAGAAAATTTATAATAAAAAAATATAAATAGAGTGTTGAGCGTCGTGAGAATTATTAGAAAGCTCCAATGAATACAAAAGGCATTGGTAGAAAACACAACTCCATTGTTCTGTCCCAGACTTTGTTCAAGTTATGTTCGGAAAGAATATTTTGAACTTGGATAGAGCCTCTATCCAAGTTGCCTTAGATAGTGGCTCTATCTACAAAATACAACAGAATGAGATCAAAACGATCTCGATGAGAAAAGCATCCCATTCAACCCATGATCACTCAGTTCTTCAATCGTCTGATTATTCATCTATTATCTCGTTTTCTTCCAACTTTCGCATTGATATTTTTTGCTAATTTTCCAATTTTCGGATACTCGAGTATTTTTCCTTTTGATGTCCAGTCTACATTTCGAAAGTTCCCAATAATTTAAGTGCGATCATTCCATAACAAAGACAGGTTCGGAGACCAACATCGAAACTAACCTTTTACAACTTAAAACGTTTTTAGGAACACTCAGTATATTTTTTATATTTTAAAACCTTTTTAATGGCCACATCAGGGTTTTTCTTTTATTTTCCTATTATTTTTTTTTAAATAGTCTTTTTAGCACAAGCGTTGTCTAAATTAACCTGGTTTTAAAATATGTCGTCTGACTTGATTAAAAGGCAGTAAAATTTATGAAATTAAATAATATTTAACAGTTCAGTTTTATCAATTTACAACGATTTTAACAAAAAACAACAAAGTTTTCTACTCTAAATACAGTGTAATCTTGACCTAAAATGTTAACTAACAGTTTATTACATTAGAAAACTTTTTTTTATTAACACCAAATAAGTGAAATCGAATTTATTGTTCGTTAAACAATGCAATTATTACTTTATTTTTAACACTACCTTGTACCTATACTACAGCATACGTAGTGATCGTAAATCGACGCACTAAACTACACATGGATCATCAGAAATGCGCAGTAAGGTGTGAAAAAAGAAATATAAAAAAATAGAGATAGAGTGAGTGGAGGAAGTAGGCTAGGGATTGGTTAGAGAACGGGGGAGTGAGGGTAGTAGGATAGGGATTGATGTAGAGAACTGGGGTGTGGACTGTCACCATAGTTACCATGTGTCAAATGTCAAATGTCAATCTGTCATCATAGTAACTATATGTCAATGTCGTTATCTGACACAGTATGTCAATGTCAGAGGGGGAGTTCATCTGCAACCCTACATATGTCAATGTCAAGGTCATGTGTCACCATATGTCAATTTCATCTGTCATTTTATATGTCAGGTTGAGCTACCTATCATTCCACCTGTCAACCCATCTATCATCCCATGTGTCATTTCATATATCATTCCAGAGATTTGTTTAGAGAGATTGGAAGTTTATATCTGTCATCATAGTTACTATATGTCAAATGTCAATCTGTCACCATGAGGGGGTGTTATCTGTCATGCTACTGTCATGCTATGTAATGTAATATACCTATGTCAGGGAATCATCTATCTGCTCATCTGTCAACCGATCTGACATCCTATAAGTCATTTCATCTGTTACTCCAGCTGTCATATCATCTGTCTTTTCTACTATCATTCAATCTATCATTCAACTTATAATTTTATTTGTCATCCCTTTTTTGACATCAGTTTGACAGATAGGATGAGTGATAGATAAGATGAGATGGACAAGTGAGATAACAGAAGAGATTAAATGACAAATGAAACTGAAACACAAAATTTTGATGACAGATGAAACGAAATAACGTAAGAGGTGATATTTATATGTATACAGTGTGTCCAGTATAAATTGCACAGCATTGGGATCTCGGAAACCGTAAGAGATACGAAGTCGGTTAAATGGAAACAATTGTGCAGGATTTTATGGCCACCTCGATACTGCTTTTGTTTTTTGAAAACAATTATTAGCACTCTAGATATTTAGGAAAAACTGAAAAATTGCATTTTCTTTAAATGCTTATAACTTTTTTATTACTGGAGATAATTTCAATTTTCAAAAAGAGATAATAGGCACTACTAAAATGCAAATAATTAATTCATAAAATAATTTTTTTAATGCGCCGTTTTTGAGATACGATGCAAACTTACGTTTTTTTAAATACAAACCTAACCTCATTTTTATGTTTTTGAAAAGCTAATTTTTTTATCTTTTCAAAAATATAAGGGTTGATAGGGTTAATTTTTTTAATTCCTTTACAGTAATACTAAAATAGAATATTTTGTTATTTATGTTCAAATAAATTTTAAAAATCAAGTTTGCTATGAAACAATTTCATAAAAAAGAAACAACTGAATTAAATAAATATATATCAAAAAACGATTAAAATAATTCGAAAAAAAGTATCTTCTAAAAAAATTTTAAAAATAAACCTATCAACCCTTATATTTTTGAAAAGAGAAAAAAATTAGCTTTTTAAAAACATAAAATTGAGGTTAGGTTTGTATTTAAAAAAACATAAGTTTGCATCATATCTCCAAAACGGCGCACAAAAAAATTATTTTATGAATTAATTATTTGCATTTTAGTAGTGCCTATTATCTCTTTTTTTAGAATTAAAATTATCTCCATTAATATAAAAGTTATAAGCATTTAAAGAAAATGCAATTTTTCAGTTTTTCCTAAAGATCTAGAGTGCTAATAATTGTTTTCAAAAAACAAAAGCAGTATCGAGGTGGCCATAAAATCTTGCACAATTGTTTCCATTTAACCGACTTCGTATCTCTTACGGTTTCCGAGATCCCCATGCTGTGCACGTTATACTGGACACACTGTATTCGACGATATGACATTATATTTATGAGATTGACGGATGCGATTGGTACGTGAGATTTTTTGCAGAGACGATATGACAATACGAGACTGACAGATAAGATTGACATAAGATGACATTTACAGATAGAAGAGGCTTAAATAGACAGAGACAGGCAGAAAGAAGATAGCGCGTGTTTATAATCTAGTATGAGTAAAACAAAAGAATAAAAGCTTAAAATAAATTACGATGTCCATATTAACCCTAAACTCTAGACTAGGAGAAATGGATAAACTTGTACAGTCAGCCTCACAATTATTGGCCACCCTGGCTATACGCCAGGGTGGTTATTGACCAATAACGACAAAAGGACAGAAGGGGAGGTTGTTGATTTACTACTTGTTGGCAAAATAAAGTTACCCCTCAATTTAAGTATGAGGTGTTATGATGGTTACATCCACAATTCGTGGTAAACGTAGACTCAAGGTGGCCATTAATTGTGAGGCTGACTGTACATATAAGAAGGACTTTTCAGGCCCCATCAACTTTTTTTCAATTAAAATCCGTGTTAAATACTTCGAGAAGATTATAAATAAGAAAAAAGAAAAGATATAATAAATACTGATATTTTGAAAAAAAGTAATGTTTTCATAATCTATAATCTCTGAAATACGTAAAATGAAATCGTAAGTAGGGCTTAAAAGGCCCGACTTTCTTAAATTAGTATTAATATAAAAAACCTAACATATTATGGGGAAAACAGGCATGAAAACGTAGTAAAACTAATTACAGAGGCGTGGTCTATCCTATGACGTCACTAGTGGAGGGGATGGTGGTCTAAGTGGTTTTTACTATTGTGTTACTACTAAGCATCGTTTTTACTCTTAACAATTGACATCGTACATACTTTTTGTGTTTCTTTTGTCTTTTTTTTTCTTTTTTCTTCTATTTTTTATATTCTTTAATGTGTCCCTTTTCATTTTTGATCTTCCAAAAATTAAATATATATTCGGAAGTTGATCGTTTCTCATTTTTAAGCACTTAAAATCACTTTAAGATAAATTTTATCAACAAATTAAAGGAAAAACCATAAATGGAAGTGATGCGTTACGTTTTTATTATCAACAACATACTTAGACTTATTTAATAACAAATTATCAATCTCATTTGTCTTATAACAATTATCTTCACTTTTAATTGTTTTTATTTGCTATTAGACACGTGAAGTTATTTCACATATAGGCACACAGTTAGTGTTAATTGGGTTACGTGAAGGTCTTTGATAAAGTTTTTTTTTCTTTCAAAACGTGATTAGATAATTTAATGAGTTTTATTAACGATCCGTTAATTGTAGTTGAGTTGACAAACTTTTTTTCAATTGTTAAAATATTATACAACAGAGGTCACTTTAAATTTCAAGTTTACATAGGTTTATTTGAATATGTCTGAATACCTTCTGGGGTTAAGTAATTGATAGTTTAGCTCTCGGTAGTATCAAATTTATAAATATACATACAATATAATATAACATCCCTTAGGTAGTTGTTGACACAAGTTGATCTCCACCACAGTAAACTTACTATAACATTTTGGTCTAGTTTGCTCGAATTTTGAGAAAAAAAAATTACAAACGTATAGTATATAAAGCACTTATAATTTCTCAACGGATGTTATAGATAAAGTTTACTCTGGTCCCCTTAGGTGATTTTGCGATTCAAATCAAACTGACCTAATTCTAAACTTCTTCCTTGTGTGAAATGGACTGTTTATTTGCACAAATGTAGAAATTAAATACGCTCCAGTAGTCCATTTCCAGAGTTAACCACAAGAGAGTTAACTACAATAATGATCTGTCATGTACAAAAATCATACAACCTTTGAGAGCTTCATCAGTAGCGAAAAGATTGCCCTAAGGTGCTTTTTTAAATTTTTGAAAAACAAAAGTGTTATTGGGATAGGTCAGGGCTATATAGGGTAGATGATCTATGAATTTCATGTACCGAAAGTCATTGGTTACCTTCTGAACTTCTTGCCTTATAAACCAAGAAATTATTTTTACCAATAAGAACATGAGCGTTTGTCCTCCAGAGAAATTACGAAATTTGATAATTATGGGCGCAGAAGCCTCTCCATTTGTGTAAAAATATCACATAACAACCCTTCATCACTTATATAGCCTTCCATATTTTTTCCAATTGTACCAAGTCATTAGAAAAAAATTCCATGCCCTGAGTTGCTTTTTTAAAGCACCTCAGAACTTTTTGCCTTATAAACCAATCAAGTTTTTTGCGAATAAGAACGTGGGCGTTGGTTCATCAAAAAAATTACAAAGTTTTTTAATTATGGGCCCAGAAGCCTCTCTATTAGTGTAAAAATATAACATAACAACCCATCATCAGTTATAGCCTTCCATATTGCCACGAATGGAAATAAATTAGAAAATATTAAATTGAATTAAAATGAATTTATAAAAGTTAAATTAAACAAACAAGAAATAACTTACATTGTTATCAGAATGCAAGTCAGCATATAAGGGAAGTTGAACTCAAGTCAACTATAATGAGTTAGTCGTGGATAAGAGTTGAAAGGGGATAGTAGTTAAGTAACCTTAGAGGAGAGTAGTTGATATGCAATTATGTTTTTTAGTTTTAAGTATTAGTTGTTAATAAACTTTATTATTATAAATTACGGTGAACTTTGAATGATCCAAACCCCCTCGGTACAAAGTCACTAAACCAAACGTGACATAATGGTGGAGGCGCTACGTCAATTAGGACCGTAATGCTCAATTTTAATTAGTGAAAATTGGTGAAAGTGCGACAATTAAATTTTAAGTTAATAGTGATTGAAAAAGCATCGAGTTTAAGTGAATTATTATTACAAAGGATTAGCTGAGTAAAGACGAAAAAGATGCAGTCAATCAAAATAATCAGGAAGCTGATCGTAGCAGAGATGTTTTTGGGAGTTTTAAATATGTAAGTATAAGCTAATGAAAAAATTTAGGTATTAGGAAAACTGAAAGCTGACCCAGGATGAAAGAAAAGACAAATTTTGGTAATTTTATATAGTTTAAGTGTTTGTATTAGGAATAGGAACCAAGGACCAAGCGTAGAAACGGAAAGCGTCCATGGAAAATTTTTTATTTTTTGCTGATAAGTGCTTTTTATTAATTAACAAAGAAACATAAAGGTGATGCAATAAGGTTAATGTTCAAGAATTACATGTAGATTTACACGTACGCATAAAAGGGTTATATTACATGTCGCAATACAGGAAAGTAAAATGATGATAAAGCAACATAGGCAAAAAGCAATGTCCTGAAATGGATTAAAAAAAATGTTAAACATAAATGGCAAACAAATTAGGATTAAAAAGTTTTATAAGAATTTTAGGGAAGTTCGGGATAAATTTTCGAATTTTTTGGAGAATATATGATAGTAGAATTTTCTGTGAAAATTTTTTTTTACAAAATTTTAGAAATGCTGATGTTAGGTTTATTGTTGTCACGTAATACGTGAGCAATTAGAATTTAGGTGTATGTAGTTTTCTTTTTGGGGAATATTTTTGTAGTTTTTGCAATATTGGGTAAGAGTTAGAAATAGTAAGTATTAAATTTTTATAATAAAATGGCTATCAAAACCATGATTGAGAATTTTGGAGCAGTGACACAGTTGAGTCCAAGTCAAAAATCAAGGAAGACAAGTTGCTGTCAGCAACGGTGGTCTGGAGTTCGCTCTGGACAGGGACAGTGCATGATGGGTCTTGCCCATCGAAGAATCAGACGTTTCAGATTAAGAGCATAGATCATTTTAAATAATTATAAATTTAAGGTTTAGTGATAGGATGATTTAGTTAACTTCATAATGTAGGCTTATTACGTAGTTAATGCAAAATAAAAGTTATTTGAAAATAGTCATAGGATAGATAAGAAAAAAAAATTAGAGTAATAGTTTAACTGATTTGAATAGGGAATACGAAAATGAAAATTTGAAAAATAAAGGGAAAAGTTAAAAGCAACTAGAGACAGTAAAAATATAATTTTTTTAGTAGCAACCAAGGAGTAAAATGATAAATTTTATGTTTATCTAGAAAATAGTTTGTTGGGAAAATTTTAACATTCAAATAAAGAGAAAGGAAACGAAAAACAATTTAAAAAATAGGCAAACAACGACCTTACGACAAGAGTGGAAATTAACCAAAAGAGCAAAGTAAAAAGAGAGGCAAAGGTTACAAAGGAAAGCCAAAGTGACATTAAAAGATAAGAGAAGACAAAAGAACCACAAAAAGACAAGAGAAAAAATAAAAAATATGGAATCGAATTCAAGCGACGCGCAAAAGGAGAAGAAAAATACGTGTACAAGAAAAAAGTAAATAGGTAACGCGTATGAAGTATATTAAAAATGAATAATGATTGTACCAAAGATGATAAAAAAGGTCTGATATGAAATAAATTATGATTGTACCAAAAATGATAAAAGAATGCCTTATATGAGAAACATATGAGATGAATTATGATTGTACCAAAAATGATAAAAGAATGCCTTATATGAGAAACATATGAGAGGAATTATGATTGTACCAAAAATGATAAAAGAATGCCTTATATGAGAAACATATGAGATGAATTATTATTGTGCCAAAGATGATAAAAAATGCCTTACATGAGAAACATGTGAGATGAATATGATAAACGAAGTTAAATGAGTAAAATTGAGATGAAAATAATAGGTACAAAATGATAATAAAAGGTACAAAATGAAAATAATAGGCACAAAAAAGAAAATAATAGGTGCATAAAGAAGAATAATAGGTACAAAATGAAAATAATAGGTACAAAATGATAATAATAGGTACAGAATGAAAATTAAAGGTACAATATGAAAATAATAGGTACAAAATGAAAATAATAGGTACAAAATGAAAATAAGGAAAAAAATTGTGTTGCTTGAAATAATAAATAGAAGTAATTGTTGTTCTTGTCTGTAAAAGTGTTACTTTTGAAAGAAATTATTGTGCTAGGTCTTGGTCAATAAAAAAATTATATCTTGGGGTCTATTAGAATTTTGTATTGAAACCAGCAAGTCAAGTTAATATGAAAAATAAAAATGAAAGAGATGTAAATAGGAAGCTTAAATTGAAATGATAAAATTTTGTGTTGCTTAAAAAACAAATAAACAAAATAGGCATAGGTTTTTTTTTTAAGGTATTAAAAATAAAGATTAAAGTAAATTGTGTTCGATGATGAGAATAATAATGGTCATGAAAAAATGATCAAATATTTGTGTGTTTAAAAGAATGTTTCAGATTCTTAATAGAAATCATTATAGTCAAATCCAAACGTGGAATTAGCATGGAAATCAACATAAAGTACTAGGCGTTCAGATGAATAGACCACAACCCCTGGAAGACAAGGAAGAATAAGAAAGTGAAACATAAAATGGAAGGCAAATCAAAATACCTAGAAAAAATGGAGGAACATGGAAATGGATCAATAAATCAGGGTTGAAGAAATAGATGAACCTACGAATACAGAAAATGATAAGGAAATCAATGTTGAAGAACTGAATGAACCTATAAATATGGAAAATGGTTAAAGCATCAAAACTGCGTTGAAAAAGGATTACAAGTAGTTGCAGTAAATAAGAAGTTGAGGAAAAACTTCGTTGAAAAAGATTACAAATAATTGAGGTGAGTACCAAAAAGGTAAAATCGTATTAAATAAAGAGAATGAAGTTAAGATTAAAGAGAAAAATAGAAACGAGGGAGCTCCCGTCTCTAATAATGGGACGAGTCTTAATGCAAAATACGCCGTACCGCTAGCAAATTAAAAATCTTACCGCGTTTGCATTAAGAACTCAAAACATTATAAACAGTGAGATTGAAATAAAGAATAATTGAATAAATTGAGAGTACAATAATACGAATATGATAAGAGAATTTATGAGATAAATTTGTTATAAATGAGACAAATAATAAAATAATACGAAAGGAAATAATTATAAAAGTAAAGAGAATTGTAATCAAAAGTAAAAAGTTAATGTAGAATAAATGTAAAGGTTCAATGAGGTTCAATAATAAAAACTGTATTAAGAGAAAAAATATTGAAAGATTGAATGAAAATAGTGTAAAAGATAACAGGTATTTTAGAAAAACTTGAGAATAAACAAACCAGAGAGAAAATAGGGGAAATAACGTCAAAATGTATAAGTTAAACTAAATTTTGTAATGTACGAGTAAATGAAAGTTTTTGTCAAAAATGATCATCGAACACTAAAGAAAATGGAAATTGGGAAAAAAAAAAAAAAAATTTTTTTTGTAGATCATAAATCAATAATATTAGATATAAGTTTAGAAAATAAGTTTTGTAAAAGCAAATTATTAATGTAGTTTCTGATTTCATGTAACACCAACGTTTACGCCGAAATACCAAACGAGTCTGAGACAAGATTAAAACCGATGGAAACAGGGTCACACAAAACTAAGGAAAACTGGAGAGATCACCTAAAGCAAACCAAACACTAAGCACGAATAAATTATGCTCACTCAGTAAAGGATTGGATGAAAATAGTTATGGATGGAAAAGAGCCTTCCAAGGAAACTTTGAATAATGTCCACAAAAAAGTTAAATAATAAAAATGTAGGACAACATATGGAAAAATGGTTGAATGGTCGACAACAAGTTAAAAGTAAACAAAATTACAAGAAGACACAGTGATAGAAGAAGCTCAAATAAAGTTAATGAAGATGCTTGATGACAAAGTAAAGAAAAATCAAGCATAAGGTGAAAAACGTTGACCTAGTCTGCGAGTAAATAAAAAATAGTACAAGTATAAAACAATCCAGTCCAGAAGTGAAGAACCTTAGCAGATCAACGAGTGCCAAGTGAAAAATAAATTAGTGAAAACTTAATACAGTGATAAACATGTTAAAAGAAAAGTGATTTCGAACATTAAAAGACTAAGTAAAAAATGTGTTTTAAAATAAACAAATTAAAAGAAATTGTGAACCCCTGTGAAAAAACTTACGTGTATTGAACTTATTTTGAAAATCTTGACTCATTCTTGTGTTTTTAATTTTTTAGGTTGAATTCATGTATTTTAAGAAACAATGTTGTAAAACCAATTGAATTTTTTTTTTTGTATTTAGATTTATAAGAATTTATTGTTTGAAATTTTTATGTTTTATTGGGTGAAATTTGAAGTTTTAATTATTTAGTTTTAAAAGATTGAATCCTACGTATGCTGAACGCAAAATTTTTTTTATTGACCGTATTCTTGAAGAGCGACTTGGGTCAGCCGCTTTTTAAGAAGGGGAGTTATGCCACGAATGGAAATAAATTAGAAAATATTAAATTGAATTAAAATGAATTTATAAAAGTTAAATTAAACAAACAAGAAATAACTTACATTGTTATCAGAATGCAAGTCAGCATATAAGGGAAGTTGAACTCAAGTCAACTATAATGAGTTAGTCGTGGATAAGAGTTGAAAGGAGACAGTAGTTAAGTAACCTTAGAGGAGAGTAGTTGATATGCAATTATGTTTTTTAGTTTTAAGTATTAGTTGTTAATAAACTTTATTATTATAAATTACGGTGAACTTTGAATGATCCAAACCCCCTCGGTACAAAGTCACAAAACCAAACGTGACAATATTTTTTCCAAGTATCTCAAGTCCTCAGAAAAAATTCTTACAGACAGAATATCGCTCCATAGCTTCTTTGAGTGCTTCATCAGTAGCAAAAAGCTTGCCCTAAGGTGCTTTTTTAAATTTTTGAAAAACAAAAGTGTGACTGGGCTAGATGGGGTGAATGATGTAAGAATTTCATGTACCGAAAGTCATTGGTTATCTTCTGAACTTTTTGCCTTATAAACCAAAAATTTTTTTTGCCAATAAGAACGTGGGCGTTTGTTTTCTAGAGAAATTACAAAATTATGTAATTATAGGCGCAGAAGCCTCTCTATTAGTGTAAAAATATCACATAACAACCCTTCATCACTTATAGCCTTCCATATTTTATCCAATTGTCCCAAGTCTTCAGAAAAAAATTCCCACGGACAGAATATTACTCAATAGCTTCTTTGAGTGCTTCATTAGTAACAAAAATGTTGCCCTATAATGCTTTTTAAAGCACCTCAAAAAAGTCTGACTGGGCTAGATCAGGGTCATGGGGAGGATGCTCTATCAATTTCATGTACCCAAAGTCATTGGTTGTCTTCTGAACTTTTTGCCTTATAAACCAATCAAGCTTTTTTGCTAATAAAAACGTGGACGTTTGTCCTCCAGAGAAACTACGAAATTTCTTAATTATCGGTCCAGAAGCTTCTCTATATTGTGTAAAAAAATCACATAACTCTTCATCACTTCATCAGTTTTAGCATTCCATATTTTTTCCAGTTGTTGTGTCTTCAGAAAAAAATTCCTACGGACAAAATATTGCTCCATAGCTTCTTTGAGTGCTTCATCAGTAGCAAAAAGCTTGCCCTAAGGTGCTTTTTTAAATTTTTGAATAAAAAAGGTCTGACTGGGCTAGGTCAGAGGTATAGGATAAATGATCTATGAATTTCATGTATCGAAAGTCATTGGTTACCTTCCGAACTTTTTGCCTTAAGAACCAAACAGGTTTTTTTGCAAATAAGAACGTGGGCGTTTATCCTCCAGAGAAATTACGAATTTTTTTAATTATAAGCCCATCAGCCTCTCTATTTGTGGTAGCCACTCAAGCCACTCAACGTACATTTAATCAGCACAGCTTTTTCTGCATCCCAGACAGATGTTCCCAACAGCTTTCTTTCTAAAAAAATTGCATTTTGCTTCTTTTGGTGATGCGGGGTACTCCAGGGCAGGGTGAGCCTGCCTTGAAAAATTTTAAGCCTGTTTTAGCCAGAGCTTTCTAAGGATATCGCAATAATAATGAAACGATAAGTTCCTAATTGGTGCCGAAGAAAAAAACATTGATTTTGAGAAAGCCAAATTTTTGCAAGCTGCGGGAAAAAACTTCCATCTTCAGAAGAGGTTACGGAGTGGTCAACAAATTTATACAAATCCAGAAGAGAGAAAACCCTGATTTTAGCTTTCATCCTCCTTTGAAAATTTTTGAGCCTGCCCTGATAACACAGTCTTGCTACAGTCCTGGAAGAATCCTTATAAAGCCATGGCATAGTATCTTTAGTAGAAGGACATCGAAACTCACACAGCGTTCATTCTATCTTAATTTTTTTAGGCTGACTATTAAAACTACTATTAAAACACTCGTAAGAGTACTCGACGTTTCTTCTGAAAGAAGTTCGAACATTTAACAAGCCATGGGCCTATTTAGCAATTGAAAAGAGAAGCTAAAATTAAACATTTTAATCTCAACCGCATTTTTTAACCGTTACGTAAATAATTGTTAGTTCCTCTCACAGACTCTTATGTTTAGAATATTTATAACAATAGACGTATCCGAAGATCTGCATATAAAACGAGCACCAATTTATCAACAATTTGTCACACAATGACATTATAATCTTTTTATACAATTAAGTAATTACGAATCAGTTAGCTAATTCTTGAAGAGTTAGAGTTGCAGCTGTGACATCATCAACATTGTTCTCATAACCCATTTTACTTTAGCTGGCAGGTGTCAGACACAATTAGCTGCAGTATTAGTGGCAAGTTATGTGTTAAATATGTAAGTAAATATGTTACGTTTTCTTCTATAAAAAATGAGTATACCGGGCGTAGAATAATTTGTGGTACATAGGGAATTCACGTGTATACGTTAATAAGTATTGTTTTACAAGAAGTAAAAGTGTCTTTATACACATGAGCATTTTTAGGAAAGTCTAATTCGAGGGCACAACGAATGAGAAATTATTTGCCTGAAAGATTCTGAATACCGCAGGGCCTTGGTCTTTGCATGGTCTTTAATAATAATATACAGAAGAGTCAAGGAGCTAGGAGGCACACATAATGACACGTGGAATTCTGATCTAATCGTTAGGCATTAGGCTGATGTCCATAATTAATGAAAAGGTCCGAATAAAGTAAGACATAAAACCTCTCTTATTCATCCAGACCTCACTGACCTTTTCTTCAGGTGCATTAGTCTGGCGATAAGGTGTGAAGATGTGGTGGAAACAACCCCTTCTTGACCTTCCAGGACTTATTGATTTACAGGGTAGGCTACCTCTTCCACAACGTGGACACGGAACCTACTCTACGTACGAAACGATTTTAAAGGAAATAATCCTTGAATGCTCAAGTTTGGTTTAACAAACTCCTATGAAAAGGCATACCTTCTCCACGAGATGGACTATCATACCGGATTAACTTAGACCAAGCGAGCAAGATGGATAATCTTATGCAAGCTTTATCTCAGATAGTATCAACATCGTAAGACGTCAAAGAGATGAAATTTCGAAAAGGGAGAAGAAGTATTTGCATTGTCTTATCTATTAGAAATTGGAGTGGGGGTCAACACAGCATATCTCTCACTTGACCAGCTCAAGTGAGAGTTCGCCTACGAAAATTGTCAACATCTTCCTAAAAGTGGGACAGCTTGAGAAGTGGAGGAAATGAAAGTGCCACTGTTTGGAAGGATTCGATTTTGGCAGTCTCTAAGTGTAAAAAGATCAATGATAATCCAAAAATGTCTTGATTATTGTCGTCAGATAATTAACTCTTCGCTGCTCAATTTCGACTTGAGGTGCGTTGTAGTACTTCTTAGCCCTTAGGTAACCTCAGAAGCGCTCATGGAGTCGAAATAGCTCTATCGCATAATAGTCCCTACTGAAGGGTCCTTGTCTGGATTGACATGACCAGCTCAAGTGAGAGTTCGCCTACCAAAATTGTCAACCTCTTCCTAAAAGTGGGACAGCTTGGGGAGTGGGGGAAATGAAAGTGCCACTGTTAGAAGGATTCGATTTTGGCAGTCTCTAAGTGTAAAAAGATCAATGATAATCTAAAAATGTCTTGATTATTGTCGTCAGATTATTAACTCTTCCCTGCTCAATTTAGAGTTGAGGTGCGTTGTAGTGCTTCTTAGCCCTTAGGTAACCTCAGAAGCGCTCATGGAGTCGAAATAGCTCTGTCGCATAATAGTCCCTACTGAAGAGTCCATGACTAGATTGACATGACCGGCTCCAGTGAGAGTCCGTCTACCAAAATTGTCAACCTCTTCCTAAAAGTGGATAGCTTGAGAAGTGGAGAAAATGCAGGTGTCACTGTTGGAAGAGTCCAATTTTGGCGGCCACTAAGTGTAAAAAGGTCAATGATAATCCAAAAATGTTTTGATTATTGTTGTCAGGTGATTAATCTTCGCTGTTTAATTTAGATTTGAGGTGCGTTGTAGTGCTTCTTAGCTCCTAGCTAACCTTAGAAGCGCTCATGGAGTCGAAATAGCTTTGTCGGTTAATAGTCCCTACTGAAGGGTCCATGTCAGGATTGACATGACCAGCTCGAGTGAGAGTTCGTCTACCAAAATTGTCAACCTCTTCCTAAAAGTGGGATAGCTTGAGGAGTGGAGGAAATGCAGGAGTCACTGTTGGAAGGGTCCAATTTTGGTGGCCTCTAAATGTAAAAAGGTGAATGATAATCCAAAAATGTCTGGATTATTGTCGTCAGCTGATTAACTCTTCGCTGCTCAATTTAGACTTAAGGTGGGTTGTAGTGTTCCTTAGCCCCTAAGTAACCTCATAATAGTTCTTGTAGTCGAAATAGTCTACTTCCTACTAAAGCGTCCATGTCAGGATTGACATGACCAGCACAAGTGAGAGTTTGCCTACCATAATTACCAACCTCTTCCTGAAAGTGGAATAACTTGAGGAGTGGAGGAAATACATGTGTCACTGTTGGAATAGTCCAAGTTTGGCTGCCTTATGTGGAAAAGGGTCTATGATAATCTAAAAATGTCTTAATTCTAAACCGCTCAATTGTAACCAGTGCGATTGCAAAGAGGATGGTCGAATGGATGGATAACCGTTGAGCCATATAGATAGGCACTCAGATGGAAGGACAAACGATCATATATTAGAAAGAAAATTTTTACGCTTGAAAATGATGTTTTTCGCCACTTCTACGAAAAGGTAGAGTTTTCTTTCAAATTTTCTTTTTTTGTGGACAAAATTTTTTGCAATTTATTTCTTACATCAACCGAACAATTAACGCATTAATTTATCACTAAACCCCCGACACTCTTTGAAGGCTGGTGGCCCCTGTAGGTGAACCTGAACACCTATCTGTATACCGACGCAAGGCTACAGACAAAGAAAACTTTAATGATTTGTTTTTCTAATTCAATTACTAATTTTTGCTTTAAGTAGTTTCATTATATTTAATAATTAGTTATTATCAGCGAAGTGGTTTTATTTCAAAGCAACTTTATATACGTATTGAACGTACGTCTACACGGTTTGAAGATGTAATTCAAAGGAAAAATTTTCTAGCGATAACGATACTCTCAAAGGAAACATAATGCCTTTTTGTCAGTACATTTAATGAATATAATGATCTAACGTAAAACTAAAATTAACATTGGAGAAAATAGACGTTTTTTTCCTAAAAAAAGAGAAAAGCTCAAGAAAAGTCATTTTATCTCAATTGAAATATTTACACCACTAATTAGCAATAATTACTACTTTAAGATCTTTTTAATTATTGGTATTTAAAAGAAATAATTCACGGTTGTTTAAATGCCAAAAAAGAGCTATTAAGCAGTGGTGGGCGTTAAAAAGGGTTAACAAATAATAATTTTGCTGAGAAGAGCAAACGTTATTAGACCGCCATTTTGAATTTAAAGGTTTTAAAAAAGTCTTCGTTTGCTTTAACTTTCTACGGCTTAAAAAATTAAAGATCTGCAATACGTAAAGGCGTACACACACAGGCACACATGCGAATTTTGAAAAATTCCTGAGATGCTTCTTTACCTTGGATGATTAAGAAAATTAAAAAAATATATTTCTAAACAACAAAATTATACTAAATGAAGACGTTAAATTTAAAACACTTAATATAAACTACCTAACACATTATTAACAACCCTAAGTCCAACATAATTTAGTAAAGTTTCATATGGAAGGCGTTTATAATGTTACTTTAGTTCATTAGATGCTACGCACCTATTTAAGTCTACCATAACCCTTTTGTAATTAAACAGATAAACAAGAAAGGTCAAAATTTTAACACTCGTTTTATTTAATATATGCAACTATTATTGTAGCAAACCTTATTACTAAACAAACACACCCCTATCCGTATTAACATATTAACTTAGAGGAATCACAAAAGGTTTACATTAAAAAAAATTTAACTAAAAAGGTTTAAAAGTTATTTTAAATTACACTAAAAAGTCACAAATTTGGTGCAAATTGTTGTTGGTTTTGTTTAGTACGTCCTACTCGTTATTTTGCTTTTACCGTAACCCATTTGGGTCATTTAAAACCCTTATAAAATTGTATTTAATTGTAAGCAATCTTGCAAAGTTAATTTTGCTATTTTAAATAATGCCTTTTTAATTGCCACTCTTGAGTAAATTAAATAAGTACAGATATCGTTTTTGTGGTCAATAATTTCTTTAATTAACATACTATTTAAAGAGGGTTGATTCCGTTTTTGTTTTAATTAATTAACTACGTACGTTTGTTTTAAATGCAGGAATTCAAAAGAATATTCATTTGCTCCTTTTAGTTAAAAGAGGTCTTACGAGTATTAATTGGGGTGGTTTTTACTAATTTTTTTAAAATATGGAAACGCTCGCTCGTCAAAATTTTTCCTGAAAGAAATTAAAATTTTCTAAAATACAGGTTGTTAATAAAAAAAACTTCACTGGTGTGTTCTTTACTTAAAATTAGGGTACCCATATTTTTTCGTTTTCCTCAATTCAAATTTTTAAGAGTCGTGGGAGCTTTTAAAGTGAGGCTCGCTCGTCAAAATTTTTTCTAATAGAAATTAAAATTTTAAAAGATACTGGTTGTTAATAAACAAACTTTACTGGTGTGTTCTTTACTTAAAATTAGGGTACCCATGTATTTTTGTTTTTTTTCAATTTAGGTTTTTAAGAGTCGTGGGAGCTTTTTAAATGGGGCTCGCTCGTCAAAAGTTTTCTTAATAGAAATAAAAATTTTCAAACATACAGGTTGTTAATAAACAAACTTCACTGGTGTGTTCTTTACTTAAAATTAGGACACCAATATTTTTTTGTTTTCTTCAATTTAAGTTTTTAGGGGTCGTGGGAGCTTTTTAAATGGGGCTCGCTCGTCAAAAGTTTTCTTAATAGAAATTAAAATTTTCAATAATACAGGTTGTTAATAAACAAACTTTACTGGTGTGTTCTTTACTTAAAATTAGGGTACCCATATTTTTTTGTTTTCCTCAATTCAAATTTTTAAGAGTCGTGGGAGCTTTTAAAGTGAGGCTCGCTCGTCAAAATTTTTTCTAATAGAAATTAAAATTTTAAAAGATACAGGTTGTTAATAAACAAACTTTACTGGTGTGTTCTTTACTTAAAATTAGGGTACCCATGTATTTTTGTTTTTTTTCAATTTAGGTTTTTAAGAGTCGTGGGAGCTTTTTAAATGGGGCTCGCTCGTCAAAAGTTTTCTTAATAGAAATTAAAATTTTCAAACATACAGGTTGTTAATAAACAAACTTTACTGGTGTGTTCTTTACTTAAAATGAGGGTACCCATATTTTTTTGTTTTCCTCAATTACAATTTTTAAGAGTCGTGGGAGCTTTTAAAATGAGGCTCGCCCGTCAAAATTTTTTCCAATAGAAATTGAGATTTTCAA
This sequence comes from Malthinus seriepunctatus, assembly GCA_963924605.1. NCBI lineage: Eukaryota > Metazoa > Arthropoda > Insecta > Coleoptera > Cantharidae > Malthinus > Malthinus seriepunctatus. The sequence continues at coordinate 20,705,252 of OZ004603.1, forward strand.
AAATACAGGTTGTTAATAGACAAACTTCACTGGTGTGTTCTTCACTTAAAATGAGGGTACCCATATTTTTTTGTTTTTTTCAATTTAGGTTTTTAAGAGTCGTGGGAGCTTTTTAAATGGGGCTCGCTCGTCAAAAGTTTTCTTAATAGAAATTAAAATTTTCTAAAATACAGGTTGTTAATAAAAAAAACTTCACTGGTGTGTTCTTTACTTAAAATTAGGGTACCCATATGTTTTTGTTTTCTTCAAGTTAGGTTTTTAAGAGTCGTAGGAGCTTTTAAAATGAGGCTCGCTCGTCAAAATTTTTTCTAATAGAAATTAAAATTTTCAAAAATACAGGTTGTTAATAAGCAAACCTCACTGGTGTGTTCTTCACTTAAAATGAGAGTACCCATATTTTTTTGTTTTCTTCAATTTAGGTTTTTAAGACTCGTGAGAGCTTTTTAAATGGGGCTCGCTCGTCAAAAGTTTTCTTAATAGAAATTAAAATTTTCATACATACAGGTTGTTAATAAACAAACTTCACTGGTGTGTTCTTCACTTAAAATGAGGGTACCCATATTTTTTTGTTTTCTTCAATTTAGGTTTTTAAGAATCGTGGGAGCTCTTTTAAATGGGGCTCGCTCGTCAAAATTTTTTCTAATAGAAATTAAAATTTTCAATAATACAGGTTGTTAATAAACGAACTTCACTGGTATGTTCTTTACTTAAAATTAGGGTACCCATATTTTATTGTTTTCTTCAATTAAACTTTTTAAGAGTCGTGGGAGCTTTTAATATGAGGCTCGCTCGTCAAAATTTTTCCTAAAATACAGGTTGTTAATAAACAAACTTCACTTGTGTGTTCTTTACTTAAAATTAGGGTACCCATATTTTTTTGTTTTCTTCAATTTAGGTTTTTAAGACTCGTGGGAGCTTTTTAAATGGGGCTCGCTCGTCAAAAGTTTTCTTAATAGAAATTAAAATTTTAAAATAATACAGGTTGTTACTAAACAAACTTCACTGGTAGGTTCTTTACGTAAAATTAGGGTACCCATATTTTTTATTTTCTTCAATTTGGGTTTTTAAGAGTAGTGGGAGCTTTAAAAAGGGTCCCCAAAACTTTATTTTGCGAATATTTTAGAAACCACACGACCGATTTTAATAAGATTTGGTGTGCCTTTTAAAAAAGTACATTAACATAAGTACAAAATCTTAATTTTGTAAAAGTCGCTAGAGGGCGCCAGTTACAGGTAATTGGTATTCGTTTTTCTGCAATAACTTTGTTCTTCGCGATATTTTCTACTTCTTGTTACAGAGTTACGTAGAATTTAATTTTATAAAAAAAGTATTCCTGCATGTTTCACATAAGATACGCTGTTTTCGAGAAAAAAACTATAATTTAATAACTAAATGTAATTTTCAAAAAATATTACGAACATATCTCGCATTCGTCGTATTTATTCGTAATAAATTTTAACAATGCTTCATGTTTATGTCTTATAATCGAAATTTTAAAAGTTCTGACACTTGTTTTAGCAATTTGTAGTTACAAAAATTTAATATATCTAGCGCAAACACAGACAAGAGGGGGCGCGCTACGTTCAAGTCGTCCTGTCTCGTTTACTCGTCAATTACTAATCAACTACAACAGGTATCGGAATGCAATTTTAGCAAACTATAGCAAATAGATCATTTTAAGATGTCACCAAAGCACATACTAATATTTCGATCTGATTTTGAAATATTAGCTTAAATACTCGCATTGACGTAGAACTCACTCTCTTACGTTATTAGCACACGTAGAGAGGGTTTGTCTGTAACTGGATGATCTATAACTATTTAATTCAATGCCAAGGCGTTTGTTTATTGCTAGTAAACATTTAATACAATTTCGATTTAAATTATTATGTAAATTTACAAAGTACAACTTTAAATATCTATTTACTTCGGTTTTATTAATCTATAAAGTATCTAAATTTTAATGAAGTTTTCTTATACGACAAAAGTAACAAGTTTTATCTATAAACTTTGAAAAAATAAAGGATATTTTACTACCTTTTTCATTTACATAATATAAATTTTATATTTTTGACAGTAATTTAAAATTATTCGAAAGTCGTTAATATTATGGAGATAAAGCAACGATCGCAAGTTATACTTTTGCTGTTAAAAACTTACAAGTTTCGTTACCATGGTTACCTTGCATAAGAAGCCATAATGCAAATTTGCATGTTGTTGGTTGAAATGATTATTTCCTTTAAAATGGTTTTATTACAATCTCAAATTCTATCCTTTGTTCAACACATGTCAGGAAAATTCTATCTGGGAAATTGGTGAAGCGACCATAGTGAGCTATAGTGCGGTCATGGCGGCCCACTATGGGCCCTTTACAGATAAAGAAAAAGAGAGAAAGGGGCGAAAGAGAGGCGGCGAGAAAAAAATTAAAGGAGAGAGAGAGAGAGAGTAAGCGCTCTCCTCATCTCCGCAGATATTGGCTCCGCCCAGAAATTTTCTAAAAAATCAACGTCTACTTTGCTAGTGTGCAACTTATTTTCTAGGTTAAAGAAGGGGGTTAATCCATATCTCATGAAAAATCATATAAGTGAAAAAAATATCTTTGGATGGCCTCATCAGAGAGTAAAAACCCATTAAAAGCGCAATCTTCTGAAGATAATTATGAAATCTTTATGAGGCGTAGCAATAAGTTGAGGGTGACTTTTTGATTCATTAATTATTACGGTAAATCTGTGAAATTAAATCTTAAGTTACTAATTCTGAAAATGAAATGTTTGTACGTTAATCAAAAATAATAACGTTAACGTTTTTCATCCAAAATGAGAGTGTGAACTGTGTGACGTAAAAGGTAAAACAACAGTAGTTGACGATTAAACAACCTAAATATCCAAGAAGAGTGATATATCGAAGTAATACATACGTACAAGGGTTGTAAAATGTGGTAATTACTTTCATTATTACGCTTTGCATAATTTAACACTAAGCGTTTAAATTCTTAGATGTTATGATACTCTTATATAAAGCGTCCCTTAGCTGTGAACGTTGACTAAAATCGCTTTCTAAGGACATAATGGTTTTACGTGTTAAATTCATTTTGAAGCTGCTAGAAATTTTAGACATTTCCTGATCTACTACCTCCTATACCATAATTTTCAAACACACAGACACCTTTATCTAATAAAACTATTGTTTAAATATTATAAAAATTTTAATTTAAAATTTTATTTTAAAATTTCTATAAAATATTAATTTTCGTTATTGTTCCCGGTTAACAATGGAAGTTAAATAATATTCAAAACGAGAAGCTTTTATAGGGTGGTTTACTTTTTTTAATTTTATACACTGTTTTACATATTTTTTGTGCGTGTAAAATAGAAGGTTGTGATGAAAATTAATTTGTGCCTCCTTTCAGTCGGTCTGCAAACTTGGCCTTCGTGCGACAAAAAGCTCTCTTTTGAAACACGTATTTTAAAATACAATCAGTTGTGTGCATGCGTCTGTCCCTGTCTGTCTGTCTGTTCTATCCATTTGTATATCCGTCTTTCTGCCTGTCTGTGGGTCTATCTTAGCTCTCTGCTGTAATAAAGCTATTTCCACCTCAGTATGTAATATACTATTTCAGTTTCTTCTAAATATCTATAGTGTTAATTTTTTTTTTTTAAAAACAAAAGCAGCATCGACTTGGCCGTAATAAAGGCTACATTTGGCATCATTAACTAACCTCGTATCTCTCATGGTTTGCGAAGCGCCATTGTGAGCATGCCAAGTGTGACACTCTGTATAAGACAATTTTTATTATTTTATAACAAATACAATTAGTAAATGTTTGTTAAAAGTAAACTCTTTGAGTGTAAAATTAGATAAATGTATTGAATCGACTCTCGAATTTAATTTATTATATCTGATTATGTGTTTGAAAGAAATTGAAAAGTTTTGAAAAGATATTTTTATTACAAAAGCACACAAATGTTACACAACACAAAACATAGCAAAAAAATTATAAATTGAATTAATTTTTACTTAAACTTTTATATCAATTTTTGTGGATAAAATTTGTCATTTTATAAAAAAAAGAAAACTAGAAGAAAAAAATCAAAATATTTTTATATCAGAAAATTGTTTGCTTGTGCTTTTAATAGAATTCCGTCTTTTATTAAAACTTTTTTGGTATTTTTCATTTTTCAATATTAACAAAGTTTGTGTTAGAAAACATCGATGAAGCGAGATGAAGATGACGAGTTGGACTATTCCTTTATTTTTTTTTATTTTGTTTTCAATTAACTTAAAATTTAATTTTACTTTTACTGGGGTGGTCACTATTATAGTACAGTAGATCTAAACCGAAAAACACCTTAAGCTGGACTCAATTCTCACATAAATGATTCCTGTTGCGAATTGAAGGTAACATACCAAAAATATACATCCATACTCTTGTGCGAAATACGTTTTTTCGGCCTCGGAAAAGCTCGGATTTAAAAAAAATTTACACCATATTTTTTGGCCCACAGTTCGCGAACTTTTCGCTAGATGACCATTTTATGTGAACGTGCCGTTAAGACGCTAGGTGGCGACGAAAAAAAAAATAAGTAATTTTTCAATTCGAACACGAAAGTCAAAAAGACCAGGGTCTTTGCCTTAAAGGGGGGTGTTTCTGGTGTCCCAAACTTTCCCCTTTTTATCCCGCCCGTCAAACCTCCACCGTTTCCATAGGGGTGGCGCAAAAAATTATTTCTAAAAGTCGTAACGCCCTCAAAAAAAATATTTTATGCAATTTTGTTTTATTTATTGTTTTTGCGGACTGTGTCCTATGTGGCAATTTTTAGATTTTTAATTTTTTTCAAGCGATATTTTTATTTTTCAAAAATTAACTATTTTTAATATTGAGCTGTTCGTCTAATTTCTAGGGTTCGTAATGCCCTCATAAAAATTATTTTTTACAATTTTGTTTTATTTCTTGTTTTTTCGTACTGTGTCCTGTATGTTCTATGTGGCAATTTTTGGATTTTTAATTTTGAAAGCGTTTTTTAATTTTTCAAAAATTAACTATTTTTAATTTTGAGCTTTTCGCCTAACTTTGAGGGTTCGTAATGCCCTCATTTTATTTCTTGTTTGTGTGGACTGTGTGCTATATGTTCTATGTGGCAATTTTTAGATTTTTAATTATTCAAGCTTTTTTTTCATTTTTCTAAAATTAACTATTTTTAATTTTGATCTTTTCGCCTAACTTTGAAGATTCGTAATGCCCTCTTTATTTCTTGTTTTTGTAGACTGTGTCCTATATGTTCTATGTGGCAATTTTTACATTTTTAATTTTTCAAGCTTTTTTTTCATTTTTCAAAAATTAACTATTTTTAATTTTTAGCTTTTCGTCTAACTTTGAGGGTTCGTAATACCCTCATAAAAATTTTTTTTTGTAATTTTATTTTATTTCTTGTTTCTGTGGACTGTGTCCTATATCTTCTAAGTATGTATCAATTTTTAGATTCTTAATTTTGCAAGGGGTTTTTTTATTTTTCAAAAATTAACTATATTTAATGTTGAGCTGTTCGCCTAACTTCGAGGGTTCGTAATGTCCTTATAAAAAAATTTTTATGCAATTTTGTTATATTTCCTGTTTTTGCGAACTGTGTCCTATATGTTCTATGTAGCAATTTTTAATTTTTCAAGCCTTTTTTTCATTTTTCAAAAATTAACTATTTTTAATTTTGAGCTTTTCCCATAACTCCGAGGGTTCGTAGAGTCCTCATAAAAATTATTTTATGCAATTTTATTTTATTTCTTGTCTTTACGGACTGTGTCCTATATGTTCTATGTGTAAATTTTTAGATTTTTCATTTTTCATATTTCAAAAATTAACTATTTTTAATTTTGATCTTTTCGCCTAACTTTGAAGGTTCGTAATGCCCTCATAACAAATTTTTTAAACAATTTTGTTTTATTTCTTGTTTCTGTAGATTGTGTCCTATATGTTCTATGTGGCAATTTTTAGATTTTTAATTTTGAAGCTTTATTTCATTTTTAAAAAATCAACAATTTTTAATTTTGAGCTTTTCGCCTAACTTTTAAGGTTCGTAATGCCCTCATAACAAATTTTTTAAACAATTTTGTTTTATTTCTTGTTTCTGTAGACTATGTCCTATATGTTCTATGTGTAAATTTTTAGATTTTTCATTTTTCATATTTCAAAAATTAACTATTTTTAATTTTGATCTTTTCGCCTAACTTTGAAGGTTCGTAATGCCCTCATAACATATTTTTTAAACAATTTTGTTTTATTTCTTGTTTCTGTAGATTGTGTCCTATATGTTCTATGTGGCAATTTTTAGATTTTTAATTTTTAAGCTTTATTTCATTTTTAAAAAATCAACAATTTTTAATTTTGAGCTTTTCGCCTAACTTTGAAGGTTCGTAATGCCCTCATAACAAATTTTTTAAACAATTTTGTTTTATTTCTTGTTTCTGTAGACTATGTCCTATATGTTCTATGTGTCAATTTTTAGATTTTTAATTTTTCATTTTTCAAAAATTAACTATTTTTAATTTTGATCTTTTCGCCTAACTTTGAAGGTTCGTAATGCCCTCATAACAAATATTTTATACAATTTTGTTTTATTTCTTGTTTCTGTAGATTGTGTCCTATATGTTCTATGTGGCAATTTTTAGATTTTTAATTTTTAAGCTTTTTTTCATTTTTAAAAAATTAACAATTTTTAATTTTGAGCTTTTCGCCTAACTTTGAAGGTTCGTAATGCCCTCATAACAAATTTTTTAAACAATTTTGTTTTATTTCTTGTTTCTGTAGACTGTGTCCTATATGTTCTATGTGTCAATTTTTAGATTTTTAATTTTTCATTTTTCAAAAATTAACTATTTTTAATTTTGATCTTTTCGCCTAACTTTGAAGGTTCGTAATGCCCTCATAACAAATTTTTTAAACAATTTTGTTTTATTTCTTGTTTCTGTAGATTGTGTCCTATATGTTCTATGTGGCAATTTTTAGATTTTTAATTTTTAAGCTTTTTTTCATTTTTAAAAAATTAACAATTTTTAATTTTGAGCTTTTCGCCTAACTTTGAAGGTTCGTAATGCCCTCATAACAAATTTTTTAAACAATTTTGTTTTATTTCTTGTTTCTGTAGACTGTGTCCTATATGTTCTATGTGTCAATTTTTAGATTTTTAATTTTTCATTTTTCAAAAATTAACTATTTTTAATTTTGATCTTTTCGCCTAACTTTGAAGGTTCGTAATGCCCTCATAACAAATTTTTTAAACAATTTTGTTTTATTTCTTGTTTCTGTAGATTGTGTCCTATATGTTCTATGTGGCAATTTTTAGATTTTTAATTTTTAAGCTTTATTTCATTTTTAAAAAATTAACAATTTTTAATTTTGAGCTTTTCGCCTAACTTTTAAGGTTCGTAATGCCCTCATAACAAATTTTATAAACAATTTTGTTTTATTTCTTGTTTCTGTAGACTGTGTCCTATATGTTCTATGTGTCAATTTTTAGATTTTTAATTTTTCATTTTTCAAAAATTAACTATTTTTAATTTTGATTTTTCGCCTAACTTTGAAGGTTCGTAATGCCCTCATAACAAATATTTTATACAATTTTGTTTTATTTCTTGTTTCTGTAGATTGTGTCCTATATGTTCTATGTGGCAATTTTTAGATTTTTAATTTTTAAGCTTTTTTTCATTTTTAAAAAATTAACAATTTTTAATTTTGAGCTTTTCGCCTAACTTTGAAGGTTCGTAATGCCCTCATAAAATTTTTTTTTCTTAATTTTATTTTATTTCCTGTTTCTGTAGACTGTGTCCTATATCTTCTATGTGTCACGAAATACATAAATAGCTAGCTTCTAAACTAAATCCCGGAGCACTTACATATTTTACACACGGTCTCTATTATACATCCCATAGAAGGTACAAAAAATAATTAACCCCGTACATAGGGTTCCCGGGATTAATAAACGTAGCTAATTATTATGTATCGCCATCCTTGTCGCACTCATTGCAAGGGGCGTAGGTTGTTCGTTGTGCGCATGCGCACAGTTTCTTTTTAAACAGTCTCTACGTCATTTTTCGTAGCTGGGATTTCGTGGGTAACTTCACTCCGATACCATCAATTTGGAACAAAAATCATTTTTGTACATAAGGATTCCAAAACCAAAAGAAAAATTTCTTTTCCTAATTTTTTACACTTCTCTAACTTGTCAGTGCCTTGCGAGAAACATGGAAACACGTACTGGAATAGAAGAGCATATTTTTCGACTTAATTGTTTATTTTATTTTCTATCCACGTGTTCTCTACATTTTACACCTTCCTTACTATCTTTAAGCCTACTTTGAAGTCTTTGAGAGTTTGATCCAAAAGCGTAGAAAACAGCAAAAATTCAACTTGTTCCTGTGTAAAATCGCGTTAGTGACACTACTAAAAATTCAAGAGAAAATTTTTATTTAGAATATTAAAACTTACTTGACTTTGTAGTAAAATTCCTTATACACATGAATTCCTTTTATGTTAAATTTTCTTGAACGTGTGCAAGTATACTATACATTTATAATTAATTTTGTTCTTTTTGAAATGCTAAAACTAAAACCCACGTCGCAAAATATGATTGTATAAAATAGTTGGATGAGTTAATATTTGGAATATTCAAAACCATAAGTTTAGTCTTAAAGTAGAAGCTGGAGAAACTGCATGCTAGAGCAAGAATTAAACTGCAATATTTACATTGTGCTGCATCGTTATTGAATTATTAATAATACAACGTACTATGCAAATTTACACTATATATTTTAAGTAGGAAATTAACACTTGTAAAATTAAGGTAGGTATGTAATTTATATGAGCACCTAGATATTCTACAGGATGCTTGAAACTCCTGGAGATCCTTACGGATCTCGCTTACTATAAGAGATGGAGTGTGGGTTAAAATTCGGAAAATTTGTAAAATTTAATGCTCATTATTAATTAGAAAAAAAATTTTAGTTATCTAAAATCACTTTTCCAGAAAATGAAGAAAACTAAAAAAAAATTGAAATTTTGAAAATACGCCATAACTTATTTTTATTACCAAATATTAAAAATGTCTTTTCGGATTATTAATGAGCATTAAATTATGCAACTTTTTCTAATTTAAACCTATGTTCTATCTGTTATAATAAGCGAGCTCCTCATTTATTCCTACAAATTTCAGCCATTCTGTAAACGACTATAATACAAGAGTGATATTATAACTTAAAATTATGTTATTCAAACTGCTAATAAAAGAGCCTCCTTCAAAATACAAACATTAATTAAATTTATTGTTTCAAAATTACAAATTTAATTAAATGAACATTTCCAAACGATTGTAACAAATCAAACGTATCATAAATTTTAATAGGTGGTGCCATCTATTGAAATAAAATTTAACTTTTATGTGCAATTTAAACTAATGCTGTTTTTGTTTCGCTATTATTCGCGTAGATGTCGCTAGTGAAATAAATCGATTTTAATCGAAATTTTGATTTTATTTTATTTAATTTAGCGCAAATTATTTTTTTCTTTTCAAAATTAAATTTTTAAATAAATTTTAAAGGGGTTGTTGTTTTTAATTAAATTTCTTATTATTAAAGTTTTGCGTGTAATAAGGATGAAAGCAAATAAAGGATGTAAGGTATAATAACAATAACAACACCTGGATGTGCCTGGATTCTTATAACAGTCATATACATAACCGTTACCGATTCTTTCTTAGTGCGTACATCTGTCGCTCTATGTGAGGGTAAATTTCTACATAATATCTCAAAAAATCTGCCTAAAATCTACCTTTGTTCCCAATTTCAATTCTACTAACGTAGTTTATAAAATTTTACAATAACTTTATTTATAAACTTACGAGCTGCTATAAGAACAGATTTTGTTCAATAAAAGTGCTCATAAAAGAATAATTAAGTAGGCCGTTATTAATAAGCACGCAATAATTTTGATTTAAATTATACAGGATGACTGTAAACAAATAGTGTCAGTAACGTTTATTTTATTGCCCAAACGCCCCAAACAATGATGTTTAAAATTAAAAGATGTAAAAATACTTCCCTGGGATTTTTCTTTATAATAACACACATTCCGATTCAATTATTTTTTTAAATATAAATTCCTAGTTATATAATTTATTTATTTTCTGCTTATTAATGGGTTCAATGTTTAAAAGTTGAATTTTCGATTATAATCAACAGGTAGTTGGGCATAAAATTAACTTTTTTTGCCAACATTTAGAGGTTCAATGTATTAAAAATGCGATCTTGCTGTTATTTAAAAAATATTTATCAAGCCAAGAGCCAAGTATGTTTTGAAAACATTTATTATATTTTATCTCTACAATGGCGATGGACGATCGCTAAAGTCCGATAGCCCAGCATTAAAACGAGTGTGGCTAGCGCTAATTATTTCAAGGGCTGAATGCCTATTTTTCATCATAAGTAATTAATGTGCACCCCATCATACCAACTAACAAAGCATGCAATTCGTGACTCGCGCATGTCTAACTTAGGGTGACTGCTCAGTGCTCACCCCAAATCCCGATGCTATATTGATTGTTGTCGTGTCAACAGCTGCGGTGTCCAGACAAAGCAAAATATTTAATATTCGAATCACATTCTAACCCGACGACTAACAGACACCTACATGATGACTCATTGGATGTATTCCTTCCTTCCTTTTTGCTCATTTCCTCATCGAAGGTCATTTATACAGTTAGACAAACGCATGAAGATTCGTCACCATCCTCATTAATCCTCGACAAGTGTATCTCGTCTAGCAGTAATATCTACTAATTAGAGTAATTAGAATGATTCACCATCTTCTTCTCCTCGTCGGCACATCGCCAAAAGAATTTATTATGCTACTTCCATACTGACTAACATGGAAAATTCTGCAAAAGCATTGGATTGGATTGCTAATGAGAGTGCTGGCATTCGCCAGCTTACACTTAGGTCGCTTGATCGAGCCCAGCTCCAATCCAATCCAATTGGTCTTCTTAAATGTATTATACTTCTAGCAGTAGGTGCTTGTCCAGAAGATTTGGTATTTCAAGCAATTTTCGGGTTCATCAGTTGTCTGATATTAGGGACAACGTTCCTTTCAGAGAGCATTTTATTTTAATTTGTTAGAGATAAGAGAATAAGTTTTTAAAAACATTTATTTTGCAATATAAAAAGTTAATCATTGAGCATTGCCTAACAATTTAAGGCTGATAATTTACATTCAATTTATTTCAAACGGCAGGTGGCACACCAAACGTTTCAGCTGTTGATATAACAGGAACACCTATTGATCCAGCACACTCGTTAAATCTTCTTGAATACGTTGGTCCAAATCTTGGATTTGTACAATTTGCTCCAAAAAGGTGAATAGCCAACCTATCTTTGCAATTAAACGTACCATCGGCGGTACAATCCTAAAAAATAAATTAAAAAATATAAAATCTGTCAGCTTTTATGCCAGCTTTGCCTAGGTCATCATCACTAGGCCACAGCCTTGATTAAAAAAACTACAGAATGATTTATTGATTGGCATCGCACGGCTTGATCTGGACAAAGTCAACACTGTCCACGTCCACCTAACAGTTGCAATGACAGCTATTACTACATTGCTGGCTACGGCAGGTTTCAATGGGCAAAGTAACCATTGTTAAATCTTTTTAGGAAAAGTCATGTGGATATGGCTTGGCAGGGAGGTTGTGGCAGAGCAGCCGGACCAGCTCCTGATAGTATTTTCGTTTTTTATTAGCTATTGGATCCAGTCTGTTTGAAATAGGCTCAGAAGGAAGTCACATGCCCCAAAATTTTGAAGAACTAGTTAAATATTTGAATCTAACCCTATCCTTGACCTTAACGTTGCCATATGTTACATCCATGCGAGAAAGACAACTCTTGTTGACTTTGTCCACATCAAACCGTGGTATACGAGCTAATAAATCATCTTACAAAGTCATCTCTTCTCAAACTCACCCTTTCTCCAAATTGTTCTGTGTATCTATTAATAGTATTTAAAATACAATTTTCATCTTGTGAACAACTCGCATATGCTTCATCTTCACTTTCTGTCGAATCTGCATCAACTCTTGGAGAATCGGCACTTCTCCAATAAGTGATCGGAACTGAATATATAGTACAGTTAATTCTACTCCAACAGCCAGTTCTTGCGTGACACAAACAATTTATGCATTGCTGTATATCAGTTCCAATTAAATCATCCAAACCTAATTACAAATTTAAACAAAATTAACTAGAAATTTAAATTTAAAAAATTTACCATTAGTTGCCACAAAAATAGAAGCGATGAAGAAAAGAGCTGTTAAATGTACGTACGACATGTTAATAGTTTAGTTACTAAATGACCACTCGAATGATTATTCAGCGTATAAAAGTTATCGTCTTATTTATTGTTATCGCTAAATACATAAGTGGGTTTTCCTCAACTTTCACCTCCTAGGAAAACCGAGCATTGACGATTATCAGGGAATTTTCACTTGCAAAATATAATATAGAAAGAGACGAAGAAAAATTATTCAAACACACAGGGTCGGCTCGAGGCGTTAAGCAAATTAAGTATCAGTTGGGACGTCTTTTTCGATCAAGGGCAATCGCCACACAGATCAATTGAAACGTTTTTAATGTTTCGTTTGGAGTGATTGGGTTCATAAGCCTTAAACCCAAATACCCCTTTTAAAAACACTACAATTTATAGACACTGAAATACTAAAAAAGGCTGCAGACTAAAAATAAATTTACCTCGTCAGTATCTTCGTGTGCAATGAACTGGTTTAAATGACTCGATAAGCATTAGTGCATAACTAAATAGTCTCCTCATGCAAAATATCTCACAGAGCATAGTATAAGTGTCCATAGTATGCCATTCCGGTGCACAAAAATCGTAATAGGTCGCGCTGACGTCAGGAGGAATCAGCACAGACGTATGCAGATACGAACAAGTCGCTTTGATTGCAGGGTTGGGTTCAATTACGTGCAACTACGGTAGAAGTCGTATTGACCTCTTCTGACGTCACAAAACCTGCGTAATGGCATACTATGTATACTTATACTATATCATAGAGTTTTCTTTCTCTTAGTCTAAAAGAGATTTTCTCTGTATATTGAACTAAAAATAAGACATATTTTGAGAGCGACCCTATATACGAATGTTATCAAAGAAAATTCTAAAATTATTTTATCTTATTTGAAGGTCACCGTGTGTCACATAAACACTAAACAGCTAAGTTCAAGTACATCTTATTTTATTTTTTTATTAAATACAGCACAAAGTTGCTATCAGTGCTTCCCAACTACAATATTAACGCTACCTTAGACAGACATGCAGATGAGCAGGAAGAAAAGAAAGACGACAAGCAGGTAAAAATACAGAGATACAAACAAGCAGACAGGTATGCAGATAAGTGGAGGGATATACAGAAAAAAAATAGATGGGCACGCAAACAAACAAAATCACAGACCACAGATGCGGATTGAAAAGAGGCGGGAACAATTTGGACCAATCACGGGCAGAAATTCATTTAAGTACACTCTTGCACACAATTCTTTGGCATAAACACATAAGGTCTGTTCGTTTGTCTTGCACTGGTTGCTCCGGGTTGCTCGGAACCGTCTTCATTTGTGCATTTCCTACTCCTCGTCAAAAGCAGGAGTAAGTTGGAGCAAGTTGGAGTAAGTTAGTGTAAGTTAGTGCAAGACAAACGAACAGAGCTATAGCCTCACTTAAATTTTGCGTTAAAATTGCTGTCACTTTTTATTTTTTTAAATATCATGACACTCGACGTGTGATTAGTGATTACTAATAGTTCTTCATCCCACTGTACAATGTGCGATCTTTGCTCCTCCCAGACACGCCCACTTAGGGCTTTTGTAAGCTTGGTGCTACTGTCGTAGATGTGAATATATTTCAAAAATAGCCGCTACTGTAACAAAAAAGAGCCATTTAGATAATAATATATGAATCGCAATGGACTAGTAAATATAGTGATTTCAGGTCAAAATCTCCAATAGAAATGGTTACTTATACTCCCACTTATAAGGAAAGATCATGACAGCCAACAATAATGTAAACTCGAAGGAATGAGTGAATCATCCATGAACTTCTAAAATGTTATTTCCGTCGCATTTTCTCTTATTTCTCTCTCTTAAAAGTCTTCATTTTCTCTTAGGCAACGGTTGCTAACCCTCCTTCCGAATGTTTTATGTTCTAAGTGTGAATAGTTTCCAGTAACATACTAAGAAGTAAAAATGTTTCAATTATCGGAGGTTGAGATACCCATGTCTAATTTGCGATAGCTACCCACCATTACATATAATTACCAATGCTCTTCCTATATGGCGATGGCGTAAGCAACAAATAATCAAGCCTTGTTTTAAAACAATTTATTATTCGTACAAAAAATTAAATGAACATTAACAATAAAATTTCAAACGATATCTGGCACATTAAACGATTCAACCGGTAACATAATAGGAACACCTATCGATTCAGCACAATCGTTGAATCTGCTTGAGTAGAGTGATCCAAACCTTGGATTAATGCAATTTTCTCCAAAGAGATGGATGGCCAATCTGTCTTTACAATTAAATGCTCCATCGGTGTTACAATCCTAAAAAAATAAATTTAAAGCTAAAAAAATTGTATGTTAGCAGGGTGAGGAGCCTCAGCAGCAGTGCACAAGACTGCTGGGAAAGAGTCGCTAAAATGATTTGGTTGACATAGGGTCATTTGATGTGAACATTGAACAAAGTTAATGGCAACACTAATAATACATTGTTGATAGAAGTGAGCAAATTCAGCATTGCTGAATCTTTTTGGGTAAAATACCGTGTTACTACCAGGAAGGACAATTGCTGTTAATAATATGTGAGAGCTATAGAAGTCTAGAATGGCTCTTTTCATATACAGGGTTAGTTAGAAGTATGGAAACGGTGATTTTTTGTCGTTAATATTCATTTTAGGAAATAATGTTCAATATAAAAGTTTTTATGAAATTTTTATAGTGTAGTCAACGAACCAAAATTTATCCTGTTTTTGGGACTTTTTTTGTAACAGCGAGTTTTTTTTCTTAATCGGTCGAAACTATTTTTGTGAGTTTGTGTATAAAATGTCTCAACTCAATTTTGACCGGAAGGCCCTTATTCTTCGACTTTGGTGTAAAATTTTGACTTTTTCAAGTTTCCGTTTCACTATTTTTTGAATAACTTCGCTTGTATTGGTCGGATCGGGACCAAAAAATTTTCCTTTTATTTGTAATGAATCTCTCTTTAAAACTGCCTGGGTTAAAATAATCTATATTAATTTCCTAACCCAAAAAAAATTCAAAACTGCCGTTATTAGTGAGTTGTAGTTTTTTATAGAGAACTCGAGTAATAATTAATATTACGGTATGAAACTTTAGGAAGTTGTAGCTGATATAGTAACAAATCCATATTGCAAATTGGGTCCAAAAATATTGAGAACAAAGACTAAAATTTTCATTTTGGTTCAAATTTTCTAATTCATATTTGTTGTGAGCAATTGGTGGTATCGTAATAATTCTTCCTTTGAAATGTTGGAAATTTAATGCTCTTTCAGATGAAACCAAAGACAATCACATTCGACCAAGTTTTCTTCCGATTTTGTTGAAAAGAAAAATAAAATTTTTAAACTATTTACCCACAAAACCAATTTTAGTGGTCGAAATGGTTGACTTTAAAACCAGTTTTAATGTTCAAAAATAGTTTATAGGAGTTCTTCATGATTAATTTCCAAAAATACCTAAAAGAAGAATTAAATTTCGACCACTAAAATTGGTTTTGTAGACAAACAATTAAAAGATTTTCTTTTTATCTTCAAAGAAATCGGAAGAAAAAATGGTCTGGTGTGGTTGTTTTTGTTTTCATCTGAAAGAGCATTAAATTTCCTACATTTTAAGAGAAGAATTATTGGGATACCACCAATTGCTCACAACAAATATGAAAAAGAAAATTTGAACCAAAATGCAAATTTTAGCCGTTGTTCTTAATATTTTTGAACCCAACTTGTAATATGGATTTGTTACTATATCAGCTACAACTTCCTAAAGTTTCATACCATAACATTAATTAAAACTCAAGTTCTCTAGAAAAAACTACAACCGACCAATGACGACAGTTTTAAATTTTTTTTGGGGTAGGAAATTAATACAAATAATTTTAACCCAGGCAATTTTAAAGAGAGATTCATTACGAACAAAAGGAAAATTTTTTGGTCCCGATCATACCAATACAAGCGAAGTTATTCAAAAAATAGTGAAACGGAAACTTGAAAAAGTCAAACTTTTACACTAAAGTCGAAGAATAAAGTTGTATTCACACACAACCGTGATTGATCCGTCACGTCACGTCTCCGGTCAGTCGAAAATGATATAAAATTATCGGAAGCGTGCTTTTAAATGAATCCATTCACACTCATCAGTCATGGTCCGGCGATTTTGTTTTTGACGCCGTCACGTCGCCGGCCAGTCAAATAAAATAACGTCGACAACGTTATTTTTATAAAAGCACCTTCAGTCATTGTTGGCAAATAGGGTGAAGTAGCTTCTTTTTCTCTTGTTTGCCATGCCTTATGAACCCATTGACGTTTTTTTACTTGTCTTTCCTCTTCTTCTTCTTCATCTAGTGCTACTGCAACCAGTGCGAGTTCCTGATCACTAAATAAAGCCATAACGACTATATAATTGCTAAATTTAAATGATTGAAAAGTAAAGTAAAAATAATATGTCACTGTTCACGTTTCGAATGGTAGAAAGTAAGTGATCGTCTATAGTTCAAACACAATACAACACTAATGAATTTTATAATTTTTTATAACTAAAGGTAAATGACGGATCCATGACTGATGTGTGTGAATCGTGCTGTCCGTCAAAATAAAATCACAAAAAAATCTGACTGACCGGAGACGTGACGTGACGGATCAATCACGGTTGTGTGGGAATAGACCTTAACGGTCTTCCGGTCAAAATTGAGTTGAGACATTTTGTACACAAACTCACAGGAATGGTTTCGACCGATTAAGGAAAAAAAACTCGCTGTTACAAAAAAAGTCCGAAAATCAGGATAAATTTTGGTTCGTTGACTACACTACTACAATAATTGAGAATATTTGAAAAATTTTTTTCTTCAATCGTTTTTGAGTTACGCCTATCCGCAAATTTTTTTAAATGGTAATGTATTAATTTTATGCTACCATTCGATAGAGCATTTTTTCTCTTTACAATAGCAATAAAAAAATTTTTCGACAAAATGCCGGTTAAAGTATTTTCGAATAGTAGGCAATAGTAGATAAATCTAAGATAAACAAAAGCGCAGCGATAAACAAACTCAAGCAAGTTAACTTTCATTGGTTATTGTTTACTCGCTCGAGTTTGTTTATCGCTCCGCTTTTGTTTCACTTAGATATAGCGAGTATTCCTAAATATTTTAACCGGTCATTTCGTCGAAAAAGTACTAAAAAAATAAATATTTTTTAATACGTAAACGTACGTGTTGTAAATAGGATAAAATGTTCTATCGAATGCTAGAATAAAATTAATACGTTCTCATTTAAAATAATTTAGGGGATAGGCGTAACTCAAAAACAATTGAAGAAAAAATATTTTCAAGTATTCCCAAATATAGATAAAAATTTCATAAAAAACTTTTATATTGAACATTATTTTTTTAAATGAATATTAACGTCAATAAATTGCCGTTTCCATACTTCTAACTAACCCTGTATATTGTATATCTTCCTTCCTATCAGTATGGAGCATTACAGTAAATGATATGCGACAGTGATGGAGATTCAAAATGGCTATTTCCGTCCCACTTTCTCTTATTGTCAACGGTTGCTCACACTCTTTCCTGATAGTAACAGGGTTTTTTATTCAAAGGTTTTAATTTAAACTTGTATTATACCGGGTGATTAGCACCAAACCTGGCCATAGGGCAATTTAACATTATGCATATTTCCAAAAATATATGAATTGCCATGGTAACGTGCCATGGTTACCAAATCCGGCAATAGCGATTTTATTTATCATAGGAAATTTTAAACTGTCAGTGTGTGATTTAAAGAAATATATTTCATGGCAATTCATATATTTTTGGAAATTAACGTAATGTTAAGTCGCCCTATGGCCAGGTTTGGTGCTAATCACCCGGTATAAGTTTTAAGCAAAAGTTGGTATCAATTCTTAAACTTACTTTGTCTCCAAACTGTTCCGTGTATCTATTAATAGTATTTAAAATACAATTTTCGTTTTTCATACAGCTCGTGTACGCTTCCCTTTCAGTTTCTGTCGATTCTGCATTAACTCTTGGAGAATCTGCAGTTATCCAATAATCCATCGAAACTGAATATCTAGCACAGTTAATTCTACTCCAACAACCAGATCGAGCATGACACAAACAATTTATGCATTTTTGTATATCAGTTCCAATTAAATCGTTCAAACCTAATTACAAAAAATTAAAACAAAATTATTGCAAATTTAAGTTTAAAAAATTACCATTAGTTGCTGAAAAAGTAAAAATGACGAAGAACAAAATTGTTAACCTTAAGTACGACATGTTGGTGGTTACTAAATCAACATTTCTTTATGTTTTTAATGTAGGCAACGTAAAAGTTATCGTTATCACCCTTATCACCACATGATGATTTAAAAAATAAGGAAAATCCACTCCGATTGGTTATTTATAGTAATATTATCAAATTAAATTATTAACAAGTTTTATTCGATTAATAGGTCAGAGCATGGTCAGAGCAACATAAACAACCAAGTTCAAGGTCATTTCGTTTTATATTAATTTTTTATTAAATAATGTAGAGATCAAAGTATTGCTATCACTGCTTCTCAACTAGGACGTTATAGATAGGCATGGAGGTAAAATGCACAGATGGAATCATATAAAGACAGACAGGCATACAGACAGGTAGACACAAACACAGGCAGAAATAAAGGCAAATAGGAAAGTATAAAAGCAGACGGAATGACAGACAGACATACAGACAGGAAGGCGGGCTAAAAGTAAATAATTTTAATTTATCACTAGCGAGAAATTTAAAATGCTTGACTTCGTGATTTTCTAACAAACTTGGTGGTGAAAAAGTCAGATAAAATTTTGTGAGAATGCATCGCAGATGTTACGAAACAGATCAGTAAAATTACCTCATCTGAAGTCAAAGAGAAAAATTAGAAAATTTATAACATCCGCATAATAAAAAACATAACTTATAACCATAATGTCAAATATCAATCTGTCACCATAGTTACCATATGTCAACGTCAGGGGGGTCGTCTGTCATAATATGTCAACGTCATAGGTGGGTTCATCTGGCACCCACCATATTTCAATGTCAGGAGTGGTCATGAGGGCCATTCTGTTACGATATGTCAACGTCAGGGGGGTCATCTGTCATGCCATATACCATATGTCATATGTCAATTTTATCTGACATTTCAGTTTTCAGAGGGAGGTTATCCCAATTGTCATTCCTCCTGTCATCACATCTATCTTCAAATCTGTCAACACATCTGCCATGCCATATGTCATTTCATCTGTCATGTAATATGTCATATTATCTGTCATTGTATCTGCCATCCCATTTGTCATCCAATATGTCATTTAAGAGAGGGGGAGAAAGAAAAATAGAGAGAATAAGATGGACAAATGAGAAGATATGACAGATTAGACTGACAGATGAGATTGACAGATGAGATGCCAGATTAGATTGACAGATGAGACTGATTATCATTATCTAATTTATTAAAATATCGATATATTGATTATTTTTCCCATCCATACGTATAGGTACTATGAGTCTCCCTTAAAGCTCATAAGCAGAGTGTTTACATTCTATTAACACTGTGGAAAGACGTCTTGCTAGTCAAATAATTAAAGCCCAAAACATCCTGCCAACAACTACCGAAAGAAAATAAATAAGAACACTCAATTATTTCGTTCAAGATCGACCTACAAAAAACACCTACATTGCATTAAGTGCAACATGACTTTAAATCCCATGGATAAATATTCTTCAAAATATTATGTTCAAACGTTGTTAAATTTCTCATTTTATTATTAGAAACTATAGTTAATGAGGATTTTTTTCAAAAATAAAATTAAAGAAAAATTTGTTAAGATAGTTGTGCCAAAAATATATAAACCTCAATAGCACAGGTTAAGATATCTTTTTCTGTTTGAAAGCCTCTCCCACATTCAAAACTTTTTGTGGAAGGGACTAACATAAGTTTAAAACTGCAAATAAACATTTTACGGAACACATAATATATCTTGCCAAAAAGTGACACTCTTGTAATGTAGGAGCCTAGTAAAAAAATCAATAGCCAGCTAATCTTAAAAAAATTGTTTTCAATTGTTTTGTGGAGAAAAATCGCCATTTTAATGACCAAAAAAAGAGGGCGACGAAATAGGAAAAAAATGAGTCAAGAAGAACATGTGAGTACTTGATTTCTTTTAAAGATTATTAATTATTGGAAATAGTGGAAACTATTTTTGTAACTAGAATTGAAACATTGTCGCATTTTATTTTATGTGTTTCTGTTTGAAAATATTGCCAAGAAATCGTTTTAGGAAAATTAAAGTTTCTTAATGTCTTGTACACAGGATAATAAATTTGTTGAATTAGTTTCAAAGTCTGTTGATTGTTAAATATAGTCGTTAAAAAACTTTTTGAATAATCCGCTAAATCGAGTCACTTAAAAGGAAACTCATCAAATCTTCAATTCGATTTATTGAAATAGCCTAGTCAACAAACGTTCAAAAAAGGAGAGTAGAAGACATGGAAGAGGATGTAATTATTTCTTTAGGAATGTGTTTGGAGTAGTTGTGAGGTAAAAATACTGAAAGTCCTCTTTCCTAGCTATATGGCTAAGGGAGGGACAAGGGAGGGGGTAGAAAGAGAAATGTCCCATTTTTTGGGGTTCTCGCTTATATCTCAAAAACGGTGCGTCCTAGGAAAAAAATTGTTCTTAACAAAACGAAAGCTTATTAAATTTTCTACAAGATTGTTTCTATTCATTTTTTCTCTACTCCTTATAGTTGAGATACCCGTCTGCACACACAAATCTTTAATGTAAGAAAATGAAAAATTTTGTTTCGCGTTCTTCATCCAACTTTTGCATCTAGCACTTCAGCCTTTCGTTTTACAGAAAAAGTCTTCAGAAAAGAAGTTGTAGATCGATCAATTTCCTTTACTATTTTGTCTTCTAATGGTAATTTTTTTCATACATTAATTATATGTGCGGGCGAGTATCTCGAAAACTATAAGGAACAGTCAAACTCAAAAACTTGATTTATTACAACATAAAATTGTGCGAAAATTTCATTCCTTCCACTGAAGAAAATCATCGTATGAAAAGCTGCTGAATTTAATGAGACTAGGAAGCTACCGCTATGCCAACCCTGTCAATAAGATTACCATCAAATCACAAAGTGTCCCTACATGCAATATAGTCGTAACCTAAATTTATAGTTTCTGACTAATGCCAGCGCACATCAAGATGGTTTTGTGCCAAAAAGTCAAATAATCATTCTAAGTGGCTAGAACAATGGAATTGAAAAGATTTTCCTTGTGAATTATTTCTAAATATGTGCAAAAGGTCGTTTAAATATATTATACCCCTCTTCTTAAATTCATGACTCAAATATCGCTCTTGAACAATTTATTCGACATTGAATCCTAAAGAGAATCGCTTGGACAAAGACCTTCATTATCCAGCTATCCAAAATATTTTCTGGTTGCTAGGATGGTCTGGGAGTGGACGGCTTAACGATACTTCAAAAGCATGGGGTATAAAAAGCTACAAAACCATCTTATTCCATTCCATTCCACTCTTAGACTAGGATAAACTCTAAGATAATCTTTGAAATTGCTTCCTTAATACTCTTATAGATACATTGTATTTGTACTCAGTAGTCGATTGGCTTCTAAGACTTACAGAACTGCGACCAGCATTCATCTTTTGTTCATAACCCTACTCGTATTTATGTTCTCAGGAATTCGATCTTGCTAGCGAAGCATAACATGTCCCTGAGAAGTTTGCTTTTTACTTCTTCAAGCGCCAGATGAGCCAGCCCTAAGTGTTACGGCCTAAGCCTAGTCAATGCATTGCAATTGGAGAGAATGTGTTCGGCGGATTCGATCTCCGATTCACAGAGTCTGCATATGTCACTATCTTCCAGTCCCAGTTTCTTGAGGTGATACCTCACTAGACAGTGTCCAGTAAACAGACCCATGAAGAGTTTAATTTCGTTCGTTGATAATAGAAGAAGTTTTTTAGCATTCGTAGTCGAGTACTCAATAAATTTCTTCGACTGTCTTCGTCCTGATGCGTTGTTCCAGTGAGAATTTTTGTTCTCAGTTTCCCATTTTTTTATCTCCGCCCTTTTATGTGTTCTAGACAGTTCACAGAATGGTTCAGGTCCGATCGGGAGGGTTTTTGAGCCTGTTCTAGCTTATTCATCGGCTATTTCGTTTCCTTCAATTCCCTCGTGACCTGGCACCTAAGGAAGCATTCCCAAGTGAATAGGGACTTAAAG
The DNA here is from genome assembly GCA_963924605.1 of Malthinus seriepunctatus. Taxonomy (NCBI): domain Eukaryota; kingdom Metazoa; phylum Arthropoda; class Insecta; order Coleoptera; family Cantharidae; genus Malthinus; species Malthinus seriepunctatus. Next base: position 20,727,857 of record OZ004603.1, read on the forward strand.
CTATTGAAAATGAATGCCTTTATCGCAGCTTGACTGTCTTTTTTGCCTTTTAAATTCCTTCGTAGGCATTCTCGAGCACATAGATCTATTGCAAGACTTTCAGCTTGCATTGAGGTAGGTTTTTAAGGCTATTGATGCCCTATATTTCGGGCCATGTATGCCTATACCAATACCTGTTCCCTATTTAGTTTTAGATCCATCTGAATACCAGATGGAGGAGTTTTGTTCTAGTTGTATAGATTGACTTCTAGCCGTGTTGCGGTTCTGAATGACGACCTGGAACAACTGGTGTGTCTGGTAGTCAAACACTTTTGGAATGACATTCAAGGGTTTTTCAAACAATTCTGACTGTAGAAAGTCCAGGATCTTTAAGTGACCTGTTCTGTCACCCAGTTTGAATTTCTTCCTCTGTGCAATATTTATAGCGGTTTGAAGACCCTCCCTCTTCACCTTATAGCTACATTACACAGGACCTATCAGAACCTGTCAAAACTACTGTCATTGGAGTTTTAGAATTTTTATAAGAATAAAATAGTCACACGAGCTTTGAAAAAGCATCCAGTAATAACCCAGTAAGGCTACCAGTTTTCTGAGAAAAACATCAAAATGACTCTATAACTCGATCAAGAAAATTAGGAAAGCATATAGCGTGGCCATGTCGAGGCACTACCTCTAGCACCGCAATGTGACCCGAAAAATAAACAATGGATTTTTTTATATCGGAGTGACTACATTGTAGCACCCACCTTTACCCCGATATAAAATATTGATTTATTTATTTTTTTGGAGTAATTCTAAGTAAGTTGCTAAGGGCAGTACGAGGTGCGGTGCGTCGACGTGATCATGCACTAACAATACCTTGTTAGGTTATCCTCTAGGTGCAAAATAATATCGAAATAGCTTTGTGTGGCCGTGGTTCCTGGTTGCTAAAAACCATCTTAGAAACCGTACATTCTTTGGAGGCTGGATTGTAATAGTCTTCTCTCTAAGGGCAGTACGAGGTGCGGTGCGTCGACGTGATCATGCACTAACAATACCTTGTTAGGTTATCCTCTAGGTGCAAAATAATATCGAAATAGCTTTGTGTGGCCGTCGGTCCTGGTTGCTAAAAACCATCTTAGATACCGTACATTCTTTGGAGGCTGGATTGTAATTGTCTTCTCTCCAGATGATTCTTTACGGTAGTGACAAGACTTAATACAAATGTAAGTACCAATTCTTTTTCAGGTTCAGGGACTAATAGGTCGAAGATCTATAAAAAAGAGAGATCGTCTTTGCTCTGCGAAAGCAAACACACTATTAAACCTAAGCAGGTTTCAAGGTCACTGCCCCCTTAATAAAAACCTACGCACCATTGAAATCTGTGCTGACCTTAGATGTAGGCATATTTTGCGGCACTGAGAATTAAAACACTGGATGTCACCCACCCGGGACGAGTAGACATACCGAGAATCCACCCCTGTATTCTAGTAACCTTCTTTGAGGAAACGGAACTAAGGTTGGATCCATAACCTTTCTGGCTAGCATAAAAGGTCGCTTTGGTCTAAGTGTTGGAGCCTGTATAGCAGGTCCCCCAGAAAAAAGAGCTTCTGAGAAGCTCTAGTTCGATTCCACATGCCTATACCCAACTCCTACCAATATCACGTTAATTTTTTACCTATGTGTGCACTAGAGTACCAAAGGTCTAGTACGTCTAGAATCCTAGAAGCTAGAAGCCTTGTACGTCTTACGCGTTCCAAATTGGAAACTTTTGAAAATTAATCTCAAATTCTTCTTGCCAGTTGTAATTCTCAATCAAGGAGTAATGTTATACATAATAAATTTAATCCTAAATTAATTAGATTAGCTGGTATTTGCAAACAATTATATTTATCTTTAATTACCTCACTTACATTAATAAATATTTAAATTATAATATCTCCTTTTCTTTTTCTTTAATATCAAACAGTCACTCTCTCTATTAAAAACAGTTTGAAAATTAAGCAATAAGTTTATAAATAAAATTAAATGCAAAGAATAAAAGATATTTCTCTTTTTTTGTACTTTTGAAACATTGCCAGTTTATTAAAAAGCCTACATCTGTGTGTAGATACAAAGATACAAAAATAAACTTTTGTAAAATAAGTACAAGTAATAATTATTTTACAACCGTAATTTGAAACGATTCTTTGAACTTTTTTAGATCGGCTCGAATCAATCAAGTTCAACTACAGAAATTAATAATTTGAGCGACGACGTTTCGTTGCAAAATGGTACATCGAGCGTGTCCAACTTTTTAGTTTCTCATTATTCATCTTCAGAAACTACAAAAAATGCGGAAACTAAAAATCATCAAAGTGACGTTTCAGAAAAACCACGTCAAGATGAAAACTCACAACTACCTGTTAAGAGTTGTAGCACATTTTGCGTGAAGAATTCAGACATCATGGGAAGGTTATTGTTATTATAATTTTATTTATTTTAATTAATTCTCTAATTGTTTATTTAAAATAATAGGTAGTTAAAAATATTTCTTTTTGGATGACAGCCAATTTTACATAAACTAAGTAAATCAAATTGATTAACTATAATTTTCGTGTTTATACACTTTGTTAGTATGTTTAAATGTATATGTTTGAAGATGGATTAAAGTGTAAGAATGTGCCATTTAAAAACAATTATACTGTACCTACTCAGAAATCAAAATTACAATAATTTCAAGACAGTCGGAAAACCAGTAGCAATTGGCGACTGTTAAATTTTAAAATAAATGTCGTCCATTATTAAGATTAATCAAGTTACAAAGCAATCAAGCTTTCGATTACACAATCCCTTAATTAATTAATTACTAACTGTCAATTTTACAAGAAATCGATTAATCGAGCAATAAATTAGTAGAGCTATCGATGAATTAAACTATTGATTAAATAATATACTATCAATTAATCAAGCTATAATTAATTAAGCTCCCGACTAATCAAGATATCAATTAACCAAGCTATCATATAATCAAACTATTGATTAATTACGCTATTGTTTAATTAAGCTCTAACTAATTAAAGTACAAATTAATAAAGCTTACGATTTTTTATGAAATCGAGTAATTGAGCTAGCTATAAATTAAGTAATAAATTACTCAATCTATAGATAATTTAACTAGAACGATAAATCAAGCTATCGATTAATTAAGAAAATGATTACTTAAGCTATCGATGAATTAATTTATCGATTAATAAGTATATTAATTAATTGTGTTGTCGATTATCAAGCTGCAATTAATTAAGCACCGATTAATTCAGATATTGAATAATTAAGTTATCGATTAATTACCCTATAGTTTAAGCAATCGATTAATCAAGTTATCTATTAATCAAGAACTTAATTAAACAAGCTTTCGATTAATAAATCTATTGATTAATTGTCCTTAATGAATTAATAAATAATTTGATTAATAAAGCTATCGATCAATTAATCAATTGATTAATTAAACTATTGGTTAATTGCGCTGTTGATTATTCAAGCTGTAATTAATTATCGATTAATCAAGCTATCGATTTATCAAGCTATCGATTAATCAAGAACATTAATCATTGATCTATTAATTAATTGCGCTTAATCGATTAATAAAGAATTTTATTAGTCAAGCTATCGATCAATTATTCTACCGATTAATTAATCTATCGATTAATTAAACTATTAATCAAGTGCGCTGTTGATTATTCAAGATGTAATTAGTTATGCTACTAAATAATACAGATATCGCTTAAACAAGCTATCAATTAATCAAGTTATAAATTAATAAAGCTATCAATTATTCACTCACAATAAATCAACTCAATCGATTATTCAAACTTTTAGTAATTAAGACATTGCTTAATCAAAGCATCACACAATTATTTTAAATATTTATCAATTTATCCATTTATGAAGCTACGGATTAATTAAGCTATGCGTAAATTAAACAACCTATAGATTAATCAAGCTGAAATTAATTAAGTTATTGAAAAATGAGATAATTAAGCTATCGATTAATTATCCTATCGTATCGGATTTTGATTAATCAAGCTATCGAATAATTAGTCAATCAATTAATAAATCTATCGGTTAATTAAATATCGTTTTTTGTGCTTATCGATTAATCTAGTACTTGATTAATCAAGCTATCGATTAATTAATTTATCGATTCATTAATCTCTCGATTAATTAAACTATTGATTAATTGCGCTGTTATTTATTCAAGATATATTTAATTTAGCGATTTATGCAGCTATGGATTAATTTAGCTATGCGTCAATTAATCAGGCTATTGTTTAATCAATCTATTGATTAAGTGAGCTGTCGATTAATCAAGCTATAATTAGTTAAGCTATCGAATAAATCAGATAATTGAGCGTTTAAGCATTCGATTAATAAAAAAACTGATTAATCAAGCTATCGATTAATTAATCTATAGATTAATAAAGTATTGGTTTATTGTGCTTAATCGATTAATCAAGAACTTAATTAATCAAGCTATAGATTAATTAAACAATTGATTAAATTCGCTATTGATTATTCAAATTGTAATTAATTATACTAATGAATAATACAGATATCTCTTAATTAAGCTATCGATTTATGAAGTTATGGATTATTTAAGCTGTGCGTCATTAATCAAGCTATCGATTAATTGCGCTGTTGATTAACAATCTACAATTAACTAAGCCATTGATTAAATCAGATATCGAATAATTAGGCTATCGATTAATTAACCTATTGTTTAAGCAATCGATTAATCAAGCTATAGATTAATCAAGAACTTGATTAATATAGATCAGATTAATATAGAAACTTATAGATCAATATTAATCTATCGAATTATTAAACTATTGATTAATTGCGCTGTTGATTATTTAAGCTGTAATTAATTATGCTGTTAAATAATACAGAGATCGCTTAATTACGCTATCGATTAAGTTATCGATTGATCAAGTTAGCAATTATTAAAACTAGCGATTAATCAAGCTAGCCAATAATCAACTATTTAAAACAAACTTTCAGATATATGGTAGCAACAAAAATTTTGAAACCAGGCGATGTAATATTAAGCGAAAGTCCATTAGTTGTAGGACCATGTTTTGGATGCGAAGTAATGTGTTTGGGTTGCTATAAAATTTTACGAGAAAACGAACATTACGTAAAGTGAGTTAATATTCCAAACTTTCATCTTATGTCCATATGTCCAATCAAACTAATTTTTTTTTTCAGATGTAAAATTTGTAGTTGGCCCTTGTGTGATACAAACTGTGCAGGTGTAAATACAAATTTTGGTCATTCAGAAATCGAATGCACAACTTTGGCCGAATGTAAATCTGGACGGTTGTTAGAATACGACGATTTTTCAAAATTACGATTACAATTTCATTCGATTATGCCATTTAGATGTCTTTTATTAAAAACTAGCAATGTTAAGGCTCACGACATCTTGATGACTATGGAGTCTCATAAAGAAATTCGTAATAGCATTCCCGAAATATGGCAAGATAGTCAAATTACAGCTAATAGAATTAGAAAAGATTGGAATTTGACTTGTTATCAAGAGGACGAAATACACAACATGTGTGGAATATTAGGGGTAGGTAATGCCATTCGTATGTCTAAATATTGCGTTATGACAAGCCCTAAAGCTCTTCATAACTTTCTCCATTTTTCCCTAGTAGTTCCATGAGCTTCACATCTCTAAAGCCTATCGATTTATTATAATTTTTAAACTTTTGTAGGTAAACGCCTTCGAATTGGGCCACAATGGAATAAATCTTAGAGGAGTATACCCCACAGCTTCCATGATGTCCCACGATTGTGTAGCAAACACAAACCACGTCGACGAACACAATGGTTTCAAGTTAACCGTTCGAGCATCTATTAAAATTTACACCGATCAACCAATAACGGTCAATTACATTAACCCATTACAAGTAAGCAATTTTTTTCCCAATTGACCTTTTTGCCTTTACACCTGTTCAGTTTCGCCTTTAATATTCCCACACCTGTCTTCAGTTATTTCTGGGTTCCTTTGCAGCTCTTCTGTTTTCATTGGCTTTTCTTATCATTTGATTTTTTAATACTATGAGTAAAAGAAGACTCGGGAAGTCAGAAGAAAGTCATTTGATTATGCTTCTTTAATTCCCACCCTTTCTTTCGTGTGTTGGAATTCGAATGAAATTCTTTAAGAATTCCATCAAATGTCAATACAAAATTATTTTTTCAGGGCACAACCAAACGTAGAGAAGAGCTTTTAGATAACAAATATTTCGAGTGCGTTTGTGAGAGATGTTCGGATCCGACTGAATTAGGAACCCACTCTAGTACATTGTTATGTCCAAAATGTAAAAAAGGATTCATTCTACCGCAAAACTCTTTAGATCATAATTCAAATTGGATTTGTAATAATTCCACATCCTGTCAAGGATATGAAGTTGAAGCGAGAGTTATAAGGAAGCTCATCGATAAAATTTCCGAAGAAGTAGAAGTATTTGATTCCAACGACATTCCTGGACGAGAAACGTTTTTACAAAAATATCGTAACGTTTTACATCCAACTCATTACTTATATTTAGCTGTTAAAATTTCCCTAAGCCAACTTTACGGGAAAATACACGGATATTTAATCAACGATTTATCCGAAGATGTGTTAAAGAGGAAAAAGGAAATTTGTAAGGAGGTTTTAAAAATTTTGGATGTAATTGAGCCCGGTTTTACGCGTATTAGAGGTAAAATTATTAATTTAAATTTAATTTAAATTAATTTTCTTCTTCATTAGGGGTGACTTTGTATGAGTTGCACGCTCCAATAATGGTTTTAACTACAAAAGCTTACGAAAGTGGTAATATTAGTAAACCTAAATTACGCAGAAAGTTAAAAAAAATTCACAATTATTTACAAACTTCGGCAACAATTTTAAAACACGAGCCGGAAAATTCGTACGAAAATTTAATGTATTGTGGCGCTATTAACGCATTGGAAAGAATTAAAGACTGGGAAAAAATTATCGGAAAATTGAATTAATTTATAACTTTTTTTTACACTGTGATATTGGTTTTAAACAACCACTTATTGTTGTAACAAAAGTTTAATTATAAATATGTTTTTATTTATGGACTTAACGTAACTTAAAAGTTAACTTTAATGCCACTTTAGGTATTCAAGTAACGAAGAGAATTAAAAGGGGAGCTTTGGAGAATCCTACAGTTAAACTTCTTCAACATTCAAGAGAATTTTAAATAAAAGATTTGTCATTTTATAATCAAATTTGACTAAAAATCCAAACTTATTCCTCTGAAGCGTCAAATAAGAAACCATAGATCAAGTAGCCATAGATACATCTCTTAATGTCACTTTTTTGTAAAAAATATATTACAAATAAAATTTGGTACATTTAAAGCCTTTTTATATCATGCTAAATTGTTAAAAGTCTGCAAAATACGTCTCCTTTATAGTTAGTGAACTTTGCGTACGTAGATTAGGTATGTAACGAACTCCCTCATCTATTAGAATGCCTCACAGATCTCGAAAAATATTGCTCATTAATTTCTCTGCACTGGTGCTTCGAAGGACGCGTAAAGCCATAGAATCCAATCGCTAACGACCACGTACCCAATTGCAAGATTTATTGGGTAAGACTAGTCCTCTGCCTATCCACTTCGTGGACTCATTGTAAGTACCTGATCATGGATCATATAAATAAGATCAAATAAGAATATAGAGGGCGCTATGACTTTTATCATTTTAGTTCTTTATTCTTAAATTAATTGAAAATTAATTAGCTTAAGTTGGTACCTACCACTAAAACGCACGCTTTGAGGGCTTTCCAGCGATGTATTACAAATGGGGGGAGGTCCATTTAAGATTTTTTAGTTGAGAGAGGCTCAAGTCTGTTATAGAACAGTTCAGAGTAGTTGGAGATGCGTCACTTACTTTTCACACAGATTTATAATCATTTGTAATGACAGAGTTTGACGTTTGTAAATAAATATTAAAATCTGAGGTTAAGTTCTTTTTGTGTTGAATTGTGGTAACAAACGTCAAACATTTTAGAGAATGTTACAAACGTAACGTTGCCATATCTAAGGATTATAAATCTAATTCTCGAATTAAAATATAATTCTCTTTTATGCAACCGGGCATTAGAAAATAACATCTCAGGAATGCCTATTAGGAGACAGTGGTACAGAAACCGCGGTCATATTAATATATTATTGGCTGTAATGGTTCTTCCTTATAAAGCATCGCTTAGAGATCAGCAACTGTCGCATGCGACACTAAAATCCACCAATCATATACAGGGTGAGTGTTTACTGTGTAGACGGGCGATTGCTTCTTAACTATTCGAGATACTAAAACCAATTTTGGTATGGTAGTATTTGATTATTAAAGCTACATTCTAAAAATATTTATGTGTATACAGAGTGATTTGCAAAAAAATGCCAATCCAACCTTCTTTTTTTAAAACGGGACACTCTATATTTTTCCATATTCGAATTCCTCCTAACATTTAGAATAAAACATTCATAAAGAATGTACAGGATGCACCTAGCACTAACCGTTCTGGAGATATTGTCACTTTAATGCCAAAATACAGGGTGTCCAACTTAGCAAACTCACCATGTGGATCTCGTAAACGGTAAGAGATACGAAGTCGGTTAATTGAAATAAAGCCTCTTTCATGGCCAACTTGATCCTACTTTTTTTTGAAAAATATTATTAGCAGAAAAAACTGAAAAAGTTCATTTTCTTTAAATGCCTATAACTTTTTTATTAATCAATATAATTTCAATTTTCAAAAAAGGAATAATAGGCACTACTAAAACCAATAAATTTGATATATTAAACAATTTTTTTATTACGCCGTCCTGAAGATATGATGCAAAGTTATATTTTTTTAATGCGAACCTAACCTCAATTTTATGTTGTTGCAAAGATAATTTCTATCTCTTTTCAAAAATATACTATTTTAAATTATTTAAATTTTTTTAATAGTTTTTTATGAGTTATTTTTACACTCTTTTTGATATTATTTACCTTTAATTTCAATTGTTTTTTTTATTCGATTGTTTCATAGGTAATTTGATTTTAAAAAATTTTTCTAACATTAAATAACAAATTCATTTTCTAGTTTTTTGTTACCAAACAAGAATTTGAAAAATTAACCCTATCAACTCTTATATTTTGAAAAATTTGTAATAACATAAAAATATTAATACTAGGTTTCCATTTAAAGAAATATAACTTTACATCATATCTCCAAAACGGCGCAATAAAAAAATTATTTTGTATATTGAATTTATTGATTTTAGAAGTGCCTATAATCCTATTTTTGAAAATTGAAATTATATTGATTATTAAAAAAGTTATAAGCATTTATAGGAAACTCAGTTTTTTCTAAATATCTAGAGTGCCAATAACTTTTTTCAAAAAACAAAACCAGTATTGAGTTAGTCATTAACAAGACTGCATTTAGTGTCATTTAACCGACTTCGTATCTCTTACAGTTTACGAGCTCCCCATGGTGAGCATGCTAAGTGGGACACCCTGTAGAATCTACTTTAGAGCCATGATGCCTGGACATCATATATTTTTATAATAAAACACCCTATCTATTTTTACAAATTTTAATTCCTGGTAAAAAGTAGATAAAGAGAGTGTTCCAATGTAATTTTTCACGGTTTTGTAAATATAACATTCTGTATATTTTGACAAATTTAGTATACTTGAATTTTTTTTCTTTGCACGTAACCAACTTAATATCTATAAATTAAGTTGAAAACGGCGTATTTATTTCAGTTTAATTATTAAATTTAGTTAATACATTATTGTTAATTATTATTAAATATTTATTATTAAATTAATTATTTATTGAGTATTCTAAAAGTCACGTATCGGTAAAGAAAAAAAATTCAATTTTAACTACTTTTAACAGAAATTCAAATCTGTAAAAATTCCATTTGAATTATTTGTGAAAAAATACATTTCGCGTAAAGTGATCGCTCTGTACAAGGTGTCCCACTTAGCATGCTCACCATGGAGATTTCGTAAACCGTAAGAGATACGAGGTCTCCACGAGAACTAAACCATAGAAATTGTCCTCTTAGAGCTTATTCGTCTTCTACTTCCTTAAAAGGCTTAGGAAACTCTTCTCCAACGACCTACCCCTTAAAGTTTTAACTTGGACTTCTAACCGCTAACGTGTGTGAAACAACTCGTCTCCAAAGAACTGCGTTTGGTTAATTACCAGCACTGGTTTGTTCTAGCCCTGAGAAGTAGAGTGGCTAGTATTAATCCTCGGCTTCCTACTGTTGTAGATGTTCTGTAAGCAGACTTGCGCAGGCCCGGACTGGTCCGGCCGGCTGACCGGCGGCCGCCGCTGGGGCCTATTCACATTGGGGCCAAATGAAAATAAATGGAAAAATCAAAATGAAGATAAAAGCTTATAATAAACATACAGTGTGTTTCACTTTAGATGAGGCACATGCATAACTTTTTTGTTTTGCTTAATTTTACAGTACAAAAATATGTTTAAAAATTCTGAAAGTTGATCTAAGCCCTTGAAAGTTCCAAAAATTTTCGCTTGCAGCTCTATGCAAGGAAATCTTTGTAACCCAGGCTCGTGGTAGTGTCGTTACTCGCTACGCTACTGCATTTGGAGCCAATTTATTTTGCAGCCAGTGGGGCCAACCACTAGCCAGTCCGGTCCTGCCGACTTGCAACTGTTTGTTGCAAGTCGGCTCTGCCCAGGTATTCTCTAAAAAATCTACCTAATGTCATTGTCATTAGCTAGGTCGGGCTCTGTGACCCCTTTTCCCTTGATCAGAGCCCTGCGTAAACTTACTCTTCTACTCTTCATTTCAATAGTTTAGTTTGTCTAATTTAAATTTTTAGAATTGGAATTTATTCATAAATTAAAATAATAAATGTAGTAAGTTGCAGCCCTTATAATGATAGTACGTTTATAATTTCACCCTTACCTGAGTTGTACCTACCTAACATTATAATTGAGTCACGATACCGATGTAAGGATAAAGGATAATTATTGATAAACAACTCGAAATATACTTTAGATAACTACTGAAAAGCTTGCATTCATCAAGAAAATTGTTTAAAATAGTCACTTATTGTTATCTGGTTATCATTTGTGATTTTAAAAAATTGTATAAAGCTTTGTATAATTTAAATTTTTTTGTCGTTCATCCAGCTAAAACTTTTTTATCAAAAATTTCAACCAACGACTTTGTTAAGCGATTATTATTTTAATTTTGCTCTTTGTGCAAGTCGGTTGTAAGCTGTAAGTACTGGAAGAGAAAAGTGGTGAGTATCTAGAAATTTACTTATTTAAAGCATCCCTTAAAAATTAATTTTCAATTTTTGAACGTCAATTGAAAATATTTATAGAAAAAAAAATTTTCTTTTAAACAAATCTACTTTTGTAAAGCAACCGAGTCCGTTATTTTTATGCTACGTTCACATAATCCTTGCACAATTCCACCCTTAAATATTAAAAGGATAAAAGGGAAGAAACGTGTGATCAGTATAGCTCCTGTAAAAAGTTTCGTACCCTTGTTATAGACTTAAGTGTCTCGACAATGTACGCTTGCGTTTTTCCCTATCGATCCTATTTCAGTAGGGTGGTTGAGAACCCCTTGCACGAGGGCTCAGCTTTTCGCTCGATGCCGTTGCTTACGTCACTCGAGCTTAACATGAGTATGTGCATTTAAAGAGAAAAAGCTCACTTAACATTTTAAATTTTAATTAAATGTTTAAAGAAGAAATTTTTACATCAACAAAACATACAAAGTGATCAATTTGTACTAGTCATTATTATTATAACAATTATTTTTTAAAAACAACTTAAGGGTGAGTTTTTACTAGCTTAACTTAATTAATTTGTTTTGATTACAAAGTGAAGACCTTTAAAAATTATTTTTTTTTAATAAATTCAATTGTAGTTTTAAAATCACTGTAGTTTTTGTTAACCAATGTTTGTTTTGTAAGGGCTGTTCTAAAGTGAACTTTTAGTTTGATTGTATAGTTTATACACGTTTTAATAAAAAATAATGTCAACTGAAATTTTCACAACCACTCGACTTCAATTTATTTGAAATCAACTTCGAACCCCTTCAAAAACAACTCGTATGAATATTACATCCCTTTTTTTTGCTATAATAATTTAAATATTCGGACTCAAAAGCGCGCCATCTTACTTACGATTAAATTAAAAAAATTATTAATCAATTTGTTGAACGACGCAATTTTATTGAAATCATTGACTCAACAACAAACATCGGCATCGATTTAATCAATGGGTTGTGTCGAAAATATTTCGACCATTATGCGGATATTTTTACAAATAATTTTTTTTTCAAAAACAAAATGGACGCGAAAGTATGTTTTTTTTTATCGTTTAAATATCACGCCATTAGTTTGTTACTTCTTTAAAGAGCGCAGAATTGTTTTGTGCGTTTCAAATTTAGTTAATCAATCGAAAACAAAACAATGAAATTTATCAACCCCTCGACTTCGAATTAATTTGTGCATTATTTGTGGTTTGAGATGATGTAGGTGAAATGTTTGAGTAGTAAATTATTTTGAAAAAATTCAAAGGCTTCGAGAATTAAATTTTTACCCTACACCCAAAAATAGTAAATTTTACCCCTTTTTTATTACATTTTTACAATTTGTTAATTATTTAGTTTCAAATTTTTTTGATAAATTAGGATGCTTCAGAAATAGTTTGTCAATAATTTCTATAAGCTTTCACGAAGAGCTTTGAGCTTGGACCTAGACGGTAAGCCTTTGGAGGGTGCTAATTCACGATTTGTAAAGCACGCGATTATTATTAATCTGAGGCTGTTGTTCATTCGCCATTAAAATTATTACCCCCTTCCCTCAATTAAGGCTAGTTTTTGCTTTAAAAATATTTAAATAATTTTGTAGGACAATTTCAACTTTTGACCAAGCATGATACGGCAATAAATTTTTTATCGTCAAATTTAAGGTTTATCGAGCTTCAAATGCCTTCTTCTGGCTTTATCAGAAATCACTTTGCATTGAAAAACCTCTTAAAGACTTATATTGAGTACAAAACTACCTTACATCTTATCAAAAATTTTTTTAATGTTCAACAAGAGCTCATCAGATCAAATCTAACCATGAAGAGTTTTTGTGTGCTTTATTTCGTGTTGTATAAAAAAAGATTCGAGTTTGTAATGATATTTAGGGGCTAACCTAATGGTCCGTCCACACACACAGGCCAAACAGGGGCATGTGGACACCATTTAGGCGACCTGCACAGGCCAAACCCGAGCGTCTGGACGGCGCTCAGGTGGCAAACCGGACGGCAAGCCTATGTGTGTGTGTGGACGGGTCTTTAGTCTCTTTTTTCATCAACAACGTCTTTATAAGACGTACTAGGCCCATTCTTGTCCATAATCTAGCTAGCCATTTACTACCCGTTTTCTTGTCCAAAAACAGCGTCTTTAGAGCTCTAGTGATAGGGTCTAAATAAGTCACATGTAAACATCCCTTCTTATTCCGATGCTTCCGTAAATTTCAGAAAATTTTCCAGATCAATAATTTTCCAAAAGAATTTTTGAATTTCTCATCGACTTATAGAGACAGAGGTAGAGATACTTTGCTTTACAAGCTGATTAAACCTCTTGTAAGGAGAGCCTCATTAACCTGCAGGTTTTCCAGGTTTTTGAGAACTTTTTGGGTTTCATGTAGTAGCTAGAGATTTATCTCCAACTTTTTAAAAAAAGCTAATTAAAAACCTTGTAGAGTCTAATTAAAATTGGCATAGGTATTCTAGCCCAACAGAACCTTTTAGGTTTTCTATCTTGATTTACAGAGGTTTTTACTAACCTAGGGGTTCGTAGTAGCCTATCCGATTTTCTAAAAATTTCTCGAGTTTACCAGCGTTGGTAGGTTTACCACACCAAATCCTGCTCAATAGAACCAATTTTCACAGCCCAGTTAACAGGTTGAGCCTAACAAAACCTTTTAGGTTTTTTATTTTGAGTTACAGCACTATGGATACCTATGGATTGTACCTACCTTGTAATAATCTGTCGAGTTTAAGCAACCTTGTCAGGTGTACCAGACCAAATCTTACCCAACAGATTCAATTTTTTTTCTCTACTAATAAGTTTTGCCTAATAAAACCTTTTAGGTTTTCTATTTTGATTTACAGCATTTAAATAAGCTATAGATTGTACCTACCTTGTAATGATTTGTCGAGTTTAACCAACCTTGTCAGATTTATCAAACCAAATCTTGCCCAACAAAACCAGTTTTCTCTATTAACAGGTTTAGCTTAACAAGGCCTTTTAGGTTTTCTATTTTGATTTACAGCATTTAAATAACGTATGTATTGTACCTTGTACTTGTATCTTGTAATGATCTGTCGAGTTTAACCAACCCTGTCAGGTTTACCAGACCAAATCTTGCCCAAGATAAGCAATTTCCTCTATAATCAGGTTTAGCCTAACAGAACCTTTAAGGTTTTCTATTTTGATTTATACAGCCTTTAAATGCTATGGATTTCACCTACTTTGTAATGATCTGCCGAGTTTAACCAATCTTGTCAGCTTTACTACACCCGCTCTTGCCTAAAAAAACCTTTTCTTCTAGAGTCTAATCGGCCATAGCAGGTTTTCAGGCAATTCTAACCCAACAAAACCATTTAAGTTTTCGATCTTGAAAATGCTTGCCTTATTTTAACTTAATAATGATCTCTGAAGTTTAACTAACCTTGCTAGGTTTAGCAAACCGATTATTTACCAAACAAAAGCTTTTTTTCTCTATGTTTTCCAGCGCGGTATCTCAACGTTTAGTGATGCCGCACGAGCCGTCTATTTTTCTCATTTCAATAACATGAGAAACTTTCAAGTTTCTGGTTTTGAATTTTTTGAAAAACTCGAAATGCATGAAAAATTAGTTTGAGTTTATAAACTTGTAGACCAAGGATACCTCTTACTATGAAAATTTTTTCTGACCTACAACTTATTTTTTTCAAGGGCCTAAAAACACGATTTAACAACAATCAGATTAAATTCAGATCAAATTTTCCCTCTTTTAATGATTTTGAGGTTTCGTTTGGTCACCATGACCCTTTGCTTAACTAATAATTTCATCAATTTTTATAAGTTTTAGTCGAAAAAATAAAAAATTCTTTTAAGGGAGGGTTGAAAAGGGCTAAAAGTTTTAATTATAAGAAGAGACCATTTACAAACATTTCGTTGCGGCAATGGAGATACACCGTACCACCGGCACCGCGCGGGGTTGTGAGTATGGGTTAAGTTAGGAATTGATCTTAAACACAGATTAAAAAAAATAAAAGAGGGTTTCTAAATTATGCAAACTCAAAATTTGATAAAGGTTTAAGAAGGGGAGAGGAAAGAGTAACCAATCATTTAAAATGCTTAAGGGAAATTACGTGTTAAAAAGGCGCTTTGAGATTCATTTATTTTGGAAGAAATAGTAATTTGTTTTTAAATTAAAAATATAATTTTACACATACTAAATACTTTATCGGCTTAATAACTTGCGATTTAAAATCCAATTTTCAGTTTTCCTTTCGTATCTGTCCCAATAAACAGTTTTTTTAAAGTTTACACTTAGTAGGCTCTGCATTTCTGCAACCTGCATACATTTATTTTTATTTCCTGATACCTGATGTGATAAGAATTTAAGACTTTTTGAATATTTTTTTGTTTACTAAATCGAGAACCTATTACTACTTTCCTAACTTACCTGAATGAGCTATCGAACAATACTAGAACCATCTATGACCTTTCTTCCTTCAATGGAAGAACATCAGGAATTATGCTTCGGTTTTAAAAATTTTATTTTATAAACATTACCATTTTAATTAAATTTCTGAAAGAGTCTTTTGGAAAAGTTTTGAAATATAAAATTAAACAAATCGATTTTTACCCAAAATTTGAAAAGCAAACCGTGAACGAAATTATCTTGACATTAAAATAACTAAAATAGACAAGTAAATGCTGTTCAATAATTTCTTTAATTATAAAAAACAAATTACTTAAATTAAACTAAAAGTTCATAAATAAATATAAATACAGCAATCAGTAGACCAATAGAAAACATTTGATAAAAAAACAATTTTCAAAAAACGGTTAAACCATAACACATATTCAAAAAAACAAAAAGATAAACATAAAAACAATACTCAGCAAACAATTTCAAAGCGCTTGTCCGTTTTATTTAGAGATGGAATCACAATCTATTAGAACTCTACAAAAGAAACGCACATCAAATTTTCGCGAAGATGAAACAAAATTATTGATTCAACTTTGGGGCAGTCCCTTTATCCAAAACAAACTCTACCTAACTCATAGAAAAGCCCCAGTTATGCGTATTTTAGCAGCGAACATGCAGCAACGTGGTTTTTATAGGACACCAGACGAAATCAAAACTCGAATTCGAAATTTGAAATGCTTATATCATCGTATCAAAAGAACTACAACTAGTGGTACTGGTCTTGGTACTGTCGATCCAGATTGGCCACATTACAAAGCCATGGATGCCATTTTAAGCAAGGAAGGTTTAAAACGAGCTAATCGTACACACGAAAATTTATTGGAAGGTCCAAAATGTGAAGATATTAAACAAGAAGTTGACATTGATATTAACGATGACATGGAATCATGGGCCACTAATGATAGCCTTGGGTATGTAAAAATTTTAAATTTCTCGTAACAAATACAAATTGACACAAAAATTTAATATAATTCATGTGTAAAATCAGTAAAATGACAATATGCACGTAGATAAGTAAATCTGTAATTTACCGCCATATTTTTTAAAATTTTAATCACGCTTAAATTTGAAGTGATCCTATCATTTACAAAACAAAAACGAAAAGGGCTTAATAAATTACAGTATTTATTTAATATATTTTCCTACTATTATGAATTTTCATCAGTTAATATTTAATTTCATTGATATAATTATGACAATACGACGTATAGAATTACATCTAATCCATAGGTTTGTAATAGAAACTCAAAATTGTGAATCGAGTTGAAAATTAGTAAATAATTGACAATAAATTTGACGTAAAAATTAAAAATACACAATAAATTTGACGTAAAAATTAAAAATATAAAATTGCAGGTCTGAAACGAGTGAAGATCCATTGCCCCCGCCGTTGCCAGCTTTAAAACCAGCACCTAAGTCTAAACAAGAAAACGTTAATCAAATTAAAGCAACTCCAACGCTATTACCCAGTTTTACAATTCCTACTCAAAATGCAGCAAATGTTAAACCTGGTACAGTGCCTTCGATACCACTACCTCTATTAATATTTAATAGCTTACAACCACAATCTGGGCAAGATAAAAAAGGTAGTTTGAATTGCAATTCTTCTAATTCCAATGATAAAATTCCCACAGGTAACGTTCTAAACTTTTAAAAAAATATCTATAAAATGATAATTTTTGTTTTAGATTTAAGCAATATTCTCAAGGAAATTTTACAAGTACAAAAAGAAAATTTAGACGTTGAAAAACAAAAGTTAGAAATAGCTAAGCAAAGATTAGAATTTGATCGAGTTGTAGGAACACAATTATTAACGTTAGTTCCAATGATTGGTAGCATTTTACAACGTTTAGCTTTAGGTTCAAGTGACGACATTGCTTCCAATTCTGAAAAAATTTTAAAAGGTCAAAAAAGACAACATTCTGGTGATATAGATTACTTAAAAGATAGCAAAATTTTAAGGACAGTTTTAGAACAAGGAATACGAAGATATATGATGGGAGAAGATGTAGATGATAAAGATTCTGATAATGAAGATGAAGATCCTCAAAATGATGAGAATAGTAATTCAAGTAGTAAATAAAAGTTATTGTTTATTAACTCATTTCAATTTGTAAATTATTTCTTACTTTGTTACTTTAAATGTGATTTACTTTGTGTTATATTTATTTTTAAATTACTGTATGCGTTTAAAAGAAATAGAATAGACAAAAAATTTAATACCAATTTTAATTTTACGAAATATAATAATCATACGACATATTATAAGCATCACGTCTTTGAATATCTCTTATTTCCATTATATCAGTTTTCAATCTTAACTTTAAAATTTCCCTCCATATAGCTTCTCGATGCAACGTATCGATTATTCCCAATCTCACTAAAGAGTTGTCGTTAAGCCTTAACAAAGCCCTTCCAGTAATTTCATTAATTAAAAATAAGTTCCCATATTGTTGGTAATAGTCGCTACAATGACGTCTCAACCATTTTTGAACATCAATCACAGTCCAAGAATATACAGACTTTGGTCTGTCTCGACTCTTTAAAATACAAATTAATTAATTTTTTATTTCATTGTATTAAAAATACCAACCTTAGGTTTATTACTACTATTTGAAGTATCTTCTACCATATTTTATTTACAAATTTTAATTTAATCTTCGTTTATAAACAATACATAACCTCACTTTTAAACTTTCTAATGATAAGTTGTAGCAATTTGAGAATAACAGTTATTACATTTATTAAAATCAACACCAAAGTATTTATTCTTTAATCCAAATAACACTTTACTTGAATAATTACAATAAATAATCAAAATTTACAAAATTTGTATTTTATATTTTCTAACGTCGTTACGTGAGCCACCTCCACACTTTTGACACATATTTCCCATTTGACAGTTAATTTGACAAGCCACGTTGGAAGTGTCGATTTGTCCAACATCAGTGGCCGGTTCATATTCATCATTCTAATTCAATTATTTTTAACTAAGCATATGAAAGCATAAGGTAAAAATAGTACTTAATTTTTCTTAAACCTTCTTTTTACTTTTCCTGCCTTTAAAATTTCAAAAAGTACTTCCTACAACTTGAAATTAATATTTGTTTACTTGTAGAAATTAAAAATGAAGATTAAAGATATAGAACGAACGGCTAACATAGCTTGGTCGCCAGCTACTCAAAATCCAATTTTATTAGCTGCCGGTACTGCGGCCCAACAATTAGATGCTTCGTTTAATACAAATGCAGCTTTGGAAATATATTCGTTAAACTTGTTAGAACCAGGGCTGGATATGAAATTAACAGCTTCTGTTGCTGCAGATCAAAGATTTCAGAAACTTGTATGGGGTTCTCACGGAAGCGATCCTACAAGCGGTACAATTGTTGGAGGATGTGATGGTGGTATAGTTCAAATATATAGCGTATCAAAACTACTAAAAGGAGAAAAGGGACTTATTGGACAACAAAATAAACATAAAGGAGCAGTACATGCGTTAGATTTTAATCCGTTTAAACAAAATTTACTTGCAACTGGAGCTGGAGAGTCTGAAATTTACATTTGGGATTTAAACAACACAAGTGCGCCTATGACACCAGGTGCAAAGTCACAACCGTTTGAAGATGTTATGTGCATATCATGGAATCGACAAGTTCAACACATATTAGCTTCAACGTTTCCTTCGAAATGTGTAGTGTGGGATTTACGTAAAAATGAGCCAATTATTAAATTATCAGATACTGCTTCGAGAATTCGTTGGAAGGCCATTGCATGGCATCCTGAGGTTGCAACTCAATTATGTTTAGCTTCTGGTTTGATTTATACAAATTTTTCTTATAAAAACTAAAATTTTAACTTGTAGAAGAAGATCAAGCTCCAATTATACAGCTTTGGGATTTACGTTTTGCAACTGCGCCTTTAAAAACTTTAGAAAATCATCAAAGAGGAGTTTTATCAATAGCATGGTGTTCACAAGATTCAGATTTGTTAGTAAGTTGTGGAAAGGATAACCGAATTGTTTGTTGGAATCCCAATTCAAATAACCCAGGAGGGGAAGTCCTGTCTGAAATTGCTAAAACAAATCAGTGGAATTTCGATGTAAATTGGTGTCCTAAAAATCCAGCACTTATAGCTTGTCCTAGTTTTGATGGACACATTTCAGTTTATTCTGTAATGGGTGGTACGTTTAAAAGTTTTTGTTTTAAATTTATATTTCTAATTTAATTATTTAAGGTAAAACTCAACAAATTCAAACAACAGATAAAATAGCTGATAGTTTTCCTGGTATGGATGGGTATGTGCAAGCTCCTGTACCTCAACAAAGTGCAGTTCCAACTAGTGTAGATTTAATTAAAGCTCCGAGATGGTTAAAACGACCTGTTCGTACAAGCTTTGCTGTAAGTAATCATTACAAGTGTTTAAATGTATTTCTTACCTTTAAATTTCAAGTTTGGAGGAAAGTTGGTGACTTTTACCAATGAAATTGTGCCAGCTCAAGATCAGACACCAGCAACTCATATGAGAAGTGTATTTATTAGCCAAGTAATTACCGAGCCAGAGTTTGTGAACAAATCAGCTCAATTAGAACAAGCTTTAGAATATGGAAACTTTACAGGTGAATATTAATGAGTTGTTTATAAAATTGTATTTAACAATTATTTTTTAGAGTACTGTCGTAACAAAGCTGATGCTTTAACCGATCAACATAAAAGAAATATTTGGTATTTTATAAAAGCTAATTTTGAAGAAAATCCTAGAGCCGAAATTTTAAATTTATTAGGATATAAAATTGAAGATGTTAGAAATAAATTAAGCGAAATTATAGGTCACGAATTAGAAAACGAAGATAATTTAAACGATCAGTTTTCAAATCTTATTAAAGTAAGTATAAATGAACTCTCCTTGATGCGTGGCGGTTAAAATTTAAGTGTTGTAAATCCAAATTTTGATCAAAATGTAATGTAGTGGTAATTTTGTTTAGTACAGTTTTTCTGATGATGAAAATAACTGCTCTTCAAAGGGCAGCTCTGATAATTCGGTAAGATTTCTTGTTGTAAAAGTCTTTATTTAGGTGGATGCATTAATGTGTAGTTGTCCCACGATTTTATTTAAACCCAAACTGTAATAATCTCTTCAATAAACAACTTTTAATTCGTCTTCCTATTTTAGCCTGGAAGTTACGATAATTCGCTAGGTTTAAACCAACTTTCAAACTCTTCGCAACATGTAGGACTAAAACAGTACAAAATTAATACAACAAACGGTAAATTTTCGACAAATAAATTGAAAAATAATAAAATTATGTTGTTTTGTAGATACTGAAGGTTATATTACACAAGCGCTTCTTCTTGGTAACATTGAAGCAGCTGTTGAATTGTGTCTTAAAGCTGAAAGATATGCTGATGCTATAATCATTGCTATGACTGGTTAGTAACACATAAATCGACTAATTTCTTTTAACAATTAAATTTTAGGCGGTTCAGAATTGTTAGCAAGAACCCAATTTAAATACTTACGCAGAAATGAAACATCTGTTTCTGCTTTAATAGCTGCCTTAGTTGCTGAAGATTGGAGTTCTGTTATAAATAATTGTGATATAAATAGTTGGAAAGAAGCTTTAGTAGCTGCCTTAACTCACGCTTCCGATGAAGACATGCCAAAATTATGTGGTACGTTAACGATTAAATTTAAAACTGTTTTAATCAAGCTATTCGTAGAATTACTTGGTAATCGACTCGAAGATGAAGGTCATACAAATCCAAAATTAGCTCTTGATGCTCAATTATGTTATATTTGTGCTGGAAGTTTTGACAAACTTGTTAACTCTTGGACTGGTTCAGTTAAACGTTCATCGAGTGAATTGCAAGAGTTAGTGGAGTTGGTAACGTTTTTACAAAAGGCTATTGAACGACAAGGCCGATCGGTTGAGGTGAGTTAATAAAATTAAATTTTCATAACTTATTACATTTTTTTATTTAGATAAGTGGTAGTTTGGCAGACTTGTTATCATTTTATGCATCAATTTTGGCGTCTCAAGGCAATTTATCTGCTGCTCTTAGTTATTTAGGCAGCTCACAGAATGAGCAAGTTGCTAATTTGAGAGATCGTTTATGTATTAGTTTAGGGCAAAAACCTTTATATGGACATGTGCAACAGCGTAGTCGTTATAGTTCGAGACACTCATTTTCTAGTAACTCGGGACAAGTAAATCAGCCTATGATAAATCCATTGTATAATCAATTTAACACAGGTTTACCAACACCACCTATTAATCCTTGGCAACAACAAGCTCCCAATTTTAACCAAGCTGTACCACCAAAAACGTTTTCACCACCACCAGCTCATCCCAATAGACCACCTAGTGTTGGTTCTGCACAAGGTTTGTTTATAACATTAAAGAAAATTAAGATATTGATGAGTTGATTTAGGTGGAGGTATCACTTCGAGAGCAAAATATATTGTTGATCCTTCAGTTCAGTCTGGAGGTCCTTACGGTACAAGAAATCAGTATGGTAGTCCAATGATGCCAGCGCCTCAACAACAACAAACATCACTATATTCAGCTACTCCATTCATGCCAAATAATGCGTCAGCAAATCCTGTACCGTTAATTCCAACTATTCCACAACCAACTCAGTCGCCTTTTTATAATCAGAACCTACCCAGTATTCCTATAGAAAGAAGTGAAGAAGCGCTACCACCTACGCCTAGATTGCAAAGTATTATACCACCTCCGTTAGCTGCACCTGGTTGGAATGATCCACCTGTTTTAGGCAGGTCTGCTGGAAGAGTTCAGGTAAAATTTGTTTTATCAACCTATTATCCTTCAGGTTTAGAAAAGAATTATATTTATGTATTAGCAAAAAGATAATATGTCAGCTGTTCACTCGGGTACAAAGTTTTGGAAAAATCGTCTTGAATTGAATTTAGAGGTACAAAATGCTTTGTTGAGTGTTTTTTTTAAATTTATGCAAACTAATCTGTTGTGTTGACCCTGATGTAAAACTATTGACTAGACCTTCTATCGATAAGACCAACTAATTATTTTATAACGTTCTAGAGCTATTTGACATTAGAAAGATATCTAAAGCAAAGCCATTTACCATTGGTGTAATTTTATGTTTTTAATTAACACAATAATTACGTAATATGCAAGTTAGTATTCTTATATTTGTAATTTACAGCCAAAACAAGATTATTCACAACCTGAGCCAATAACACATCCATTATATGGAACAGTTCCAGCTCAAAACATGCCTCCTAGTAACGGTTTTGTCGAACAACCACAAGTCCCAACTTTTGGTTCTCCAAATCCTTATAATCAAACTATGCCTCCACCTCCTAATAATTCTCAAATTTTACAACCAAATTTCAACCAACAACAAAACTTCAATCAACAACAAAACTTCAACAATCAACCAATAAATCCTGGGTCTTTTAATCAAAACGCTTTTAATAGTAATTTCCAAAATTTACCTCAACAACGACAGTCAAATACACCCACTCCAAGAGAAAAACCACAACCGATACAAAAAGAACCAATTCCGGATGAATATAAATTAATTCAAACTGTCTTTGAAGAACTGAGAGATCAATGCGTATTTGCTGCCAATAATCCTGTAAGTTTTTCAACCATTGCACATTTCAACTTTATAAATTTTTCCATTTACAGCAAACGAAACGAAAGTTAGAAGACGTTGCTAGGAAATTAGAATCACTGTACGATATGCTGCGAGAACACAAGGTAAATTTTTGGTTAATTTTATCCAATAAGCTCACATTTGAATGATGAAATTGCAAATATTGAAACTTCCATGATAAGTTTGATTAGTCTTTCTGAAGGCTTCTATTTATTGTAATTTCAACTATCACATTGTTAGATATTCATTTCGATTTGTTTACAGTTGCAGGCAAACACTATAAATTCTTTACAACAATTAGTGGAATTAGTTCAAGCTGGAGATTACACCAGTTGCTTAGGCCTTCATACCCAATTAGTTTCAGGTCCTGATTTTGCACAAATTGCAAGTTTTATGCCAGGATTAAAAGTTTTAATTCAATGTGCTTTACAATTACAAGTTTATTTGAGATAAAAAAATTATGTATTATCTTAGTTTTGATTTTTATAAACCAAAAGGAAGTAATTCCTGAATGGTCTTAATCGAGGGATATAAAAACATGTTTTCGCAACATACGAGGTGCTTCTATTAATTGTAGATATAAGTAATGTAATAACCAAGATAAGAATAAAAATGTTAGTACGTTTTTTATGATATTTAATGTATTATCTTATATGATCGATCAATTGTATGGTATAAAATAAATAATGTTTTATTAACGATTTTCTTTGTAAATTACTCATAAATATTGAATTTTCTTAAAAATAATAAGACTACTTTTGAATTTCGCGGGCATTCAATTAGCGGCATTTGACAGTTTTAAGTGAATTCTAACCTCAAATTTAAATAAATGTATCTTCAAAAGTTTGTGAACCGTATTTAAGTGAGTTAAATAATTTGAAAAATCAACTATTTATTTGCTAATTATAAGGTTTGTTATAAAAATTACGTTTATCCTACTTCATTTAAATTACAACTACTTAGAACATAACTACTCAAGTTCAAACACTAATACAATTTATCCGGCCCACTTTAAACAACGCGTATCCATATGAGTCTCCATACATTTAATTCCACAATGTCTTACACCACATGTCAAACACACGTAATGACTAAAAAACCCGCAAACAGCACAAAAATGTCTATGGGGTATTTTAGTATCTTCTGCCGTAATATCCGTATAACAATATCTTCCGGTACTCTCAGCTTCAGCACGATCTTCTTCTAACAATTGTAAAAAACTATATTTACGAAACTTAGTTTGATAGTATTCGGCACTTTTCTCCTTTTTTCTACTACGAGTACGTGTTTCTAAATTATCATCAAATTTAGGTATCTTTTTACTCATAACCAAATCAGCATGAGGATCTTCATGATAATTATCTGCTTCGAGATTTTCCAGAATTTTTCTTTGCCGACGTTTGCGAGTAGTTTCGTCGATAATTCGCCGCTTTTCGCCTTCTCTAAGTCGAGCTGACCCTCGTAAAGAAGATTTTGCGTTGGACATCTTTGTAATATTATTTAAGTCTTTTCGTTAGCCGGGTAATTAGTTTGGTCCATTAAATCATCGATAGTGGCTTGCAAAACATCTAAAATATCAGCAGAAATAAACAGATGAGTTTCATCCAAATCTTGTATAATAAATTTTCTTCCCAATTTAAGAGTTTCATCCAAATGCAACAAGAATTGTTTCATAGCTGAGTCACTAAAAAAGTTTTATTTTAGTTACAAAATGTCGAGAAGTAAAGGAGTTAGTGCAGAAGAAAAAAGGATGCGTATGTTACAGTTGTTTCATGAGAAGAAAGAATTTTTTCAATTGAAAGATTTAGAAAAAATTGCGCCTAAGGAAAAAGGAATAATTGCTAATTCGGTTAAAGATGTTTTACAAAGTTTGGTCGATGATGGTTCGGTTGATACGGATAAAATTGGAACTTCTGTTTATTTTTGGGCTTTTCAAAGGTACCATTCGGCAATTTTAAGGTGAATAATTGATAATATATTTTTAGCAAAGCAATGACAACTAAAAGAAGGAAATTAGAAGAACTCTCTGAGCAATGTGATCAAACTACAAAACAATTAAAAATTGTTACTGAAGCTGTAAACCAATTAAAGGTAGTTTTAAACTATTTTAAAAAGTTTTCAAAAATTGCTTTTGAATTTATAGGGTGGTCGAGAAGAAACGCAAGAGAGAAATGTAATATTAGATGAAATCACGGAATTGCAAATTGAACGGGATGAGCTTAATAAAGAGTTAGCTAAATATGAAGATAATGATCCCGCAGTATTAAAGTCGCTTAAAAAAGAAACTGAAGTATTATTATGGTGTTATTACTGATTATCATACGCTTAATGCATTGACTTTTTAGGATATAAAAAACTCGGCAAATCGTTGGACCGATAATATATTCTCTGTAAAATCATGGTGTAAAAAAAAGTTTAGTGTGGAAGATCAAACATTGGATAAACAGTTTGGAATTCCTGCTGATTTTGATTATGTCGAATAAGTCACTACATTTATAAGTTTTTATATTTCTAATAAATAAGTAACGCTTACCATTGCACTAATACTCCTTTCATAACATTTACCATATTGAAAAGGTGGGTTTTATCTATATTTGCTGGATTTGTTTCGCAAAATATCAGAATCAAACGCTTAAAAAAGTGAGGTTATGATCGAGAATTCGCCACTCCAATAGAGATGGTACAAAATGAGCGAACCTGTTATTTTGCAACAGGTACGTAGTTGATGTTCCGAGGAACAGCTCCGGGTTTTTGAATATAACAAATCTTTTTATCTTATCTGGGGATCTCATGAAAGCAAATTAATGATACCTACACTATTAAATTATCAGTGATAAGAAAATTATAGTTGCATTTTTAAAAGACTACCGACACGTGACTTTTAAAATACTCAATAAATAATTAATTTAATTATAACTTTTCTAAGTAAATGTTTAATAATAATTAACAATAAATGTATTAACTAAATTAAATAATTAAACTCACGAAATAAGTCGTTTTCACCCTTATTTATACATATCAAGGTGGTCACGTGTCGGTAGTCTTTAAAAAATCCGAGTATATGTTCCCATTCCAACGATTAGTCTTTTTTTTAGCACCGAAACGTATGGGAATCGGAACAGGTATTGCATGGGAATGGGACTCGGAACTGTTCCACAAAAATTCTACCCCGTACCATCTCTATTCGCCACACCGAAAACGTTTACATCGAACGTTCATCGAATTTAATTTTTTTGATACTGAAAATTCATGGGTTAGCAAACTAGATTTGAACTTGACTAGACCCATTACGTATTTTGTTCAATTATTTGTGATAACTGACAACTTTGGTTTTAAAAATTGGAATTGTCAAATTAAATTCAAATTGTGTAGGTTTTTTATTTTATAAATATTTAGTAATTTCCAAATTTCAATGGATATCGAAAAACTGATTAGTCCGCCGACATCTATAATGGTCAACAATGCAATTAAAAATTTGAAAGCGAGAGGTGGTTCATCTATACAAGCCATAAAAACATATTTAACAAATACATATAAAGTGGATACTCAAAGACTTGCGCCATTTATTAAAAGATATTTAAATTCAGCAGTTGCCGCTGGTGTTTTAATGAAAACAAAACCTCAAGGCGCTTTCAAAATCCCGAAGCCTAAAAAGCTAATAACTGCTAAAAAGCCAACTGATGGCATTAAAAATAAACCCCTGTCTCCAAAAAAGAAAATTATCAAACCCAAAAGTCCAACGAATAAGGCTAAAACAAAGAAAATCATTAAGAAAAAATCTATACTAAAGGCAAAAGGCGAAGATAAAAAGAAGTTCAATTTAGTAGAAAATAATAAAAGTATTAACATAACTGTTTCTCCTTTGAAAACACCAAAAAAGAAAATTGTACCCAAGAAATCCTCATCTCCAACTACAATGATGAAAGCGAAAGGTGCGCCAAAACAAAAACCCGCACAAAAAACCGTTTCAAATATAGTCAAAGGTACTCTCAAAAAACTTGTACCTAAAAAGAAGAGATAAAAGTATCAGAACTATTGAATACTTTTTTAAATTTTGTAAATAACTTCGAATTATATTAATCGTTAAAAATTTTAATGTCCGAAATAAAATACTTATAGGGAAAGTAGGTACATTCTTGTTGTTGTTCTTCTTTTTAATAGGTCTAGCTCCTGTTCCTGTGCTTCAACTATCACCTATCACAAATGGGTGATCGGTACTTTACTGAAATTCAAATTAAAAATTTTTGGTGCGTGTTAAAGAGGACATACGGTATATTTTAACTTTTTCCAACCAAGAAAAGTTGTTATAATCGAGAAAAACTAATAATAATAATAAGAAAATTTTTTGCATTTCTCGACGTTTTGAATCCTCCAGAAAATGATTCCAAAAATAAAAATTAAAATATTTGATTTTTTGAACCAAAATGTCACGATGTGTGTGTAATGTGTATGTACCCATGGGGCAAAAACTACTGAACCGATTTTAATGGAATTTGATTTTAGCCACTTTAAAATTGTTTCATCGGCAAACTAAGCTTTTATAAAAAATCTATACAGGGTGTCCAAAAATAAGGTGGTTATTTTGGGCGCATATTTGGGCCAAATTCGTTTCTACTTGGCTATAAGATAGTACATCTGAGCCTCAATTGAAAACAAAAATTTGAAATATTTTTATTCAAAATGGCGACCAATAGAATGATTTTTTCCATTTTGTGGTTTTTCCCTTATAACTTGGCCGGTAATTATTATTATAAAAATTTTAAAACGGCATTGTACAGCCAAAATATAGGGCTTTCGTCCTAAATAAGTTTATTTTAAAAATTGTTTCAAAATTGCCTACCTCTAAGGGGCCAAAGTAGGTCAAAATTTTGAAATAGATTTTCTAAATATTTCCTCCGCCATATTTTTTATTTTTTGGATATGTTACAGACAACGTAATTCTCTATCGAGATATAAATTTTTATCAAAATCGCTAGAGTCGTTTTGGAGTAATGAATTTTTGAATGTCGAAACTTCAAAAATCTCTAATTTCTTTTGTAATAAAAGTGAAAACTTGAAAATGGATATATGTATCAATCCCATAAATATCTATTATGTGACACTATTTTCGGTTAACAAAACGCTTCCGGTTTAACAGGAAATTACAAAAATATCAAATTTTTTAGGAACACCCTGTATATTTTTAAATATTTTGAAAGCTCGTAATTATGAGCATATAAAATAATGTGTATTTTGAGCTTCAATTTATGCCAAATTTAAAAATGCACAAAAAAAATGCAACAGGAAAAAGCTCTTCGTATGGCCACATCCGTTGTTTTGTTTTACACCTAGTAAAAGTAAAATAACCTCACTTTTTTATATTAAACATTTTAAAGTACAAAATATTTTTAATCTTATCACGTTTTATAAATATATTTAATTTAATAATAATAATTGTCTTATTTTATGCTAGATAACATTTAGTTTGTCATTCAACCGGCCAAAACTCCAAGATTGAACTTTGACCAACAGACTTTGCACTAGTAATAAATTTAGATAAAAAGCTAAATAAGAGAAGGTAACCAGTTGAAAACATTTTAATTTGATCTAAAAGTGAACATAAGAGGTATTACCAAAAATGGCATCACCTTTTGCTGTTGTTAAACGCTCGTTATCAACAACAGTTGCACGAAATGCAATTAAAAAAGTTACCGTAATTGGTGGTGGTTTGATGGGTTCAGGAATTGCTCAGGTAAAATGATAAACACTTTTAATTGAACTTTGAAAACAAAACTTTTTAGGTTGCTGCTCAAACCGGCCATACCGTAACTTTAGTAGATGTACAATCGGAACTATTGGAGAAATCTCAAGCGAATATTTTAACCAGTTTAAATCGAGTTGCTAAAAAACTCTACAAAGATAAACCGGCAGAAGGAGAAAAGTTTGTAAATGACGCTAAAAGCCGCATTTCTATCTCTACAGATAGCTTAACAGCTGTTAAAAATACCGATTTGGTTATCGAAGCCATTGTTGAAAACATCGATGTCAAACATAAACTTTTTAAAAGCTTGGATGCAGCTGCACCTCCAAGTGTAATTTTCGCGTCTAATACTAGTTCGTTAGGAATCGCCGATATTGCTTCAGTAACAAATCGTAAAGATCGTTTTGGTGGCTTACACTTTTTTAACCCTGTCCCAGTTATGAAACTATTGGAAGTCGTAAGAACTGATGAAACTTCTGAGGAAACTTACCAAGCTATTTTGGCATGGGGTAAAGCTATGGGAAAAACTTGCATTTCTTGCAAAGACACACCTGGATTTGTTGTTAATCGTTTACTAGTTCCATTCATTGCTGAAGCTATCAGAATGTACGAAAGGGGTAATTTGTTTCGATTTATTTTGCTTCGTGTTTTAAATACGTTTTTAAGGTGATGCATCTGCAAGAGATATCGATACAGCTATGAAATTAGGAGCCGGTCATCCCATGGGTCCACTTGAATTGGCCGATTACGTTGGCCACGATACATCTCATTCAATTCTCCAAGGATGGCAACAAAAATTCCCAGAAAACGTTTTATTTAAACCTAATGAGTTGGTTGGAAAAATGGTTAAAGAAGGTAAACTAGGAGTTAAAAGTGGCGAAGGATTTTATAAGTACTCAAAAAAATAGATTTTAATAAGAATAAATAATTGTGTTCTCTTATGTATCGAGAAATTAAAAAGCTTTTATATTTTATTTACTAATTATTTACAGTAAAATAAGGTACTTATTTACAAACTTTAAAAAATAAATTACATAAACTGATTCATGGGATCTTCATCCCTCTTTCTCTTTAACAAATACGCTTCCATTTCGTCTTCAGTTGGTTTTTTAACTTCATACATGCTATTATAAGGTCTCTTCCTTTCGTCCATTTTAAGCAACTTTTCAGCTTCGGCCGTTTGTTCTTCTTCCGCTTTCAAAGCCTCTTCTAAACTATCAGCAGGTTTCGGTTTCTTGTTCTTCCGCTTCTTTTCTTTCAACTTCCTTTTCTTACTCTTCTTCTTATCCTTCTTTTTCTTACTTTTAACAATCTCTTGTTCATCTTCACTTGAACTACTCGACGATTCTTCAGACGAACTATCGCTTTTTTCTTCTTTAATAATTGGTTCTTCACTTTTTATAAGTGCTTTAGCAGCTTCTGTTGCTTTACCTGCTTCTCCAAGACAAAACGATTGTTTTATAAAAGAGTGACAACATTTGTAACCCCATTCTCCACCTCTCCAATATGAGCCCCAAACAGTTGTATGATTATTTATGTACACATCTTCGGCAAACTTTGATTTTACTACTTGTTTTTCTTGCCCTTTAATAACTTTTCCCGAACGCGAATACTCTATGTAGTTTTCCGTTTGTGCAAATAACAACGATTTCGGAGGTACTTCCAAATACTCTTCTCCACCATACCTTTCCAAAACATCTTTTTGAACTTGCGATTTAAACTGATCTTTTTTCTTATCGTATTCTTGTTGTAATAATTCCAATTTAGTTGGTTCTCCAAGAGCGTGAACAACGACACCTTTATCATAAGCTTCCCACGCAAATTGCTGCGCTTTTGAATGCTTTTGTGTGTCTCCAGTAAATCGTACAAAATTTTCACCACCATATCCCGAATCTTTGCGAGGATTTGGATTTTCTCGCATAGATCTAGTCTTTGGATCATAATAAGCCGAATTAGGATCTAAATTACGCAAATATTTAGCTGTATCTTCACGAATTCTAAGATTTCGCACAGTAATTCGTTGTTTGCTGTCAACTTTCGTACCAGGCATGTCAACTTCGTCGACGTACTTATCTTCATCTTCTTCTTCACCTTCTTCTTCGTTAGTATCTTCATTAGCGTTTAGTTTATCAGCTCGTAGCTGCCTTTTAGCTTCTTCAACTTTTTGAAATTCTTCGATAATCGCTTTATGTTCCGAAGGATCATAACCGCTCCAACGATCTCTTTTACCATCGTAACTAAAATCGAGTTTAGATTGTACAAACTCGTCTGCTGATATTTGTGCTCCAGAAAATTTCGCACCAACTTTACGAGGACGTTCCATGCAATCCTTCTTTTTATGAGTCATTGCGCCACAATTTTCACAAGCACCTTTACGAAACTTTACAACGACTTTAGTTGTATCGACACCCCGTTTATACCAATCGTCTAAATCGGAAAATGTTTTTTGTTTCTCTTCTTGAGGTCTTTGATGTTTTAACGTTGGTCCGGACGAACCGTAATACCAAGGTGCAGTCGAAATGTATTGGGGGATGTGTGGATTTATATCTTTACCTTCTTCATCTACAGCTGCTGGTGCTGTACCAGCTTTACGTGCTTCTTCAAGTTCTTTCGCTTTCCTCCAATCTTCTCGCGATTTCTTTTTAGGTTCGTCATCTAATTCAGTTCTTGATTTTAAGATTTGGGATACCGTCATACCCTGTGTAGTGCTGGCCATGGTTAAATAATTATTTTGTTAATTAAATCAGAGCACTAACATCACTATTTTTTATTATTTTCCTCTTGGAAATTATAAAAACTCAAAACATACAATGAGGTTATTTGACATTGACGTATTTGACAGATTTCGATTTAGCTTAGTTGAAATACTTATCACTAGATGGCGCCACGTTTATAATTTTGAAAATTTTAAAATGAAAATTAAAACTAAACTTAAAAATTAAACACATAATTTTAAATTAAAAGTATTATATTGTGGTTTAAAAAATACGAATTATTGAACAATAAAGTTTAATTGTGAAATTAAACAGGAACAATAAATAAATCTTTGCCAGTAATGGCCGTACCTAATGGCTACACTTTGAATTTGAATTATCTTTATCCCTGTATACATGATTTTTAAAGTAATAAAACGCTTATATAATATTGAAAAATTATGTCATAAGCAGTACATTGCTATTTTTAAAGATTTTATGTAATTAATTCAACTTATTCAACCTCAACCAAAGAAGGAGCCGCACCTCTCAGATGCGCAAGTTTATTATTGTTTTAAATATTTAAGTACATTAAAATTAAATTTGATGCTGTTTAATAATTGATACCAATCAATAAATTATTTTTTCACAAATACGTGATAATTTTTTATTAGTATCATTAAAAACTTTTTAAACGTTAATAAAAGCACTTAAATTGTTGCCAAATAACTTTGGGTGGATATTTCTATTATTAGCGTAAACGATATCATATTTATATTAAATTGTCAATTAGGTACACTTTTATCTACCTATACAAATTTCCTTTCCTAAAAATTTTAGTGTAATCTCGGCATCATTTTTTAAATCGAGCGGAAATTGATGCATCCGCAAGTGAGTAAATATTTTATTATTTGGTAATATAAGACATGGGTAATTAACGAAAAAAGGCTTTTTGAAGTTTATTACAATATTGCACAATTCGTCCTAAATTTACTATTTGCGGGGAAATTGTATGACATGAGCTTAAACGTCAATAAAACGTGTCCAAAATTACATGTAGTAGGCGTATAAAGTAAGAAAATATTTTGATTTTATAGCGAACAACGCATGTATTTTCCAGAAAATTGCGATTTATTTACTTGTAAAAATTATTTATAGAATAATTTTACTTTATTAGAAATTTATAGTGAAGTTTTAATTGACTACACGCACGAATCATTAACGGTTTGCTGTCTACTATATTTAAAACTCGAATAAAACAAAGAACAACGGATGTGGCCATACGAGGAACTTTTTCCCGCCCGTCAAATTTTGTAAATTTGTATTTTCATTAATTAAAATTTAATTTGATATTTTCAGAAAGCTAATTTTAGGAGCTTTCAAAATATTGAAAAATATACCATTTAAATTAAGAAATTTGATCCCATTTCCGGTTAAACCGGAAGTTAAAATATAAAGTGTTTAGTATCGTGTAATAGCTAATTTTACGAGATTTCAAAATATTTAAAAATATGCAGGGTGTTCCTAAAAATTTTGACATTTTTGTAATTTCCTGTTTAACCTGAAGCGGTTTTTCCACCGAAAATAGTGTCAAATAATAGATATTCATGGGATTGATACACATATCCATTTTCACGTTTTCATTTTTATTACAAAATAAATTAGAGATTTTTAAAGTTTTGACATTCAAAAAATCATAACTCCGAAATGGCTCTAGCGATTTTAATAAAAATTTATATTTCGATAGAGAATTACGTTGTCTGTAACATATTCAAATATGTATAAATCGGCCGCACCAGTTTTTGAGAAAATCTATTTCAAAATTTTGACCTATTTTGGCCCCTTAAAGGTAGGCAATTTTGAACAAATTTTGAAAATCGAT
The DNA here is from genome assembly GCA_963924605.1 of Malthinus seriepunctatus. Taxonomy (NCBI): domain Eukaryota; kingdom Metazoa; phylum Arthropoda; class Insecta; order Coleoptera; family Cantharidae; genus Malthinus; species Malthinus seriepunctatus. The sequence goes on from OZ004603.1 coordinate 20,761,604, forward strand.
TTGGTTAGAACGAAAGCCCTATATTTTGGCTGTACAGTGCCGTTTAGAAATTTTTATAATAGTAATTATCGACCAAGTTATAAAGGAGAAACTACAAAATGGGACTATCGTTCTATTGGCCGCCATTTTGAATAAAAAAATTTGAAATTTTTGTTTTCAATTGGGGCTCACATGTATTATCTTATAGCGAAGTAGAAATGAATTTGGCCCAAATTTACAAATATGGGCCCAAAATAACCACCTTATTTTTGGACACCCTGTATAGATTTCTTATAAAAACTTAGTTTTCTGATGAAATAATTTTAAAGTGACTAAAATAAAATTGCATCAAAATCAATTTAGTAGTTTCTGCCCCACAGCTGTTACATTCATAATTCAGACATTTTGGTTAAAAAAAATCGAAAATTTTTTTTTAAATTTTTGGAATCAGGGGGACTCAAAACGTCGAGAAATGTAATCAACATTTTTTTAATTTTTTCTCGTTATAGTAACGTTTTTTTGGAGAAACTTAAGAGTAGAAAATTATCTACAGCTACTACACACAATGTAAATATTTTTATAATATACCACATTAATTAAAAATAGTTCATATCAGAAAACATTACGTTCAAAAGTATTGACTTATTCCAAAAAAGTAAAAATATACAGGGTGTTTCATATAAATTAAGAAAGTTGTTCCCATTTCCGCCTAAAACGGAAGTCAAAATATGAAGTGTTTAGTGTCATCTAACAACTAATTCTACAATCTTTTAAAATATCCAAAAATATACACGGTGTATATTATATAAAATAAGAAAGTTGTTTCCACTGCCGGTTGAACTTGAACTCAAAATATGAAATACTTATGCCGGTTTGCACCGTTTACATATTAACTGACAGATAGTTTATTTGGCAGATAAGTTGTTAAAAACCTTTGCTCTTTCATCTACTGTAGGTTAAATCAAATAACTGACGAATACATTTTTTACAAAATTACCATCTACTTATGATTTTTTGCACAGATTTTAGTTTAAGTGGCAAATAAAATATATTTTTACAACTTATCTGCCAAATAAACTATTTGACAGTTAATATGTAAACGGTGCAAACCCCCATTAGTATCACCATTAATTGATAATAATAGGAACTTTCAGAAGATTTAAAAATAATTTAGTAGTTCCTAAAAATTTTTGCTATTTTCTCTAATTTGCGAATTAACCGAAATAATTTTTGTCAAATGATAGGTATTTAATTTATAGGATTACAACATGTACCAATTTCAAAATTTTCACTTTTGTTACAAAAGAAACTATCAATTTTTGAAATTCCTCCTTCCAAAAAATCATAATGTGTAATGGCTGCCCCGCCATTTTGAATTTAAAAATTTGAGAATTTTGGTTTAAGGCATCCAGACAACAGCCCAACAATATTCTAAGGTCTTTTTAAAATTCAATTTTTAGAGACAGATCATTCTGGTGAGTTAGTGGTGGGGGGAGGCCCAAACATCACGAAATGAAATATGTAATAAAAAAATTATTTTGCTTTTAAAATAGACGAAGTCTACCAGTCTAGCAAAAGGTTAAAAAGCGAAACTGGTTTTCCAACACATTTTTAATACAAATCAAATTTTATTTTTAAACTTCCACGTACCCCATGATTAATATTCTGCGTAACTTTTGTATTATTTTTTTTCTGCTTTGTGTCTATAAAAACAAACAAAAAGCATAAAATATTTAAAATTAAACTGTTTTTGTTTTATTTAAAAATAAACAAAGTTTGTAACACTCTGTATATTAAAAAAGATTGATATCGTGCTATTATGGAGATATTCGAGGCTTATAATAATTATCAAATAAGGGATTATAATCAAATTTTCAGAAAACATTCAATTATTATCAATCTAACTTTTATTTATCAAACGATCTATTTGTAGTTTTTCAATTAATTTTCCATTATGATATAATAAAAACATATGGTTAGCATTATATTTAGTAGATAAATTGAATAACAATTATGATTTATTTGTTTTAAAAATCAAAATTAATTGTTTAATTATATTTGAGCGTTTAGTACGTTTTAAATTGATTGGCGGGTAGAGCAGTGGCGCCCCGATTGTTATTATTGCGCACGCGCACTAATAAAGCGTGGTCTCAATAAAACTTGTTGACAAGTTTATTTTTATAAAGTGTGGTTGGTGTGGTTGATGTGTTAAAAGCGTTCTTTGTATCTAAAGTGAAAATTTAAAATAATCTGAAGGTTTTTTTGTCGTCTAAATAAAGTTTAGGAGGGTCACCCTCACAAATGTTAATTTATACAAGGTTGTGTAGCTAGGTGTGTATTAATTTATTTTTTTTGGTAATTTAAATTAAATATTTTAATTTATATTTTATCATTGGAAACTTGATGGTTAACCTTATTTACTTGGTTTTACGATTTTTCCAAAAAGAACAAAATTATTATTGCATCAGAGCTCACGAGCCATCTGAATCATGCAATTTTTTTTTAAAAAAACGTTAGCCTTCATTTCTATATTCAAATTCAATGGTAATCGAACATTCTAAGAATTTTCCAATTTAAAAAATTTGTATCTTAGTTTTTGTTCAAACCTAACATTAATTTAGTCGACACGAAACATTTCTAATTTTTCTTTCTTTTAGGACTAAACGAGATAAAGTATATCATGGGCAAACTTCATGTTGCTCATTTAAATTCTGAAAATTTTCAACCCAAATTGAAAATGGAAGAAGAAGCTGAACGAAAGAGTATTGTTAATAAAATGTTAGAGACTAATTTGGATGAGAACGATAATACTTTTCCTGCGGGAATTGAATCGTTAACAAATCAAGTTGCCGGACATATGAAAAATGGCAAAACTTGCGGTGAGTTAAAACGAATGCTTTAATGTACTAATTTAAGTTCACACTTGTATGAAGTGTTATTTGTATTTTTTAATCTGATTTCGCTGCTTAACGAGTGGGTATCTGCTCGAATAATTGCAATTATCGCACTTACGATTGTTTTTAAATACCACAAATTGAAAACTGTTTTATTAACGACATTCTTTTGGTTTATTACATAACTAAAATATTGCCATATTTGTCATAATATGTCAAGTATATCTTGTTTTGCAATTTGTTTTTATTGTATTTTTACAACTAATACTTTTGCTAAATACCAGTTACTTTACATTGAAGTATAAACAATTATATAAAACTTACGAGTGATAATCTAAAATATTAAAAACGAAGAGAAAAGATAGTAGGTCAGTTATTGATTAATTGATTTGTTTAAAAACACTGAAATCCCTTCGAACTTCCAACTATTTGTTGTGTACTTAGTTTTCAAAGTGTTGTAGGTAGTAGCTACCATAATCATTGTTTTTCATTCTTAAATTAATAATTTAAATTTCACATAATTTGTTTACATGTTGAACTTCTTACAGTGTAACAATCTCATAACCGGTCAGTAACAGCCCTTCAAAACGAGGACAGGCGTAGGTTATTTTTATTAGCGGTTTTGTCAATATCCAATAAATTGCTTATCCAAGTTCAAGGACAAAACTTGAACGTATTTGCGATAAGTATTATTAATCAAGAAGTTGAGATAAAGACTATTAATAAAAAATAAAACTTATTTTAGAACAGAAAGGAAGTGGAGCGTAGGTTTTATCATTGCAAAAATCTGTCACCTTCACCTTACTGTGTTTTGAATAATAACAAACATTAAAGAGGATTTACAAGTTTCGCGAAAAGATCATTTGAGAGCTTTGAATTCTAAGTACGATTTACAGGTTGGGAAACGAGTTACTTACCACTTTATAACAAAGAAGAACACTTTTAAGTCTATTAGGAGAATTTTATGTATGTTTTAAATCTTTTTTATAGAACTTGAAGTTCTTTAGAAGAACGCTAGTCGTTTTAAGTAATTTTAGCTCTTTTTAGAAGACAATAACGATTTTAAGACAATTTAATGCTTTTTAAAAGTTTTATAATGCTCTTCAAAAGAATTTGAACTTTACCATTTTTTATGTCGTTTAAAAAGCTCTCCATACCCTTTCAAGAACTTCAAGTCGTAATTTTAGAAAGCTTTTTAATTTTAAAAAGGTTCATGACGTTCTTTTCAAAAACTTAAAGGGCTCTTGATGTTTTTCTCATAATTTCAAGTCCTTTAGGAAGCTCTTGACGCTCTTTTCAAGAATGTAGAATGCTCTTGACGTTCTTTCCAAAAACTTAGGAACGCTCTTTACGCTTTTTCCATAATTTCAAGTCTTTTAGAAGGCTCTTGCCGCTCTTTTCAAGAATGTAGAATGCTCTTGATGGCTTTTCAATAACTTCAAGCTTATAGAAAGCTTTTAGAAGACTCTTGACGTTCTTTCCAAAAACTTGGGAAGGCTCTTGACGCTTTTTCCATAATTTCAAGTCTTTTAGAAGACTCTTGACGTCCTTTTCAAGAATGTAGAATGCTCTTGATGCTTTTTCAATAACTTCAAAATTTGAAGCTTATAGAAAGCTTTTAGAAGACTCTTGACGATTTTTCTAAAAACTTGGGAAGGCTCTTGACGCTTTTTCCATAATTTCAAGTATTTTAGAAAGCTCTTAACGCTCTTTTCAAGAATGTAGAATGCTCTTGATGCTTTTTCAATAACTTCAAAATTTGAAGCTTATAGAAAGCCTTTAGAAGACTCTTGACGTTCTTTCCAAAAACCTAGGAAGGCTCTTGACGCTCTTTTCAAGAATGTAGAATGCTCTTGAAGCTTTTTCAATAACTTCAAAACTGGAAGCTTATAGAATGCTTTTAGAAGACTCTTGTCGTTCTTTCCAAAAACTTAGGAAGGCTCTTGACGCTTTTTCCATAATTTCAAGTCTTTTAGAAGGCTCTTGATGCTCTTTTCAAGAATGTAGAATGCTCTTGATGCTTTTTCAATAACTTCAAAATTTGAAGCTTATAGAAGACTCTTGACGTTCTTTCCAAAAACTTAGGAAGGCTCTTGAAGCTTTTTCCATAATTTCAAGTCTTTTAGAAGGCTCTTGGTGCTCTTTTCAAGAATGTAGAATGCTCTTGATGCTTTTTCAATAACTTCAAAATTTGAAGCTTATAGAAAGCTTTTAGAAGACTCTTGACGTTCTTTCCAAAAACTTAGAAGACTCTTGACGCTTTTTCCATAATTTCAAGTCTTTTAGAAGGCTCTTGATGCTCTTTTCAAGAATGTAGAATGCTGTTGATGCTTTTTCAATAACTTCAAAATTTGAAGCTTATAGAAAGCTTTTAGAAGACTCTTGACGTTCTTTCCAAAAACTTAGGAAGGCTCTTGACGCTTTTTCCATAATTTCAAGTCTTTTAGAAGGCTCTTGATGCTCTTTTCAAGAATGTAGAATGCTGTTGATGCTTTTTCAATAACTTCAAAATTTGAAGCTTATAGAAAGCTTTTAGAAGACTCTTGACGTTCTTTCCAAAAACTTAGGAAGGCTCTTGACGCTTTTTCCATAATTTCAAGTCTTTTAGAAGGCTCTTGATGCTCTTTTCAAGAATGTAGAATGCTGTTGATGCTTTTTCAATAACTTCAAAATTTGAAGCTTATAGAAAGCTTTTAGAAGACTCTTGACGTTCTTTCCAAAAACTTAGGAAGGCTCTTGACGCTTTTTCCATAATTTCAAGTCTTTTAGAAGGCTCTTGATGCTCTTTTCAAGAATGTAGAATGCTGTTGATGCTTTTTCAATAACATCAAAATTTGAAAAGACTCTTGACGTTCTTTCCAAAAGCTTAGGAAGGCCCTTGATGCTTTTTCCATAATTTCAAGTCCTTTAGAAGGGTCTAGATGTTCTTTTCAAGAATTTGGAAGGCTCTTGATGCTTTTTCAATAACTTCGAACTTATAGAAAGCTTTTAGAAGGTTCTTGTGGTTTTTAGCAAAAACTAAGAAGGCCCTTGATGCCTTTTTCATAAATTCAAGTCCTTTAAAAGGTTCTAATGCTCTTTTCAAGAATGTAGAAGGTTCTCTCAATAACTTCAGGCTTATAGAACTCTTTTAGAAGGTTCTTGACGTTCTTTCCAAAATCTTCGAAGGCTCTTGATGCTTTTTCCATAATTTCCTTCCTTTCGAAGGCCTATGACGCTCTTTTCAAAAATGTAGAAGGCTCTTGATGCTTTTTTCGTAATTTCAAGTCCTTGAGAAGCCTCTTGATGCTTTCTCAATAACTTCAGGCTTATATGAATCTGTTTGATGAATCTTTTAGAAGATTCTTGACGTTCTTTCCAAAAACTTAGAAGACTCTTGATGCTTTTTCCATAATTTCAAGTCCTTTAGAAGGCTCTTGACGCTCTTTTTAAGTATGTAGAAGACTCTTGATGCTTTTTTAGTAACTTCAAGCTTATAGAAAGCTTTTAGAAGGCTCTTAACTTTCTTTTCAAAAACTTCGAAAGCTCTTGATGCTTTTCCTATAATTTCAAGTCCTTTAGTAGACTTTTGACGCTCTTTTCAAGAACGTAAAAGACTCTTGATGCTTTTTCAATAACTTCAGGCTTATAGAAAACGTTTAGAAGGTTCTTGACGTACTTTCCAAAAACTTCGAAGGCCCTTGATGCTTTTTCCATAATTTTAAGTCCTTTAGAAAGCTTTTGATGCTCTTTTCAAAAACATAGAAGGCTCTTGATGCTTTTACCGTAATTTCTAGCCCTTTAGATGGCTCTTGATGCTTTCTCAATAACTTTAAGCTTTTAGAAGGTTCTTGTCGTACTTTCCAAAAACTTCGAAGGCTGTTGATGCTTTTTCCATAATTTTAAGTCTTTTAGAAAGCTTTTGACGCTCTTTTCAAATGTGGAAGGCTCTTGATGCTTTTTCTATAACTTGAAGCTTAGATAACGCTTTTAGAAGGTTCTTGGCGTTCTTTCCAAAAACTCTTGATGCTTTTTCCATAATTTGAAGTCCTTTAGAAGTCTCTTGACGCTCCTCAAGAACTTAGAAAGTTCTTGACGATTGTTCAATAACTTCAAGCTTGTAGATTATAGGGTGGCCCATGTTTTGGGTGTTGTCGAATTTACCCCCCCTAAAAAGTTTTGTAATTAATAGCAAAAAATCGTGTTAAGTTTTCAGCTCGAAATTTTAACGTTGAGAGGTTCCGCACGATCTATTTTCATTTTTCCCATTTAAATACCATGGGGAAACTTGAAAGTTTCTGGCCTTGAATTTTTTGAAAAAACCCAAGTGCACTTAAAATTAGTTCGAGTTCATAAATTTGTAGTCTAGTTATTATATCGTGTTTTTAGGCCCTCAGAAAAAATTTTTAAAATGAGGTTACAGATCGGACAAATTTTTTTTAATAAGAGATATCTGTAGACTACAAATTTATAAACTCAAACTAATTACGTACACTTGGGTTTTTTCAAAAATGTCAAGGCCAGAAACTTTTCAAGTTTCCCATGTTATTTAAATGGGAAATAGTATTTTTTACAACATGAGATGAAACATACGTTTTTTTCGTGAGATAGAATTTAATTCACAAGCCCCGTAGGGGCGAGTGAATTAATCTTTCGAACGAAAAAAACGGATTTCATCTCGAGTCGTAAATGCTATTTTTTCTACGACGATAATTAGTACATTTTAAAAAAATAATTCTTTTTACTAAAATGTGAACCGACCACAAAAAAACTGGTTTCACCTCATGTTGTAAATAACATCTGCTTGTAATAACACTTTTTCTCACTAGAGACGAAAATGCTATTTTCGTAACGAGTAAGTGATGACGAAATGCTTAGTTTCACATATGGGAGTAGAAAAAATAGGTTTTTTCTATCCATTTCGAAACTTTTTAAGAGGAGGGCGGTTAAAATTCAACAACACCCAAAATAAGGGCCACCCTATTGTAAAAGGCTCTTTATGCGCTTTCAAAAACTTATTTTTTAGAAAGCTCGCGATCCTCTTTCAAAAGCATCAAAAATTTATTTTAGAAAGCTCGTGATGCACTTTTAAGAACTTCAAGTCTTTTAGAAGACCCTTGACGTTCTTCGAGAATTTAAAAGACTCCTAATGCTCATTCAGTCCAAATATAATTAAAACGCTACTGACAAACTTTTTAAATTGAATTTAAGAGGGAAATTAAATCTCTTTTTAATTGCATAATTGTGGTCAATCACCAACTAATTAACCATAAACCAAATATAATTTGTTTGCTCATTAATAAGCTAGTAATTTTTTTTTCTATTTTTAGGTATGCTAAAATGTGACGGTAAAGTTTTGAAACCAATAATTAATCCGATAAATGGTCAAAAAGAAATAGATTTTTACGAAGAGTTAAATAAAACCAAAGACGAATCTTTATTAAGTTTAAAAGAATTTCTACCTAAATATTATGGAACCGTGAATGTAACTATAAATAATAAAGAAGTAAAATGTATCGTGCTGGAGGATGTTACAAAAGATTTTAAGGAGCCGTGCATAATGGATATTAAAGTTGGTAGACGTACGTGGGATCCTTCGGCTACACGTGAAAAAATATTAAGCGAAGATGTATGCAAGAGGTAATTCTTTTATTTATAAATTTATAAGTTTTTTCATTTTATTATAGAAAAAGTATCAAGAAACAAAACGTGATTTAGGTATTTGTGTTCCTGGTTTTTTAGTACATAATCTTTCAAATGGGCGCCTATGTCGTTATGGAAAGGATTACGGTAGAAAGTTAAACAAGGAGACTATCAAAGATGGTAAATAAATTTTTATTGCTAGTGCAACTATTGTGAGATTATTTTTAAAGCTTTGAAGATATTTCTGAATGCGGATGTGATATTAAGTAGAGATCTTCTACTTCAACTACTAGTCGATTTGTGGAGAATATTGCATTGGGCTAGAAAACAAAGACAAATTAGATTGTTCTCTTCGTCTTTACTTTTAATGTACGACGCGAGAAGATTAAGGCACTATTTACCCGAAGAAGGTTGTATTTTGTCCAACAAACCGACAATTTGCAAAAAATCAGCACATCTTTACAAGCCTATTAGTTGCATGAAATTAAATGACGAATGTATCTGTACGGGTTTCAGCGGACAATTTACAAAAGACGGTCCAATATTGCAACCGACAGCACCTACAAAATTACCAAATTTTGCCACTCAGACAAACAATTCACACGCCGATCATCCTTGGGAAAAACGTCTTTCAAAATTAAAACGTGTGCATTCGTTTCAAAATAATTACGATCGAGATTTACAAAAGTTAAAAAGTAATTACATGTACATGTTGGACGATTTAGTTAACGATTATAAGGGCGAAAGTTGGGCCGGAGTTAAGTTAATTGACTTTGCTCATACGTTTCCTTCGGAGCATAATGAAATTGATAAAAATTATTTAGAAGGAATTGAAAGTTTAGTTAAATTAATCGAAGAATTTTTAACAGAAACTGTTAATTAAAGTAAAATTTTTGTACATTTTCTCGAATTAAATCTGCTTTTATTAATTAATTATGTGCAATAATTGTAATAAATTGTGATCTTTGTGAGTACATATAAATTTTTGAATGTAAATGTTTTTATAACGTTTACGTTTGATCTCAGTGCCACTGTAAATTAAAGTCTTTATATTTTTTTATTTTTAAATTGAATCAATATTTAAGTTAATAAATTTAATTTATAATGCAGTGTTGGTTTTTATTGAGTAAATATTGTCCATTACAAAAGATAGCTTTTGGCGTATAACTCGTAGAAGTGTAATAAAAAGATTAATCAATCGTAAAGTTAATGGTAGACTGTACTTTAAAAATTTGCCGACAAATTCTTAAGAGTCAAAGCAGTGAACGAGTATTCTGTAAGTGACTGTTGATTTGTCTACCAATTTCCACATCGAGCACCCTGTATTTTATAGTAATTTTCTTGAATTTATAATTATCTTCAAGTTCTTATAAGTAAAATGTTTTCAGAGCTGGTACGAATTAATATAAATGAATTTTTCAATTAAATCACACAATTTCAATCCATTCCATTCTAATTCCAAAATCAAAATTGAATTTACTTGATTTCAGTGTTAACTGTTATATGATTAGAAAATCTCAAATAAATAGGCAAAACGCAAGAATGCTTGACAGTTTTGTTTGTATTTAGTATTCATGTTTATTGAAGTTTAATAATCACTAGTTAGACGTTCGAAAAGAAGATTACTTTTTACCTCTTTATATTTTAGGACTTACTGTTATAAAAGTTTACTTCAAAAATTTGAATTAATTCAAGAAAGTCTAAATTAATTTATCTGAATAAAAATCTGACATTTTTGATTTTTTTATAAATTACTTATCAACTGTTATTTTTTAGATCTATTTTTGGTATTTCTATTTACTGTTTAGTACACAATAAAGAATAAAAGTTTACTTCAAAAATTTGAATTAATTCAAGAAAGTCTGAATTAATTCAAAAAGTCGGACTTTTTTGATTTTTTTTAAAATTACCTATCTACTGTTATTTTTTAGACTTATTTCTTGGTATTTCTATTAACTGTTGAGTACACAATAATAGTTTACTTCAAAAACTTGATTTAATTCAAGAAAGTCTAAATTAATTCAAAAAGTCAGACTTTTTTGATTTTTTTTTAAAATTACTTATCTACTGTTATTTTTTAGATTTATTTCTTGGTATTTCTATTAACTGTTAAGTAAACAATAAAAGTTTACTTCAAAAATTTGAATTAATTCAAGAAAGTCTGAATTAATTCAAAAAGTCGGACTTTTTTGATTTTTTTAATAATTACTTATGAACTGTTATTTAGTAGACTTATTTCTTGGTATTTCTATTAACTGTTGAGTACACAATAATAGTTTACTTCAAATATTTGAATTAATTCAAGAAAGTCTAAATTAATTCAAAAAGTCCGACTTTTGATTTTTTTATAAATTACTTCTCTACTGTTGTTTTTTATACCTATTTCTTGGTATTTCTATTAACTGCTGAGTACACAATAATAGTTTACTTCAAAAATTTGATTCAAGTCAAGATAGTTTAATTAATTCATAGTCAGAATTTTTTGATTTTTTTTTTAAATTACTTATCTACTGTTATTTTTTAGACCTATTTCTTGGTATTTCTATTAACTGTTAAGTACACAATAAAAGTTTATACTTCAAAAATTTGAATTAATTCAAGAAAGTCTGAATTAATTCAAAAAGTCCGACTTTTGATTTTTTTATAAATTACTTCTCTACTGTTGTTTTTTATACCTATTTCTTGGTATTTCTATTAACTGCTGAGTACACAATAATAGTTTACTTAAAAAATTTGATTCAAGTCAAGATAGTTTAATTAATTCAGTCAGAATTTTTTGATTTTTTTTTAAAATTACTTATCTACTGTTATTTAGTAGACTTATTTCTTGGTATTTCTATTAACTGTTGAGTACACAATAATAGTTTACTTCAAAATTTTGATTCAATTCAAGAAAGTCTAAATTAATTCAAAAAGTCAGACTTTTTTGATTTTTTTTAAATTACTTATCTACTGTTATTTTTTAGATTTATTTCTTGGTATTTCTATTAACTGTTGTTGAGTACACAATAATAGTTTACTTCAAAAATTTGATTCAAGTCAAGATAGTCTAAATTAATTCAAAAAGTCAGACTTTTTTGATTTTTTTAAAAATTACTTATCTACTGTTATTTTTTAGACCTATTTCTTGGTATTTCTATTAACTGTTAAGTACACAATAAAAGTTTACTTCAAAAATTTGAATTAATTCAAGAAAGTCCGAATTAATTCAAAAAGTCTGACTTTTTTGATTTTTTTAAAAATTACTTATGTACTGTTATTTAGAAGACCTATTTCTTGGTATTTCTATTAACTGTCGAGTACAGAATAATAGTTTACTTCAAAAATTTGAATTAATTCAAGAAAGTCTAAATTAATTCAAAAAGTCCGACTTTTGATTTTTTTATAAATCACTTATCTACCTATTTTTTGGAATATCTCTTTACTGTTGAGTACAGAATAAAAGTTTAGTTGAAAAATTCAGACTTTCTTGAATTAATTAAAAAAATCAGACTTTTGCGATTTTTTTATAAATTATTTAACTACTTTTTTGTAGACCTATTTTTTGGTATTTCTATTTTTATTGTTGAGTACACAATGAGTTTACTTCAAAAATTTTAATTAATCTAACAAAATCTGAATTAATTCAAAAAATCAGACTTATGGATGGGATTTTTTTATAAATTACTTAACTACTGATTTTTTAGACCCATTTTTTGGTATTTCTTTTTACTGTTGAGTACCCAATAGCAGTTTACTTCAAAAATTTGAATTAATCTAAGTCTGAATTAATTCAAAAAATCAGACTTTTTGGATTTTTTTATAAATCACTTAACTACTGTTTTTTTAGACCTATTTTCTGGTATTTCTATATACTGTTGAGTACACAATATGAGTTTACTTCAAAAATTTGAATTAATCTAAGAAAGTCTGAATTAATTCAAAAAGTCAGAATTTTTTTATAAGTTATTTAACTAGTAAAGACCTATTTTTTTGGTATTTCTATTTACTGTTGAGTACACAATAAAAGTTTACTACAAAAATTTCAATTAAGTAAAAAAAATCTGAATTAATTCAAAACAGACTTTTTGATTTTTTTTTATAAAAGTTGCAACTTATTCCAACCCTTGAGTGTTTTATACCTAGCAGAGAGATTGAAACAAAACAAAAACATTAAAATAATAAGATTTATTATAATCCTTTATTATTCAACAAAATTGTTGTTATTTACTAAAAATTACATTTTTAAAACATGAGCTTAAAAAGAATTACAATAATTAATGTGTTTAAGCTTTATTAAATTTAGGTTTCTTTAAATATATACAAAAAAACTTTGTAAATACAATTACGAAATAAGCATTTTTTCAAAATTAAAACAAAACAAATTAAATGTATAAGTTCACAATTTAAAAATTAATGTTAGGCACTCACAATTTTATAATATACCAAGAAAGCAAAAAAAATTTATAATTTATTGAGTTTTTCGGCAACAATTAAAGGATTTTGTTGTTCTAATAATTTACGACCTTCCGTTTTATAATCGTAATTACAACCGTGCACTTCAGAATAACGATGTTGACCACAAAAAATTTTACCACATCTACAATCGTACATATTAGTTATATTCAATTTTTTATTGCACGATCCGCAACGCATTCTTTTTTTATTTATTATGGCAGGAAGATTATCCAATTTTGAAGTATTCACACGAATTTTGTTTACAGTATTATTTTCACAATCGTTTTGAACTGAAAATAACGTCTTTTTGATCTCCTCGGCTATTTTTTTAGATTCACCGTCGCCCCTAATACGCAAAGGATTTAACTCCATTTTATTATCCAAATAGTCACTACTAGTTTCTGTAACCCTATTTATTATATTATACCACGCTCCTCCATTCACAGGCTTAATATTTAAAATGTTATCACAATTTGTAATTTTTTCACTAGTTCGAGTTTCAAAGTTGTTCATTTTAGGCGACTCCCATGTATTATTTGGTTTATTTTTATAACAATCACCGCTTTTTGTATAATTGTCCGAAACGCCCGAATCAACCGAAAAATTTCCAGTTTGAGAATATCTCCTATACAACGGACATCTCGAGATTCTTTCTTCGTTTATTCGATTCCCAAAAAATAAATCACTAACACAATCTTTCTTAGGAGCGTATTGACCGGGAATAGCACCAGGACTGCTGGGAAATAGAGACGGTAAAAAATAATCACGATCGACCACTTCTAAATCCGAACTACTATCACAATTTTCTTTGAAATTTATAGGACTTCGCGAACTACTACTCGAATTACAAATTTCTTCTGAAGAACAATCGACACTTTGCCATCGTTTCAAAAGACCTAATTCATTAGCATGAAAACTTTCAGCCGTATCGGCATTACATATATCACAGAATTCTTGTGCGTTTTCCTCTATTACCGTTTCGGGACTACTCTTCGGCCTATCGGCTCGATCAGGAAGCAAAAGTGGGGCCAAACGAACGCTTTTATGATTCGGTATCTACAAAAAATTAACAATTACAAATCCACACTCAAAGTAACAAAACAACGGATGTGGCCATACGAGGAACTTTTTCCGTCCGTCAAATCTTGGAATTTTATATTCTTTTTATTAAAATTTCATTTAATATCTTATAAATAAATTAAAGAAATGGTTGAGTATTGAAGTTAGGCATGAAAACAGTTCCTTGTATGGCCACATCCGTTGTTTTTATTATTAAATTTATTTTTATGTTAATATAGGTAAATTACATGATATGAAAATAAATTTTTTTAAATAGAAAAAAATTTTTTTTTTTAAATTGCTTTCGTTCGGGATCGAACCTAGGACTTCTGCGTGCAAGCAGAATTTTTAGACATGAACTGTCTAAAATACTAATTTCATTTTTTTTTAAATTTGGCATAAATTGAACTTTAAAATATACATTATTTTATATATTTTTTATATTTTAAACCTGTAACAACTCCCACAACTCCTTAAAAATAAAAGGACTCTACCATAAATGAAACTCTTTGGCTTATCTTCAATAAAATAAATGAATTATTTGGAATTATTTTATATGTTCAGAAAGCTAATTTTATGAGGTTTCAAAATATTAAAAATATATACAGGGTGTTCCATTTAAATTAGGAAATTTGATTCCATTTCCGGTTAAACCGGAAGTCAAAATATAAAGTCTTTAATATCGTGTAACAACTAATTTTACGAGCTTTCAAGATATTGAAAAATATACAGGGTGTTCCTAAAATTTTTGATACTTCTGTAATTTCCGCTTTAACCGGAAGCGTTTTGTTAACCAAAAATAGTGTCAAATAATAGATATTCATGGGATTGCTACATATATCCATTTTTAAGTTTTCATTTTTACTACAAAAGAAATTGGAGATTTTTGAATTTTTGACATTCAAAAAATCATTACTCCAAAACGGCTCAAGCAATTTTGATAAAAATTTATATTTCGTTAGAGAATTATGTTTTCTGTAACATATCCCAAAAAGAAAAAATATGGTAGAGGAAATTTTGAGAAAATTCAATTCAAAATTTTGACCTCCAATTTAAAAAAAATTTTGTAAATCGTTTTTTTAGGACGAAAGTCCTATATTTTGGCTGTACATTGCCGTTTTGAAATTTTTATAATATTAATTACCGGCCAAGTTATAAGGGAAAACCCACAAAATGGGGCAATCGTTCTATTGGCCGCCATTTTAAATAAAAAAATTTTAATATTTTTTTTCAGTTGCACATGTATACTATCTTATAGCCAAGTAATAATGAATTTGGCCCAAATTTGCAAATATGCGCCCAAAATAGCCACCTTATCTTTGGACACCCTGTATAGATTTCTTATAAAAGCTTAGTTTGCCGATAAAATAAATTTGAAGTGGCTAAAATTTTTTTTACTTTTTTTTTAAATTTTTTTTTATTCCATTTCTCGACGTTTTAAGTCCCCGATTCCAAAAATGTACAAATTTTTCTTTAGATTTTTTGAACGAGAATTTCACTTTCACAGCATAAAAATTTGAATTTTTTAATTCAAAATTTTTTTTTTGCATTTTTGAAATCGGGAACTTAAAAAACGTCGAGAAATACAAAAAAAAATTTTTATTATTATTTTTTTTTTCTCGATTCAATTTTTATAATTTTCTTGGATTGGAAAAAATTAAAATTATTACCTTGGGCACATTTGCGGTTTCTGTAAACGGCAAGACACCGATCGGAGATATAACTGTCTTATCTTCGCTTTTTGAATCTTCTGCCATAGTAATAGAGTGACCTATCGCAGAAGTTGTTGCTGATGACGTGCTCGATTTTGCATCAAACTTAAAATTCCTATTGTGATTGGTGCTGGTAAAGTGGTTACAACTATTACTGGTTCGTTTTTCTTCAAAACTCTTTAATAAAACATTCCCTTTCAATAATTTTGAAACATTGCCTGCTTCGGCATTCTTAGCTTTAAGTTTTACATTCTTTAATGTAGATTCATTGTGTTTAAAATAAAAATTCGTTCTCTCTCGAGCTTCTTTGGAAAATGTCGTAGATGTAGAAGTAGAAGTATCGCTCGATTTAGGCTTTTGTACTTTCCACGGTTTATCAGTGTTGAAACGTGGATTTTGAAATAGTATATTACAAAAGCTATTTTTTCCTCTATGCTTTTCTTTAAGCGCTATCGAATCTTCGCAAATTTGTAACGCTTCCCTCAAATCGTCGCTATCACTTTCTTCTTCTTCATCATCCTCCTCCTCTTCTTCTTCTTCGTCGTCGTCTTCAAACTGACTTTCGTGTAATTTTAAAAGACTTTCGGCGTCTTTCTTAAACTTTTGAAACAAACGATACCTAAAAGGATAATAAATAGTTTTAAATTAAAATTTAAGTTAATTTGGTTTTGTAATGCAACGATTAAAATTTACACGAAATCAAAATTGCTTTGCTTTTGAATGTTAAAATATTTTGTTTTCGTGTTAAATACCGACACCACCACAACTACCATTTTACATCATTCATCAGTCATACACTATTTTAACGGTACTCACATTACATACCTAACTGAAGAACTAGAAGCATTTTCTTCGTCAGAAAGTTCATCTAAGTCTTCGTCATTTTCCCTGTTAGATTTATCTCCGATACAACCGATTGATATAATATCTTCGAGATCGATTGACTTGTTCTTTTTAAAATGTCTTCTAAGACATATTTCTGCCATTTTTTTACGCAATTCGATTAATTTCATGGACATGGCATTATTTTCTTCAATTCTATTATAATAAACTTGACTATTTTCGCGCAAAAGAACTTTCGTCGGTGAAGATGACAATTTATCGCTAAATGAATTATAAGTTCCATCGTCATTCTCTATTACACGTATGAGATTTATGATATCTCCATCTCTAAATATTAACACAGACACTTTTAGTCCTGCATTAAGTTTTTCACCAAACTCCTCTCTGCAAATAATGCAGTTTTAAACAAAACAAAAATTAACATTCATTCTGGTTTACAAATACTTTAACAAAGAATTAAAAATGTTTCGATTATATTTTTTAAATAAAGCAAGAATATGATAACCGGGTGCGTTGATAGTGCTGGCCTGAGACTTGGACCTGAACCTAATTAATTCTTTAAATGGTGAGAGCCTAAGCATTCAGAGCAGCGGTTTATTAAAAACAACGGATATGGCCATACGAGAAACTTTTTCTCGCTCGTCAAATCTTGTATTTTTATTAATTAAAATTTAATTTAATATCTTCGGAAAGCTAATTTTACGACCTTTCAAAATATTAAAAAATATACAGGGTGTTCCATTTAAATTAAGAAATATAATCCCATTTCCGGTTAAACCGGAAGTCAAAATATAAAGTGTTGGGTATCGTGTAACAGCTAATTTTACTAGCTTTCAAAATATTGAAAAATATACAGGGTGTTCCGAAAAAAATTGATATTTTTATGATTTCCGGTTTAACCGGAAGCGTTTTGTTTACCTAAAATAGTGTCAAATAATAGATATCCATGGGATTTGAACATACATCCATTTTAAAGTTTTCAGTTTTATTACAAAAGAAATTACAGATTATTGAAGTTTTGACATTCAAAAAATGATTACTCAAAAACGGCACGAGCGATTTTGATAAAAATTTATATTTCGATAGAGAATTACGTTGTCTGTAACATATCCAAAAAAGAAAAAATATGGCATAGGAAATTTTGAGAAAATCCATTTCAAAATTTTGACCAACTTTGACCCCTTAAAGGTTGGCAATTTTAAAACAATTTTGAAAATCGATGCTTTTAGGACGAAAGCCCGATATTTTGGCTGTAAAAGGCCGTTTTAAAATTTTTATAACAATAATTACCGGCCAAGTTATAAGGTAAAAGCCACAAAATGGGACAATCGTTCTATTGACCGCCATTTTGAATAAAATAATTTGAAATTCTTTTTTTCAATTGGGACTCACATGCGCTATCTTATAGCTAAGTGGAGATAAATTTGGCCCAAAATTTGCAAATATGCGTCCAAAATAACCACATTATTATTTTTTCTAATAAATAAATAAATTATTTTAGGACATCCTGTATATATTTCTTATTAAAGCTATTTTTGCCGATAAAATAATTTTAAAGTTCAGTTCAGGTTCAGCAGTTTTTGCTCGGGGGGGGGGCATACATCCTGACATTTTGGTTAAAAAAATCGAAATTTTTTTTTGCATTTTTGGAATCAGCGTGACTCAAAACGTCGAGAAATGCAAAAAAAAATTTTTATTATTTTTTTTCTCGATTATAACAACTTTTTCTTGGATTGAAAAAAGTTAAAAAACTCACTTAAGCTCTAACAATGGCTTGGACAAGAAGGTAGGACGTTTCAAAAAACTATTAGTACTTACACGATGAACAATATTTTTTAAATGATCAAGAAAACACGGATTTGCATCAACATTGCATTTAAATATCAGTGGCGTCTCTTGATTTAAAGACAAAATAGCATTAGCCATGAATTGTGACAATCAAAGTCTAATGTTTTGTTTGCTCATTGACAGCATTTACTTGTCAGTGTCGAATTTATTATAAGAAAAATTCTTGGCTATTGCTATTTTTAGGTAATTATAGACATTTTCATACTTAATTTTTTTTCCACAGATACAACGATAAGGTTTTGCTCGCATCTTCAAAATCAATTTCTAATTTATATACTTTACAGTGCCTATGTGCGTCCTACGAACAAAACTCTGTGTATTTAACAAATAGAGGATGTGAAAATGACAAATCAACAACTGTGATGAGGTAGGGAGGAACAGAGACAAACTTATCACTTTAATTATAGTACTCGACATCTACATTATCAGAGACAATAGTTATTTTCCACTACTAACAAATCAATTGTCAGTTTAATCAAATAAAATCGAAACATTTAAAAATTGTTTTCAAATTTACTAAAGCAGAGCCTACAAATACTAATCTAAAGGCAAGCAAAAACAGTCCACATGCAATTAATTTACTTATTCATGTGCATCAAGTCAAGCAGTTTATTGAATAAATTAAATACCGCTTTATTAAACTTTGGAGTTATGAAAAATAAAACGCATGATCTTGATGATAAATAGAATAATTAATTAACGACACTGACCTAGTACTATCGATAAGTTCTTTTAAGTCTTTCCAAAGTAAATGATGATCGCAAGATGACAGTCTTCTAGTTGATATTGGTCCCCCACGCATAGAAAGAACAAGTTTCAAAGTCGAGCCACTAACAATTCCAATATCACATAGTCTTTTAAAATCTTCAACTTCTTCTAATCTAAATAGTAAATTTTGATGATGTACAGGTATACCTAAAAATGCAAAGATTACAGAAAGTATTTGACGCTTTAAAAAAATTTACCTTCGACCCTTTGAATTTTCTTTTTAATGTCAAGTATTGTATCATGAGAAAAGACTTTTAATTCAAATGTAGTTCCTGTAAGTGTTTCAATAAATAACTCCAAATTCGGTTCATTAAAAAAATTGCTTGAAGCATTTTCGGACATTTTAAATTGAAGTGACACCTGACAGATGTCTTAAAAATTCACACAGCAGTCTTCTATTTTAATTTCAGATGTTTATTAAAATGTAGTTAGAGCAAAAAAATATTAAATCATCCATCAACAACGTGCATTGAATTGATATATAAAAAGAAAATAAGTTCCAATTAATTGATGATTCACTCTTATGACCTTTTAAGTGCACGAGTCGAAGGGGCGTTCGGACCTATATTAAAAAAATATTTGTTAAAAAAGTTGCTAAAATAAAGATATTGTTATAATTAATCTACTTACAAAGTTGCAATAAAATATTTAAGATAATTCTCAAGTTTTACTCAACATATGACTTGTAAAAAACTTGCGAATTATTTTTTTTTAAATACGTCGAAGGTGCATGTTGTCATTTGATAACGATGTATATAAATAAAACGAGTATTTTTATATTTGTTTACGTACCTCATCTCAAAAAAGATCCAAAAATAAACGTTATGTAAATTAAAACACAGAACTTGACAACTGCTCCTCCACTAGTAATTTATAATGTGGTACTAGAATTCGGATTACCAACTTTAAAATTACTTCAAATGATATAAAATTTGAATTTATAAGCAATTTATTTACTATTTAATGAGAATTAAGCAAAATTTGTATTATATACCATTATAACTATAAAGTAGTATCACGAAACCACACCAATTTTTTCACCAAAATATCACAAAAAGAGGGGATGTTTAGTGTAATTTGTTGGTATGATTCATTTGTGACAGCACCGCTGATTGGTTGATAGATTCGTTCATTTTCCAATTTTTTAATTTAACAGTGGCGCACTTCTATTATTTTAATAAAAGGTTTTTATCCACAACCGTCCAATAATACATTCATTATCATTACTATATCATTTTTAAACAGTAATGTCTCTCATTACTCATCAGTTGCAAATCATTGATTAATCTACATTATTATTATCAAAATATTGAATAATTTAATTATTCAATGATCAATTATTATTACAGTCGAACACTTATTTAATGCTATTTTTTCGAGGATCTTGATCTTCAAGCTAAATTGCATGTAAAAATACCCCTAAATTATGATGAAAAACCTTTATTTAGTGATCTTTTTTAACAAAAGTTTTACTAAAAATATTGAGAAGTTTAAAAAGAATTTAAAAAAACAACGGATGTGGCCATACGAGGAACTTTTTCCTGTTGTATTTTTTTTGTGTACTTCTTTAAAAGTTTATAGTTTAAAACTTTCATTTAGAAGATATCAAATTAAATTTGAATAAAAAAAAAATATAAAATTATAATATTAAAAATTTTTTAAAAATTTAAAAAAAGTTTTTTTAAAACTGCATCCGTCCGGAATTGAACCTGGGACTTGTATGTAATTTAAATTTTTAGGTATAAACTGTTTCAAAAATTTCATTTTTTTGTAAAATTTGGCATAAATTGAAGTTCAAAATATACATTATTTTATATCTTAAGAAAGCTAATTTTACAAGCTTTCAAAATATTGAAAAATATACAGGGTGTTCCATTTAAATTAAGCCTTTTAATTCCATTTTCGGTTAAACCGGAAGTCATATTTTTAATTTTTTCTCATAGATCGATTGGCTCGATTATTTTAAAGAAATTAATACAACTAATTAATAAAAATTAATTTTGTATTAATACATTTAAGGCATTATTTTTATATTTGTGGATGTTCCATTTATTTTTTATATAATTTATGGGAATTTATGTTAATATTTCCTATTTTTTAATAGTTTCTCTATAAACTATTTTTAAGGTAATTGTCTATTTATGACCGACCCCTTGAATTCCGGTCGGTACGAGGTAATAAATGTGACAAACATGAAATACACCATACTGTGACTGTAATGGATAAGCGAAAACGGTTCTAGCTTTCATAAGTTTAGCAAGTTTAGCATACGTTTAGTTCTCACTCGTCAAAAGTGTACTCGTGTTATCTCGAAGGTTTTAAGACGAACGTTTTCTCAAGAATACCATGTCACTTAAATATCTTCGTTATTGACGTCATCTCTGTGGTGTTTACAAAAGGATTTGCAACGTTGTCAAGCTTCATTCGAGATAAAACACTCGTTTTAACTCACCGTTCGTGATAAGTCGAAGGATGTCAAGAATTGACCCCCTGGTCTGTGTTCCGTGTTATGTCGAGCGCCAAATTTAGTTATTGACATAAGGGATATAATATATTATTGGCCTAACGTAACGTAACGTAACCGAGCCTAACCTAACCTAATTTAGCGTTAGTTTTTTTCTCGATTATAGTAACTTTTTCTTGGATTGGAAAAAGTTAAAAAATGTACTATCGCATTTCCCAAGAAAAAATATGCATTGTCATGATCAAATTCTTATTAACATTTATGTGTCAACAACTAAGGAAGCGTTTCTAGCCATCACATAAACTTCAAATTTGGCACCAGTGTGTATCATGACCTCAAAATTTATAAAATAGTTGCCAAGTCCTGAAAACCCCTCCCAAAACGTCCCAGTTTTTTTATTAGAGAAAATCAGACCTATGTAGGGATCTTTAGAGTGTGTCGACACAACGACACCAAATATTTCAGGTTCCTAATGCCCGTTTTCACCGACGGTTCTTAAGCAATTGCCTACGTAAGAACTGCCTAACGCTAAAATAATTCCTAACCCGATGCATAAAAATTATTAACCATTTCGATATTGATATACAGATACCTTTGTTTATCTTATTTAGGAACCCTGGTGCGCGTGGAGAAACGTGGTGAAGCGCAATTTCGACTTAAAAAATGCTAATGTCAAATTAAGCAATGCCTAACTTTAAGAATCGTCGGTGAAAACGGGCATTAGATACTTAAAAGTGCTTATGACTCAAAGTAACAAAACCACAAAAATTGGTTTAAAAGATGATGAACCAAAGCACATTTTTTTAGAGTATTAGCTTTGATCTTTAGGGTAGGTATTTAGAATTCAATAAAAAAGATTTCATTAAAATTCGATCAAGGAGTTGGTTCTTCTCAGTAATATTATTTTTCAGCTAATTCCTAAGATGATGTTACCTTGAGTCACAAGCACTTTTAAGCATCCTAAAAACACTCTAAAGATCCCTAGATCGGTCTGGTTTCCTCTTAGATTTATGAAGGTTTTTTTAAAAAAATCCCCTCTTTCTCTACTTCTCAACTATAAGCAATAGATCTAGAAAACTGGAAACTCTAGGTAAATTTTCGTTAATGCATCACAAAGTAGACGTATTTTCCTTCAAAATTAGTATGTAAATTTTTTCAATCCGTTTAATATTAACGATTTTACAGCTATTTTGAAGTAAAAAATTTTCAAAAAATTCAAATTTACAAAAAATGAAGAAATATAAATTTCTTGTACTTTTATAAAATAATGTATAATCAATTTATAATGATGTAACTTTGAAATATAACTCATAAGGAAAGATTTCCTTCACAGAATAATTTTTTATGCAATTTTTTCCACAAAATATCATCAATTCTTTAAAATATGATAGAAAAGTAATTTCATTTGTCGTTTAATAGTACAAGATGTAACAGAAGTAAACGAAAATACATGGTGGTGCAAGCTGAAATCTTTAGGTTTCCATTCATATAGATTTTTTTTAATTTAATCACTGCTCATCTTGGATTAAAACATTTTTTGTTCATCAACTCGCACGTATTTTGCAATATTTTAGCTAGCCTGCTTAATAATATTTTTGAAAACATGGCATTTTTATGACATATTTTTCGGGAAAACCGTTACTCTAACGGAAAACTTTTATAGGACATATGTTTTGTAAAAATGCTTCATCTATAAAGTGGCGGTCTAGTCATTTTTCTCTAGATCGCATGCTTTCTGAGATATTGTTAAAAAAACACATTTTTTCCTCTTCAGGTCCATTTTTTTCGATGAAGCCCCTCCCCCCCTATATTGAATGCAAACTTTGTTGCATCTTTTTCGCCATGCTTTAATCTATCTGAATACCGAATTTTTTTGCACTTTCCTAATTTTCTGAGGTTGAAACCTTTGGAAACTGGGCTAAAAGAGTAGACAATAATTTTACGACAAAAATTTTATTTATTTATTTATTTTTAATTTTATTGAAACCATGACACCAGGAAACCTTTTAAGAAACATTATGATCATCAGTATTATATTTATAATGTAAATTGCCTAAAATCATTTAGTGAATTAGAGAAAATGTTTTCAACACTCGATGGTCCATCTAAACAAAAAAATTGTAATATAAAAAATTTATTGTAAAATACGATTTACCAAAAGTATACCATGCGGTTGCAGATGAGTTGGAATCAAGACGAGCTGAAGCAACTGCTTGTCTTATAGCTAATGGTACTGCGACAGCCATAAGTAGAGGTGGTTCTCCAACGGCTGAAATTTTTTCATTAAAAGCACTCGATAAAAATCAGAAAACGTATTAACCTTTGCAATGGTAAACGCCAACTGGATTTGGATTATTTTGAGGAAATTTGACACGAAAATCCACCGGAATATCTCTAGCACCTGGAGGTTTATAATTCCAAGATCGATTAGTCAACAGTTGGCCATTTCGATCATAAATTAATTCTTCGGACGTCCAGTAACCTATACCCATAGTTACGGCACCTTCGATTTGTCCTATGTCAATTAAAGGACTCAAACTATTTCCTATATCTTCGATTAAATCAACTCTTGATACTATATGGGTACCTGTTAAGATGTCTATTTCAACTTCAGCGCAAGTTGCACCATAAATGTCATAATCTCTTAATCCTGGCATGTTTCTAGTACACCTACAAAATATATCAACGAGTTAATTGCTTTACAAAATTAAACATCTTAGGGACGATTTTCTTAGTCTCTGTTAAAATTACTGACCTCACTTGTAACGGCTACTAGTAACCACGGTTAACTTTAATCATTAAATTTGTTTAACCGAGCGATATAACAAGAATTAAGGAAGACCGTTGATGATTATTGTTAATGGCCCGTCCACACACACAGGCGTGTGGACACCCTTTAGGCGGCCTGAACAGGCCAAACTGTAGCGTCTGGACTTCGTGCAGGTAAACCGGAAGACAAGCCTGTGTGTGTGGACACACAATCCACAGTAACAGTAACTTACGTAAAAGAAGCAAGCAAATCTATATCTTCTTGGAAGCACGCCAACACAAGCTCAGCCCATGACGCATTAGGCATTCGATTTCTAACCGGTCTCATTCTTTCCTTTAATATTTCGCAGGCCTTTAATACAGCCTAAAATTAAAATAAAGTACCTAAAAGTATTAAAAACACGTGCTAATGTAATTACAAAACTAATAGTTTCGCTGGTATAACTAGTAGCAGTATTTTGATCGTTTGGCGCTGTGAAAGAATGACATGGTTCGATAGCAACTTTCTCTAATGGAATTCCCAGAGAATAAGCGCACGATTGAGCAACCTAAAATAATACAACTAAAAATAAAGGAAATTAAAGAATAAAATAATTGACTTTTGTGTTAATCCCTTGTCCCATTTCAATACCACTGCTTGTTACTGAAACACTACCATCTCCTTCATAAATTGAAACAATCGCGTGCCAAGATCCAACTCCTACTAAAGTAAGTTTCATCGGAACCAAAGCAATGCCCTTCTTAGTCCATCTATTGTTCTATAAAATAACTAACTTTCAAACACTTCATTTGTTATTAATTTATTATACCTACTTGATTAAACTCTACCAACGTTTGTTTGCGTTCAGCTACATTTGCCCATTTGTATAAATCGTTTATATATTTCGAAATTATCGGATCGGAATTTTTAAGATTTTCTAATCTTACAGCTGTTGAATCCAAATTGAGCTCAAGTGCAATATTTTCCATTACAATTTCAAGGAAAGCAACAGCTTCGGTTCTGGCTAAAAATTATTTTAGATTATGATGCTAAATAAATTCAGATTGGGTCACAAAACTTAAAGCTTTTGACGATTTTTTACAGACTTAAATAGCAAATATCATTCGAGTCTAATAGGTCAGTCTAAATACAGCTCCACAAATTAATTTTGCATTAGGGAAAATATGTCAAAAGATTCGAAAAGATATCGAGAATTCAGGTTATGTACAGGTATAGTTAAAAGTCGCATGTATTTACTATTTTAGGTTATGATAAATCCTTTCAAAATGATAGCTAATGCTTTTAAAATTCACTGTCTTACTATTAACCTATATTCAATTTTAGTGATAGTTACTTGTCAAATTTAGCGACTAAAATATTTTTAACTTGTAGTGTACTTCAAAATCTACGACAGCGCTGGGCACGCCCTCTCAGCTCGCTATTAAAGTTGGTGGGACTGTAGATAGTTATTCTTTCTCCTGGTCACGACGGCATCTCTAATCAAGCTTAACGTAACCTTCTTCCTTTAGCTCCTGTCTAGCTATGTACGATTATTAAGGCTATTCTCCGTTTCTAGCACTTCTCGAAGAAATGGAAAACAGCCGATATCATCGTAATCCCCAAATCCGGAGGAAATCGCACCTTCCCCCAAGATTACCGCCCGATCAGTCTTCTGCCTACCATAGGTCATTCTATCCCGCCTGAGAGAACACACAGAAGACGGTCACGTCATCTAGTACGAACAGTATGGCTTCTGACCAGCTCACTCCACTGTCCACCAAACCGTCCGCGTAGTCGAGTTCGTCGCCGGAGCATTCGACCACAAGGACTGCGCCGCTGTCGTCTTCCTGGGCGTCTTCAAGGCTTTCGACAAGGTCTGGCACCAAGGTCTACTCTACAAGATGATAACCGCTCGATATCCACTATCGATAACGAAGCTCATCTCCTTCTTCCTTTCTTGTCTATCGTTCAGGGTTAAGATCTACGACCCCCTATTCACCTCCACACCTATTCTCTAGCCGGTGTCCCTCAAGGTGCCACTCTATCTCCGCACCTCTTCACTATCTTCACAAGTGATATGCCACTAACCGAAGCTACTAACCTTTATATTTTTGCAGATGACACCTGTTTCATGGCCACCAGTCTGGAGCACAGACAGTCTGGAGCTCTGGTTCAAGAAATGGCAAATCTCCGTCAACGTCCAGAAGAGTTCGTACATTTACTTTTCCAAACGACCAAGTCTCCTTCATCTGCCAAACATCGAAAGAAACGGGTTGACGTTCCTTGGAAAAGGGAAGCCAGATATCTAGGACTAACTATCGACAAGGGACTCGCCTGGAAACCACACATAGAGGAAGTTATCGTCCGAGCACGAGCTACCTTTGCACTACTATGTCTGCTTTTCTCAGGTACAACACTGAACCTCCGGAACAAGCTGCTTCTCTACAAGACCGTCATCCAATCCATCATGACGTACGCAGCGCTAGCCTGGGACTACGCCGTACCGTCAAACATCAAGAAGATGCAAACCATACAAAACAAGATCTTGAGAACCATTGCCAACGCTCCATGGTTCATCCGCACGAGCAACCTTCAACGGGACCCACAGATGATCAGCATCTAGGATTTCCTCCGAGAAACAGCCTCCAAGTTCCACGAGACAGCACTGGACCACGACAACTATCCGAGGACTATGGGAATACAACATCAACGAGTCTATCGCTATCTATCTATCCGAAGGGACCTAAGTTGGTTCTTGACCGAGCCTAATAACCTCGTTACCGTCACCATAACAGACTAACGTTTATCGTCAGTGACTTTGGTTACATTTCACAACACAACATTTTTTCATCAACGTTTTTTCTTTTTCAGATCCGACCAATGAAGGAGGTACAGGACAGAACCCAGGTACCCCAATAATCAGATTCTGGATAGTTATTCTTTTTTTTTTATCAAAAAATGGATCCGTGTAGGTAAGTATCAAACTTTGTATTGAATAAAATGTTGTGACAACTGTCATAAATTACAATTATATTTCAGTTTGACATTTACCTACCATCCATTTTTTTAATTTCATTTCTCGACATTTTAAGTTCCCCTGATTTCAAAAATGCAAAAACAAAATTTTTTAGAGGTCGTCTATCTGTTTGTACGTAAGAACTCTGGAGCAAAAACTACCGAACTGATTTTGATAAAATTTAGACTGTAATCATATCTGTTATTTGGATTGCAGTCAAAAATCTTCAGGAACTACAAGTTTCTTTGCCCATCCTGTATATTTTAAACTCCTACCAGGTGCTCTGCAAGAAACGCTGTTGTAGTTATCGGTGAACACATGATTCAAAGTTACGTTCCAAGTATCAAATTCGTAAACGTTAGTAATTTGAGGAATAATTAACGAGCACGAATTTTCGTTTAAACCATTATATC
Source organism: Malthinus seriepunctatus (assembly GCA_963924605.1). Classification (NCBI taxonomy): domain Eukaryota; kingdom Metazoa; phylum Arthropoda; class Insecta; order Coleoptera; family Cantharidae; genus Malthinus; species Malthinus seriepunctatus. Next base: position 20,789,408 of record OZ004603.1, read on the forward strand.
CGAGATCGCCGTATAAGGTTGCATCCATAAATTGTATTTTACCTATATCATCAACGCCAACTTTGTAATCGGCATAAAATGGATGACGTTTTCCAATTACATTCATATTAGTTGTTAACGGTAAACTAAATTTAATTGGTTTTTGTAATTTATAAGCAGCTATCGCTACAGCTGTTGATATTAAGGAATTTCGAGTCATTTTGCCACCAAATCCTCCACCCAAACGGGAAATTTGAACTCTTATTCTAAAAATAAAATATTTATAAATTATTTTTCAAAAATTATTATTTAACATATCAAAATTTGCAAAAATCGCAGAGGGTGTATTTTGGAAACTTCGACTTGAACATTTGACACTGGAACAGTTTGACCAAAAAGGCGTTAAATCAGAAAAGCGATGCTTAAAATAAATAGTACGTTCCTTTAGCTTTAAATATGCGTATTTTGCAGAAATATATCTCTTTTAGATCGCGAGTTATAAATTATTGAAGTATTCATGTTTTCAAAATAGTTCAAAAATTAATTTGACCGTAGATAGGTCAAAAATAATTTTTTCGCAAAACCACTTTGTACACTTAAGTTTGAACATATTTCCAACCGACACACCAAATTTCGTTAAAATCCGAAGACCTAAGGGTCAAAAGTGGCCGATCTGACGTGGAATTACCCATTAACAGTTACTTAACAGTAACTAATGAAGCACTTCTAGGCATCGCAGAAACTTCAAATTTGGAAATTTGGCACCAATGTATCATTTATACATCCTCCTCAAGATTAATAAAAAAAGTCTTCAAGTTCTGAAAACCCTCTAGGGTCGATGAAAGGTGGGGGGACAACACCCTCGTTTTTTATTAGAAAAAATCAGACCTATCTAGAGATCTTTAGAGTGTGTTCTACAACGACACCAAATGACAAGTTCCTAAGATGCTTAAAAGTGCTTGTAACTCAAAGTAACATCATCTTAGGAATTAGCTGAAAAATAATATTACTGAGAAGAACCAACTCCTTGATCGAATTTTAATGAAATCTTTTTTATTGAATTCTAAATACCCTAATGATCAAAGTTTATACTGTAAAAACGTGTGCATTTGCCTCATCACCTTTTTAACCAAATCTTTTGATTTTGTTACTTTGAGTCACAAGCACTTTTAAGCATCCTAAGAACTTGAAATTTGGTGTCATTGTACATTACACTCTAGGGATCCCTAAAAAGGTCTGATTTCCTCTAAAAAGTATGGGGGCGTCCCCCCTCCCCCTTCAATCGATTTCCAGAGGGTTTTCAGGACTTGAAGACTTTTTCTATTAATCTTGAGGACATTATATACATTGGTGCCAAATTTGAAGTTTCTGCGATGCCTAGAAGTGCTTCACTAGCTCTTGTTAATTAAATGTTAATAAGAATTTCATCATGCATTTTTAAAATTTTTTTTTCCGTAAACTTGTTGCTTAGTTACTAATTATCAAACGCGTAAGCATTGATTTGCACCCAAAATTTTGAAATAAAAATTCTTTTTTAGCTAATTTTTATGATTTTCAAAATTGAATTCACAAGAAGTGGTTTAGAAAGGTGATGAGGCAAATGCACACTTTTTAACAATATAAACTTTAATGTTTAGGGTATTTGGAACTGAATAAAAAAAATTTCATCTAAATTCGTTCAAGGCGTGGGTTCTTAGCAGTAAAACCCTCGTTCACTACACTAAATCAAAACAATAAAAATAACGTTTTTAACTTTTTCCAATCCAAGAAAAAGTTGTTGTAATCGAGAGAAAAATAATAATAATAATAATAAAAATTTTTTTTATTAAAGTTCTCGACGTTTTGAGTCACCCTGATTCCAAAAATTGAAAAAAAAAATTTTCAATTTTTTGAACCAAAATGTCTGGATGTGTGTGTGTGTGTGTCTGTAACTCTGTAGAGCAAAAACTACTGAACCGATTTTGATGAAATTTGATTTTAGTCACTTTAAAATTATTTCATCGGCAAACTAAGCTTTTATAAGAAATCTATACAGGGTGTCCAAAAATAAGGTGGTTATTTTGGGCGCATATTTGCAAATTTGGGCCAAATTCAATTTTACTTGGCTATAAGATAGTACATGTGAGCCCTAATTGAAAACAAAAATTTCAAATTTTTTTATTTAAAATTGCGACCCTTAGAACGATTGTCCCATTTTGTGGTGTTTCCCTTATAACTTGGCCATTCATTATTATTATAAAAATTTAGAAATGGCATTGTACAGCCAAAATATAGGGCTTTCGTTCTAAAGAAGTCGATTTTCAAAATTGTTTCAAAATTGCCTACCTTTAAGGGGCCAAAGTAGGGCAAAATTTAGAAATGGATTTTCTCAAAAACTGGTCCGGCCGATTTATACAGATTTGGATATGTTATAGACAACATGATTCTCTATCTAGCTGTAAATTTTTAAAGACTTGTATGATGCGGATTTATGATTTTTTGAATGTCAAACTTCAATAATCTCTAATTTCTTTTGTAATAAAAATGAAAACTTGAAATTGGATATTTATATCAATCCCATGAATATCTATTATTTAACACTATTTGCGGTTAACAAAACGCTTCCGGTTAAACCGGAAATTAGAACAATATCAATTTTTTTTGGAACACCCTGTATATTTTTAATAATTTGAAAGATCGTAAGGTTAGCTATTACACGATACCAAATATTTTATATTTTGACTTCCGGTTTAACCGGAAATGGAATTTAAAGGCTTAATTTAAATGGAACACCCTGTATATTTTTCAATATTTTGAAAGCTTGTAAAATTAGCTTTCTTAAGATATAAAATAATGTATATTTTAAACTTCAATTTATGCCAAATTTTACAAAAAAATGAAATTTTTCAAACAGTTTATACCTAAAAATTTTAATTACATTCATACAAGTCCCAGGTTCAATTCCGGACGGAAGCAGTTTTAAAAACGTTTTTTTAAATTAAAAAAAAAATTTTTTTTCTACTCTCATATTATGTGAAACTAAGCATTTCGTCATCACTTAAGTTGTATTCACACACAACCGTGATTGTTCCGTCACGTCACGTCTCCGGTCAGTCAAAAATGGTATAAAAATTATCGGAAGCGTGCTTTTAAATGACTCCATTCACACTCATCAGTCATGGTTCCGAGATTTTCCTTTTGACGCCGTCACGTCTCCGGTCAGTCAAATAGGATATCGTCGGCGACGATATTTTTATAAAGCACCGTCAGTCATTGTTGACAAGTAGGGTGTTAAATAGTGGTTCATCCGTTCATCATGGAAATTATTGATGAAAAATTAATTGAACATGTATGCAGGTATCCTGTATTATACGATTTGTCTCATGCGAAATATATTTAAATTTAAAATACACTAGTTTTAAATTTAAAATGATATAGGAAAAGAATTAAAACTAGAAGTTCGAGTAATATTTTTTATTTTGAACACTTTTTCCGCAGTTGTTCTTTGAAAAAATAGTATTTTTTACAACATGAGATGAAACATACGTTTTTTTCGTGAGATAGAATTTAATTCACAAGCCCCGTAGGGGCGAGTGAATTAATCTTTCGAACGAAAAAAACGGATTTCATCTCGAGTCGTAAATGCTATTTTTTCTACGACGATAATTAGTACATTTTAAAAAAATAATTCTTTTTACTAAAATGTGAACCGACCACAAAAAAACTGGTTTCACCTCATGTTGTAAATAACATCTGCTTGTAATAACACTTTTTCTCACTAGAGACGAAAATGCTATTTTCGTAACGAGTAAGTGATGACGAAATGCTTAGTTTCACATATGGGAGTAGAAAAAAATAGTTTTTTATTGTTTGCGTATATCTTATGTGAACTAATATACGTACTTGTAAATTTTATCGTTTTATAACTGAAGGTAAATGACGGATACATGACTGATGTGTGTGAATCGTACTGTCCGGTCAAAATAAAATCACTGTCTCAGTCATTTGACTGATCGGTGACGTGACGGATCAATCACGGTTGTGTGTGAATAGACCTGAATACTAATAAACTATTGATAAAAATAAAAAATTTAAAGTTACAAAACTGCTACCAAATTACGAAGAGCTAATTTTAAGCTATTGATGAAACTTATAAAAATATGAAATAAGACACTGTAACATAGATGTCAGGATAAACTTTAAGGGGTGATTCCTCTAGCCAAAATAAGTCGAAAAACACGAATAGTATAGGCATAATAAGATCGGAGACGGAATTAACTATTAGAAAGCTAATTTCTTCTGAAATACCTTCTATAGGTCCCCCTGTATTTCCCCAGAAAAATCCCAAGAAATCCTCCTTGGGGAACCCTCTTAAATTTTGAATAAACGGCCATCATCTTGCATTTTTCCAAGAAAACGCCATAACTCATCAATGGACAATCATAGGAAGAGGCTGTTGGTTAGATAATGAGTTTTTACAAACAATATGTTCTATAAAAATTTCCTATTCGAGCAATGGTTTTCTCACAAAATGAAATTTAAAAGAGTTATGTTTTCAAAAATAATATTAAGCAGGCAGATTGCTATGGTGAAAAAAAACATGCGCTCTGATGGACAAAACACCATTTTACTCCGAGACGAACTATGATAAAATTACAATAAAAATATGAATTTAAAGCTGAAGACTTCAGCTTTCATTTCCATATCTTTTGAATTTATTTTTGTTACATCTTGTGGTATTAAATAGCAAATGAAGTTTTTCATGTACCATTTTTTAAACAGTTCAAGATATTTTGTTGGAAGGATCACTTAAAAAAAAATTCCTCCAAGGATATTGTTCCTTATGAGTTATTTTTCAAAGTTATGTCATGAGAAATTAATTATATATTTATTTCAAAAAAGCATAGTGATTTTATATTGCTTTACTTTTGGTAAATTTTATTTTCCACAAAAATTTAGATTTAAAGTGCTGTAAAATGGTTAATATTAATGGTATTGAAGAAACTAAAAACTCATTATGAAGGAAAATATGCCTACTTTTTGATACACTCGTTATATTTTACTTATTATCTCAAGTTCCTTTTTTCTATTGAATACATTGAAGAAGTAGAAAAATAGGCGATTTTTTCTTAAAATTCCTCCTCAATTAAGAGTACTGTACATTTTCAACAATCGCGTAGGCAAATGAAACATTATACCTTATACTATAATATACAAAACTTAGAACGCTTTAGGATTCACTGGGGCTGCAGGAGTAGCTATTAAATTTTGTTAAAAATTTCGACAATATCCAATGGTATGGAGATATTTCAACAGTATCATGAAACTATTCTAAAAAACGACTTTTTATGCCTTTTTAGAATTATATAATGCCTCCAAAAGAGTTAATTGTGTAAACGAGCACATATATACAGGGCGTTTGATATATCGTGTCACAGCAGATATTTGGACTTTTGTCAAAATTTTAAATACATATTGCAGTAGGTAAATTAGGGTGCTGATGCTGGTTCAAAAGATGAACTCCTGAGACTGGGTACTGGTTTTCTCGGGTAACCGTCAAGAAAGACCCTTACTAGGCGCTATCATTTGGAGTCAGCTGAACTCAGGTTTTTTTACAAGGTTGTAACTCATTCCCCTCCTCCTTCTTCTTTCGGGCTTGGGACCGGGTGGGACCGACATTGGCGGAGTTATGAGCTGGCAACCAAACAAAAACGATTTACCTATAGATATATTGGTTTTCTACAGATTCTTGACCGTCTCTCGCACCCTTTTCTCCATTCTTTCTTATGCATTCATTGTACGTCTTCTAACTCTCATTTTTCCCAAAGAAGATGCAAAATGAAGATGAGTTTAATGAAAAAATGTTGTAAGTTTTCAAACCTGTTTTATGTTATGCAGTAATATAGATATATTGGTTTTCTACAGATTTATGGCCGTCTCGCGCATCTTCTTCTCCATTCCTTCTTATTCATCCATTGTTAGTCTTCTAACTCTTTTCTTTCCATGTCTCTTTGCACTTGTTTTTTCCAATCTTCTGGTGGATCCCCCTCTTTTTCGTTTTTCCTTGGTTGCCAGCTCATAACTCCGCCGATGTCGGTCCCAAGCCCGAAGGAAGAAGGAGGAGGGGAATGAGTTACAACCTTGTAAAAAAACCTGAGTTCAGCTGACTCCGAATGATAGCGCCTAGTAAGGGTCTCTCTTGACGATTATCCATGCAAACCAGTACCAAGTCTCAGGAGTTCATCTTTTGAACCAGCATCAGCACCCTAATCTAACTACTGCAATATGTATTTAAAATGTTGACAAAAGTCGAAATATCTGCTGTGACACGATATATCAAACGCCCTGTATATATGTGCTCGTTTACACAATTAACTCTTTTGGAGGCATTATACAACTCTAAAAAAGCATAATAAGTCGATTTTTAGAATAGTTTCATGATACTGTTGAAATATCTCCATACCATTGGATATTGTCGAAATTTTTAACAAAATTTAATAGCTACTCCTGCAGCCCCAGTGAATCCTAGGCGTTCTAAGTTTTGTATATTATAGTATAAGGTATAATGTTTCATTTGCCTACGCGATTGTTGAAAATGTACAGTACTCTTAATTGAGGAGGAATTTTAAGAAAAAATCGCCTATTTTTCTACTTCTTCAATGTATTCAATAGAAAAAAGAAACTTGAGATAATAAGTAAAATATAACGAGTGTATCAAAAAGTAGGCATATTTTCCTTCATAATGAGTTTTTAGTTTCTTCAATACCTTTAATATTAACCATTTTACAGCACTTTAAATCTAAATTTTTGTGGAAAATAAAATTTACCAAAAGTAAAGCAATATAAAATCACTATGCTTTTTTGAAATAAATATGTAATTAATTTCCCATGACATAACTTTGAAAAATAACTCATAAGGAACAATATCCTTGGAGGAATTTTTTTTAAGTGATCCTTCCAACAAAATATCTTGAACTGTTTAAAAAATGGTACATGAAAAACTTCATTTGCTATTTAATACCACAAGATGAACAAAAATAAATTCAAAAGATATGGAAATGAAAGCTGAAGTCTTCAGCTTTAAATTCATATTTTTATTGTAATTTTATCATAGTTCGTCTCGGAGTAAAATGGTGTTTTGTCCATCAGAGCGCATGTTTTTTTTCACCATAGCAATCTGCCTGCTTAATATTATTTTTGAAAACATAACTCTTTTAAATTTCATTTTGTGAGAAAACCATTGCTCGAATAGGAAATTTTTATAGAACATATTGTTTGTAAAAACTCATTATCTAACCAACAGCCTCTTCCTATGATTGTCCATTGCTGAGTTATGGCGTTTTCTTGGAAAAATGCAAGATGATGGCCGTTTATTCAAAATTTAAGAGGGTTCCCCAAGGAGGATTTCTTGGGATTTTTCTGGGGAAATACAGGGGGACCTATAGAAGGTATTTCAGAAGAAATTAGCTTTCTAATAATTATTTCCGTCTCGAGATAAATTAAAGTCGAAAATGCCTATACTAGAATAACATTATTCCTAATTGTTTCCTAAAGCTAGCCTTACATCACAGCTTCTAGAAACTAGCTTTTTTTTTCTAAGCCAATAGAAACCTTGCATTTCCAGCGTCAGACGCTAAAAGTTGGTTCAAGTTTAACTTCTATTGGTTTAAAAAAAAGCTGGCTTCCAGAAGCTGTGATGTAACTTAAGGGTGCCCAAAACTTTTGGGGGCTTTAGATAAATTTAAAAAATAGATTTTATAACAATTAAGAAGCTGTTATTGCTATTATTATCAAAAAACTAAAATTGGAATCTTGATTCTACTTTTCATGCATTGAACTATGTGCTATAGACGTTGGCTAAGGCTATGCATTTTGTTATATTAACACATCTCTACTTTTTTGTTTTTAATTTTTTCTAAGAATTTAATAAATATAAACATTTATAAAAAAAATGCAATAAAATGCAAATGCTATCGGAAGTCCGCTATCGTGTGCAACTTACAAGCGACAACTTTGCGCTGGCGCTGACCGATTATTTCCGAATGGATAATTTGGGTGCAACCGTGCAACATAGAATCAAGCTCCCCGGACTTAGCGATCTCGGGATTGCAAACCCTAGTATAGCCAAGTAGGTTATTTTCAATTGAATCGAGCTCTAATAAGTTCGAACACCTATAAGTTGCAGAAGCAGCGCTACTGAGAGAACCTAAGGGCTTAACGTGCTCTTCGAAACACCTAATCGATTACCTACTTGTTAGTTGAAATACCAAGTGCTTTAGCGGCTGCAACTTGCGTTAAATTCATACACTGACTCGATGGATAAATATTTAAAATGCCATCAACAGGAATTACGACAACGCATTGAGTTTCCATATGGAAATGGTATTGACCACCAATATTCATGTTTCCTTTGATAGTATGTTTTACATCTTTACCTAATTAACAAATTTTTAATTATTTCTTCCTAAACAAGCAAAAGCATTACCTTTACGAGTAGCTATACTAGTGCCTTCTAAAACTATTTTATCTCTAGCATTATTTTTTATAAGGTCCCTTATTGTGAGTAAAGGTTTTTCATTTCCACTTCTATACCATATTTCAACTAACTCGGCAGCTTCTTCAGCTAATTCTTGACTACTTGCAATTACAATTCCAACAGGTTGGTTATAAAATTTAACTGTACCAGTGCAAAAAATTTCTTCTGCAACAAAATTGAACGTCCCATCACGAACAGGCATAAAATTATTATCTCCTGGTACGTTCGATTTATCGAAATATCCCACAACACCAGTAAGAGCCTAAAATTTAAAATGTAGCCAATTAGATACTGTAATAAAATATTTTTACCAAAGCTTTTGACTCGTCTGTTTTCGTTATTATGGTGTGAGCTGGTGCTTTTGCAAGTACGAAAGCTGCAAACAGTTGATGAGGTTGATTTGGTATGTCCATGATGTACTGCGCTTTACCTTATATTTATATAATTATTTTGTACTATAAGTACAAATAAATGTTGTAATAACATACCAGTGCATTGTGCGACAGCTTCAAGTTTTCCAACCGGTTGACCCACTGGGTAGAGGTTTGGATCTGTTTTATAACTTTGAGTTGTAGTTGAAAGAGGGCGACTCAAAGTATAACCACCGCTTTTATTTCTTGGAGATACTACACCATCGGGAGCGATGCTCAAAACAAACTATTTTAATTTAAAAATTAATTGTACCTATACAAGGTGATGAGGACTTATTCTTTTAAAAAGGCATAAAAAGAATAAAAACATAACTTTACAGCCGTTTTAAAAGAATAAGTCCTTTTCATCATGACTAAATATCACCAAGTCACGGTGGAGTCAATCTCTTCAATTATATAAGGTGAGTCTGAGCGATGGACCTATTATGTCTAAATCGAGCTGTGCTAACTGTAGAAAAACACTATTCAGACATAAGTTGTTGTTGACGTTAGTACTCGTAGTATAGCTATGGGGTTTCGCCACTGGATGTGACGTCACATCTGCATACAAATGAAGAAAAACTCGAGGCAAGTGTAAATTAAAAATGCAAGATGAGGCGTGATAATCTGTAACGGAAACGATGTTACAGGTGGAGAGATGTAAATATGAGGGTTCTACTGAAAAGTAAAAATGAGGATCTATTTTTAGACGCAATCTTGAATTTTTGAATTTACACGCTCACTTGCCTCCAAATTTAAATTTACCGTCATTTTTATGCTTATATGACGTCATATCCGGTGGAGAATCCCATCATAGCTATGTTACTGATGTCATGCTTTATAATGTAAAAATATTTTGAAATTTAAAAGGTGTTTTGTTTCAGATGTACTTAACCTAACTTTGTTATTTTAAATAGAACACCCAGTATATTTTTGCATATTCAGATTTCTCGTAATTTTAAAAATAAAAAATGTATAAAGTTTTAGGTAACTATCAGCTATCACTAACCGTTTCGGAGATATTCTATCACTTCTATGCCGAAATTTGCCAAACTACATTTTTAATTCTAAATATTACGGAAAATCTAAATATGCAAAGATATACTGGGTGTGCTATTTATAATATCAAAGTTAGGGTAAGTACCTCTGAGACAATTCCAAATTATTTTTAAATTATTAGATAATAATAATAACTTATGCATGAAAAGTTTTATTCTAAAATTAAAACAGCTCGATTTAAACAATAGTCCCATCGCTCAGACTCGCCCTGTATACAGTGTGTGAGTGCATTTTAACTTATAAATAATCAAAATTATATAATTTTCAAACCTTGTAAAATAGTGCTATGGCTAAGTCTCTTCTAAATTTTGGATTTGCGTCGATTGGATCTGAATCTGGATTTATATCTCTGCCGAGTCTCTGAAATACTCCTTGAAGTACAGCATTGTTAAATAATTGCTTTCGGATTAAATATTGTTCTGCGCGTTTTGAATGAATGAAATAAGCACTAATTCCACCGTAAATAATTCTTGCCGATCTCACAACACTTTGGGAATTCAAATCGAGAAGAAATCCACAATTTACCATCGAATGAGCATTTTGAGCTCTTTTGGCCACCTAAAATTTTAATGTTTGGTGAGTTATGTTAAGCAAATGTTTAAGTGAAGAATTTACCCTGAAACTGAAATATTCGTAGCTCTGACTATACGATGGTATTGTGATGGCCAGTATTACCTTATTCTTCATGTCATATACTGAAAATTCCTCAATGGTGATGGTAGTTTTATGTCCATCAGTTCCAACTAAAATTTGATGATAGTTTGCATTTTAATTACAAAGTTTGAGGTGTACTCACTTAGAATTATTGTGGCTCCGACAGTTGCAAAAATTAAGAAAATATCAGACGGAAAATCGAGGTGTTCATGTTTGAGCATCAAATTTCCAGCAAGTGTTCCCATCTGAAAAATGTGAATTTTAAGTAAAATACAAAAAATTGAAAATTGTGAAGCGTACATTCCTAACTGGAACATTTGCCATCAACTCTATGTGATCGGCCAACTTCTTCAAATAGGCAAACATTTGATGTTTTTCGGCCATTTCATAAAATAATTTTTTTGTATTCGTCAAGGTCATATTGGCTCCTATAATTAAACTATCGTTGTTAATAGAATGATTAAGGAGGTTTTCGACATTAGCTACATCGATGAAGATTTTAATATTCTCTGATCTTCTGTAAACTCCTGAAAATGAAGAAGAACTTTTGAAAATAAACAAATTCTCTTTTTCATCCATTACCAGTAGCGGTGTTTCCTCCAACAATCATATATTCTTTATCCCCAGCTTTTATTATAATATCCAACACTTCATTAACAGAAAATGCTTTGTACCATTTCGTCTCATCGTTGTGGAATAAAAATGGTTGTTTCGTTAATGAGCTTCCACAAATAATTTCACATTTTTCTGAATTAGATTTACAAACTGGAATATCTTCAATGTCGCAGTGGTCTGTTTTTGAATTTTTGCAAGCGTCAGAAGCTAAAGACCTAAAACCTTGAAGAATTGACCTATATCCAGTGCATCTGCAAATATTTCCACTAAACGACTTTTCCACTTCTTCTTGAGAGACAGTTCCTCCTTCGTATAACGCGTACATATTCATAATCATTCCAGAACTGCAAAAGCCGCATTGAGTTCCATTGTACTGTATCAAAGCCCTTTGAACAGGATGCAAGCCACTTTCTAGGTTACCAATTTGATCAATTATGTAAATTTTCCAACCAAAACATTTGTAAATGGGAACTAAACACTTAAATTCTTTTTTATAATTAAATTAACTCAAATTAACTAAACCTACAGAATTAACCGCGTATAGGACGTTTTTTAAAGTAATTGGATCCAAAAACGCAACAGCGACGATACAAGCACCACATCCTCCTTCCAAGCACATGTTTTTCGTTCCAAACAATTGAATTTTATTTCTCAAGTATTGATTAAGGGACATTTCAGGTGATAAGTCGCCAATTTCAACTGTAAGTATTTGAAAATCTAAAACTGTTTAATTTTTTGAAGATTTCTTTTACCTGAGTTTTCTTCATCGTTGATGAAAAATTTGATTTTCTTTTCACTAAAATTGTTACTATAGTAAATTTTAAAAATAAATAGTAATACCTACTTGTTGTATGTGATGGAATTGTCTTTGAGAGACCAGTTTAACCATGTAGCTGCAGCGTTGTTCATATTAATTTTTTGAATTAATAATCGAAGAGGAGTCCTTTTATCTCGCTTTTGAAAAACCTGTTTCTTAAAAATTCTAAAATGCGATGAGATCAGTGATTATGCATAAAATTATCAAGTGATAAATAATTTTTTTTTTAAATCTATAATCACGTATCTAATATACCGGGTGGACCATTGAATCTGATGGTTTTTGACTTATTGAAAGCTTACCGCTTTAATTCTGAGTATAAACGATTTCAGGGCATTTTAAAGGGAATTGAAGGTATACTCCGTGTAGGTAAAGCAGCATTCATAATAATAATAATAATCTTTATTAGCTCGTAAAATAAAAGTTTTACAGCGATCGTCAAAAAAAGGCCACAATAAATACTACTATTAAGCCTAAGTAAAATTCAAAAAAGTCTACTTACAGACCACAAAAAATTAAAAACAAATCGACAAATATACAACTATCTTGGAAGGTCCACCATCTGCATGAACTCATCAACACTGTAAAAACAACCCTGGCAAAGTAAATGCTTCACTTTTCTTTTGAAGTTTTTAGTACTTAAATTTTTAACATTGTCAGGTAACTTATTATACAGTACTGGTCCCCAGTAGTCAACATACTTTTGGGTCAAAGCTATTCGATGAAATGGAATCCGAAATAGCTTTGCCCCTCTTGTAGAGTAGTTATGATGTTCACTGTTTAACGGGTAATTACTTGGACTGTCATGCACGCACTTTAAACATTCGTAGATAAACAGGCTAGGCACCGTGAGGATGTTCTCCTCTCTAAAAGTTTGTCTACAGCTCCCCCGATAACTCAAGCCAAACAAAGTTCTCACTGCTCTTTTTTGTGAGATGAAAATTCTGCCTGCATCTCCCGACATACCCCACAACAGTATCCCGTAAGAAACGCGACTATGAAAGTAAGCAAAATAAGTCAATCGAGCCGCATGAAAAGTTGCACACATTTTTATTCTTCTTATAGCAAAAATAGCCGAAGAAAGTTTCTTAGCCAAACTGTTAACCTGAAGACACCACTTTAACTTATTGTCAAGGCACAGACCGAGAAAATCCACACTATGAAGCTCAATATCATTCCTATTAGAAAAATGCAGCTGCTGAGTCTTTGTTTCATTCAACTTTAGTCTATTTGAGCTAAACCACGCACCAGCTTCTTCGATGGCCCTGTCGGTACCCTCATCAAGCTCCACATTTCCCGAGCCCTTTACCAAGATTGACGTGTCATCAGCGTACAAACATGCGTCATACGACAGTACATTGGCTAAAAGATCATTGGTATAAATAATAAAAAGCAAGGGTCCCAATATGGAATCCTGCGGAACACCGAGCTCAATTGGAAGTTGCGCTGACACCGCTCCATTCCATCTAACCATCTGCACCCTGTTCTCTAAATATGACCGTATAAGTCCAAGTGAAACTCCCCGAACTCCGTAATAACTCAATTTATTCAGCAGTATCTTATGGTCTACAGTGTCGAACGCCTTACTGAGATCCAGGCAACTCATCCTAACCTGCAGATTATCATCTTGAGCACCAATGACGGACTCTAGGACGCCGACCAAGGCAGTTATGGTGGATCTACTCTTCCTGTAGCCGTGCTGCTTGTTACTTAAGAATTTATTGGATTCAAAATACTCTAACAATCTTTTCTTAATTACTTGTTCCCAAATCTTTGACAAAACCGGCAATATAGAAATTGGCCTAAAGCTGTCACACACACTTTCATCACCTTTTTTGTACATAGGCAGAACGATAGCCACCTTTAGCTCATCGGGAAACACACCCTCCATTAAGCATCTATTTATAATCACCACTAAAGGAACTATAACAGAAGAAGCAATTCTTTTGAAGAAATTAGTTGTTACACCATGAACGTCTTTTGTGTGGGTGTCCTTCATATTTTTGACTATGCTTAACAGTTCGGCCTCATCCACCGGTTCAAGAAAACACGATTTTGCATTGTCGATTTCCAACTTGTGTAAGTAATAATCCGGAGAGTGCTCACCCAGCTGTATATCCGCTGCTAAACTTATGCCAACGCTTGCAAAATAGCTATTCATTTGCTCTGCCGTGAGATTGCTGTTAGTTTCTTTCGCTCTGCTTCGACCCACCTCTTGCTTGATCACTTTCCAGACAGCTCTTTGTACATTGTCGGCCGATTGAATATATGCCGTGTTTTTTTCTCTATTCCACTGCGTCAATTTTTCCCAGTATTGCCTTTTAAAGCAGTTGTATACCCGATAGGAATCCTCGTCTTTCCTAACAGAAGCAATAATTCCCAATGCATCGAGTCTCCTTTTAAATTCTTGCAATTCCGGATTTATAGGAGGGATAAATTTCCGCTTATTACTCCTTATTCTGCGAACACGTTCAGGAAAGCACTCATTAAATTCAAACATAAACAGCTGATAAAATGTTCTAAAGGCTTCTCCCCCTGTTTGTTCATTGAGCAGATTTTGCCAAGTATAACCATTCATTCTGCTCACGAAATCGCGAATGCTGTAGTCACTTATTGTTCTCGACTTCACTATCTTCACGCCACCTTTAGTGATTTTAGCCCGATCAGAAAAAAATACAACACACTGTACCAGATGATCTCCCAAATGCATGTTTTTGTTAAACGTTTCGAAATCTTTAGTAAGATCAATCACTATATTGTCCAAACACGACTCAGACATAACCCTAGTTGCCTCTCTAATAGTAATGAACAAACCGAAGAACTCAAATAAGTCAAGAAGTTTCTCACTATCACCCGTTGTCACCAAAAAATTAACATTAAAGTCCCCAGCCAGGACAACATTGTGCCGCGGGAAATTTTCAGTCAGATAATCCAGCGCTTCACCGACGATATCAATAAACAAGTCCAAGTTCCCCTCAGGAGAGCGATAAAGAGAAATCACTACGCACTTCTCCCCGGCAGCTCCACAGCCGCCAACTCAGCGTGCACATCCATTGACATACCTCTTATCTCTGGAATTTCATTGTCCCTCACACCCTGTCTCACTAGGATCATAGCCCCACCGTGTATTTTTGTCTCTCTACAATAGATAGATGCAACTTTGTAATTAGCCACACGAAACCCTTCCCTTGAATCGCGTAACAGCCAATGTTCGCAGACGCACAACACGTCGCAGTCCAATTCACTCATTACCCGACTTAGCTGGACCCGTTTGTTCGAAATACACTATATGTTGACATTTGCCAAGGTCAGCCATTTCACTCTGTTCACATTTTCACTCTTAGTATTAGCTTCTATTCCACTGTGCCTGCTGCCGAAAAAACTTGTAACGTCGTACAACAATATTGCATGGCCAGGTTTCCTTTTTCTTCATTTCTTCCATCAAACCAAAGTTAAATCCCACTCTAAAAGACCTATTTTGACTTTTATTCTCCACGTACTTTTCGATTTCTTTAACAATAAACTCTTCATTCGGGAATTTTCGCTTCAACCAGTTGGTGATATTGGTAGTTGTGGAGTGTTTACCTGCTTTGCCAATGTAAAACCAAGCAAGGGCGTCAGATGCACCAAAACCTTCATTTTCTGAAGCAGCTGATCCTCTAATGACGTCTGTCTTCTTTCTCATCTGTTTTCTACCTACATTCGTTTTCCACTCTCCTCCACCTAACTCATCCTCAACCACAGCAGTATGAGCATCCAAAACTGGCACAGGAGGATTCAGAATCGGCGCAGGAGGATCATGCGCCTTGAGCACGTTCTGCTTGCTTTGTTCATTGTGCTGGCTATTTGTTTCTGTCTTCTTTTTCACATCACCATCACCTGATTTAGAACTCACTTTTATGGCGTTGGCATAACTTTTTTCTTTATGATGTTTTTTCGTAGGAGTACCAAAATCCTTTGAAACGTTTTGGCGAAATTTCATTTCCTTAACTCCTCTCTAAGAGCGGTATTTTGAGATAAAACTTCGTCAATTTTATCTCTTAGTATATTTAACTGAGGACGAAAAAAAATTTCATAAGCAGTTCTCACACTATCCATAATTATTTCTCTCAAATCCGTATCATTTTTAAATAAATCGACACTACTTATATCTTTATTAATCGATGCAATACCAGCAACATCATTCAAGGTTGAATTCATTTCACTGCATTTACTACAAATCCAATTTTTAATTTCTCCATTTTTTTTTCAAATCATTATACTTTTCAACACTAATTTTTTCACATGCGATGTGAAAGTAACTTCCACATTTTTGTATCTTACATTGAATATCGTCATGATAACGCGTGATGCCCTTCTTGCAGCTGCCACACTCAATCGTCATTGCAACCGCTGATATCCGAGTCAATCACCAAATCAATTCAACTCAAGTCACATAAAAACAAATAAAATACTCAAAAACTCAATTTCAACACAAAATCGACGGGTTGTAGGTTGTAGAAACAAAACAATAACACGTCCGCACCGCAGTAACACTCGATAGACTCCTTCGTCTCCTCCTCATTCGTCGTTGAACCACAATTAAATGCGTCAAAAAAGTTACAATCAGTCAAATTCGACCCGTCAGCGTCCGTTGATAGCGTTTCATCTCACACATATATCTCTGCATAAATTATTTTAGTATCAAAAATGCACAAGGGTAATTCCACGTCAAATCAGCCACGTTTGACCTTTAGGTCTTCGGATTTTGACGAAATTTGGTGTGTTAGTTGGAAATATGTTCAAACTTAAGTGTACAAAGCGGTTTTGTAAAACAATTATTTTTGACCTATTTATTACGGTCAAATTAATTTTTGAATTATTTTGAAAACATGAATACTTCAATAATTTATAACTAGCGATCTAAAAGATAAATATTTCTGCGAAATGTGCCGTTTTAAAGCTAAATGAACGTACTATTTATTTTATGTGTCGCTTCTTTGATTTATAAAGCCTTTTTGGTCAAGCCGTTCCAGTATTACATGTTCAAGTCGAAGACTCTTGGTGCTACACTGCCTCATCGAGGGGTTGAGGTGTGAGGTTTGAGACCGACGAGTGCCCACGGTTTTGAATTTTTTTACTTAAACATAAGTCATAAAGGCTCAACATATAAAAAATTCGCGATAATTGAAGATGGTGGTTTTTCTACACTTCGCGATTTGAAAAATAATTTAATACTTTCCGTGGTTTTTATTTTTTTCTGCATAAATGAATTATCCGTTTGAACTCGAACCGATCTGATTCTCTTGATAAATTTTATACATTACAAATTATCTAAGATGTATTTTTTGCTATCTTCAAAGTGATCGAAGATATTTTCTAAATTAGCAGTTTTGCTGAGAACAAATGTAATTTTGACCTTGTTCCCGCACGCCTCTAATCCAGGAAAATCTCTTCCAGAATTAGGGACTAAAAATAAAGTGATTCCTGAAAAGAAGTATCTCAAATATTTTCTCAAAAAACTTTTATTTCGACTCTGCTATAAGAGTCGAATCTTTTAGATCGCGAGTTAAAAATTATTAAAATATTCATGTTTTTGAAATAGTTCAAAAACTAATTTGACGATAAATAGGTCAAAAAATAATTTATTCGCAAAACCGCTTTGTATAAGTACTTAAGTTTGAACATATTTACAACCGATTTTCTGACGTGGAATTACCCGCAATTAAAAATTCAAATCGACATGTTTGTTTCATATTTCTTACTTTTATACACACTGTATGTAGTACGTATGGACTTGCTATACTAGAATTTAAAATTTCTTATTTATGATTATAGCCCAGGTAATTTTATTATACAATACAAAGGTGTATTTCTTATTTTCTTGAACTGACTCCCCATAGGCAACTCGCTAATTTGAAAAGATAGAAAGAAGGTTAAATGGGGACAAAGTTGCCAAATAGAGTTTACTATTATAGCTTGTATTTTTAAAATAGAGGAAAATTATCTTATTTGATGACTGTTGAATTTAGATAATTTGTTGTTGGGGATGTTTAGAGGCATTTTGATTTGAATTTGTACTAGGGTCTTTTAATGTTGTTATCGAATAACTAAACAAGCCTAAATTTTTAATGCTGACATATTTGCAACGTTTTTTCTCAGTATCTACTGTTAAATTTTGGTAACTTGTGAGCTATAAAGCCAGTATTGTTTCCTTTCCCGTGATCTTGAAATGCTAATTCTATAATTCAAAACAATTGCAAAGTTGTCTGTGTGTATGTTTTGCATCTATAATATAAATTTAGGAAAATATGACCCCTACTACTATTACTCGAATTTACGTCTAAGCCTTAAGATTATTCTTGAGTAACTTGAATTATCATCTTATTTAATTAACATCTAAGTTCAATTTGTATTTCCGATAGCCTTCATACCACTAAAAATTACAATGCTTTGTTTGAAACCATACAATAAGTCGTATTTTTTAATTCACAACTTCCAACCGAAACGCAACTAGAGTGAAACTACCATAATTCGAAACAGTTTTCATTTCTCTTGAAATTTTTAGCGAAGTTCCATTGTTACAATATAAAAACGACAACCACATAATTTGAAATATAAGTTGAAATCATTTAAGTTCCGGTTTAAGGATCAAAAATATTCAAAATGAACAGACAAGGATATCCTAACCTAACTTTTACCTCATGGATTCTAGCGCCGAACTCAGATTCGAATACTCATATTTTACAGTGGACCAGTTGAATTATGAAACTTTATATTTCATTACAATTTTAATTTAAAAGCACTTACAATAATATTAGATGTTTAACAACAATATGTAACATAACAAATACCGATCTTACAAATTAAGTGTTTATTTTAAGATAAACAACCCTTAAATTCAAAGTAATAAAAATCTAAAGTTAAAAAATACCTACATAAAGAGTATTCGTTCGACGTATTCAATTTATACATAAAAATATGACTTTGTACCCTTCAAATTTATATTTAAAATACTTAGTATGAATGTAAATAACACATCTTGTAAAATTCACCCATGTCCTAAGAGGCTATAACCCTCATCCACCACCCTTTATGTACCTATCTTATACCTACAACATAAAAAAATTCGTAAAACAAAAATTCGACGTTGTACCCTCCTAATTCTTTTTTTAAATCCTTAGTATACACGTAAATAACATATCCTGAAAAATGCACGCGTGTGCTTAGGGGACGTCACCCCCATCCGCTACCCTTTATATATCTTATATATAAAAGTTAAAAAAATTCGTTAAACAAAAATTCGACGTTGTACCCTCCCAATTATTTTTTTAAATGCTTAGTATACACGTAAATAACATATCCTGTAAAATGTTAAGTTAAGTTAAAAAAATTCGTTAAACAAAAATTCGACGTTGTACCCTCCCAATTCTTTTTTTAAATCCTTAGTATAAACCTAAATAACACATCCTGTGAAATGGGGATCTCGGAAACTGTAAGAGATACACAGTTCGTTAAATCGACAAGAATTAAGTAATTGGATAGCGAATAATATTAAAAAAATAAATTTATTAAATTTCTATTAGGTCCAAATATTTTTGGAACAAATCGAAATTTTGGAAAATCTTATTCATTTTTTACTGAAGTTGTTTTCAAAGATATCAGAAAACTAGAAACCCATATTCACTGCATCTTTTTTGTCTCTACTATCTCTAATGGCAATTTTAGATTTTTCAAACCACGTTTCGGTTTTAAGGTAACATCATCAATTAAAAATTTTAAATACGAACCATATTTGTCTCTAAAAGATGGCGATTAGTAATTTTCAAAACAACGTTTCGATTTGGAATTACCATCAACTCAAAAATTTTAGATACAAATTTTTTTACAACGTCCAATTTTTGTTTTAAGAATTTTTGTAACTTGCAGGTATAAGATTTGTAAAGGGTAGCGGATGGGGGTGATGTAACCTAAGCACACGCGTGCATTTTTCAGGATATGTTATTAACGTCTATACTAAGCATTTAAAAAAAGAATTAGAGGGTACAACGTCGAATTTTTGTTTAACGAATTTTTTTAACTTGTACAGTCTCGTGCATATCTTTTCGCCACCCCGGCAATACTTTATAACAATTTGTCGGTTCAACCATCAATAACACCCCCCCTACTTAAACTGAGGGGTAACTTTATTTTGCCAACAAGTATTTAATCAACAAACTGTGTTGGTATTATGATGCTTGCACCCACAAATCGTGCAAACGTATTGCCGGGGTGGCCAAAAGCTATGAACGAGACTGTACATATAAGATATATAAAGGGTAGCGGATGGGGGTGATGTCCCCTAAGCACACGCGTGCATTTCACAGGAAGTGTTATTTAGGTTTATACTAAGGATTTAAAAAAAGAATTAGGAGGGTACAACGTCGAATTTTTGTTTAACGAATTTTTTTAACTTGTACATATAAGATATATAAAGGGTAGCGGATAGGGGTGACGTCCCCTAAGCACACGCGTGCATTTCACAGGAAGTGTTATTTAGGTTTATACTAAGGATTTTAAAAAAGAATTAGGAGGGTACAACGTCGAATTTTTGTTTAACGAATTTTTTTAACTTGTACATATAAGATATATAAAGGGTAGCAGATGGGGGAGACGTCCCCTAAGCACACGCGTGCATTTCACAGGAAGTGATATTTAGGTTTATACTAAGAATTTAAAAAAAGAATTAGGAGGGTACAACGTCGAATTTTTGTTTAACGAATTTTTTTAACTTGTACATATAAGATATATAAAGGGTAGCGGATGGGGGTGACGTCCCCTAAGCACACGCGTGCATTTTTCAGGATATGTTATTTACGTGTATACTAAGCATTTAAAAAAATAATTGGGAGGGTACAACGTCGAATTTTTGTTTAACGAATTTTTTTAACTTTTATATATAAGATATATAAAGGGTAGCGGATGGGGGTGACGTCCCCTAAGCACACGCGTGCATTTTGCAGGATTTGTTATTTACGTGTATACTAAGCATTTAAAAAAATAATTGGGAGGGTACAACGTCGAATTTTTGTTTAACGAATTTTTTTAACTTTTATATATAAGATATATAAAGGGTAGCGGATGGGGGTGACGTCCCCTAAGCACACGCGTGCATTTTGCAGGATATGTTATTTACGTGTATACTAAGCATTTAAAAAAAGAATTGGGAGGGTACAACGTCGAATTTTTGTTTAACGAATTTTTTTAACTTTTATATATAAGATATATAAAGGGTAGCGGATGGGGGTGACGTCCCCTAAGCACACGCGTGCATTTTGCAGGATATGTTATTTACGTGTATACTAAGGATTTAAAAAAAGAATTAGGAGGGTACAACGTCGAATTTTTGTTTTACGAATTTTTTTATGTTGTAGGTATAAGATAGGTACATAAAGGGTGGTGGATGAGGGTTATAGCCTCTTAGGACATGGGTGAATTTTACAAGATGTGTTATTTACATTCATACTAAGTATTTTAAATATAAATTTGAAGGGTACAAAGTCATATTTTTATGTATAAATTGAATACGTCGAACGAATACTCTTTATGTAGGTATTTTTTAACTTTAGATTTTTATTACTTTAAATTTAAGGGTTGTTTATCTTAAAATAAACACTTAATTTGTAAGATCGGTATTTGTTATGTTACATATTGTTGTTAAACATCTAATATTATTGTAATTGCTTTTAAATTAAATTTTTAAACAATAAAATTGTAATGAAATATAAAGTTTCATAATTCAACTGGTCCACTGTAAAATATGAGTATTCGAATCTGAGTTCGGCGCTAGAATCCATGAGGTATTAATTTTTGGATATAAATTTTAGCTCATGATCTCAAGAACTCGTTTTAGTTGTAGTTGGTCGGTGGTTTTCAGAGACGTTTTGTCTGAAACAAGACGCTTTGGGGAGTAATTTTGAAATGTTTGTTTCAATAATGAATACACTGCATATTTTTTATAAGCATACGAGTTTCAAGAGTTTTCTATAACATATCCAAAAAAGAAAAAATATGGCTGAGGGAATTTTGAGAAAATCCATTTCAAAATTTTGACTTACTTTGGCCCCTTAAAGGTAGGCAATTTTAAAACAATTTTGGAAATCGGCTTGGTTATGACAAAAACCTAGTGATGTCGAAAACTGCTATTTTTAAATAGCAGTTACGAACCTGCTATGCTATTTAAAAATAGCAGTTAAAAATAGCAGCTTTTTGTAATAGCAGCTATTTCAGAAAAAGCAGAAAAACCGACAAAAATAGCTATATAGCATATAGCAATAGCAGTAATAATAGCAGAAAGCAACTAAAAGCAGTTAGCAGTTATCCCTACACCGGAGTACGGTTGTAGTTGTAGCCGACATGTACGAATGAAATTCATTAATGTCTATTACCTACATTATGATTTCATTCTTCATTCTTGTGATTCTTGTGATTAAATACGAATATTTCTTTGAGTTCTCTTTGGTAGTACAAAAATATTCAAAAAAGCTTATACAATTTTGGGTTTTTACGAAATTTCACTAAAATTTAGTAAAATCCCGCAAATACAAAAGAAAACTTATAGAAATCGTTTGTATAAGTACTTAGCTAAACCTCGTAATTTGCCATAACATAACTAACGGTAACGTAATTTGCCTGAAGCCCCATTCAAAAGAAACAATTCATCAATGGTTTGACTCTACTACCCTGCTGTGTTTTGGGCATCGTGTTTGCGTTTGTTTTTATTTATTTATGCTTAGAGACTACCCAACAGGCCTACGGCCTAATTACATGATAGCAAACACATAGGTATTTTAAAATTCAATTTTTATAGTATTTTGTTTAAGTTTTTGAAACAAACACTGCTTCCTAAATAATTCAAAATTTATGTCCATATTCATATCCAAACATAACTTTAACTTTTAATTTAAACTTATTAAAGATCGCTTTACGTTACATGATCGTCGCTAAACTATCATATTTTTTTTCGCAACTGTGCGAAGTGCTATTATGCTTTATGTTAAGTTCAATGCAAAATGCTACGAGTATACGCTGTACACTACTTGCTATTTTTACTAACTGCTATATGCTATTAGCTATTTTTACTAACTGCTATTATATGCTTTTTGCTATTTTTAACAACTGCTATATGCTTTTTGCTATTTTTACTAACTGCTATTTGAATAGCTGCTATTTTTCAAAGCGCGTAACTGCTACAACTGCTATTGGGCAAATAGCAGTTATAAAATAGCAGACTGCTATTTAGCAACACATCACTACAAAAACCCTATATTCTGGCTGTGCAATGCCGTTTTTAAATTTTTATAATAATTCCCGGCCAAGTTATAGAGGAAAAACCATAAATCGTTCTATTGGTCGCCATTTTGAATAAAAAAATTTGAATTTTTTTTTCAGTTTGGGCTCACATGTACTATCTTATTTATAGCCAAGTAGAAACGAATTTGACCCAAATTTGCAAATATGCGCCCAAAATAACCACCTTATTTTTGGACACCCTGTATAGATTTCTTATAAAAGCTTAGTTTGCCGATGAAATAATTTTAAAGTGACTAAAATAAAATTTCATCAAAATCGGTTCAGTAGTTTTTGCTCCACAGAGTTACGGACATACATACACACATAGACATTTTGGTTCAAAAATTTTTTTTTTCGATTTTTGGAATCAGGGTGACTCAAAACGTCGAGAACTTCAATAAAAAATATTTTTTTTATTATTATTTTTCTCTCGATTACAACAACTTTTTCTTGGATTGGAAAAAGTTAAAAACGGATGTGGCCATACGAAGAACTTTTTCCTGTTAGATCAAATTAAATTTTAATAAAAAAAAACTTGCAATTTTGTATTAAATTTATTTTTATTTTAATGTAGGGATTGAACCTGGGACTTCTGGGACTGGGGTTTTGTTAACCGAAAATATTTTCAAATAATAGATATTTATGGGATTGATAAAAATATCCAATTTCAAGTTTTCATTTTTATTACAAAAGAAATTAGAGATTTTCGAAGTTTTGACATTCAAAAAATCATAACTCCGAATCCGCATCAAACAAGTCTTTAAAAATTTAGAGTTAGATAGAGAATCACGTTGTCTATAACATACAGTGAGATTTATTTAAGATTGGCCATAGGATTTTACATGTTAATTTTTAAATTCCTTGGGATATTTTATTCTATACGGAATATTTAAGAAATTTATGCTATACAGTTGCAGGATAATATGAAGTATCGAAACACATCCAATTTATCCTCCTGCAAGTAACCACATAGCTGCAAAATAACAATTTTTGAACACCTTTAGCTTGTATTTTTGGTTAGTTTTTAATTTGTAGAAGGCTGAAATTTTACTTGACGTTTAACAGATGCAAACTACGAACGTCAAGTGAAATTTTAGCCTTCTACAAATTAAAAAGTAACCAAAAAAACATGCCAACGGAGTTGGAAAATTATTCTTTTCCAGCTATTTGGTTACTTGCAGGGGGATAAATTGGAACTGTTTCGATGCTTCATATCATCGGGCAACTGTATAACATAAATTCCTTAAATATTCCTTATCGAATAAAATATCCCAAGGAATTTAAAAATTAACATGTAAAATCCTATGGCCAATCTTAAATAAATCTCACTGTATATGTATAAATCGGCCGGACCAGTTTTTGAGAAAATCCATTTCAAAATTGTGACCTACTTTGGCCCCTTAAAGGTAGGCAATTTTGAAAATCAATTTGTTTAGGACGAAAACCCTATATTTTGGCTGTACAATACCGTTTTGAAATTTTTATAATAATAATTACCGGCCAAGTTATAAGGGAAAAACCACAAACTAGGACAATCGTTCTATTGGCCGCCATTTTGAATAAAAAATTTTTTCAATTGGGGCTCACATGTACTATCTTATAGCCAAATAAAAATGAATTTGGCCCAAATTTACAAATATGCACCCAAAATAACCACCTTATTTTTGGACACCCTGTATAAATTTCTTATTAAAGTTACTTTTCAATTTTGAATACAGCTACATAAAAAAAATTCTTTAACAATTAAAAATATTTTTTTCAAGAAATACCCGCGTATTCAATGTAAATTTGGTTTATATTTAAAATCGTGGATAAAGTATAGTATTCTATTTGTGGATAATGCTTGAATGATTACGACACTCTGCTACAGCCCGTGTTGGAAATTCATTTTTGTGAGTAATGAGCTTTCATCACCTCGTTGGATAATCTATTAATTTACAAAAAAATTTTATTTCAAGATATTCTAATTTAATTCAGTTAAATGGTTTACACAATCGTTACATCCACATAATAGAAAATTTAGCATGTGACAATGAACTCAATATTAAACTTAAAAACTACAAAAAAAAGCATTAAAATTCTCTCCTGTGATATTTATCAGGATCGAAGTATGATGTAACTACGACTCTGTTACTAAATTTACGACCGGTTAAAGCTTGCTGAGCTTTTTGACAATCCAAAACTGAGTTGAACTCAACAAACACCTAAAATAATAAATTTGTGTTAATATTTTAATTTATTTGAGACAAAAAGCTATACCTTTCCACAACCAGGTACATCGACACCTTCGATGGGCCTTGGAATTTCTATACTACGCACAACCCCATATTTATTACATTCTTCTTTAATGTCTTCCAAAATGTCTTCGTATTCTTCTTCATCTTTCAACTCGTCAGGTGTAACCTATTTGAACGAAAAATTAATTTAAATCGAACGTGAAAATTAAATCTTATACCATATTCAAAAGACAAAGGACTTCGGTTGCAGGTCCACTCGCACCTACAAGACTTAGTCCAGGTACTTGAATTTGTACACTGGGGATTATAGTTGTATTCTTAGCACCTACACTGGCACGTTGAACAATCAACTTTTTATCACCGAGCTGCATTCCATTCAAACCTGCAATAGCCTGTAAAAAATGAAAGTTAAAAAGACATTTAAAAGTTTAATAGTAGAATTACCTGATCAGTCATAGTTATGTCTATGTACTCTGCAAAAGCATAACCTTTGCTAAGACCAGTGGCAGAATCTTTTACCAAATTGAAGGCTCGTAGTTGACCAAACGACATCAATAATTCTTTTACCTAAAAATTATCGTTTATTAGAAAAGACAGGTTTTGTGCCCTACAGTTGGAACAACTCGAATTTATGTACTTTTATTCATAATTCCATAAATTCGAGCTGATTACATGTTGAATTAATAGTAAGCAAATTTTGTAATTTTGAATTTGGTAATTTAAATCAAAAGTATTTTCAGATCCAAGTCTGTAATGTAATGAAGACGTAAGTGCTACTTTTTATTTTTTTTTTAATTAAAAATTAGAAAAAATTAGAATTTGCTTAATATTAACCGTTTCTTTTTTTCTAATTAATATTGTGTGATACTATTAGAAGTACTTTTGGAAAAACTAATTTAAGAGGTAAATTATTTGATAACTAAAGTAAAAAATTTCTTTGGCCATTTAAATTAATTTTAAGGTTTTACAAGAACGACCAACGTTTACTTACGCTATTTTTTGCTATTTTGATTTTACATAAATTTTTGTGTCAGATAAGGGTTAAAACTTGCCTGTATATCCACAAGGGATCAAGTATTTTGTGGCAGTGATTTCATAATAACGACCTTGTCCCAAACCCTTGCTATAGGGCAAACAAGTAAAATATGTATGAGTAATTTATAATAAATATTTTAATTGATATTTTTTTGTACATTTAAAATACCTGTTAACTCATACACGTGTAGTTGAATTTATCTGAAAAACCTGCAAACAAGTAAAATTCCGACGCAACCTGAAAACCGAATTCGTTGCAAAAAAAAAAACTAAAATTTGACTGTCAGTATCTTTGCTGAAATGCTGAAAAGTACATGACATAATAATTTTGATAACAGAATCTGAAAATTTATAATTTGCTAAAAAAAACTTGTTGAACGCTGAAAAACCTGTAAACACGAACCTGAAATTTTTAAAATTTCACGTAGTTTAGGCTGAAATAAAAATTCTTGCTGAAAAATCTACAAAATTTTGACTTCGAATCAAACCCCACTAAAATAAAATTTTGACCTCTGTGAATCACGTATTTTTCATGATAAAATCGAACCGGTATTAAGAGCATGTTTAGAACACCGAAAGCGAATCTACTTATTACTTTACTAAAAAAAGACGGTTTTCTTTTAAAAAGTTTAAATTCAAGCAAAATGGAAAAACCTTATCTGAAACCTTGCTGAAACAACAAAATTTAAGTCTCGTTATTCACCTCTTTAATTCACCATATAATCTTTTATATGCTGCAGAATGTTGTGCAGTTGTAAATGCTACAAAAGGAAGAGTAGGATGCTAGCTATTCCATCAAAATATTTTTATTTATTAAAAATATTTTGAAGATAATGAAAAAATACAAAAAAATCTGTCAACATAGCGTAATATTAATGTGAAACTTACCTGGTCTTCATTTAAATAATTAGGTAGACCACCGATAAAGATTTTGTGAGGAGAATCAGGTACAACAGTACTTATAACACCCGCAGGTACGGCTAATGCAGTTTCTGACATACCAGGCATCGGTTGATAATCGTGAGGTCTTCGTATCTTTAAACTTTGACCTTAAACAACCAAATTGCAACAAACTCAAATACACAGTAGAAATAAACATACCTTTAAAATTAATTCCATCAAACGCCATAGCTTGTGTTGTTTCATCAATAGACCTAAACTCCAAAAACGCAAAATTCTTATCCAAATTAATTTGGCAAGCAAGTACAGGATTGCCGGCAGCTTGAGCTAACCCACTTAGATGCATTTGTTGATTGAAAAATTCCATCATCTCTTCTTCTGTTACACCAAATGGAATGTTACCTACGTATAAACGTCGAGCTTGTCTCGTTATAGTCGATCCTACAACCGGTACAGCAGCTTGCGGTGTATCGGCAACAATATTTGCGGGAATTTGACCTGCGGCTTGCATAGCTTTATACTGCAAAGGTGTAATGTGCTCAAATCCTGGTGGAGGTACATCCCAATACAGAGACGGTTTACGACGGCGTGAATAATTTTTATGTCGACCACCCCTAAGTTATGTAATTAGTTTAAGTAGTAAATAAACAAAAGTAAACTTACCCCGAAGTACTACGTCTTCTACGATCACGACTTCTAGACCTAGAGCGTCTTCTGTGTTCTCTAGAACGCGATCTTCGCCGTCTATCTCTTCCATCGCGTTCGCTTGACCGGCGATCCTTGTCTATTTAAATTAACGTGTAAGTGCACTAAATTCGATTTAAAAATGTTTACTAACCTTTATTATTTTCTTCACCCATATTTAATTATTTATTTCTTACTTATTAATGACGATTAAACTATTTTTTTATTTACTAAATGCCCAAACATTAAATAAAAATGGGGATTGTTTCCAACTAAGTTAGTTACAAGTTGGTCCAACACGTAAAACAAAAGTTACTAGAAAGTTGTTAGTGTATTTGTGCAATACACGCGTGTATGAAAAGTTGCCTATATAACAGGCAGTTTTATTATTTATTTGTTTTTTTTTAAATATTATTTTGAACGTTGTTAATATGAAATGTAATTTTCAAATATTTTTTTTGCGTTTTTATGCAAAAATGTTAATAAGCTATGCGTGTTTTATATCCTACAGGGTGATTTTTAATAACCAGGACCATATAGGTCGCGCGTGAGAAAAAATTCGAAATTTCAAAAAATGTTTGTATTTTAAAGTTCAAATCCACACTGTATTCCTGTATTTCTAATTTAAAACACAAACATAATCTTTTCTGAGCTTTAAACACGATTTTAAATTTTATATTACGAACAATTGAAGTTCTTTCAGGCGGCTCTCGATAATGCAAGTAAGATCTGCATTTCTGCATATCTAATACTCTGCATTTGTATCTAATTTACTTCGATACCTCGTGTTTCTTTGGAGCAATTTGGAAAATTGTTTCGACTTATAACTTGAAGATTAGCTGTGATAATAAAAGTTAATAAAGACGCCTTTGGTGATTTGAAATTAGTTATCCTGATCTGTAGCAGGTAATTGTAACTTTGAATTATACCGGGTGTCCTCTTTTAGGGGACATTTTAAATAAAACTGAAACTTTTTTCAATTAAATGATGGCTTTAATTACACTACTACCTACAATTAACTTTCAACAGTCAAATAGAATTTTTTATAGGTTTTTCCGCAAAATGTCTAGTAAAATTATATTTGAAAACGAGGTTTAAACGTTTAAAGCAAAAAATTGCCAACAACATTTTTAATGCTGAAATGTTATGGGGATGACCTCCTAAGTATGTGATAAAAAAGCACCACCTGTTTCCCCTGAGATTACGGCAGGAGGGGGGCAAACATGTGACTAATTCTAGTTTTTGCAAGTTTTCTCCAAAATTAAGCTATACCGTGCGTTTCCAAAAACGGGCCCCAGCTTATAGGGGGGTTATTTGTAACTTTAGACAAATAAAACCTTACATAAAATTAAATGAGACGATCTTTTCTACAATATTAGCGAAAAAAAAGTTATTATTTTCCAAAAAGTTAAGGCTGATGGCATCTTCGTTGCTTTTTTTAAATTGCACCATACACATTTTTAAATCTCATATGATAGAGAATTTTTTTCTCTTTTCAATAAGGTAAAGCATTTGTAGGGTTAAATAAGAAAATTTTAAAGAAAAATTGAAAAAACTAAAGCTACATTATTTTTTATCAAGCAAGCTGATTGTTAAAAAAACAAATAATTTTCAATTGTTTAGGTAACTGTGTAAGCTTCTTCACTCAAATCTAATGTTTCATTAAGCCAAGGCCTCTGGTTTGTTTACCATCAGCTTATTACGAATAAATTGAAAAAAGAAAAACTTTTTTATGGAGCTAAATAAAAGACATGGTATTTTGAACAGTGTCTGCTAATGTAAATTGGTTACTATGTTGTCAACTTTGTGTAGAAAACAACAGCTCTCACTTTGAACAATTTTTGTGAAAATCTATTATTTTAATTATTCATCGTCAATAGCTTTAGTTGATGACGCCAATTAATAATAAATAAATAATGTTTTACGAGTTGTTTCTTTTAATTTATTTTTTTCTACATTTAATTTATTCGTAACAAGCTTATAGTAGCCAATACAGCGGTCGTGGCGCAATGGAACATTAGATTTGAGTGAAGAAGCTTACACAGTTAGCTAAACAATTGAAAATCATGTTTTTTTGAACAATCTACGTGCTTGATGAAAATTAATGTAGATTTAGGTTTTACAATTTTTCTTTAAAATTTTCTTATTTAACCCTATGGATGGTTCACCTTATTGAAAAGAGAAAAAAATTCTCTCTCTTATGAGACTAAAAAATGTATATGGTGCAATTAAAAAAAGGAGCGAAGACGCCATCAGCCTTAGTTGTTTGGAAAATAATAACTTTTTTTCGCTAAAATTGTAGAAAAGATCTTCACATTTAATTTTATACAAGGTTTTATTTGTCTAAAGTTATGAATAAACCCCCTATAAGCTGGGGCCCTTTTTTGGAAACGGACGGTATATGTTAAAACCAGCTTAATTAAAAATTAATATGCATAAAATTTGCAACAAAATCGCTCCTTTGCAGTTTTTCTCTAAACATGATAGTAGCGGCGCTACAGGGTCGCGCCTATTTGATACACCCATGCATTCTATGGGGAGTTTTATGGTACACCCTCGGAATTTTCAGTATCTAGAAAATTCGATACTCAATTTCTGATTTTGAAAAATTATTGAAAATAATGCATCTATCGTAACAACTTTTATACATAATATTTATTTTAAATTTTGACAATAGTCGAATTATTGTTGTGACAAGATAAATGAAACGCCCTGTATATATGTGCTCGTTTACGCAATTAAATCTATTGGGAGCATTATACATCTCTAAAAGGACAATAAGTCGTTTTTAAGAATAGTTTTATAATGCTGTTTAAATATCTCCACAGCATTGGATAATGTCGAAGTTTTTAACAGAATTCAACAGCTGCTCCTTTAGTCCTAGTGAATCCGAAGACGTTCTAATTTTCGGATATTAGAGCATAAGCTATTATGTTTCATTTCCTTAAACGATGGTTAAAAATGTACAGTACTTTTACCTTAAGAGCAATTTTAAGAAAAAATTGCCTATTTTTCTACTTCTTCAATGTATTCAAGAGAAAAATGAAACTTGAGATAATACGTAAAATCTTTAGTTTACTAGGCTAAATACTAAATAGTTAATTTGTTATAATCAGTTGCGCCATTCGAATAGGTATTGAAAAATAACAAAAGTCGCTGACAAAAAAATTTATTTTACATCTAAAATTTTATACAAAGTCTTATTAAAAATAAATAATTAAAGTACGGACTACAATAAATACTAAATAAAATTAATTTACATCGCCACTCAATAATAATGCTAACGGAACTTAACGTTACACAGATTTTCTGTGGGAATAATTTCAACATAATATGTAACATGTGTGTACCTATATTATAAAGGTTGATTACTTATTCGAGTTAATTATACTTGCAATTAAACTTCTTCAATACAAAAATTAAATTTTTGAGCGTTTTAACGTTAAGAGTCGAACTGAAAGAAATATTTCGTAATGCGCCTAAAAAGTTGATGTAAGTTAATCTAATAAATTAAATAACGAAATATTAAAGCGGTAAAAATTAATTATAGTTAATTTTGTTTTTTTAAAAGAACAAGAAGGACAGTTAAAAATTAAAACATAAAATAGATTAAGATCGAAAAAAATTTATTTTATTCAACATGCCGTGAAATTTATCGATAGAGTAAATGTATCGATAATAGAAAATAAGTAATGGTCAAAAGCCGTGTTTAGTTTGTTAAGTATAGATTACAGATCATATTATTTATTGCAACTAGCTGACCTTGTGTAAATGCTATAAAAAATTACTATTAAGTACCTGTTGCAGTAGATACATAAATGTAGCTCCTGTTTACATAAATAGTTAAACTGTTACAACTTAAACAAATTATTTTATTTTATCGAGTACAAAAAATTTGACTAAATTATTATATTTTCATGCTTGAGTACCTCTAAAATGGCCTTTATTTATTATTTTCTTTCAAATGTACAGAAAAGGCTAATTAAAAGTGATCAATATTAAGGTGTTTCTCTATAACTCTCTCTATGCCTTAACATGGGTCGTTATATCTAACGTATTTATTATAATTTCTCATCAGTTAGTAGAGATGTTTAGATGTTAGACGTTAAATATTACGTTCCATTAATAAAACAGAAGATTTCTGATTTACAGATAAAGTCTTGATTCGTTCCATCAAATCTCAAGGTGCGTGGAACGCACTATACACTGTTTATAAAGTACAGGAATTAGGGTTTACATTGGTCAAGTAGCATTCCAGTCCAATGATCTCGTCCAGCGATGGATTATGACTGGAAAAATGTAAACAGTGGTTCTATTACATACAGTTGTTGATACAGTGACTGGATTCTTCATTATTAATTATTCTTCAACTGTTTTGTTTTTTGTTTACTTTTGTTTTATTAATAAGTTTGAAAAACAAAAGAAACCTTTTCTAGGCCTTTTAGAGCAATTTGTTTTTGATCACTTTTAAACATTTTGTTTAAATTATTAATTATCTAATAAAGCTAAAATTAATTACGATATATTTTATTATATTTAATCGCCGAATTACGAGTTTTTTCTATCTACAAAATTAATTTTTTCGACTTTTGGTTTAACTACTTCTTTTTTCTCCTTTCATATTTAAATAAAAATAGTATAATAGTCCACATTATTACCGCATAATTAAAACATTCTTAAGGAATGCAGATTAATCCGTTATACGCATTTAAATGTAGGAGTGTAAAAATTCATGCGTAAACACTTATTATAATTAAAGCATCCAATTTTTTTATAATTAAAAAAAAGCGAAACTAAATCGATTTGTTTTGCACATGTTTCAATATCGATAATTATAGGAAATATTCAACATGACACTTAAGTTTATTTATAATTTTAATAAAATATAAATCACTTTATCAAGTTTTGAATAAAATTAGATCACATTTCACCTCTTCGATTAACCTTCCGTTTAAGGGTAGAAATTTTGCAAAGCGTCACTATAAAGGGAATTGTACGAATCTCTTAAAACAAATATATCTTCAGGTTTTCCATTAAATTGGTATTTCCCTGGTAATCTATGTATTGTTGAATCTGCATGATCTGGTTTTGGTTTCGGTTTTACTTGTTTCTTCGGAGGCGGTAAAATTGGTATAGGTGGAGGTGTTGGTATAGCTCCTGGAAATTGTTGTATCCCCGACGTCCATTGATAAATTGTAGACGGCTTACCATTCGAAACAAAACTAACCGGTAAATTTAAAAATTGATTCATAGGATGAGGCGACGGTTGCGACACATAACCGAGTCCTGGAATAAACATGTACGGTTGTGGAGGCAACCTTATGTAATAAATAGGCGAATTGTAAGACGATTGTTGCTGCCTATTTGGATTTTGATATCCTTTTCTGGACGGAATCGTTCTACTTAATTCGTTCTCATCAACATCTAAACCAACATAATCGTCAGTTTCTAATTCGTATGGATTATAATCGATTTCTTCTGGTTGATAATAATCGAAATACGCCGGAAGTGACTTTTGTTTACTAACTGCAGGTGCTGACGAACTCAGGCTGATTACGAAAACCAATGGAAACAGTCTTGAAATCATTTTTCTGTAACAAAAAGAAATTTTCTTTTAATTCCAATATTTGATAAACAGTTTTGAGTTTATGCTACTTTAAAGAATATTTTGACGTTTTTTGGGACTCAGGATATCAAAATGCAAGAAAAACTTACAATGGCTGCTTGTTTTCTTGGAATATTGGCACTTTAACTTACTGTCTAAACTTCTATTCAGCTATAGAGAATATCGGCTATTATCTCGCCTTGTCTACGTTTCAAATTAAGCTATAGAGAAAATCAACCGTTATCTCGACTTTTTCAAATGTAACACCCTATATTTTTTTATAATTTTGGATTCCTAAAATAATTATCATCAAATTTTCTGTACGGTTTGATAAAACTAAAACTAACTGTTCCTGAGATATTGACCCTTAAACTTATTGTTAAGCTGCTAATTGAGCTATAGAGAAAATCAGCAATTATCTCGACTTTTTCAAATGTAACACCCTGTATTTTTTTTATAATTTTGGATTGTTAAAATAATTAACATCAAATTTCATGTACTGTTTGATAAGACTAAAACTAACCGTTCCTGAGATATTGTCCCTTAAACTTATTGCTAAGCTACTAATTGAGCTATAGAGAAAATCAGCAATTATCTCGACTTTTTCAAATGTAACACCCTGTATTTTTTTATAATTTTGGATTGTTAAAATAATTAACATCAAATTTCATGTACTATCTGATAAGATTAAAACTAACCGTTCCTGAGATATTGTCCCTTAAACTTATTGCTAAGCTGCTAATTGAGCTATAGAGAAAATCAGCAATTATCTCGACTTTTTCAAATGTAACACCCTGTATTTTTTTATAATTTTGGATTGTTAAAATAATTGACATCAAATTTCATGTACTGTCTGATAAGACTAAAACTAACCGTTCCTGAGATATTGTCCCTTAAACTTATTGCTAAGCTGCTAATTGAGCTATAGAGAAAATCAGCAATTATCTCGACTTTTTCAAATGTAACACCCTGTATTTTTTTATAATTTTGGATTGTTAAAATAATTAACATCAAATTTCATGTACTGTCTGATAAGACTAAAACTAACCGTTCCTGAGATATTGTCCCTTAAACTTATTGCTAAGCATCTAATTGAGCTATAGAGAAAATCAGCAATTATCTCGACTTTTTCAAATGTAACACCCTGTATTTTTTTATAATTATGAATTGTTAAAATAATTAACATCAAATTTCATGTACTGTCTGATAAGACTAAAACTAACCGTTCCTGAGATATTGTCCCTTAAACTTATTGCTAAGCTGCTAATTGAGCTATAGAGAAAATCAGCTATTATCTCTACTTTTTCAAATGTAACACCCTGTATTTTTTTATAATTTTGGATTGTTAAAATAATTAACATCAAATTTCATGTACTGTTTGATAAGACTAAAACTAACCGTTCCTGAGATATTGTCCCTTAAACTTATTGCTAAGCTACTAATTGAGCTATAGAGAAAATCAGCAATTATCTCGACTTTTTCAAATGTAACACCCTGTATTTTTTTATAATTTTGGATTGTTAAAATAATTAACATCAAATTTCATGTACTATCTGATAAGATTAAAACTAACCGTTCCTGAGATATTGTCCCTTAAACTTATTGCTAAGCTGCTAATTGAGCTATAGAGAAAATCAGCAATTATCTCGACTTTTTCAAATGTAACACCCTGTATTTTTTTATAATTTTGGATTGTTAAAATAATTGACATCAAATTTCATGTACTGTCTGATAAGACTAAAACTAACTGTTCCTGAGATATTGTCCCTTAAACTTATTGCTAAGCTGCTAATTGAGCTATAGAGAAAATCAGCAATTATCTCGACTTTTTCAAATGTAACACCCTGTATTTTTTTATAATTTTGGATTGTTAAAATAATTAACATTAAATTTCATGTACTGTCTGATAAGACTAAAACTAACCGTTCCTGAGATAATGTCCCTTAAACTTATTGCTAAGCTACTAATTGAGCTATAGAGAAAATCAGCAATTATCTCGACTTTTTCAAATGTAACACCCTGTATTTTTTTATAATTTTGGATTGTTAAAATAATTAACCGCAAATTTCATATACTGTCTGATAAGACTAAAACTAACCGTTCCTGAGATATTGTCCCTTAAACTTATTGCTAAGCTGCTAATTGAGCTATAGAGAAAATCAGCAATTATCTCGACTTTTTCAAATGTAACACCCTGTATTTTTTTATAATTTTGGATTGTTAAAATAATTGACATCAAATTTCATGTACTGTCTGATAAAGACTAAAACTAACCGTTCCTGAGATATTGTCCCTTAAACTTATTGCTAAGCATCTAATTGAGCTATAGAGAAAATCAGCAATTATCTCGACTTTTTCAAATGTAACACCCTGTATTTTTTTATAATTTTGGATTGTTAAAATAATTAACATCAAATTTCATGTACTATCTGATAAGATTAAAACTAACCGTTCCTGAGATATTGTCCCTTAAACTTATTGCTAAGCTGCTAATTGAGCTATAGAGAAAATCAGCAATTATCTCGACTTTTTCAAATATAACACCCTGTATTTTTTTATAATTTTGGATTGTTAAAATAATTAACATCAAATTTCATGTACTGTTTGATAAGACTAAAACTAACCGTTCCTGAGATATTGTCCCTTAAACTTATTGCTAAGCTGCTAATTGAGCTATAGAGAAAATCAGCAATTATCTCGACATTTTCAAATGTAACACCCTATATTTTTTTATAATTTTGGATTGTTAAAATAATTAACTTCAAATTTCATGTACTGTCTGATAAGACTAAAACTAACCGTTCCTGAGATAATGTCCCTTAAACTTATTGCTAAGCTGCTAATTGAGCTATAGAGAAAATCAGCAATTATCTCGACTTTTTCAAATGTAACACCCTGTATTCTTTTATAATTTTGGATTGTTAAAATAATTAACATCAAATTTCATGTACTGTTTGATAAGACTAAAACTAACCGTTCCTGAGATATTGTCCCTTAATCTTATTGCTAAGCTGCTAATTGAGCTATAGAGAAAATCAGCAATTATCTCGACTTTTTCAAAAGTAACACCCTGTATTTTTTTATAATTTTGGATTGTTAAAATAATTAACATCAAATTTCATGTACTGTCTGATAAGACTAAAACTAACCGTTCCTGAGATAATGTCCCTTAAACTTATTGCTAAGCTGCTAATTGGGCTATAGAGAAAATCAGCAATTATCTCGACTTTTTCAAATGTAACACCCTGTATTTTTTTATAATTTTGGATTGTTAAAATAATTAACATTAAATTTTATGTACTGTCTGATAAGACTAAAACTAACCGTTCCTGAGATAATGTCCCTTAAACTTATTGCTAAGCTACTAATTGAGCTATAGAGAAAATCAGCAATTATCTCGACTTTTTCAAATGTAACACCCTGTATTTTTTTATAATTTTGGATTGTTAAAATAATTAACATCAAATTTCATATACTGCCTGATAAGACTAAAACTAACCGTTCTTGAGATATTGTCCCTTAAACTTATTGCTAAGCTGCTAATTGAGCTATAGAGAAAATCAGCAATTATCTCGACTTTGTCAAATGTAACACCCTGTATTCTTTTATAATTTTGGATTGTTAAAATAATTAACATAAAATTTCATGTACTGTTTGATAAGACTAAAACTAACCGTTCCTGAGATATTGACCCTTAAACTTATTGCTAAGCTGCTAATTGAGCTATAGAGAAAATCAGCATTTATCTCGACTTTTTCAAATGTAACACCCTATATTTTGTTAATAATTTTGGATTTTTAAAGTAATTAAATAATTTTTTTAACTAATTTTCAGATAAAGATTCCTTAAAATGCCCAAAGCCAACAACTTTCTTGTTTTAAACGGAACAATATTATAATTTAATTTAGGCCGGTCACATACTTATACGACATGTCGAATGAATTTTGTTTACGACGTGTGTTGGATGCTCGTCGCAAACAAAATGTTGTAGACAAAACCTTTGTACTCGCACACCAGTTCGACACGATATGTCGTCAGATGAAGATGCATTAATACTTACGGTATTATTACAGCGAAGAAAAAAGAAAAAGCGAAAATACTGGGTGCACCCATACAGTTCTGCCAATCTGCATAGAAGCATAGTTACAAGTTGCACCAGTAATGAAATGCTTATAGACGCAGAAAAATTTAGGTTGTTCTATTTTTCTACTATTTGCACAAACTTGATGTTAGATGCAAAAGAATCAGCACTTGCTTCCATTTTTAACAAAAAGGAAGAAAATTTATAGACAAAATTAATAACAAATAATTACTTATTCACAGTTCAAGCAACAAATGTCGTTTGAAATTGGAACATGCACGGTCGTATGAAATTTGTTTACGACACGTTTTATCTTGTTTGCGACGTGTTTGATGAGTGTGTGAGGCCGGTCACATACTTATACGACATGTCGAATGAATTTTGTTTACGACGTGTGTTGGATGCTCGTCGCAAACAAAATGTTGTAGACAAAACCTTATACTCGCACACCAGTTCGACACGATATGTCGTCAGATGAAGATGCATTAATACTTACGGTATTATTACAGCGAAGAAAAAAGAAAAAGCGAAAATACTGGGTGCACCCATACAGTTTAAATTTAACCCATACAGAATTTGGCGGTTAGAATAATCTTCAAGAGTGTGATCATATAACACTTTATATTTTTCTACTACATATTTGCACAAACTTTATGTTAGATGCAAAAGAATCAGCACTTGCTTCCATTTTTAACAAAAAGGAAGAAAATTTATAGACAAAATTAATAACAAATAATTACTTATTAACAGTTCAAGCAACAAGTGTCGTTTGAAATTGGAACATGCACGGTCGTATGAAATTTGTTTACGACACGTTGTATCTTGTTTGCGACGTGTTTGATGAGTGTGCGAGTCTACATAAAAATGCAAGTGTTGCAATTTGAGAGGACATGTCGGCGACGTGTCGTCAACAAAAGTCGTATAAGTATGTGACCGGCCTGAGTCTACATAAAAATGCAAGTGTTGCAATTTGAGAAGACATGTCGGCGACGTGTTGTCAACAAAAGTCGTATAAGTATGTGACCGGCCTTAGTAGTAAACAAAATAATTGTATTTCATTATCTGAACATCTTGTCTACAAGTAAACTTATAAACGATTTAATTCATCTTCTCTTTAGAATCCAAGTCATAGCTTAAAACATAACAATTAATAAAGGAAATTTTCAAGATTATAAGGTTGTTATTTTCCAAGTCGTGATTAGTCAATGTCAATTTAAAATTAATTTAAAGTTTATATAAAAAAAACTGCAATAGTAAAGTCATCATTATAAACGAAAGTTTTTGATGATGGGTATCCGAATGAAATGTTTGAAATATTTTCATTATAAATTCCATATAAGTTAATGGCGCTAAGAATTAATCTTTAAATAAATTATGAAATAAAGTAACTCGGATATTAAATTAGTATTATAACGTCTTGGTTTAATGAGGGATATTTTTCATCTTTTTTATTATTTATCTACAACAAGCTATAGGACTAATTGATACTTAATGAATTCATAATTTCGAATTAATTTCTTGATGATGTTGTTTTGGCTTTTCTGTGAGAATATATTTCAAAATAGGCATTGACCCCATGGAAATCCAAAAAAAATGCTCTTTACAATTTTATAACAGTCGATACTACAAAGCTCTTGATTAAGTTAGTTGGGCTTTAAAAAAGAGGAACTTTTGATTGTATTAAATAGGCGTGGGATAGTTAGGGGAAAATACTTTCTATTTTGTATTTTTTAAGTCGACAAGAAATTCCAAATGTAGAAAAACTTTTTTGAATAAAAGTTCTTACTAAAAAATCTTATTGGTATGATAATCTGTGGTAATCTTAGTAATTTATACTTGTAGCAATTTATAAGGTTAACTTAAGCTACTTGAGATTTTCTCTACTACATAAGTAAATGAAAAGTTACAAAGTAGCCATATAAAACATGGTATGGCGTGATAGATAATCACAGAGGTAAATTATTTAAATTTATATCAAGTGATGGAAAAAAAGTTTCGCATTTATAACAGTTAATTTACAAGTCTGTTTAATAAGAATTGAGAGTTTTCTGGAAAATCGAAACGAAAAAAAAAACGGAATAAAATTGCCACTCAATTTAATAATAATTATTCCTAACTTCGAGTTAAAACATTAACATTATTCTCTCGTAAATTCCATAGAATTAAAATAATAAAACAAAAGAACGCTCATTGTAATTTATGAAAAACAAAAGAAAATTAGTCAAGATAACCGATGTGAAAGACTAAAATAGTAATCTTGTTGTAACCTATAGGCTTTTCAATAGTCAATACGAATAATTTAATGTCAATTTACATATTTGTTTAAAAACAAATCACGATATGCCTCAAACGAGTTTTTAATTTTTTAACTAATTGAAATAAATTATTCTCTTTGAGGTAAAATAAAATGTTTAAGTGGATCAACGTTCTACTACTATTAGTTCAAAAAATTGAATTGTCCTTTTTAATCTTAAAAATTAAAGCTGTTACTTTCAACTTTCTATAATTACTTTAGTAATGCGTGAATATCGAGAAAATGCGTTATTTGACCTTATGTTAAAGAAGGTTTTATAAAACTAAAACTAGCCGTTCCTGAAATATTGCTACTTAAACTTTGTCTATAGTTCTAACTGAGCTATAGAAAAAAACAGCCATTTTCTTAACTTTTTCAAATATAACACTCTTTATACCTACTTTTACAATTTTGAATTCTTGAAATAATTACCATCAAATTATATATAAGGTTTGATTAAACTAAAATTAGCCGTTCCTGAGATATTGTCGCTTAAACTTCGTCTATAGTTGTAACTGAGCTTTAGGAAAAATCAGCTATTTTCTTGACTTTTTCAAATGTAACACCCTATATATTTTTACAATTTTGAATTCTTAAAATAATTACCATCAAATTCTATGTAGAATTTGATTAAACTAAAATTAGCCGTTCCTGAGATATTGACGCTTAAACTTCGTCTATAGTTCTAACTGAAATACATGGAAAATAGCCATTTTCTTGTCTTTTTCAAATGTAACAACCTATATGTTTTTTCAGCTTTAGATTCTTAAAGTAATTATCATCAAATTGTATATAAAGTTTGATAAATTAAAACTAACCGTTCATGAGATATTGACGCTTAAACTTCGCCTATAGTTCTAACCGAGCTATATGAATAATCAGCTATTTTCTTGATTTTTCCAAATGTAACACCCTATATGTTTTTACAGTTTTGAATTCCTAAAATAATTACCATCAAATTTTATATAAGGTTTGATGAAACTTAAATTAGCCGTTCCTGAGATATTGACGCTTAAACTTCGCCTATAGTTCTAAATTGAGCTATACAGAAAATCAGCTTATGTTACATTAGTGTACCTAATTTATAGATAATTGAACTGTTTATAAATTCTGGTTATAGTAGGACACACATTAAAAATTAATTTGGAATTTTGATGTCTCTTTGAGCGACCATCAAGGTAAAAAAGCATTAATTAAGAGCATAAAATCAATAAGCTGCGTTTAAATTGCCTTTTTCTTTTGAAAAACAACTAAAAAGTGTACATAACGCAATTAAAAATTGCTCAATAATTTTAAACTTAACGGAATGATGTATTTTAATGCATTTTTCTCAACAAAATGTTCTTCAATTAGGTAAAATGCATGTCACTGTTACAACTTTTTCTAATTGAAAAATTACAGTTAATAAATTGACTTTTGAAAAAAAGATGGTTCTATTCACCCATCTTTTATGATCGGTTGCACACAATCATCTTAATCGTGATTTATTAAACTGCACACTTGTTAATATGCAATTTAATTGAAAGTTTTTTTTTATAATTTTTCATTTTTATAATGAATAACTGTGAAATCACTTATTATGGTTTGTGTTGTGGGAAAAAGTGTAAATAAACGTCAACTTTTGAATAAAAAAGTTAACCTGATTAAAATGTTAAATACATGTTATAGTGTATTGATATGGTTAAATAAAGAAAAAAAAAGTCAATTTTAGATTAATATTGTATGATGGCAGCTGTTATAACAGTAATTACACATATTTACGATGACAATAACGAACAATCTCAGGTACTTCATAAATTTATGGAGGCTTTTTAACTTGTTTAATTGAAAGCACAGATTACAGTTAATAAAAATTTTAATTTAAGTTAATTTTAATAATTTGTTACAGGTAATTGATTTGATTAGATAGTGTGTATTTAATTGGTATCATTTCAAACTATCAATTAATTAATGCTAGAGAGAAAGTTCTTGGCATTAATAGGTATTAAAAAGGGACACGTTCAAATCATCATGACTTTTGATCAGACACTCTGATATGTTGCCATAATAGGACATAATTTTTAATAGAAAAAAATTGGTCCTATTTTGGATAAAACAGACAGTAAAGTATAAAGTGTTGGGTATCATCAGCAGATAGCTAATTTTGTTAATCGACAATAGTGTGAAATAATAGATATTTATAGGATTGATACAATTACCAATTTTCAAGTTTTATTTTTTATTGCAAAATAAATGACAGATTTTTTATATTTTGACATTCAAAAAATAATAACTCCGGTCCTTGGACTATTCTAAGGAATAAAACGCATGGTAATCGATAGACAATAGTGATGTCTATAACATATCC
Source organism: Malthinus seriepunctatus (assembly GCA_963924605.1). Taxonomy (NCBI): domain Eukaryota; kingdom Metazoa; phylum Arthropoda; class Insecta; order Coleoptera; family Cantharidae; genus Malthinus; species Malthinus seriepunctatus. The sequence continues at coordinate 20,831,949 of OZ004603.1, forward strand.
AAAAATGAAAAAAAGGGCCGAAACAAATTTTGAGAAAATCCATTTCAAAATTTTGTTCTACTTTCAGCTATTAAAGTTAGGCAAGTTTGAAACAATTTCAATTATCGATTAGATTAGGGTGAAAGCCCTTTATTTTAGCTATAAACAATGCCCCTTTGAAATTTTTATAATAATTATTACCAACCAAGTTATAAGGGAAAAACTACAAAATGGGATCGTTGTATTGGTTCCAATTTAAAAATAATTTTTTTTTGTATGATCTTTGAAGTATATGAAATCTATGAAAAAGTAAGAATGGATAAACCTTTTATAGATATTTAAATTTGAATAACAGTATTCGTCAATGCCAATTACTTAAACCTTTTTTCTTCCTCTTTAATGTGTAATTATAAATGTTAAATTAACGAAACAGGCGTTAGAATGCAATTTTTGACACAACAGTCACCTGTCAGGTACTTAGTGTAAGTATTTCGATATCAAAACCCATTAAACGTTGTGATGTGTTTTACTTACAATGTAACAAAGTTGTAAATAAACACAATTAAAAGAAGTTAGTTAAATGATGCTGTTAAGTGTTACTAATTTTGAACCATAACCTCTCAGAATACCAAGATTCTTACATTTTGATTAAATATTAATTAAATTCGAATACCTAAGTACTCTCTTTGGCTTGTCACATACCTACTTATACTAACGTTGATGCCTCTGGATATCATCTGTAATTAACCACCCTGTCACGGGGTATCTTTAATTTCTTCTGTTGAGTTAAACTTTTTTAAGAGGGCGATTTGTAACGAATGGGCGAGAAAGTTGATATTAAGACATTCCGCTCGTAACCTTTGGCGACTTTAATATTCGGTTGATATCACCAATAGTCATAATTACTGATAGGGTAAGGTTCAAAGAAGGCAATGACATATTTGTATATAGGAAAAAGAGCCTAATTAGTGAAAAAAGTTCGATAGAACTTGGTGGAATTTAAAAAAGCAAAAGATGTTGGGTATAAACAACATTCTCTAATTAGACATATAAATATGTCATTGCCTTCTTTGAACCTTACCCTATCATGAATTATGGCTATTAGCGATATCAACCGGATATTAAAGTCACTAACGGTTAAGAGTGGAATGTCTAAATTTCAACATTCTTGCCTATTCGTTAGAACTCCGCAGCCACTTTAATTTTTTGAAACCCCCTAGTTGGGGTCCCGTTGGTTGTTGGGCACTGCCTGGGCACGGGCCTGAGTATATTTAAGTTTTTAAATCACTGAAGTATAATTTAAAGCGTCTCTTGGATGAACTAGGTACTAGAAGAATCAAATAGCATGAATTATAAATTAGGTTTGCTTTTACTAATAAGAGTGGTACGCAATACGCACTAATGGTCTATTTAATATTAACAGTGCGTATCAGCGAAAGTACAACATATCTTGAAATTAAAAAGTAATTAAAATTTTTTTTAAATTATTAATTTATTCAAAAATTAAGATAATTATACTACTTATGAAAATATATTAATTTCGAGTGTGGGCTACTAATTTACATTGGTATTAATTTTTTGGCAATTTAAAAAATTTTTGTTTGGACGAAGAATGTTTGTTTTTTAGGTCGCAAATCGGTTTATTTAACATTTAAAAATCAGTTATGCAAATATTTTTATTTATTAATCAAAAACAGTTTTAAAAAAAATTGTTTTCTTAAAACTTGCATCTTGCATTTATAACTGCACTTAAAATATTATTTAGCTGCACTTGTTCGTTTTTACCAGCTATAAAATTTTGATATCTTAATATGTTAGTATATAAATTTTTTTCCAATAATTTCATTGTGAGTCATTAAAATTTTATAATTAGCTCTCATTTTTTTTCAATAATCGAACAGAAATTATTAAGAAGTTCGTGTTCTTTTTAACCAAAACATTTACGTATTTTAAACGAACCTTCGATTATATTAATTAATTTTGTAAGAAAAAGTTGATTGGAGTACTAATTCGATGTTTTAGTTTTAATGCAATCATCAAATACGACAGGATGTACAAAAAAGTCATTTTTGATTTCTTTTAAGCTCCAGTTATTGTGGACGAAAAAGAAACAAATTTTTAGGATTTTTATTTGAAAATTTTCATGCAAAGCAACCCTAACAGGCACGTAATTAGCTTACTAAAATCAGGTGGGCACTCTTGGTGGCGACAGTTTTTTTTTAGTGGGCCAAATACGTAATAGCCCATAAAAATTTTGAAAGATAAAATCTTTTGTGTGGAATGCTGTAAATATCGGAATTTTTGCTTATTATCACTTTTCCAGAACGGACCAGCAAAATTTTAGGTGGACCTGGGCCCACCCTAGCCCTCCCGTATTTATTTCCTGAACCTTAAAAAAACGGTTTTTCAATTTTCTCCAAAATAATTTAAATAAACCAATTTTTCGAACTTTTGCCAAAGATTTTTCACCATAGCATTGGCGCCAGCAATGTTGGCGTTCTTATGTATCTCGTCGAGGTCTCTTAAATCTTCTTAATTAAAAGCAATAAAAGACTGTAATCGTAAATTAATTTGATATAATTTAATGCAAGGAAAGATGTTTAAATTAAAATTAATAAATTATAAAAAGTTTTGTGATGCAACTCAACGCGTATTGGCGTTGCTTGGAGCCATATTTTGATGTGGATGATTTTAAAAAGTTTCGTAATAAAAAAATATTAATAGAGTGTTTTACTATAAGAATTGATATGCTTAAAAGTGATAACCAGTATAATGTATGAGGAAAAAAAAATTTAAATGATTTGTATTGCGATGCAACTTTCAAAACATTTTATTAACTCTCGAAGAGAATTTTATTATAAAAAGATATTAAGTTATTAACGATCTTGATTTACTACTTATCCGTATTTTATTTAATGTAGATGTAAGTATAGTCAAATACTAATAGGTTTGAAAATAAAATTTAAATTGTTTGTTTTGAACGATTGTGGTGTGTGTAGCGTTGCGGACACTTTATTCATAAAATCACTTTTTAATAAATTTAAAAAACAAGAATATTGGAGTAATTCAAGCACAACAAAGTACTTACTACTTAAAAAAACTGATATTTGCATTATATAGGGCAAATTTGTCAATTTTTGAAAACTTAAACGCTTCAGAAGGTTATAGGGAGATTAGAGAGGTTAGGTGCGTTCGGATGCAGCGTTCACGCTGTTTTAATTTAAATAGCTAAAAAAAATTAGTTAGTAATACTTTGTAATAGGCACTTTCGTTATTTTGTAAAATACCTAATTTGAAAAACGACAAGCAATTATTATCTCAAAGCTTCTCGTTATGCCGACTATAACTTCATCAAGTTAACGTTAAAATCGCGCCTGACCTACTGTCGAATGTATAAGCATATATTAAACGATTTTGACGTCTTTTTGCATTTTATAGTTAATATTAACTCCTTTTATTTTAAAATCCATGAAATTAAATTGTAAGTTGTACACTGATGTCGAGTGACAATAATCTAAAACCGTCGACGAGTAAGTTAATTATTATAAGAGCTATACAATGCAGTCAGCTGATATAGGAAAATTGGGCAAAATTAGATGACCAGAAAACATAGATATTCTCAAAAAAATTTTTAAACTCTCCTAATTTGTAGCGTAACGTAACGCAACATAACGTAGCATAACATAAGGTAACATAACAAAATATAATGTAACAAAACCTAACGTAACAAAACATAACGCAACAAAACATAGAGTAACATAACGTAAAATAACATAACATAACGTACCATAGCATAACGTAACATAGCATAACGTAACATAGCATAACCTAACATAGCATAACGTAACATAACGTAACAACATAACGTAACATAACGTAACATAACGTAACATAACGTAACAACATAACGTAACAACATAACGTAACAACATAACGTTACAAAACATAACGCAATATAACATAACAACGTAAAATAGCAAAACGTAACATAGCATAATGTAACATAACGTAACATAACGTAACAAAACGTAACGCAACAAAACATAGCGTAATACAACATAACATAAAAAAACGTAACATAGCAAAACGTAACATAGCATAATGTAACATAACGTAACATAACATAACAAAACATAACGCGACAAAACATAGCGTAACATAACGTATTATAACATAATATAACGTAAAATAGCAAAACGTAATAAGGCATAACGTAACATAACATAACAACATAACAAAACATAACATAACACAACAAAACATAGCGTAACATAACGTATTATAACATAATATAACGTAAAATAGCAAAACGTAATAAGGCATAACGTAACATAACATAACAACATAACAAAACATAACATAACACAACAAAACATAGCGTAACATAACGTAATTTGTCATCATTTGTCATCTCATCTCATCTGTCATCTCATTTTATGTGTCAGTCGTATCTGTCATTTAATCTGTCATTCTATTTGTACTCATCCTATCTATTAAATTCATCTGTGAGACGAGATGATATAAGGCATGACAGACTTGATAACAGATGGGATGACAGATGACCTTTATGACATTTCAAATGGCAGCTGAAATGACATATGGCATGACAGCTGAGGTAATGCATTTTGTTAATTACAGGCTTGGTTGAGCCAATGGGGCCTCAGTATGCATTATTCATGTAATCATGTAATCAGGTAATTCATTTTCAAACTACAGTCGAAAAACAAAATTCCCAAATTTCGCTCTTTTTTTGCGTTACTAAAACTTAAACGCGCGCTACTTTCTCTCTGTCCGTCTCTGTCTGTTTATGCCTCTTCTATCTATGAATATCATCTGTCAGTTTTATATTATGTCATATCATCTCATCTATCATTTCCTTTCATTTGTCATCTCATTTTATGTATCAGTCTTATCTGTCATTTAATCTGTCATTCTATCTGTTACTCATTCTATCTGTCACTTATTCTATCTGTCAAATTCATCTGTGAGATATGATGACATAAGGCATTAGACTTGATGACAGATGGAATGACAGATGACCCTTTTGACATATGAAATGATATATGGCATGACAGATAAGGTAATGCATTTTGTTAATTACAGACTTGGTTGAGCCAATGAGGCCTTAGTATGCATTCTCATGCATACATGTGTCATCATATCTTTTTTAACATCAAACTGCAATAAACTAATTTTTACTAATTTTGTATACATATGCGAGGTATTGCATTGACAGCGTCGATATGTTGGGTGACACTAATGAACCCCCCTCTGACATTGACATATGGTGTCAGATGACGACATTGACATATGGTAACTATGCTGACAAAATGACATTTGACACTCTATAACTATGGTGACAAACTACTCCCCATTTCATTAAACCAATTCCTATCCTACCCCCCACTCTCTCTTTTTTTTCCTGTTTGTTTCGGACCTTACTGCGCATTTCCGATGATCCATGTGCTTTTTATTGTGTGGATCTCGGTAACCACTCTGAATTTTTAAATTTTCTAAACGGATTATTTTTGTTATAGGTAGTTCAACCCATTTCGTAACTCCGTTTTGGAGATCCTAATGTGCCCCTATTTTTTACCAATATTTGTTGTATAATTTTCTTTCTCAAAATAAAATCAAATTATACGATATCTTAACGGAAATTAATAATCTGTTTAAAATCAATTGATTAAATCAATAAATTTATTTAATAATAGTCAATTTTATTAATAACTAATAACTTTTGTGAGTTGGAACGACGAATAAAAAAAGACTTAAATTATTAATAGATTCTTGCAGCTTATATAATATTATCATACACGCCTACAATTTCTAACATGGTAAAACACAATTTTCATCAATAAAATAAGAAGGATATAAGGAGGTGGATAAGTAATACAAAAAAAAATAACTTGTGTCTTATTAACTCTCTGTGAACGTTTTCAGTTTACTGTTAACAGATAGTTGCATAATAAACAGCTAAGATATGGGTGAGTTCATATGGTTTTATTCTCTTAAAACAATGCAAATCGTATAGGAAATTTTCGCATGCGTGTTTTTAATTGACGATATTTAATTTTCATTAAACATGTCCTTTATTAGCGTAATAGTAATAATAAGTTATGCATATCGGTAGTATCAAATTTCATTAAAAAGTAAAAATAACAAAACCATCTTCTGCTCAAGAACTCATGCAAATTAATTTCAATTAACGTTAAATAATTTTATCAACTATTTTATTATAATTGGTTTAGATTTCATTGTTACAATTTTTTTCTCATTGGCAATTCTTTCATCAAATGCTTTCAATTAAATTGTACATAATAATATACTGCCAATTATATGTTGTTGAATCGTAAATTAATTTTCTATTGTTGACAGTCAGCGCGGAAATTATAATTATTAATTATAAGTTACGATTAATTCGCCCACTTTTATTATTATGTGGGACTAAATGCAAATTTTTATGTTAATTTAAGAAATGCACACTATTAATTTCGATTTTTGCATTTTATCTTCTAAACAGTTATCGAGTTGCAATTTTACGTGAAGGAAGCATCTCTGCAGAAAGACCGGACAAGCGCACGAACGCTTAGACCTACAGATGAGCAGATAGATTCACTGGGTTAAGAATTAAACGACGGTGCATGTTTAGCATTTTAGCAACGAACGATCATGCAGACGGATAAAGATGAGTTCCTTTGCTTAGTTTAAGTAAAATGTAAAATGTCAGCTTTTTAAATAGACTTAAGACATCTTTCTCTAGTGTCTTTGATGTACTACGTTGGGCACCTCTGTCTCTAGGGGAGATATCGTGAAAGAAGGCAGATAGGCAGACGGAATGATAGATGGACAGATGAATCGTCAGATGGGCGGATGACCGGCAGATGGACAGGCAGATAGATGAACACGTGGATGGATGAATAAGCGGATGAACTAACTGATAAACCCATGAAAGGACGGATAGATGGGCTCATAGCCGTGAGATGCACAGGCAGATAGATGAACAGGCGGGTGGATGGATAAGCATATGGACTAACGGATAAACCCATGAAAAGACAAGTGGATGGACGGATGACCAAGCAGTTGGATATATAAATAGATGTAGGGATACACGCGAGTCTCGTAAAATTGCAAGAATCCCACATTCTCGCCTCGCAATAATTGCGAGATACTAGGCGAAAAATGCTAATTTCTCACAAATGAAGCCCTCAATAGATGGACGAATGGGTGAACTAAGAGATTGAGAGATTTTGAAATTTTGACATTCAAAAAATCATAACTCCGGTCCTAACTTTGTAGAAGTTAATAAAAAAACAAAGTTCGATAGAGAATTACGTTGTCTGTAACATATCCAAAAATAAAAAAATTGCATTGAAGAAATTTTGAGAAAATCCATTTTAAAAGTACTAGTCAATTTGGAAAAATTTTAAAAATTGATTAGGTATAGACGAAAGCTCTATATTTTGAACGTATAATCCCGTTTTAAAATTTTTATTATAATAGTTACCGACCAAGTTATGAGGGAAAAACCACAAAATAAGAGAATCGTTGTATATGCCGCCATTTTGAATTAAAACAGTTGAAATTGACAGACAGACAGATGGACAGGCAGATAGATGAACAAGCGGATGGATGGATAAGCGGATGAACTAACGGATAAACACATCGACGGACGGATATATGGGCGGATGGACAATTTGACGGAGGGATGGGCGGATGACCTAGCAGTTGGATAGACGAATTGATGTAGGGATTCACGCGAGTCTCGCAAAATTGCGAGAATATCGCATTCTCGCCTCGCAAAAATTGTAAAATGCGCTCAAGTGAAGCCCTAAATAGATAGACGAATGGATGGACTAAAAGTTTGAGAGATTTTTGAAATTTTGATATTCAAAAAATCATAACTCCGGTCCTGCTCGGTAAAAGTTATTTAAAAAACAGTTCGATAGAGAATTACGTTGTCTGTAACATATCCAAAAATAAAAAAATTGCCTTGAAGAAATTTTGAAAAAATCCATTTTAAAATTTTGACCTATTTTGGTTCCTTAAAGGTAGTCAATTTTAAAAAAAATTAAAAATCGATTAGGTTAGGACGAGAGCCCTATGTATTGAATGTAAAATGCTGCTTTGAAATTTTTATAATAATAGTAACCGACCAAGTTATGAGGGAAAAACCACAAAATGGGAGAATGGTTGTATAAGCCGCCATTTTGAATGTGAAAATTTAAAATTTTTTATTTCAATTTGGGGCTTAGATGTACTATCTCATACCCGAGTAAAAATAACTTCAAAATAAGTTTCCCCTTATTCCTCTTAATCCTCTTATTTTTGAACACCCTGTAGAGATTTTTTAAAAAGCTTTTAGTAGCTAGTTTGCCGATGAAATAATTTGAAAGTGCCGAAAACCAAATTTTATCAAAATCGGTCCAAATCAGACCATCCATACATCTATCTATCTATCTATCCATCCACATCAGTCAAAACTTTTAGAAACGATAAAAAAATTAATAGATAGTATATTTTATAATAAGAGATGAAACATAAATTTTTTTCATGAGATGAGAATTTTTTCATGAGCCGCTGCGGGAGTAAAATAAACTCTTGAGCGAAATATAACGTTTTTATCAGGAGTCATAAATAATGCTATTTGTTCTACGATAATAATTAGTATTTAAATTGACATTTCAAAAGAGGTTTTTTAAAAAACCACTAGATGACGCAAAAGTGACAGCAGTGTCTTAAATTTATTAAAAATTTAAAAATTTATCAGATAAAATAATTAATTAAACATAATACCTATTACTCTCTAGAGAAAAAAATTTTATTTTCGTATCGAGTAAAAGTGGTGACAAAATGCTTACTTTTATAAAGTAGAAAAAATTTTTTTCCCGATTTTTTCACAAGATTTACTAAACAACTGCTTTATCGTGAACAATCCTTCATATTGGTAATCACAATCACCAATATGAAATCGAAGAAGGCAAAATAAGCATGTGTGTGTGTGTAAAAGTGGTTATTCAAACGATTTAACTCTAATAATTGAGGATGCTCAATAAAAAACATTCTTTACATCACCTATACGTTTCAATTTCCAGTTATTGTCTGTGTCTGCCGACTACAAAATAAAAAAATCACATTTTAATAATTATTCCGTAGAAGCTATTGATCTCTAATTCGCAGATCAAAGATAATAATTGGCTTCAATTATCGCCATAAACGAATCCTCTTACAGCATAAAATCACGAATATATTATTTAGAGAAAAAAAATATATACAGAGAGCTCATTTCAATGGTATGCAGTAAAACACAAGTTCCATTACTCTTGTAACACATAATTGTCGATCTTCAAACTTATCTATAAAAATATCAGATTGAGCGATAAAGATAAAATCGATGAATAATATAGACAGTAAAAGTTATACAAAAAACCACTTATTATAAATAAATTGCTTTAGGTTAAGCTATTAATGTAAATTTTTCAAACTATTAGATATTATAAATAGCTTTTGTTTCGAAAAAAAAAAAAAACTTAAAATCGTGACGACACAAAATTGCAATTTGCCAAAGGCAACTTATGTAAACAATCATTACAGATAATTCTTTCCAAAAGAGTTCAAGTTCAAAAACAAATTATTCTTTTTTAACAGAATTTTGTCACAATATAAATATGCATGAGGTGTGACAAATTAAAAATCTTGTGTTGTCGGTACCGTTTGACCCAGAATTTGCAAACTGGGTAAAAATGTGACTTTTGATCAATTCGTAAAATTCCACGTGTGAATTTATAAACGTGTATAAACGTTACTGACAGTAAAGAAACTCTAGCTACTACTCTTAAGTGTTATATTTCTGAGTTGCGTTGTGCATTAGCCTAAATAACACAAATTGACTGATAAACCACAACATGAAGAAGAAGAAAAAGCATAAAGCGAGACTTCGTACGCAGTAAACATTAAGAGAAAAAGTTATGTCACCAAGATTTAAAAATCATCAACTAGTTTAGCAACTAAGCTCAGCTTAAAACAATCGTTGGAATTTCTTAAGCTAAACCATCTGCCTTAAACCTCATAGCATGCAGCTTATAGCCTAGGTCTGAGCCTTGACTGCTAAATTAAAATATTGTGCTCTGATAAACAAAATTTAAACCAATATTTTGAATTTCTGGAATTATAAATCATTTGCCTTAAGCCTTATACCGTACAGCTTACAGCCAAGGTCAGAGCTTTGATTGCAAATTCGAAATATTGAAATAAGCTCAGAAAGTTCAGCTTAAATCAATCATTAGAATATATTGAATTATATCATCTCCCTTAAGGCTTATAGAGTGCAGTATACAGCCAAGGTCCGTGCCTTAACTGCCAATTTGCAACTGGTTCTAAAATAGCAGAGCTTAAATTAATCTTTGGAATTTCATGATTTGTATCCTTTGCTTTAGGCTTTATAGCGTACAGCTTACAGCGAAGGTCAGAGCTTTGATTGCAAATTCTAAATATTTAGATAAGCTCAGAAAGCTCAGCTTAAATCAATCTTTAGAATTTCTTGAATTATATCAACTTCCTTAAAACTTATTGTGAAAAGTTTACAGCCAACGTCCAAGCCTTGGCAGCCAATTAGCAAATTAAGCTTTATAGCTTACAGTTTACAGCCAAGGTCCGAGCTTTGATTACAAATTGGAAAAATTGAGATAAGTTCAGAAAGCCCAGAGGTTAAATCATTCTTTAAAATTTCTTGAATTTAATCATATTCCTTAAGCCTTATATTTTACAGCCAAGGTCAGAGCTTTGATAGCAAAGCTCAGAGAGCTCAGCTTAATTCAATATTTAAAATTTCTTGAATTTTATCGCATTCCTTCTTTCTTATAGCGTGCAGATTACAGCCAAGGTCCGACCCTTGACTGTCAATTGGCAATTTGTGCTTAAATAGTACAGCTTAAATTAATTTTTAAAATTTCTAAAATTATATCATCTGCCTTAAGCTTTATAGCGTAAAGCTTAAAGCCGAGCTCCGAGCTTTGATTGCAAATTCGAAAAATTGAGATAAGCTCAGAAAGTCCTGGTTAAATCATTCTTTAGAATTTCATGATTTGAATCATACCTATTCCTTAAAACCTTGCAGCTTACAGGCAAGGTCTGTGCTTAGATTGCAAATTGGAAACATTACGCTCAGTAAGCCTAGCTGGCTCAGCTTAAATCAATCTTTAGAATTTCTTGATTTTTATCATCTACCTTAAGGCTTATAGCGTACAGCTTACAGCCACGGTCAGAGCTTTTATTGCAAAGTCGAAATATTGAGATAAGCTAAGAAAGCTCAGCTGGCTCAACTTAAAACAACCTTTAGATTTTCTCGATTTTTATCATCTTCCTTAAGGCTTATAGCGTGCAGTTTACAGCCAAGGTCCGAGCCTTGACTGCCAATCTGTAAATTGTGCTTAAATAATCCTGTTTAATTAATTTTTAAAATTCCTAGAATTATATCATCTGCCTTAAGCTTTAGAGGGTACAGCTTACAGCCAAGGACTGAGCTTTGATTACAAATTCGAAAAATTAAGATAAGCTAAAAAATACCAGTTGTACGGCCATGATTATAAAGGACAAATAACGTTTATCTCCATAGTAAAATTTATATTTTGTAAACATGACAACATAGCAACGTTACTAAAGTCAAAGTTTGAAGTTTTAATATAAAAACACCAATTTTTGCTTATGCTATGTTGTCATGTTAACAAAATATAAATTTTACTATAGAGATAAAAGTTATTTGTTCTTTATAATCATGAGCATAAATCATTCTTTAAAATTTCTTGGATTGAAACATATTCCTTAAGCCTTATAGCTTACAAGCAAGGTCAGAGCTTTTATTGCAAATTCTAAATGTTGAGATAAACTCAGGAAGCTTTTGAATATTGCCATTTTCCTTAAGGCTTATAGAGTGCTGTTTACAGCCAAGGTCCGAGCCTTGACTGTCAATTTGCAGTTTGTGCTTAAATAGCTTAAATTAATTTTTAAAGTTTCTAGAATTATATTATCTGCTTTAAGCCTTGTAGCGTAAAGCTTACAGCCAAGGTCTGAACTTTAAATACAAATTCGAAAAATTGAGTTAAGCTCAGAAAGATTAGCTTAAATTATTCTTGGAATTTCCTGAATTAAATCATCTGCGTTAAGCCTTATAAGTGTACAGCTCACAGCCGAGGTCCGAGCCTTTACTACAAACTCAAAATATTAAGCTCAGAATGCTCAGCTTTAATCAATCTTCAGAATTTCTTGAATTTTATCATCTGCCCTTTAAGACTCCATACTATACAGCTTCCACTCGAGATCCGAGCCTTGACTGCTGATTTTAAGTATTGAGATAAGCTCAGCCACTCTGATGCACTACGTCCTGAGATAGAGCCCTTTAATCTTAACCATACCTGGCCTATCTACAATAATTTTTTGAAAAGTTTGGAGTTTTATAGGAGCGTTTTGGTGTACTAGCAAAATGCTTAGCCTTAATCATTTTTCTTCATCTATCAAGGCGTTCGCAGAGTTTAATTACCTACATGTGTTGGTCTATAATCTTAACTTAAAAGTGGTAGCACTTTTCAAAATTGATTCTGAAACCAGGGCCGTAGCCAGGCTGTGTTATCAGGGCTCAAAAATTTTCAAGGGAGATTGAAAGCTAAAATCGGAGTTTTCTCTCTTCTGGGTTTGTATAACTCTGTTGACCATTGTAATCTCTTCTCTTCTTTTTCTTCGACACCAATTAGGAACTTATCGTTTCATTATTATTGCGAAAATCGAAGTTGTATCAAATTTTACTGCCCTTAAATGTCCCTCCTGAGCCTGAGCTATTTACGTTGTTTAAGTTTTTTAAAATAAAGGCTTGTATAGATTAGTTTAAGCAATAAAATACTAATTTATAATTTTTGCTATCTCATAACAACTTCTATTAATAGTTTGGAGCTTTCTGGTAGCAGGTGCTACTTTCCGAAATTCTTGCAAAAAATAATATCCTCAAATTCTCACGTAAACGTGAGCAGATTTTAATTTTTTTTCCACATTTTGACTTTTTAGGAAGTTGCTTATTTTAATTAATAGTTCTGCTTTCTTTATTTAAAAATTTTTCGCAAAAACTCGAAATTTGTGATCAAGTACCATCATCATTTAGCACAGTCACTAAACGTGACCGTCTCAAAATCATTTCGATTTTGATCGCTTTTTAATAATCGAAAAATAAAGCAATATTATAAAATAAAGTTAAACGCATGCAAAAACAAAGATAAATATTTAAGGTCAATGAAATTGTTGTCTTGCTACTGATTTTTCGGTATTTGAACTTGAAAACATGAAAACATCTCATTTTAACAAATTACGAAAAAAACCTGTAGATATACAAAAAGAAGAATTTTAATGTTGACACTACATGTTTACTAATCTGACATCCCATTTAAATCGTACATAAAGAAAAATAATTAAATTATTACCTACCTCAAATTTAATTGCGAGCAATCAAATGATTAAATTTGTAACAACAAAAAGGAAAAAAGTGCAACAATAAATCGACCTAATTTTTATAATAAGTTATTAATGTTGCTAAAAATTATTTATTTAAATTAAACTTTTTTGCTAAGTACTCTACATTAATGTTTTGTAACTTTTGCTTTACATCTGTCACGACTCACGAAAGAGAAAAATTAATTATGCATCAAAATTACAAATCAAATAGAAGAGGAAATGTTAATCATCGCTTATTAATTTTTTGCCGATTTAAATTTAAATTAAATTATTTCAAATAAAGGGGAAGTTGAAGAGTTCGACAGTTTTGGCACAATTTTTTTAACAGCATCGAAATTTATCTCGTCTAAAATAAAACGATTTTACGACAGATTTGTTGCACTTTCCATGACTTACTTTATCGAAGCATATTTGGGACACTTTTTCGTTAGAAAAAAAAAACAATTTCAGGGGCAATTGACATGGAGATTTCACGGCTTTATAATTAACACCCTTTCATTATCTTCAAATTTTTAAACGCTTTAGACGTTAAAGCTTAAGGCAGATGAACCAATTCGAAATTATCTCAATATTACTACTTTTTGGGAAATGAAAGGAAAGGAAAAGGAAAGGGTCTGAGCCCCTAGCTTCACACCCAGGACATTTGATTCGACTGAAAGTAGAAAAAACCTAAAAGGAACGACTTGCCCTATCTGACCACCTCTACCTCTCACAGGACATATAATCTGCCATTCAGTAACGTCTTGATCTGAAGGAAAGGACTTGAGATCTGTGAAGGAGTTAATCCTTGACACATGGTGATTCTTGATTGCCCTATTTGACTAACCATACCTCTCAAAGGACTTTTAGTATGTTCTTCAGGATTATCTAGATCTGAAGGAAAGGACTAGAGCTATCTCGATTGCCCATATAATAATAGGCCTAAGAAAGGGTCTGAGCCCCTAGCTTCACACCCAGGACATTTGATTCGACTGAAAGTAGAAAAAACCTAAAAGGAACGACTTGCCCTATCTGACCACCTCTACCTCTCACAGGACATATAATCTGCCATTCAGTAACGTCTTGATCTGAAGGAAAGGACTTGAGATGTGTGAAGGAGTTAATCCTTCACACCTGGTGATTCTTGATCTGCCCTATTTGACTAACCATACCTCTCAAAGGACTTTTAGTATGTTCTTCAGGATTATCTAGATCTGAAGGAAAGGACTAGAGCTATCTCGATTGCCCATATAATAATAGGCCTAAGAAAGGGTCTGAGCCCCTAGCTTCACACCCAGGACATTTGATTCGACTGAAAGTAGAAAAAACCTAAAAGGAGCGACTTGCCCTATCTGACCACCTCTACCTCTCACAGGACATATAATCTGCAATTCAGTAACGTCTTGATCTGAAGGAAAGGACTTGAGATCTGTGAAGGAGTTAATCCTTGACACCTGGTGATTCTTGATCTGCCCTATTTGACTAACCCTACCTCTCAAAGAACTTTTAGTATGTTCTTCAAGATTATCTAGATCTGAAGGAGAGGACTAGAGCTATCTCGATTGCCCATATAATAATAGGCCTAAGAAAGGGTCTGAGCCCCTAGCTTCACACCCAGGACATTTGATTCGACTGAAAGTAGAAAAAACCTAAAAGGAGCGACTTGCCCTATCTGACCACCTCTACCTCTCACAGGACATATAATCTGCCATTCAGTAACGTCTTGATCTGAAGGAAAGGACTTGAGATCTGTGAAGGAGTTAATCCTTGACACCTGGTGATTCTTGATTTGCCCTATTTGACTAACCATACCTCTCAAAGGACTTTTAGTATGTTCTTCAGGGTTATCTAGATCTGAAGGAAAGGACTAGAGCTATCTCGATTGCCCATATAATAATAGGCCTAAGAAAGGGTCTGAGCCCCTAGCTTCACACCTAGGACATTTGATTCGACTGAAAGTAGAAAAAACCTAAAAGGAGCGACTTGCCCTATCTGACCACCTCTACCTCTCACACGACATATAATCTGCAATTCAGTAACGTCTTGATCTGAAGGAAAGGACTTGAGATCTGTGAAGGAGTTAATCCTTGACACCTGGTGATTCTTGATCTGCCCTATTTGACTAACCCTACCTCTCAAAGAACTTTTAGTATGTTCTTCAAGATTATCTAGATCTGAAGGAGAGGACTAGAGCTATCTCGATTGCCCATATAATAATAGGCCTAAGAAAGGGTCTGAGCCCCTAGCTTCACACCCAGGACATTTGATTCGACTGAAAGTAGAAAAAACCTAAAAGGAGCGACTTGCCCTATCTGACCACCTCTACCTCTCACAGGACATATAATCTGCCATTCAGTAACGTCTTGATCTGAAGGAAAGGACTTGAGATCTGTGAAGGAGTTAATCCTTGACACCTGGTGATTCTTGATCTGCCCTATTTGACTAACCATACCTCTCAAAGGACTTTTAGTATGTTCTTCAGGATTATCTAGACTTGAAGGAAAGGTCTAGAGCTATCTCGATTGCCCATATAATAATAGGCCTAAGAAAGAGTCTGAGCCCCTAGCTTCACACCCAGGACATTTTATTCGACTGAAAGTAGAAAAAACCTAAAAGGAACGACTTGCCCTATCTGACCACCTCTACCTCTCACAGGACATATAATCTGCAATTCAGTAACGTCTTGATCTGAAGGAAAGGACTTGAGATCTGTGAAGAAGTTAATCCTTGACACCTGGTGATTCTTGATCTGCCCTATTTGACTAACCCTACCTCTCAAAGGACTTTTAGTATGTTCTTCAGGATTATCTAGATCTGAAGGATAGGACTAGAGCTATCTCGATTGCCCATATAATAATAGGCCTAAGAAAGAGTCTGAGCCCCTAGCTTCACACCCAGGACATTTTATTCGACTGAAAGTAGAAAAAACCTAAAAGGAACGACTTGCCCTATCTGACCACCTCTACCTCTCACAGGACATATAATCTGCAATTCAGTAACGTCTTGATCTGAAGGAAAGGACTTGAGATCTGTGAAGAAGTTAATCCTTGACACCTGGTGATTCTTGATCTGCCCTATTTGACTAACCCTACCTCTCAAAGGACTTTTAGTATGTTCTTCAGGATTATCTAGATCTGAAGGATAGGACTAGAGCTATCTGGATTGCCCATATAATAATAGGCCTAAGAAAGAGTCTGAGCCCCTAGCTTCACACCCAAGACATTTTATTCGACTGAAAGTAGAAAAAACCTAAAAGGAACGACTTGCCCTATCTGACCACCTCTACCTCTCACAGGACATATAATCTGCCATTCAGTAACGTCTTGATCTGAAGGAAAGGATTTGAGATGTGTGAAGGAGTTAATCCTTGACACCTGGTGATTCTTGATCTGCCCTATTTGACTAACCCTACCTCTCAAAGGACTTTTAGTATGTTCTTCAGGATTATCTAGATCTGAAGGAAAGGACTAGAGCTATCTCGATTGCCCATATAATAATAGGCCTAAGAAAGGGTCTGAGCCCTTAGCTTCACACCCAGGACATTTGATTCGACTGAAAGTAGAAAAAACCTAAAAGGAGCGACTTGCCCTATCTGACCACCTCTACCTCTCACAGGACATATAATCTGCAATTCAGTAACGTCTTGATCTGAAGGAAAGGACTTGAGATCTGTGAAGGAGTTAATCCTTGACACCTGGTGATTCTTGATCTGCCCTATTTGACTAACCCTACCTCTCAAAGGACTTTTAGTATGTTCTTCAGGATTATCTAGATCTGAAGGATAGGACTAGAGCTATCTGGATTGCCCATATAATAATAGGCCTAAGAAAGAGTCTGAGCCCCTAGCTTCACACCCAGGACATTTTATTCGACTGAAAGTAGAAAAAACCTAAAAGGAACGACTTGCCCTATCTGACCACCTCTACCTCTCACAGGACATATAATCTGCCATTCAGTAACGTCTTGATCTGAAGGAAAGGATTTGAGATGTGTGAAGGAGTTAATCCTTGACACCTGGTGATTCTTGATCTGCCCTATTTGACTAACCCTACCTCTCAAAGGACTTTTAGTATGTTCTTCAGGATTATCTAGATCTGAAGGAAAGGACTAGAGCTATCTCGATTGCCCATATAATAATAGGCCTAAGAAAGGGTCTGAGCCCTTAGCTTCACACCCAGGACATTTGATTCGACTGAAAGTAGAAAAAACCTAAAAGGAGCGACTTGCCCTATCTGACCACCTCTACCTCTCACAGGACATATAATCTGCAATTCAGTAACGTCTTGATCTGAAGGAAAGGACTTGAGATCTGTGAAGGAGTTAATCCTTGACACCTGGTGATTCTTGATCTGCCCTATTTGACTAACCCTACCTCTCAAAGAACTTTTAGTATGTTCTTCAAGATTATCTAGATCTGAAGGAGAGGACTAGAGCTATCTCGATTGCCCATATAATAATAGGCCTAAGAAAGGGTCTGAGCCCCTAGCTTCACACCCAGGACATTTGATTCGACTGAAAGTAGAAAAAACCTAAAAGGAGCGACTTGCCCTATCTGACCACCTCTACCTCTCACAGGACATATAATCTGCAATTCAGTAACGTCTTGATCTGAAGGAAAGGACTTGAGATCTGTGAAGGAGTTAATCCTTGACACCTGGTGATTCTTGATCTGCCCTATTTGACTAACCCTACCTCTCAAAGAACTTTTAGTATGTTCTTCAAGATTATCTAGATCTGAAGGAGAGGACTAGAGCTATCTCGATTGCCCATATAATAATAGGCCTAAGAAAGGGTCTGAGCCCCTAGCTTCACACCCAGGACATTTGATTCGACTGAAAGTAGAAAAAACCTAAAAGGAGCGACTTGCCCTATCTGACCACCTCTACCTCTCACAGGACATATAATCTGCCATTCAGTAACGTCTTGATCTGAAGGAAAGGACTTGAGATCTGTGAAGGAGTTAATCCTTGACACCTGGTGATTCTTGATCTGCCATCAAGTCAAAAAAGAGAAAAGTCAAAGGACTTTTAGTATGTTCTTCAGGATTATCTAGATCTGAAGGAAAGGACTAGAGATATCTCGACTGCCTATAATAATAGTGTTCTAACTTCATAAGAAATCCTATGGAGTTAGAACACTATTATTGTAGGCAGTCGATCTGGTAGGAGTAGTTCATATTTTTCTGTCCTGGACCCGTACATCGTTCTTTAGGTTAGCTTAATTCCTGAACTCTGAAACGTTTTGATCTGTCCTTAGAAGCATCTGATCCGAGAGAAGGATTATAGACCTGAAGGCTACCATTTCCGCCTTTAAGTGCTAAATAATTTTTGATGGTGTTTTATTTGATTGTGCTTTATCCGAAACCCACCCCTTTGATTTAAACAACGCTAAGGGACGTGTACACACGTAACTTTCTACTGTGTGTTATGCCTACGCCTCAGTTACTATTAAAACATCCTAGGCAATGCTTTTGGTATTACTCTCTCAATGGAATGTAAACAACAATTAGAGTCAAGTTGATCACAAAATTACGAAAATTGGTTCTCACTCAAGACGAGCGTCGGAATCTGGTCCACGCAGTGTAAGACACTATCCGCAATAAAATATAATATCAATTACTACTAAGTAGTTCGCCCTGTCTACATTACATAAAAACCTAAATAAGTAGCGCAAATCTAATTTAGTAAATTAATTTATTTTCTCACAATAACAACGAAAAATTGTATTTTTTAATGTACCCCTCTAACAGCACCATTTATGCACAATTATTTTAATTTCTCTGTATTTTTTTTAAATTGTTTATAAACAAATTGAAACGTTAAAGTTTGAATTTAAGTAAGTCATAATAATTATTGACACACATACGAATAATTGAAATTTGTCATTCGGTTAAACAGTTAAATTGAAAAACGGGAGTAAAAACAGTTAATTAAGACGTCTTAATAGTTTGCAACTACATATTAGTGTATTAGAAAGTACACTATAATAATATTATTGACATTCTAATTAGTTTTTCTGTTTATTAGTACGTATTAATAGCACTTATTTTAAATTAATTATACTCGAAGATGGCTAATTTAATTATACAAGGTTGACCAAAAGACTGGAAGAAATGTTATTTAATAGTCACGTTGTTGGGTGTGTAAGTGGCTCAGAGGTTAAGAGCTTTGCCTCTGGATGTGAGAGTGCTATATTCGATGTAAAAATACTTCAAAAGTTCAGAAAGTTTCCCGACCTGGTTGCGAGGGTCGTAGGGTCGCTAGAGCAACTCCTGACCCTTTTCAATTCTAGTGTTGCTCGACATGGACGTTAAACTGTTGAGGGACAAATTATGGATAGTATGAGACAAACTTAAACTGTTAAACTGAGATGGAAATGTCTGTAGAATAGGTGACAAACGATGCCACGTTCTGAAAAAGCAATCGCTTTCATGGGTGACCGACATGTCTTTTAAGACGTGATGTGACATGCTGCTTTAAGAATAAAGGAAAGCGTTTAAGATAAAGAAGAAGAGGTCCTTGAGGTTTTAGAAGACTTGGATATTGTCACGCGTAAAAATATTACGCAAATTATTTAATGCAATTATTAAAGTAGTACAAGAATTTAATATACACAGAGTTTACAATACGTGACTATTATCAGGGTATTGGAAGAATGTGAGATAAAGCATAAATCGCCAGTTTTAGCAATTTCAGTTGGCGCGTGTGCCAAGTTCATAAAAAGCCCCAAAGTAGGTTTTTGTAGTTATTTGGATTACGAGTCAGTAAGTAGACTTACTTGCAGTTTATGATTCGGAAACGCGAGACGGTTGTCGGTTTATTACATTATAATGGTTAACTATATATAATTTAACATTTTATAATTATAAATTGTATTCCAGCATTGTGGTTTTGGTTATTTCATCCCGGTACAACTCTGGAAGGATTCCAGAGGTCATGACTACTCCCAGTCGTGACAATATCTGTGGAATAGGATAAGGTTAGGGCAATTGATTTGTTAACTGAGCTCTCGTGTATGTCAGCAAAAAAGAACAACTGCACAGTGAAAATCTACCACGAACACGATCAACTCGAACACTACACAACTTAAGGATTTATGATGTTGTAGTGGCTACAATATTTAATTAATTATAACAAATTTTAAAATTGACACACCCCCTTACCGCCAATTTTGAATTTTGAGCCACTTTTAGCAGCTGTGACGTCGCTTTAGAATCCTCATAATATTACCTACTACTGACATAGTATCGAAACTACCGTAAAGTACCCTCACGCCTCTGTATAAGAATTTTAGTTATGGAAGTACTTGGAGCTATTCAAGGAAGTACTTGATTGTGTACTGCCACAGTTTTCCATTTGGTCTGAGCCTGAGCTACCCCTAAGTGATATTTTTGAATGGTTGACCCGAGGTCACGGAAGGCTCGTTGATAAACTTGTCTAAATTCCACAACCATATTAAAATGTACCGTCAAGATTCCATTAGATGTTAAAGAGAAGTCTGATTTTCTGCTAAAACTCTTTATTTTTTGTCAAATCAAATATTTTCAATAAATAACAGGCTACTTAAATAAGATATCTTTTATAATAAATTTTATTTACAAACGCATTACATTCATTACGATATATTAACGATTTTACGTAGGCGCAAAACTTGCAAATTTTTAAAATCCTCTACTATTACTTAATACTCGCATATTTATTTATGTTTATTAGTTATTTTTACCGATATTTCTCAAGACATATGAGGCAGTAGCTCAGACCTCACACATATACATGATTGTACGAAAAAAATCATTTATATAAACAAGGCGTGTATTTAAAAAGCAATCAAAAGGTAATTTTGGGCAAATTAATTAGCGAAATCACATTATTAGCTCCACAAAAATCTTGTCATGAAATAATTTTTTTGGTAACAAATGACAGTTGTATGGTTTTTTCTTAAAGTATTTATTTACGTGCCGGAAGCTACAAGACGAACCCAATAATTAATAGTTAATAACCTTTAGAAAAATGTAAATTATCAGACGATGAGACATCAGACAGGAAAGCCAAAAAAATCACTATTTAAAAGATTTAAGGGTACCTTAAGGCCATAGTGTTTAATCACACAATATTTTAAGCATAAGAAAGCTAATCCTGTAGTTTACATATCTTTTTGCAAATACTAAACGGTACGTTTTGCTAAAAATGTTGTAAATCTGATGTATTTCCTATAAATATTTTATTACCAACGACAAAAAGGCTTAAGTTTCTTAAGTACAAAAGTGACAAGTGGGCGAATAATTTGCATATCTTTTTTGCTTAACATGTGTATGGCCATTGGCAAAACTATTGAAAAAAAAGTGTTAAGAAGCGAGTGGACTCCTACGCTGAAAAATCACGGTACAATCTCGGTTCACTCGAATGAAATCTCGAGCTACACTCGCTCTTCCAAAAAAATTACCAAGAACGGTAATATCATCAATCAAGCAGCGTGTATAGATTCAGAAGGTGGGGAAAAAAGTCAAGAACATTGCTTGCCTTTGTGCTACTGGCATGGGTTTCTTTTTGAATCAAGTGCAGCCTTGAGGGTTTTCCGGTTACATCTGTTCTACAGGGTCTTTGTAAATAACATCAACCCACGTGACTAATTTGCTAGGCAACCACCATTGGGTTCGGTTCGTTAGTTGGTGGTTGCCTAGCAAATTGGTCTCGTGGGTTGATGTTATTTAGGAAGGCACTGTAGTAATCTTAACTACCTTCGTACAGTCTTCATTATGAGAAGGATTTAAAAATGCTTAGCTAGCAAGCCATAGTAGAGTTAGGTTAGAACCATTTTTCCCATCAGGTCCAAAAAGTTCAATGCACACAATATATACCTATTGTTCGGTCGTAGCTTTTGAGAAACTCACGTTCACATTAATTGCTTTATTTTGAAGAGGTGGGACATAATTTACAATTTCAGGAGGGGTGCTAGACTATATGGGCGTTAGACTCCATTTTTCCGGCAAATCCAAAATGTTTTGCCTACTAATTTCTAGGTCGTTCCAGTAGTTCCTAAAAGCTCTTAACCTACTAACGCATGGGTCGTAGTTTTTGCCAAGTTCACTCTTCTCATACTCATTGCTTTACCATGAAGAGATGAGACACTATTTAAAATTTCAGTAGCAGTATAGGGGTGTTTATACTGCATGGAAATCCTTAGGTTAGACTCTATTTTTCCCAGCAGTTCCAAAAAGCTCTAAACCGACTAACGCTTGGTGCGCATTTTTTTCCTTCTCATATTAATTGCTAGATCTTGAAGAGATGGAACACTATTTACAATTTCAGTAGCTGTATAGGGGTGCTTATACCGAGGCTTATACTACATTGAGATTGTTAGGTTAGACTCCATTTTTCCCAGCAGTTTCAAAAAGCTTTAAACCTACTAACGCTTGGGTCGTAGTTTTTGCCAAATTAACTCTTCTCATACTCATTGCTTTACCATGAAGAGATGGGACACTATTTAAAATTTCAGTAGCAGTATAGGGGTGTTTATACTGCATGGAAATCCTTAGGTTAGACTCTATTTTTCCCAGCAGTTCCAAAAAGCTCTAAACCGACTAACGCTTGGTGCGCATTTTTTTTCTTCTCATATTAATTGCTAGATCTTGAAGAGATGGAACACTATTTACAATTTCAGTAGCTGTATAGGGGTGCTTATACCGAGGCTTATACTACATTGAGATTGTTAGGTTAGACTCCATATTTCCCAGCAGTTTCAAAAAGCTTTAAACCTACTAACGCTTGGGTCGTAGTTTTTGCCAAATTCACTCTTCTCATACTCATTGCTTTACCATGAAGAGATGAGACACTATTTAAAATTTCAGTAGCAGTATAGGGGTGTTTATACTGCATGGAAATCCTTAGGTTAGACTCTATTTTTCCCAGCAGTTCCAAAAAGCTCTAAACCGACTAACGCTTGGTGCGCATTTTTTTTCTTCTCATATTAATTGCTAGATCTTGAAGAGATGGAACACTATTTACAATTTCAGTAGCTGTATAGGGGTGCTTATACCGAGGCTTATACTACATTGAGATTGTTAGGTTAGACTCCATATTTCCCAGCAGTTTCAAAAAGCTTTAAACCTACTAACGCTTGGGTCGTAGTTTTTGCCAAATTCACTCTTCTCATACTCATTGCTTTACCATGAAGAGATGAGACACTATTTAAAATTTCAGTAGCAGTATAGGGGTGTTTATACTGCATGGAAATCCTTAGGTTAGACTCTATTTTTCCCAGCAGTTCCAAAAAGCTCTAAACCGACTAACGCTTGGTGCGCATTTTTTTCCTTCTCATATTAATTGCTAGATCTTGAAGAGATGGAACACTATTTACAATTTCAGTAGCTGTATAGGGGTGCTTATACCGAGGCTTATACTACATTGAGATTGTTAGGTTAGACTCCATTTTTCCCAGCAGTTTCAAAAAGCTTTAAACCTACTAACGCTTGGGTCGTAGTTTTTGCCAAATTCACTCTTCTCATACTCATTGCTTTACCATGAAGAGATGGGACGCTATTTAAAATTTCAGTAGCAGTATAGGGGTGCTTATACCGAGGCTTATACTACATTGAGATTGTTAGGTTACACTCCATTTTTTCCAGCAGTTTCAAAAAGCTCTAAACCTACTAACGCTTGTGTCGTTGTTTTTGCCAAGTTCGCTCTTCTCATACTCATTGCTTTACCATGAAGAGATGGGACACTATTTAAAATTTCAGTAGCAGTATGAGGGTGCTTAGACTATATGGGGGTTAGTCTCTATTTTTCCAGCAGGTTCAAAAAGCTCTATGCCTAATAACGCTTGGGTAGTAGCTTTTGCCAAGTTCGTCCATCTTATATTCATTGAGACACTATTTACAATTCCAGTATCATTAAAGGGGTGTGTAGGCTATATGGGGTTGTTACGTTAAACTTCAATTTAGCGGCAGGTCTTAAAACTTCTATTCTTCTCATTAATTTATCTACAAGAGTTGGGACACTGTGTACAATTTCAGGAGCATTAAAGGGGTGGTTTTGCTACATGGTGGTCGTGGTGTATTAGAGGCTAGAGCTTCGGCTTCTAACCTAGATCCTTAATTTAATTTTTAGAGCAATAATTTAATTTTATATACGGTAGCGGAATTACAAATAAATAGAAAATTAGGCAATTCCTAATAGTTAGTGCCAACGGCTATTTTAAAGTTTCAAATATTTAGTTACACAGGGAAGTCGCTTACAATCTGTAAGAGCAACAAACAAAAGAAGAATGCATACATACAATTTCATATTTAATAAATTAAACCACGACAAACTATTAAACCGAAAAGTATCGGTAAAAGAGTACCGGTACTGTTAAAACAAGTTATAACAGATGTCAATTCAGACACAGGTCACTCATTCAGTGTAGCAAGTGCTTACTAGTGAAAGTAGAAAGAGCAAGTTTTCTGCACCAACGCAACGCAACGGTTTAATTATATCTCGTACATATCAGACATATGGAGGTCTGGGGTGTCACTTTAGACTCAGTGTTCGATTTAATAGTCTGAAGCCTGAAGCGCAAAATTAGTTTGAGACATCTAAAACTCATCAGTATAGAAGATTTATCTTTCAAGCTGTCCGTTGTCCGAATTTTCCAATGAAAAAACCTTATTGAATTCCCCCCTCTCCCCTAGGGGGTCTCATACACCTTCTGATAAATCTGATGCTGTTGCGGAAATAATTGAAGGAGCAAAGTCGTCCTTTTCTGATCGATTAACATCCCAACATTGGTTACAAAAATAATTTTCATTTGACAGCGTTTTCAGTGTTACGACTCAGACGACTTACGACTTTGACTTCAAATATTGCCTTTGATAAATTTATTAGCCCCTATCCTACTCGTAGTCATTCCAAAAAAATTGAACTACGCTCTATCCAGTTTTCCAAATTTGTCTTTTCTTCTTCAAATTTGTTTTCTCGTCCCTAATCTCATTTTATCTTCTAGACAGTTTCAATACGTTTTCGTCTCCTGTGTTAAAGGTGTTGAGTGAAGCAAAAGTGACGAAATTAATGCTTTGCAATTATTTACTTTTTAACATTTTGTTTGATTAGTGTTTTTTCCCTTCATCGTTGTATACAAATAAGATAATTAATAATTTTCTCAAGCTAAAAATTCTAAATCGCTGGAGGTGACAGCTAGGCTTGTATTTTGAATTTTTAACCAATAATCACCGTAAAAAGTATTCACTGTCAAAATATTATACATAATGAGACATTTAAAAAATTTTCATACATTATAGTGATGTTAATTTTAACGAATTTTAATATTTCATGTTACGGATTTTAAAAAAAGATTAGCAGTGCCCACTTTTTCATGTTGGCGCTAAGATGTTAAATAAAATGCCAATTTGTTAAAAAAAAAGAAGAGATGCTGGCTTTTTGATGAGGAGATGAGGACTAAATTTCATCGCTAATTTATTAAGAGTGCTCTGAAAGTAGTTTGAAATGTACCTCAAGATTTACGTTAATAAATCAATGCTTTTTGATTTGTTCGAAGCATATTATTTATAGTTACCATAAATTAGTTTTTTTAGCGATAGCTCAATTATTTAAATGGTTCTATAACCAAAACCAACAATTTGCAAATTAAAAATATTAAAATAGCAAATAAATTAGTCTAAGTCATGTGATAAATGAAATATGAAGTTAATAATAAAAAAAAACAATTAATAAAAAATAACTTATAAATGAATTAAATTAGAAAAAATTTTTAAAATAAAGAAGAAAATAAGCAAAATAATAAAGTAGGAAAAAAAAAACAGAATGAATCAAGATACAAATGAAAGTGTAATAATAAAACAAACGAACAAAAATAATAAAACAATGGAGAGATAATAATACAAATGAAAAACAAATGAAAACGAAAACACATTTTTAATTTCTAACCTCAAAATTTTTAAAATAAATTATCGAAACCACTGTTTGTGTTTGTAATTAAATTATAATATTAAATTAAGATTTATCTGCATCAGATCAAGATATGAAGAAGATGCATTAATTGAAGACTTTGCAACTCCTTCATGTGACGGATAATGCGAATTTAATAACTCGCTATGGTTAAAGTGAGATGATAATTAGAGCAAAGTCTAATGTTTAAAAAAAGTGAATAATAATGTTATTACATATTTAATTAAGGTTATAAATTGTTTTTTTGTGATTTTACTCAACACCACATTTTCACACTTTTCACTGTTAAGTGAAAATTTGTTTTTTCCGTCTTCGATAGCTCCTTAACCGTCTGAAATAATGTATACATTTAAATACAAAAGTTATTCAACACCTTAAGGAGCATAACCTAAATTTTTTTTCATTTCTACAGGGTGTTGTATTACTGCTCGGCGGGAATAATTTTTACATTTTTTATGGAATACTCTGTATAATTTTCTATATTTCGACTTGGAATTAAGTCGTCTACATGGCCATATTAATTTTTTTAAATTTTTCTGCGGTGTTGCCAAGTTATTAATTTTTTTCTCTAAAAAATGCCCTCAACACGTGTTGCTTTAGAAAATCGCACTAAAGCCGTTGTTCAAGGAATAAGAGCGAAATTTTTTTCCTAGGTAATTATAACTATCCTCTATGCTGTGAAATTAAAAAAGTTTGATAAAATTGTACAGGGTGTTCATTAAAGCGACTCAAAGATCCTCATTTTAAAATGACCATAACTCGTTATTTTCAAATGGAACACCCTGTATATTTTTACATATTTGAATTCCTGGTAAAATTTAAATACTAAGTTTGTAAAAATATACAGAGTGTTTCATTTGAAAATAACGAGTTATGGTCATTTGAAAATGAGTAACTTTGGGTCGCTTTAATAAACACTCAGTACAATTTAATCAAACTTTTTTAATTTCATAGCATAGAAGACAGTCATAACAGCCTAGGAAATAAATTTCGTTATTATTTCTTGAACTACATTTCATTTTTTACACGTCATTTTTTTAGAGAAAAAAAATAATAACTTGACAACACCGTGGAGAAATTTAAAAAATTTAATATGGCCATGTAGGCGACTTAATTCCAAGTCGAAACAGAGAAAAATATATAAGGTGTTCCATTTAAAAAAAATGGAAATATTTTCGCCCAGCAGTAATACAACACCCTGTAGAGATGAAAATAATTTTAGATTATGAACTTTTGTATGTAAATGTACGCGTTATTTCAAACTGCGAAAGAGCTATCGAAGACGGTTGTTTCAATAAATCACCCTGTATATATCTTCACCCTCCCGGCCTTTTTAATCGATCGGATTCCGAACCCCCCTTCGGCTCACATCTTTTAACTATTTCTTTCAATTTCCAACGTTTAAACGCTCCTCGAAGCGGAAAACCAAGGATTTACTTCTCATTATCAAAAGAATTCTCATTTTTCTATATTTTTTAATTACTTGGTTTATTATTAATATCCCATCTTAATGTTTTATTTTAGATAATTAATTTCGTTTTTTAATGATTAAACCGCAACAATTACAAAACAATTGATGTGTTAAATCGCAATTTATAAAACAGTTAGGCGCTGAAGAATTTAATTAAAAACTAAAATTTTATTTTATCATAAAAGCATAGTCATAGCAGAAAAGTTATACAATTATTTTGCAGGGACGGACTGGCCCAAACAGTCCAACGTTTTTCCACAGAGTTTGACTTTTAGATTTGGAATTTTTAATTAATTTTCTCCTACAAATTAGTTATCAATAAAAAAAATTGCATTGGCATATTTTCTTCCATTCTGGTATTTTTGGAAGACCCTGTATAAATATTTAGCAACATTGTGCTTTAACATTTAAATTTTGTGTAAATTAGCTCATTACTACAGCTGAACCAATAACTTTGGAATTTCAAGATTTTCCAAAGAATATAACTGTAAGCTCGATAATCATTCACATGTGTGTCGTTAAATTATCAATTTTTAAGCATTAATTGTACAGTAAACTTATTAATTAGTCTCATGCCATTACACAAAAGAAATCGGAAATGGTAATATCTTGTTTTAAAGGTCTTTTAATGTAAGCGCTCTTACTTCATTAAATCGACTTAATAATAGATTTTAATGGAGTTATATTGCCCATTTGAATTTGCATATTTTTTGTTACTTTCGGAACGGGATTCTTAACCCTACCCCCTTTTTATCTAATGTAATCATAAGGCCATATTAGTGAGGTAAATGATCTTGATTAGGTACATTTACGTACAAACAGATATATTTATAAAATTTATGAGTCACTTTAGTTTACATTGTTTTGGTTGGCTTAGAGGTGCCCCTTGCCCTCTACGTCCCGTTTTATTCTAATGTAACTTTAAGACATTAATAGGAAACTATTTGATCTTGCTCCCATCCATTTAAATACAGTTATTTTGTTAAATTTTATTAGTCACTTAAATTTGTATTGTTTTGGTTGGATTAGAGGTGCCCCCTACGTCCCGTTTTAAGTTATTGCCGGTGTGTGTGAAAACGGTCTTAGTGTAACTCGAAGACATTCGTAGGAAGCTATTTGATCTTGATCCGATTCATTTAAAAACAGTAGTTATTTTTTTAAATTTTATTAGAAATATTAGTTTGCATGGTTTTACTTAGATTAGAGGTGCCCCATACGTCCCGTTTTAGTCTAGTGCAATTACATAGCCTCTATAAAGAGGAAAGTAATGAAGATTATATCCATTTAAAAGAAAATGTTTTTGACTTTTATGGCTCACATTAGCTGACATAGTCTTGGTTGGGTTAGAGGTGTGTCCCGTTTTACTTTAGTGCAATTATATAGCCTTGATAGAGAGTAAAATAATGGAGATTAGATCCATTAGAAAGAAGATTTTTTCTTTTATAATTCACTTGAACTGGTTTAATTTTAGTTGTGTTCAAGATGTGTCCGCTACGTCCCGTTTTACTCTAGTTTAATTTCATAGCCTCTATAAAGAGGAAAGTAATGAAGATTATATCCATTTACAAGAAAATGTTTTTGACTTTTATGGCTCACATTAGCTGACATAGTCTTGGTTGGGTTATAGGTGTGTCCCGTTTTACTTTAGTGCAATTATATAGCCTTGATAGAGAGTAAAATAATGGAGATTAGATCCATTAGAAAGAAGATTTTTTCTTTTATAATTCACTTGAACTGGTTTAATTTTAGTTGTGTTCAAGATGTGTCCGCTACGTCCCGTTTTACTCTAGTTTAATTACATAGCCTCTATAAAGAGGAAAGTAATGAAGATTATATCCATTAAAAAAAAATGTTTTTGACTTCTATGGCTCACATTAGCTGACATAGGCTTGGTTGGGTTAGATGTGTGTCCCGTTTTACTTTAGTGCAATTATATAGCCTTGATAGAGAGTAAAATAATGGAGATTAGATCCATTAGAAAGAAGATTTTTTCTTTTATAATTCACTTGAACTGGTTTAATTTTAGTTGTGTTCAAGATGTGTCCGCTACGTCCCGTTTTACTCTAGTTTAATTACATAGCCTCTATAAAGAGGAAAGTAATAAAGATTATATCCATTTAAAAGAAAATGTTTTAGACTTTTATGGCTCACTTTAGCTGACATAGTCTTGGTTGGGTTAGAGGTGTGTCCCGTTTTACTTTAGTGCAATTACATAGCTTTCATAGAGAGTAAAATAATGGAGATTAGATCCATTAGAAAGAAGATTTTTTCTTTTATAATTCACTTGAACTGGCCTAATTGTAGTTGGGTTAGGGTTAGAGGTATATCCGCTACGTCCCGTTTTAGTCTAGTTTAATTACATTATATTTTCGTTAAAGCGGAAAATAATGGACATCATATTCATTTAAAAGAAGATGTTTTTGACTTTTATGGCTCACTTTAGCTGACAACCCAACCAAGACTAGTTGGGTTAGAAGTGTGTCTCCTACGTCCCGTTTTACTTTAGTGCAATTATATAGCCTTGATAGAGAGTAAAATAATGGAGATTAAATCCATTAGAAAGAAGTTTTTTACTTTTTTAATTCACTTGAACTGGCTTAATTTTAATTCGGTTACAGATGTATCCGTTACGTCCCGTTTTACTCTAGTTTAATTACATAGCTTCGTTAAAGAGGAAACTAATAGACATCATATTCATTTAAAAGAAGATGTTTTTTACTTTTATGACTCACTTTAGCTGACAACCCAACCAAGACTAGTTGGGTTAGAAGTGTGTCCCCTACGTCCCGTTTTACGTTAGTGCAATTACATAGCCTTGGTAGAGAGTAAAATAATGGAGATTAAATCTATTAGAAAGAAAATTTTTTACTTTTTTAATTCACTTGAACTTGCTTAATTTTAATTCGGTTACAGATGTATCCGTTACGTCCCGTTTTACTCTAGTTTAATTACATAGCTTCGTTAAAGAGGAAAATAATGGACATTATATTAATTTCAAAGAAGATGTTTTTTACTTTTAAGGCTCACTTTAGCTAACAACCCAACCAAGACTAGTTGGGTTGGAAGTGTGTCCTCTATGTCCCGTTTTACGTTAGTGCAATTACATAGCCTTGATAGAGAGTAAAATAATGGAGATTAAATCCATTAGAAAGAAGATTTTTTACTTTTTTAATTCACTTGAACTGGCTTAATTTTAGTTCGATTACCGATGTATCCGCTACGTCCCGTTTTACTCTAGTTTAATTACATATTACCTACTATTAGTTTAATTTACTCTTCGTTAAAGAGGAAAATAATGGACATTTTATCCATTTAAAAGAATATGTTTTTTGACTTTTATGGTTTACTTTAGTTGTCTTAGTGTTGATTGGGTTCTGAGCGTTAGAGATGTGTCCTCTACGTCCCGTTTTACTTTAGTATAATTACATTTAAAGTATTAAATTATCTATTAAATTAAAATTTTCAAGGATTTGTTTTTTTATACTTTTAGCTATGTTAAATTTAAAGAAGCTGTTTTTTAATTAATTACAATTTGTTGTTTTATATTATTTAATTCCTTTTAAAATAATTTTAATTACTTATTAATAAATAATCAATAATTTATTAACTTGTATCGACTCGACTATTGAACTTTAGATTTAATCAAAATAAATTTATGTAAATTAAGTAAAGATTTACCGAAAAATTATAACACATTATGATTATCCATATAAAGGGCTTGTAAATTAATATAAAAAATAAGCCAAAAATTGATGTAAATTTGAAAAACAAACACTAAGAGTAGAATTGTTTAATTTTTAAATTAACCTTAATGGTTTAACACGCAATTACTCTCGATGTAAATTCCATAGAAACGATAACTTCTTATGTAAATTTTAAGTGTTCAAGTTTTTTTTTTTTTTCTTAACTTCTCTTCTATACTCGAAAAATATTTATGTACTCTGTAGCGGCGACCATTTTCAAGTATTTGCACCTTCTTTGGTTATTGTATCTTTAAGCTTTACCCATAGGTCAATGAATTATTATCTCGATATGTTAGGTTGAAGTATATAAGTAAAGAAAAAAAAAGATATTGCTAAAAATCAAACGCCTAGAAAAGCTGTATATGCAGTCGTATGAGCAATTAAATTACACATTGTGGTCTTTTCTTCCTAGTTTTCTTATTACCGCCTACATATTTGCCTTCTTGTTACGTTTCTTGTTACTAGTGATTTATAGAAGATATTTAATCACGCTTACTTTAATACAACTTACAATTTTATGTTTTTAAAAGTGTTAATTATATGGTTAAAATGTCTTTCTTGTTTTTGTTAATTATTAAATTCTTCCTCCTCCTACTCTCTTCGTTTTAAAGCTTCTGGTACCACTCCTCCTCGTCCTCTCAACTCCATTTTCATCAAACTAATTGTTTTTAACTACTAATCATATCGTAATTTATTTAAAACGCCTTTTCTTTACCGGTAATTTTAGCGTACTTCTACTGGACCGATTTTTTTTTAAATCCAAGCTCTCGAACCACAGATATGTCAACACTAATTTTTTTTCTTCCAATGATTAATTTCATACATTTTTTTAAATAATAAATTGTCACGCTCATTACTATCTGATATCTTCTCGTTCGATCACGTTGAATGACGGACACGGTTATACCGTGCATTTAACAACAAAAAATCATCCGTGTAGGTTGTAGGTGCATACAATAATTTTTGAAAATTTCATTATTCTAACGCATTTTTATCTTCAAATACTTGGTCGATTTCGACGTGGGTGCCCGCTAGTAATTAATTTACACTAATAATATTATACAAATATGCAACTTAATGGTTTCCCTTTTTAGTTATTTGAAAATAAGTCGTAAATTAATTAAATTAATAAAAACAGTTAGAAAAGGCTAAAAATAGGCAAAGATATTTTTATTTAAATTTTTGTGCAAATTTGTTTTAGATAAATTATTGTTATCTTATTTAGCATAAACTTTTCTATAATGCAACAACGAGAACCACTTCTTGAAGGTGTAATAAATTAGTGAAAAATTGGGGTGTAACCGGTGTAACCTTTTATGTAGGTGTTTCGCCAAATTAACGGTTTTATTAACACTCCGAATAAGTTACATGGAATTTGCATTTCCGATTTAAATAATTTTTTATTAGACTCGTGGTAGTAAATTGAATTAAAATTTTATTGACATTTTATGTTTTAATTTGACATGCAGCACATCACAGTGATAATCATTCCATCAAAGGCACGAAGCTACTAGTTTTTTACATTCTCTGACCTACTGGCAATTGTAATAATTTTCATGAGTGCATCGAAGCTTTTTATGTCTAAGAAATAAATTTCCATCAATGTCAAGCACACCTCTATACACCCCCTCAATATCAATAAAAATCTAAAATTTTCATGTATGGGTTTTCGTATACAAATAGGTATCTTCTCTTCAGAGAAGATCCAAACGGTTCTCTCCAAAACTCCAGACGCTCTTTTCCACCAGATCACTAGTCCTCTCTTTAAGATCCGAATTGGTCTTCAAAGAGAGATCAGTAGCCCTAAAAGGAAGAACCAGGGACTACGTATTTCACCAGATCAATAGTCCTCTCTTTAAGATCCGAATTGGTCTTTTAAGAGAGATCAGTAGCCCTAAAAGGAAGAACCCGGGACTACGTATTTCACCAGATCAATAGTCCTCTCTTAAAGATTCAAAGCGACTCTTAAGAGAGATAAATAGTCCTAGGGTCAAAATGTAGATCCACGGGTTTGCCGAAGTCAACAGGGCAAATAAAATAAAAATTAATTAAATCAATTAATTTTTTTAACACGGGAAATAATTAACAACGAACTGTATAATAATTAAATAAATTAACACGGACGTCGCTGAAGGCAAAGGGAAATTAACTAAGACGAAATTAACGAAAGCGCGCTCTCGCTAACCACGATGGTCAAAACGAGAAGTCCTTTATCAAAATGGAAAAGGGGCTTTTATTGAAAATCCGACGACCAACTCTGATTCACTTGACAACCAACAACAACGCAGGAACTGCAATTAAACATAAGAGCGACAATCAGTTAATTGTAATAAATTAAATTAATAACTTCTTTATTAGCGCGAGCTAGCGAGAAATTTTGCATCGGTACACTCTAAGATGGAAGATTCGGGGCTTTTAAGCCCATTTTGTATAAATTCGCATACTCAAGAGATTAAACATCTTATAGGGTTAAAAAACTCACGAGGGCATTTCCTAATTATAAAAACTCCAATTGTTATGTTGAAGATGTAGCAAAATATTTTGATTTGACGCCTCTGGAAATTAAAAAAAAATGTTTTATAGCTTTTAAACAGTTGAAGCTCGATCAAGGTTATAAAGTTTTTAACTAATCAACCATTTAAAACGTATAATTATCATCTTGAATGATCCGAAACGAATTAACTTTATTAATGAAACCGTAAGGGATATTTACGACAAACTAATAACTAGCAACATTGTAATTCTTAATAAATAATTAATTACAATCGTACGGTGCACGGTTGCAGTTGCACGGTTTATTTCAATTATTTCAAATATTTCATATTTTTGCTCGGAAATAACTTTGATTTGTTAATACAAACAAGTCGAAAAGATTTAGATAACAAATGTTGTATAATTT
This sequence comes from Malthinus seriepunctatus, assembly GCA_963924605.1. Lineage (NCBI taxonomy): Eukaryota > Metazoa > Arthropoda > Insecta > Coleoptera > Cantharidae > Malthinus > Malthinus seriepunctatus. The sequence goes on from OZ004603.1 coordinate 20,866,458, forward strand.
AACGAGACGGCGTTGCATTGCTCTTTCTTATTTTACTTCAAGAAGTAGCGGGATTTTGAACGATATGAATCGATAGTTCAAAAAATGCTAAACAACAGAAAACGAGCAAGACAAATGTTCGCGTTTTATGACTTCTCAGAGCTATAAGCTGCTTTTTTAGCATTCAAAATGAGGCAAAGCAATTTTGAATTTTGGCTCCATTCGTCTTTGCCTAAGGACGATCCTTATTATTTCATACGGTTCAGAATTTGTCTCGCTTTCTAAATATTGAACTTTTATTCATAAGTCCCTGCAAAGTCTTGAACAAATTAAATGATTCTGTGCTTCACAGTAGTTGAAATCTACCGTAAGGTGTCTCGAGTTCCTTGTATTTTGAGATGCGTAAATTTTTCTTTCTAAAGCAGATGTTAAAGTGCGCTTTTTCCGACTCAAAATAGTAAATCAAGTATCACATTAATTGCAACGGCAGATAAAGTAATACTTTAACCCTCCATAGGCGCGCCGTTGCGCCCTGGGCCAATGCGAGTGTATTTTGCTAATATTTCAAAATCAGATAGAAATATACACAAATGAGCGTTTTGGAGCCCCTTAAAAATCGAAATGTAGAAAAACAAAAACATACGGGTACCCTTATTTTAAGTAAAGAGCATAGTACTGAGGATATTTGTTCAAACATTTAATTAATTTACAAATAAGGAACGCAATAAGGAAAGAAAGGTAGATTAGAGTATATGAATTTAATTTTTATTGTGTTTCTTAGAACCATAAAAACCATTAAATACAATTTTCCTATTCGTGTTAAGCATGGGAACAAATAATGAGTTCTCTTGTGAGGTCTCTAGTTGCGAAGAAATTGCAAGTAAAATAAAGTGAGGTTAAAAGCAAAATTTTAACATCACTATGTAACATCATTTAAAAGAAAGTCGTAAAGTTAGTTATTTGTTAATCAAAATTCGCAATTTACTATTCTAACAAATAATTTTCCAGTTTACATCAAATGCAAATATTTATACTTCGTGTATTTAATGCGAGGTTTGTAATTTAAGTTGCCTTCAACTAAATTACTAATTTGCAAGTCAATAATAATTTTTTTCTTATTAAAAGATTGGTTATGCACCTTTTAAGATGTGCAAATTACATTCCACAAGCCTGCTGTTTTGAATGATGATTCAACAAAAAATTAAAATGGTTTTTTTTTCGTATTAGAATCAATGGAGGCATTTCCTCATCTACGAGTATCTAATATATGCAGCGATTGTTTGTTTTTACTTAAAATTTTGTTGACTCGATGAAGGAATTTGATGCAGTTATTCTTCTAATAACACCCTCCGTATGATTGTTCCAGAGAACACATTCTTCGTCCAAAAAAAGAAACGCTAATGAAACACTCTATAACAGGATTAATTCTCAAATTGGTCATTTGCAAGGCAAAAACCATTTTTTCTCTCCTTTTATCAAGAGAGATTTAAGATTTCCATATGAGCGACATATGAGAAATAATTGAATTTTAAATTTAACTTTACTGGGTAATTTAATAATCGCGGGTTTTACCTATTTACTATACTTTTTCGCCTATCTTCAGGTGTAACTGACCTATCGATCTTTAACTGTTTTATTTTAAACATTAACATTTGAAAAGATTAACCAATTATCTATCTGTTCTTTTGTCTGCCTATTTTTTACCTATTTACAATCCTTCCACCTATACTAAATTCAAGGAGACGAGATAGTGTTGCATGCGATGTTCACGTGCACGTGCAAGTTCTCACGAGCGCGGTTTTACGTAAACTTACATTAAATACGGTGTAAATTTTTCAAAAATTATTAATAACAGCCGGTTTCATAATAATTCCCTAAAAGCTCCTTTAGTTAAAGTTGTCTTAATCATTTATTTATTTATAATCGATTACATTTTTCCTGTAATCGTCCCAGCTCTAATTGCCACTATAATATAAGTTATCTGCATCAACGCAGTTAGGTAACCATGCAACAAGCTTAAAATAAGTTTATACGTTAGAGCCAATCACAGCGCTAAATAGAAGTGTTCACGTGCACAACACGCGGGTTGTTTGTTTACATTCACTATCTCGTCTCCTTGAATGAAGTATAGCTGCAGATTTAACTGACCAATGTGTCCTTAACTGCCCCTTTTGACTGTTTTGATGGTGCTAAGCATTAAAATTCAAAAAGTTAACCCATTCATGTATCTGTCCATTCGTCTGCCTATTATTTACCTATTTACAAGTTTTTCATGTATCTGCAGTTTAACTGAACTATCGACCTTTAACTGTTCGTTTGACTGTTTTATTTGTGCTAAACAATAAAATTTAGAAAGATTAACCAATTATCTATCTGTTCTTTTGTCAGCCTATTTTTACCTATATTATTCAACTCTTCAACATAGCTGCAGGTTTAACTAACCTATGTGCCCTTATCTGCCCATCTGCCCCTTTGACTATATTGTTTGTGAAAAGCATTAAAGTTTAAACAGTTTACCCATTCATGTATCTGTTCATCTGTCTGCCTATTTTTTACCTACTAACTACTTTTCCACCTATTTGCCGGTTTAACTGACATATCTGTCCTTAACTGCTCGTTTGACTTTTTTGTTTGTGCTAAACATTAAAATTTAAAAATATTACCCAATTACCTATCTGTCCTTCTGTAAGCCTATTTTCTACCTATATTCAACTCTTCAACATAGCTGCAGGTTTAACTGACCTATGTGCCCTTATCTGCCCCTTTGAGTGTATTGTTTGTGCAAATCATTAAAATTTAAACAGTTTACCCATTCATTTATCTGTTCATCTGTCTGCCTATTTTTTACCTACTAACTACTTTTCCACCTATTTGCCGGTTTAACTGACCTATATGTCCTTAACTGCTCGTTTGACTTTTTTGTTTGTGCTAAACATTAAAATTTAAAAATATTACCAATTACCTATCTGTTCTTTTGTCAGCCTATTTTTTACCTATATTTAACTCTTCCGCATAGCTGCAGGTTTAACTGACCTATGTGACCTTATCTACCCCTTTGACTGTATTGTTTGTGTAAAGCATTAAAATTTAAACTGTTTACCCATTCAGGTATCTGTTCATCTGTCTGCCTATTTTTACCTTCTAACTACTTTACCACCTATTTGCCGGTTTAACTGACCTATCTGTCCTTAACTGCTCGTTTGACTTTTTTGTTTGTGCTAAGTGCTAAACATTAAAATTTAAAAATATTACTAATTACCTATCTATTCTTTTGTCAGCCTATTTTTACCTATATTCAACTTTTTCGCATAGCTGTAGGTTTAACTGACCTATGTGACCTTATCTGCCCCTTTGACTGTATTGTTTATGCAAATCATTAAAATTTAAACAGTTTACCCATTCATTTATCTGTTCATCTGTCTGCCTATTTTTTACCTACTAACTACTTTTCCACCTATTTGCCGGTTTAACTGACCTATATGTCCTTAACTGCTCGTTTGACTTTTTTGTTTGTGCTAAACATTAAAATTTAAAAATATTACCAATTACCTATCTGTTCTTTTGTCAGCCTATTTTTTACCTATATTTAACTCTTCCGCATAGCTGCAGGTTTAACTGACCTATGTGACCTTATCTACCCCTTTGACTGTATTGTTTGTGTAAAGCATTAAAATTTAAACTGTTTACCCATTCAGGTATCTGTTCATCTGTCTGCCTATTTTTACCTACTAACTACTTTACCACCTATTTGCCGGTTTAACTGACCTATCTGTCCTTAACTGCTCGTTTGACTTTTTTGTTTGTGCTAAGTGCTAAACATTAAAATTTAAAAATATTACCAATTACCTATCTGTTTTTTTGTCAGCCTATTTTTACCTATATTCAACTTTTTCGCATAGCTGTAGGTTTAACTGACCTATGTGACCTTATCTGCCCCTTTGACTGTATTGTTTATGCAAATCATTAAAATTTAAACAGTTTACCCATTCATTTATCTGTTCATCTGTCTGCCTATTTTTTACCTACTAACTACTTTTCCACCTATTTGCCGGTTTAACTGACCTATCTGTCTTTAACTGCTCGTTTGACTTTTTTGTTTGTGCTAAACATTAAAATTTAAAAATATTACCAGTTACCTATCTGTCCTTTTGTAAGCCTATTTTTTACCTTTGTTCAACTCTTCCGCATAGCTGCAGGTTTAACTGACCTATGCGACCTTATCTGCCACTTTGACTGTATTGTTTGTGCAAAGCATTAAAATTTAAACTGTTTACCCATTCAGGTATCTGTTGATCTGTCTGCCTATTTTTTAGCTATTTACTACTTTGCCGCCTATTTGCAAGTTTAACTGACCTATTTGAGCATATTGCTTATCTATAGGCCTCTTGAGTTTAAATTAAAAGTAAATTACGCTAAAGAGTGCCATACTTGCACATTACACTTGTTTTTAAAAACCACCGTATTGTTATGGACAGTCTAATAATAATCCGAAGATTTATTAACACTTTATTTGCACATTGTGGGATGTCAAATGTCAAAATGTCGTTTCCTTTTCCGCTTTAACAATTAATATAAGCATTATGAGTTATGAGCTTGGCATTTTTAAAACGAAAAACTCAGTATATTACTTAATGAGCTTTTGTAAAAGTTAAAAAAAAACTTGTGTGAGATGACACACCGAGTCGTTTCAAGTCCGAACGCAGGCGACATGTCTTTGCGGCGCGCCCGCGATTGTTATAAAGTAAATAAGGAAATGAAACTTCACAATATGTCAAGAAAAGTTATAAATCGAGTAAAGTTCAGTTCGTACGAACAATTTTTAATATAAATCTACCTTATGTCGTAGATGAAAGGTGGGCAAACGTCGTCGTGCCACACGCCAACACATTTATCTGACTCTCTCGATAACATAATACATTTTTTTTGTGTTTGAAAAATAAATATATCTATTATTCTGTACTCGTACATTCTCAAAAACAATCACGAAACTCGATTTACAATTACAACGTTTTATTCAATACCATTTCTTGTTGTAAATAATGTCGGGCTATGCCCCACATTGAATGATGCAGATATAAAGTTTATTTTGTAGGCTTTTTAATTTCTATAGAGTTAGCAGGAAATGTTTAATACAAAATTATTTTCAATTATACAGGGTGTCTCAATTTTTAAAAATTATTTAAATAATACAAGAATTATTATGTTTTTAAAGACTTTGGCGCTTTAAAAAATCACAGAAACATTATTTTTGGGATTTAAAAGGTACTAAATTCGAGTTACAATTAGCCAAGACCATAGCCTATCCCACTGTATTAATATTTTTAGATTCCATTATACAAAGTGTTTGCTTAAGGCGGATATTTTTGAAATAAAAAATCAAAATATGATCTTACGAAAATTTTAAATATTTCGGCGCTCTAACGAACATCCTGTATACGCGGAAATCTTGAATTAATAATTAATTGAGGTAGGCCATGGTCTTGGCTAATGGAGTGCCAAATTTTGTTTCTTAATTCCGGAAAATAGTGTAGCTGTGATTTTTTCAAGTGAGGTCGCTATTTTTTAGAAAAAAAAAATCAATAAATTGTCTTACAAAAATTTTAATATTTCGGCGCTCTAACGAACATCCTGTATGCGGAAATCTTAAATTATTAATTAATTGAGGTAGACCATGGTCTTGGCTAAAGAAGTGCCAAATTTGGTTTTTTAATTTCGGAAAATAGTGTAGCTGTGATTTTTTCAAGTGAGGTCGGTATTAAAAAAAAAAATCAAAATATTGTCTTAAAAAGTTTTGAATATTTCGGCGCTTAAACGAATAACCTGTATGCGGAAATTTGGAATTATTAATTAATTGAGGTAGGCCATGGTCTTGGCTAATGGAAAGCCAAATTTTTGTTTAATTTATTTTAAAAAGTAGTGCAGTTGTAATTTTCTTAAGTGAGTTCGGTATTTTTTAGAAAAAAATTAAACTTGGCAACGTCACACTTTAATTTATAAATTTTTCTATGTGGAAAACTTTTGTATAAGTAGAAAACTTCTTATATCTGATGAAAACTAGTGATGTTGAAAAATGCAATAATTTAGTCGGAATTTATTTCGTCAAATTAAAAAAACGAGCAGACGAGTTCTTATAATAATTTGTAAATCGCACTTTTTTATAAAAAAATTGTTTAATTTCGTTCTAAACTTGTAATAATGAGCCGTTACTTATAATTAGGTTAAACTTTTTTGTATTAAGCTTAGTAGGTGTTTTTTAAAATACAGTAATGTCCGCTTATAACGAACTTCAAGGGACCAATAAAATCAGATCGTTATATCCAAGGTTCGTTATAAGTGATAAAATAATAAAAACGCAGTTGTAGTAAATTAGTTGCAGTTGTAGTAAAAAAAGTTCGTTATAACCAAGAGTTCGCTACAACCGGGTTCGTTATAGGCGGACATTACTGTAATTTGTTACATTTTAAATAATTATGGTTTTAAGAAAAAAAACGCTTTTAAACACATTATTATGTAAATTTATGAGGAATTCCCATTGTTTTTAATTTTTTTAAACGTGTGAAAAAAAATTTACTCGAAAAATGCTTAAAATTAAGGTTAATTGCGCTTAAGTTTCGTTTTGTAAAAATTTTTCTTAACAGTGTCACTTCCGATTAAACTATCACAAACAAATCAATTTAACTAAATCTTAACTAAGTTTACCACTAATTAAATTTATATTAAAATTTTAAATAAATATTAAAAATATTATTAATAATACTAATAAAATTTATTAAATAATATTTTTAAAAAGTGAAAAAATGGACTATTTAAAAATTTTTTCAAAACAAAGGTACACAGGGTGGCTTTTTTTGATTTTTAATTAAAATCTCGCTTATTATAAGAGTTAGAAGAAAGTTTAAATTAACAAAAAAATGCAGTTTTTAATGGCAAATTTAAAACAGGTTTTAGTTTTTTTATTCATTGCTTCATTGTTAAAATATGGACGTGAAACTGAAAGATTGACAAACTTTTAAATGGACAAAATTTTTTAAAAAATTTAAAAAACTGTTTAGTCAAAAATTTAATTCGTTAATAAATGTTTTTAAAAATAATTAATATATTTATTAATTTTTCCTTTTTGATATGTAGCACATAATTTTGATATTGCAACGCTACATTGACTTTTGCACTAATAAAAATAGCAAATTTTTTACACGGTTCCGTATAAATAGTATTTTTTACAACATGAGATGAAACATACGTTTTTTTCGTGAGATAGAATTTAATTCACAAGCCCCGTAGGGGCGAGTGAATTAATCTTTCGAACGAAAAAAACGGATTTCATCTCGAGTCGTAAATGCTATTTTTTCTACGACGATAATTAGTACATTTTAAAAAAATAATTCTTTTTACTAAAATGTGAACCGACCACAAAAAAACTGGTTTCACCTCATGTTGTAAATAACATCTGCTTGTAATAACACTTTTTCTCACTAGAGACGAAAATGCTATTTTCGTAACGAGTAAGTGATGACGAAATGCTTAGTTTCACATATGGGAGTAGAAAAAAGTTGTTTTTCTTGCTACACAAAAATATCGGAAGGAATTTTAAAAATATTTCTCAACTCTCAATTCTAATCAAATCTAGATGCCGTCGAAAAACAATAACTTCTATTAGGTACGTCCCCAATAAAAATGAAACAACGGATGTGGCCATACGAAGAACTTTTTCCTGTTGTATTCTTTTTGTGCATTTCTTTAAAAGTTTATAATTTTAAATTTTCTTTAAAATGTATTTCATTTATAAGAGATCAAATTAAATTCAAATAAAAAAAATCTTGTAATTTTTTATTAAGTTTATTTTTATGTTAATGTAGAGATTGAACATGGGACTTCTGTGTAAGCAGAATTTTTAGCTATATAAACTTGTTTCAAAAATTTCATTTTTTTATAATTTTGGCATAAATTGAAGTTTAAAAGATAGATTATTTTATATCTTCAGAAAGCTAATTTTACGAGTTTTCAAAATATTGAAAAATATACAGGATGTTTCATTTAAGTTAAGAAATTTAATCCTATTTCCGGTTAAATCGGAAGTCAAAATATTAAGTGTTTAATAGCGTGTAATAGCTAATTTTACGAACTTTCAAAATATTTAGAAATATACAGGGTGTTCCCAAAATTTTTGATATTTTTGTAATTTCCGGTTTAACCGGAAGCGTTTTGTTAACCGAAAATAGTGTCAAATAATAGATATTTATGGGATTAATATAAATATCCAATTTCAAGTTTGCATTTTAAATACAAAAGCAATTAGAGATTATTGAAGTTTTGATATTCAAAAAATCATAACTCCGAATCCGTATGATACAAGTCTTTAAAAATTTAGAGTTAGATAGAGAATCACGTTGTCTATAACATATCCAAATCTGTATAAATCGGCCGGACCAGTTTTTGAGGAAAGACATTTCAAAATTTTTACCTACTTTGGCCCCTTGAAGGTAGGCAATTTTTAAACAATTTTAAAAATCAATTTGTTTAGCACGAAAGCCCTATATTTTGGCTGTACAATGCCGTTTTGAAATTTTTATAATAATAAGTACCGGCCAAGTTATAAGGGAAAAACCACAAAATGGGACAATCGTTCTATTGGCCGCCATTTTGAATAAAAAAAATCAAACTTTTTTTTTGGTTCAAAAAAAAACTTTTATTATTAATTTTTTTTCTCGATTATTGGAGAAATAATCTTGGATTTGAAAAAGTAAAAAGATTTTTTTTTAAAAGAAAGTTGTATTTTTTCTAGCAAAAGCTAAATCTTAATAAAAATGGCATTTTTTAAAACTTTTTCATTTTTTTAGAGCCTTCCTCGGAAGTTTTAAAAAGGTTTCTATAGAAAAAATTGAAAATTTCGTCTAAATTTCATCAACTTTTTCCATTTTTACCCCTTGATCGGCGCCGCGTAATTCAAAATCCCTGAGGACAATTTTTTTTGATATATTCAAGTTAGGCCCTTCTCTAGGGTTTCTACAAGTCTATTCCAACAATTTGGTAGGTGCCAAAAACAAATTTTCTTTGCTTTAATTTTTTAATAAAAGAAAATAGCAAAATTTTGAGTTACTTTTCTGACGGCCTGCGTATACAGGGTTAGTTTAGATTAAATAGAGTTTTTCAGAAAATATAAAAAAAAATCCTTAACAAAACTTTCTTATATTAAAATGGCCTATATCATAAACACATTTTTAAATATACAGAGTGTAGCATAGAATAGCTACATAACCTCACTTTGTTATTTTAAACGGAAATCTTAATTTTTTATTACTTATTATGTTTAATTGGACAATTTTAAGTAAAAAAGTATAAAGGTCTCTTAAGCCTAAAGTTAATATTTTTTGAGATATTTTCAAATTTTTGGAAAATTATCCGCACTTTTAATGGTACGGTTGAAAAATCGGAAATAAAATTTTTTTCTTAAAATCATTGTTAAAGACTGTTAAAGACCTTGCTTGGAGTAAGTACAGTGATTTTAATTTTTTGGTCATCTTAAAGAAGGGGTTAAAACTGGAATAAATTATTTTGGAAATTTTGCCAAGGGATAAATAGGTTGCTATCGGTTTAAACTCACCCTGAACAATGAAGGAAAAAAATAGATTTTTTTGTAAAAAAATTGAGAAATAGAAGGATAAATTGCTAATAAAGTCACAAATTTTTTTTAAGGACGCCGGAATAAAATTCAAAAGAAAAAGGTGCGTTTAGTCGTTTTATGAAGTACAATTTTTAATGCAGGATTTCGACTCATTTTTCTGCAATTTTAAGAAAATAATTACATTTAATTAAAAATTTTAGATTTTAATCCCAAAATTTGGGCAGAATGCCCAAAGAGAGACTAGTTAATCTCTTGAGATGGAAGATTAAAAATTTTGAATTTTTCGATTAAATTTTATCGATTAAATTAAAACAAAATTTTTTAATCTTTTGCATTTTTTAATAGTTGCCATTTTTCAAAATTTAAATAATTAAAATCAAAAAATATATTTAGGTAATTTCACCGAAATTACCCGGTCCTCATCACTTAGCATGAAATTCGCCACTAATCTGCCCATAAAAAAAAACGAAGGCAATAAATTTGGGCTTTAAAAAAACTCGATTTAAAAAATAAAAAAAAATATTTTAATTAAAAAAAAAATTCCTACCTTTAATTATAATTCACAAAAAAACACTACAACAATGTTCTACGTATAGGGTTAAAAATATCTTAGGCGACCTTGTCCGGCCTTGCACTAGAAGCACTTGACACCTTCGCAAGAAGTCAACAACTCTAGCTAGAGTAGAGTTAAACTAAAGAAGAAGAAGGACACTAACAACCGAAGAACAACATACACCGTTCTTATGGGTATAAACACTACGCTACCACAAATATAATGTTAATCTCGTACTCTTCTTCAACTATATAAGATGCTACTGAATATAGCGGGGGAAATTCATGAAAGTTCCTACTATTAAAAAAAATTGGCGGTTTAGATTAAAAGAAGAAAAGAAGAAGACGATGGAAAAAGTTAAGAGAAAAGAGTAATTCCTTCCGGATGCTATTAGTGAGGGAGTAGCGCGTAATTTCTCAGTCTATTTCAAACTTGGAGATAATTATTAATTTATTATATTGCTAATGGAAAATGTTAGTGTAAAATGGTATTGTATTGAAACCGGTTGTAAATATATCACGTTTAAAAAGAAAATTATTAATTTAATAGATTTAATGACTAATTTGACTACTGTGTTTAAGAGTTTCTGCTTGGGAATTTTAACGGTGGACTAAATAACATTTCATTTAAAAAAAAATTATATACGTGACCATAATATATTATGTACAAAGATAAAACTATACAAACTTATTCTCTTAATCAAATTCGTATATAATTTTCTTTACTCTAATTAATTTTAAAATTTTCCTTCCTTTTATAATTTTGATTGCTTTCAATCTTCGTTCACCTTTAATATTATTTTTTTACATCAAATTAAAAATTTTTTTTAATACGTACGTACTACTTTTACTATTTACTCATCATCTGATGTGGAAGAAAGACTTTCCATAACTTCCCGATGACTCATCAATCTGGTATACGCACACGTCAAAGACGAGTGAAGAAACTGAAGCAGGCATCCACAGGAAAAAACCAAGATAAACTCTCGGCCTTTCTCTTATTAAATTATCTCTGCCTTTCAGACACAAATATATTCCTTTTATTTAACGGGGGATGGTGAAAGACTCAAGGAAAAGGCCGAAATGAAGACGACTGCCTTATCGCAACTGCAAATCGTTCCAGAGATGAACAGTGAAAAAGACTCACATAAGATACGATTATTAATAGATATAGAACTAAAGAGTAAGCCGGCTTGGAGGAAAAGTAGACGTTTCAAGCAATAGAGATTACGAAAAGAAATTGTGGATGTGTGGTCTCTAAGTAAGGGTTTCAGAAAAAATTATTCGTCGTTTGCATACACCGTAGGAAGAATCAAGATACAATCAAAAATAAAATTAATCAACAAAGAAAATAAGAGAGGGCCCAGAATAGAGCCTTAAGAGACACCAGAATTCGACGAATGTTAAATCAATTGTTTTCGTTTGTTGAGGTAAGAGCCGAAGAACGTCCCCGCACTCTGTTGAGTGGGTCTATGAACAAGAAAGTTCATGTTCTTGCAAAGGGAGATTCAGAAATACAGCCTGTTAGCTCAGAGTCGCCTCTTGGAGTAACTATCTAAGAAAAGATGTAAAAAGATGGGTCAGAGGTATATCATGGAGTACTAGCCTAGATGCAGGACATTGAAAACTCTAGAAAACCATCCAAAGTCAAAACTGAAAAACTGCTCAAAATGAAAAACTTCCTCAAAATGGAAGAGCTGCTGAGTGTAAGCAGGACTAAGCTGTCGCGTCAGAAAAGTCCATCCTACTATTATAAGATGGATCTCACATAATGCTTAAGCATAGAGTAATTCACGCTTCGGTAAATCATTGCACCGTAGCAGCAGAAGTAAATCGAGGTTGTCCACAAGGAGGGGTGCTTTCACCACTTCTATGGTGCCTCGTAGTAGACAATCTTCTCAAACGTCTAGAGAAAGAAGGGCTAAACGTCGTAGGTTATGCCGACGACATAGCCATAACAACACCGGGAAAGTTTGGGGCTATTGTATTTGAAAGAATCCAAAGAGCCCTAAATCTCGTAGAGAAATGGTGTTTAGAACAGGGCCTGACGGTTAATCCATTTCACAAGAAGAACAAATAAGACAGATGGTAATAGAAAGGTATACCTGTTCGACCTACCTCTGGAAGCAGTGGGAGAAGCCAAATACTTAGGAGTTATCCTTGATAGCAAACTAAACTACAAACCACACATAGACAGTATAGTTAATAAAGCTACAAGGGCCCTATGGACCTGTAGACTAACATTCGGCAAAGCTTGGGGACTAACACCCCAGTTGACCTATTGGTTATACACTGTAATGCAAAGATTGCAAAGATTGGCCTGCCTAGGAATTACTGGAGGAATGCGTACTACACCTACAGCAGCAATGGAAACAATGCTGAACCTCCTACCCTTACCCTTGGTGAAATCCAAAGCATTAAGTGAGGCTTACAGGCTAAAAACCCACTGCTCTATAGGAAGAAATGGGCAAGGACATGCCTCAATCCTAAGAGAAATAGAAGAACACCCCATACTTAGTATAGTATCTGACAGAATAACCAAAGCATATACCATCGAAAAAACCTACGGAATTTACATTCCGACAAGGGAAAAGAATGAGAATGCAAGGCAGTCAAATTGAATGGACTTGTATTCTACACAGACAACTCTAAAAACCAAATAGGTACAGGAGCTGGAATCGTCGGGGACGGCAACTTGAGGCAAGGGGTAATCCTAAGCCTCGGGGAGCATGTAACCGCCTTCCAAGCAGAAATTTACGCCATCTCAACATGTGCTCAAATGCTGTTGGATAGAGGATATCACAACCAAAGAATCTTCGTTGTATCTGATAGCCAAGCAGCTCTAAAAGCGCTGAACGCCTGTGAGGTGAGGTTGAACGCCTGTGAGGTGAGGTCCGGACTAGTAACGGACTGCATCCGCAGACTGAATGCGCTAGCGGGGACAAATTTCCTCAATCTGGTATAGGTTCCAGCTCATGCTAACATACCAGGGAACGAGGAAGCTGACGATCTGGCCGAAGAGGGCAGCACAATAAGACCCACTGGACCAGAACCCGCCTTTGACATTTCTTATGAAATGGCAAAGGGAAAAATAAAGTCACTTCTAGGGAAGTGACACTGGAGGGAAACTCCTGGACAGGGACATTCCAAAGCCCTACTGGAGAAACCCTCCGACAAACGAACCCGTTCTATACTCAGAATGAGCTGAGAGGAATTACAACTGGCAACGGAAATAATAACGGGCCATTATCAGCTCAAAAAGCACCTGCATACGATGGGATTAGAAGAAGATCTACAATGCAGAGGATGTGCAGAGGAGGAGGAAACTCCAATTAATGTTCTGCTACACTGTGAGGCTTTCACAAAAAATCGTCACAGCATTCTCGGGAAAGAGAAGATACTCCAAAGAGAACTGCCTAACTTATCAGTAGGAAAAATTCTGGATTTTATCAAAAGCATAAAACTCTCATAAGGGAAGGATAAATCCGAGGCGCATAATAGATCTGAGAGGTCGCAATGCAAGGGACCACTAGAAACCAGCCTCTGATATACAATAATAATAATAATAAGCTGTCGCGTTCTTAGACTGAGAGCTGAGTCCTGGAGTATCTAAACAACCTCGATAAAGTTGAACCAGAGGAACATAAGCTATATCTAAACTATATATAAAAAAGATGGATCAGAAGAGAATAAGCTACATCCATTTAAAAGACAAAGAAAGCTTTTCATTGGAAAATTATCCAAAAAGAAAATGGAAGAGCTGCTGAATGTAAGTATAGAAGACTAAGCTGTCGCGTTCTTGGACTGAGAGGTGGGTCTTAAAATATCTAGAAAACCTTGATAAACATAATTCAGAGTAAATAAGCTATATGCATGTACAAAATATGAAAACTCTTCAGGAAAACTCTTAATTAAAAAACCATACAAGAAAAAAATTGAAAAACTGCTGAATTCAAGACTAAGCTGCTGTACTTTTGAACCAAGGCCTTTGGAAAACCTGTAAGAGGCTCTAAGCAGATGGACTAGAGAAAAATAAGCTAAATTAAGGAGTAATAGTCCAGGCACAAAACATTGAAAATTCTTTGTTGGAAAACCATTCAAAAGCGCAACTCAAGAAATGCTCAGATCGGTAGTAAGAATAAGAGGATTTTCAACTCCACCTCTACTTTTTTTAAGCAAAACCCCTTGACCTCGAACCTCCAACTCACTTCGACGGTCGAGGTCAGTGGAGAGAGGGGTTAGGGGGATGAAAGTTTGCTTATTCTTAGTACTACAACTGTATTTAAGCGGGTCTGACTTTCTTGAATTCATAGTTCCTTCAAACTTAAAAAAGAGGGGATCCTTCAGACGCCTGGCACTCTACAATTTTCTTTTGAAACTTACATTAAAATTTTTTTTAAATTTAGACTGTAGATTTTTTAATCGATTTCTTCATGTGCAAAAAAATTCTTATAAGTGTTACCTACTTTTACTGTTGAGTGATCATTTGATCGTGTTCAAGGTATCCTCAAAAGTTATTCCAGAATTTTTAATTTTATTTTACATTATTTTTAATAAATAAATTGCACCATAACTATGTGAACTAGTTGTTTCTTTAATTTCACAAGCAATCCGCTAATTACTGGTTTGTTTTCGGTGTCGGAAGAACATGGTTATTGCCATTTCATGTCTCGAGTGAATTGAACTTTGTGATTCCTAGTGTAAAATTTTAACTATAAGCCTCGAATATAAATTTAATTTCTTTTCGAGTCCTTAATAACGAATGAAACTTTCGTCTTCTTGAGGCTATTACATTTAAGGGTGAAGGTTGTCATTTTTCTGTTTGTTTTAATTAAAGCAAATCATTAGTTATTTTTTCTTCGTTGTGAGAGGTCGTGAATCGTGCTGGTCCACAATTGTACGGCGCACTGGACTAGGAAGAAAATTCGTGTTGCTTGTAAATATTTTTCCAAAGGGATGCAACCGCAGAGAACCTATTCTACGAGTATGATGTAATAGTTATGGACCTATGGAAGGAGTGGCAGTAAGAATACACGGCTCGGGACTGCCTTGGGGCAGTCCAGTTTTATTTACTCGTTTAGTTTGTAATAAAGATTACATGACATGTTATAAAGCGACATGATTTGTCTTATTCCTTTTGATCATCGCCTACTTGGTTTTAGATTATTTTCGAGTTTCGTATTGCCCTTAAGAAAAATTCATTAAAATTTTTAAGTTTGCCGTGTAACGCACGTTGTTTAATTCTAGACTAGCGCTTTTCAAAGCACCAATTAACTGATCTTTAAACACTTCCACAGGTATAAATTTTTATAATTTCCTACACATAGCTATGCGTGCTTCGGCAGCACGTTAAGCCATCGGCTTCCTAGGCTAACCTACAATAATTGTCTCAATTATTGAGACGAGAGCTCGTGAGAGACATGGGTTAATTTAGAAACTAAAAGTATAAATACATGTTGTTGGTTTTTATAAGATTCACAAGAGTCAACTTTGGTTTTATTTCCACGATTTCCTCCTTCGTCTTTGACCAGGAGGAAAGTATTTTATCTAGGGTCGGTTACAGACATACGTTAACTTCTGATAGGGTTGTAAAAAAAAACTTTTATCTCTGAAGGAAATATCCTTTTCTTCCACACCTGGCTGCGATGCTTGCTGGGCTCGTACCTCCTTAATCTCTAGCATCAGAAAGGAAGGATTTTGAGAGCGATCACTCTTAAGTTCTCGCTTGTGTTAGCCAATTGTTGTAACTTCTACACTAGAGGCACAATCGGCCATGTATAGACCCGGTTGGGACACCCGGTATACATAGTGTACTCATTAGTACCTGATCATTGATTACGCAAATAACAAAACTATTACATTCTGCTACTTTATGTAAATACTGCCGAAGCGGGTAAATTAATCTTAGAGCATTATATGCATTTTTCACGCAGTTATTAGCATGTGCCTGCAACCGGAAAGTTTTATCTAATACCAAATTCAGACTCTTAGCTGCTTTAAGCAGCAATACCGTTAGTATTTAATT
Source organism: Malthinus seriepunctatus (assembly GCA_963924605.1). Classification (NCBI taxonomy): domain Eukaryota; kingdom Metazoa; phylum Arthropoda; class Insecta; order Coleoptera; family Cantharidae; genus Malthinus; species Malthinus seriepunctatus. The sequence continues at coordinate 20,882,636 of OZ004603.1, forward strand.
TTCTGAAAGGCCTTACCGTGTCAATTTGAAATTTTTGAAAATAACCATTACTTATCGATGTTGTTTGGATATCCTACAAATCACCTTCAAGTTTTAATAGGTCTCCTACTCTACTTAATGAGAAGTTACATTTTTTAACAGAAATAGAATGACACATCGATACCTTAGCCTTCAACATTTTCACACATACTTAAACGTACCGGTATATCAAATAAACACGACAGGACCCAGAAATAATCCTTGAGCTACCTCCCTATGGTTACAGATTTAAACTGTGAGAATGACTCGGATTTCTCTGAAAGCAGTAGCTGGGTTCTACCTATTGCTTCGTTTGTTCTCTTCTCCATCTGCTCCTCCTCTCTGCCGGACACGACTAGAGCCAGGTCGTCGATGAATCCGAACAGGAAGGTTTCCTCCTGCATGGCCAGTCTCGGAACCCCGTCGTACATAATGTTCATAGCGTGGGTTCGAGGACTGACCTTTGCGTCACGCCGCTGGTCACCTCCATTTTTGGTGCTTCTTCCTCGGGGTCTAACTGTATCCTTCTATTGTTGAGATAGAGGCTATGATGTTAAATATGCTGGGCTCTGCTTTCTGCTCTTTGAGGGCCCTCCTCAACTGCAACTCCGCGCAGTTGAAAGCGTTCCTCACGTAGAGGCAAACCTTCCGTTTTACTCCAGGGAGCTGTCCTGGTGATGGCCTTGAGGGCGTCGATAACCGAACCTTTTTTTTTACGGAGGTAGGACAACACTCATTTCAATACACACGAACATTTAGGTTTACGGTTGCTATCGGGTTGCGCTCATATCACAATTTCGCTTCGTTTAAGTTTTTTTTTTGTTTTGTGTTTTGTTTCTTATCCCTCTTTCTGGTCCTCTCGTCCTCCTCTTTCGTTTTCCCAACTTCCTCAATCATATCTTGGAGGGCATCCCAATTTGTTTCATTGCTCAGCATTAATTGCATCACATTGTCCGGGGTTATCTCGTTTTGGACCAGCTCTGCTGCCTTTCTTCTATTGGCCACCCATCGCTTGCATTTAAAGATGGTATGCTCGGCACCGTCTTTGCTATGGCAGTACGTACATGTATCTTTTTTCATCTTGGCTATGGTCTATAGTATATAGTTTGCAAAATTTCCGTGACTGGTGAAGGCTTGCGGTAAATAATATTGCCGTGCTCTCGGTTCAGCCAACCCAACAAGTTCGTGATGATTCTTCTAGTCCACTTTCCTTTTGTTGTTGAATTCCATGTTTCTTGCCAGTCTGCTATAGTGTCGGCTCTGGCTTCCATCTTTGTCAGCGTGCTGCACCTCCACAGCTTGACCCCTTCTTTGACTTTATAATTTATTGGGACACTCCTGCCAAGACGAAGGCAGCTTCTGCGGAAACCGTCCTGTAAGCGCAGCAGGTTCTGATGTCCATTTTCCGTTGGACGCTATGCGGACTTTGTTGATGCCGCTGCACCTCCATGGCCTTGTGCCAGACTGGCGCAGCGTACAACATGATGGACACCACCGCCGATGCGACAAGTCTTTTCTTGTTGGCAGTGGGACCGCCGATCCTTGGCATTAGTCTTATTAGCGCCATTGTGGCTCTATCTGCCTTCGCAGCTACTTCTTTGACATGGTATCCGAAGAATAAGTTTCAATCAATGTGCACCCCGAAATACCTGATGTGTTCCTTTGGCGTGACTTGCTGGTTTCCTAGTTTAAAGTTTATAGGACCGCAGCGTCGTCTTCCTATTAAAGAGCTGCTTCCGTCTTTTCCGCAGTTACCTCTAGGTCCCTGCTTACCATCTATACGTTAACCTTATCTAGTGCGTGGTTGGCTTTACTCATCAATCGCTCTCGGCAACTACGATCCTCGCCAGGTCGTCCGCAAAACCCAGGAGTCTAACACCTTGGCCTTGGTTCCCAGAAGCGGGTCGTAGTGGAGATTCAACAACAAAGGTCCTAAAACTGACCCCTGCGGGACACCGCTGGTTACGAGAAGATCCAAAGTTGAGCCGTCGAGGCTTGTGATTTGGATTATCCGGTCTTCCAGTTAGCTCTATATTATCCTTCTGAGGTAAGAAGGTATACCTCTTACTTCCAGTTTCTTCAATATCAGTTCCCAGTTAGCGGAGTTGAAGGCGTTTTTGACGTCGAGGGTGCAAAGTTTCCTCGTGCGCCATGTTCCTGAAGTCGCCCGCCTCGCTAGCTTTACTACCTTGTTCAGTGCGTCGATGGTGGACTTGCCCTTACGGAAGCCGTACTGGGACTCGGAGAGTCCACCGCTCTTTTCCGTTTCCTCGATCAATCTCTCCCTGATGAGTCTTTCCTAACCTAACCTAACCTAACTTAACCTAACACTTTTTTTTTAAACTCAGAGGTTTAGGGGAATATTTTATAGACGCCTTCTGCTAGATCTACCCAAAGGGATGTGTGGGAGTCGCCCTGGTCTGGTGTTACCCACTATAACCTCTTTTGCTCTTTTTTCTACAATCTACTTTAGGGATCCGCCTTCGCATTTCTTTCGATGTAGATTTGTCAGAAGCTCTTTGCTCTCTCCTTACTGTTGCCGTTCCGGTCTTATCCTAAGCGCCGTCTGTTCTGGCGTATTCCATCTTGTCTTTTTTCCTGGATGTGTTTTTGTTTAGAGCAGGTCTGTAGTTTCTCTATATGATCTTGGCTCGGAGAACTTAGTGCCGAGGTTTTCTGGAGATTGCTTGTATTTGTTGTTCTCTCTCCAGCTGCTCTTTAGTTCCCATTATCCGGCGAACCAACTCTGCTATGGTTCCCCAGCCTTCCTCGTCTCGGAGCATGATGGTTGAATGGAGTCTGAGTTTCACCCACTCTCCTGCGATGCCGTGATCCGCTTCTCCTCCCAGCGATAGCAGTGGAACAGGGCATATCCTTCGGTATCGTTTTCATCGCAGTGTCGCACTTGGGAGAGGCCAACTTTCCGATCCGATGCTTGTAAGCGTTGAAGCATTTACCTGTTAGGGTTTGTGTAAGGTAGTGCGATAGGTCTCCATGTTTCCTCTCTACCCGTAGAGTTGTAGGTTAATCTAACCTAACCTACATTAACGATTTTTGCGGGCGGATATCTTGAAAACTATAAGGAATAGACAAAAAATAAATTAAAGTAGTGTTGTAGGAAATTTGATAAGCTTTCATTTTGTTCAAAGTAATTTTTTTCCTAGATCCCATTTTCTTCGAGATAAAAGTAAAAACCCCAAAAACATGACCTTTTCACTCCCCTAACTACTCTAAACACAGTCTCGAAGAAACAAACTCCACCCTCTTCCATGTCCTCTATAACTCCCTAGTTGAGTCGACTATTAATTAATACATTGAATAAGACGCGTTTGGATTGATTCCTCGCTTATCTCTTACACGGTTTTTCACTAAATTTCAGCTCTTTCGGAATTCTTTTTTATGACATGCTTTAAAAATGTAGTTTTTAAGCGATACTATCAAAAAGACAATATTTGATATTTAAATTTGAGAAAAAATGTAAAAATAAATCCAAAATTCTTTCTTTCTCACAGTTTTCAAATTTCATTAATGCAAATTACAAAAATAGCAAATAAAACTTTATAAGCAACACTATAAAATAAGCCGCACCCACCCTATGTAATACTAATAATAATAACGACAAGATAAACCACCAAACATCTCAATTTTACAACAAAATCTCATTTTTTTCTCATCAACTCTCGCATTTTTTTAATGATCTGTAACCCAGAAGAGCTTGAAATCATTACTTGTAGTTGTAGGTTGTAGCTATTTGATTCAGAGAACTGGTGCAGGACAGCACCACATTGAGGGTGTCGATCAGTGAAGTTAGTATGGGCTCAGAACCAGGGTTGGACTTGCTTTATCTGATCCCGTCCGCAACAGCTGGAATTTGACTCCTACTTTGGCCCTATCGACAACCTGGTCAGTCCGACCCTGCTCAGAACCACATAATGCACTAACGAAGAGCTGCTCATCGTCAGCTGGTCAATTCTCATGCTCCTCGCGTTTGTTTAATGATCTGTAACCCAGCAGAATGATCTCAGCAGAGCTTGAGATCATTACTTGTAGTTGTAGGTTGTAGCTCTTTGATGCAGAGAACTGGTGCAGTACAGCATCACATTGAGGGTGTCAGTGGAGCTGGAATGGGCTCAGAACCAGGGTTGGACGTACTTTATCTGATCCCGTCCGCAACAGTTGGAATTTGACTGCTACTTTGGCCCTATCGACAACCTGGTCAGTCCGACCCTGCTCAGAACCACATAATGCACTAAACAAGAGCTGCTCATCGTCGGCTGGTCAATTCTCGTGCTCCTCGCATTTTTTAATGATTTGCAACCCAGCAGAATGATCTCAGCAGAGCTTGAGATCATTACTCTTGTTGTAGTTGTAAGTTGTAGCTATTTGATTCAGAGAACTGGTGTAGTACAGCACCACATTGAGGGTGTCAGTGGAGCTAGAATGGGCTCAGAACCAGGGTTGGACTTGCTTTATGTGATCCCGTCCGCAACAGTTGGAATTTGACTGCTACTTTGGCCCTATCGACAACCAGGTCAGTCCGACCCTGCTCAGAACCACATAATGCACTAAACAAGAGCTGCTCATCGTCAGCTGGTCAATTCTCGTGCTCCTCGAGTTTTTTTAATGATCTGTAACCCAGCAGAATGATTTCAGCAGAGCTTGAGATTATTACTTGTAGTTGTAGGTTGTAGCTCTTTGATGCAGAGAACTGGTGCAGTACAGCATCACATTGAGGGTGTCAGTGGAGCTGGAATGGGCTCAGAACCAGGGTTGGACGTGCTTTATCTGATCCCGTCCGCAACAGCTGGAATTTGACTCCTACTTTGACCCTAACGACAACCTGGTCAGTCTGACCCTGCTCAGAACCACATAATGTACTAACCAAGAGCTGCTCATCGTCAGCTGGTCAATGCTCGTGCTCCTCGCATTTTTTAATGATCTGTAACCCAGCAGAATGATCTCAGCAGAGCTTGAGATCATTACTCTTGTTGTAGTTGTAAGTTGTAGCTATTTGATTCAGAGAACTGGTGTAGTACAGCACCACATTGAGGGTGTCAGTGGAGCTAGAATGGGCTCAGAACCAGGGTTGGACTTGCTTTATGTGATCCCGTCCGCAACAGTTGGAATTTGACTGCTACTTTGGCCCTATCGACAACCTGGTCAGTCCGACCCTGCTCAGAACCACATAATGCACTAAACAAGAGCTGCTCATCGTCAGCTGGTCAATTCTCGTGCTCCTCGCATTTTTTAATGATCTGTAACCCAGCAGAATGATCTCAGCAGAGCTTGAGATCATTACTCTTGTTGTAGTTGTAAGTTGTAGCTATTTGATTCAGAGAACTGGTGTAGTACAGCACCACATTGAGGGTGTCAGTAGAGCTAGAATGGGCTCAGAACCAGGGTTTGACTTGCTTTATGTGATCCCGTCCGCAACAGTTGGAATTTGACTGCTACTTTGGCCCTATCGACACCTGGTCAGTCCGACCCTGCTCAGAACCACATAATGCACTAAACAAGAGCTGCTCATCGTCAGCTGGTCAATTCTCGTGCTCCTCGAGTTTTTTTAATGATCTGTAACCCAGCAGAATGATTTCAGCAGAGCTTGAGATTATTACTTGTAGTTGTAGGTTGTAGCTATTTGATTCAGAGAACTGGTGCAGTACAGCTCCACATTGAGGGTGTCAGTGGAGTTAGAATGGGCTCCGAACTAGGGTTGGACTTGCTTTATGTGATCCCGTCCGCAACAGTTGGAATTTGACTGCTACTTTGGCCCTATCGACAACCTGGTCAGTCCGACCCTGCTCAGAACCACATAATGCACTAAACAAGAGCTGCTCATCGTCAGCTGGTCAATTCTCGTGCTCCTCGCATTTTTTAATGATCTGTAACCCAGCAGAATGATCTCAGCAGAGCTTGAGATCATTACTCTTGTTGTAGTTGTAAGTTGTAGCTATTTGATTCAGAGAACTGGTGTAGTACAGCACCACATTGAGGGTGTCAGTGGAGCTAGAATGGGCTCAGAACCAGGGTTTGACTTGCTTTATGTGATCCCGTCCGCAACAGTTGGAATTTGACTGCTACTTTGGCCTAATCGAGAACCTGGTCAGTCCGACCCTGCTCAGAACCACATAATGCACTAAACAAGAGCTGCTCATCGTCAGCTGGTCAATTCTCGTGCTCCTCGAGTTTTTTTAATGATCTGTAACCCAGCAGAATGATTTCAGCAGAGCTTGAGATTATTACTTGTAGTTGTAGGTTGTAGCTATTTGATTCAGAGAACTGGTGCAGTACAGCACCAAGTCAGAGGCAGCATTATGGTTGTTGTCACGCATGGAAGCCAGATATTTAGGACTAAGCATCGAAAATGGACTCACCTGGAAACTACACATTGAGGGAGCTATTTCCGAGCACGAGCTGCCTTTACACTACTACATGCGCTTTTTGCAGGGATCTCAGGAATAAGTTGCTCCTCTACAAGACCGTCCTCTGACCCACACCGCGCTGTCAAACATCAAGAAGATGCAGACCATACAAAACAAGATCTTGAGGACTATCGAGACCACACTAGACTACGACAACCTTACCATTCGAGGACTATGGAAATACAACATCAAGGAGTCTAGACTTCGGAAAAGACCCAAGCTGGTTCTTGACCGAGCCTAATAATCTCGTTACCGCCAAAACAGACTAACGTTTATCGTCAGTGACTTCGGTCACACTTCACATTTAATCAACGTTTTTTCTATTTCAGATCCGACCGATGAAGGAGGTACAAGGCAGACCCCAGGCACCCCAATAGCCAGTTTCAAGATTCCAGATTCCACAGCATTGACAACAATGATAATTAAGACGATAAAGAGATAACAAAAGGTCCAAAGTAGGTTTTTAGAAGAGATTTTCGAGTGATTTGATAGTCCAGAGTCGTTGTAATTGATCTGGTAGGCGGTTGACGGGACGGTTAACAAATAATTGCAAAGTGACCGAACAATACATTAAAATGAAGTTATGTGGATTAATAATTTTAGGGTGACACAATTTTAAATAAATTTATTATTTATACTAATCCTGAGGAAAATCTCAGGCCGTCACGATCTCCCTTCGTGACATATGGTGGAGGCTCGTGCTTAATCTTCAAGGCGTATTTTTGGAAGAGTTAAGACGATGTGTGAACGAGCGTCTATACAAAAGTATTACATATTTGGTGCTTCTGGGCCTTAAAAGGGAAATTTACTGTTGGGGACGCACTTGAACAAGTTTGTTAAAATTTTCCCTTTCATTTCAGATCAACTCGGCTCTTTTGGTTCGTTCTGCTGCAAAAGCAGTTAAAAAAATGTAGCTTTTCATGTAGTGTCCTTACTGTGGTTGCTTTGAAAATCTTACAAATTTAAAATACCTACTCCAAGGATAACGAACTTTTTACCTCCTCTCTAAGTCCATTTTATGAGGACTTGATGACCACTGAGTTATCATTTTCATAATTTGTCTTTGCACCTGAGAGATAAAACTTTTTCAGTTTTTTTTAGCGAAATACCTTAAAATATTTTTTTCTACAACTCTTTCGATGAAGAAGTTGTCACTTTGGTCTGTTAAGGAGAAGAATTCGGATTTTAAAAAGCAAAATTGCAATGCTTGGTAAGTACCTACTGAAGTTTGCCAAGATGTGGTAGAGAAAAAAGGTATCAGGTCCAGAAATGTTACGACTCGGTCATAATTCTGCAACATTATTAACCTAAAGGGTGCGCATGTCTCTAAATTGACATAAGTGTGTCAATGCAGGGCCTGATTGGCCCTAACTTATAATTAAAAATTTGAATTGAATACGTTTGGAGCAAGTTGTTTACAAAGGTCGCCATCTCTTGCACCGTAGTCGCAAGTCGCATTCCTGTTTAAGGCTGTGGTATTCATGTCTTCCTTACGTCATCCAACTCCATCTAAGCCTCTATTTCTTTTTTTTAAGTATTTATTGATTTATCATTTGGTCACTCGTCATTTGACATTTGACTTTCCTTGATGTCCTTGGTTCAGCAGAGTTTTAAGTCATTATTTGTTCAAGGCAGTACGAAGAGCAAGAAATTTTTTTACACACAATTAATCATATCATCAGTGTCTAGCACAAAAATTGCTTTGAATCTGTGAGACCAGAATACTTCTTGCCTTAAGTGTATTATAGCTTACGTTCGCAAAATGAGCTGAGAATCTTATTCTCAGCTATAATATTCATCGTCAGATGTAAGGTCCCCTTCCCAAAATGTAATCCGCTTTCCTCTGTTTTCTGCTTTTCGCATCCAGCTGTTTTAGGCATGTCTTTAAGTCGTCTGTTCACCTCCAAGCACATATCCTCTCTCGTCGTGGTCTCTGCTCCATAACTGTATGTGTCAACAGCGGTTGTCTTAAATTCTAGGAGAGTTTCATATAAATTCACAAACTTAATGCCAGACTGGGCTGCAAATTAATTTATAAAGTAACCAAACGTAACGTTTTGGCCACACAGAGGTGTAACAAAACCATTTCGCCATATTATAGAGCCTCCCTGTATGTATGCAATAATAGTAAATTCTTACTTATCTCTTTTAACACAATTGTGACGCTTGGTAGCAAAAGTACAAGAAAGTTTTGTATTTTATGCGTGTAAACTTAAACCTATATTTTCTGTGAAATTGTTTTGCTCTACATAGTTACACGAAATGCATCGGTAATAAAAACCATTGAAAAGATAGAAAATAAATTTAAATCAATTTATACGTGATGTACTTTTTTACCCATTCTTAAAACTATATTTTATAATAAAGTATTTGAAAAAAAATTTTTTTTTTTGCATTTTTAATGCAAAAGAGCGAGATGTACTCGTAAACGTGCAAATTTTAAAACCAATCAATTGATTACGATAAACCGCAATTGGAATAGAATGTAAACGTGCAATATCTTTTATGTAATTTTCATTGAAAAATTGATAGGATTCGACATTTTTACATTATTTTATTGATGTGTTAAGTTACAATGTTGAAAAAAGTGGGTTTCGTGTGAAAATTGAGTGATTTTCAATTTAGCGGATAATTTTACGTTTTTATTTGTTTTCGTTTTATTGTTAAATAAAAATTGGAGCAAATATTGGAATTACTTAAGCACAACGTGTAAGTGTTTTAGGAAGTATCAGATAAAAACCACCGTTACAAAATTGGATTAAAGAGTTTATCATTGAAAACGAATTTTCTTTTATTTGAAAGGAGAGTGCGTCAACTTACAGCAGGTGCAAAATACAGGGAGAGCCACAAAATTTGTAGCCCTTGACGATTTTTGACTGCAACCCAAATAACAAATATCATTGCAGTCGAGATCAGTCATAGCAAGTCAAGTTATATTTTTATAAATCAAAAAATGGATCAGAGTAGGTAAATGTCAAACTTCAAATCGAATTAATTTTTTGACAACTGTCATAAATTAAAATTACATTTCAGTTTGACATTTACCAACACTGATCCATTTTTTGATTAGGTTGCAGTTAAAAATCATCAAGGGCTACAAGTTTCGTGGTCCACCATATGTATAGATTAAAATGATGGTAAAAATTTGTTAGCTCGGACTGGAATTTGACCTTGGTTCATCAGCGTAGCTTCCTAGACGTACAAGAGTACCACGAGCATGACTAATACGTCAGTAAATCTCTTAAATTGGAGAGAATCGAGGGTCTAATCTAAAATTGCATTTTGAGCCAAATTTCTCTGGGCACTGTTTAAGTTTTTCGAGCAACTGGCTCAGCAACAGGGCGCAGAAGCGTTGAGGTGAGATCAGTATGATATTTATAACTGCTGGCGGGTTCAGAGGCTAGAGCACCTAGAAAATGTTTATTCAGAGCCACCGGAACCAGAGTAATGGTATAAACTTTTTGAACAGTAAAAAATTTGACTGGAATAACTAGATTTAGGGTAAATCGCATAGGATCTGTTAAAGGTAGCAGTGATAATAGCTAACACATAATCTAATCTAAAACGTGCCACAAGAAAATTGAATCAATTTCAAAGATGCGATTGGTAATGCATATATCCATTTTAGTGTTAGATGTTGAAAATGCTTAAGTTTGCAGAAATAGGCGCAACCGATAATGAAAAGTGACGAAAAAAAGTTTACATCGTATTGCCCATATGGGACTTAGGTAAAATATACGGGCGTTCCATTTGTAAAAAATGATGCTATGTTTACACCGTACGATTTGTGTAACTGAAAATTACACTCCGCCAAAGATTCGCTGAATTATGTGCTGTACTTGTCATGAGCGAATGAGCTCGTCCACAACATGATCGCTTATGATCGACAATAGGCCCCAAAACCTAGCCAATAGTGGATGATATCTCATTTATTTGTGACCAAGCTAATGCTTTTTAATGCTGGTTAGAACACTGGTATCAAAAGCATGGTCGAGCTTTCTTTACTCGAGGTCAATGTATACTGTTTACACATCCCCATTTGAGCTCGCTCGATAAATGTGTGGCATTGTGCAGAGCAGGCATTAGTGACTCACTTAGAGTCTACCCATTGAATAAATAGCCGCTACTCTAACAGGAAAGAACATTCCAGGTAATCGTATGTGAATGCAATGGTTATCTTAATATAACGATTTCTTTTTTTTAAAATTATTTTTGACTTTAGTTAATTTTTTTTTTGTTGGAATAACGATTTCTGCTCAATTTCTCCAATAGAAATTGCTGCTTATACTCCCACTTATAAGGAAAGATCACGACAGCCAATGATAATGTAAACTCGACGATACTGAATGGGTCATCCATAGATTTTCAAAATATCGATTCCGTCGTATTGCTAATGGTTGTCAAGCTCCTTCGTCGTCCTTTATCTTCTAAGAGTGTACCACATAACCTAACCTAACCTATCCTTAATCTACCTAACCTACCCTAACCTAACTTTTTTTATTGGTTTTGCCCTCAGACCGCATGCTACAGTGTAAAAGTTCAGAGAAACCGCACTACTGAAATATATGTAAGTTCTAAACCTTATGATTTGAGTTACACTGTTAGGAAGAAGCGTTAGCAACCGTTGCATATAAAGCCATTTTAGTCCCCTATCGGACTCGCGTATAATTGACTGTAATGTTCCTTAATTATAGGAAGGAGTATTAACAAGCGTTGTTACAAGATAAAATGGAACGGAAACAGTCATTTTTGCCTCACATCAAGGTCACATATCATTGGCTGTATAGTCCAATCACATTAAACATTGGACCTCTAACTAATTAGTAACAGGACGGGACCACTTTTAAAAATTTTCATTTGGTGAGTAAAAACAGGGAAAAAAAGTCTACCGTTTTTTTTGCATACATACAAAGTTATAGGCCATTGAAGAAAAAGAGGGTGTCCTGCATTGCTTTTTTGCAAAATACTTGAAAAGGAAGCCAAATATCGATAAAATGTAAACAACCAATCTTGTTGAGAGTAAAATTACTAACATAAAATATGTTACCTACATGTTTTGAGTTTTGACAATCTATTAAGGTGGTACGACCGTTTTCTTAAAGTAGTCATTTTTCCAAATTGTTAATTAACAAAATAATGTTTTAACCTATTTGCAACGCAATTACAATTCTGAAAAAATTCACCTGTTATCTGACATTGTTAGAGAAGATATTCTATGAGTTTCAGATTGTTTCAAGCTCATTTGCCTAAATTATGGTTTTTTATTCATTAAAAAAAAAAGAATTTTTTTCTGTTCTAGTTTTTTGCAGGTTTTACAACTTTAGAATTGGCAGAGACTAATTAAACTATGATAATCTTGTTCCTTATGAAATTTCCGACAAAAATTGTCCTCTCCAATTTTCTGTGTCGTCATTTGTTTCTGTTTTATTCGCGTGCACACTAATTTTCAAGTTTGCACGCGAGTAATTAAGAAACAAATGACGATACAAAAAAGTGAAGTAGACAATTTTTGTCGGAAATTGCATAAGGAACAAGATTAACATAGTTTGATTAGTCTCTGCCAACTCGAAAGTTGTTAAAACTGCAAAGAATAAAAATGAAAAAAAAATCCTTTTTTTTAATGAATAAAAAACTATAATTTAGGCAAATGAGCTTGAAACAATCTGAAACTTATATGATATCTTCTCTAACAATGTCAGATAACAGGTGAATTTTTTCAGAATTGTAATTGCGTTGCTTTTTAGCTTAAAACTAAAAACTAAAAAAAAAAACTTAAAACTAAAAAAAAAAAAAAAAAAAACTAAAAAGGTTAAAACATTATTTTGTTAATTAACAATTTGGAAAAAGAAAACGGTCGTACCACCTTAATAGATTCTCAAAACTCAAAACATGTAACATATTTTTTGTTAGTAATTTTATGATCAACAAGATTGGTCCTTTACATTTTATCGATATTTGGCTTCCTTTTCAACTATTTTGCAAAAAAGCACTGCAGAACACCCTCTTTTTCTTCAATGGCCTATAACTTTGTATGTATGCAAAAAAAAACGGTAGACTTTTTTTTCCCTGTTTTTACTCACCAAATGAAAATTTTTAAAAGTGGTCCCGTCCTGTTACTAATTAGTTAGAGGTTGACCCCTATGAAAATCACTAAGCTGATTGGACTAGTAGTGCACCTTTCTGATAGTAACAAACTATTTTTATTCAATGGTGGTAGTAGTAGAAAATGATGACTAACACGTAAAGATCGTCTTCTTCCTGTCTGTGACCTCGACATACCTCGAAGAAGGTCACAGACCATGAGGTTTAGAACTACGTCCAGCAAAGATGTTTGTTTGGGCTTATTTTAAATTATTTTTACCATACCTGGACCTCAGTAGTCATGAGTTCTAAAGCCGTCCCACGTAAGAACTTTGGAAAATGATCATCATTTATTACAGCCGGGGTAACTAAATATTCTGCCCCCGCTAGTTTTTTTCGCCGGCTCTGGCTCTGTTCGACATTTTTTTCTTTCATGCGCCCTGGACAAACACCCGCTGCAAAAATTTACTATGCGTGCCACCTCTTAAGGTCGTAACTTAATACGTGAGTATATCCCCCATGATATAGAAAAAAACATTTAATTAATAAATTATCAGCTGATAGTGTTGGCTCTTTGGAAGACTCAAATTACTAAGTGTAAACTATTGTTTTTGTTTGTTTTGCTTCATTTTTTAAAACGTCAAAAATGCATCCGGAAATGAAATAATGTAGGTGATTGGATGCCTGTGAGGATATTTCAACACGTAATTCTATTCAAAAGCAAATAGCCTTAGTGCCGTTATATCTATATTTTAATGAAATTGCATAATAAAATCCGCAATGTAATTCGTGTAAAAAGGTTATAAAAGGGCTTTAAAATGTTACGAGTAAAACAGTAGCCAGAAGGGTTACATGTTAATGTTTCCGGAGTTGACTTTTTCAGACGTTTAAAATTAAAATTTATACATAAATCTGAATGAATTAGTAGTTTAGAAGACATTCGAATAAGATTTAAAAAAAAGGGGGGGGGGAATTGTTTTCTTCAGAAATGTGTTTGCAGTATAGTTAAAAGGTAGAAATACTAAAAGTCCCGGATCCTAGCTATATGGCTAAAGGAGAGTGGAGGTTTTTGCTTATATCCTAAAACGGTGGGTCCTAGGGAAAAAATTGTTCTTAAATGTAGCTGATACACCTCCCGAGTCCAATAACTTTGTAGTACAAAATCTACAATGCAAACATCAACATTGTAACGAAACTTGCAAAGCCAAACTATCTGAAGCACCTAATAATTATTTCAATCCTCCCCATGAACTTCAAATCGTGGACGAAGATCTGCAACAAACACCTGAAAAGGGACAAACAGACCAATCTCCAAAAGCGAGCAGTAAGAGCAGATATTTTAAGTTTAATTTAATGTATTTTTGAATTTTTATTTATAAAGAGAATAGGACCATATTTTCAAAACATGACCACTTGAAGTGTAAAAGAGAAGACGAAACCTCTTGGTGCGACTTATCTGAATTTAGTCCATCTGTGCTAGAATCTAAATTGGAAACTGAAAGTTCCGAAGATGTATCTTCAACTGTCATCTATCCAAAACATGAAAATAATATTTACGAAAATAAAATTCAAGAATTGACAAATTTTATTACGATGTTGCAAACACAAAATTTAGAGTTGAATGAAAATATTGTAAAATATAAAGAGGAGTTGAGAACAAGTGCGTACTGTACCTATACTCGAAGGCTTTTAGTGGCATAAACTCATATGGAGCAATTTTGGGTAGCAACAATAAGTTCACGCACCTCAGAACTGTATGTCGTCCTCCATCTTAAAAAATGGCCGCCCAGTACATTTTTAAACAGTCTCATGGGTATATCTCCTTAACGATTAGAATTATCAAAAAACTTGTAAAGTTTATTTTTCAAGCCCATAAAATTCTACTTTTGAGTACATAATTATCAACTCTATGGTCGTTGTAGATTTTTAGCTATAGCTCATTGAATATGGTTCCCTACCACACAATTTTTTTACAGATATTCGATCTGTTATAGCTAAAAATGCACAATGACCTTGAAGTCGATAATTATGTTTTCTAAAGTATAATTTTGTGTTCTTCAAAAAAGGACTTCATAACTTTTTCGATAACTCTAACCGTTACGTAGATATAAGCAGAAATCTGTTAAAACTTGCATCCACTTTTTTAAATGACGAACGACGCACGTCCCTGAAGAGTTAGGGATATATTTATGCTTTTTTTCGGAGTATTTGTACAAAATTGAGCTTGATATAAATATATTTCACTAAACGTCCATTTTCCTCTTAATTAGCTCATTTATTTTAAAGAAGAAAAATTATTTTTAGGTAATAAATCTGCAGAAACTGCCATGTGCAATTTATCGGACGAAATCGAATATTTGAAGCACAAAATAAAGGTTTAAAATTAAAAAAAAAATCAAATGAAAAGGTTTTTTACAATTCTAAAATTTTAGGAGCTCCAATGTGTAAAAACAATCCTTAAGAAAAACCAAGCAGCCGTCAGTCAACAATTACAATTAACAATAAATAATTTTCAAAAAAGAATTCAATTCGCCGAAAATCAAAATTACCAATTAAAAATAGAAATTTCAAGTTCAAAAATTGTTCTTAACAAAATCAAAGCTTTTCAAATTTCCTACAAGATTTCTTTTATTTATTTTTTCTCTATTCCTTATAGTTTTTGAGATATCCGCCCACAAAAAACGTTAATATATGAAATAAAAACACGTTCCTGAAGAAAAAAAAAATTACAGTCTCTTCCATCTCTTCTACATAAAATTTGTTGACAAACTTTCCATTTACAAACACATGCAAGAAGAGAGAAATATACCTACAGACGAACAGAAAAACATTTAGAAATCAACAAAGAAATAGGTGGGCAAGTGAACTGCCGAACTGACTTAATAATCAGTCGATCGTTCAACCGAAAGACAGACCGACGGGAAAAATCGGTTCATAAGTTAATAATTTTTTTGAGAAAGTTTCGAAATTCCGAATTAATGCGAAAACGTTTCGTGGATATTCTAATAAATTGCTAGAAGCTGTTAGAAAATTGCAACCACCCACGAAGAGTTTTTCTAATCTCAATTAATCTTTGAAAAAAGTGCATCTGGCTGTCGCTGCAGCTACCTCGTTTACCATATGTTTTAATTAATAATAAGGTATTCCATAAATAATTAAACGTCGCATTTAAAGCGAGATTTTCTCTTTTTTAAGGCCCTCCTTTTACTTAAACAAAAGTTTAAATCAAATTAACTCACCAACTCCCCTAAAAAAATATTTTTACTTAATTTACAATTTCTATTTAACCCTAAAAAATTTATTTCTTTACGAAAGTTGTTGATCAAAGTCACAATAAGTTTTTCCAATTATTTCCTTAAGTTCTTCGATAACTTTGGAATCGCGTTGTCTTTCAGCAAAAAAATATTTTTGTTGATTCTCTAACAACTTTTTGTAGCGATCTTCGAGTTGGTTTAACAAATCGTCCGTTTCTTGGTGCCTCATGTTGTTGCTATTATTATTACTGCTGCTGTGGTTGAACGTTTTGGGTTTTTGGGCCTTCAAATGCAACTAGAACAAATTGGGCAAATAAAGATTTTGTTTCTTACATAAGCGATTTCTTTAAAAAAAAAATGGAGGGATAATTTCCATATTTGATAAGAAAAGATGACCAATTTACAAAGGTAAGTTCGTAAAAAAGAAGGAGAGTTGAGAGAAAAATCCAATTGCAACTCTGAGAGACATCTAGAGCGACAGCTCATTCCCGTATCTATGTACAAAAGAGCACTCACCTGCAACGACTTATCGCTCACACCAATTTCCTCTTTTAATCTATTCATTTGTAACGTACATTGTTTTTCCGATTTTTTAAACAATTTATTCAATTTATTTATGCTCTGCTGAAGAAAATCAACTTTTTCGCCACTATTTTTGTTGTCAACGTAAGCAGTTTCTTCGATTTTATTTTTTATGTCCTTCACTTCTTTCTGCACCCTATGAAAGAAAAGTACTTTTTTCATGAAAAGCTCTAAACTTAGTGACTCAAAGACGTAGTAGGCCAATCAGCAAGGACATAAGGGTTCATTGGCAAAAAAAATAAGTAAAAGCAAGTTTTGAACTTTGTCGCCATTTTGGGGTAACGGCGCCAAAAGTAAGTTTTTTGTCTATATCTCGCTTGGAAAGCATTTTAGAGCAAATAATGTTACTACATTTTACTCTACGAAAAATTCTCTACAAGAAAGGTTGTATACAATTTTCTTGTAAAATGCGCTGTTTAGGCGCTAGATGTACTAGTACTTTCGCTTTTTTTATTGACTCATTCATTGTAGTACAATGGCGTCAAAAGCACGATTTTCGTCTATATCTCGCTTGGAAAGCATTTTAGAGCAAATAATGTTACTATAAATTTTACTCTACGTACAATTCTCTACAAGAAAGGTTGTATACAATTTTCTTGTAAAATGCGCTGTTTAGGCGCTAGATGTACTAGTAATTTCGCTTTTTTTATTGACTCATTCATTGTAGTACAATGGCGTCAAAAGCACGATTTTCGTCTATATCTCGCTTGGAAAGCATTTTAGAGCAAATAATGTTACTATAAATTTTACTCTACGTACAATTCTCTACAAGAAAGGTTGTATACAATTTTTTTATAAAATGCGCCGTTTAGGCGCTAGATGTACTAGTAATTTTGCATTTTTTATTGGCTCATTCATTGTAGTACAATGGCGTCAAAAGCACGATTTTCGTCTATATCTCGCTTGGAAAGCATTTTAGAGCAAATAATGTTACTATAAATTTTACTCTACGTACAATTCTCTACAAGAAAGGTTGTATACAATTTTTTTATAAAATGCGCCGTTTAGGCGCTAGATGTACTAGTAATTTTGCTTTTTTTATTGGCTCATTCATTGTAGTACAATGGCGTCAAAAGCACGATTTTCGTCTATATCTCGCTTGGAAAGCATTTTAGAGCAAATAATGTTACTATAAATTTTACTCTACGTACAATTCTCTACAAGAAAGGTTGTATACAATTTTTTTATAAAATGCGCCGTTTAGGCGCTAGATGTACTAGTAATTTTGCTTTTTTTATTGGCTCATTCATTGTAGTACAATGGCGTCAAAAGCACGATTTTCGTCTATATCTCGCTTGGAAAGCATTTTAGAGCAAATAATGTTACTATAAATTTTACTCTACGTAAAATTCTCTACTAGAAAGGTTGTATACAATTTTCTTTTAAAATGCGCCGTTAAGGCGCTAGAGCTACTAATAATTTCGTATTTTTGACTAGCTCATTGTAAACAGAGACTTAATCTACGAAAATCAGTCCAAATATTTCTTCATCGTGTTACTTAAAGAGGATTTGGGTATTAATTTTCACTCACTTTTTACATTGAGTTTCAATCATTTTTTCCAGCCTTTGAATTTCTTGATTCCTATTAATTACGACACCTTTATACTCTTGACTAATATCAGCCAACTTTACATCGTGCGAACTTTTTAAACAAGAAATTTCCAACAAAAACTCTCTCTCTTTGGTAATGAGCAACTTATTAAAATGATTTTCCACATTTGTCAATTGATTGTAATGGCTTTCTTTCAACATTTCCACTTCTTTATTTTGCATCACTAATAAGTTTTCTTTAAGCTCGTTTATTTCCTATTGTAAAAAGCAGAAATTATTCGGAATTGTAGTAAAAATTTTAAATTCACCTGATGCTTTTGGGCGTTGAGACTTTCCAACCGTTTTTCAAAACTTGAAATTTCTGTTTTTAATTGGTAATTTTGATTTTCGGCAAATTGAATTCTTTTTTGAAAATTATTTATTGTTAATTGTAATTGTTGACTGACGGCTGCTTGGTTTTTCTTAAGGGTTGTTTTTACACATTGGAGCTCCTAAAATTTTAGAATTGTTAAAGACCTTTTCATTTGATTTTTTTTTAATTTTAAACCTTTATTTTGTGCTTCAAATATTCGATTTCGTTCGATAAATTGCACATGGCAGTTTCTGCTGATTTATTATCTAAAAATAATTTTTCTTCTTTAAAATAAGCAAGCTAATTTAAGAGGAAAATGGACGTTTAGTGAAATATATTTATATCAAGCTCAATTTTGTGCAAATACTCCGAGAAAAGGCATAAATAGATCCCTAACTCTTCAGGGACGTGCGTCGTTCGTCATTTAAAAAAGTGGATAGAGTTTTTAACAGATTTCTGCTTATATCTACGTAACGGTTAGAGTTATCGAAAAAGTTATGAAGTACTTTTTTGAAGAACACAAAATTATACTTTAGAAAACATAATTATCGACTTCAAGGTCATTGTGCAGTTTTAGCTATAACAGATCGAATATCTGTAAAAAAATGTGTGGTATATAGAGCCAGAGTTTTTAATATTCAATCGGCTAAAGCTAAAAATCTACAACGACCATAGAGTTGATAATTATGTACTCAAAAGTAGAATTTTATGGGTTTGAAAAATAAACTTTACAAGTTTTTTGATAATTCTAATCGTTAAGGAGATATACCCATGAGACTGTTTAAAAATGTACTGGGCGGCCATTTTTTAAGATGGAGGACGACATACAGTTCTGAGGTGCGTGAACTCTTTGTTGCTACCCAAAATTGCTCCATATGAATTTATGCCACTAAAAGCCTTCGAGTATAGGTAGAGTACGCACTTGTTCTCAACTCCTCTTCATATTTTACAATATTTTCATTCAACTCTAAATTTTGTGTTTGCAACATCGTAATAAAATTTGTCAATTCTTGAATTTTATTTTCGTAAATATTATTTTCATGTTTTGGATGGATGACAGTTGAAGATACATCTTCGGAACTTTCAGTTTCCAATTTAGATTCTAGCACAGATGGACTAAATTCAGATAAGTCGCACCAAGAGGTTTCGTCTTCTCTTTTACACTTCAAGTGGTCATGTTTTGAAAATATGGTCCTATTCTCTTTATAAATAAAAATTCAAAAATACATTAAATTAAACTTAAAATATCTGCTCTTACTGCTCGCTTTTGGAGATTGGTCTGTTTGTCCCTTTTCAGGTGTTTGTTGCAGATCTTCGTCCACGATTTGAAGTTCATGGGGAGGATTGAAATAATTATTAGGTGCTTCAGATAGTTTGGCTTTGCAAGTTTCGTTACAATGTTGATGTTTGCATTGTAGATTTTGTACTGCAAAGTTATTGGACTCGGGAGGTGTATCAGCTACATTTCCACATTTATTCACCTTCAACTTTGGAGTGTTTCCGGTATTTTCAATTTCATGGCACGATTCCTAAAGTAGATTTTTTTTTAAAATATCAAACGTTTTGTAAAGTTTACCTGGTCGTAGGCTTGAAATGGTAATAAAGGTCCTGGAGATGGTAATTTATCAAATGGTTGTTTTAAAACACCATCTTGAATTTGTCTGCATAATTCGAACAAATATTTGTTTCGTTCAAACTTTTGTGACGAATCGCTTTCGTTTAATTTTTCGAGCCACAATCGGTACGAAAGCATGTAATCGTTATTTATAATACACGGTATGTACGGTTTGATCATACGCAACATTTGTCGAAATTCCGAATCTAATGCGTTGTGGTCTTTGTTTTCGTTTTTTTCGTCCATTTTCTAACTGATAACATGTGGGCATAAGTGACAAGTTTGACAAAAAGAGAATAAAATTAAATTGACGTTTTTTGGACAGGTAAATAAACTGTTGTCTAAGCAATGAGATTTTGGAGTAAAATCTTGGAGACGACGGTTGTGTATTGACTTTCAAATAATAGCCTATCAGAAGACGCCAGATATGCGTTATCTGCGACAGATCTGCAGAGCTTTCTCTCTACTCATCTATCTGTCCGCCAGGCCCATTGATTCAAAAATACCTGACTTAAGATCTAGCACATTAATTTTCTTTTGTTGAAAATGAACGCTTGTCTGCCTGAGTGCCTATCCGGCTAACTACCTACCTACCTGCCTGCTTGATAGTCTGTCTACCTGCCTGTTGGTCTGCCTGCTTAGTGGTTGGCCTGTCTGCAAGCCTGCTAGTCTGCCTGCCCTCCTAGCTGCTTCCCTGCTGCCCTGCCTGCCTCAAGAAACTTAGACTACCGTCAGAGCAACCTGTCGTGGATGTGTCTTGCTCACAGGCTCATCCTAACACTCACCTGACGTAACACCCTCTTGAAATCTGTAACTATGCTTCTTGTCTGTGAGTGCTCTCGAGGGGCGCAACACGGGTCGGGCAGAAAGCTTAGACTACCGTCAGAGTTGACTGTCTTTGGCACGTGCCTAACCCCCTGAAATGGACCCCTACATCACCTCTCTAACTCTTTTCAAGAATAACTTCCCCCTTTATACTACAAACCCGCCCCATTTTAAATCTGAGCCTTTTAGAGTCCCATACAGGCTCTCAACTCGACCAACCTAGGGTCCTCACCCCAACACCAGGATCTGAGTCACTGGAAAAGTCTATCATGGCTCCTGCCTCCTGACCTCAGGTCTAGTCGTAACCGAAATAGTTTTAGGATTGTCCCTGACAAGGCTTCGACTGCTGGTGCGACTTCCTCGCATCAGTTTCGTGATCTTTCTCGAAACCACAACGAATACTTCCAATAAGGTGGCGGGGATACGTCTGAAAATTTTTTAGTGGTTTGGTCTTGATCTATAGTCATGCCGCTCTCTAATCGGGCACTCAATATTGGCACTAATCTGAACGGACACGAACTTCCATGAACGGACGCTATCCCCGGATAGCAAAAGATCTTGAACCTTGAAGATCTTGAAGAGAAGTGATTAGACTGTCATGCACTGAGTAGTAGCCCCGGCACTACCTGTCTCCTTCTCTCACGAACAAAGGATATACCCTTACATGCTGAATTCTGGGGCCAAAGCGGGCGGTAGGAGCAACCGACTCAGGCGTATACCCGTTTAGCCAAACTAACTTGCTATTCGCCAGATAATTAACACTTTGTCGCTAATTTTTGGAGTGTGGAGGATGGTAGTGTTCCTCTTGACTGTGGTTTCTAAAGAAAGAACGTAAATCTTCGGTGTTGGGTGGGCTTAGACGAAATTCCATCTCTTTTAATGGCTCCGCGGAGGGGAGTAGGGGGGGGCTTTGCTTCCCTATTTATCCTGGTGCGACTTCAGTATGATAGCTGTCGAAATAGTGTTGTTCTGCCTACCTGTCGCCCCGTTTCCTTTCCCGTTTGCCCACACGCCTGCCATTTTCCCTGCCTGTCTACCTGCCTTCGCGTAATTTTCACAAAGAGATGCAGAGAAAGGAGGCACAGAAGGGCCTTTAAGGCAGCGTTGAGTTTTTCATTAATACTGTGGCCCCAATGTTGAAACTGTGTACGTTTGTCTGTCCGCTCGTATATCTGCCTGTCTGATTGCCAATCTGTCTGTCTCTTTGTCGATCATCAATTCAAAAATACCTAAAAATTAAGTTCCACAAGCACTTTAATCTGCTTTCAATGTTAAAAATGAATGCCTATCTGCCTGTGTGTCTACCTACCTGCCTATCGACCTGTCTGCTAGTCCACCTGTCTACCTGCTAGTTTGCAAGCCTGTCTGCTAGCCTGCCTGCCTGCTTGCTAGCCGGCCTGCCTACCTGTTAGTCTTTCTGCCTGCTTGCCTGCCAGCTAGACGCTTGGTTTAGATTTAAACCCAAACAGGGTAGACCCTTTAAAGTTCTTTTAACCAGAGGATTTGACTTTGCTTTGCAACGTCAATGCAATAATCAGAATTATTGTTTGTTTTTTCATTAATTTGGCGCCCAACGTGGGGCTTTTCTCTCCTAACGATGAACCACAATAATATTCGTTACCAACTTTTTTAAACGAGAAAATTTATACTTTTTGACTCCATTCTAAATATAACTTTTTACTCTTTAATGTCATGTCTTGGTCATCTCATGATCGTGTGATGAGAATTGCCAGTTTTAATAGTTAAAAGCGAGGCGCAATAGATGTCCACAATATTTACAAGCTTTTTATTTGTACAAAAATCGTTTTGTCAAAGCAGTAAACGTTTCTTCGCCACATTTAGCAACAATCTTGTTCAAATATTTAATTACGAAATTGACAACCAAATAAAAAGTTGTAAAGTATTAACTCGTCGTCGCTTTCTGGATAGATGTCTTATATAAAAATTTTTTCATCACACAAACAATTTAAATAAACTCCTCCAGAGTTCAAAACATATCAAGTTTTTCTGGTTTGAGTTCGTGGATAGAAGAAAAATATTGATTGCGAAAATTAAAATAAAATTAAATCAAAAGTTGTCACAAAGTATTAAATTAATGTTAAAACATTATTATAGAAAAAAAGTTTAATAAGCAATAAGATATTAAATATAAAAAAAATTTATAAATAAACAACTAAACAAGATTTTTTTGTCAAATTCGACTATAAAAGTTAAATTATGCAGCTCGATGAATCAAATAAATTAAATAAGATTAAAGTTGTAAGCAAAAATGTCTAATTAAGTTATAATTTGGAAGTTCAAAAAAAATTTTTATGATTAATATAATTGGTTGGGCTTTTGTATGTTGTGATAAGTCATTTTTAATATTTTTCTCCAACAGAGAAGTTGTGCTTTTCAAAAACATTTTTTTTCTGTAGAGTCTTCTTCTAAAACCTCTACTTCTCAAACAGCTACCGGTGTTGAGTTTCTGCATTTTTCTACTATCTATGTAGTATCATCACCAAATACCACTTAATTAGTTCTTTTAGATTAGCAACTTTAATTTAATTTTAATTATAATTTTTAATATTCAGTTAATTGATCCTTACATAGATAGGCAGACTTTTATCGGCACTGTTAGGTCTGCGGGGTGCTCATCTGCTCATTACACCAGCGCCCTATTTTTGAAAAAATGCTACAGAAATTGAAAAAAATTATTTCTAATTATAAATTTCAATATTGAGTTAATTAATTCTAAAATCGATTACTATAGGCTCTCTTTTATTATGAGGCTTATCTTTACAACTAGGTCTGCAGGGATGCTCGTTAGTAGTGCAATTTTTGAAAATTATTCAAAAAAATAAAAGTTGTTTAACGATGCGTTTTTTTCTATGTATAAACTAGCAAGTTTGCTCTTAAACTGTAATTAATTTCAATGAAATTATACCTATTAAATTTCAATTATTTAATTTCTTGACGTAAGTAGCTAAATTTCAAAAATTATCAAAACGGAATAATTTAATCAAAAACCTACAAATTCATTTATTTGAAAATTTATTGCGTGTATGCATAGCTCAAAATAAATAAATATTTTTTTTAAACAAAAATTACCACAAAGAATAGTTGCAAATAAATCATTCATGTTCTAAACCACATCACACAAGTCGAAAAAAAATCACTTTACACACCTTTTGACTTTGCTAAAATTAATGGTACTATAATTAACCCTGTTCGTTGGCAAAAATAATTATAAGTGTTTAATTAAAATCTTTTTTTTTGCCAAAAGGCATACCTAATGTTGAATTTGTATTTAACTTCTTTAAATGCTTTTCTGAGGGGGTATTTTGTAGATACAGTTTTAATTGCTTATTTGGTTCAATATTAGCCTCATTTTGTAATTTAAAACAAAAGAAATTATTCCATTCATGTTTTTAAATTTAAAAGAAATGTTTAAACTGAGTATTTTTAGATATGCGAGTGCTTAGAATTTTTCTACTGGTCTCCACTGCTGCCACATTTGAGAAAAGTCGACTTTAAAGGTAACTGATTAGTAGCTAAATAAAAAAGCCCTAGAGCTATATTGTGAAATTTAATGAAGAAGAAGACTTTAAAGATTTCTCTTCAGTACCTACTAATACATTATTTATTTGGTCTGGGTGTCATGAATGAATTTATGAGTTTTCTTGACTTATTTGAAGTTATTCATTCACTAAAGAAGATTAACTTTAGCGATGGGGTCCGTTTTCGAATTTTTGTAGTAAAAACCAAAAATTAACAAAGTTATACTTACGAGTCATTTAAGAATCGGTCTTCGACATTAAAGTCGCACAAAAAGTAAATACGCTGTTGCTTCTGTTAAGTGATGGTTGTCCTACCGAATTAGAGAGACGCGGACCTTCCGCCTCGCTTCCTGAGTAAACTATTGATTTCACGTAAAAAATGAAGATTACCTTTTTTGTGTAAAATTGATTTTACTCTATAATTTTCCTTACTTTATATTTTATCAAAAATTGTGCTGTTTTAGAGATATATGCAAGAGCACGCAATTTGAACAATTTATGGCCTTATGTACAGGGTGTGCCATTAGGACGGAATCGGTAGATAACGCGTATACTATACTACATAGAAGAATAATATTTACCCACACTTATAGAACAAAGCCTGCTGTATAAGATCAAATTAGTCTCAACTATCCAGGGTGTTCAGATACAGGGAAGGGCGTTTCCAAACTTGGTTGTAGATCTTGTAGGCCAATTTTGACCTGCCCAAGCTTGCCGTAGTAAAAGCCTGCAAGTGTAGATGCAAAATAAAAGTGTAGGCTTGCTTGCGCTTTTAAGCTAGCTATGAAATCTCAGAGTTTTACTACAGAAAGTCTGAGCAGACTGCGTAATCACAGGCAAACTGGAGTATCTGTAGATCGTTCAGGTCAATTTTGGCCTGCACAAGCATGCCGTAATAAAAGTTTGCAAGTGTAGAAGCAAAGTGAAAGTTCAGGCTTTCAGGCAAACTGCCTTCGCAGTTCAGCTCGTTACAAAAGCTAAGAGTTTTACTACAGAAAGTTTGAGCAGACTGCGTCTGCAACTGCATACTGTAGATCTGCAAACTGTAGAGTGTCTGTAGATCGTTCAGGTCAAATTTGGCTTGCACAAGCTTGCCGTAATAAAAGTCTGCAAGTGTAGAAGTGAAAGTTCAGGCTTGCCTGCGTAGTTATCTCGCTATAAAAGCTTAGAGTTTTACTACAGAGTGCGTCTACAACTGCAAACTGCAGTTTCAGTAGATCGTTCTAGCCAATTCGGGCCTACACAAGTTTACCGTAATAAAAGTCTGCAAGTGTAGAAGCAAAGTGAAAGTTCAGGCTCGCCTGCGCAGTTAAGCTCGCCGTAAAAGCTCAGATTTATACTACAGAAAGTCTGAGCAGACTGCGTCTGCAACTGCAAACTGCAGTGTCTGTAGATCGTTCATGCCAATTTGGGCCTGCTTAAGCTTGCCGTAATAAAAGTCTGCAAGGGTAGAAGCAAAGTGAGAGTTTAGGCTTACCTGCGCAGTTAAGCTCGCTATAAAAGCTCAGAGTTTTACTACAGAAAGTCTGAGCAGACTGCGTCTGCAACTGCAAACTGTAGTGGCTGTAGATCGTTCAGGTCAAATTTGGCTTGCACAAGCTTGCCGTAATAAAAGTCTGCAAGTGTAGAAGTGAAAGTTCAGGCTTGCCTGCGTAGTTATCTCGCTATAAAAGCTTAGAGTTTTACTACAGAGTGCGTCTACAACTGCAAACTGCAGTTTCAGTAGATCGTTCTAGCCAATTTGGGCCTACACAAGTTTACCGTAATAAAAGTCTGCAAGTGTAGAAGCAAAGTGAAAGTTCAGGCTCGCCTGCGCAGTTAAGCTCGCCGTAAAAGTTCAGATTTTTACTACAGAAAGTCTGAGCAGACTGCGTCTGCAACTGCATACTGTAGATCTGCAAACTGTAGAGTGTCTGTAGATCGTTCAGGTCAAATTTGGCTTGCACAAGCTTGCCGTAATAAAAGTCTGCAAGTGTAGAAGTGAAAGTTCAGGCTTGCCTGCGTAGTTATCTCGCTATAAAAGCTTAGAGTTTTACTACAGAGTGCGTCTACAACTGCAAACTGCAGTTTCAGTAGATCGTTCTAGCCAATTCGGGCCTACACAAGTTTACCGTAATAAAAGTCTGCAAGTGTAGAAGCAAAGTGAAAGTTCAGGCTCGCCTGCGCAGTTAAGCTCGCCGTAAAAGCTCAGATTTATACTACAGAAAGTCTGAGCAGACTGCGTCTGCAACTGCAAACTGCAGTGTCTGTAGATCGTTCATGCCAATTTGGGCCTGCTTAAGCTTGCCGTAATAAAAGTCTGCAAGGGTAGAAGCAAAGTGAGAGTTTAGGCTTACCTGCGCAGTTAAGCTCGCTATAAAAGCTCAGAGTTTTACTACAGAAAGTCTGAGCAGACTGCGTCTGCAACTGCAAACTGCAGTGTCTGTAGATCGTAATAAAAGTTTGCAAGTGTAGAAGCAAATTAAAAATTCAGGCTTGCCTGCGCAGTTAAGCTCGCTATAGCTCAGAGTTTTACTACAGAAAGTCTGAATAGACTGCGTCTGCAACTACAAACTGCAGTGTCTGTATATCGTTCATGCCAATTTGGGCCTTCTTAAGCTTGACGTAATAAAAGTCTGCAAGTCTAGAAGCAAAGTGAAAGTTCAGGCTTGCCGGCGCAGTTAAGCTCGCTATAAAAGCTCAGAGTTTTACTACAGAAAGTCTTAGCAGACTGCGTAATCACAGGCAAACTGGAGTATCTGTAGATCGTTCAGGTCAATTTTGGCCTGCACAAGCATGCCGTAATAAGAGTTTGCAAGTGTAGAAGCAAAGTGAAAGTTCAGGCTTTCAGGCAAACTGCCTTCGCAGTTCAGCTCGCTATAAAAGCAAAGAGTTTTACTACAGAAAGTCTGAGCAGACTATGTCTGCAACTGCAAACTGTAGATCTGCAAACTGTAGATCTGCAAACTGTAGAGTGTCTGTAGATCGTTGAGGTCAAATTTGGCTTGCACAAGCTTGCCGTAATAAAAGTCTGCAAGTGTAGAAGTGAAAGTTCAGGCTTGCCTGCGTAGTTATCTCGCTATAAAAGCATAGAGTTTTACTAAAGAGTGCGTCTGCAACTGCAAACTGCAGTTTCAGTAGATCGTTCTAGCCAATTTGGGCCTACACAAGCTTACCGTAATAAAAGTCTGCAAGTGTAGAAGCAAAGTGAAAGTTCAGGCCCGCCTGCGCAGTTAAGCTCGCCGTAAAAGCTCAGATTTTTACTACAGAAAGTCTGAGCAGACCGCGTCTGCAACTGCAAACTGCAGTGTCTGTAGATCGGTCATGCCAATTTGGGCCTTCTTAAGCTTGACGTAATAAAAGTCTGCAAGTGTAGAAGCAAAGTGAAAGTTCAGGCTTGCCGGCGCAGTTAAGCTCGCTATAAAAGCTCAGAGTTTTACTACAGAAAGTCTGAGCAGACTGCGTAATCACAGGCAAACTGGAGTATCTGTAGATCGTTCAGGTCAATTTTGGTCTGCACAAGCATGCCGTAATAAGAGTTTGCAAGTGTAGAAGCAAAGTGAAAGTTCAGGCTTTCAGGCAAACTGCCTTCGCAGTTCAGCTCGCTACAAAAGCTAAGAGTTTTACTACAGAAAGTCTGAGCAGACTGCGTCTGCAACTGCAAACTGTAGTGGCTGTAGATCGTTCAGGTCAAATTTGGCTTGCACAAGCTTGCCGTAATAAAAGTCTGCAAGTGTAGAAGTGAAAGTTCAGGCTTGCCTGCGTAGTTATCTCGCTATAAAAGCTTAGAGTTTTACTACAGAGTGCGTCTACAACTGCAAACTGCAGTTTCAGTAGATCGTTCTAGCCAATTTGGGCCTACACAAGTTTACCGTAATAAAAGTCTGCAAGTGTAGAAGCAAAGTGAAAGTTCAGGCTCGCCTGCGCAGTTAAGCTCGCCG
Source organism: Malthinus seriepunctatus (assembly GCA_963924605.1). NCBI lineage: Eukaryota > Metazoa > Arthropoda > Insecta > Coleoptera > Cantharidae > Malthinus > Malthinus seriepunctatus. Next base: position 20,910,795 of record OZ004603.1, read on the forward strand.
TAAAAGTTCAGATTTTTACTACAGAAAGTCTGAGCAGACTGCGTCTGCAACTGCAAACTGCAGTGTCTGTAGATCGTTGATGCCAATTTGGGCCTGCTTAAGCTTGCCGTAATAAAAGTCTGCAAGGGTAGAAGCAAAGTGAGAGTTTAGGCTTACCTGCGCAGTTAAGCTCGCTATAAAAGCTCAGAGTTTTACTACAGAAAGTCTGAACAGACTGCGTCTGCAACTGCAAACTGCAGTATCTGTAGATCGTAATAAAAGTTTGCAAGTGTAGAAGCAAATTAAAAATTCAGGCTTGCCTGCGCAGTTAAGCTCGCTATAGCTCAGAGTTTTACTACAGAAAGTCTGAGCAGACTGCGTCTGCAACTGCTAACTGCAGTGTCTGTAGATCGTTCAGGTCAATTTTGGCCTGCACAAGCTTGCCGTAATAAAAGGCTACAAGTGAGGACGCAAAGTGAAAGTTCAGGCTTGCCTGCGCAGTTAAGCTCGCTATAAAAGCTCAGAGTTTTTTTTACTACAGAAACTCTGAGCAGATTGCGTCTGCAACTGCAAACTGCAGTGTCTGTAGACCGTTCAGGTCAATTTTGACGTGCACAAGCTTGCCGTAATAAAAGTCTGCAAATGTAGAAGCAAATTGAAATTTCAGGCTTGCCTGCGCAGTTAAGTTCGCTATAGCTCAGAGTTTTACTACAGAAAGTCTGAGCAGACTGTGTCTGCAACTGCAAACTGCAGTGTCTGTAGATCGTTCAGGTCAATTTTGGCCTGCACAAGCTTGCCGTAATAAAAGGCTACAAGTGAGGAAGCAAAGTGAGAGTTCAGGCTAGCCTGCGCAGTTAAGCTCGCTATAAAAGCTAAGAGTTTTACTACAGAAAGTCTGAGCAGACTGCGTCTGCAACTGCAAACTGTAGTGTCTGTAGATCGTTCAGGCCAATTTTGGCCTGCACGAGCTTGCTATATTATATGTCAGCAAGTGTAGAAGCAAAGTGAAAGTTCAGGCTTGCCTGCGCAGTTAAGCTCGCTATAAAAGCTCAGAGTTTTACTACAGAAAGTCTGAGCAGACTGCGTCTGCAACTGCAAACTGTAGTGGCTGTAGATCGTTCAGGTCAAATTTGGCTTGCACAAGCTTGCCGTAATAAAAGTCTGCAAGTGTAGAAGTGAAAGTTCAGGCTTGCCTGCGTAGTTAAGTTCGCTATAGCTCAGAGTTTTACTACAGAAAGTCTGAGCAGACTGTGTCTGCAACTGCAAACTGCAGTGTCTGTAGATCGTTCAGGTCAATTTTGGCCTGCACAAGCTTGCCGTAATAAAAGGCTACAAGTGAGGAAGCAAAGTGAGAGTTCAGGCTTGCCTGCGCAGTTAAGCTCGCTATTAAAGCTAAGAGTTTTACTACAGAAAGTCTGAGCAGACTGCGTCTGCAACTGCAAACTGTAGTGTCTGTAGATCGTTCAGGCCAATTTTGGCCTGCACGAGCTTGCTATATTAAATGTCAGCAAGTGTAGAAGCAAAGTGAAAGTTCAGGTTTGCCTGCGCAGTTAAGCTCGCTATAAAAGCTCAGAGTTTTACTACAGAAAGTCTGAGCAGACTGCGTCTGCAACTGCCAACTACAGTGTCTGTAGATCGTTCAGGTCAATTTTGGCCTGCACAAAGTGCACAAGCATGCCGTAATAAAAGTCTGCAAGTGTAGAAGCAAAGTGAAAGTTCAGGCTTCAAGCTCAGGAAAAGCTCAAGTTTTTACTACATCAGGCTTGAACAGACTGCACAGGTAAACCGGAGGCCAAAATCCGTGTTACTCTACACAAAATAATATAAGAATATTTCGTTCCATGTAAGAACACTGTCACCATCTACAAGTCGACCCATCTGTACGGCACATTTTGTTCCATAAAACTCCCTCAATCAACGATATAAGTTTTAAGAAACCTAATAAGTTTAATTTCACTAAATTGATTGATATCTTCAAAAGTAACGATTTTAAGTATGGTATACCCTAATATAATTTGGAACATAATTCAATCCCCTATCATATGATTTAAAAATATACAGGGTGTTCTGTTTAAAAAAATCAACTTTTGGCCGTTTGAAAATCACCAAGTTCGTCCCACTCAAAAAACACCAATACAATAAAATAAGTTTTTTATGGGAAATCATAGAGCGCAGTTATGACTAACTAGATACCAAAAATCTTCTCTTAAATTGCAAAAACAATCACCCTGCGATTTTTTAAGTACTTATCTCCGGCACTTAACAGTTTTTTCCCAAAAGATTGTTTTTGAGAGCACGTTACGGCCAAATTACAAAAATTAAAAATGTTCTACTAGATCGGAATATGCAAAAATTTACTGGATGTTCTATTTAAGATAAAAAAGTTTGTAAACACCCTGTGTATTTGAGACTAATTTTATCTTGTTCAGAAGGCTCTGCTCTATAAGGGTAGGTGAATGGACTTCTTCTAAGAAGTATCCGTACTAATGGCCCACCCTGTACAATACTACAAACACTGTTGTAAACAGATAACTTAGGATTTAGGAAGCCCTACATAAAATTTTTCGATTTTCACATTTCATTTGAAACTATTAATAGAAAATGTGTTCAAAGATCAGCTCTTTGCCAATTTATCCGACAACAATTGCGAAGAGAAGTTAGGTCAGTAAGACGCTACTAATAAAAAATAATGATTTTGCAGCCATTTTGTATTAAGTATTGTAATTTAAACAAAAATTTGTGCTCTAGATCAAACTTTAATTGAAAAGTAAAAACAAAAATAAAGTGCGTTTTTAATTAAAAATTAAAATTTCGTTTTCATTCGCACTATAATAATAATTACGCCGCCACTTATAAAAGAGATTTGTTCCAATTTTCATTATTTTACATTCATTTTTTTTACATATTTTATATGTATGTATTATGTTTAATATATAATTTTATCTTTATACTTGAACAAACTTTAAGGTAGTGTTTAATAAAATTGTTATAATTTTATAAATCAAGACGTGAACAATTAAATACACTTAATATGTAATTTTGATATAAAAAATTGTGCAAATATCTGATTAAAATCTAAATTACATTTAATATTCTAAAATAATTTTTTTTTAAATACTCGAGTTCTGTTATTTTCCGCATCCTGCTAAAAGGTTTCTTAAGAAAAGGAGACCCAGTTATGATTTGAATTAAAATTGCATTTTGATAATAGTAAAATTGTGGCACTCATTCTCATTATATTAAAGAGGAATTTAAATTTTTTAATTTTTAAATGTTAAAGACCATATGTAAACTGTAATTTTAGTTTGTTATTATAAAATTTTTAGGTCAAAAAGAGAGATTTTTAGATTAAATAAAACGTGAACTTAACTAGTGTGGTGAAAAGCGTTTTAAATTAACGATTTCAACCACCACATTCGTTAAAATTATCTTAATTAGCTCAATGAGTGAAAAGTGAAAATTCTTTTCGTAATTCGAAATGAAGTAAAAAGGAGCAACATGTTCAATGTTTATCTTTTAACACGAAAAGTTTATTTAAAGTTATGCAAATGAAAGAAAAACCTCTTGAGTGGAAAGGAAAAATGTCTGCCTGGTAATTATGTTTACGTTGTTCTTGACACTATAATTATAATTTCCATCCGGTTCGAAATTCGATTGACGGTGTGTTAGTAGGTAAAATAATTTAAACTTCTTGCTATAAATAATGATAGAAAATAAAATAAACCTCCTGTTGCGAAAAAGCTTCAGGGGTGGTAATAAAACTGTTTAAAATGTGCACTTAAAATTACAAGAAGATATTTACAAGTTCGAGAATTTAAGACGTAAACCGCAACCAACACTGTGTCAAGTTTCTTTGGTTTTACAATTTCATTTTTGTAAGACCAGCAATAAGAAACACTTCGAATTTTGAACACTGGGATAGACAATCAGACAGACAGACTGTATGGCTATTGGCGAAAAAATGGACCGACAGACAGAGAATTTGGAGATGGGTCAATCGAATCGACTGTCAATAGAAGAGAGCACCTTTTACATGGCATCAAGGTATTGATTACAACGAGCACATTGATTGTGAACGAACCATTGAACTAACGCAAGAAAGTTCTAAGAAACTCTCCAAGTCTCTCTCTGCGAAAACTCTCGACCCATCTCATAAACAAAAGACTCTTTAGTTCTTGGTACTTTGAGATGGGTCAATCGAATCGACAGCCAACAATGGAAAGCAGCGACTGTTACATCTTCACGTGTGCAATGGTTTCATGAGTAATGCGTAAGTGGTTCCGGGTATTGTTCTGCCTCCTTGCGAATGGAGTTTTAGTGAATTACAATCTTACTCAGCTATCAGCTCGAACTACTCTGGAGGTGGTTTTCGTACGTGAACATTTCCTCTTTTTTCAGAAAGAAAAGGGTTAGGTTAAGTTAAGTTAATGTATATTTAATGTAGACTTGTGCCTATAGAACAGCATCCGAAGACGCAGTGCTGGTGGTGGCATCAATGCCTCCGATCCACTTCCAAGCTATAGAGAGAGCCACAAGACAATGAGACCATCCAACTACCAGAGTATTTCGGTGGCAGCGCTGCTAGACAGAATAGAAAATAGACCAGTGGACCAGAAGACTTATACTCGACCCTTAAGCCTCAAAAGCTCTTCACAGGACGTGGATGTTTCAACGCCTACAAGCATCGCATAGAGAAGCTGGCCTCCCTCAGATGTGAGCACCGCAGAATACACCTGGTTAAGACAGATTTTACTATAGAGTGGTCTGTACTTATAGAACAGTATCCGAGGACGCAGTGCTGGTAGTGGCATCTTCCTCTTCCTAGCTATAGAGAGAGTCACAAGACGCGGAGACCATCCAACTACCAGTGTAGACATCATCACAAAGTAGCAGCGCTGCTAGACAGAATAGGAAATAGACCAGTGGACCAAAAGACTTATAGCCGACTCCTAAGCGTGGGTAGACAAAAAACACGGAGAGTTGACCTACCACCTCAAATAGCTCCCCACAGGACGTGGATGTTTCAACGCCTACAAGCATCACATAGGAAAGCTGGCCTCCCTCAGATGTGAGCACCGCAGAACACACCTGGTTAAGACAGATTTTACTATAGAGTAGTCTGTGCCTATAGAACAGTATCCGAGGACGCAGTGGTGGTAGTGGTATCAATGCCTCCGATGCACTTCCTAGCTATAGAGAGAGTGACAAGACGCGGAGACCATCCAATTACCAGTGTAGACATCATCACAAGGTAGCAGCGCTGCTGGACAGAATCGGAAAAAGACCAGTGGACCAGAAGATTCATACCCGACCCCCAAGCGTGGGTAGAAAGGAAACACGAAGAATTGACCTACCACCTCAGATAGCTTCTCGCGGGACACGGATGCTTCAGCGCATACAACACCGCATCGAGAAATTGGCCTTTCTCAGGCAGAACACACCCGATTTCAGTGCTATCGTTGAGAATAGAAGTAAGTATCAGCGTCACTAAGAGTAAAAGACCCTCTTAGCCTAGAAAACATCGATAACATCATGCTCAAAGACGAAGAGAACTGGAAAACCATGCCTCGGATAAAATGAGACCGAAGGAACAACTGGAAAGGGATCAGCAAAGAGCAGCGGTGCTCAGAAATTCTAGGCACTGAGTTCTCTGAGCTAGAGGAGAGATTTAAATACTCTTACCAGCAACTTACAAGGATGGACCCATCAGGAAGATCACGGATTGGATCAAGGCCAGAGCGGCAATAGAAGACAGCAAAAACTTCGGAAGAAATGCGGAAGAGGATACCTGACGTCTATTGAAGAGCCCAAGGACGCCTATAGACAGCGCGGAATCGGATGTGGTTTTAGTGAGTCGAATTCGTCCAACCTCACACTACCGTTACAGAAAGTAACGGTGTCTTTCTGAAGATTTCCACACCTAGGGAAAATAAAAATGCATATTTGACTAATATGAAGATCTTGAAAGTGATGGCTTTTGCAACAAGAAATTAGAACGCAGCGACAGAAGGTTATGGAGGAAAGAAGTGTATCAAGTCATGGGCCTCTTAGTTAAGATAAAAAATCCAGTATTGTTAAAAAAGTCCAAAAAGCAAGACATTGCTTAATGGGATCTTAAAGATTTCGATAGAAAGTTTCGGCGGAAGTTGAGAAGGAAAGTCACGCTGTGAAAAAGTCTAAAAGACAACAACTGTCCAACAACTGTTAAAAATCCATTTAGTAATATCATTTATCAGTACGTAATTTAAACGTCTGTTAACAATACGAAAAGTAAACAGGTTATAAAAAACGCCGTTAAAAGCAACAAGAACCATAAGGTCGATCTGGTAATCGAAAATTGATGATTGTACGAGAAGCAACTTGATGGTAAAAAAAATGAAGTGATTGTATAACAAAAGCTAAAGAAGCTGAGCGCTGAGGGAGCAACTGATGAGGATGAGAAAATTAATAAAAAATTGGAAAGTAATAAAAAGTTCGACAAAGGCTTGGATAGCTTAGAAAGATACCTAGATCCAGACAATGCCTGAAGACGATTTTGAATTGAAATGCCATGCAATCGCTACTAAAGAAGAGAAGATGCGTCCAAGTAGGGTGTAAAGGACAACTTAAGCTCTCAGGAGCGTCTGGAACGGAAGTAATTTCCGACGAAAGTTTCCCAACAAAATATAGCGCACCAAAAATTAAAAAATAAGTTAACAGTTACGCACACTTGATATGTTGTTGATACACTTAAATTTTTGATTTAATTATTGTTTATACGAATTCAAAATAATTTTTATTGTGGCTTAGACCTACTTTTACTATGAACACAAATAATTATAAAAATAATAACAGAGATAATAATATTAGAACGGTAATTGGTTGACCACAAAACTTATCATATGGCTATCATACTTTCACGCTTATTTTACCTTCTGGAGTAAACAGTGGCGTATCAAAAAGTTTGTCGTTAATAAATATGTAAAGAGTCATCGTACGTAGTCTATTATCCTCTCTATAATAAGATAAAAAAAAAGTTAATTAAAATTTTACTTATAATAAAATATTACAAAGTAACCAAAGTAACGATACTATCAGTTTAACTTTAAATAGATTGAAATCTTTTAAATTAATATATGAGTTTATTTATAAATGTAATGACCAGTTTTTCTATGCAACATTTTCATTTACCTTATTTTCTCAATCGTCATTTAAAAGAACATTGACCGACAACATTAACATTTGCAATTAAATCTTATAGGTAACTACTACACTATAACATTTTTATAATTTCATATAACACATACCAAGTAATAGTTAACTCGCGATGGTCAATTGTTTAAGCTTAAGCTGTAATACAAATTGCCCCTAATGACAGAATTTTTTTTTCTTTACAGAGAGTCTAACTATCATTATGCCAGGTAATAGTTTTTTAAAATTAACTTAAATTTGTAAAAAAAGCTAATTATTAAACACAACGAACTAATTATAAAGGAAAATTTAAAAAGCATTAAATTTTTTACATTACAAATGCTTAAAAAACATTTTTCACGTTAAAAAATAAAAACTATGTGCGGTTAAGATTTTACTTTTCCTGCCTAGACAGTAGAAAAGTACTTTTCTGACAATTTTTCCTGCCTCGGCGGGAAAGTTAAACTTCACCGTTACCTATTGAGTGACACAAAGGCGACTTTTTCTGACGTTTGAAGAAAAAAATATTTGACAATTGAACTACAAGTAATTGACAAGAGATGGTGCTCTTTCAAAAATCAATATTTTCAGTTCGCTCGCACGCTCGCTCTTCAGGCAAACACAGTCTTGTCACACAAAACGTCACTTTGTCTCCTTATAAAACAAATAACTTTTTTTTATACAAAAGTAAGAAAAATACTATGAACTTATTAAAGACAGTGGCGGGTTCAAGAAGGGCCTAAGCAATAGTAGTTTTCCAGACCTTTTCGCTCATCATTAATCGCTTCTAAATCGCCTATCAGCGCTGTCAGTTTTCCAAACTTCTTTTGGGCCAGATATTGCTCATCTTCCAGATTTCTTTCACTCAATGTCACCATGATATTATTTGACTTCTAATTTTTTCTTCGCTGTCGCTCATAATTAAACGCTTCTAAGCCCAAAATTTTTCACCATCTTCTTCTGTCTTAGCAATGATAGTTTTCTAGGCTTCTTTGCTCATCATTATTAGCTTCTAAAGTGTCTATCGGCGCTGTCGGTTTTGCAAAGTCTTCTAGTCTTCTTCCACTTTCTTTCGTCCAGACATTGGTGATCTTCCACATTTATTTCACTCAATGCCAGCCTGATAGTATTTGACTTCTAATTTCTTCTTCGCTATTGCTCATAATTAAACACTGCTAAGGCGCCTGTCGGCGCTGTCACTTTTCACATTGACATTGCTGATCTTCCAGATTTCTTTCCCTCAATGTCACCCTGATAGTATTTGACTTCTAATTTCATCTTCGCTATCGCTCTTAAGTAAACACTGCTAAAGCGCCTATCGGCGCTGTCACTTTTCAAACTCTTCTTCCACTTTCTTTCGTCCTGACTTTGGTGATCTTCCAGATTTCTTTCACTCAATGTCAGCCTGATAGTATTTGACTTCTAATTTCTTCTTTGCTGTTGCTCATAATTAAACACTGCTAAGGCGCCTGTCGGCGCTGTCACTTTTCACATTGACATTGCTGATCTTCCAGATTTCTTTCCCTCAATGTCACCCTGATAGTATTTGACTTCTAATTTCTTCTTCGCTGTCGCTCTTAACTAAACACTGCAAAAGCGCCTGTCGGCGCTGTCATTTTTCCAAACTCTTCTTCCACTTTCATTCGTCCAGACATTGGTGATCTTCCAGATTTCTTTCACTTAATGTCAGCGTGATAGTATTTGACTTCTAATTTCTTCTTCGCTCTCGCTCATAATTAAACACTGCTAAGGCGCCTGTCGGCGCTGTCACTTTTCCAAACTCTTCTTCCACTTTAATTCGTCCGGACATTGGTGATCTTCCAGATTTCTTTTCCTTAATGTCAGCCTGATAGTATTTGACTTCTAATTTCTTCTTCGCTGTCGCTCTTAACTAAACACTGCAAAAGCGCCTGTCGGCGCTGTCATTTTTCCAAACTCTTCTTCCACTTTCATTCGTCCAGACATTGGTGATCTTCCAGATTTCTTTCCCTCAATGTCACCCTGATAGTATTTGACTTCTAATTTCATCTTCGCTATCGCTCTTAAGTAAACACTGCTAAAGCGCCTATCGGCGCTGTCACTTTTCCAAACTCTTCTTCCACTTTCATTCGTCCAGACATTGGTGATCTTCCAGATTTCTTTCCCTTAATGTCAGGCTGATAGTATTTGACTTCTAATTTCTTCTTCGCTATCGTTCATAATTAAACACTGCTAAGGCGCCTGTCGGCGCTGTCACTTTTCCAAACTCTTCTTCCACTTTCATTCGTCCAGACATTGGTGATCTTCCAGATTTCTTTCACTCAATGCCAGCCTGATAGTATTTGACTTCTAATTTCTTCTTCGCTATCGCTCATAATTAAACACTGCTAAGGCACCTATCGGCGCAGTCAGTTCTGCAAACTCTTTCTTCATTTTCTTCTGTCTTAGCAATGGTAGTTTTCTAGGCTTCTTCGCTTATCATTAATCGCTTCTAAAGCGCCTATCGGCGCAGTCAGTTTTCCAAACTTCCTTTAGGCCAGATATTGGTAATCTTCCAGATATATTTCACTCAATGTCAGCCTGATAGTATTTGACTTCTAATTTCTTCTTCGCTATCGCTCTTAATTAAACACTGCTAAGGCGTCTATCGGCGCTGTCGCTATCGCTCATAATTAAACACTGCTAAAGCGCCTATCGGCGCTGTCAGTTCTTCAAACTCTTTCTTCATTTTCTTCTGTCTTAGCAATGGTAGTTTTCCAGGCTTCTTCGTTCTTCCACTTTCTTTTGTCCAGACATTGGTGATCTTCCACATTTCTTCCACTCAATGCCAGCATGATGTTATTTGACTTCTAATTTCTGCTTTGCTATCGCTCATAATTAAACGCTTCTAAGGCTCCTGTCGGTGCTTCAGTTCTCAAAACTCTTTCTCTATTTTCTTCTGTCTTAACTATGGTAGTTTCTTTTTACAAAGTTTTCTATTTTTAGTTTAAATTAATTTTTACGTTTGAAAAAAAAACTGTTTCATACTTAATAGTACATTGTAAAATCGTATTCATTTTTCACTTTTATCCATAACTGATTTATACAAACAGTTTATTCCGCGCCTTAAACATTATTCAATTTTATGTGAGCCAACTTTACAATGGAACTTAGAAAATGTACTCTCTTGTAGGTTTTAAACATTTATACTGACATTAGTTTACATACAAGATACAAGCTCTCAACCCACACTTGTTTCCATTTTAATTTCCGGATCTGTTTGCTAGCTCTTCACTGACTTTATTATATTCAAATATATCATTATTAATTTATTTCAAGCAAATATAGTTGGTACGAAGAACTTTTGTTTAGATAAGTCAAAGTTTAATTAAAATTATACAAATAAGCGGTTTGTATTTGACGTATACAGAGTGGGCCACGTAACTTGTAACCCCTGAGGTTTTTTACAGCAACCTATTATGAAAATTAACTCGTAATAGCGAATTAAAAAAATGATATTATTTCTCTCATGCCCTTGATAGGTACAGAAAAGTCAAGCAAATGGATTTAGGACGTAAACATAATTATTATACTGTTTATTGGTGCTGTCAATAAAATTATGTGGACAGAATTGTTCGCCAATGGCTATAAGAACACGAAGCACACAGTCATGTAGACGTTAAGCTTCGCTAAACGAATTTATGGTCGATTAAACAGCCTTCCAGTTACATAATTGGTAATTTGTGTATGTAATTGAATATTTTAAGCCTCAGTTAATATTGATGAAATGTATAAGCTACTGACTGTCACATGTCACTGGTCACTGTGTACCGAGTTGCAACCAAATCCGAAAACATATGAAATTAACGTATGAACTCACATTTTTTAAGATTATTGCTCACGATGGAGCTGATATTGGCACTAATGAAAAGATATTTTGGAGTATACTCCAACTTATGAGATAAAAATACTAAAAGTTCCCGGTTCTAGCTACAATGATAAGGGAAGGATGGAGTGGAAAGGTCCAGTTTTTGAGGTTTTTGCTTATATTTCACAAACCATGGGCCCTAGAAAAAAAATTATTTTTAACAAAATGAAAGCTTATAAAATTTTCTACAAGATTGTATCTATTTATTTTTTCTCTATTCCTCATAGTTTTCAAGATATCCACCAGCACAAATCGTGTATGAAAAAAAACTTTCACCTCTAGCATTTCAGCTCTTCGTTTTACAGTAAAAGTCTTCAAAAAATAAGTCGTAAAGCATTAAACTTACTTTACTATTTTATTTTCAACTAGTAAGTCCCTTTGGTACCTTACGACTGGCCTAAATGAAGATATCGATGTAACAGATTTCTATAAATTTTTAAATTATAAGTCAACTCCTAATAAGCATACAGAAGTCGTATTTTATTATTAATTATCATTATTTAAACATTTTCATTGAGTGTGAAAAAATGTAATTAAGGCCAATTAGAAGAATTTTAATTAATTAGATCATTTAATAAGCGTTCTAGTCCGTCTCTGTTAAAAACCATTTGTTATTTTCCTTATTAACTCCAATCAATCAAGTTGTAGTTCAACAAACTTAAGTAAACGCGCATTTTTACTTAACTATTTTTTGAAATTTTTACTTACCATTATTTGTACCTTGGTATAAAAGATACCTTCTCTAATAAAAGGGTTAAGTCAAAAATTATTATTTGTGCCTATACCCAAAGATTGATAGTTAATATTATTTTAATCGCGTCTAACCATCTTTGCTAATCGGTAATTAATTATCTTAGTCTGTTATTATGTACTTGCGTTGTATTATACAGGATGTCGATAAAAATTACAAATTAAAAAAATTACTTTTATACTAGAAAGAATTTTTAGTACGAAAATCAAACATGCGTCCCGAAAAAGTTATAGGCTCTCCAAAATTTAGGGTTAAAATTTATAAACCACTGTCGATCATTTTTAGAATTCCATTAAGGAAAAATAAGGCGTTCTAGAGAAGTTATGGACTTTTCTTCTTTTTATGTTTTGAGTTTTCCTATGCCATATTTTATTTGGCGACAGTTTCTCATTCATTCACCTCATATGACCGTACCTAGAAAGGTCAAATTGTGTTTCTCTAATTGTGCCAATCCATCTTTGGAAGTCCACAAGAGCACCCCCAGAACTCAACTTCTATTCCATTTTTTTGGTTATCTTCCACACCTCAGCTCTTCATAACGCAGTAATCGTGACTACTGTTGTAATCGTCTAATGAATTTCTTCTTCGCTGTCGCTCATCATTAAACCCTTGTAAGGTTATAAGTTATAATTCATCTGTAAGCTCTGTCAGTTGTCTACAATCTTTTTCTAGTTTCTTCTATTCAGGAAAATGTTAGTATTTCAGGTTTTTTTAGTAATTGCCGGTCTCATTTTATTTTCCTATGTTATTTTGGATCTTCAACAACTTATTAGTTCTTAGGGTAGCCAGTACAGTGCTGTCTTCGTTAGCCGATCGTTCCTATTTGCTTTTTAGGACATTTATCTCCATTGCAACTTATCTCCATCTATCATTAAACGCTTCTAAAGCGCCAATTGGGATTGTCAGTTCCCTAAGCTCTACCTTGACTTTCTTCTGTCCACAAGCAATGGTGGTTTTCGAGCTTTCTTTCACTTTTATTTCCAAATCTTGTTTTGGATTTCCACCGTCTTTTTGACCTGAGGGTAGCCACAGTTCCATGCTGCCTTCGGCAGTCGATCGACCCAATTTGCTTCTTAGGGCATCTATCTCCATTGCAACTTATCTCCATCTATCATTAAACACTTCTAAAGCGCCAACTGGGATTGTCAGTTCCCCAAGCTCTTACTTGACTTTCTTCTGTCCACAGGCAGTGGTGGTTTTTGAGCTTTCTTTCACTTTTATTTTCCTGACTTGTCTTTGATTTCCATCGTCTTTTTTGACCTGAGGGTAGCCACTTAGCCAGTTCCATGCTGCCTTCGGCAGCCGATTGTCCCTATTTACTTCTTAGGACATCTATCTCCTTTACAGCTTATCTCCATCTATCATTAAACGCTTCTAAAGCGCCAAGGGAGACTGTCAGTTCCCCAAGCTATTCCTTGACTTTCTTCTACCCATAAGCAATGGTGGTCTTGGAGCTTTATTTCACTTTTATTTTGCAACCTTCTTTAAGATTTCCACCGTCTTTTTTTACCTGAGGGTAGCCAGTTCCATGCTGCCTTCGGCAGCCGATCGACCCTATTTGCTTTTTAGGACATCTATCTCCATTGCAGCTTATCTCCATCTATCATGAAACACTTCTAAAGCGCCAACTGGGATTGTCAGTTCCACAAGCTCTTACTTGACTTTCTTCTGTCCACAGGCAATGGTGGTCTTTGAGCTTTCTTTCACTTTTATTTTCCTGACTTGTCTTGGATTTCCACCGTCTTTTTTTGACCTGAGGGTAGCCACTTAGTCAGTTCCATGCTGCCTTCGGCAGCCGATCGTCTCTATTTACTTCTTAGGACATCTATCTCCTTTACAGCTTATCTCCATCTATCATTAAACGCTTCTAAAGCGCCAAGGGAGACTGTCAGTTCCCCAAGCTATTCCTTGACTTTCTTCTACCCATAAGCGATGGTGGTCTTGGAGCTTTCTTTCACTTTTATTTTGCTACCTTCTTTAAGATTTCCACCGCCTCTTTTTTACCTGAGGGTAGCCAGTTCCATGCTGCCTTCGGCAGTCGATCGACCCAATTTGCTTCTTAGGGCATCTATCTCCATTGCAACTTATCTCCATCTATCATTAAACACTTCTAAAGCGCCAACTGGGATTGTCAGTTCTACAAGCTCTTACTTGACTTTCTTCTGTCCACAGGCAATGGTAGTCTTTGAGCTTTCTTTCACTTTTATTTTCCTGACTTGTCTTTGATTTCCATCGTCTTTTTTGACCTGAGGGTAGCCACTTAGCCAGTTCCATGCTGCCTTCGGCAGCCGATTGTCCCTATTTACTTCTTAGGACATCTATCTCCTTTACAGCTTATCTTCATCTATCATTAAACGCTTCTAAAGCGCCAAGGGAGACTGTCAGTTCCCCAAGCTATTCCTTGACTTTCTTCTACCCATAAGCAATGGTGGTCTTGGAGCTTTATTTCACTTTTATTTTGCTACCTTCTTTAAGATTTCCACCGTCTTTTTGACCTGAGGGTAGCCACAGTTCCATGCTGCCTTCGGCAGTCGATCGACCCAATTTGCTTCTTAGGGCATCTATCTCCATTGCAACTTATCTCCATCTATCATTAAACACTTCTAAAGCGCCAACTGGGATTGTCAGTTCCACAAGCTCTTACTTGACTTTCTTCTGTCCACAGGCAATGGTAGTCTTTGAGCTTTCTTTCACTTTTATTTTCCTGACTTGTCTTTGATTTCCATCGTCTTTTTTGACCTGAGGGTAGCCACTTAGCCAGTTCCATGCTGCCTTCGGCAGCCGATTGTCCCTATTTACTTCTTAGGACATCTATCTCCTTTACAGCTTATCTCCATCTATCATTAAACGCTTCTAAAGCGCCAAGGGAGACTGTCAGTTCCCCAAGCTATTCCTTGACTTTCTTCTACCCATAAGCAATGGTGGTCTTGGAGCTTTATTTCACTTTTATTTTGCTACCTTCTTTAAGATTTCCACCGTCTTTTTGACCTGAGGGTAGCCACAGTTCCATGCTGCCTTCGGCAGTCGATCGACCCAATTTGCTTCTTAGGGCATCTATCTCCATTGCAACTTATCTCCATCTATCATTAAACACTTCTAAAGCGCCAACTGGGATTGTCAGTTCCACAAGCTCTTACTTGACTTTCTTCTGTCCACAGGCAATGGTAGTCTTTGAGCTTTCTTTCACTTTTATTTTCCTATCGCTAATTTTTTATCGTGTAGCTAATTCCATGCTGCCTTTGGTAGCCGATCGTCGCCCATTCACTCGTGTATTGCAGCTAAACTCTTTTTACCTTTCTCTGTCCATCTCTATCGTTTTCGGTCGGTCTTATTTGTTATTAGAGTCCCAGATAATTAGTTTTAGCCCTGCTCCAATGCAAGATCTCTTCCAGCCCTAGTGCATAGTCAGTTTTTTTAAAGAACTTTTTGTTTTTAGTGGTGCATTTTTTGTTTTAGTTAAATTAAGTTCAAACGTTTTCTTTTCGTCCTCAAACTTCACTATAGTTGTTTGTAGGAACACCCTGTATGATAGGTATAGTTATAATTGTTAATAACCTTGTCATGCTAAATTCTTTTTTTTAGCTATCTTATCTTGGATCTTGGATCAGGATTTAAATTTCTATTGTAAAATTTTTGGTTAGAACACTGTTGATTTATTTGCAAAAATTCTTCTGTTAGAGCACAAAAGCAAGCCGGATTTTCTTAAAAATCCAAGTCAATATTGGTTGATTTGTTCTACTTCTATTTCAAATAATTTTTTATAACTATACGGTAGTAAGAGAATGTTGGATTTTTATTGTTTATTAATATTATTACCTTAAAGTCATTAAGTTTTTCTTTTTTAATTAGTACTTATCCTTTAAAAGGGTAAAGGCGATACAAATAATTGTTAAAATAATCAATTTAATGATGTGTTTAAATCTATCAAAGTGCCGCTATTCGAACTATGTATTATGATTATTGTTTTCACACAGTCTTCCGTATAATCGCAATTTAACTTTTTTGCAATTCTCATTGAATTCGATATATTGCAACCAGTAGCGTAACAGTCGTTTCAAGAAAATCCATACCTTTTCAACTATAACTAACAAGGTGTTTCAAATTTAACCTCTTTAGAGAGGTTACAGGTGAATTCTTACACATTATTGACGGAGTTGGGTGAAGTATTGCTTTTAATTTGCCTTTAATTTGAAAAAATTCCATAACCAAATGGAACTATTAAAGTTTTATCCAAGTACTTTGCCTCGCAGCTACTGTTCGTCTTTTATTCAACTTTATGATGACTTGTAAACTTTCATGATTTATTCTTTCACATTCTGCCTTACCTGCAGAGTCTTCATTACGCTACATATCTCAAGATGCAAGTGCTTAGCCAAACCGATAATTACGCTACTTAAGGTTGCGATACTAGTGACGTTGAAGCGACGCTTTTTTATTCCACTAAAATTTGAAAAATAAAGCACTTGATTAAGAAATTAAAAAATTGCTTTGAAGATAAAGGTTCAACTTAGAACACTTGTCCATTCGTAAGCGAAAAGTTTGTAAATTGTTAAAAATGGTTTTTAAAATAGGGAAAAATTAGATCAAATTTTCTAAATAAAATTTGTAATGTAAAAAATTTTAAAATTTCGAATAAGTCAGTATCTAAACAAATTCTTCCTCTTTCAGTTGATGTTTCATTTCAACAAAAATATTTCGTACTTTTCAAAATTAGTGAAATAAAAAAACTCAACTTAGACTATAGTTTTCTCTGTTTCTCTCCAATAATCACTAAGTGCGTTTCTACTTATAAAACTTCTTTCTGTACATTCCGATATTGTTTTTTGGGGAAAATTCTTAATAAAAGTGTCATCTTTCATTACATGAAATAACATATTATTTAAAAAAAATTGCTACATCCTTAAATTAAAATCCACTTCATATAATAAGAAAAATAATTTAGTTGAAGGACACGAGTAATAATAGAGTTTTGATAGAGAATAATTTTATACAATATCATCAACATTTGTTCTTTATTTTTGAACCGCATCAGACAAAATAGAAATACCAAACTTAAAATTTTTTAATCAAAAATTTGTGGACCTTTTCGATTCGCTTCGTTAAAATTCTTTTCTTTGACAGATAAATGAAAATTCTCATCACTCATCAGTTACCGTCTACATAACAAGAAAATTGATGTTGCGAATTTTATTCCTTCACACTTTTTAGGTAAAAAATGAATTAAAGACACATATTTTTTCTTAAAATGACAATTTTATTACCTTAAAATATTTTTTCAAGTCTGCATCCGCTTGAAGCGTTAATTGGTACTCTCTTGTATTATTATTGTTTTCTCGAAAATTTTTTATGGAATTAAATTCTATGTCTAGAATAGGACATGTAAGAAGATGGAATTTTTTCTTCTGAAATTGTGTTTGGAGTAGTTAGAAGGTAAAAATACTAAAAGTTTCCAGCACTAGCTATATGGCTAAGGAGGTTCTTGCTTATATCTCGAAAACGGTGGGTCCTAGGGCAAAAATTATTCTCAGTAAAATGAAAGCTTATTAAATTTCCTACAAGATTATTTCTATTCATTTTTCCTCAATTCTTTATAGTTTTCGAGATATCCGCCCGTATAAATCGTTAATTGATACAAAAAAATTTTTCTCTCATGTTTTTCGTCAAACTTTTGTCTCTATCATCTCAGCTGGATATCTCGAAAACTCTAAAGATTAGAGAAAAAATAAATAGACACATTCTTGTAGGAAATTTCATACGCTTTCATTTTGCTAAGAAGAATTTTTTCTCTAGGACCGCCCATTTTTGAGATATAAGCGAAAACCCCAAAAACGGGACCATCCTAGTGGCTATATTCACAGTGCTTTTAATTTTGTCTTCATCTGGTCTCTCTACGAACGTACGACTCTTTGATAAATTTGCATTTTCTTTTTGGTTTTTAAAGGTGGACATTTTAAAAATGAACATGTAGTATGTACTTACAACTTTATGTGAAAATTAGTTTGAATAAAATTAAAACCAATCTGTAAAGGATTTATGTTTTTGAGTTTATTATCGCAGTCTCCTTGACCAGTTTAGATTCGATCCATACAATTGCAAAAGAGCAATGAAACAATAAATTTATGATTTATCTTATTTACCTTAAATGGACGTGTTTATTTATATCCATAGGCGTATTGGAGTTTTTTTTTTAAATATGGCTTTTCCTCTTTACTTACAACAAAACAATGCCTTTACTCATTTATATTGAGTTATTAAATTTCTTTTTTTCTATTTTTGGTTATTCTACTTGAATTTACTAAACAGTTTTTCCGTATACAGAAAATTTAATTAAATAATTTCTATGTTTAAAGAGAACAAGGTAAATTAATACAAAAGTGAGTTTTTTTGAACAATTAAATGCCTATAATAAAATTTTTTTGAAAAATTTCTCGTAAAAATTTTAGTTCTGGAGAAATTCTTTTCAATTCACGATATAAAGAACAAAATTAATATAAAGGTTCTCTTTAATACGCATATTTTAAAAAACTGAAAGTTTGACACCTCTACGGCCTATGGCGTAGAGCAAATTTTTTAAAGAGGTTGAAAAGGATGGTAAACAGATTATTTGAAAATAACTCAAAAAGTATCAACTTTTATAAAAAATTTATTATAATCTTTTTTGTAGCTTATAAAATTTCCTTTAATATAATTTGTTTCTTACCCCGTTACTATAAATATTAAGTGAGTTATGGCGTTTTGAAAAGTGAACGTTTTTTAACTACTTTTCAGACTCAGATTTATCGTTTGAGCTTTTCAAAAAAACTTAAAAAATATCAATTTTAGCAAAAACTTTGTAATAATATTTTTAACTCTTAAAAAATTGTCTTTAATTTAAATTTTAACCGGTCTCTTTAAGACAAACATTAAGTGAGTTAAAGCATTTTGAAAATTAAAACTCGTCTTTTCCTACACATTTGTGATTAAAAGAATGTTTGGTAAAAACATTAGTGCATTCTCTAACAATTATTCTTTAACAAGGTAAGGTATCAGTGGTTGTTTAAAAAAATTAAGTAGAAAATTAAATAAAACCACCCTATTTATAAGCAGGTGAATGAATACCAGCCAAGGTTAAAAGAGGTTTTGCTAGTCAATCATTAAAATAAACAAATACCTCTTGTTAACTGATGATTTATGAATAATTTTTTCAACTTGTCAACACGGTTACACCCACCTTTAGAGCTTTAAACAGAGCAACTGTGTGAACTAGTTGCCTGAGGTTGTAAACTTTAATTTTAAACCATTATTTGTTTTTTGGGGCTACATTTTTCTCTTCTGAAGTCTGCGACATTAAAGCGTTCATCTAAAAAGGTCATCTTTTAGAGATGAACTAAAACATAAATAGAATGACATATAGATGAATGAATGAACAAATTGAAACGGAAGATGGACAGATTAACAGATAGGCAGGTGGATAATAGGAGGGATGGACAGATGGACCCATAAACAGATGGACAGATGAATGTATAGAGAAATGGACAGATAGGCAGATGAGCAGGTGGAAGGTGAACAGATGGACAAGTGAGAGATGAGCAGATGAACACACATTGACACATTGACAGATGAATCGATAAACAGATAGGCAGATGAACGGATGTACAGATGGGCAGATGGACAATGGACAGACGGACAGATTGACAGGTAGGCAAATGTGCAGATGGATAGATGGGCAGATGAGCAGGTGGAGAGACGATCAGATGAACACACATTGACAGATGAATCGATAAACAGATAGGCATATGAACGGATGAACAGATGGGCAGATGGACAATGGACAGACGGACAGATTGACAGGTAGGCAATAAAATGTGTAGCTGGATAGATGGGCAGATGAGCAGGTGGAGAGATGAACAGATGGACAAGTGGAGAGATGAACAGATGAACAGATGAACACACATTGACACATTGACAGATGAATCGATAAACAGATAGGCAGATGAACAGATGGACCGATGGGCAGATGAACAATGGACAGACGGACAGATTGACAGGTAGGCAAATGTGCAGATGGATAGATGAGCAGATGATCAGGTGGAGAGATAAACAGATGGACAAGTGGAGAGATGAACAGATGAACGCACATTGACAGATGAATCGATAAACAGATAGGCAGATGAACGGATGGACAGATGGGTAGATGGACAATGGACAGACGGACAGATTGACAGGTAGGCAAACTTGCAGATGGATAAATAGGCAGATGAGCAGGTGGAGAGATGAACAGATGGACAAGTGGAGAGATGAACAGATGAACACACGTGATACATTGACAGATGAATCGATAAACAGATAGGCAGATGAACGGATGGACAGATGGACAATGAACAGACGGACATATTGACAGATAGGCAAAAAAATGTGCAGATGGATAGATGGGCAGATGAGCAGGTGGAGAGATGAACAGATGGACAAGTGGAGATATGAACAGATGAACTCACATTGACAGATGAATCGATAAACAGATAGGCAGATGAACGGATGGACAGATAGACAGATGGACAATGGACAGACGGACAGATTGACAGGTAGGCAAAAAAATGTGCAGATGGATAGATGGGCAGATGAGCAGCTGGAGAGATGAACAGATGGACAAGTGGAGAGATGAACAGATGAACACACATTGACACATTGACAGATGAATCGATAAACAGATAGGCAGATGAACGGATGGACAGATGGGCAGATGGACAATGGACAGACGGACAGATTGACAGGTAGGCAATAAAATGTGTAGATGGATAGATGGGCAGATGAGCTGCTGGAGAGATGAACAGATGGACAAGTGGAGAGATGAACAGATGAACACACGTTGACACATTGACAGATGAATCGATAAACAGATAGGCAGATGAACGGATGGACAGATGGGCAGATGGACAATGGACAGACGGATAGATTGACAGGTAGGCAAAAAATGTGCAAATGGATAGATGGGCAGATGAGCAGGTGGAGAGATGAACAGATGGACAAGTGGAGAGATGAACAGATGAACACACATTGACAGATGAATCGATAAATAGATAGGCAGATGAACGGATGGACAAATGGGCAGATGGACAATGCACAGACGGATAGATTGACAAGTAGGCAATAAAATGTGCAGATGGAGAGATGGACAGATGAGCAGCTGGAGAGATGAACAGATGGACAAGTGGAAAGATGAACAGATGAACACACATTGACAGATGAATCGATAAACAGATAGGCAGATGAACGGATGGACAGATGGGCAGATGGACAATGGACAGACGGACAGATTGACAGGTAGGCAATAAAATGTGTAGATGGATAGATGGGCAGATGAGCAGGTGGACAGACGAACAGATGGACAAGTGGAGAGATGAACAGATGAACACACATTGACACATTGACAGATGAATCGATAAACAGATAGGCAGATTAACGGATGTACAGATGGGCAGATGGACAATGGATAGACGGGCAGATTGACAGGTAGGCAAAAAAATGTGCAGATTGATAGATGGGCAGATGATCAGGTGGAGAGATGAACAGATGGACAAGTGGAGAGATGAACAGATGAACACACATTGACACATTGACAGATGAATCGATAAACAGATAGGCAGATGAACGGATGGACAGATGGACAGATGGACAGATGGACAATGGACAGACGGACAGATTGACAGGTAGGCAAAAAAATGTGCAGATGAATAAATGGGCAGATGAGTAGGTGGAGAGATGAACAGATGGACAAGGGGAGAGATGAACAGATGAACACACATTGACAGATTAATCGATAAACAGATAGGCAGATGAACGGATGCACAGATGGGCAGATGGGCATACGGGTAGATGAACAGATGAGCAGATAGGCAGATGAGCAGATGGACAAATGGACGGATGAGCAGATCTCAAATTATTTGTTTTTTCTATTGCGGTCGACATATTCTCTCTGAAACTTTCTCACACAGACACAGCAATGCTTCAACTTTTTAAAATAATTTTTCACAGTGACATTTCAAATAACCCATTGTTTATTGCTATAGTAACGGATTTTAGTTTTGGGAATGGAAAAGTGTCTATAGGCTAACTAGATAATACTCATCAGTCGCAGTTAAAAAAGTCGGAGGTTTTAGAGCTTTAACAGAGCGTGCTCGTTCTTTATGGTTCAAAGAGAATATTGAATGCCCATTAGTCTCAAAATATTCAATTTTTTGTCAGTTCCAATTCATTTTGCGTGCTAATGCAAAAAATATGGCAACCGGCGCGCCGCGAATGACGGCAAATTTAAATGCAGCAATTTATATAAATTATAATTAATTTATGTAAAAGGCGATGAAATAAATAATTTATTAATAAATAAATCAATTAAGTACATATATCAATTATTTTCTTGTTAACAAAAAGTTTGAAAACATCAATATTCGCAATATTCATTATTTTAATAAATATTTATGGGTTTATTTTACCAATAAGTAAAACTAATTTGACATTAATTAATGATGTAAAAAAATTTCCAATTAAGTAAACTTACTATAGCGTGAAGCAGTTTCACGCTTTAAGAAATTTAATTAGTCGGTAAGTAGCTCTTTTATCAAATTTCTTTCTCACTTGTACACATCATAAAAAAATTATAAGTAAAAAAAATGGTAAGTAATAACAATAATCGTGTGGACGTATTTTTTCTTTGTTTTAAACTCGAAATTGACCGATATTCCATAAAAAATTGTATGAGAATGGAGCAAAACCAAATAATGCTCTTCCGAAAAAAAATAATCCGCAAACTCCTTTGATGTTTTATTTTAGGTTAAAGTATCTAATATTAGATTATTATCAGTGCAGAACGAGTTACTCTTATTGTATTATATTGGTTATTGTTGAATCAGATAAAGAAATTACAAATATGAATGGAATTATTTTTGAAATAAAAAAAAACGGCACTATTGAAAGTAGTTCGATCAATGCACTAAATTTGATGGGTACTCAATTTTTGTTTGATACAGAGATAACCATCTATTTAATAAAAAGGTTCTCCTTTCTAACATAATTGTGTGCTTTTTTTTAACTAGACGTTATTTACCAGTTATTTATTCTTCTTTAAATACGTAATTGTCTTTTTTACAAGCCCAATTTGTCTTCGAAATGTATAAGGTTTACTGAGGTAATAGTTATTGGGGTCATTTAAAGTCTGAAATTATCTTTGAGTGTTTTGTTCATTATTTGAACTTTTCTCGTCGAAGAGGATTGCCGCTAATTCTACAACCCTTTTTCTGGATTTTATATTGGCGGTTTCGACACTTAACTTAACCCCTTCTTTATGTTCTAAGATTCAACAACCTCACTCTAGTCTCCTTGCAGGCAGAAAGGCACACAATATCCACACAAAGAAAATCACATGGATCATCGGAAATGTGCAGTAAGGTCCGAAAGAGACAGAGATATAAAAAAACATAAATATAGAGAGAGTGGGCGAAGTAGGATAGGGATTGGTTTAGAGAAATAAGAAGTGATCTGTCAACATAGTTACCATGAGTCAAATGTCAGTCTGTCACCATAGTTACCATATGTCAACGTTATCATCTGACACAATATATTAATGTCAGAGGAAAGTTCATCTGTCACCCTACATTTGTCAATGTAGGGACATATGTACATATTTCAATTTCATATGTCATTTCAAATGTCAGGTAGAGTTATCTATAAATTTCAGAGATTATTTTAGAGAAATGGAGAGTAGTCTGTCATCATAGTTACCATGAATGTGTCAAATGTCAATATGTTACCATAGTTACCATATGTCAACGTAATAATCTGACACAATATATTAATGTCAGAGGAAAGTTCATCTGTCACCCTAAATTTGTCAATGTAGGGACATATGTACATATGTCAATTTCATATGTCATTTCATATGTCAGGTAGAGTTATCTATGATTTCAGAGATTAGTTTATTGAAATGGAGAGTAGTCTGTCATCATAAATACCATGAATGTGTCAAATGTCAATATGTTACCATAGTTACCATATGTCAACGTAATCATCTGACACAATATATTAATGTCAGAGGAAAGTTGTTCTGTCACCCTACATTTGTCAATGTAGGGACATATGTACATATTTCAATTTCATATGTCATTTCAAATGTCAGGTAGAGTTATCTATAAATTTCAGAGATTATTTTAGAGAAATGGAGAGTAGTCTGTCATCATAGTTACCATGAATGTGTCAAATGTCAATATGTTACCATAGTTACCATATGTCAACGTAATAATCTGACACAATATATTAATGTCAGAGGAAAGTTCATCTGTCACCCTAAATTTGTCAATGTAGGGACATATGTACATATGTCAATTTCATATATCATTTCATATGTCAGGTAGAGTTATCTATGATTTCAGAGATTAGTTTATTGAAATGGAGAGTAGTCTGTCATCATAAATACCATGAATGTGTCAAATGTCAATATGTTACCATAGTTACCATATGTCAACGTAATCATCTGACACAATATATTAATGTCAGAGGAAAGTTCATCTGTCACCCTAAATTTGTCAATGTAGGGACATATGTACATATGTCAATTTCATATGTCATTTCATATGTCAGGTAGAGTTATCTATGATTTCAGAGATTAGTTTATTGAAATGGAGAGTAGTCTGTCATCATAGTTACCATGAATGTGTCAAATGTCAATATGTTACCATAGTTACCATATGTCAACGTAATCATCTGACACAATATATTAATGTCAGAGGAAAGTTGTTCTGTCATCCTACATTTCTCAATGTAGGGACATATGTACATATTTCAATTTCATATGTCATTTCAAATGTCAGGTAGAGTTATCTATAAATTTCAGAGATTATTTTAGAGAAATGGAGAGTAGTCTGTCATCATAGTTACCATGAATGTGTCAAATGTCAATATGTTACCATAGTTACCATATGTCAACGTTATCATCTGACACAATATATTAATGTCAGAGGAAAGTTCATCTGTCACTCTACATTTGTCAATGTAGGGACATATGTACATATTTCAATTTCATATGTCATTTCAAATGTCAGGTAGAGTTATCTATAAATTTCAGAGATTATTTTAGAGAAATGGAGAGTAGTCTGTCATCATAGTTACCATGAATGTGTCAAATGTCAATATGTTACCATAGTTACCATATGTCAACGTTATCATCTGACACAATATATTAATGTCAGAGGAAAGTTCATCTGTCACTCTACATTTGTCAATGTAGGGACATATGTACATATTTCAATTTCATATGTCATTTCAAATGTCAGGTAGAGTTATCTATAAATTTCAGAGATTATTTTAGAGAAATGGAGAGTAGTCTGTCATCATAGTTACCATGAATGTGTCAAATGTCAATATGTTACCATAGTTACCATATGTCAACGTAATCATCTGACACAATATATTAATGTCAGAGGAAAGTTGTTCTGTCACCCTACATTTATCAATGTAGGGACATATGTACATATTTCAATTTCATATGTCATTTCAAATGTCAGGTAGAGTTATCTATAAATTTCAGAGATTATTTTAGAGAAATGGAGAGTAGTCTGTCATCATAGTTATCATGAATGTGTCAAATGTCAATATGTTAGTATGTTACCATAGTTACCATATGTCAATGTCCTCATCTGACAACTTATGTCCATGTCAATGTTAAGGTCATCTGTTACCATATGTCAATTTCATGTGTCAGGTGGAGTTATCTATTAATTTCAGAGATT
Source organism: Malthinus seriepunctatus (assembly GCA_963924605.1). NCBI lineage: Eukaryota > Metazoa > Arthropoda > Insecta > Coleoptera > Cantharidae > Malthinus > Malthinus seriepunctatus. Next base: position 20,936,338 of record OZ004603.1, read on the forward strand.
GGTTTAGAAAAATGGGGAGTGGTCTGTCACCATAGTTACCATGTGTCAAATGTCAATCTGTTACCATAGTTACCATATGTCAATGTCGTCATCTGACACCAAATGTCAATGTGTCTGTGTCCTACAATGTCTGTCACCCTACATTTATCAATGTCAACGCCATCTGTTACCATATATCAATTTCATCTGTCATTGTATATCTCAGGTGGAGTTATTTATCAATTTCAGATGTTAGTTAAGAAAAATAGATAGTGGTCTGTCACCATAGTTACCATGTGTCAAATGTCAATTTGTCACCGTTGTTACCATATGTCAATGTATTCATCTTACACAATATGTCAATGTCAGAAAGGAGTCCATCTATCACCCTACATTTGTCAATGTCGAGGTCATATGTTACCATATGTCAAATTAATCTGCCATTTCATATGTCAGGTCGAGTTATCTATCAATTTCAGAGATTAGTTTAGATAAATATGGATTCGTCTGTCATAATAGTTACTATGTGTCAAATGTCAATCTGTTACCATAGTTTCCATATGTCAATGTCATCTGACACCATATGTCAATGTCAGAGGGGGTTCATCTGTCACCCTATATTTATCAATTATCAATCTCAAGAGGTGATGTGTTACTATATGTCAATTTCATATGTCAGGTGAAGTTATCTATCAGTTTCAAAGATTGGTTTGGAGAGATGGGGAGTGTGGGTAATCTGTCCCCATAGTTACTATATGTCAAATGTTAATCTGTCACTATAGGGGGGGTCACCTGTAATGCAATGTCATTTTCTATGTAATAGGGGGTCATCTGTCATCCCATATGTCTCATTATCTGTCATTCAATCTGTCACTCTATCTAACATGTCATCTCATCGCACAGTTGTAGATTGATAGTTTGACAGATAGGATGAATGACCGATTGGATGAGATGGCCTTCTTTATGTTATTAGATCCAACATCCTTCACTCTAGTCTCCTTGCAGACAGAACGGCATGCCATATTATTTTAAACATTTCAAAACCGCATTGTACACCCAAAGTATGAGGCTTTCGTTATATCTAGCGCCGCTTATTTCATTTACTTCTATGAAGCAGGGCCGGAGTTGTAATTTTTTGAATCTCAAAATTTCATAAATCTGTTACTTCTTGTGTAATAAAAATTAAAATTTAAAAATTGGAAAACATATCCATCACATGAATAACTATAATAACTATCTTTTCGGTTAACTAAACACTTCCGGTTAAACCGGAAATTACAAAATTTTCAAAAGTTTTTAGAAACACTTGTATATGGATTTTTAAATATTTTCATAGATCGTACAATTAGGTGTTACATGGTACCAAACATTTTGTACTTGGACTTCCGGTTTAACCGGAAATTTAAACAAATTTCGAAATTTAAATAGAAAAGCCTATATATTTTTGAATAATCTGAAAGATCGTAAAATGATACCCATAACCTTTTACTATACTTCCGGTTTAACAGGAAATGGTACTTTTTTTTTAATGTAAATGCTTTATGCTTAAAAATAGCTTTAATACGCACGAAAAAGTTCTGGTATGGCTACATCCAAATTTTTATCTAAATATTACTAGAAAACAAAAAAAAATTGAAAAAGCACCATCTCTTGTCAATTTCTTGTAGTAACGAACAAATTCTAAAAGAAAATTTAAAAAATTTAACTTTTTTACATTACAGACGCTTAGAAATATCATTTTTTGTTACAATGTGTTTCAAATAAGTAGGGTTTGAATGTACTTTTATATCCTAGGAGCTAAAAAGTTTACTATTGTCTCCTAGGATGTAACCTTACTTATTTAGTAACAACATTTAACTTGTTTTGAAGTTTGAGAAAAATATTATTTTGACAGAAAAAGCGCAAAACATTTAAAAATATTTCCAAGGCAATTGCTATTTCTGCTAATTTTTGAAGTTTTCAAATTAAATTTCTGGCCTTGTAAAGCATCCAAAATTAATTTTGTTTTTTGATTTAGACGCAGAATTTTCTGATCTAAAACTTTTATTTGAAGACTTTTTTTCTGAAATAAATAGGGAAGCTAGAAATTATCCAAGTGCATTATATGTTAAAATCATTTACATGTTTTACATGTATCTCGAACATAAGGAAGCTCAAGATACGTTTTTCTTCTTATAACAAGCAATTTTCTCTGGTATACTTGCATAAGCAGCATCTTCATCTCTTCTGAGATCTGACGTCTTTCTACACTTTTTTGGTCGTGGTAAATGTATTTCAAACTAAGAAATTATTTATTCCTCATTGTCAAACCTGCATAAGAAGAAGAACACCCATTAAGGCAGACATCTCCAGACAACAATTAAAAGTATCAAGCGTATAAGCTAAAGATGTTCCAGAAGAAATGGGCACTATTTTAATTTAGTATTAAAGTTTTAACGATGTTGCTAATAATTATAGCTTTTATCTATGGTTAATTGAAGAATTTAAAAAAATTGAAAATGGAATAAATAAAAGATATTGTTTTAAGTCTCAAGTACCTAATGAGTTTGTGTACATCAATCTTTCATGACCATTAAAAAATTAATAAAACAACTTGTTTTGATTTAAATTACATTATCATGTGACTTTTATTATCTTACTTGGTGCTGCAGCTTCAGGTAAGTTAATGAATGCTTTAACAATTGATGATGATGGTTAATGAAAACAAGAAATTGTATATCTTTATTAAAGGAAAATAAAATGTAGTTTAGTAGCAAACGATAAACAAAATCATTACAATATTAGTTATTTAACATAATTATAGTACGTAGTTATTGCTCATCGAATCATCAATAATCGAGAACTAATTTTTGTGTCATATTTCTTTTCTTCTTGTTCTTTGAGGATGCATCATAATCTATTGCTAAACTAGCAAGGAAATTTTCAAATAGTCTTTGCTTCAACTGTCAACCAATAGGAACGTAGATAGGTCCTGAACAGGGCCTTCGAAGCCCAAGATTTGTTTTTGCCACTACAACATCTTAAAATTTTGATTTTTAACTCCGTAATTCAACCATAGTCTGCAAAAAGTTGCTCAACAACTCTTAACTTTTTTTGGACGTAGTTTAACGAAATTGAAACCATTTGAAGCATTATTAAACGGCGCATCTTTTCAAAAATCAATAACTTTTGAAAAAGTAATTATTGAAAACTTTTTAGTTAGGTACTGAAAACGTCATAAAATGTGCAAATGTGTCTTTTCTATACCCACCAGAGCGATTCTAATTCAGTTAGAGCGCTCCTGTATCGAACGCGATTCCAACGGATGAGCGTCTTTCGCTTCCTAGGACGTTTTTCATTTTACCTATTTACGAGTTTGTTTTTTGGATTTGTTTAATGCACATAATAGAAAATTTCATCTATTAAAATAGTTCAAAGCGTTTAAAGGCAACCAAAAAGTTAATTACAGAAACCGTAGCATAAGTGCTTTTCTTCAAGCTCGTGTTTTAACGTTCAAAAAATTAATAATGAAAACAATTATATGCTTATTAGACAAGGAATGTTTTAGAAAAACACATCTCCTTAATCATGCAAGAGGTATTTTACATAAAATTTTTGTAACCGATCTTTCCCCAATATTTCGAACCCGCTGAATACGAAAATTGCAGTTACGAAAGCGAAATCTTTAAGATGACACAAGATGTCTGCTTTGTTATTTTTGATAGAATAATTATGGACAATTAGGACAAATATTTTCATTGGATCGAATAGATAATTTTATACTCTATAATTTTTAGTTGAGGTAAAACTATATTCAGATCATTCCTTAAGGAGCTAGAGTCGGAAGAAGAACCGTGAAATCGGAGCAAAATCCCAATATCGAAATACTAGATTTTCATATAACATGTAACCGATGTTCTTTAAAGATTTCGACCCCTCTGAATCCAAAAATTGCGGTTACCAAAGCGAAATTTTAACCGGAAGCGCATCATTCAAGATGGCGATTATAGAATGCCCGCTTTATTCTTTAAGATTTATTTGGATGGAATAATTATTATTGAAACTATGACAACTATTTTGAATGAATTAGATATACAAGGTGCTCTACAATTTTTATTAGACGTAAAATTACCGTAAGATTGCTTCTTAAAGATCTAAAGCCAGCTAAAGACACCGTGTGTGTAAAAATCGTCGTAACATACCGTGTTTGCTCTTTTTTATTTATTTTGATAGATTAATTACTATGGCAATTAAGACAAATGTTTTTGTTAGCTCGAATAGACAATTTCATGGTCTACAAAAAATTACCATAAAATCACTCTTTAAGGATCTAGAGAGTCGAGAGAAGCACCGTGTGTTATCAAAACAGAAGACACAATATCCTTTTTATGGTGAACTGTTAGTTATGGACATAATTTGCTCTTTTGATGTTTAAACAGATACATCCTGACTGGAAACTGCGAAAGCTACCTCTCTGAACTCACCGAGATGTTCCTATACAGGGTGGAGAAAAAGTAACGCAACAAGGCTATAAGTTTTTTATTGTCGATTTTTCGAAGAAACATTGTGTCGTACCCTATCTTTGTTCCTATCTCGTACTTTTCTATAGAAGCCGACAGCTCCCGAAAGGAGCATCGGAGGAGGTCGGACAATGGATGTAAAGTTGTGGATCTCGAAAACCGACATCTAATAAGTCTTCTATTTTTTTCCTAGCGTTAAGATTTCCAGATCGATATCTCCCGAACGGTGCGTCGGAGGAAGTTGAGCGACAGAGGTAAAGTTGTAAGCTGCTAATTAGATTGTCAAATAGCCAAATTAAGTTCTTTTTGCATAAAACAGATAACAATCGTAATTAGAGTCGCAAACTAAAAAATGTCTTATGTAACCTTCCAAAACTTTTATGCTACCAGAAGCAGAAACATGTGGCAATTCCAAAAATGTAAAAATAATCATAGGTTGCCTTTTAAAATGAGCATGAGCAGTTAAAGGTCACGAACAAGTGAAGCACTTTTAGCCTAATAACTTTTATTTAAAACGTTTTTTTGAAAAATCAATAATAGTTAAGTTATAGCCTTGTTGCGTTACTTTTTCCCCACCCTGTATACTGGTTTATGTATTAAGACGGTTTATACAACACCGGTGCTTTTACCGACTATAACTCTTTAAAGAGTGCTCTGAAAATAATTTTACCTCTAATAAAAATTGTAGAGTATAAAATTATCTATCCCAACCAATGAAAATATTTGTCCTAATTGTTCATAATTATTCTATAAAAAATAACAAAGCAGACATCCTGGGTGTCATCTTGAATATCACGCTTCCGATTAAGCTTTCGCTGTGGTAACCGCAATTTTCGTATTCAGCGGGGTTAAAATAATGGGAAAACATTGGTTATCAAAACGTTATATAAAATGCCGCTTGCATTAAATCATTAAGCGTTTGAGCCTGGTCTATATTAAAAAAACAAGTTTTTTTGCAATTTATTTATTATTTAAAACAATTTATGTACATATAAAATCATAACTACCACCTATATGAAATGTGCACTTTATTCTTATTATTTAATACGAAAATTGAACAGGCCAATGGCCCTTGTACTATACAAAGTAAGTGGGTACAACATGTATAACATATATGCGTTTACGTAGAGGAAGAAGTATGTAGAAGAGAAGCTAATTTTCCTTTCAGTTGATTTTTATAATTACCAAGATAAGCATAACACTTCGGTGTGATATGACATGTAATTTACCAGACCTGTCAGTCATGCTTAAGAATTAGATTTTAAAGAGTTACTTAATTATTACTTGTTAAAAAATTTATTTACATGTATACTACCACTCTACCTAAAATACTCGAGCATATCTCGAGATATATAATTTTTGTCTAACAAGAAAATTACAAAAATTTGATGTCGTTAACAAATAGTTATCAATCACGAATTTATGTCACTTTAAAGTTTGTTGACCAATGATTTATTAAAATATAATTTTTTTTTTCGCAAAAGGTGAAAGACTTATTAAAAGTTGAATAATAAATTTTTAAACCTTCGTTCGTGTCTAATAAATTTTTGGTTTATTCAACAGGTGATCGCTGAGCATAGAAGAACTTAAGAAAGATTTGAGACCTATTTATACAGGATGTCTCACAATCCAATATTGTTACAATCGGTGAAGGAATTTCTAAAAAAATACATAATAGTGTTTATAGAGGTTCTCAATCTCCAAAAATCAAAATTGGGGAAAATTTTAACAATCAGAAAATCATAACTCTTCGGTTTCGGTCGGTAGAAGTTAATAAAAAAACAGAGTTTATCGAGAGAAAATTTTTGACTTATTTTGGGTCCTTAGAGATAGGCAATTTTAAAACAGTTTTAAAAATCGACTTGGTTAGAAGAAAAGCCTTACAGGGTAGTTTATTAGCTCAACAACAGAGTTTGCCATAACGTAATTTTAAGAAAAAAATATTATCTGGACATAGGTATGTCCGATTTTGCTTGTTTAAGGAATTAGAACATTTCAAAGTTTTCCGGAGAAAAAAGAAAAGGGCCCTTATCTCAAAAGGGTGATGTCTTAGAAATATTTGCCCATGCAGACTTTTGTTCAGAAGGCCAAAACCTTCTACAACTTCTATCAAATTTTATCAAATTTTTTAACCGTTTTACTATACAAAAAGTTCGGGCCACAGTCTGCTTGTATAAGTGTTGTTGATTAATACAGATATTTTTGCCTATTTATAAATCTATTTTTTTATATACAGTGTGTCCCCGAATTAGGTTGCCAATAGGAAAAATTTAAGAATTGATTCTGAGGTATCTCAAGAAGCAAAACTTTTTATAAAGAATAATTTTTTACCTAAAATTGGCCTTTTCTTGATTTTTTTTTAATATTCTGAATTGAAACAAACTTTAAAAAAAAAGTCCAAAAATTCAGAGAGAAAGCTCAAAAACTTTTTTATTCGAAAATTTATTTTTAATATTTTTCATGGAAGGATATTTTGGAGTTTGAAAAGAAACAAAACTTTTTATAGCCCATAATTTTTCTAAAATGAAAAATAATTTTTTTTCTCTATTGGCAACCCTATCCGGGGACACACTGTATACAGAGTGTTAAAAAAAGCGTCCAAAACTTTAAAGAGTGACTGATTTCTATTAAATTCTCTTTTTCTGCAGAAAACTTTGAAGTCTTCTAATTCCAAAAACGTAATAGCGGACATAAATGTCCAAATAAAGAGCTAATAAATCACCCTGTATTTTGGCTATACAATGCCGTTTCAAAATCTTTATTATAATAATTATCGTCTAAGTTATAAGGGAAAACCACAAAATGAGACAATCGTTCTATTGGATTGGCCGCCATTTTGAATAGCTCGTAACTGTTAGCAACTGTAATACCTAGTTGATATCGCAAATAGTCATAATTTTTGGATAGGGCAAGGTTCAAAGAAGGCAATGACATATTTGTATACTATAGGAAATAAAAGCCTATTTAGAGAGAAAAAGTTCAATTGAACTTAGTGTAATTAAAAAACAGACAAATAAACAACATTCTCTGTTTTTTTAAATTAAAAATATGTCATTGCCTTCTTTGAACCTTATCCTATAAGGAATTATAACTATTTGTGATATCAACCAGATATTAAAATCGGTAACGGCTACGAGCGGAATGTCTAAATATCAATTTTCCCGACCATTGGTTAAAAACTGCCTTAAAAAACCACCTTATTTGTGGACACCCTGTATAGATTTCTTATAAAATCTAATCGGTTCAGTCGTGTTTGCTCCAGAGGTGTAGTCAAGGGCGGTGTTATGGGGAGGGGGTAATTACCCCTCCCAGAAGTCTAAATTTTCTAAATTATTTAAAAATAACATAACATTTTTAAAAAAATAAGCATTAAAATCACTATAAAATTTTAAAAATCCATAAAAAAAGTTTTTTTATCACATTATTATTCTGAAGGGTAAATAAAGTCGTAAAACTTTTAAAATGACCCAAATAAGCAATATGTATCCATTCTGGTTGAAAAAAGGTACCGTTCATTTATGACCTATTAATTGTATCTTCTTGGTTCTTTCTTAGGCAAAAGTATTTATTTTGTATTCACCACTTTTATATATTTAAAAAATAGCTCTGGTTTAGTCTGTAGGAAAAGTACATATATGGTGGTAGAGGTAGCTACAATAACAATTTGCCAAAAATTACTTTTGAAATTATTTTTTTTAGAAGAATGTTGGATATATACATTCCATCCTAAAAGTAAAAAAAAAACAAATATTTGTTCCATTTTAATTTAGCCCATGCTAAAAACTTCAAACATTGAGGTAGAATAATATTACATAGGTACCCCCAAAGCGTATCACCCCCCTCCAAAAAAAATTTTAACATTTTTTTTCGCCGTTGCCCCCCCCCCCGAGTTTTTGTTTAAAACCGCCTTTGTTTAGAGTAATTGCCAAATCTAAACGACTTTAAATTGGCAGAACAGCAAGTGAGAAAGCTGTTGAAAAAGATACCCAAACATTAATTTTACAATGGTTTTCACGTATTATGTAACCTTGGTTATCGAGTAGTAGACAATTTTGCTTTATGCACAGGTTGTTTGGATCTGGCGAGAATTCTAAAAGCAGACATCCACCTAAACCTCCGGCCCCTTTGGAAAATTTTTTATTGAATTTTTGGAATCTGGGGAACTCAACTTTCTCCTTATCGAAAATCGAAAAAAAAGCCATCATTATTTTCATATTTTTATTAAGTAGTTATTGCAGAACACCCTGTATACTTGGTTCCTAGTAGAAGTTGGATAAATATTTTGGAAGCTTAATTAAATTTTTAACGTTATAGTTAATAAATTTGAAAGACGCTAAATGTTTATAAGTAAAATTTATTTTCGGCTAATTTTGAGCCGATTGAGGTGGATTTTAGTTTTTATAAAATTTAATCAAAGTATAAAAATAATTTTTATTAACTTTAATCACGAATAGAAGTAGCTTCACTTTACATTTTTTAGCAGGTTCGTGTGCGCTGAAATCACCAAAGACATGCAAGTTGTTTAGATATCGCACTAGGAATGCAATAAATTTTTTTTTAGGAATCTTCGGATTCAATTTTGGCACACTTATGTAAATTCAGTAAGAAATCGTGTTTATGATAAATAGCTATTTATATACACCCAGGTGCAAAATAAATGGGCCCACATTTGGGACCACTTTGAGATAAAAAAAATTTGCTTTAATAATTTTTTTATATTTCTAATATTCTTTACAAAATTCCATATAGGTAATAATTCTAATGACCCATCCATTTATACTCACCCAGAAGATCTTAAAGAAACATCCCTGTATATTTAAATTATTTAAGAGTCAATTGAAACTTGTAAATATTATGCATTCCACCACCTTTTTATAATTAAAAAAAAAAACTGACAAAATTGTTACATTATTACAAAGCCTTTAAGGCATAATTTGTACATAATTATGCAAAAACCTCACATATCTATACACAAAATCTTGATTAAAAGTCAAACTTAATCAATTTTATTTTTATAATTTTTCTTTAAAAAAAAGCTTGTTAAATACTTAATTACTCTTCCAATCGAGTATAACTTAATCAAAAAAATTTTTTTTTCAACATCGCACAATTTGTTGTGCCCACTTATTATTCAGAAGTTGAGTTAATTTGAAAATTACACGTCTGCCTTATTAAGTTCGCCAAAAAAATTTATTTAAAGTGTAAAAAAAATCATTTTAAGATGTAAATTTTTTTAAATGGCCAAAAAATTAAATTTATTGTGGTTTTCAAAATATTTATGATTAACGATTTTCTTTAATTGCTAATATGCTAATAAAAATATTTTGAATGTTATATAGTTTATTATAGTTTTAAACAATAATTTTGTCAAGATAAATTGCTTTTGGTTTGTGCAAAAAAATTAAATTTATTGTCTTTGCCTATGTGCCCACGTAGAAAATAACAATAACTATGGATCATGATAGCTACTAGCGCAAAATAGCTGTATTGGGATTTATCTAAAACTATCATCAATAATATATAGGGTGTCCAAGAAGTGACAGGAAGTCGTGTAGTAATAGCACGTTTCGATTTCACAGTAATTAACTAGATCCTTTCTTTAAATACAGATTCGGGCACCATGGGGATTTTGCTTATTTGAAGACATAGATAAATCTCTTCAAATAGGTATTTTAAAACAAATTTTCTGCATCATTTTTGACCGTGTTAGGTTAGGTTACACCAGGGTGACCCCCTTTGAATAAATAACCCTCGCTGCTCTATGCGATTTCCGATCAATTTCTCCAATAGAAATGGTTGCTTATACCCCCACTTATAAAGAAAGATCATCACAGCCAACGATAATGTAAATTCGACGAAATGAATGATATATCCAAAATGTCGTTTCCGTCACAATTTTCCTTACAGGCAACGATTCCTAACCTTCCTTCCGTAAATTTATATTCTAAGGTGACCACCTTCCTTAGAGTCCCACACTACCCCCTACGTTTATCAAGCAAAGAACGTGGACGGCTATAAAAAGATTCCACTCAATCTCTTTAAAAAAAGGTAGGTTAGGTTAAGATTCCTACAAAAAAAATTAGGTTAGGTTCTCACCATATCAATTTTCTCAACTTTGACATCTCCCGCCGCCACCACGTCCTCACAGGTTAGTCGATATTCGTCTCCTGTTCGAGAGCATCGGAAGAGTAGGTGCTCGGACGTCTGCTTCTGTCCGCAGGGGCAGTGATCCGTTAGGGCTAGCCCATCTTATTTAGATATGCCAAGAATCGGACTCGGTTGATGAAACCCAAATGGTCGAGCTCCACCTGCACCCTTGAAATGAGATCCAGGACGAAGCGGCCCATCGTCTTTAACTGGGGAGCTTCCACCAACTCGTTCGTAATAGTGAACGCCTGCAGCTGGCGCTGATGTGATTATTAATATCCGTAAATTTGTATTCTAAGGTGACCACCTTCCTTGGAGTCCCACAGTACCCCCTACGTTTATCAAGCAAAGAACGTCTATAAAAGATTCCCCTCAATCTCTTAAAAAAAGGTAGGTTAGGTTAAGATTCCTTAAAAAAAAATTAGATTAGGTTCTCACCATATCAGTTTTCCCAACTTTGACATCTCCCGCCGCCACCACGTCCTCACAGGTTAGTCGATATTAGTCTTCTGTTCGAGAGCATCGGAAGAGTAGGTGCTCGGACGTCTGCTTCTGTCCGCAGGGGCAGTGATCCGTTAGGGCTAGCCCATCTTATTTAGATATGCCAAGAATCGGACTCGGTTGATGAAACCCAAATGGTCGAGCTCCACCTGCACCCTTGAAATGAGATCCAGGACGAAGCGGCCCATCGTCTTTAACTGGGGAGCTTCCACCAACTCGTTCGTAATAGTGAACGCCTGCAGCTGGCGCTGATGTGATTATTAATATCCGTAAATTTGTATTCTAAGGTGACCACCTTCCTTGGAGTCCCACAGTACCCCCTACGTTTATCAAGCAAAGAACGTCTATAAAAGATTCCCCTCAATCTCTTAAAAAAAAGGTAGGTTAGGTTAAGATTCCTTCAAAAAAAATTAGATTAGGTTCTCACCATATCAGTTTTCCCAACTTTGACATCTCCCGCCGCCACCACGTCCTCACAGGTTAGTCGATATTAGTCTCCTGTTCGAGAGCATCGGAAGAGTAGGTGCTCGGACGTCTGCTTCTGTCCGCAGGGGCAGTGATCCGTTAGGGCTAGCCCATCTTATTTAGATATGCCAAGAATCGGACTCGGTTGATGAAACCCAAATAGTCGAGCTCCACCTGCACCCTTGAAATGAGATCCAGGACGAAGCGGCCCATCGTCTTTAACTGGGGAGCTTCCACGAACTCGTTCGTAATAGTGAACGCCTGCAGCTGGCGCTGATGTGATTATTAATATCCGTAAATTTGTATTCTAAGGTGACCACCTTCCTTGGAGTCCCACAGTAGCCCCTACGTTTATCAAGCAAAGGACGTCTATAAAAGATTCCCCTCAATCTCTTAAAAAAAAGGTAGGTTAGGTTAAGATTCCTTCAAAAAAAAATTAGATTAGGTTCTCACCATATCAGTTTTCCCAACTTTGACATCTCCCGCCGCCACCACGTCCTCACAGGTTAGTCGATATTAGTCTCCTGTTCGAGAGCATCGGAAGAGTAGGTGCTCGGACGTCTGCTTCTGTCCGCAGGGGCAGTGATCCGTTAGGGCTAGCCCATCTTATTTAGATATGCCAAGAATCGGACTCGGTTGATGAAACCCAAATAGTCGAGCTCCACCTGCACCCTTGAAATGAGATCCAGGACGAAGCGGCCCATCGTCTTTAACTGGGGAGCTTCCACGAACTCGTTCGTAATAGTGAACGCCTGCAGCTGGCGCTGATGTGATTATTAATATCCGTAAATTTGTATTCTAAGGTGACCACCTTCCTTGGAGTCCCACAGTAGCCCCTACGTTTATCAAGCAAAGGACGTCTATAAAAGATTCCCCTCAATCTCTTAAAAAAAGGTAGGTTAGGTTAAGATTCCTTCAAAAAAAATTAGATTAGGTTCTCACCATATCAGTTTTCCCAACTTTGACATCTCCCGCCGCCACCACGTCCTCACAGGTTAGACGATATTAGTCTCCTGTTCGAGAGCATCGGAAGAGTAGGTGCTCGGACGTCTGCTTCTGTCCGCAGGGGCAGTGATCCGTTAGGGCTAGCCCATCTTATTTAGATATGCCAAGAATCGGACTCGGTTGATGAAACCCAAATGGTCGAGCTCCACCTGCACCCTTGAAACGAGATCCAGGACGAAGCGGCCCATCGTCTTTAACTGGGGAGCTTCCACCAACTCGTTCGTAATAGTGAACGCCTGCAGCTGGCGCTGATGTGATTATTATTACGGAAAGCTGCAAGACAGTAGAAAAATGGCCTCGCTGGTGTGTCCGTGAAGTTAGCAGTGGGACTTTTGAATTTAAAAAAAAGCTCTCGTGAATCGTTAGTAAATCGTTAGTAAGTGATAGTAAGTCCATTTCCGACGTTAGTAAGTCAAAAATAACGGAAATATTCATATTTTAAAAAACCACTGCTAACTTCGCGGCAGCAGTGGGACTATTTTTTAAAATTTTGAAACTTGTGTAAACATTTAGGTAATCGTTAGTAAGTGATAGTAAGTCGATTCCCGACGTTAGTAAGTCAAAAATAGCCGAGTTAAAAACCAAAAACAAGTGTGAAGTTAGCAGTGGGAGTATGTCCGATCGAGCTGAAATTTTGCAATCCTTTAGAGGATCGTTAGTAAGAGATAGTTAGTCAATTCCCGACGTTAGTAAGTCAAAAATAGCCGAGTTACAAACCAAAAACTAAACGTGAAGTTAGCAGTGGGAGTATGTCCGATCGAGCTGAAATTTTGCAATCGTTTAGAGAATCGTTAGTAAGTGATAGTAAGTCAATTCCCGACGTCAGTAAGTCAAAAATAGCCGAGTTACAAACCAAAAACTAAACGTGAAGTTAGCAGTGGGAGTACATCCAATCGAGCTGAAATTTTGCAATCGTTTAGAGAATCGTTAGTAAGTGATAGTAAGTCAATTCCCGACGTTAGTAAGTCAAAAATAGCCGAGTTACAAACCAAAAACTAAACGTGAAGTTAGCAGTGGGAGTACATCCAATCGAGCTGAAATTTTGCAATCGTTTAGAGAATCGTTAGTAAGTGATAGTAAGTCAATTCCCGACGTTAGTGAGTCAAAAATAGCCGAGTTACAAACCAAAAACTAAGCGCGAAGTTAGCAGTGGGAGTATGTCCAATCGAGCTGAAACTTTGCAATCCCTTAGAGAATCGTTAGTAAGTGATAGTAAGTCATATCCCGACGTTAGTAAGTCAAAAATAGCCGAGTTACAAACCAAAAACTAAACGTGAAGTTAGCAGTGGGAGTATGTCCGATCGAGCTGAAATTTTGCAATCGTTTAGAGAATCGTTAGTAAGTGATAGTAAGTCGATTCCCGACGTTAGTAAGTCAAAAATAGCCGAGTTACAAACCAAAAACTAAACGTGAAGTTAGCAGTGGGAGTATGTCCGATCGAGCTGAAATTTTGCAATCGTTTAGAGAATCGTTAGTAAGTGATAGTAAGTCGATTCCCGACGTTAGTAAGTCAAAAATAGCCGAGTTACAAACCAAAAACTAAACGTGAAGTTAGCAGTGGAAGTATGTCCGATCGAGCTGAAATTTTGCAATCGTTTAGAGAATCGTTAGTAAATGATTGTAAGTCATTTCCCGTCGTTAGTAAGTCAAAAATAGCCTAGTTAAAAACCAAAAACTAAACGTGAAGTTAGCAGTGGGAGTATGTCCGATCGAGCTGAAATTTTGGAATCCTTTAGAGAATCGTTAGTAAGTGATAGTAAGTCATTTCCCGACGTTATTAAGTCAAAAATAGCCCAGTTAAAAACCAAAAACTAAACGTGAAGTTAGCAGTGGGAGTATTTCCGATCGAGCTGAAATTTTGGAATCCTTTAGAGAATCGTTAGTAAGTGATAGTAAGTCAAAAATAGTCGAGTTACAAACCAAAAACGAGAAATTCACATTAGTACTATGATATTTTGCCATCTTTTAGACTTATAGAGAATCGTTAGTAAGTTATACTAAGTACATTTCTGAAGGTAGTAAAGGGTGTTCTACACGGTGATAGTAAAACACGTTAGCTGTTGTCATGAAAACTACTGTTACGCTCATGAGACTGTCGTTATGTAAAGAGTTTGATAGTTACTTTTACACTGCTTGACTTAAACGATAACTATCATGACTCATGACTTCACCATAGTAAATATTACGTTTAACTATTTTTTGTGTAAACCACGCTTTACTTAGAAATAGCGGAGTTACAAACCAAAAACTAAATGTGAAATTAGCACTGGCAGTATGTTCAATGGAGTTGAAATTTTTTTAGCAGTTCTTTAAAGAATAGCAAGTATAGTAAATGAAGGCAGGCCCCTATTTTAATTAGGTAATGGTTATAGTTTTAAATAGTCAAAATTTAGTAATATCTCCAATAGCATGTTACTAGGTCAAAATTGAAACTAAATTTTGTGTACAGGATAAGTCGGAAAGAACCCACGAAACGCTGGGAGTGTATTGTCCATATAAATTAATATAAGGCCAGAAAATCCAAAAGCTTTGTAACTAAGTTTTTATTTGCATTCGAATTACAGCGTCCTAAAAAACTATCTTACATCTATCGCGCAACCATGCTGATAGTATACAGGGTATACTTGTGCTTGGACAAGTTAATTTGATTAAAGTCATTGTAATATACCTGGTGTTTAATTGATCGGTATTTTTATTGTTATCCAATGAGGTTTTTGTGCTATGGTTAAGGTTATAAGGGTTATAAAGTTATAAACAATGGGCTAAAGTGAACATTAATCAATATTGTAATAATATAATAATTAACCGTAATTTTTATTTATTTTAACAAGACAAGCTACAAAAATAGCATTTTGAACTACAAAATTTCCAGCTGCTTTGAAATGACATCGTTTTGTAGTAGGTAGTGCAGTAGGCAGCAGGTAGTAAATCACAGTTAAGGGTTGACTAAATATACAGTATGTCCCCGAATAACATCTGACCAAAACGTGGACCAAACGTCTACAATTTGCTGGAACCAAAATAAGAGATTTACTCCTCTTGCAATTATATGAAAAAACTCACCCCTACAAAGTTAGAGGTTCTCAAAGTTGGGGTTAAAATTTAAAAAAGTCGCGTAATTAGTTGTGCGATTTTCATGCATATTTTATATTATAAAATATGCATTCAGTATAAAAATTATTAAAATAGTTAGAGTACTTTTGGAGATAAAATGATTTTTTGTTAAATTTTAACCCCAACTTATTGCAATATAAGAGAAGCAAGAGAAGCAAATGTCCTATTTTGGTCCCAGGAAACCGCTGTTAACGTTTATCGGTGTTATTCGTAGACACCCTGTATAATTATATGACAAAAGGAAAGTTTTAATAAAAGAATAGGATATAAATCAATTTAAGAGAAGTAAAGTGTTAAAAACGTATTTAAATAAATGATTCATTTTATTACAGCGTTGTTAAAAATTGTGCAACGACTATCATTAACCAAGTGAAATTGGGTAGAGCGCGGTTTACCCGGGTAAAGTCCGAAGCATGTATTATTTCAATCACATTTCGGATTTTATCCATTGTAGTCCGGTCGAGATACCAAAACCCGTGCGTTTTTGAAGGGAACCTTTTTTATGAATGATATTTATTTTTGACATGGTAAAAATGCAATTTAGCGTGGGTACCACTTTTAAGTTTTTGGCGTTTGGCCGCTATTTCGAAAAATGGCAGCGCAAAACGGGCAAAAGTTATGAAAACGAAGTTAAGAACGAAGATACAATAAAATAAATCTTAAACAGTTCTATTCGTGCATGCGTGATGTGTCAAGATGCCTTAGAGTCTCAAGCAGAAATGGCAAGACTATGGCTCTCTTACATCATTGACATTGAAATCCTGTTTCAGCGCTACCACTGTCTAAGGTCTGTTTTACATGAACTAACTATTTAGTAACTGTTAGTTACTAAGTTGGTTACTAAATGAACTCAAGGAGCAAAAACACGAGAATCTAAGCTTTAACGTCAACGTCAAAATTTATCCGCCCATTTTGACGTTGACGTTAAAGCTTAGATTCCCGTTTTTTTGCTCCTTGAGTTCATTTAGTAACCAACTTAGTAACTAACAGTTACTAAATAGTTAGTTCATGTCAAACTGCCCTAAGGAGTAGAGTAAGTTTTGAAGAATACTTAGAAAGTTGTCGCAGAATGCTTCTTGAGTTAGCAGCATAGAGAAACATAAATTATCTGCGGTACCTCTCTCTTTACTACTGGCGAGTGTTCAACTTGACAGAGAACGAGAAGATACATAATACATATAAGGCTTCTGTATATCCATTCTCTTTTACCAGCGGCCATTTTTCAAAATAGAGGCCTAATGCAAAAAATTTAAAAGTGGTACCCAGGCTAAATTGCATTTTTACCATGCCAACAATGAATATCAATCATAAAAAAGCCTACCCCCGAAATTCACGGGTTTTGGTATCTCGACCATTGGTCGTGGGTGAAACTAACTTTAGCCGGGTAGTCTTAAATCCTAGTCTATCCTCCCTGCTAGCTTTACCCGCAACATATTGTATAATACTTCTATTAATATTGTCCTATTTATTTGAAATGTTTGTTAATTATTTTGAAAATAAACGTGGGTAATCTCAAGGAAAGATGAGTACACCACGTGATTACCGTTAAGTTGCGCAATGGTTTTGTAATGCCGTTGCTTAAAAACAAACCCCTTAGACAGTATCGTGTGCCGTCGTATAGTTATTAGAGTAATTGCCAGATCTTAGAGTGGTCCCAACTTAACCTGAGCACACCACGTGACGAAACCTGCGCGAGGCATTTAAATTTTTATTTGAAGTATTAATAATAATTAATTACTGATTTAATACTTTAGAAATGAGATGTCCACATTATTAATATGCCTGTAATTATTTTGCTTCGACAAAAGTTATGTAATAACTATACGACGACACTGTCTACGTCCGTTTCTAAGCAACGGCAGTACAAAACTACTGCGCAACTTTAACGGTCATCACGTGGTGTGCTCAGGTTACGTTGAGTTTGCTCTAGCGATCTGCGCAGAAAGCAAAATTTTGGACTACCCCTAAAGAAGGTTACATAATACAACATGAAAGCCATTGCGAAAACCGAGGGATTATCCACTCTCTGCAGTCAATGTTCAAAAATTGAGCTGTCGACAGTAGTCATCTGCAGTCAGTGTACAAATTCAGAACAGTGGTTCACCCCTCGGTGAAAACAATGTTTGGGCGTCTTTTTCTACAGCTTTCTCACTTGCTCTTCTGCGCATTTAAGGTCGCTAACGGTGTGCGCAAATTAAAAGTTTTGAGCATAGAGCCTAGAGCATAGCATAGACCACAGCGTTTTCGGGTGCTGAAATTGAAAGCTGAGAGCATAAAGCATATTGCATCCTTATAGTGACATATGATTTAAGCTGAAATTTCAAACCACTCTATGTAAACTCTCTACTCTTAATTTGCTCACACCCTTAGACGTGTCAGTTACTCTACATTAATTTTGTCGAAGCAAAATAATTAGAAGCACAATGGGTAGATGTCATTCACAAAGTATTAATCCAGTAATTAATTATTAATTAGTAGTACGGGGGTTACGAGACTAAAAACTAAGGAATGCTGCACTTTTGGTTAATGTAATGAAACTCGGTAGATAGTTTACTGAAAACTTATAGATTAATTTTGTATTAAAAGTTTAACGTCAACCAAAACTTTAAAGCCAGCTATGCACGAAGAATATACCTCAGGTACGTTCAAGTTTTGGTTAATGGAATGAAACTCCACACATATCGTATAACCATATAGTACAATTTTGTCCGATGAGACCAAAGAAATATTCGAGGGGGCGCTATACATCCCCTTTTCTTCAAAATAAGATATTAGTGGAATTTTTTGGTGATAACTGATAAGTTCCGCTACCGTATATTACAAAGGTGCTGAATCGACCTGTGACCATGCTGAATCCGTGTGAGTATCTCTATATGCGTAAAACAGTTACTTTTCTTCTTGTCATTGTAAAACCGTTATTTTCCTCCTTGGCATGTTTTAAAAGGGCTAAGAGGGGTTCAATAAAATGATACTACACTTTTGGTTAATGGATTGAAACTCAGTAGATCTGTTGACTGGAACCATATAGAAAAATTCTGTCCGATGAGACCAAATAAAAACCGATAAACAAAAAAAAACAAAATAGAGTGATTTTAAAACTTGAAAGGGCGTTTTTACAGCACTAGAGTAAAAGATGGCAATTTTAAGTCCCAGGAGTTGATCAGATGGATTCTTGATAGATTCAGCACCCTCACAATGTATGGTAACAAGACTTCTCACAAAAAAATACGGCTAACATCAGATCTTGAAATAAGAGGGATGTACAGCGACAGCGGCCCCTCGAACATTTCTTTGGTCTCATCGGACAAAATTACTCCATAATGGTTCCAGTAAACTATTCGCCGAGTTCCATTCCATTAACCAAAAGTGCAGTATCATTTTACTCGAGCTCATTTTACTGTCAAAATATTTGAAAGAGCGTTCTTACAGCACCAGAGAAAAAAATGGCTGTTTTATGCCAATGTTGTTCATGTTGGATGTTCAAATGAATTCGTCATTGTGACATTTCAATTCAGCACCCACGAAATATCGCAGCGCCCCTGTCGAATATTTCTATGATCTCATCGTACAAAATTTACCAATATGGTCCAAGTAAACTATGTCCCAAGTTTCATTCCATTAACCAAAAGTGTAACGTTCCTGAGGTATTCGTAGTGTAAATCGCGCATTAAACGGTGTACGTACAAAGTTCTTCAAACAAAAATTTAAATAATTATTTTGAATAACTTTTAAAAATAATTTTTTTAAGAACAAATAATTAGCTCCGCCACTAAGTTCTGAAGCCACGCTTCGCACAGATTTGGTCACGTGGTGTATTCATCTTTCGTTCGGACTACTATACCATGGCTATCAAAGAATGTGTATTTTGGACTTACTAACGTCGGAAATTGATTTACAATCATTTACTAACGATCCTCTAAACGAGTGCAAAATTTCAGCTCGATCGGATGTAGGTACTCCCACTGCTAAATTCACGGTTAGTTTTTGGTTCGTAACACGGCTATTTTTGACTTACTAACGTCGGGAATTGACTTACTATCACTTACTAACGATTCTCTAAAGTATTGCAAAGTTTCCGCTCGATCGGACATACCCCTACTGCTACCTTCACGTGTAGTTTTGGTTTGTAACTCGGCTATTTTTGACTTACTAGCGTCGGGAATTAACTTACTATCACTTACTAACGATTCTCTAAAGGATTACAAAATTTCAGCTCGATCGGAGATACTCCCACTGCTAACTTCGCGCTTAGTTTTTGGTTCGTAACTCGGCTATTTTTGACTTACTAACGTCGGGAATGGACTTACTATTACTTACTAACGATTCTCTAAGGGATTGCAAAGTTTCAGCTCGATTGGACATACTCCCACTGCTAACTTCGCGCTTAGTTTTTGGTTCGTAACTCGGCTATTTTTGACTTACTAACGTCGGGAATGGACTTACTATTACTTACTAACGATTCTCTAAGGGATTGCAAAGTTTCAGCTCGATTGGACATACTCCCACTGCTAACTTCGCGCTTAGTTTTTGGTTCGTAACTCGGCTATTTTTGACTTACTAACGTCGGGAATGTACTTACTATCACTTACTAACGATTCTCTAAGGGATTGCGAGGTTTCAGCTCGATTGGACATACTCCCACTGCTAACTTCGCGCTTAGTTTTTGGTTTGTAACTCGGCTATTTTTGACTCACTAACGTCGGGAATTGACTTACTATCACTTACTAACGATTCTCTAAACGATTGCAAAATTTCAGCTCGATTGGATGTACTCCCACTGCTAACTTCACGTTTAGTTTTTGGTTTGTAACTCGGCTATTTTTGACTTACTAACGTCGGGAATTGACTTACTATCACTTACTAACGATTCTCTAAACGATTGCAAAATTTCAGCTCGATTGGATGTACTCCCACTGCTAACTTCACGTTTAGTTTTTGGTTTGTAACTCGGCTATTTTTGACTTACTGGCGTCGGGAATTGACTTACTATCACTTACTAACGATTCTCTAAACGATTGCAAAATTTCAGCTCGATTGGATGTACTCCCACTGCTAACTTCACGTTTAGTTTTTGGTTTGTAACTCGGCTATTTTTGACTTACTGACGTCGGGAATTGACTTACTATCACTTACTAACGATTCTCTAAACGATTGCAAAATTTCAGCTCGATCGGACATACTCCCACTGCTAACTTCACGTTTAGTTTTTGGTTTGTAACTCGGCTATTTTTGACTTACTAACGTCGGGAATTGACTTACTATCTCTTACTAACGATCCTCTAAAGGATTGCAAAATTTCAGCTCGATCGGACATACTCCCACTGCTAACTTCACACTTGTTTTTGGTTTTTAACTCGGCTATTTTTGACTTACTAACGTCGGGAATCGACTTACTATCACTTACTAACGATTACCTAAATGTTTACACAAGTTTCAAAATTTTAAAAAATAGTCCCACTGCTGCCGCGAAGTTAGCAGTGGTTTTTTAAAATATGAATATTTCCGTTATTTTTGACTTACTAACGTCGGAAATGGACTTACTATCACTTACTAACGATTTACTAACGATTCACGAGAGCTTTTTTTTAAATTCAAAAGTCCCACTGCTAACTTCACGGACACCTCGCTGGTCACAAACAGCACATCGCTAGCGCTCACAACTACCCAAACGGCAACATCTCGAATTGTCCTATGTGTGTGTAGTCGTCTGTTTCTACATTTAGCTGGGCTCGCATGTGTCTTATCTTGGAAGGTCATAATCGCATTTCCAAGATTTTTAATTTTCGTCAGAGTTTCCACGGTGCCCACGGCCCCGGCGTGACCAGCGCCGCCTGAAAGCGCCATGCACCCTGCCGCGCTCTTTCTCCGGTGATGTTATAGGAGGAGGCTACTATTAAAGGGTTAGGTTAGGTTAGGAATTGTAAAATTACTATGAGTTTCCAACTTAACCGAACTTAAAAGTTAGGTTAGGAATTATTACTATGAGTATCCCAACTAACCTATCCCAACCGTTTTTGTTTCCAGAGAAGTTGGTGACCCTGTTCTGGTTTCTCTGATTTAGTTTTCTCTTTTCCTCCAATTACTCCGGAAATCCGCTTTCGTATTTCTTCCGATGGTTTGTCAGAGAGCTCTTTACTCTGTCCTCTATGTTACCGCTCTGGCCTTATCTTTAGCGCCGTCTATTCTGGCATATTGTCTTGATTCCCTGGAGGTGTTTTTGTTTGGAGCAGGTCTGTACTCGTAGTTTCTCCATGCGCTCTCTATCCGGAGAACTTGTACCGACAGTTTCTGGGGATTGCTTGTATTAGCTGCTCTTTCTTCAGCCGCTCTTTAGGGAGACTTTAGTGTTCGGGGTTTTAAAGTACTGCTGCTCTTTGCCGTTTCCGCTTGTCAGGGCGTGTCGCAATCGGTTTGGCGGCGTCCTTACATCCTGCGCTCGGAAAATTTAGTGCTCAGGGTTTCAGGACTCCGCTTTACGCTGCTGCTCCTGTTTCAGCTCCTCCTTCTCTCTCATTATACTTAAGGCAAGCTCGAGCATAGTTGTCCATTCTTCCTGTCCTCTGAGCATAATTTTTGTGATGTTGCCGACGCTTAGAGCAAGTCCACCCTGAGATGCCGCGATTCTCTTGTGTTTCCATCGATGGCATCTAAAGAGCGTGTGTTCTGCCATATCGATGTCTTTTTCGTCGAATTTTGGGTCAACTTAGCCCGACCTAGTTTAACATAGCCTAGCGGGATGTACTTTTAGATCTCTTAAGGTAGCAGAGAAGCAATCTGCTTCTTGCAGTTGAGATGGTCGATGGTGGATAGCAGAAAAGTCAATTCTTTTGAGGACATACTTTCTAGTACAGAAGGTGAGCTTGACTAGGTCCTTTTAGTTCTGCCATACCCGAAAGTATATCTCATAGTCCAGCTTTAGTACAGGATTGGACTGCACTATTCAAAGCACGAGCTTCTTAATCACCAGGAAGACTCGAGGAAGACTTATGAGATTTAAGTTTTCTTCTTCAGGTTTGGATTGAGTATGGAAGGGCTGGCTGTCAGCCAGATTACACTTACCCCGCTTGATCGGGTCTATTGTGCACTTCTTCAGGTTTGTGGAAATATTTTTTTAACGCTGAATTGGCCCTTTAAGTCCCATAAGAAACGAAGTTTGTTATCAGATAAGAAAGAGCGTAGCCAAAAATTGTTTCCATGTTTCCATTCCATGTTAACAAGTATTTAAGGAATTATACAGGGTGTTTCATAGAGAATATGATAACAACATTATGCTTTAAGTTAAAATAAACCGATTAAACCTAACATACCTTAGTACAAAGTTTTACCGTTTAAAAGTTATAGGCTTAAAGTTCAATTTTTGATTTTTTTTCTTTTTATAATAATTTCCCCAAATGTGAAAATTGTTATTTAAAATTTGCTACAGATGTTTACTATTATGATCTACATCAATACAAATTTTTTCATGAAGTAGGCTCGACCACAAGAGGCATTAGGTATAATGTATATTATCTAACTGTGGTCATTTTTATTTAGTTATGTTCTTGTGGTTGTAGATAAGATACCTATTCGCTGCACCCTCTCCACTGTCCAGCCTATAACAATGCTATTTATTTATATACATGAGACTCTCCTTATATAAAAGTTTACACGTTTTCTAGCAATCAATAAAGCACATTAAAACAATACACTAAAAAATGTTTAAAAATGATTAATAATATTTTAATAGATTTTCACTCTACACAAGCGCATTTTTCTAATACCTCTAAGCGTTTTGTTGTTGTTTAATTTAAATAAAAAAAAAGTTTACAAGTTATTAACGCTTTCGTAACAAATAAAAAAATTAACGTCTACAAAACTAAGAAAATATCTCGATCATTACGAGCTTAAAGGTGTCTAAGTCTTTTTTTTTTCAGTTATAATTAATCAACATCGGTTAACCAAAAGACTGTTGATGGTATCTACAAAGTTATTATCATGGTAGTATGACTGGTTTTATTATTAAAAAAAATTATTCTTACTATAATTACCTATAGAGCTATTTATAGTTGGCAAACTAATCATACTTCAATAAAGGTTTTAGATTAATATAGTTTAAATTTGACATAAAAACTATGTATATCGGGATATCGTAAAGTAATGATTACAACAACTAATTCTTGTATGTTAAAAAATATTGCATTGTATAATAATAAATTATAATTAAAGACAAGATGGAATAATCTATCTTTTTACCATCTCGCTATATTATTTGATATGCATATAATTTTTAAATTGTAGCTTAAAGCTGACGTTTATGTAACAACTCATCTTAGTTATGGTTATTGTTTGCTCAAGCAGTATATTTGAGAGCTCTAATAGGTTCCTAAGCCAACAAACTTAAGCTTATCCTCCGGATTTCGACGCCTACATCACTCTCGATTATCAACGAGAGCTTTAGTAATTGAACATTTTCTTTTTCCTGATCTCGAAGCTATAAAATTCACTTCAAGCGCAAGTAGAAGGTTTAACTGGGGTGTAAACAGATACATAACTTCTTGAAATTCAAGTTAAAATGTGTTTACTGGGTGTATAATCCTTTACGTAAAATAGATCTTTTTTATCAATGTATCATTATTTTTATTTTGTTACTATGGCAACCTTTTTACGATCTAGAAATCGTAAAGTGCTGTTTTACCGTCTCTAATTATACTTAGACGGATGCGACATCTATTGATATTTATGTGAAGTTTTTATTCTAAATAAGTAGACACCTACTTTATCTGACGTCTATAAATATTTTACTCCTACAATTTTTATGTCAAAAAAATTGAGGTTATATACAATGCTTTGAAATATTGTAAAATTTAGTATTCTAATATTTATTTAAACTAATCCTAAACCGCCGCTATGCGCGCTTTCTGCTCTCTGTCTATTTATGTCTCTTCTATCTCAGAATATCATCTGTCAATCCAATATAATGTCGTTTTATCTCATCTGTTATTTCATCTCACCTGTCAATCTTTTCTGTCCTCTAACTGTCAATCTCATCTGTCATCTAACTATCAATTTCCTCTGTCATCTAACTGTCAATCTTCTCTACCATCTAACTGTCAATCTCCTCTGTCATCTAACTATCAATTTCCTCTGTCATTTAACTGTCAATCTTCTCTGTCATTTAACTGTCAATCTCCTCTGTCATCTTATCCTATCTGTCACTAATCCTAACTGTCAAACTTATCTGTGAGATGAGATTACATTTGAAATAACATGTTTGATTACGGGCGATATGACAGGTGGAATTACAGATTAAATGACATATGGGATGAAAGATGACTCCACTGACATATTAAATGACAGATGACTCCTCTGACATATTAAATGACAGATGAAATGACATATAGTATCTATGGTGATAGATTACCCCCAATTCCCATCTCGCGAAATCAATCTCTGCAATGACATATGAGATGCCAGATGGATTGACAGATTGAATGATAAATAACTTCACTTGACATGAAATGAGATATGTTGAGTGACATGTGTCACATGTGAGTTATTTACAACGCATTAAAATGTCTATTTATGTCTCTCTTATCTCAGAATATCATCTGTCAATCTAATATTACGTCATTTTATCTCATCTATTATTTCATCTCACCTGTCAATCGTTTCGGTCATCTAACTGTCAATCTCCTCTGTCATCTCATCCTATCTGTCACTAATCCTAACTGTCAATCTTATCTGGGAGATGAGATGACATGTGAAATTACGGGCAATATGATAGATGGAATTACAGACTAAATGACATATGGGATAACAGATGACTCCTCTGACATATCAAATGACAGATGAAATGACATATAGTATCTATGGTGATAGATTACCCCAAATCCCCATCTCGCGAAATCAATCTCTGCAATGACATATGGGATGCCAGATAGATTGACAGATGGAATGATAAATAACTTCACCTGACATGAAATGAGATATGTTGAGTGACATGTGTCACATATTTGTATTTACAATGCATTAAAATGTCTATTTATGCCTCTCTTATCTCAGAATATCATCTGTCAATCTAATATTACGTCATATTATCTCATCTGTTATATCATCTCACCTGTCAATCGTTTCGGTCATCTAACTGTCAATTTCCTCTGTCATCTAACTGTCAATCCCAGTTGAGATGACATATGAATTGACATGTTTGATAACGGGTGATATGACAGATAGAATCACAGTTTAAATGACAAATGGGATGACAGATCTGCCCTCTGACATATAAAATGGCACATGGAATGACATATAGTAACTATTGTGATAGATTACCTCTAATCCCCATCTCTAGAAGTCAATCTCTGCAATTACATAAGAGATGACAGATGGAATGATAAATAATTTCACATGACATGAAATGATTAATAAAATTAGTTATAATGATGACAGAGCACTCCCCAGTTGTCTAAACCAATCCTTATCCTACTTTCCTCACACCTCATTTCTCTAAACCAGTTTCTGTCCTACTTCCTCCACTCTCCTTTATCTCTATCTCCTCTTTTTTATATCTTTGTCTCTTTCGAACCTTACTGCGCGTTTTCGATGATCCGTGTGTTTTTTATTTTGTGGATTCTTTATTATTTTTATTTGAATGTTGTTTACAGTCAAATACAAAATACTGTGTGACACACGGGCTTAACATTTTACAGTCTTCTTGGTTGCCAATCTCAGCAAAACCCCGCTGCGCTCGTGCAACGTGATTTTAGGGCCTTGTATCAAAAAATACAATTTTTTGCCTGTTTTAAACGTTTTAAATAAGTAAATAATTTAAAGCCCTGTATAATAAAAGTATAATACCCAACTTAACAATTTTAAAACGTCCTAATGAAGATGGAAAGTCGTAAGAGGATTAACAAAAGACGTTTTTTAATAGCGAGCCCTCCTGCAAAGTACAAATCAAAGTACAAAGTACTGCACGTGTGGGAACTCTGTAGGGGTTTGCAATAAAGTCCGTTAGGTTATTTTTTTGTAAACAAGCATAAGGAAGGTGTGCTATTTAAGTTTAACTCATTTAAGAGGTGCTGAACTCTATGAGGAAGTATTAAGAATAACTTTTATGTGTAGGTATGGAGGAGTTTAATTTATGCATTTAATTCACACGTTGTAGAAAATTTTCTCTATGTACTACTACCATGATATTTTAGTCTATTGCTCGATGTTAAATATCTAGTGGGCTTATTAAATAAATTTTTCTTCACAGGTCAAAAATATTTGACATTTTGTTACCGAATAAGTAAGGTTAAAGTTTTACTTTCATCTCCTATGATATAAAAGTAAATTCTAACCTAAGTTATTTACAATAAATGCGAGCTACTAGTATATTGTTTTATAAGGAGTAAAAGCAACTCTTTTAGTCCGCATGAAACATTTTATGTTTTCTTCAAAAATAAAGAGTAATTACTTAACTAAAAATAATTCTTTTTGAAAAATAATTAAATAATTATAAATATAAAAAATAAATAAATAAATAATTCTTTTTGTATTCAACAGGGTTGAAATAATGGTAAAACATCAGTTACCAAAATCTTATATGAAATGCGGCTTGCATAAAATAATTTAACTTTTGAGCCTTGACTATAACAACTGTGGCGTGTAATTAAAATTATATAAAATATTTTTCTTCTTTTTTTATTTTATAGATCGAGTTGTTAAATTCTAATTATAAAACATTAAGAAATTAATAGGTTAAAGAACGACCTTGCGTATTTGCGTAAGCTCTTCTTCTTTTACAGTTGAAGATTTAATAGGGACGACACCAAAGCAAATAGTTTCAATTTGAATTACAAATGCGATGTAGTTAATTATCTGTCATTATCCACACATGTCTTTGCATTGTATGTGTATTATACGTCAATAGATATGCACATAATAAAAATAGTAAAAATTTCTTCATATAAATGGTAGTTAACATTAGATTATGTTCGTCCATCAAATGTGTAGCGCCTCAAGTTGAATTATCGCCAATGTCCATAATTTTATGCTAATTTAATAAAGGGTTTCATTTAATGTAATGTAAGTTTAAATTCTAGTTTTATCATAAGCTAATAATTGTAATGGATTATTTTGTCTTCTATTTCTATTCTACTTAAAAAGTAAAACGTATGTGAGGTAAATTAATGTTGTTTCTCATATCACATCGTATAGTGGAATATTGAAATACATACTTCATAATCAGATAAATGATTTAATGTGATACTATTTACTGTTAACGAGAAATAGGCTTACAATCTTCTGTTTTAATAAATTTTTTATACGATTACACGTTGAAGTACGTACACGTGAGTGCAAAATTTAATAAAAATTATAGAAGTTCTAGGATGTAAAAGCAAATAACGTAGAGCTTAATTTTCTATTAAACTATATAATTCCTTAATGTGGAAATCTTGTGCTAAAATCAGTTAGTAAGCTGATTTTCTATTACTAATGCAAAATATAAGTAATTTGATACACTGATACACACTAACATTCTAACGTCCTAGTCCAAATTAATATTCTATTCAATATATTAAAAAACTCGTACCTTTTATTCGAAAAGTTTTTTACTGATAATCAAAAATAATTTTTTTTCCGAAAACAACGCCTTTTCGGCAGTGGCTGATAAGATATACTTTTAACTATGGCAATATACAATATACGCCTTTATAAATTTTTTCACAAAAAATTCCATATTGGGAAGGTCTTCTAAACCTAAATCGTAGTTTACGTTAGTTTCTTTGGGAAAATGAAAAATAATTTCTTTTTCCAAAAACAAAGCTTTTTTGGCAGTGGTTCATAAAACATACTTTTTAACTATAACGATATACCGGGTGACACAGGAGTTTGGAACACTCTTATAACTCCGTTATTTATTAACATAATATCAAAAAGAAATTTGGTGTGGATTATATTCACATAAATTGCAATTGTTTTAACTACTTGTGAAAATTCTGTCACTTCCCATTACGCCGGAAATGAAGTCAACTTTTGATTTTTAAATGGAACACCGTATATATTTTTACTTTTTTAAAATCTGCATTAAATTATAGTTTACGTATAGTTTCTCAGGGAAAATGAAAAATAATTTCTTTTTCCTTAAACAAAGTTTTTTTGGCAGTGGATCATAAAACCTATTTTTTAACTATAACGATAGTATACCGACGATTTGGACAGGGTAAGTTAGGAATCTACTTTACCGACATGTTACCGACAATTACAGGTTTCCGTTACCGACATTAAAGATTCCCGCCATTTTGGTTTGAAACTTTGCTAAGTTGACAATTACAGGTTGCTGTTACCGACATTACAGATTCCCGCCATGTTGGTTTGAAACTTTTCTAAGTTGATCCCGCCATTTTGCTTTTAAAGTTTGCTAATTTGACAGCCATTACAGAGTAAATCCGGCCATTTTGGATTGAAACTTTGCTAATTTGACAGCCGCTACAGAGTAGATCCGGCCATTTTGGAGGGAACGGTGCCAATTTGCCCTACAGCGTCACCTAGCGGATATGTGTCAAACTACGACATGTGTGGAACTTTGCTATTTTAACAGACAGCGCCACCTAGCGGATATGTGTCAAACTACGACATGTGTGGAACTTTGCTATTTTGACAGACAGCTACGCTTAGCAAAGTTTCCAACCAGCCGGTAAATTGAGGAGTTTGGCAACTATCCGCTAGTTTGAAACTTAGCAAAGTTTCAAACCAAAATGGCCGGATTTACTCTGTACTGGCTGTAAAATTAGCAAAGTTTCAAACCAAAATGCGGAAATAAACTTAGCAAAGTTTCAAACCAACATAGCGGGAATCTGTAATGTCGGTAACAGAAACCTGTAATTGGGGTCAACTTAGCAAAGTTTCAAACCAAAATGGCGGTCATCTGTAATGTCGGTAACAGAAACCTGTAATTGTCGGTAACATGTCGGTAAAGTAGATTCCTAACTTACCCCGTCCAAATCGTCGGTATACCTACTAACGATATATGCCTTTATAAATTTTTTCAAAAAAATTCCATGTTGGGAAGGGCTTCTATAGCTAAATCGTACAGTGTTTTAAAAATTAGCTGCATATAAAGTGTCGTATCAACGACATAGAAACTTAAGAATTAATATTGAGGGTACCTACTCCATTTAAAATCCTTTGACGCCCAGCGATCTCATATGAGATCAGACAAATTGTATTTTTTATGACCATTTGCAACTTTTGCGTTAATGGGTTTTAAGGAAATCTTAATTTTGAACACAATGTTTTGCTTAAACACCATTTCATTGCTAGGATTTAATTGACACCTAATTCTGTTATGTAATAAACATAAAAACAGTTTTATTTAATACTTTTTAAGTACTAGAAGGACCCCTTTCTTCGAATAATTATTATAATAAATACAGAGTTGAACTGGTTGGTGCAAAAAGCAAAAGTGGAGACTCTATTTTACGATATCCGTGCATGTACGAGGCCATTAAAATGCATTAATTGTAAATGTAATGAAATATTAATTTATAAAGAAACAAACTGCTAGTTATAAATGTTTCTTTTAATGTATTTTACGAAGAAAAACGAGATATTTTCATATTAACCCAACCCTTATTATTAAGCTTTACGAAAGCTCGTTCAAGTAAGAAACTATATTCATAAAATTCATGTACAATTTCAAGCTAATAATTGCATATCTAGCCCGTGTTATTACAATTAATTAAATTTAAAACCTAAAGGTTACGGATTGAAAGACGAGACAGCTAAACATAAAAGACACACGAGCATAGAAACCATATATGGCCATAGCCATAGCCGAAGTCAAATTCGTCCGACCTTGGACTTGAGATTTAACCTCCACTTTGAATTTTCTTTTAAATTCGACTACGGCATTGAGATTTTATATTGAAATTGGGATTTGGCCTTGACCTTGCAATTATACCTTTTGTTGAAGGTCGAAGGTTACAGTTTGAAAGACGAGACAGCTAAATATAAAAAACACATGACCATTAAGAACTGGACCTACTATACGACAAAAAACAAATTTTTGAGCACCAGAAGAACATTACGTTAAGGCGTGTGCAGGAAAACCTGCATACTATGTAAATACAATGTACAGCTTCTTCGCGCAGTTTTGGCTTGCAAAGATAAAACTGAAAGTAATAAGAATAAGAGGACTTACACCGCTTGGACCAGGTCCAACGACTAGCAGCTTGATATTTGACCAGGACCTAGATATTTGAAACTTGACGAGGACTTTGATATTTGACGAGGACTTTGCTATTTGACCTTTGCCTTAAGACTCGAGCTTTGGCTTCGACCTTTAATTTAATCTTGAAATCACACAGTAGCCTTGAGATTTAAACTTGACCTTTGCATTTGATCTTGACCTTGATATTTGCCTTGTGACGAAGGTCGGGGCAAGGCTGAATCCAAATTGGTCCGACCTTGGACTTGAGATTTAACCTCTATCTTGAATATTTCTTAAATTTTGACATTGGCCTTGAGATTTTACGTTGACATTGAGATTTGGCCTTGACCTTGCAATTATTCCTTGTGATGAAGGTCGGGGTCAAGGTCGAGATCAAATTATAGGGAGTTAAGGTCAATGTCGAGGCCAGTAAAGAAAGTTGTCGAGGTCAAGAGGAGTGGCTTAAACAAAGTGGAGGGGGCTTGTAAGTCCCCATATTCTTACTACACTTTAATTTTACTTTGTGTCCCTAGGTTTAATTAATTACATTTCATTATTAAATTTTTATTTCGTTTCTTGAAAGGCCCGCAATGATCATTTATTTAAATTAATTTATTAACCCCTAGTGATAATTCATTCGTTCCTCCAGGACTATCAATCCCTCTCAGGAGCGTTAGGAAAAAAGTGAGAGAGATCTAGTAGGAGAAGTCTTTTTGCTACTATCCTTGAAGTCCCGAAAACTATTG